>CM038045.1:68810543-70074829 GCA_021397845.1 Areca catechu
CTCTCTTCACCGGGGGTTCAGTCCCCTCGGCGGCATCCCTCTGCGCGGTGCCCTCCAGCAGGTTCTCTAGAGAGAACTTCATACCTAAAAGGAAGTAGAGGTCAGCCGGGCCAATTAAAAAGAAAAGAAGAAGAAGGATGGGGGGATGCGAAGTGGAAGGGAGATCCGAGCCTCACCCAGCTCCCGGATGGGACTGATCCCCGCCTCAAACAAGTTCTGCTCCGAGAGCAGAACATCGAGGGTCGGGACCGCATCACTCAGTAGTTGTGTGAAGACCTCTTGGTCCGCTAGCTCGACCTGGGAATTCCGGTTCGGAGACCAGTCCGGCTCGCTCCAGGCCCAGTCAACGTCGTCGATCGAGGCGAAAAAGAACTGGTTCTTCCAGCCCTTAATAGACAAAGGGAGGTCGAACCTGAGGCACCTAGGCCGAGGTGAAATGTACCACCGGCCATCATCGGTGGAATAACGCTTCAGGATAAAGAGAGCCCTGAAGAGGGAGAAACGAGCAACGAACCCGTGGAAGTGACAGAAAACAATAAAGGCGAAGATAACCCGGATGGCGTTAGGAGCCAACCGGGCCGGGACCAAACGGTAGTGGCTGAGAAAAGAAAGGAAGAAAGGGTGAAGGGGAAACCGAAGACCCCGAGCAGGAAGTCCTCGTAGAAGACGACTCGCCTGGGGCCGCTTGAGGTCACTCGATCTCCAGGCCGCGAAAGGGAAAGACGAGTCAAATCCGGGATACCATAGACTTCCCAGAGTAGAGAAAGGTCATCTTCGGTCATCGTTGAGACGTGACTAGAGGGACCGGTGGGAGAAGTGGTCGAAGGGGGAAGAGAAGAAATTGGATGGGCGGAGACTACGAGAGGAGACCTAGGACCCCTAGGGACGCCTATGGTTACGGCCCCGGGTTGGAGCTGCCTACGGATTTCGTCCGGAATCACTTCCCCTTCCGAGGAAGAAGACGATGGAGTCCTCGGCCAGGAAGGACCGGCCTTGTCCGGGTTAGAAGAGACGTGACGGTGGCACGCCATGGGAGAAGAGGAAGTGCAGAAGGGTCAATAGGGTCGAGAGATGGAAGGGGAAGGAAGACACGGGCATTCACCGAGATACTCTATGTAAAAGAGATGGCAACCCCGGAAGGTGAAGGAAAGCCTGCTGCAACCGCCGGCGGAGCACGAGAAAGTGGAGAGACTTCATTTCCGGAAAGTCTCCCTCCTTTTCAAACTCAATCGACAGCGGCCGTACCCCTCATTCCGTTCTGAACCACCAGATCGCCGCCGCGTGGATGCATGCCCGACATCGATGCTTCGATTCGATAGAAACTGTCTCCTTTTCGAAACGGCACATTAATGGCCGTCGGAAGCGCGACGCGTGGCAACCTCTCATAGGACCTCGGGCGTAACAAGAAGCGACGACAGGGATCGTGGCAATTATGGCACGAGATTTTCGCCTTCCCCATGTCACCTCCGCATTAAATCCCCACGTCCCGAGCCACGACGCCTCGGCGGAACAAGGGGATGGGGGGCAACTGATATGGCTACTATGCTGATGTGGCGCGTGTGTCAGGTCCCGCCAGACATGGTCAGTACCATGTGATTTTTTTTAAAAAAAAAAGAGAGAGGAGGGTCCCCCGTACGGGGAAAAGTACTCCTGCTCCTTCGCCAGATGGCGCCCGGAGACGGGTCCACCTCGATCGAAGTCGAGCACCTCTCTTCCGCTCCGCCAGGTGTCCACCCAGGAGGGGTCCACCTCGGCCGAAGCTAGCGGCCCCGTGCTCCCCGCCAGGTAGCAACTAGAGATGGGTCCACCTCCACCGAGGTCGAGCCGAGCCCTCCTGCTTCTTCACCAGGTGGCGCCCAGAGACGGGTCCACCTCAGCCGAAGTCGAGCACCTCTCTGCCCTTCCGCCAGGTGTCCACCCAGGAGGGGTCCACCACGGCCGATGCTGGCAACCCCGTGCTCCGTCGCCAGGTGGCACCCTCCACCGAGGTCGAGCCGGGCCCTCCTGCTTCTTCGCCAGGTGGCGCCCGGAGACGGGTCCACCTCGGTCGAAGTCGAGCACCTCTTTGCCGCTCCGCCAAGTGTCCACCTAGGAGGGGTCCACCTCGGCCGAAGCTGGCGGTCCCTTGCTCCCTCACCAGGTGGCACCCCGAGATGGGTCCACCTCCGTCGAGGTCAAGCCGGGCCCTCCTGCTCCTTCGCCAGGTGGCGCCCGGAGATGGGTCCACCTTGGTCGAAGTCAAGCACCTCTCTGCCGCTCCGCCAGGTGTCCACCAAGGAGGGATCCACCTCGGCCGAAGCTGGCAGCCCCTCGCTCCATCGCCAGGTGGCACCCGGAGACGGGTCCACCTCCGTCGAGGTCGAGCCGGGCCCTCCTGCTCCTTCGCCAGGTGGCGCCCGGAGACGGGTCCACCTCGACCAAAGTCGAGCACCTCTCTACCGCTCCGCCAGGTGTCCACCAAGGAGGGATCCACCTCGACCGAAGCTAGCGGCCCCTCGCTCCATAGCTAGGTGGCACCCGGGGATGGGTCCACCTCCATCGAGGTCGAGCCGGGCCCTCTTGCTCCTCCGCCAGGTGGCGCCTGGAGAGGGGTCCACCTCGATCGAAGTCGAGCACCTCTCTGCCGCTCTACCAAGTGTCCTCCCAGGAGGGGACCCCTCGGTCGAAGCTAGCGGCCCCTTGCCCCCTCGCCAGGTGGCACCCGGAGACGGGTCCACCTCCGTCGAGGTCAAACCAGGCCTTCCTACTCCTTCGCCAGGTGGAACCCAGAGACGGGACCACCGCGGCCGAAGTCAAGCCTTTCCCCGCTCCTCCGCCAGGTGGCGCCCCCTGACAGGTCCACCTCGGTTAAGGCCAGCCCTGCTTAGTAAGGCCTCTGGGAAGGGGGGGCACGGGTTTCAAGATTGCCACTCTAGTAGTGCACACCGTGTCTCGTAAGGGGTGCCAGTACGGTCTGCAGTAATGCGCGAAATCCCGTTTACATCGGCCGGATGGGCCCCGCAACCGAGAAGCGGTATCCTTGCGGGCAGGGACCCGAAATGGCTGGGTGCTCATCGTCAATACCTCGGAAGGAGAGCACCCGCGCTCGGCCCGAAGCCTCACCAGTATCCTTCCCCCCCCCCCCCCTTTTCTCGTTAGGCATGACAAGCAAGGCGATGGGGCCACAAGGTTCCCAGGCCCAAAGAGGAAAGGAAGCGGGGGGGGAAGAAAGGCGAGAAGCGGGAGGGAGCCCCCCGAGGGGAGGGGGGGCCTGGAGGCAACATGATGATATAAAAGGGATGGTAAAAGCGGGCAGCGAGGTAAGTGAAAAAAGGGAGAAAAAAGGCACCGAGAGAAGGATTCGGGGAGTCCTTGAGGAGTCCTTAGGCGCATGCTCGGTGAACTCAACACAAGGAGCTGAGCCTCAGCTCCACTCTTTTCGACACTTCTTTTGTTAACATCTCCTCTAAGCACGGGAGTCCTTCGGGAACCCGCCTTAGGAGATCTGTTCCATCTCGCCGCTTTCTAACTTGACCGTCGGAGCACCCTCGCTGGAACCCCCGGCCAGGATCTCTGACTCTGTTTCGCAGGACCGGAAGCTTAGAGATCTCGAGATGAGACGGTCCGAGACCGGTGCCAGCTCTGAAGCTACAGGCCACCGCGGTGAGATCGGCAACACATTTAAATTCAAAGAAGTCCATTCAAATCCAAAACAAGGAGTCCCATTCCAAGACAAGATAGAGGTTATCTTGAGATCAAATCGAAGTCTAAGAAGATTGACACCAAGATGGAGAAAGATTGGATGCCTCTTCTCATGAATTGTCGTCTACTCCCATTGGAAATTATGAGGACCGAAATCAAGAAAAAGAGGGTGCCATCTCATATTTTTGTCGCCCAATATTTGTTGTAGCGCCTCTTTTTATCTCATCCCATTTCTTGTCGCCCAAATGGATAAAGCTCCTCACTTGTTGTCGCCCAACATGGAAGAAGCTCAAGAACAACTCAAATTCAAGAGTCCAAGATGCCAAGTGAAGTTCAAGAGGTCTTTGATGCTCAAGGATAGCCAGTTCATGGAGTTTCTTACCCTTACTCAACTTGTATAAGGTCTATAAATACCACCATTAAATCCCTTGTATTTATTGAGTTTTTAGGAAATAAAGTGAGAGCTTTCTCTTAATTTCCTTTGCTATGATAGCATCGAGGGGTGTGAGGCCATAGTTTTTCTTCGTTCTTCGGAACATCGAGGGATGTGAGGCCCTAGTTATCCATCCATCAGAAATCCTAGCCACCACTTCAAGCTTTCTTCTCTTCCTCCTTTTTCAATCTTCTTCTTCCTTCCATGCCCTCTAACTTGACTTTTTGTGAGTGTTCATAGATGATCAATATCTGAAGTAAAGGTTTTCCATGCTTTGGAACCGAGTTCGTTGTAGATCGAAGCCCGAAGAGCGAGAGTCTTGAAGTCCTATCGCGAAATCTTTGAGTGTTGAACCAGATCCACTTCAAGAGCACTGCAAATCATCATTGGTAATTCTAAAACTCTTCCTTTCTCTTTAGTTCTGATTCATTAAAAGTAGGAATCCTAGTTTACGGTGATTTCTCAATCACCAAATCCTGAATCTTAATTAGTTTTGCTTGATTTACATTGTGGGTAGCGTAACTAGTTGACTAGTTTAATTACATCAATTACTTTGAGTCTGTTTTTCTGAAAAATATAAAAATTAATCTCTGTTAATATTAGATAATTAATCTTAGAATCAGTAGGTTTAAGTTTGCATCTTCTATTTCGCATCACTTAATGAATGCTTGAGAGTTGGACTTCAATGCTCCTTGAATGCTTGAAGACTCAACTTCACTCAAAAGTAATGAACTCTTAATAAATTCTCATTGGTTGCTCATTAGTCTCTACCCTCTTGAGTTTGGTCTACTTTAAATACCTTTCCAAGCCTTAAATGACCATTTTTGACCGTTGGAGAGGTGAAAATAGCCATTAGAGACAAAAAGGACCATTTCTGTACTTCCAAAAACTAGCCGTTACTGTTCATCCAGACTTGCAGGTGTTGACACTTCAGGTCATAAGTCGACACATGAGTCGATACTTGAGTCGATATATGAGTCGACACATAGTCTACCATGAGTCGATATATGAGTCGATACTTGAGTCGATACTAGATCAAAAATATCTTCTAAAGCTCTCTGGATTGCACTAGCATGTTGACACTTCTTCTGGTGAGTCAACACTTCATTTTCATAAGTCGACACTTAAGGAAAGACTTGAATTTAGCAAGTTCTATCTTCATTTTGATCTCAGGCCTTGAGTCGATACTTGAGTCGACATATGAATCGACAATTGAGCTTCATGAGTCGAGACTTCATGCATGCCAGCTGAGACTTCTTCTGTGTATTATCTCAAGCTTCTATGAGTCGACACTTCACTTCCATGAGACACTTCACTTCCATGAGTCGACACTTCACTTCCATGAGTTGACACTTGGCTGAAACTTTCCTGAAACTCTGCTGAAACTTTAACTTCAAAATTTGAGTTCTTCAAGGTTATTCATATATATCAAGGTCTATTTAACTTAAAATTCCATCAGTGAGAATGATTTCTTTAACAAGATGACAAGTTTTGAACTTTTAACACAAAACAGTTTTGATGAGTACCTTGTTCTAATAAACACACTTTTAACACACAGTTAGTACTCAAATATACTTAAGTATTTTGTTATTCATCAAAATCAAGACAGGAGTCAACATGCATTGATAAAAGAATCTGGTTAGTCATCAGAAGCCACTAGAGGGGGCGTATCGTGGCCCTTACATAGAGACTGGACCAGGTTTATCTCGACATTAAAGAGATTCTACTCAGAAAGGAGGTCCCACTCATCAAAAATTCTTGAGGTGACAAGTTGGTCGTACACCTCTCGGTTGGTAGGCTCTATGTTGGTATCCTGGTTTGGAGAGCTATCAGGGTCGCTCCAGACCCAATTGACCCCCTCGATAGAAGCGAAGATGTAACGATTCTTTCATCCTTCGATGGAAGTTGGGTAGTCGAAATGTAGGGTCCCCCACCAGGGAGCCACAAACCACCATCGCCTTTCAAGGGATGGCACTTCAAGGTAAAAAGGGCCTTGAAGAGAGAAAATTAGGTGACTATGCCATAAAAATGGCATAAGACAATAAAGGAACATATGACCCTAAAAGAGTTTGGGATGAGTTTGGCAGGAACTAGCCTATAATTGTTTCAGAAAGATAGGATGAATGAATGAAGAGGAAGATGGAAGCATGCGAAGAAGAAGTTCTCATATAGAGCAATCCTGCCGGGCTCACCTGAGGTAACCCTGTCACCAGGACCTAGGGTTGAGATCCGAATGGTCTCCAGAATCCTGTACACCCCTCGTAGGCGAAGGGCATCCATATTAGTCATCATCGAGATGGCACCTGACAGACATGCCAGCTCCAGATTCTAGGCCATCGGAGGGGGGAGGAAGAGCTAGGATGCTATGACTACCTGCATGACAAGGCCCCTAGGCGATCCTAAATAGAACGTCCTCCTCACCATCTGAAGGAGGAGGCATAACGAGAGGCGACCTCTTAACACCAGAGTGACTCAAGATGCGCTCCAAGAGACGATGCTCACCCTCGGAGGAACTCATGGCTACTTAAGAGAGAGAGAAAAGAAGAAAGGGCCAAGATCAGAGAGAGGAGAACCGAGGTTGCAAAGAAAAATGCCCTCTTAGGATGACCTAAAGGGAACGGGAAGGACAAGGAGGCACGACTGATCTGAAGCTAGTAAAGGTTCAAGATGTCAACGTGGGTCAAAAGCTTCTCTCTCTTTCCTCTTCTCTTCTCCCCTTCCCTGCGACTCCCTGGTGATCGATAAAGTGAAAAGCCTTCCTGGAGAAGATGGGAAGCCCTTGTTTAAACCCCCTATTGGTTGGGGGGATTCCTCTGTATCCTCTGCTGAGATGCAGGCATGTGGTGCTTCCTCGTAGGCGAACATCTCGTCCCCTTAAGCAATCCCCTGGACCGTGAGGTGACACATTGGGAGTTGCGAGAGCATCATTTCGAACTACAGTCCCTTCACACATGTGGTTGCCTCTAGATGCTTGGCAATGGATACACAGATTGTCAGAGGTCATGCCAATTAAATGCAACCCCACAGGTCCCTCCATGTTAGTGACTTCGAACTACTCCCTTCGCCTTGAGCCTGGAAGATCGTGGCATGCTCAGAACTCGAGAGTGGGAGGCATCTGATGTGGCATCCGACATGGCAATACACCAGTATGGTGCCAGCCTGGCTCCAGGCTTGGTGGAGTCCCAGGCCAAGTTGAGCCCCAGGCCGAGTAGAGCTTCGAGCCAAGTAGAGCTCCAGGTCGGGTAGAGCTCCGGTCCAAGTTGAGCCTCGGGCCAAGTAGAGCTCCGGATCGGGTAGAGCTTCAGGCAAGGTAAAATGCTCGATCGAGTTCAGCTCTAGGCTGGGTAGAATCCCAGGGTCGGGCTAGCCTTTCTACAGGTCGTGGTAGGCAATGACCCGACAAAGGCTGCAACCTTCCAACAAAAAGCACCACGATGAGAGAATTCTGACAGTGCCTCTTCGGGAGCAGGCTATCACCATTACCCCAAAGCCATTATGCCCGATAAAAAAGTATACCTCATGGGGGAGTGCTCTGCCAAGCTCTAAACTTTGCCTTGCTGCATCCGTCTTCTATATAGGTAAGAGGGACACCCGGCCAAGATAAGTAAGGTATCCCCCGCTCACTCATAGAGAGATTCATACCCTTCTCTTCGTGGTGGCCCAAGCCATCATGGCATAGGTTGTTACCCTCGATCGTCATACTAACTTGAGCATCAAAATGTCCCCACTAATATCCTGGCCTGGGTTTTTCTTGCAGGCTTGATCACCTGGGTTCAGTGCATGAGAAGCGTATGGAGCCGGCCTTCTTTGATGCACTACATGTGACCTTCAAACCCACCAGAGCTGCAGGCGAAGATGACCCAGGCTACAACAATGACCATTTATGATCATTTTGAATATGATTGTTTATGACTGTTGCAAAATTTTTAAATTTGGTTCGACCTATAATTTGTAAATGACTGTTGGCTAGTCCACCTAAATTAGGTTAACTAATAATTTGTAAATAACTGTTAGCTGGTCTAATTCAAACTAAAAATCCATAATATAACTAATAATTGAAATTGTGGGTTTAACCCATAATTTTACTAGAACTTGAGCTACTAAAAATTGAAATTGTGGATGGGACCGATAATTTTATTGAAAACTGGAATTATGGACTAAACCCATAATTTTAAAATATAGCTATTTTTTAGACTGTTTCTTATCATTTTAATTTTTTTTCTTTTTAAGCATTCATTTTGAACGGGGATTGGAAAAATATGTAGCAGTCTCGTCGAGGAAGGATTGGATGCATGCTACCATGACGTATGGGGGCTATGGGAGGAGGAGGGGAGGCTTGCCAGGGTGAGCGGCGAGGGCCAATGGAGGAGGCTGGGAGTGGAACCATCACGTGGGGCGGAGCACCGCTAATTTAGCTTCCACCGGGGGAAGGGGAGAATGCTACCGGGAGGGTAGGCTAGGGCATGATCTATTTTTGAGAGATATAGTAAAAAACTTTTTTATTAAAATTATTAAATTATGGGTTCACCTCATAATTTCAAGTGATTATACTAGCATGAGCTGGTATGGATTGAGCCCATAATTTTAGACATGATCTTCCCCATCATAAAATAAATATAAATTTATAATTTATTAAATTAATTTTTTTAATATTATTTTGAAAAAACTATTATATTTTATAGTGTCCGTGTTAAATGATTTTTGTTCGGTTTCTTTTTGTTCGATTAAATGATTTTTGTTCGGTTAAACACGTAAAATTTGTCTAATGATTCAGACTTTTTTTTTTTTTTTTTTTTATTTTTGGGTGTTGCCTTGTTAACTTGCTGTCAAGTTGCCTCAAAAAATAGTTTTTTTAAAAAATATTAGTTTTGAGAAACAATATTACCGAAATACGACGATTTGAATCAAATTTATCGTTTTATTGTACTTTTTATCGGGCCAGATTTTTTTTTAATACCACATGAAAAAGGTGCATGTTGAACCAATGCTGAACCTGTGCCTCCTAATAAAATTCTAAAAAAAAATTCTGTTAAAAGCATAGAAAAGTAAAAAAAAAAAAAAATTCAGATGAAGGCACAGGTTGCCTTCTCATAAAATGCAAATAAAAAAAATCATAGGAAAGCGCAGGTTAAACTTGCACTATCTAAATCGGACGATAAATTAAAAAGAAATAGATTTTGTAAAAAACTCAAAAAAATTTTAAACTAGTGGCAGGATCTTGCAGCCCGAATCGATGGCAGGATCCTGGTGGCCGGATCGGCGGTTAAACCGATGACATGACCCTACCGATCGAATCGGTGGCAATATCCTGATGTCCGGATAGGATCCTGATGTCCGGATCGATGATCAAACTGGTGGCATGACCCTAGCGGCCAGATCAGTAGTAGGACCTTGGCGGTTGGGCTGGTGGCAAGACCCTAGCGACCGGACCGATCGGTGGTTTGATCTGTGACAGGATCCTAGCGGCCGAACCTGTGACAGGACCCTGCCGGCTAGACTAGCGATCAGATCGGTGGTAGGACCCGAACGACAGGACCGGTGGCAGGACCCTGGCGATCGAATCGGCGGTAGGCTGGTGACAAGACCTTAGCGACCAGATCGGTGGAAGGACCCTGGGATCCGGACCGACGATCAAACTAGTGGCAAGACCCTAGCACCGGACTAGTGGTAGGACCCTGGTGATTGGACCAGTGGCAAGACCTTGGCAACCGAACCAGCAGTTAGACCGATGATAGGACCCTAGCGGTCGGACCTGTAGAAGGACCTTACCAATTGGACCGGTGATCAGACTGGTGGCAGGACCTTACAGGCCAAATCGGTGGCAGGACCCTGGCTACTGGACTGGAAATCAAACCAGTAGAGGACCTTGCAGGCCGGACCAGTGGCAAGACCCTGCCGACCGGATTGGCAATTAGACCGGTGACATGACCCTAGCAACCGGATCGGTGGCAGGACCTTGGTGTTCGGAACAGCGATCAAATGATGGTAAGACCCTAACGACCGAACCGATGGCAAAACCTTGGCGGCTGGACCGGTGGCAAGACCCTGGCGATAGGATCGACGGTTAGACAGATGACAGGATCCTAGCAACCGAACTTGTGACAGGACCTTACTGGCCGGACCGACGATCAGATTGGTGGCAGGACCCTGGCTACCGGACCGGAGATCAGACCGGTGGCAGGACTTTGCAGGCTAGACCGGTGGCAGGACCTTGCTGGCCAGACCAGAGGTTAGATCGGTGACAGGACCCTAGAGACCGGACCGGTGGTAGGATCCTGGTATCCGAACCGGCGATTAAACCGGTGGTAGGACCCTAGCGGCCAAACCGGTGGCAGGACCCTAGTGGCCAAACCGGTGACAGGATCTTGGCAACCGGACTGGCGGTTAGACCGATGACAGGATCCTAGCAGCCGTACTTGTGTCAAGACCATGCTAGCTGGATCGGCGATCAGACTGATGGCAGGACCCTGGTTGGTCGGACTGGTGCCAGGACCCTAGTTACCGGACCGATAATCAGACCAGTGGCAGGATCTTGGCTGGCCAGACCGGTGGCAGGACCCTAGCTACTGGACTGACAATCAGATGGAGGCAGGACCCTTGCGACCGGACCGATGGTAGGACCCTGGCAACTGGACCGGTGGTTAGATCGATGACATGACCCTAGCAGCCGGACCTATGGCATGACCATGTCGGCCGGACCGGCGATCAGACCGGTGGCAGGACCTTGGCTGGCTGGATCGGTGGCAGGACCCTGGCTGGCTGGATCGGTGGTAGGACTCTGGCAACCGAACCGATGATTAGATCGATGGCAAGACCTTGGTTGATAGGATCGGTGGCAAGAACCTAGCTACCGGACCAGCAATCAGATCGGTGGCAGGATCCTATTAGCCGGACTGGTGGCAAGATCTTAGTGGCCGAATTGGTGGCAGGACCCTGGCAACCGGACCGGCGATTAGATCGATGACATGACCCTAGCAGCCGGACTTATAGCAGGACCTTGGCGGTCGGACCTATGGCAGGACCTTGATGGTCGAACCCGCGATCAGACCGGTGGAAAGACCTTTACGATAAGGATTTGTCTATTATAATAAAGTTTTATTTTAATAGATTTTTTTAATTTTTGGATATACAATGAGGTACATGCAACTAAATATTCATATACTACATTACATTATTATTTATTTATAAATAATATTGAATATTTCATAATTTCACATGATTAAATTAAAAAAATAATAAATTAAAAAAAATTGGGCCGGTCATTAGGTTGAAACCAATATGGTCCAACTGTTAAGGTTCGGCCACCATCATCCAGCCACCGACCTAGTCAAGAGATTGATGACAATCAAATCCATCCTGCCACCGGTCCGTTAGGGTCCTGCCACCGGTTTGGCCTATAAAGTCTTGCCACCAGTCTAGCCTGCAAGGTTGTGCCCCCACCAGTCTGATAGTTGGTCCGGCTGCCAGGATCCTGCCACCAGTCCGGCCTGCAAGGTCCTGCCACCGGTCTGATCATCGATCTGGTAGCCAGGGTCTTACCACCGATCCGGCCTACAAGGTTTTGCCACCGATCTGATCACCGGTTTGACCGTCAAGATCCTGCCACAGTTTTGGTCCCTAGGGTCCTGTTATTGGTCTAACCACTAGTCCAGTTGCCAAGGTCAAGCCACCGGTCCGGCCGCTAAGATCCTGCCACCAGTCCAGCTATTAGGCTCTTGCCACTAGTCCGGCTACTAGGATCTTACCATCGGTCTGATTTTTGGTCCGGTAGCTAAGGTCTTGCCATCGGTCCGGCCAGCCAAGATCCTGCCACTGGTCTAATGTTAGTCCGGCTGCCAAGTTTTTGCCACCAGTCCGACTTGCAAGGTCCTGCCACCGGTCTGATCACTAGTCTGGTAGCCAGGGTCCTACCACCGATCTGGTCTGCAAGGTCTTGCCACCGGTCTGATCGTCGATCCGGCCATCAAGGTCCTGCCACAGGTCCGACCTCTAGGATCCTGTCATCGGTCTAACCGCTGGTCCGGTTGCTAGGGTCCTACCACCGATCTGGTTGCTAGGATCCTGCCACCAGTCCGGTTGTTAGGGTCCTGCCACTAGTCTGATTACCAGTCCTGCAGCCAGGGTACTGCCATCGGTCTAATCGTCAGTCTGGTAGCCAAGATCCTACCACCGGTCCGGCCAACCAGGGTCCTGCCACCGGTCCGGCCGGCAAGGTCTTGCCACAGGTCTAGTAGCTAGGATCCTATCATCGATCTAACCGCCGGTCCGGTCGCTAGGGTCCTGCCACCGGTCCGGTCGCAAAGGTCCTGCCACCGGTCTGATCGCCAGTTCGGATACCAGGGTCCCGCCACTGGTCCGGTCGCTAGGATTTTATCACCGGTCTAACCGTCGGTCCAGCCAGTAGGGTCGTGCTACCGGTCCGGCCTGCGAGGTCCTACCATCAATCTGATCACTGGTCCGGCTGGCAAGGTCCTATTACAGGTCCGGCTGCTAGGGTCCTATCATCGGTATAACCGCTGATCCGTTCGTTAAGATCCTGCCACCGGTCTGGGCTGCAAGATCATGCCACCGGTTTGAATTTTTTTGTGTTTTTTGTAAAATCTAATTTCTTTTAATTTGCTGCCCGATTTAGAAGGTACAGGTTTAAATTGCACCTTCAAATTAATTTTTTATTTTATTTTATGAGAAGGCGCAGGTTCAACCTGTTCCTTAAAAAAGTATAGATTCAATCAGTACTTGTATTAATTTTTTTATTTATATTTTATGAGAAAGCGTCAATTGAACCTACATTTTTATCTGAATTTTTTTTACTTTATGAGATGCGTCTTCATCAGAATTTTTTGTTTAGTTTTATGAAAAGGCGATGCCTTCTCTGCGTGGTATTAAAAAAAAAAAATTCATGAGACAAAAAAATACTAAAAACGTCACTACAGAGGTAGCTCGGTTGATTAGAGCATGGCTCTGCTCCTGTGAATATTTCACTGATCACGAATTCGAGATATGATTTCTCGGATGACTCGATTAAATTCCAGAAATTCTACACATACGTGACTCGGAGATGGAGTGGTTATAACTTCGGTACCATAGTAGGGTTAGACTCACGTACTCATCAAGTCGATGAGAGAGTATGTGAAAATTTACGATCCAAATCGAATATGGTCTAACAGGTTGGGCGGCGCACATGACTGAAGGATAAAGCGATTATAATTTCGGCACCATAGTAAAATTAGGCTGACATACTTACTAAACTGATGAGAAGGATATGCAGAAATTTATGACCTGAGTTGAACATGATTTAACGGTGCGGGAAGCTATGAGGTTTTTTTTCATCATCCTTTTGGTTTACCAAAAAAATAAAAATAAATAACACTGGAAATGATAAATTTAGTCCAAGTCGTTGTATTTTCATAATATTATTTTAAAAAAATAATATATAAAAAAATATAAAAAATGATCAGAGGACCGGGAATATTATACTAAAAAGTAATTGCCTATTGTCCAAAGACGAGAAGCAAAATACTAGTAATTTGTCCGGTAGTTTAGATTCTTTTATATCCAGTCTCATCAACTTGCTTTTTTTTTTTTTTTTTGGTTAACATCTCATCAATTTGCTGTCCAGCTAATCCAGGACGTGACCGTCTCGCAATATTTTTTTAAAAAAATAATAACTTTTTAATATTTAATTTAAAAATAAAATTTATAAAATTTATATTTTGCTGGCCAGCCAAATATCCCGAAAATGGTCGCGTTTTGGAACGTCGCTTCATCCTCCGGTCATGTACGCTGCCCAACCTATCAGATCATATTCAATTTAGACAGTAAATTACTGTATACTTTCTTATCGACTTGTAAAGTACATGAATCTAACTTCAATATCAAAATTATAATCATTCCATCTCTCAATTACGTATATCTAAAAATTTTAAAATTTAATTAAATTATTTAAAAATATCATATCTTGAATTCGGCGTCCTAATAAAGTTAGGCTGACATACACACTACACTGATGAGAAGAATATATAAAAATTTATGATCTAAATTGAACATGATCCAACGGATTTGCCGGTACGGAAAGCTATAGGGTTTTTTTCCTCATCCTTTTGGTTTATAAAAAAAAAAAAACTGAAAATGATAAATTTAGTCCAAGTCGTTGTATTTTCATAATATTATTTTTAAAAAATAATATATAAAAAAATATAAAAAATGATCAGAGGACCGGAATATTATACTAAAAAGTAATTGCCTATTGTCCAAAGACGAGAAGCCAAGTACTAGTAATTTGTCCGGTAGTTTAGATTCTTTTATATCCAGTCTCATCAACTTGCTTTTTTTTTTTTTTTTTTTTTGGTTAACATCTCATCAATTTGCTGTCCAGCTAGTCCAGGACGTGACCGTCTCGCAATATTTTTTAAAAAAATAGTAACCTTTTAATATTTAATTTAAAAATAAAATTTATAAAATTTATATTTTGCTGGCCAGCCAAATATCCCGAAAATGGTCGCGTTTTGGAACGTCGCTTCATCCTCCGGTCATGTACGCTGCCCAACCTATCAGATCATATTCAATTTAGACAGTAAATTATTATATACTTTCTTATCGACTTGTAAAGTACATGAACTAATTTCACTATGATACCAAAATTATAATCATTCCATCTCTCAGTTACATATATCTAAAAATTTTAAAATTTAATTAAATTATTTAAAAATATCATATCTTGAATTCGGTACCTTAATAAAATTAGGCTGATATATATACTTTGATGAGAAAGATATATAAAAATTTATGATCTAAATTGAACATGGTCCAACAAATTTGCCGGTATGGAAGTTATAGGGTTTTTTTTCTCATCCTTTTGGTTTATAAAAAAAAAAAAAAACTGAAAATGATAAATTTGATCCGAGTCGTTATATTTTCATAATATTATTTTTAAAAAATAATATATAAAAAAAATTTAAAAAATAACTAGAGGACCGGGAATATTATACTAAAAATTAATTGCCTATTGTCCGAAGACGAGAAGCCAAGTACTAGTAATTTGTCCCTTAGTTTAGATTCTTTTATATCCGTCTCATCAACTTGCTTTTTTTTTTTTTTTTTTGTTAACATCTCATCATCAACTTGCTTTCCAGCTGATTCGGAACGTGACCGTCTCGCAATATTTTTTAAAAAACTAATAATTTTTTAATATTTAATTTAAAATAAAATTTATAAAATTTATATTTTGCTGACCAGTCAAATGCCTCGAATCCGGTCGCGTTTTGGATCGTCGCTTCATCCTCCAGTTTTGTGCACTGTCCAATCCGTTAGATCATATTTGATTTAAATCATAAATTTCGTATATTTTTTTTTGATTTGATGAGTACGTGAACCTAAATTTATTATAATATCGAAGTTATAACCGCTTCATTTTTATATCTAAAATTTCTGGATTTTAATCGAGTTTTTCAAAAAATTATATCTCAAATTTAATATCATAATAATATTAGATTGACATATTTACTAAATTGATAAGAAAGATATGCAAAAATTTATGATCTATGTTGAACATGATCTAACGGATTTGCGGGTTCGGGAAGCTATGGTTTTTTTTTTCTCACCCTTTTGGTTAAAAAAAAAAAAAAAAAAAACACTGAAAACGATAAATTTGGTCCGAGTCGTTGTATTTTCATAATATTATTTTTAAAAAATAAAAAAAAATTAAAAATGACTAAAGGACCGGGAATATTATACTAAAAACTAGTTGCCTATTGTCCGAACCAGTAATATGTCCCGTAGTTTAGATTCTTTTATATCCAGTCTCATCAACTTTTTTTTTTTTTTTTTTTTTTGGTTAACATCTCATCAATTTGCGGTCCAGCTGATCCAGGACGTGACCGTCTCCCAATATTTTTTAAAAAAATAATAATTTTTTAATATTTAATTTAAAAGTAAAATTTATAAAATTTATATTTTGCTGGCCAGCCAAATACCCCGAATCTGGTCGCGTTTTGGAACGTCGCTTTATCCTCCGGTCATGTACGTCGTCCAACCTACCGGATCATATTCGATTTAAACAGTAAATTACTGCATATTTTTTATCGACTGATAGTACATATGTTTAAGCCCATCATGATATCGAAATTATAACCATACTATCTTTCAATTACATATATTTAAAATTTTTAAAATTTAATTGGATCATCCAAAAAAATATATTTCATCATAATAAAATTAAGCCGACATACTTACTAAACTGATGAGAAAGATATACAAAATTTATGTCTAGTTGAACATGATTTAACGGATTTGACGGTGCGGGAAGCTATAGGGTTTTTTTCCCTCACCTTTGGGTTTATAAAAAAAAAAAAATACTGAAAATGATAAATTTGATCCGAGTCGCTATATTTTCATAATATTATTTTTAAAAAATAATATATAAAAAAATTAAAAAATGACTAGAGGACCGGAAATATTATACTAAAAACTAATTGCCTATTGTCCGAAGACGAGAAGCCAAGTACTAGTAATTTGTCCCGTAGTTTAGATTCTTTTATATCCCGTCTCATCAACTTGCTTTTTTTTTTTTTTTTTGGTTAACATCTCATCATCAACTTGCTTTCCAGCTGATCCGGAACGTGACCGTCTCGCAATATTTTTTAAAAAACTAATAATTTTTTAATATTTAATTTAAAATAAAATTTATAAAATTTATATTTTACTGACAAGTCAAATGCCTCGAATCCGGTCGCGTTTCGGAATGCCGCTTCATCTTCCAGTCTTGTGCACCGCCCAACCCGTTTCATCATATTCGATTTGAATTATAAATTTTTTTATACTTTTTTATCGACATAAGTACATGAGCCTAATCTTATTATAATATCGGAGTTATAACCACTTCATCTTTCATATCCAGAATTTTTGAATTTTAATTGGGCCATCCGAAAAAACATATCTTAAATCTGATATCATAATAAAATTAAGCTGAATATTCATTAAATTGATAAAAGGATATGCAGAAATTTATGACCAGCATGGTCTAACGGATTTGCGAAGCTATTGGGTTTTTTTTTCTCACCCTCTTGGTTTAAAAAAAAAAAAAAAACACACGATAAATTTGGTCCGCGTCGTTGTATTTCCATAATATTATTTTTAAAAAACGATACATAAAAAAAATTTAAAAAATGACCAGAGGACCGGGAATATTATACTAAAAACTAATTGCCTATTGTCCGAAGACGAGAAGCCAAGTACTAGTAATTTGTCCCGTAGTTTAGATTCTTTTATATCCCGTCTCATCAACTTGCTATTTTTTTTTTTTTTTATTAACATCTCGTCAACTTGCTTTCCAGCTGATCCGTTCAAAAAATAATAATTTTTTAATATTTAATTTAAAAATAAAATTTATAAAATTTATATTTTGCTGACCAGTCAAATGCTATATAGAAAAACTATATTTTCAACCTGTATTTCGGTCTGCGTGTACTAAAAAACCTTTCTTGGTATTTTTTGCACGTTCCAAAACGCGACCGGCAATGCCTAGCTAGCTGGCTGGGATGGAAGGATAGTATTTTTTTTATTCTCGAGGTTTATAAAAAAAGTTTTTTTGCTCGAGGATCGAAAAGGCAAGAATAAAAATGTAATGGTCAATGTCGACAGAGTACTGGTCACGCATTCGGGAATTTTTTTATTCTCGAGGTTTATGAAAAAGTCTTTTTGCTCGAGGATCGAAAAGGCAAGATTAAAAATGTAATGGTCAATGTCCGCAGAGTAATGGTCACCCATTCGGGAATTTTTTTTTTTTTAAAGAAAAAGGATGGGAGATTATATCCGATGTAGATAAGGTAACGTTGGATTCAAGAAATTTAGAAGGAAAATAAAAAATATTCTTATCTTCTTTTCAAACCAAACATCATAAATTTTTAAAAATATTTAAATTTAATCATGCCATTCACGAAATCTTGACTTCATCCCACTATCAACTAAATTACCATCTTAGCAGTAACGTACTTGAAATTTATCAAATACTCTTTGATCGAACGTATGAAACAAATATTATAATATATTATACAAATAATATTTACAAAAAATAAATTTTATTTAAATTTTTTATTAAAAACTAATATATTTTAATAAATATTTATGGAATTAAGGTAGTTTGAAATATATTTACAAAATTAACGTTATTTTGCTCGCATTGAGACCATATCAAAAATCGGAAGTTCAACCATGAGTTCATTTTAGTCAAATCATATATAAAACTTATAATTTCAAATTTTAAAATAAAAAATAAAAAATATTTTAAATAATATAATAAAATTAAAAATTAAAAATTAAAAGAAGTTGTAGGTATAACTTATGTCTTTATTTAAATAAAACTGCAGACTGTACCCGTGACTTCATCTTATTCCTATTTCTCTATATTTTAAATAAAAAATTAAAAAATATTTAAAATAATATAAATAAAATCATAAGTTGTTATCTTAATAATATTATAAAAAATTATATTATAAAATAAAATTTATTATAATGTACAATCAATAATATAAATATTATAATAAATATAATAAATATATTATAATATATTTATTATAATATATAACTTTTTAAAAAAAAATTGACATTAGGTTGGCAATATTGGTGCTAGCTCGGTGATGTCGGTGCGAGCCCGGGGCACGACGGGCACCCAACTACCCGTGCCTTCTAAGACCCGATCATAGTGACCAGACTAGCACCGGCTTGGCAACCGAAATGGTGGCTAGACTGTCATCTACTTGACGGTCGGGCCAGTGGCTGTATTGGTAACTGGGTCGGTGGCTGGACTGGTACCAACCTGGTAGCTAGACTGGTGATCGAATTGATGGCCAGATAAGCAATTGGACCAATGACCGGACTGGCAACTAGACTGGCCCCAACCTGGCGATCAGACTGACTATCGACTAGTGGCCAGACTGCTGGCCAGATCGATAATTGGACAGGCACCAACCTGGCAGCTAGATTGGTTATCGAACTGGAGGTCGGACCGGTGACAGGACCAGCGACTGGACTAGCTATCGGATCGATGGCTAGACTGGCAACCGGATCGACAATCGGACTGGCACCAACCACGAAGTCGGATTGGCAGTCAGACCTATAATCGGATTGGTGGCAGACTAGTTGTCGGATTGGCACCAACCTGATGGTTGAACTAGTTATCGAACCGGTGGCTGGACTAGTTATCGAACCGGTGGCTGGACTAGCACTAACCTGGTGCCAGACTGGCTATCAGACTAGTGGCCAAACTAGTGATCGGATCGGGAGCCGGGCTGGTGACTGGACTAGCTATCAGATCGATGGCCAGAATAGTGGCCGGACTAGTGATCATATTAGCACCAACCTGATAGCTAAACTGGCTATTGAACCGGTGACCGGACTAGCGATTGGACTGGCACCGACCGGAGGTTGGATTGGTGACCAAGACATGACAGGTGAGCATGGCAATGTCGGTACCAGTCCAACCTCTAGATCGGTGCCAATCCGGTAGCCAGGTCGATGCTAGTCCGGTTACCAATCTGACTTCCGGTTTGGTCGCTAATCCAGCCACTAGTCTGATAGCCAATTTGGTTATCAGGTCAGTGATAGTCCGACTACCAGTCAGGTTGCCAATAGAGCCACTAATTGCATCACCATCCTTAACTATTTCATCTCTCGCTCCGCTGAGCATTGCCTGCTTTTTTAAAGTTACCATGCAAGATGCATGACTTTACCTGGATAAAAGAGTGCAAAGAAGCCTTCGAAAAGCTGAAGAAGTTCCTAGCTTTGCCTCTGCTCTCCAGGACAAAAGTGGGGGAAGAGCTTCTCCTGTACTTAGCCATATCCCCAAAGACGATCAACTCGGTGCTCATCCACACTGACAAGGACAACACACAAAAGCTTGTTTATTATATCAGCAAGGTGCTGCACGATGCGGAAACCAGGTACACCTAATTCGAGAAAATTATTTATGTGCTTACTATTCTCTACTTGACGCCTCAGGTCATACTTCCAAGCCCACCCGATCATGGTCCTCATCAACCTAGTCTTTGAGAGCCATGCTAAGCCAACCAGACACTTCGAGATGCTTGGCGAAATGGGTAATAAAGCTTAGTGAGTTTGACATCTCATATCACCCGAGGCCATCTCAGAAGGCCCAAGTTCTGGCCAACTTTCTAGTAAAATACATGTGGATGGATGGCAACCTAGAGGAGGTTCAAATTGAGCCAGCGCAACCGCCACCCCATAAGGAGGCCACTTGGATCCTCCATGTGGACGGTGTATCCAACTCAATGGGGTGCGAAACCAAACTCGTCCTCAACAACTCAGATGTAGTCACTAAGAATGCATTGCATTTCCTTTTCGAAGCAATAAAAAACCAATATGATAACGAGGCACTTATAGCAGGGCTAATATTATCCCACGAACTAGGAGTGGAGAGCCTGAGGGTCTTCACTGACTTGCAACTCATGGTGAGCCAAGTCACCAGTGAGTTCAAAGCCTGGGATCCATGATGGCAAAATATCTAGACAAGGTGCACACCTACCTAGTGGGATTTCGACATTTTGACATCTCCCACATCTCTCGGGAAGTGTCGACATCCTCTCCAAGCTCACGACCTCGGTTGACTCGTCGTTGGGATGGGCATTCATCAAGTACTTGGAGGCCTCCAGCATCGCGGCAGTCGATAAGGTCCAGCAGGTCACCCACAAGCCAATCTGGATGGACCCCACATCAAATACATAGTCATGGAAACCCTGCTCGATAATCACTTAGAGGCTGTCCTCCTGAAGCAGAAAGCCACACATTCGTGCTCATAGATAGGTAGCTCTACAAGAGGTCCTACTCCTACCCCCTTTGAAATGTCTGAGACCTTCGGAGGCCATTTACATTCTTAGGAGATCCACAAAGGTATCTACAAAAATTATATAGGGGGCAGGATCTTGGCCTATAAAGCCCTCAGGCAAGAATATTATTGGGACACCATGCGATAAGATACTATCGAGTTTATCCAAAAGTGTGACCACTGCAAGTGGCATGCCCATATGCAGTGATAGCCTACCACCCTGCTATCCTAACTCTCTTCCCCCTAGCTGTTCACTTAGTGGGGAGTGGACATACTGAGGCCATTTCCACTGGTACTTGCCAGTGAAGATACTTGCTCATCACCATCGACTACTTTACCAAGTAGATGGAGGTGGAGCCCCTAATGCAGATAACCAAAAAGAAAGTAAAATCCTTTTTCTAATAGTCTGTCATCTACCATTTCAGGCTCCCTCTTACTGTCATCATAGATAATTGATGACAGTTTGACAACTAGGCATTCAAAGAGTTTTACGCCGACCTACACATCTATCATCAGTTAACGTTGATAGGTCATCCCTAGACTAATGGAGAAGTCGAGATGATAAACCGAACGATCCTCTAAGGCCTCCACACTAGGCATGATGAAGCCAAAGGTAGGTGGGTGGAGGAGCTTCCCAACATGCTAAGGGCATACCACACTACTCCTGGGGCTTCGATCAATAAAATGCCGTTCAACCTGATCTTCAGCACCGAGGCAGTGATAACCGTGGAGGTCGGCCTTTCGATGTTATGGGTGGAGCGGTTTGATGAATCAAGTAACCTGGCACACTTGCTTCTCAATCTCGACCTATTAGACGAGACTAGAGACAAATCCCATCTTTGTATGGGTATGTATCGATAATGAGTGGCTCAATATTATGACTTGCATGTGAAATCCAGATCCTTCCACCTAGGGGACCTTGTCTTATGAAGGGTAGAGGTTTCTCGGCCAGCAAAACGGGGCAAGCTATCCCTGAATTGGGAAAGCCCTTATCTTGTAGTCAGTCGAAGCACTACACTGAGAGCATATCAAATAGCTGAACTTAATGGAACTCAAATCCTACAGACATGGAATGTCGAGAAATTGAAAATGTATTATTGATGATGTGTATCCCCTATCCAGAAATGAAATAGAGTTACTTTTCATCTGAGCTTCTTGATCTCTTTCTTTGAAGAGTGCTTATCAATCTTACCCAAAGTCAGATGAAGCCCAATGGGATGCTACATAGCACCGCTTCTTTGGATGGCTTGCTCTACGGCACCCATGCCAATTTGTTTAACCTAACATTAGATGAAGCCCGATGTAATGCTCTACATTACTATTTCTTTGGATGGCATGCTCTACAGCACCCATACCAATTCGTCTGACCCAAAGTTAGATGAAGCCTGATGGGATGCTCCACAGCATCGTCTCTCCGGATGGCCAGATCTACAGCACCCATGCCATATGTTTGATCCGAAGTCAGACAAAACCTGATGGGATGCTTCATAAAACCATTTCTCGGAATGGCTTGCTCTACAGCACTCATGTTAATCCATCTGACTTGAAGTTAGATGAAGCCTGATGGGTGCCCCATAGCATCATATCTTTGGAATGGCTTACTCTATAGCACCAATGCCAATCTGTTTGACCCAAAGTCAAAAGAAGCCTGATGGGATGCCCAACAGCACTATATCTTCAGAATAGTTTACTCTACAGCACCCTTGCCTACCTATCTAGCTAGTAGCTGGATGAAGTTTTATGAACCACCTCGTGATGCCATCCCCCTGGGTGGTTTGTCCTACAACACTATCCGCCACCTATCCTATCAGGAACAGGGTGGAGTTTAGTGAGCCGACCATGAGGGTTCAAAGAAGGAAAGAAAGGGAAATAGTAAGAAGAAGAAAAAGAATGATTCTAGTATCAAAGTTAAGAAATTTCATTTTTGATAGAAAAATATTGCAAGAGACAGAGTCTCCCGACAGGCTGTGGGGCCTTGCAAAATTTTCTAAAGAAAAAACTATGTACAAGGTGATGGGGACATCAGCCCATAAATAGATTTCAAAGCTTCATTTGGATCTCTGATTCATGTTGGGAAGTCAGTCTCAATCTATTTTGTTGAGTTCAGAGACATTGAGTCTTGTAATAAAGTGAGATAATTGAGTTAAATTGAGTCCACTTAGTCCCTTTGAGTCCTGTAATAAAAATTGAGTCCTGTAATCAATTGAATGGAGTTCATTTGTCCAGTCAAGCAAGTTTTGAGTCATGTAATTTTGCTTTCCCTTAAGTCAAACACAAGAGGAGAGTCATCAAGCCTCCAGATCATGCACCTGGGCCCTTACTCAAGCGCACCAACCTTGGCACCCCACGCCTCCCAAGTCCTCCAGGAAGGGCGCCCCAGCCCCAATCCCATAAGAAGATTGGTGCCAAGTTCCATTCAAGGTTGGCGCCCCTCCCAAGCCCATTCAAGGTTGGCGCCCCCTCCCAAGCCCATTCATGGATGGCACCCCTCCTAGTCCAACGAAGAATTGCTGCCCAGTCCAAGCCCAGCAAGGAGTCAACCAGTCCAAGCCCAAGAGGAGTCAAGCTTGTCCAAGTCCAAGAAGGAGATGATGTCCAAATCCCACCAAGAGTCAAGTCTCTTAATTCTAATCAAACTTTGTACTCCTGATTCTAATTAAATTTTGTTCTCCTTATCCTACTCCAACTATGTACTCCAATTCTAACATGAGACTGGGCGAATCTATAAATACCCCACCCCTCCACCCTCTTGTAATAATGCCATGAATGAGTGAATGAAAGAATTAAGTTCTCTTCTTTATTTTTCCGTGCTTTTTAGCATTGATGCTTCGTGAGGGAGAGGGTGTGAGGCCCAAATTTATCACTCCGCAAGGAGGGCATGTGAGGTGTAACCCAACAAACCCTAGCCACCCCAACCCCCTCCATCTTCCCATCTAGGCTACCCCATGCATCTTCTTTCTTCCTTGGCCGCCAACAACAATCACTCCAAAACCCTAGGCCACCCACATCCCTTCTTCCAAACCCGAATCCGCTACCTTCATCTTCATCAAAAGCCCTAGGCCGCCCATCACATCCTCCAAACCCTAGGCATCTTCATCATGTCTCCAGGCTCCAAGTCCAGGCGTCTTCATTAGCCGGCCACCATCCATCCTCCCGCCTTCCCTCTACTTCCTAACCCCAGTTTCATATTTTTTCTCTCTTCTACATCCCTAACCCTTGACATTTATAGGATCCTTTCAGTGCCACGCTCTTTGGATGAGGTTTTTCTTGCCCCTGAAACTAGCTGATAAAAAGTCAACAGATCTGTGGGAACAAGGCTTTATCATCCAGGCATCGATCCGAGAGGTGTGATCCTTTTTACAGCGAAAGGAAAATCATTGATAGGTAAAACTAACCCATCATTTCTCTCTTTATATGAGTTCTTGAGATTGAGCATGTTCCTAATAATGGTTTCTTAATCCTAGGATCCTGACTTTCTTTATCTCTTTGATAATTCTTTAATCGTGGATAGTTTTTTTCTAATCTTACATGTAAACCCTAGTTTACTCTTAATTTTTTTGGAAATAAAACCAAATAAAATTAGAAATTCATTGCTCTCTTTATCTACAATTTTTGTATATTCATCCTACATCCCTTGCATGTTATATGTTCTGCATCAGTTTAGATTCATCCTGCATCAATTTTGGTATCAGAGCTTAGGGTAGGACATGCTCTTGCATAGTAGTTCAAATTCTGCATGCTGAAATCTATATACTAGTTCTAAAACCTAGGGCTTACCTCCATCAAAACCCGTCTGATTTGCATCAAACCTTACATCAATTAAACACATCTGTAGTTCTCTTTGATTTCTGCAATTTTCTGAAGTTTTAGGTTTGAAAAATACAAAAAAAACTGCATACAAGAAAACCCTAAAAAAAATATTGTTTGCTGAAATTTTTGCATGCTTAGATTAGGGCAGAAATTAATTTACAATCAAACCCCCCAAACCCAAGCCTCTTTAAACTTAAATTCCTGTTATTAATCAGTGTTAGATCTGCCATCTACATACCAAAAAAAGTAGAAAACAAAAAAGCTTTTATTTTCTGTAATTTTTTGATTTTAGTTGCATTAGGGTTTCATGTGTGTGCATCATAATTAAATCATCTTAAGGGCACTTCTACTTTGTCAGATAAGGGAAGGATTTTATCACCTTTCCTTGGCCCACAACAACCACCTTCGTATTTGAACCCAAATCTTAATTAAAATCAAGTAACAACCTAATTGATCTAGGACACCAACAGGTCTAGTTCGTTGTTTTGTGAGAAGGCTAGTGCACCCAATCCTTCACTTATTTCTTGAAGCTGGTGTCTAGGCTAGAGGCCCAGTGACAAACGCCCTAAGCAAAGCTGTGGTTACTTAATTAGGACCCTATGATTAGTAGGGAGAGCCTTTCACACTCCCACATCTTATCTGGCTAGTAGATAGGATAATTGTTGAGTTGGTTGTAAGTTGAGCTGACTCATTTTACCTAAGCTGCTAGGTCTAGAAAATCCAAGAATGCTTTGTATGCTTGTTGCATGACTACTAGATTAGGAACCCAATACCAGTAGTCTCAAATCCAAACCCAACCCAGTCTGACCATAGAGTCTAACTTAGAAACTTTACTGAGGACCATAATTGAACAATATGCCTAATTGACTCAATTGAATACCAAATCAACCATAGGTTTACTCAAATAGAAGGTCATTTAGGAAACCTAGAGAGAACCCCTCAAATCCATGCTAAACTTGACCCTAAGACCCCTCTTCCCACACCTCCTAACCCTAGGAGAGCCCCATGCCCTGACCCAATATGGGAGTCCAATCATAAGAGACCCAATCATGATTTTATGGACCATAATGAGAGAGCTATTAGGAACATTAGGTTAGAAGCATTTACTTTTGGTGGTGATCTTGATCCTAAGGCTTACATTAATTGGGGGAGAGATATGGATCGATACTTTGAATGGGATGAGATGACTGAAGAGAGAAAGTTTAAGTTTGCTAAATTCAAGTTAGTTCGCCAAGCTAGACTATACTGGGAGGATGTTGAAAGAATGACTAGACGAAGAGGAGACATACCCATAGTCACCTGGAGAGCAATGAAGAGCAAACTTAGGGAAAGGTATCTATCCATGTCCTATAAGCAGAGGGAACCCATAACCCTTAGTTGACCCGAACCCAATAAGATTAGTACCCCCTGGTATCACCCAAGTATTAGTCAAGCTTTCCTTAGCTGACCCACCCCTATCACCCTATTTGTTCATAAAAAAGACATTGAAGAGGAAGTACGTAGGGCAGACCCAGAATTAGTTGACCAAGAAAGTCCTCAAGTTGAATCTATCTTGGAAGAACAGTTAGAAGAAGAGGACCATGATGCTACTGCTACAAGAGCTTTACCTGAGAATATACTAGAAGAGACTCAAGTTATAGAGCCTAGTCCTGAAATTCAGAAACATAAGAAAATTAGTGAGGACATGGCTTCTTTAATCCAGTACCCTTAGGAGGAATCCATCCCTTTGGCCTCAATTGAAGATCTCTTCCCTGAAATTGTTGACCCATCCCTCCACCCTTAGGAAGAATTCACTCCTTTAGTCCCGATTGAAGATCTCTTTCCTAAAATTGCTTACTTATCCTTCCATAAGGTGGACCTTTTGTTGTCTATAGAGATAAATCAATGTCCAAACCTTAAGGTCAACCCCATTGATCAACGGCTATTTCCTGAATCCTCTTCTTATTTCCTATCCTGTCCTAATAATTCTAATGCTTCTAGAACCATTTGGTTACACTTTGTTGAGGTTAGTAGGTTGCATCAATCCTTTAAGCCCATTAGATTTGCTACCTACTTCTGGAAGACCTTATGACATTTGTTAGGAGTCCATGTTAAATTTTCTTCTGTATGTCACCCACCAATCAAGGGTCACACACACAGTTGTAGTTAAAGGTTTAGTCATTTGCCTGCATGTCATTAGGTGTTAGTATGACTCATTTGTCCTGCATGTTAGAGACTGCATAAGGAAATTAACCATAAGATTAATGTCAGCAATGATATTTATAAAAACTTGGTTAATTCCCGTAAAGAGTCTAAGAGTTTGCTGAGGGAGATTATATAATGACTAGGCTTAGACCTGAGCATTTTCTCCCAAAGACCGTGAAAAGTTACATGCCCATGGAGCTGGACCCTTCAAAGTGATAAAGAAAGTTGGACCTAATGTCTATATGCTCGAGTTACCACCTGAATCTAGTATTGGCTTAACCTTCAATATCTCAGACTTAGTTGAGTATAGGGAGCCAGCAATGATACCTAGTGAGCCATTTGGATCTGACCCTTCCCTTTGAGAGCAAACCTATCCCTGAGCATCCACCAATCAATTTGCATGGGAAAGGAAAGGATTGAGCATATCCTGGACAACCAAGCCATTAGTACCTGGAACAAAGGCTACTAACATTACTTGGTTCGTTGACAAGGTCGACCATCATCTGAGGATTCATGGATCACTCGAGAGGATCTGTAACGCCTCAACCAAGACCCGTTGGAGCAGTATCGGAGCCGATTGACCTTTACTTGACAGGGTCGAGTTCCTCCCATCCTGGGAGAATTGATGGGGACATCAGCCTAGACATAGATTTCAAAGCTTCATTTGGATCTCTAATTCATGTTGGGAAGTCAGTCTTAATTTGTTTTGTTAAGTCGAGAGACATTGAGTCTTGTAATAAAGTGGGATAATTGAGTTAATTGAGTCCACTTAGGTCTTTTAAGTCCTATAATAAACATTGAGTCCTGTAATCAATTGAATTGAATCCATTTGTCAATTGAATAGAGTCCATTTGTCCAGTCAAGTGAGTTTTGAGTCATATAATTTTGCTTTCCTTCAAGTCAAACACAAGAGGAGAATTATCAATCCTCCAGCTCATGTGCTTAGGCCCTTACTCAAGCCCACCAGCCTTGGTGCCCCAGGCCTCCCAAGTCCTCTAGGAAGGGTGCCCCACCCCCAGTCCCATAAGAAGATTGGCGCCCAGGCCCATTCAAGGTTGGCACCCCTCCCAAGCCCATTCAAGGTTGGCGCCCCCTCCCAAGCCCATTCATGGATGGCGCCCCTCCCAGTCCAACGAGGAATTGCTGTCCAGTCCAAGCCCAGCAAGGATTCAACCCGTCCAAGCCCAAGAGAAGTCAAGCTTGTCCAAGTCCAAGAAGGAGATGATGTCCAAATCCCACCAAGAGTCAAGTCTCTTAATTCTAATCAAACTTTATACTCCTAATTCTAATAGAAGTTTGTACTCCTTATCCCACTCCAACTACGTACTCCAATTCTAATAAGGAGACTAGGTGAATCTATAAATATCCCACCCCTCCACCCTCTTGTAATAATGCCATGAATGAGTGAATGAAAGAATTTAGTTCTCTTCTTTATTTTTTCATGGTTTTTAGCATTGACGCTACATGAGGGAGAGGGTGTGAGGCCCAAATTTATCACTCTGCAAGGAGGGCACGTGAGGTGAAACCCAACAAACCCTAGCCGCCCCAACCCCCTCCATCTTCCCATCTAGGCCGCCCCATGCATCTTCTTTCTTCCTTGGCCACTAACAACAATCACTCCAAAACCCTAGGCTGCCCACATCCCTTCCTCCAAACCCTAATCTGCCACCTTCATCTTCATCAAAAGCCTTACGCTGCCCATTACATCCTCCAAACCCCATGCGTCTTCATCATGTCTCCAGGCTCCATGTCCAGGCATCTTCATCAGCCAGGCCACCATCCATCCTCCTGCCTTCCCTCTACTTCCTAATCCCAGTTTCATATTTTTCTCTCTTCGACATCCCTAATCCTTGACGTTTGCAGGATCCTTTCAGTGCCACGCTCTTTGGATGAGGTATTCCTTGCCTCCAAAACCAGCTGATAAAAAGTCGACGGATCCACGGGAACAAGGCTTCGTCATCCAAGCGCTGATCCGAGAGGTGTGATCCCTTCTACAGTGAAAGAAAAATCATTGCTAAGTAAAATTAACCCATCCCTTCTCTCTTTGTCAGAGTTCTTGAGATTGAGCATGTTCCCAATAGTGGTTTCTTAACCCTAGGATCCTAACTTTCTTTATATCTTTGATAGTTCTTTAATTGCGGGTAGTTTTTTTTCTAGTCTTACATGAAAACCCTAGTTTACTCTTAATTTTTTCAAGAATAAAATTAAATAAAATCATAAATTCATTGCTCTCTTTAATTTGCAATTTTCATATGTTCATCCCGCATCCCTTGCATGTTATATGTTTCGTATCAGTTTAGGTTCATCCTGCATCACAAGGCAGGCTTCTATTTATCGAAGTTCGGAGTAGGGACCCCATCAGACCTGAGGGCCTCTACAACGGCGTCGATCATTGCCCCCGTCTCAGCCATAACTTGCATAATGGTATCCCACATCGAACTTGGCTAGCCTAATGTTGTGGCTTCGATGCGCTGAGGACCCTGAGGAGGGTTCGGGTCGGCCTCGGGCTTGGTGACCCCACTAGCTCTGGTGGGCTCGTCTTGGGTGCAGCATCCACTCCCTCCTCTATCTCTTTGGGCTTGTCGATGATGATGTCTTTCAAGTCAGGGAGATGGAAGGCTTGTGCAACCTTCTTTTTATATTTGGTGAAGCCCTTGTAGAAGGCATCGTAGATTGTCTTGTTCACCTCACCTTTGAACTCTACTGAGGCCTTGCATGATCACCTGGGATGCCTCTTCCTTGGCCGCCCTGACCACCACTTCGATTGTCGTCACCTTCTCCCCAGCCCTTATAGCCTTGCCTTTGGTAGATTCGAGCCGCACTTGAAGGGTGCAGATATGCCCCTCTTGGTAAATTGACTTAGTGGTGGCCTCAGCGAAGCAGTCCTTCTGGAGGGCAATGTATTCCTCCTTGGAGATTTCTGCTTCGTGATCATTTACTCGTTCTCGAGCTCGACGACCGAGTGTCACGCATCTCGGAGCTTGGCTTCCAGCTCCTTTATTCGTACCTCATGGCATAGTATCTAGTCCCCTATGGCCTTAGCTCTCGTCAATGCAATGTCGGCCCACTTCAGGACTCCTCCTGTCTGACCAACTACTGGCATACCTCTTTGACAAAGAAGGCATCTTGGATGACCTGGAATCAGAAGTCAAGTTGAGGTAGTCACTAACCTTCCTATTCCTTAAGTCTTGAGCTCGATAAAAGCATGAAAGACTTACCACAAGGAGCTGGGAGAAGATTATGGTGATGGTTTTGCCCACAATGCACCTGCTCCTCTCCATCTATCATGGGGTGGCAAAATGAAGTCTTGTAGCTTCTCAGCTAGCTCAGTATCCTGAATGACTGACACGTCGGGTGGCACGATCGTTGAAACTTCTACCATCTCAGGGGGTGATATAGTTGTTTTGGAAGGACTAGCCAACGTTGAGCTCGGGGATGCACTTCAGTCGCAGTAGGGGATGCCGACAGGGTCGAGACCCTTTCTGGCTCTGCCAAATTACTATCTTCAAAGGACAACAGCATTGACAAGATCTCGAGAAGGATCGGGTGGGACTTTGGGGTCGTCTCCCTTAACTTCATGGCTTGGTCGCCTTGCGATACAGCAGCATTAGCCTCCTTTGCTATTGGAGCCAGAGTTTTCTCTGACTACCCTCCATGAGGTCTCTTCACCGGTTCCTCATGAGGCTTCCCCGTCGATGCCCACTTCCAAATTATATGCCGATTTTATTAATGAAGAATTTCATATCTGCACCAATGAAAGAATCTGGTTAGTCATCAGAAGCCACTAAAGGGGGCATACCGTAGACCTTACCTAGAGACTGGACCAGGCTGATCCCAGCATTAAAGTGATTCTACTCATAAAGGTGGTCCCGTTCATGGAAAATACTGGAGGTGACAAGTTGGTTGTACACCACTTGGTTGGTAGGCTCCACGTTGGTATTCTAGTTTGGAGAGCTATTAGGATCGCTCCAGACCTAGTTGATCCCCTTGATAGAAGTGAAGAAGTAACGATTCTTCCACCTTTTGAAGGAATTGGGCAGTCAAAATGCAGGTCCCCTGCCAGGGGGCCACAAACTACTATCCCTTTTCGAGGGATGGCACTTCAGGGTGAAGTTTGGCAGGGACAGACGACCCTAAAAAAGTTTGGGATGAGTTTGGCAGGGACTAGCCTGTAATTGTTTAAGAAAGACAGGATGACGAGGAAGATGGAAGTATGTGAAGAAGAAGTCCTTGTACAGAGCAATCCTGCTAGGCTCACCTGAGGTAACCTTGTTACCAGGACCTAGGGTTGAGATCTGAATGGTCTCCGAAATCCCGTACACCTCTCGTAGGCGAAGGGCATCCACCCTAGTCATCATCGAGATGGCACCCGATAGACATGCCAGGTCCAGATTCTAGGCCACTGGAGGGAGAGGAGGGAGAGCTAGGATGCTATGACTACCCGCATGATGGGGCCCCTAGGCGATCCTAAATGGAACATCCTCCTTAGCATCCGAAGGAGTAGGCCTAACCAGGGCAACCTCTCAACACTCGGGTGACTCAAAATGCTCTCCAAGAGACAACGCTTGCCCTCAGAGGAACTCATGGCTACCTAAGAGAGAGAAAGAAGGAGAAAGGGCCAAGATCAGAGAGAGGAGAACCAAGGCTGCAAACGAAAAATGCCCTCTTGAGATGACCTGAAGGGAATGGGAAAGACAAGGAGGAATGATTGACCTGAAGCTAGTATAGGTTCAAGATGTCAACGTGGGTCAGAAACTTCTCTCTTTTTCCTCCTCTCTCTTCTCCTTCCCTGCGACACCCTAGAGATCGATAAAGCGAAAAGCATTCCTGGAGAAGGCAGGAAGCCCTTGTTTAAACCCCCTAATGGTTGGGGGGGATTCCTTTGTATCCTCCACTGAGATGCAGGCACATGGCAATTCCTTGTATGTGGATGTTTCGTCCACCCGAGCAGTACCCTAGACTGTGAGGCAACACATTGGAAGGTGCGAGAGCATCATTTTGAACTACCATCCTTTCATACATGTGGCTGCACCGGATGCCTGGCAATGGATACGTAGATTGTCAGAGGTCATGCCAATTAAATGCAACCCCATAGGTCCCTCCATGTTAGTGACTTCGAATTACTCCCTTCGCCCCGAGCCCAGAAGATCATGGCATGCTTAGGACTCGAGAGTGGAAGGCATCTGATGTGGCATCTGACATGGCAATACATCAGCATGGTGCCAGCCTGGCTCCGAGCCAGGTGGAGTCCCGTGCCAAGTTGTGCCCCGGGCCGAGTAGAGCTCCAGGCTGAGTTGAATCCTGGGCCGAGTAGAGCTTCGGGTCAAGTAGAGCTCCAAGCCGGATAGAGGTCGAGGCCAAGTTAAGCCCCGGGTTGAGTAGAGCTCTAGATCGGATAGAGCTTCAGGCAAGGTAAAATGCACGATAGAGTTGGGCTCCAGGCGGGTAGAATCCCCGGGTTGGACTAGCCTCGCCACAGGTCGTGGCAAGCAACGACCTGACAAAGGCTGCAACCACCCAACAAAAAGCACCACGATAAGAGAATTCTGACAATGCCACTCTGAGAGCAGAATATCACCATCACCCCAAAGCCATTACGCCTAGTAGAAAAGTATACCTCGTGCGAGAGTTGGCTTCCAAACTTTTCCTTGCAGCATCCATCTTTTATATAGGTAAGAGAGACACCCGGCCAAGGTAAGCAAACTATCCCCCGCTCACTCATAAAGAGATTCATACACTTCTTTTCGCGGTGGCCCAAGCCATCATGGCATAGGCTGTTGTCTTCGATCATCATACTAACTTGAGCATTGAAATGCCCCCACTAGTATCCCCAGCCTGGGTTTTTCTTATAGGCCTGACTGCCTAGGTTCAGCGCAGGAGAGGCGTGGGAGCCGGCCTTCTTCAAAGCACTTCATGTGACCTTCGAACCCTCTAGAGCTGCTGGCGAAGGTGACCTAGGTTGCAACAATGACCATTTATGATCATTATGAATATGATCGTTTGTGATTGCTGTAAAATTTTTAAATTTGGGTTCAACCTATAATTTCTAAATGATTGTTGGCTGGTATATCAAAATTAGGCTAATCCATAATTTGTAAATAATTGTTAGTTGGTCTAATCCAAACTAAAAACCCATAATTTAACTGATAATTGAAATTGTGGGTTCAACCCATAATTTTACTAAAACTTGGGCTACTAAAATTGAAACTATGGGTTGAACCTACAATTTCACTGAAAATTGAAATTATGGGCTGAACCCATAATTTGAAAATATAGCTATTTTTTTAACCATTTCTTACCATTTAATTTTTTTCCTTGTAAGCATTCATTTTGAATGGGGATGGGGAAAATAGATAGCAGTGTCACCGAGGGAGGATAGGATGCATGCTACCATGATGCATGGGGGCTATGGGAGGAGGAGGGGGCAGTGAGGGGTTGGGGGATAGGTCGAAGAAGGATGGTTCTATGATGGGGAAGGCTGGCCAAGGTGAGGGGGGAGGATGAAGAAGGACAGGAGGAGGGTCGAGGGAGGAGGCCGAGAGAGGAAACTGCCACCGGGGGGGCAGAGCACCGCAGATTCAGCTTCCACCTGAGGGGAGGGAGATAATGCCGCCGGGAGGAGAGGCTAGGGCTCGATCTATTTTTGGAAGATATAGTAAAAAAAAATATTTTTTTATTGGGATTATGATCCATAATTTTAAGTGATTATATTAGTATGAACTGATCATCTAAAAATATGGATTGAATTCGTAATGTTAGACATGATCATCTTCATGATAAAATAAATATAAATTTATTTTAGTTTCTTAATTAATTTTTTAATATTATTTTGAAAAAAAATTATTGTATTTTATAGTATCTATGTCAATGATTTTTATACGGTCAAACACATAGGATTTGTCCAATGGTTCGGACCATTTTTTTTTTTCGGGTGTTGTCTCGTTAACTTGCTTTCAAGTTGCCTCAAACCGTAACTAGCTAGTACTAACTCGTTGCCCGAGACAGAAGAATAATCTTTTATTTCCTTTTTACTCTTCTCAAGGCCGATAGCAGGTTTTTTTTTAAATATTATTTTTTTAAAAAATATTATCAAAATAACGTCGATTCAAATAATATTATCAAACTATCGAAATTTTTATCATGTATCAATTTTTTTTTGGCCACCTGAAAAGGAGCCAGTGAGGCCTACGTTTTCTTTAAAAAAAAAATTTTCTGAACTCATTAAAAAAATATTTAAAGACATAAATTCAACTTGCGCTTTCTAATAAATTTTATTTTAAAAAAAATTTCTTTGAAGGCGCGGGCACATCTGCATCTTCTAATAAAACTTCATGTTTAGGCAGGAACAAAAGCTGAGGGTTTAAACAAAAAAAAAAAACTTAAAACATTAAATGCATTTCAAATGCATTAAATGCACCCAAAATACATTAAATACATATTTTTTAATTAAATCTTAATATAATAAAATTAAAAATATTTAAAATAATATAATAAAATTAAAAATATTTAAAATAATATAATAAAATTAAAATATTTAAAATTTTAAAAATAATAAAATAAAATTAAAAAGTAAAAAATATTAAAAAATTAAAAGAAGTTGTATGTAAAGTGAAAACGCGGGTATGGCTTGAAATTTCATTTCATTCTTGTCCCTTTATTTTTTAAATAAAATATTTAAAAACTTAAAAAAATAATATATATATATAATCATAAATTATCATATTAATAATAATATAAAATATTAATATTATAAAATAAAAATTATTATAATATATAATAAATATAATAAATATTATAATAAATATATTATAATATATCGAATTATAAATACCATATTATATTGTAAATACTATATTATATTATAAAATATAATAAATATAATAAATATTTTAAGACATAATATAAAATTTATAAATAAGTCATGCCGATCTAGTCGCTAGTCCGGTCGCTAATTTACCTGTCAAGCCGATGCTAGTCCGACTATCAACCCGGTGCTAACCGACCACCAGTCTGGTCACCAGGACGATACCAATCCGGTTAGCCGATACCAGGCTGATACTAGCCTGGTGACCGGACTGGCGACCGAATTAGTATCGGATTGATGGTCGGACTGGCACCGACTCGACAAGTAAATTAGCGACTGGACTGGCGACTAGATCAGCATCGACTAAATTATAAATTTTATATTATACCTTAAAATATTTATTATATTTATTTTTTAAAATATAATATAGTATTTATAATATAATATGGTATTTATAATTCAATATATTATCATATATTATAATATATTTATTATATAATATTTTTTATATATTATAATAAATTTTATTTTATAATATTAATATTTTATATTATTATTAAGATGATAATTTATAATTTTACTTATATATATTTTAATTTTTTTAATTTATTATTTTAAAAATGGAGTGATAGGAATGATATAAAGTTTCAAGCCACACCTTTGATTTCACTTTACCTACATCTCCTTTTAATTTTAAAATATTTTTAAATATTTTATTTTATTATATTATTTTAAATATTTTATATAATATAATTTTATAATATAATTTTAATTTTTTTAAATATTTTATTATATTATTTTAAATATTTTATTATATTATTTTAAATATTATTATGTTTTTAATATATATTTTTAAATTTATTATATAAAATTTTAATTAGAAAAATGTGTATGTAATGCATTTTGGGTGCATTTAATGCATTTGAAATGCATTTAATATTTTAAATTTTTTATTTCTTTTAAACCCTTAGATTTTGTTCCTAGAAAAACGTGAGGTTTATTAGAAGACCCAGGGTGTGCATGCGCCTTCAAGGAAATTTTGTTTTAAAAAAAAATTTTATTATGAGGCGCAGGTTCAAATATTTTTTTTAATAGGTTCAGAATGGTTTTTTGAAAAAATGCGGGCCTCGGCTGTCTTTTTTATGCGGCAAAAAATAAATTGACATGTGATAAAAATTACGGTAGTTTTATAATATTATTTGAATCGATATTATTTTGATGATATTATTTTTAAAAAATAATATTTTAAAAAAAATTGGACAAATTTTTAGTGCTGGACTGCTGGTCGGATTTTTTTTAAAAAATGTTATCAAAGTACCGTGACTTTAAACAATTTTATCGGACCATGATTCTCCCAGGGTCAAAGGATTCAAAAATTTTTTTACCACCGGTCTTCCTAACTGATAAAAAAAAAAACTTGGAGATGCAGGTAAATTCAAAACTTATAAAAAAAACATTGAAGATGCAGGTTCTTCTAAACTAATAAAAAAATAAATAAAAATTTACAAAAGACGTAGATAGAAGCTACATCTTTTAAACTAAAAAAATAAAAAATATCATGAAGATGCAGGTTTAATCTCTATCTTCTAAACGAATCTGTTGCCGTCAAGATCGTCATGGCCCGTAGCTGCTGTCGATATCGGATCGCGATCGCCCCTTTGTTCCCGTGGTGATGTCTCGCTCGTCGAGACATGCAAAACAGGGATTAGTAACCCGGGCCGGGGATTTCGACGGGTGCACTCCGATGCTCAAGTCAATGACGATCCAGGAGAACAGATTTTCCTGGTCGAGCCCCTCGTGATGGACTCCATGCTAGGAGGAGTGGAAAATGATGTGAGTAGAGTGAGAATAAGGGTGCAAGTATGCCGGGAAAGATGATGACCGAGGTGGATGGGTCCTGCTATGTGGCCTCTTTCCCCCTCTTGCTCTTTTTCTGTTTAGCTTTTGTTACCTTCCCTACGAGTGTGTCGAAGGTTCTTTTAAATCCGGGCGATCGTTGAACACCTATCTCGGGATCTTTCCTATGCTGTCAGGCGCATGCGGTGGCGTTCCATGTTGCGGATGGGACGTCTCTTCCGATACGTACTGTTGGGAACGTGTGGCGGCGTTCTGTACCGTGGACGGAACGTCTTTCCTGGTTTGTGGTGAGGAAACTGCCGTGCGTTCTGACATTCCTTCCGGTCGTTCTATTCTGGGAAGCTTGGTAGTGTCTTAATTGAAGGGAACTTCTCCCTCTCCTGGTGTAAGCAGCACCCATAGACAGTTATTATGAAAACCCATAGACAAATACCAACTTCATTCATTAACCATCCTTTTCAATGGGGCATCTCATAGCTTAAATAGAAGCCTTACAACATTTTTTTTAAAATTTGAAAACCCATAGGATTAGGAGGATTACAAGGGGGGTTGGAGGATATGGTGGCATTTGTTGCTTGAAATGTGGGGAGTTGGAGGATATGGTGGCATTTGTTTCTTGAACTCCTTCAAAGCTTGACATGTGGCGCAAGGTGGGGACCACTTGATGAGGTGGCGGTGTCCTTTGGAGCTCTTGACATGTGACATAAAGTGGGGACCACTTGTTGAGGTGGCGACATCCATTGGAGCTTTTGACATGTGGCACAAGGTGGGGGTCACTTGATGAGGTGGCTTCTTCTTGTCTTGATGCTTCATGGATTGGGCTTGATTTAACTGGACCCAACTCTCAATTGCAGGGTTAACTAAGATATTAAACCATACCCAATATGGACTCGAAATTAACTACAAGATTATTTGGACTCAAAAAAAGAAAAATTACAGGACTTCTCTTTTGCTACTCTAACCACAAGGACTCGGACTTGACCTGAATTGGTTGGAGTCTTTTCCTGATTCTAGTGCCCACATTTCTCCCGGGGTGGGAGGAGTCTGATTCTGTTCTTTCAATTTCAATGGCAAGAAAATTGTCATTCATCCAACCCAGCCTAAGGACAACACCAAAAGAGGAGCTAGCAGCCTGAAAGAAAAAAGGACTAGATTAAATTTGATAGGTGCAAGAGAATTAGAAAAAGACATTAATGAGGGAGCACCTATTTGGATGGTAGCTGCTAAAGAAACTAAGGATCACACCCCTATAAAATACCCGCAAGAGGTGGTCCAATTATTGAAAGAATTTAAAGACATGTTTTCCGAGGACCTACCCGATAGTCTTCTACCTTTAAGGGACATACAGCATGCCATAGATTTAGTCCCTGGCACGACTTTACCTAATTTGCCTCATTATAGAATGAATCCAACTGAACATCAGGAGTTACAAAGGCAAGTTAGTGAACTTCTTAGAAAGGGGTTTGTTAGAGAAGTTTAAGCCCATGTGCAGTCCCTGCCTTGTTAACCCCTAAGAAGGATGGTACCTGGAGGATGTGTGTAGACAGCCGTGCCATCAACAAGATTACTGTCAAATATAGGTTTCCAATCCCAAGACTGGACGATATGTTAGACATGATAGCCGGATCAACGATTTTCTCCAAGATAGACTTAAAGAGTGGCTATCACCAGGTTAGGGTTAGGCCTGGAGATGAATGGAAGACTGCTTTTAAGACTAAAGATGGATTATATGAGTTAGTCATGCCGTTCGGTCTGTCCAATGCATCCAACACCTTTATGAGAATTACGAATCAGGTGTTGACAACTTTCATCAGAAAATTTGTGGTGGTCTACTTTGATGACATTCTTATCTATAGCAAGACTAAGGCAGACCATTTAACCCACCTAAGACAAGTTTGCCAAGTCCTTAGAAAGGATAGCCTCTATGCCAATATCAAGAAGTGTGATTTCTTAACACATAGAGTTTCTTTCTAGGATTCGTAGTCACATCTGAAGGAGTGTCCGCTAACCCTGCGAAAATTAAGTCCATAGTAAAGTGGCCTGTACCCAAAAGCATCCATGATATCCGTAGTTTCCACGGTTTAGCCACCTTCTATAGGAGATTCATTAGAGGGTTCAGTACGATAGTGGCTCCAATCACTGATTGTATTAGGAAGGGAACTTTTGAGTGGACTAAAGCAGCAGACAAAGCCTTCCTAACAATTAAGAAAAAATGACACACGCACCCGTCTTGAGGTTACCCGATTTTATCAAAGTGTTCGAGGTTGCTTGTGATGCTTTTGGGGTAGGAATTGGAGGTGTCTTGAGTCAAGAGAATCACCCAGTAACATATTTCAGTGAAAAGTTAAATGAAGCGAGACTAAGGTATTCCACCTATGATAGGGAGCTGTATGCGGTAGTTCAGGCATTACGTTATTGGAGGCATTATCTTCTACCACAAGAGTTTGTCCTATTTTCTGACCACGAAGCTCTTAAGTTCCTTAGTTCTCAGAAAAAATTGAACCCTAGGCACGGGAAATGGGTAGAGTTCATACAAGCTTATACGTTCGTACTGAAACATCATGCCGGTACTGAAAATAGGGTTGCCAATGCGTTGAGTCGTCGTTCCATGTTGTTGACTTCTGTGAGCACTGAGGTAGTAGGGTTTGATAGATTGAAAGAGGAGTATCCTACATGCCTGATTTTGGTAACATCTATCGATCCCTTCAACAAGGACCATCTAGTAAGCATAGTGATTATACCCTTTTAGATGGATATATTTTCAAAGGAAATCAGTTGTGTATTTCCAAGACCTCTGTTAGGGAATTTCTGATCTGGAAAGTTCATGCTGGAGGCTTGTCAGGACATTTTGGTAGGAATAAGACCATCTTAGCAATAGAAGACCAATTCTTTTGGCCTGGTCTTAAAAGAAATGTGGCCCAGATTGTAGCTCAGTGCCGTACCTGTGCTGTTGCAAAAAAGCAAAGACAGAACACCGATCTGTACACACCCTTACCTGTCCCTGATTGTCCATAGCAGGATATCAGCATGGATTTTGTAGTAGGCCTCACTAAGACGTCTAGGAAGCATGATTCTGTCTTTGTGGTTGTCGATCGTTTCTCCAAGATGGCTCACTTCATTCCTTGTTCTCAAACTTTAGATGCTTCGAAGGTGGCCAAGCTTTTTCTCGATCAGGTCGTTAGGCTTCATGGTTTACCCAAAACCATTATGTCCGATAGAGATGTCAAATTTACTAGCTATTTCTGGAAAATCCTCTGGCACATGTTCGGTACCAAGCTGAAATTCTCTACTGCCTATCATCCTCAAACCAATGGCCAGATAGAGGTAGTAAACCGAAGCTTAGGAAATCTGTTGAGATGTTTAGTTGGTGACAACCTGGGAAACTGGGACCTATTACTTCCTCGTGCTGAATTTGCCTACAACAGCTCAGTTAATAGGTCTATTAGAAAAAGTCTGTTCGAAGTGGTCCATGGATACAGACCTAGGAAACCTTTAGACCTAGCTCCATTACCCACACATGCATGAGTGTCTGAGTCTGCTGAGTCATATGCACAGCATATTAGGGAATTGCATAAGGAGATTAGCCAAAAGATCCAATCGAGCAATGAACTCTATAAGCATATGACTAATTCACATAAATGGTTAAAAAATTTAATGAAGGGGACTCCGTTATGATCAAATTTAAACCTGAAAGGTTTCCGTCGGGAACTATGAAGAAACTCCATGCCCGGGGAGCCAGACCTTTCAAAATAATAAAGAAAATTGGACCTAATGCTTATGTATTAGAATTACACCAAGTTATGGCATTAGTTCAACATTTAATGCTTATGTATTGATACCTGGTGAGCTTTTTGATCCTAATACTTCTTTTGAGAGTGAAGCCCCAAAAGAATGCCCACCACCGAGTGTTCCTGAGCGAAGGGAGAAAATTGAAAGGATCTTGGATGACCAGATCATTACCACTAGAAATAAGGCTACCAACGTTATCTGGTTAGATGGCAAGGATGTCCTGATTCTAAAGACTCCTGGATCACCCGAGAGGACCTACAACAAATCGATCCAGATGCATTAGAAGCTTATCAAGATAATCCTTACTCGACAGGGTCGAGTTCCTCCCACCCCGGGAGAATCGATGTGGGCACTAGAATTAGGAAAAGACTCCAACCAATTCAGGTCAAGTCCGAGTCCTTGTGGTTGGAGTAGCAAAAGAGAAGTCCTGTAATTTTTCTTTTTTTTGAGTCCAAATAACCTTGTAGTTAATTTCGAGTCCATGTTGGGTCTGGTTTAATATCTTAGTTAACCCTGCAATTGAGAGTTGGGTCCAGTTAAATCAAGCCCAATCCATGAGTCCATGAAGCATCAAGACAAGAAAAAGCCACCTCATCAAGTGACCCCCACCTTGTGCCACATGTCAAAAGCTCCAATGGATGTCGCCACCTCAACAAGTGGTCCTCACTTTATGCCACATGTCAAGAGCTCCAAAGGACACCGCCACCTCATCAAGTGGTCCCCACCTTGCGCCACATGTCAAGCTTTGAAGGAGTTTCAAGCAACAAATGCCACCATATCCTCCAACTCCCCACATTTCAAGCAACAAATGCCACCATATCCTCCAACCCCTCTTGTAATCCTACTAATCCTATGGATTTTCAAATTTTAAAAAAAATATTGTAAGGCTTCTATTTAAGCTATGGGATGCCCCATTGAAAAGGATGGTTAATGAATGAAGTTGGCATTTTTTCTTCTATGTGTTTTTTTTTCTCTGTGTCTATGTGGTAGCTTAGCCTTTCTCTTCCTCCACGCCAACCCTAATCTTTCCTTCTTCCATTCCCAACACCAAAGACTTCCTCTTCTTTCATAACTTCAAACTAGCTCCAGCGTTCAAGGGTGAATCAAGAAGATCATCACAAGGCGACCAACCTACTCCACTTCAAGAATTCCACCATGATGCCAAGATGGATCTCCTTCAATGCCTCTTCCACCCTTCTTTCTTTTCTCTAGTTGATTGCTTGTTAAGTCACTCATCTTAGGGTTTCTTTGTTGCAGGATTCTCTGGGATTCTGGCTTCAAGAGGAAGGTTTACTTGCCATAGATCCAGAAAACAAGAGGGGCCTTCAGTGGTATTATGTTCATGTTATCTGGGAGACCTCTTCAAGAGTGAATCTATTCTAATTGAAGGGCCAATGTCAGGTATGTCTAGTGTTGATTAAGTCTGCAATGTTAAATTAGACCTAGCTTGGCTTGCGTGGTTCTCTTCTGGTCCTATTCCTTTCTCATTCTGAGAGTCTCGATCACTAGGTTTATGTTAGATCCTTCGAGCTTCTTCACTAGATCTCTTTGATAGTTTATGTTGAGTTGTTTATATGCAAATAGGGAATTGCTAGATTAATCATTTGCTAATCTCCATTAGGGTTGCATAGTTTCATTTTACATTCTACACCATTCGACCACCTTATAAGGACCTTCCCAGTTTGGCGAGAGCTTGCCGCACTCTCATGGTTGAGATGCTTCAGCTCGGCGGAGCACCATGTTGCTAGTTCGAAAGACCTTGGGTCTTACTCAGGCATTGTAATATCGGGAAACTCGTTGCCGGTACGCCGCCATCCTAAGTCGAGCTTTATCTCTGGTCTCTTCGAGGAGGTCCAAGTTGAGCAAAAGGTACGTCGAGTCCTGTGCTTCGTCATATTGCTGTACTCGTAGCATGGACAGGCCGAGCTCGATTGGGACCATGACCTTGGCACCGAAGATGAGGTTGAAGGGTGTCTCGTCGATCGCTGTCCTGGGTGTTGTGTGGTAGGCCCAGAGAACACTTGGGAGTTCTTCCGTCCACTTGCCCTTGGCCTAATCCAATCTGGTCTTAAGTCCTTGGAGGATGGTTTGGTTGGTCACTTCGGCCTCTCCGTTGGTCTGGGGTTGAGCGACGGAGGTGAAACGATGCTGGATGCCATGCTCGGCATAGAAGCCTTCAAACTTCCAGTTGTCAAACTACCGCCTGTTGTCGGTGATGATGTAGCGGGGAAGTCCGAACTGGCATATTATCGACTTCTAGAAGAATTGGCGGACCTTTACTTCCGTGATCCATGCTAGTAGCTCCGCCTCCACCCATTTGGTAAAATAGTCGATGGCCACTAGCAAGAACCTCCATTGCCCCGGTGCAGGGGGAAACAGCCCCAAGATGTCCATTCCTCATTGGGCGAAGGGCTAGGGTCGCAAAGTTATGAGATCGGCGGCGCCGGCTGATGATGTATGTGAGCGTGGCGCTGGCATTTGTCATATCTCTTCTCGAAGTCAGTGGCATCCTCCCTCATGGTCTTCCAGAAGTATCCCTAGCGGAGAGCTTTATATGCCAACATCCTTCCTCCGACATGGTTCCCGCACAGGCCTTCATGTATCTCCTAAAGAACAAGGGCTGCCTCTATGGGTCTCAGGCACTTCAAGAGTGGGTATGAGTAGGACCGGCGGTAGAGCTATCCTTCCATCAGGACAAACCGGGAGGCTTTCTTTTTGATGAGGCCGGCCTCCGCGCTGTCCTCGGGCAAAGCACCATAAAAAATATACCTGATGTACCTATCCATCCAGGTCGACTCTGGGTGACTTGCTACGCCTCAACGGGAGCTTCGTAGCTCGAATTTTTGAGGTACTTGATATATGCATGCCCCAGCGATGAGTCTGGTAAGGTTACGAGTCTCGACAGTGCATCCGCGCATGCGTTCTCCCCCCGGGGGATATGGAAGATATTGAAGCGTCAGAAGCTTGTCGTGTTTGAGCGGACTCGTTCCAGGTACTTCATCATCTGGGGATCTCTAGCTTCATACTCTTCAGAAACTTGTCCGGCCACCAATTGGGAGTCGATGAATACCTTCAGGCTCTGGATGCCTAGCTCACGTGAGACCTTGAAGCCTGCGAGGAGCGCTTCGTATTCCGCCTGGTTATTGGTGCGGCGAATCTGAAGTAGAGGGCATATTCTGCCATAATCCCGTCGCTGTTGGCGAGAATGAGCCCTGCTTCGCTTCTGCCAGAATTGGATGCGCCATCCACGTGGAGGATCCACGGTCCCTCCTCTGTGCCGGGCTCGATTTGATGCTCCTCGGGAGTCTGCCCCGACTCCTCGGTGAGCCCTGTGCACTCGACTGGGAAGTCGGCCAGGACTTGGAACTTCTGTGATGACCTCGGCTGATACGCGATGTCGAACTCGCTCAACGTTAGGGACTACTTGGCCAAATGCCTGAATGTTTTAGGGCAGCTGAGTATGGTCCTCAGCGATTGGTTCGTCACCACCACGATGGGATGCGCTTGGAAGTAGGGCCTAAGGTGCTTAGCAGACATTATTATAGCAAAAATAAGTTTTTTAGAGCGGGTATACTTGATCTCAACGTCGTGGAGGATTTTGCTGGTATAGTATACCGGCTTCTGAGATCTATCCTTGTTCGCGTGGATGAGGACCGAGCTGACGCCCCAGGTGTGACCGCCAGTAAAGCAACAGCTCCTTCCCTTCCTCCGGCCTAGAGAGCAGCAGGGGAGTGGCCAAGAACTCCTTCGGCTCTTCAAAGGCTACCTTACACTCCTCCGTCCAGGTGAAGTCGTTCATCTTGCACAGTGCTTTGAAAAAGGGAAGACAGTGATCGGCCGACCTCAAAATGAACCAGCTCAGGGCTGCAATATGCCCTGTCAGGTGCTGAACCTGCTTCTTGGATGTCGAGTGCCCCATGCGACGATCGCCTGGACCTTCTCTGGGTTCACCTAAATGCCCCTCTGAGTGACCATGAAGTCCAGGAACCTCCCTGCCGCCACTCCGAAGGTGCACTTTGCTGGGTTTAGCTTCATTTGGTGCTTCCAAAGATTGTTGAAGGCTTCGGTGAGGTCAGCGACGTGGTCCAAACTCGGCTTGCTCATGACAAGCATATCGTCCACGTACACCTGCAAGTTCCGGCCAATCTAATCTTTGAAAACTTTGTTGACCAGACATTGATACATGGTGCCAGCATTCTTCAGACCGAAGGGCATCATCTTGTAGCAGTAAGTCCCTCGGTCGGTAACAAAGATGGTGTGCTCCTTGTACTTTGGGTGCATCCGGATCAGATTGTATTTGAAGAATGCATCCATAAAGGAGAGAAGTTGGTGACCCAAGGTGGCGTCCACGAGCTGATCAATCTTTGAGAGGGAAAAACTATCCTTCGGGCATGCCTTGTTCAGGTCGGTATAGTCAATACAAATCCTCCACTTGCCGTTGCTCTTCTTCATCATCACCACATTCACCAACCAGCTTGGGTATTGCACCTCCCGAACGAAGCCGGCAGTGAGGAGTTTGTCAACTTTCTCGTTGATTGCTGCCTGCCTCTCAGGGGCGAAACTCCTCTTCTTCTATCGAACTGGCCTGTACTTCGGGTCAACGCTCAGCTTGTGAGTGATGATGTCAGAGGGAATACTTGGCATATCGGCTGCTATCCAGGCGAACACATCTGCGTTCACCCGCAGGAACTCCAGTAGGTGGGCCCTTTCCTTCTCTTGCACTTGGGCCCCAATCTGCACCGTCTTCTCCTGATCGGTTATGCACGGAAAAGATAGCAGGCGCTCGGCCGGGCCACCTCTGCGCCCTTTAGTCGAGCTTGTCTGCCCGGGGATCTTCCTCGGGTACTTTGGTACCCGGGAGGATTTGGAAATAGTGCTAGACGGGCTGAGGTGCACCTCTCATTTCACCAACTCCGTAAGGAGTTGGGAACTGCACTAGCAATCGCTTCGTGGAGACGACGGCATCGAGTAGATTGAGTCTGGGTCGGCTGAGGATCACATTGTAGGCAGAGGGGAGTCTAACTACTGTGAAGGTCATCATGATAGTGCTCTACCGAGGTGGGGTCCTAACGGTAACCAGAAGAGTGATTTCTCCCTCAACCCCCATAGAGTCCCCTGTGAAGCCGATAAGGGGTACATGCACTGGCCTGAGCTGTGCAGTAGACAAATTCATTCTGGAGAAGGCATCATAAAAAAGTACATTTATTGAGCTTCCACTATCAACCATGATGCATTTTACAGGATGCTTCATGATGATCATCTCGACGACCATGGCATCGTTATTTATATTTTCCCCCCAACTTTCTCCTTCCCTCATAAAGGGGAGTACACTTTCAGATTGCCTTGCTCCCCGGGCCTTCTTGGACGTGCGCTCGACTCCCCAACTTATCATCCCCACCGGCTTCTTGATAGGGCAGTTAACCACTATAGGAACTGGTGGAAGAGCGACGAGCGCCTAAGATTCTGCTTGAGGTCTGCCCCCCACGTACCTCCCGAGGTAGCCTCTCTTGATGAGTTCCTCAATCTTCTTCTTGAGGTTGCGGCATTCCTTGGTGTCGTGGCCATGGTCGCGGTGGTAGCAACAGTACTTCATCTTGTCATGGCTAGAGGACGGCCTCATCGGAGGCGGGCGCCTCAGGTAGGGCTCACCTTCGATCTCCATCAGGATTTTCATCCTTGGGGCGAGTAGGGGAGTAGGTGTCTCTCCTGGGACTGGAGCTCACCTCGGTCTCGGCCCCTGGCGGAAGTTCGGAGGTGGAGGGCCTAGCTTCCGCGTCCCGGATGTCTCGGCTGGAGCCGGTTTCTTCAAGGGTTTCCCGTCAAGCTCCCTCCTCGTGTGGTCCACCTCTTCAGCACGGACATACTTCTGAGCTTAGAGGAGGAGCTCGGAGTAGCTCTTGGAGGGCTTCTTGTCGAGCGAGTAGGTCAGGCGGGAAGTCCTGAGCCCTCGCTTCAGGGCCAGCATAGCAACCGGCTCCTTAAGATTGAAGATCTCCAAAGCGGCAACTTTGAAGTGGGCCACATAGTCTCGCAGTGGCTCGCGGTCCTATTGCTTGATGGAGAAGAGGATGTCTACCTCTCGCGGCACTTTTTGACAGGCATCGAAGTGGACCACGAACTTTCGCTCCAGCTGAGTGAAAGAGCCAATGCTTTCGAGCTCGAGGTGGGTGAACCAGACTCGAGCTGCCTTCCAGAGGGTCGCCGGGAGGGCAATGCAAAGAAGGGCGTTAGTGGCCCCCTGAACCCTTATGAGGGCCTTGTAACTTTCCAGGTGGTCCAGGGGATCGGTGGTCCCATCGAAGGGATCCACCTGTGGCATCCAGAACCGGCTAGGAATTGGTTCCTCTTGGATCTCTCAGGAGAAGGGGGGACAGGAATTATAGCCTGTTGGCTCATCAATAGAGCCCTGCATGTTCGCAAATCGGTGGGATAACTCCGCCAGCTTGCGCTCGTGCTCCTCTAGGCACTTCTCAGCTACGTGCCTGATGGCATTGTCGGTAGAGCCTTCTGTGGAAAGAAACACAAAATGTGACATGGGTGCACGGTGTCCATGAAGGGTGGAATTGCCTCTTTGACCCTGGTGGGGTTTGGATGTCACCCGTTCGAGGGTAGGAGACCGGCTCTCCCTGTCGGGAGACCCGGCCCATTATCTCTTCGCTGGAGTCAAATGACTGCCCTGTTGGTCAGTGGTGGTCCGTGGCTGCGAAGGTCTCCCTTGGAAGGATCGTAGGTTGTCGCGGGATGCTGCAGCGTGGGCCACGGGGGTCCCTGGCTGCTGGTGGGTGGCAAAGGACCGCTGCTTGTGCTGGAGCTGGCGCACTGCCGTAGTGAGAATTTGTATCTGTTGGGCGCGTGCGACTAACTGGACGTCCACCGAAGGTGGCTGAGCGGGAGCGGGGAGCTCCTCTCCTGGACCATGCAGGTCCCCTTGAGAAGGGGTGTCTCCCGCATGGCTGGTGGAGATTTCTCTCGCTCGTGTTGTCACCATCCACCGGTGGACCACTTGCAGGGGGCTTGGGCAGGATTAGAGATGCCAACTCCACCGTCCCCCCTTCCTGGCGTGCTAATCTGTTGCCGCCAAGATCGTCGTGGCTTGTAGCTGCTGTAGACGTCGGATCACGATCGTCCCTTTATCCTCGCGGTGATGTCCCGCTCGTTGGGACCTGCAAAACAAGGGTTAGTGACCCGGACCGGGGATTTCGGTGGGGGTACTCCGATGCTTAAGTCAGTGATGATCCAGGGAACAGATAATCCTGGTCGAGCCCCTCGTGATGGACTCAACACTAGGAGTAAAAAATGATATGAGTAGAGTGAGAATGGAGGTGCAAGTATGCCGGAAAAGGTGATGATCGAGGTGGATGGATCCTCTTGTGTGGCCTCCTTCCCCTTCCCCCTCTTGCTCTTTTTCTATTTAGCTTTTGTTACCTTCCCTCCAAGTATGTCGAAGGTTCTTTTAAGTCCGGGCGATCGTTGAACGCCTACCTCGGGATCTTCCCTGTGCTGTCAGGCGTGTGCTGCGGCGTTCCATGCTACGGATGGGATGTCTCTTCCGATACGTACTGTCAGAAACGTGTGGTGGCATTTCGTGCCATGGACGGAACGTCTTTCATGGTTGGTGGTGAGGAAACTACTGTGCATTCTGACATTCCTTCCGGTCGTTCCATTCTGGAAAGTCTGGCAGTGTCTTAATTGGAGGGAACTTCTCCCTCTCCTGGTGTAAGCGGCACCCACAAGCAGTTATTATGATTTGACGGGTGCTTCTTCATGGCCCTCGGGTGGCCCGCCAGTGCCTCGGGGAGGTGGCTCCGCTCTTTTGGTGGCCGGCGGTGTTGTCTGAGGTGGTTGCCGATTTGGAGAGCGGGGACTCGGCTCCGGCCCGGAGGGGGCCCGACCTCGACTTCAGAGAAGCTTGAACCGGTGGAGGAGGGCTCGACTCCTGCTCAGAGAGCTCGACCTCGGAGGGGCTCAGCCCGGTGGAGGAGGGCCGAGCTCGACTCCGGCACAGGAGGCCCGATTTCGGAGGGGCTCGATCCGACGAAGGAGGTCGGCATGCGACCCCCGCCTAAAGGGTTCGACCTCGAAGGGGCTCGCTCTGGTGAAGGGGGTCGCTCGGCTCCGGCCTAGGCGACTCGAGCTCACGGGCGTCGACCTGGCGGAGGATGGAGCTCGGCTTCAATGAATCAGGAGAGCTCGGCTTGGCAAAGGAATCCGAGATGGAGTGTCCACGTGGCAGGTTTTCTGACATGGCATCTGATAGGGGTCATACATCAGCCTTCCATCGTATTAGAACCGAATAAAAAAATAAAATATGATTTAAAGATTTTACCTATATCTTCTAAACCAATCAAAAAAAAATCAAAGATATCTTGAAAAAAACTAAGATTCTACCTGTTAATTTGACCACCGATCCGATTAAAAAAATACTTGCCTGAATCTTGTAAACCGAAAAAAAAATATTATATAAAATTTATAATTTAGTCGGATCGATGGCTGGATTGATGAACGAACCAGTGACTGGACCCCTAGTCGGACCGGTGGCAGGACCAGTGGCGGGACCGGCTGTCGGACCGATAGCTAGACTCCTGATTGGAATGGTGGTCGGATCGGTGGCAGGACAGGCAGTAGGACCGATAGCCGGACTTATGGCAGGACCAATGGTAGGACCGACGGCCTGATTGGTGCTCGAACCAGTGACCGAACAGGCTGCCGGACCCCTTGTCGGACTGGTGGCCGGATTGGTGACCGAACTGGTGATCGGACCCCCGATCAGACTGGTGGCCGGACCGGTGGTAGGACCAGCAATTGGACCGTGGCCGGACCGGCAACGTGACTGACAACCGGATCGGCTACCGGACCGATGGCTATACAGCTGGTTGGATCGGTGGCCGAATCGGTGGCAGGATAGGTGGTCAGACCGGTGGCCAGATTGATGGCAGGACTGGCAGTCAGACCGGTGGCAGGGCTGACATCCGAACCGATGGCAGGACTGGCGACCCGATTGGTGCGCGGATCGGTGACCGAACCGATTGCCGGATCCCTCATCGGATCGGTGGCCGGACCCCTGGTCGGATCGGCGATCGGATCGATGTCAGGATTAGCGACAGGACCGGTGGCAGGACTAGCATCCGGACCGGTGACAGGACCGGTGATCGGACCGGTGGTAGGATCGACGACCATATTGGTAGTGATCCGGTCACCAGATAGGACCTACATCCAAACTAGTGGTAAGATCGGCGGCCGGACTAGTTGTAGGACCGGTGACCGGATCGGTGGCAGGATCGACAACCAGATTGGTGGCCGGACTGGCTGCTGGATCGATGGCCGGACCCCATGTCGAATCGGTGGCCGGACCAGTGGCTGGACCGTAGCTAGGATCGGTGCCCAGACCGATGGTAGACTTGCCAGTCCACCAGACCGTTGGTAGCACCGACGACTGGACTGATGGCAGGACCTGTCACCGGACAGGTGGCAAGACTTATCACTAGACGGGTGACTAGACCGATAATTAGAATGGCGACCGGATCTGACTGCTAGTCCTACATCGATTTGTTCACGGTCCTACCACTGGTCCGGCCACCTAGGGGTCCAGTCACCAGTTCGACCAGGGGTCCAACCACCAGTTCGACCACCGGTCCGGCCACCAATTTGGCCTGCAATCCTGCCACATGTCGGGCCACCGGTCCTGCCACCAATTTGGCTGACGATCCTGCCACCTATCCGGCCACTGGTCCGGACGCTGATCCTGCCACCGGTCCGGATGTCGATTCTGCCACCGGTCCGGATGCCAGTCCTGCTACCGGTCTTATCACCAGTCCTGCCACCGGTCCTGCCATAGGTCCGGCCACTGGTCCGACTAGGGATTTAGCCGTTCGTCCGATAAGGGGTCTGACAGCCAATCTGGCCATTGGTTCGGGCACCAATTCGATCGCTGTCCTGCCATCGATCTGGATGTCGGTCCTGCCACTAGTCCAGCCGTCGGTCCAACCAGGGATCCGGCCACCTGTCCAGCAACCAGTCCGGCCATCGGTCCTGCTACTGTTTTGGTTGCCGACCCGATCAGGGGTCTGGTCGCTAGTCCGACCAAGGGTCCGACCGTCGATCCGACCAGGGGTCCGATTGCCGGTCCGATAATCAATCCGACCATCGATCCAACTAAATTATAAAGTTTATATCATATTTTTTTTCGATTTATAAGATATAGGCAAGCATTTTTTTAGTCGGATTGGTGATCAAATTGGAGAGTAGAATCTTAGTTTTTTAAAAATATTTTAATTTTTTTTTATTGATTTAGAAGATATATGTAAAATCTTTAAACTATATTTTATCTTTTTATTCGGTTCGTTTAGAAGGTATGGATAGGACTTGCATCTTCGTGACTTTTTTTTTTTTTTTTTAATTTAGAAGATGCATATTTTAAATGCATCTTAATAAGTTTTTATTTTTTATAAATTTAAAAGGTACTAGTTTTATTTTTGTCTTTAATATTTTTTTATTATTTTATAAGTTTTGAAGTCGGCTCCCGGTTTTTTTTTTTTTTTTTTTTTCAGTTGGAAAGACAGGTGGTAAAAAAAAATTTTAAATCCTTAACACGTGGCTGGGAGGACCATACTTCAGTAAAATTGTTTAAAGTTGCGGTACTTTAATAATATTTTTGTTAAACGATATTATTTTAAAAAAATCCAATTTGTCCAGTAATTTATATTTTTTTATGTCCCGTCTCGTCAGCTTGCTTTCAAGTTGATCCGGAACGTGACCGTCTAGCAATATTTTTTAATATTTAATTTAAAAATAAAATTTATAAATTTCATATTTTGGTGTCCAGTGAAATGCTGTATAGAAAATTGTATTTTCAATCTGTATTTCGGTCTGCGTGTACTAAGAAGCTTTTCGTGGTATTTATCTGCACGTTCCAAAACGCGACTGCCAAAAACTAGCTTAGCTGGCTGGGATGGAAGGAAAGTATTTTTTTTATTCTCAAGGTCTATAAAAGAGGTTTTTGGCTCGAGGATCGGGAAGGCAAGAATAAAAATGTAATGATCAATGTCAGTAGAGTAGTGGTCCAGCAGTCGGGATTTGTCCAGTACTCCTTGTTCGAACAAAAATCGTATAAGATTGGTGTTCGGTAAAAGAATTGGATCCATTTATCAAAAATTAGGTGGAATCCAAAGTTAAATTGAAGGTCAAATCAATTTTCAAAGTGAGAAGAATGTCGATTGAGTGGGCTCATTTAGGCATAAGGTTGATCGGCATTCAAGATCGATCAACGTCTAAAGTTGATCCAGCAAGCTAATTGAAATACAAGACCGATCACTCTCCTATGCCGTCCAAGGCATAAAGCCAGTCAATTTTTAATGCCCACACGATCCTCAAGCTGATAAAGGTATAAGGTTGATTGATGCATTGAGCTCCTCCTAAGATGAAGGTAACAAAGAGTAAAGTGGTTACCTTATCGGAAAAACAGATTATCGTTATTATAACCACGTGGTGATTTCTAATGGAACTAACAGCTTAAGGCCCTTATAATTGAATTCAGTTAAGGCCTACCTCTATAAATACCACTACAGGGAGACCTCCAGAGGTAAGTAAGCTCAACTAGTAGAAGTTCTATCTCATTTCTTTATCCTTCTTTCTTTGAGATTCCTAACCTGTTTTACTGAACCCATCGCTGATTTAAGCATCGGAGTGTCCCCCACCGGATCCCTTCCGGTAAGTGGACATGTTTTGCAGGATCAGAAGGAGTCCAATTGAACAAACTCGCCGATGCCTCACATCCAAATCGGTTTAATAACAACAGATGGCGCGCCAGGAAGGGGTGAATCGAAATTCGATTGTTGAGAGAAATCTTGAAGGAAAAAAAGGTAAAAGGAAAGAGATGGAATCCATCTGCTGAGATAATTTGTCCATCGCCCGAGAATGATGAGCAGCTCCCGGACGATGAGAATGCTATACCAGCTGCTAATCTGGATCGACAACAACTAGAAATTCTTTTGAACAAAATAGATGCCTTAACAACGCTGTTCAAAATCTTCAAGAAGCAGCAATCAGTGGGTAGCAATGTACTATCACTTATAGATGCACCTCCATTCTCCTCTATATGAAATCCGATGTCCAAGACCAAGTCATCGTCTTCATCATCAGCATTCATCAAGCCGATGATCTCCATCATGGCGGAGTGCATGCCCTCGTGATCATGAGGAAGGCTGGAATAGAAAGAAGCATCCTAGATCCATGTCGTTCTCTTCCAAGGAATCGACTCCCAGAAGCACTCAAAGAAGCCAAGATAACTGGAGGAAAGACCAGTTTGAAAGAAAATTTCGTAAATTGGAGTGGCAAGTCGCTAGGCTTGATGATCAAAGGAAGACAGAAAATAGAATGATCGCTTGTGACACCCGACCCACTTTTTCCAAGAAAATTATGGAAGAAAAAGTTCTACGTCATTTTAAAATTCCTCAATTGGAACCCTATGATGGAACAACCGATCTATTTGACCATCTAGGTAGCTTTAAAGTGCATATGATGATCCAAGGGGCTTCTAATGCCCTTCATTGTTTAGCGTTTCTGGCTATACTCAAGAGGGTGGCCAGAACATGGTACTCTAGTCTTCGACCAGGTACCATCTATTCCTTTAACCAGTTAGAAAGATTATTCGTTTCTCATTTCAGGACAAGCTGAAAAATACCAAGGAATTCGGATAGCCTATTCTTCATCCAACATCAAGAGGGGGAGACAATGAGAGATTATGTGGCCCGATTTAACTCTGCCACATTAGAGATACCCGACCTCAATGAATATGTTTCCAAGTCAGCGATGAAGAAAGGACTTCGGGTTTCTAGGTTTACTTTTTCTTTGGATAAAAAGTTTTTTGCTAATTACTCCGAGTTGCTAGCTCATGCCCAGAAATATGCACAAGCCAAAGAATAGGCCACCAATCGACGCCAAGTGGAAGAAAAGCCGATATCAAAAAAGAAAAATGCTGAAGACAATGGACTTCAGTTTCCAGACGATAGGCCGAACCAGCGGCAGAATACAAAATCGAAGAACCTGATCGGCAAGGGTTTTGTCAGCAAATATGATGCCTATACCTCTCTATCTCTCCTTAGGAAGAAAATATTGATGAAAATTGAAAAGGAGAATTTTATGCAAAGGCCATGGCTGATGCAAGTGCTAGCAGCCTCGCGTAACAACCCAAAGTATTGCCATTTCTGTAGAGATCACGAACATACAATCGAGGAATGTATCCAGTTGAAAGATGAAATTGAAGACCTGATTAAGCATGGATACCTTGGGAAGTATGTCTATCGCCAAGACCGTTCAGCAGAGACAACGACCCCAGGCAAATCACATATGGCATGAAGCTCCTTAATCAATAACCAACCGATGGAATGGTCGGCATATTGCACCATCATCCACTTCATGAAGATGGCTGCCCTTCAAAGAAAGTTCGAAGAGATGAAGCCATCAGCTTTTCTAATGATGATCTACAGGGAGTCCAAGTGCCCCATGATGATCTTATTGTAATTTCTGCTATCATAGCTAACTATGATGTACGGAGGATTCTGATTGATAGTGAAAGCTCAACTGAGATTTTACTCTACGATGCCTTTCTTAAAATGAACCTACCTAAAGATAAGTTACGAAGAACTTTAGCACTCCTAACCGGGTTTGGTGGAAATCCCATAGGGGTCGAAGGAGAAATGGCTCTCCTAGTAACCCTCAAAACTAAACCGAGGCAGAAAACACTCCCGATCACATTCATGGTTGTCCAAACATCTTCAGCATATAACGCCATTCTGGGATGACCTGCTTTAAATAAATTTCAAGCTATTGCCTCCACTTATCACCTATTGATACGATTCCCAACTTCGAATGGGATCGGTCAAATAAAAGGAGATCAACAGATGGCACGATAGTGTCTAACGATCCAAGACCGATGACCAGTCAGCACAATGACTCTGAAATAGATAGACCCTTGGGATCGGACTGAAACAGTCGAAGAGCCGGTTGAAAGAACTATTCCCATTCCTCTCATGACTGATGACTCAACTAAGGTGGTTCAGATCAGGAGTTTACTTATGAAGATCAAAAAATAAGACTGACCAGTTTTTTATAGAGGAATGCTGATATTTTTGCATGGTCAGCTATGGACATGTTGAGAATTCCTCCAGAAGTAATCACTCATGAACTCAAAGTAGATCCTCGGAGTCGACAAATTCATCAAAAGAAAAGAAATTTTGCCCCTGAAAGGCAAAAAGTCATTAATGAAGAAGTAGCTAAGCTTCTTGATGCAGGGTTTATCAGAGAAGTCCATTATCTCAATTAGCTTGCCAACGTGCTAATGATAAAGAAAGCTAATGGCAAATGGAGAATATGCATCGATTATACTGATCTCAATAAAGCATGCCCCAAGGATAGCTTTCCTTTATCCAAAATCAATCAGCTTATCAATGCTACTGCAGGACAAGCTTTTAAGCTTTATAGATGCCTTTTTTGGATACAATCAAATCCGAATGAATTCGAAAGATGAAGAGAAGATGCCCTTTATCATGGACAGAGGGATGTACTGTTACAAAGTGATGCCTTTCGATCTCAAAAATGTTAGAGCAACATATCAGAGGTTAGTCAACAAAATCTTCGAAGACCAGATCGGTAAGACTATGGAAGCGTATGTCGCTGACATGATTGTTAAGAGAATTCAAGCAGATGACCACGTCGGCGATCTTCATAAAGCCTTTGATATACTTAGAAAATACCAAATGAAATTGAACCCCACCAAATGTGTCTTTAGGGTGACTTCGAAAAAATTCTTGGATTTTATGGTCACTAATCAAGGAATCGATGCCAACCCTGAAAAAATCAGAGCCATACTTGATATAGGCATCCTACTAATAAGAAAGAAGTTCAGCAGCTGATCGGATGGATTGCATCATTAAGCCAATTTATATCTCGATCGGCTGAAAGGTGCCTTCCTTTCTTTAAAGCTTTACATCAGTCCAAAGATTTTGAGTGGTCAGATAGTTGTCATTAAGCCTTTGAAGAATTCAAGAAATACTTGGTCAGTCTGACCTTATTATCTAAACCTGAAGAAGGAGAAAATTTATATCTCTACCTAGCAACATCTGACAAAGTTGTCAGTTCAGTACTGGTCAGGAAAGGCTCCAACAGAACTCATAAATCCATTTATTACAGCAACAAGGTACTCCATGATGCTGAGGTGAGATATCCAAAGATCCAGAAACTTGTCTATACTTTGGTAATATCATCAAAACATCTCAGACCATATTTTCAATCTTATTCGATCATTGTGCTGACTGATCAACCCTCGAGGACTATTTTGCAATGTCCTGTCACTTCAGGCAGAATGGCCAAATAGGCCATAAAGTTGGAAGAATTTGATATTTCTTACCAACCTAGATCAGCAATGAAAGCTTAGGTATTAGCTGATTTTATTGCTGAATGCACTTGGAGCAATGATGAGGAAGATATACGAATACCTGTTGAAGGCACCGAAGATGATTTTGCTTGGGTTCTTCATGTGGATGGTGCTTCAAATTTCATTGGTTATGGAGCTGGTTTGATCCTAGCTAGTCCCAATGGAGATATTATGGAATATGCTCTTTGTTTCTCTTTCAGAACTTCAAATAATCATGCAGAATATGAAGCTCTCTTGGTAGGCCTTAGAATCACCAAGGAGCTAGATATCTGAAGGTTGAAAGTGCTATCTGATTCCCAATTAGTGGTAAATCAAGTCAAAGGGGATTTTGAAGCATGAGACATGATTTTGGCCAAATATTTAGGGAAGGTTCGGGAGTTGAGTGCTCAGTTTGTGGTGCGGACACTAGAGGCACCAGAATAAGGCAGAGGCTTCTCAACCCTCTGTGGATCACTTAGTTACATTTGAGTCCATTTGTAATAAAGCTCAGTTCATCTAAGTTGTTTTTACTTCAGTCTTGTACTAGTCAACTCATGTTGAGCTAGTTATTTTCTAGAGATCAGTACATGTAATGACTCATACAAATGAAGAGCAAGCCAGTCCAAGTGAAGACCAACCTAACTGAAGACCTAGGAGGAGACATCAAAAGTCTCAAAGAAGAAATCAGAAGCCTGGGAGACAAGCCCGAGACCTTAAAGCCCTGAAATCCAGCCGAAAGCAAACTGGGCCAGCCCAGGCCCAGGAGAGAAGAAAGTGGTGCCAAGGACTTATGCTCACCCCCTTGGTGGGCCACTAGGGTCACCTCCCTTGGCCAACCAAGGCAAGAAGAGGGAGAGAAATTGTAGGGATTTATTCTACCTCTTTTTTCCTTATTTTCTAGCTAGGGTTTGAGTGGGAATGTGATTCCTATGTAATGACTATTGTATCCTTACTTGGTGTCCAAGACTATGAGCCTATTTAAAGGACCCTAGTCTCTTATAGGAGAACTAATTTTGATATATAAAATAATCTTTGATTCTCCAATTGCTGTGTGCTACCTTGCTGTGTGCTTAAGGGGTTCTGTGTGAGCCCTTCCTTTTTCTGGTGCCCTGTGATTGCTTCCTGCTGCCAGCCTACTCTCCAAAACCTTGGCCGCCCACTCTAAACAACCTCTTCCCCTTGTTGTTTTCCCCTTATTTCTTCATCTCCTCTATGTTTTCTAACCCCTGACAAATCGTTTGCTGGTCCCTCGACTCCAATGAATCCGATGACTCCAGCCAGGCCGTAATCGGATCACCGAGCAGAAAGCCGGGTATCCGCGGGTCTTTGGCTTGGTTTTCCAGGCCGCATCCGGAGCGAGAGCGATCTCTTTACGTACGATCTGTACCAGGCGCTTCCACCGTTTCCAGGTACACCTCCTCTGCCATCAGTAGCTTTATTGTAGGCGAACTAGCCCAACCGGGGCTTCTCAGCCTCGGTGGTCCTTTTCTTTTTATTGCTTTTAGGTCCTATCTTGCATGCTTTAGTTTCTTATCTCACATAGTTTTCCCTGCTTAGATTCTTGGTCTGTTAATCAGAATTAATCATACAACTTAACATTAAAAATATAAAAAAAATACTTGCATATATATATATAGGTTCCGCATCAATTTGGTATTAGAGCCTGTTTGGGCTCAGTTCTCTTTGGATACTCGGATCGGGTGCTTTACCATGGTCGTCCAGTCATAGGAGATTAGTAGGGCTTCAAAACTCTCTTTTCCAATTGACGGGGTCTCCTATGGCGGTAGGGGTGCCGCTGTGAATTGACCCCTGAAGAGGAATACAAAGAGTTCCATTACATTTTTTTTATTTTTTTATTTTTGGTTTTTTCAAATATACTATGTTATTTTAATTGTTTCTACTTGCATAAAACTTGAAAAATTATGAAGTTTATTTTGCTGGATTTTTCATAATTCAAAGTGTTTTTTTGATTTTTCTTAAGAATTATTTCAGTCTATGGATTTTCTCCTAGCTGAAACACTGCCAGAGAACAATTCGGCTCTATTTTGGCAGCAAAACCAATTTCGAAAAGTTCAGGGTTTTTTTAGTATAATCTTTGCATATCTTTATTTTTAGCATATTTCCAGCATATTAGAGCATAATCTGCAAATATTTTCCTATTTAAGAAAATACCAAAACATTGAAACCCTAATTTGCATCTTCATCTGCCTGCCATCATTGCATAATTTACTTTAAGGGCACTCTCTTTATGCCAAATAAGGGAAGGAGGTCATTACTTTTCCTTAGCCCAAAACCATCATCCCCTGTATTCAGTCCCAAGCCTAACTTAAAATCTATTAGACTTAATTTGCCCTAGTGGGCTAGGGACACCAACTGATCGAGTCCGGGCTAAGTGTCAGATCACTGTGTCAGCTAATCTATGTGCCATGTGCTTAGTGTCTAGAACGGTGGTTCAGGGATTCAATCCCGAAGGGCTTGTGTGCTGGTTCGCCTATCTGGCCAATCTCTGATTAGTGTCTAGGATTGGCAATCAGGGACCTAACACTTCCCTTACACCTGCTTGGCTGAGTACAGGGTTACTATATGTTAGTTTGCCACCCTAATTGAGCATCTAGTTTTGGACTCTAGGTCTAGGCAGCTGTAGTTGAGTCAGTATTGAGTCTTGCATGAGCACTAGATCAGTAGCATCATATCATGCACCATCTCCACTTTTTTCTGAATCCATGGACAATCTTGAAGCCCAGATTAAAGCCCTTGCTGACCAAATGGCCCAGATGACTACCCAGATGACTCAGTTGAATCAGTCCACTACCCGAACCAATAATAGACTTGAACACTTAGCCAATAGGTTTGATCAGGTAGAGGACCGTGTAGGGACCATAGAAAGAACCCATGGATCGCAGTCTGAGCCAGGTCCTCAGTCACCTCCCCATCATAGGAGAATCCCTCGCCATGACCCTTACTATGAGATTGAACCTAGGAGGACCCCAAATCTTGATCCATACTTTGAGGCTGAACCTAGGAGAGCCCATCATCATGATCCAATCCCAGAGGTTCGCCCTAAGAGACCCAATCAAGATTTTGTAGACCAGGAGGATGGATCCTATAGACACATTAAACTTGATGCCCTCACCTTTGATGGTTGTCTTGATCCTAAGGTCTATATAGATTGGGAGAGAGAAATTGATCAATATTTTGAGTGGTATGATATGTCCGAGGAGCGTAAATTTAGGTTTGCTAAGCTTAAGTTGGTCCGGGAGGCCAGCTTGCATTGGGCTAGTGTTGAGAGAACCCTTAGACTAGGAGGGCATGATCCCATAGTCACCTGGAGGGCTATGAAGGGTAAGCTTAGGGAGAAATACGTTCCAACATCATATCGCTATGGTTTAATGGATCAGTGGCAGCATTTGAATCAGGGTAACGGGAGTGTAGATGAGTACATCACAAAATTTGATGAGTATTCCATGCGATGTGGCTTAAATGAATCTGAGGATATTGTTCTGTCTAGGTTTAGGGCTAGACTGAGAGATGATATTAAGAGGGAGCTCTATATGAGAGAGGTTAGAGACTTGGACCATGCCTATCAGATTGCTAGGGATCATGAGCATTTCTTGAGAGGGCCCGTCTACCGTAAACCTGATCCCACTAGATATCCTAGTCAGTACCCAGGAGCTAGCCAGTCCCACCAGAGCCGACCTAGCCCTAGCCGACCTAATCCGAGTCGACCCAATCTGAGTCACCCTGACCCGAGTCGACCCTAGCCTAGTACTCCTTTGACCCATAGAGATGATAGAGGAAAATCTGTAGAGGTCCACAGGAGTAACAATCCCCAGAAGACCTGTTTTAAATGTCAGAAACCATGCCACTTTATGAGCCAATGCCCAGTTAGTGCCCTACACTTTGGTGAGCTAGAGGAAGAAGAGCCTGAACCCGTAGCTGAACCTGAGGGAGAAATTTATGAGGATTATGACCCAAGTCCTGAAAGAATATACTGGAAAATTTATTGTGGTCTACTTTGATGACATCTTAATTTACAGCAGGACTAAGAAGGACCACCTTAGTCATCTAAGATTAGTTTGCCAGACCCTTAGGGAGAATAGCCTCTATGCCAATTTTAAAAAATGTGAGTTCATGACATATAGAGCCATCTTCCTAGGTTTTGTTGTCACCCTGAGGGAGTTTCTGCAGATCCTAAAAAGGTTAGGACAATTGTTCAGTGGCCTATATCCACTAGTGTCCATGATGTGCGTAGCTTCCATGGCCTAGCAACCTTTCATAAGAGATTTATTAGGGGTTTTAGTACTGTCGTTGCACCTATAACTGATTGCATTAGGAAGGGTACATTTGAGTGGACCAAAGCAGCTGATAAGGCCTTCCTAGAGCTTAAGGATAAGATGACCCATGCACCCATCCTTAGATTGCCTGACTTCACTAAGGTGTTTGAGGTCTCTTGCGACGCCTCAGGAGTAGGAATAGGTGGGGTACTAAGTCAAGAGAATCACCCTGTAGCCTTCTTCAATGAGAAGCTGAATGAGGCTAAACTTAAGTACTCTACCTATGACAAGAAATTTTATGCGGTAGTCCAGGCCCTTAGATATTAGAGACATTATTTACTACCGCAGGAGTTTGTCTTATTTTCTGACCATGAGGCACTCCGGTTCCTAAACTCTCAAAAGAAACTTAACCCACGGTATGGTAAATGGATCGAGTACATTCAGGCCTACACCTTTGTCCTGAAGCACCGTGCCGGAACAGAAAATCAGGTAGCAGACATCCTTAGCTGTAGGTCTTTGCTATTAGGATTAGTTAGCACCCAAGTCATAGGGTTTGATAGGTTAAAGGATGAATATGAAACTTGCCCAGACTTTGAAGACATTTACCAGACCCTCAGACTAGGACCATCCAGTACCCATAATGAGTATACCATTCAAGATGGCTACCTTTTTCAAAACAATCGACTCTGTATATCTAAAACTTTTCTTAGAGAGTTCTTAATTTGGGAGACCCATGCTAGAGGTTTAGCTGGTCACTTTGGTAGGAATTAGACAATCTTAGCGATAGAGGACCAGTTCTTTTGGCCAGGATTGAAAAAGCATGTTGCACAGATTGTAGCCAAGTGTAGAACTTGTACTGTTGCAAAACAGTAGAAGCAAAACACTGATCTTTACACACCTTTACTAGAGCCTGATCGTCCTTGGCAGGACCTAAGTATGGACTTCGTGTTAGGATTACCTAAGACCCAGAAGAGACATGATTCTATCTTTGTAGTGGTCGATAGATTCTTTAAGATGGCTCACTTCATCCCCTGTTCCCAGACCTTTGATGCATCTAGAGTAGCCAAGCTTTTCTTAGAACATGTGGTTAGACTCCATGGCCTACCTAAGACCATCATATCTGATAGGGATGTTAGGTTTACCAGTTATTTCTGGAAAATCCTGTGGCACCTGTTAGGGACCAAGCTTAAGTTTTTTACAGCCTACCGCCTACAAACAGATGGTCAAACTGAAGTGATGAACCGTAGTTTAGGAAACCTCCTTAGATGCCTGGTAGGTGAACACATTGGAACTTGAGATCTATTATTGCCTAGAGCAGAGTTCGCCTACAATAGCTCAGTGAATAGGACAACGGGCAAGAGTCCTTTTGAGATAGTCCATGGGTACAAGCCTAAGCGCCCCATTGACCTGATTCCTTTACCTGTTCATGCACGAGTCTCAGAGTCTGCAGAATCATTCGCACAGCATATTAGAGACTTGTATAAGGATATTAGCCAAAAATAAACCTAAGCAATAAAACATATAAGAAACTGGCTAATTCTCAAAGAAGGGCCAAGGAATTTGGAGTAGGGGATTATGTCATGATTAGCTTTAGGCCTGAGTGGTTCCCACCCGGGACCGTTAAGAAACTTTATGCTCACGGAGCTGGACCTTTTAAAGTGATAGAGAGGGTTGGACCAAATGCCTATGTGTTAGATTTGCCTTCGAATTTGGGCATTAGTTCTACCTTCAATATTGCAGACCTGGTTGAGTACAGGGAACCGACAGCGATACCTAGTGAGGCCTTTGGACCCATTCCTTCCATTAAGAATGACCCTAGCCCAGGGTGTCCACCAATAAATTGGCCTAAGAGAGGAGAACAGATCGAGCATATCCTGGACGATCAAGCCTTAACAACCCGAGGCCACGGCTATCAATGCTACCTGGTCCGATGGCAAGGCCAGCCAGAGTCGGACGATTCGTGAATTTCTCGAGAGGACTTGCAATGCCTCAACCCAGACCTCCTCGAAAAATATGTGAGCCAGCTTGATTTTTACTCGATAGGATCGAGTTCCTCCCACCTCGGGAGAATTGATGCAGACACCAGAGGTACCAGAATAAGGCAGAGGCTTCTCAACCCTCTGTGGATCACTTAGTTACATTTGAGTCCATTTGTAATAAAGCTTAGTTCATCTAAGTTGTTTTTACTTGAGTTCTGTACTAGTCAGCTCATGTTGAGCTAGTTATTTTTCGGAGATCAGTACATGTAATGACTCATACAAGTGAAGACCAAGCCAGTCCAAGTGAAGACCAACCTAACTGAAGACCTAGGAGAAGACATCAAAAGCCTCAGAGAAGAAATCAGAAGCCCGGGAGACAAGCTCGAGATCCTAAAGCCTTGAAATTCAGCCGAAAGCAAACTGGGCCAGCCCAGGCCTAGCAGAGAAGAAAGTGGCACCAAGGACTTATGCTCACCCCCTTGGTTGACCACAGGGTCACCTCCCTTGGTCGACCAAGGCAAGAAGAGGAAGAGAAATTGTAGGGATTTATTCTACCTCTTTTTTCCTTATTTTCGAGCTAGGGCTTAAGTGGGAATGGGATTCCTATGTAATGACTATTGTATCCTTACTTGGTGCCCATGACTATGAGCCTATTTAAAGGACCCTAGTCTCTTGTATAAGAACTATTTTGATATATGAAATAATCTTTGATTCTCCAATTGCTGTGTGCTACCCTACTATGTGCTTAAGGGGTTATGTGTGAGCCCTTCCTTTTCCCGTTGCCCTGTGATTGCTTCCTGTCGCCAGCCTGCTCTCCAAAGCCCTGGCCGTCCACTCCAAATAACCTCTTTTTCTTGCTATTTTTTTCTTATTTCTTCATCTCCTCTGTGTTTTCTAATCCCTGACATGATGTTTGCAGGTCCATCAACTCCAACGAATCCAACAACTCCAGCCAGGCCGCAATCGGACCACCAAGCAGAAAGCCGGGTATCGTAGGTCTCTGGCTTGGTTTTCTAAGCTTCATTCAGAGCGAGAGCGATCTCTTCATGTACAATCTCCACTAGGCACTTCCACCGTTGCCAGGTACACCCCCTCTGCCATCAGTAGCTTTATTGTAGGTGAACTAGCCCAATCGGGGCTTCTCAGCCTCTGCGATCCTTTTCATTCTGTTACTTTTAGGTCCTATCTTGCATGCTTTAGTTTCTTATCTCGTATAGTTTTTTCTGCTTAGATTCTTGGTATGTTCTTCGGGATTAATCATACAACTTAACATTAAAAATACAAAAAAATACTTGCATGCATATGTAGGTTCCGCATCAGTTTGATTCTCTATACATCGATCATGTCCCTCGAACGAAAAATTCTCGAGCCGATTTGTTATCGTTTTTGGCCACTTTGGTGCACGACTCCATGGGTCAAACTTTTGTGGAATACTTGGAAGCTCCTAGTATCTCAACAGGAGAGAGGGAAGATATTCTTTAGATCGAACAGGAGCCAAATTATATGAATCCGATTGTCAAATACTAAACTGATGGAACTTTACCTGAAGATACTAATGAAGCCAAGAAGCTTCATTGGATCGCTTCCCAATACATCATCTTGGAAGGATCTTGGAAGTCCACTTGACTTGTACTTGAATGAACTTTAATTGCTTCAATGGCTTCTTCTAAAATTGCTTCAAGTTTCAGATCAGAGTTGGTGAAGACTTGAAGGCTTGCTTGAATGCTCTTGTGCACTTTTTCGTTTTGGATAGGTAGGATATTCAATGTAGCTCTCAAAACTTTGAAGAACTTTCTAATTCATTACTTCAAGAAAGTTCAAATCCTTCAAATATATGGTCTTCCATCACTCCAAGGCAATTCTAGACATTGTAGACCGTTGGGAAGTGGTTTATGACCGTTGGAGCACATTTTGGCATTCAAAAACAAATTCTGGAACTAGCCATTGGATACCAGAAAGCAATGTTCGAGTTGGCTTTGATTCCTTTGAGCCGGCTCGGATCCTTCGAGTCGATAGGTCGAGTCACCAAATCTTCAATGCAGTCGGCTCTTTGTCTCAGGGCACAAAACTTCACTCTGGACGAGTCGGCTCTTGATAGCTCAGGTCGGCTCGAACTTATATCTTTGAAAAACTTGAACTCGAGGAGTCGGTTCTTTTCAGCTTGGATCAGCTCTTCTTCTCAGGTTTTGAAACCATTACTCTGGAAGAGTCGGCTCGATGCAGTTCGAGTCAGCTAGCTTTCTCAGATCTTCAAAATTAGGTCTGGCAGAGTTGGCTCTTTCTGGTTCGGGTCAACTCGCCTGGTTGTTCTCATAAATTTTCAAAAATTGGATTCTGGAGGAGTCGGCTCGAACAAATTCCAGTCGACTCAAATTCACTGGAGTTGGCTCGGTTACCTTCGAGTCGGCTCAGATTGCTATGTACCAGAATTCTTGTTACGTGCCATGAAGTAGAGTCGGCTCTTCAACATGCTGGGTCAGCTCAAGTATCTTCTTCAGGATTTTTACAATTGAACTCAAAGAAAAACTCTTATCAACACTCTTACAACTTTTCAATCATACAAACTCAAATTAATTCTAAGACACACACACAGAAGTAACCCTTTTTACATGATTTTTTCTTAGCTTTTTCATTGGGTTCTTCTTTACAAAAATAAATTACAACACAACTCAAATAAGAAACAAAGGTGTAGGAGTTGAAGTTTGAACAATTAACTCATCCTACAAAAACTTGTAAAACACTTGAAGAGTTGTTAGAAATAAATGTGCATGCTCCAATATTTGGTTATCATCAAAATCACTAATGGGATCAACAATCTCTCCCTTTTTGATGATGACAAAATACTAAGCATGAAAAATTCTTTATACTTTACATGTATAACAGTATTTGAAAGTTAAATATTCACATGTATCAGAGCTGATTAAATTTGTAAAAATGTATCAGAGCTCAAGAGATGATATCACTGTATATTCATGCTTCATAATATTATAGTTAGCATAAAATTAGAGTATCAGAGTTTCGAAAAACTATTGACAGAATTAAGATTAATTTGCAAAGCAATAGCAATCAGAGCAAAACGATTCAAGAGAATCTCCCCCTTTCTCTAGGTTTTAAAGAAATTAAACTGTTAGGTCCAATTGAATACTATCACTTTTGTGCTCCCCCTTTTTCATTCTTTTTAAGTACTTTTAACAAGCTTAAAAAATAAATATCAGAACCTTCATGATAGATCAATCATTAATGTTGATACTATTCTCTCATTCTCCCATTTTTCATTTCTTCCCCTTTTTGTTAATCAATCAAAAAGGTGATTTCAAATAAAGTTCAGGTTTTGAAATAGATTGAGAAAGTCTTTAATATTTGTTTGAGATAATTTTACTTTCTCAAGTTGGGAATTCTAATTAAAAATTCGTCACAGCTGTATCAAAGCATTGTATCAGATAGTATATGACAACAAAGAAAATTGCTAAAAGATCTTTCATTTCACTGAGAATACTGCGATACAAAGTGAGAAGGAAAGTACATTCATATGTAAAAGATAAAAAGTAAAACATTAACAAGGTCAGAATTACAACCAAAAGACTAGCCAAATAACCTATTCTTCTTCTTCTTCACCAGAAGAAGTGGAGCCTACCTCTATAACTTTATCAGAGATCTTAGTTTTTAGGGGTTTAAACCTTAAATCCCTGAACCTAGTTCTAACAGGGGCTCTAAAAGTTTTAGTCTTCATGGTTTTGGCTTTCTTCTTGGTCTCAACAGGTTTAGGTTTAATTGAGGGAAGATCAGATGAAGGAATAAAAACAGGAGTTTCAAGTGACTCCTTGAAATTTGTTCAGGAGCATCTTCAGCAGTGACTGTTTTCTTCTGAGATTGCAGCAAGATGCTTCTGATTTCTTCTTTAAAATCCTCCATTTCCTTTTCAATTTTCTCTTGGTGAAGCTTCTGTTCAGATCTCATTTCCTGCAAGCTTGCATTAACTGTACTTTTCATTTCATCAATTACAGAATTCATGTGATCTGTCTTGAACTTGAAATTATTTCCATCTTCTAAAATATTAGCTTTTTAAGGTCAGATGGAGTAATCATTATACCTTCAGATCTTTCTTCAACAATATTAGCTTCATCATCTTCTGAAGTAGTAGCAGCAACTTGACTAGACACTTTCTTTATCCATATTCCTTTCTAAAGCTTGTAACCCATTCTTTTTAGTGAATTGAAGGAGTAAATGTCAAAGTGATGTAGTAGCTTGCCTATCTCATTGGTTAAGTCAACTCCAACTTCTTCAAACAGTAGAGTGAATACCATACCGTAGGGTAGACAGGCTTTGACTTTTCTTGCTGCTTCAATCATTTGAATCATCATTATATAGGGAAGGTTGAGAGGCTTTTCTTCTATTAGATGTCCCACAAAGGTTATGTCTTTCTCGCTGACCCAATCAAAGCGACCAGTCCTTGGAAGAAATATTCTACTGACCATATTGTATAGAAGTCTCATTTCTTTTGACAGTAAATTGGCCTGAACATGCTGAATGGAGCTTACATCCTCTTTTTCCAAAATGAGTTTTGGAATATGCTATTTGTCCATTAAGATAAGCTCAGTGGTGCCATCCGTTGGTATTTGAAACAAATTTCTCAATTTCTCTTCATCCACAATTACTTTCTTTCCCTTGATAGTAGATCCCAAATGATATTCTTTAATGACTATGTTTTCATAGAAAATCCGTACCAGTGAGGGGTAGGTTAAAATGTCCAAAGAACATGAATGCTTCCAGCCCTGACTTTCTATCCATCTTCCGATCTTCATTTCCATCTCTTCTAGGAAGGAGAAGTCTATTCTTCTTCTGCAAGTGACAGGCCAGTTGGCCATTAAGACAATCTGTCCGGGAGGAGGAGTTTTTTCTTCTTGTTGCACAGGAGCAGACCTTTTCCTCTTTTCTCTTTTCCCTTTTGCATCTTCACTGCGTGTGCTTGATTCATCAACTTGAAGAACCTTCCTTGCAAATCTTCGAGAAGCCATTGCAGTGGGATTTAGAAAATTTAGGTTCTAGGGAATGATTTTTTGAAAATTTGGTAAAGTTTCTGAGAGGAGTAGAGTGTGTTTGAAGTAAAGTAAGAAGAGTGAAGTACTTAGAAAAGACATTTCAGATCTACCTAAATAGTGATTTCCCAACTTTCGAGTCGGCTCGCCCAACCCTAGAAACATCCAAGTCAACTCGACTAGAGCAAACTCAGAACAATCAAAACACCGAGTTGGCTAGGCAAAGATTTAGGTTAACCTAGTCAGCTCAACCAGAGCAATAGGTAGAGAACTCAGACATTCGAGCTGGCTCGACCAGAGCAAAATTGCTCGAGTCGATTGGAACAGAAACTTTCCATAAATAATGAAATGATTCAGAAATTGAATTCGATACAATAAAAATTCAAGGAAAGTTGTTCAAAAATCATGAATAAATATAGGAGGCTTTCTAGATAATTCATCCTTAGTTTTAAAGGAAATCAAGTTATTTAAATGTAAAAGGATCACAAAGCCCTAATTCTCCTCTAAGCAATTCAAATCTATCCTGATTTAGTGGCTTAGTAAAAATGTCAGCTAATTATTTTTCAGTTAGGATGAATTCTAGTTCAATGTCACCATTCAAAACATGGTTTCTAATAAAATGATGTCTAATCTCTATGTGCTTAGTTCTAGAATGCTGAATAGGATTCTTGGTTAAATTTATAGCACTTGTGTTATCACACTTGATGAAAATTTTAGATTGTGTAACACCAAAGTCTTCTAGTTGTTGTTTAATCCATAATACTTGTGCACAACAGCTCCCTGCAACAACATACTCTGCCTCAGTAGTAGAGAGTGCTACCGAGTTTTGTTTCTTGCAGTGCCATGAGATTAAATTCAACCTTAAAAATTGGCATGTACCACTAGTGCTCTTTCTATCAACTTTGCAACCAACATAATCAGCATCGAAAAATCTAATTAAATTTAAAGATGATTCTTTTGAAAACCAAAGTCTTAGATTACTTGTACCTTTCAAATATCTTAGTATTCTTTTTACTGCAAGCATATGTGTTTCTTTAGGATTATACTGAAATCTAGCACATACATATATACTATACAAGATATTTGGTTTACTTGCAGTTAAATATAATAAGGATCCGATTATACCTCTATATAGCTTTTGGTCAATATTGGATCCACTTTCATCTTTGTCCAATTTGCAAGATGGGCTCATGGGTGTGCTCATTTGTTTGCTCGTCTCAATACCAAACTTCTTGATTATTTCATTGGTGTATTTGGCTTGGTTAATGAAGATCCGTTCCTTTGATTGCTTTACTTGAAGTCCGAGGAAGTAATTAAATTCACCCATTTGGCTCATTTCAAATTCTCCTTGCATTAGCTTAGCAAATTCTCCACAAAAACTTTTATTAGTTGCACCAAATATAATATCGTCAACATAAATTTGTACAACTAATATATCATTATCTTTCTTTTTAATGAAAAGGGTTATATCAATATTTTCTCTTGAAAAATTATTTTCAATCAAGAAGGTGCTAAGTCTATCATACCAGCTCTTGGGGCTTGTTTCAAACCATGTAAGGCTTTATTGAGTTTAAACAGATGGTTTGGAAAAGTATGATTTTCAAAACCCGGTAGTTGTTCTACAAAAACTTGTTCGGAGATAAAACCATTTAGAAATGCACATTTCACATCCATTTGAAAAAGCTTGAAATTCATGTAGCAAGCAAATGCGAGAAGTAATCTAATGGCTTCTAGTCTTGCTACATGTGCATAAGTTTCATCAAAATCAATACCTTCTTCTTGACTATATCCCTTAGCAACTAATCTAACTTTGTTTCTAATGACATTTCCTTGTTCATCTTATTTATTTATGTAGACCCATTTGGTTTTTATGAGTGGGTGGTGATGTGGCCGGAAGCTGACGTGTAATCCCAGTCAGACGTCACGTCGGAGAAACCGCCATGATGGACACCTCATCTCAGACTCCTTTGACCGGGCCAAGCTCCCCCAGAATACTGGGGGTGGCCCGACAAAGCCGAGCTCCATCCTCCACTAGGTCGGCACCCGCAAGCCAGGGACGCCTAGACCGGAGCCAAGTGACCTCCTTCACCAGATCGAGCCCCTTCGAGGCTGAGCCCCCTATTGGAGTCGAGCTTGTTCCTCCTCTGCCAGGTCGAGCCCCTCCGAGGCGAGCCCTCTGGGCTGGAGTCACGTGCTGACCTCCACCTCATCTCGAACTCCTTTGACCGGACCGAGCTCCCCAAGAATACTGAGGGCGGCCCGCCAAAGCCGAGCTCCGTCCTCCACCAGGTCGGCACCTGCAAGCCCAGGATGCCTAGGCCGGAGCCGAGTGACCTCCTTCACCAGATCGAGCCCCTTCGAGGCTGAGCCCCCTGTCAGAGACGAGCTTGTTCCTCCTCCGCCAGGTCAAGCCCTTCCAAGGCTGAGCCCTCTGGGCTGGAGTCATGTGCTGACCTCCTCCGCCAGATAGAGCCCCTCTGAGGTCGAGCTCCTTGGACCGGAGTCGAGCTCAACTCTCCCTTGCCAGGTCGAGCCCCTCCGAGGCTGAGCCCTCTGAGCAGGAGTCGAGCCTTCCTCCACCGGGTCGAGCCCCCGAGCCGGAGCCAAGTCCCAGCTCTTCAGTTCGGCAATCAAACTCGAACGGTGCCGCTGGGCCCTCTCCAGTTCGGTAATCACCTCGGACGGCACCGCTGGGCACCAAGGAGGATAGAACCACACTCCGAGGCCCCGGTGAATCGCCCGAGGATGATGAGGAAGCACATGTCAAATCGTAATAACTGCCCGTAGCCACTGACACCAAGAAAGGAAGAAGCTCCCTGACCAAGGCACCACGCTCTCCACCAACCACCTGCACCACTTGGAAGAGGAAGTCAACTAGGAGATTCAAATCCCAAGGGCGACAGTCCCCCGATCGAAACACTACCAAGCTTCCTGGAATGGGGCAACTAGAAGGAATATCAGAACACACGACAGTTTCCCTTATCACGAATTAGAAAAGATGTCCCGTTTATAACACGGAACACCGCCGCACGCGCCTGACAGCATGGGGGAGATCCCAAGGTAGGCGTCCAATAATCACCCGGGCTTAAAAAAACCTTCGACACCCCCAGCGGGGGAGAAAAAAGCAAGCTTAATCGCAAAACACTCCTCTGAGGGAGGGAAGAAGAGGAAGCCACACAGGAGGTCCAACCCACCTTGGCTACCACCTCTTATAGCACACTCGCACCTCCGCTCTTACACCATTCACTCCTCCTAGCGTGGAGTCTATCAAGAGGGGCTCGACCACGAGGATCTGTTCCCCTGGATCATCACTGACTTGATCGACGAAGTGCCCCCACTAGAATCCCCGGCCCGGGTGTCTAACCTTGTTTTGCAGGTCTTGAAGTTCAGGCCATCCCCGAAGAGACGAGGGACGACTCGACATCAACAGTAGCTACGGGCCATGATGATCTTGGCAGCAACATTGGCGTGCCAAGAAAAGGGAGCAGATCAATGCTCCTCAATGGGTGGAACAGCAGTTTCCACTTGTTTTTAGTCCTTGGGGGGCAGACCGGGGACAGAGGGGTGGGGGCACGAGAGCTTCTCCCTCTCTCTCAAGGCTCCAAGGAGCAGCCTCGACCAAAAGATCTTGAGCTGTGAAGGTGCATCGTCACCCTTGACAAGGCATCAAGCCAAAGATGGAGCCACCTCCAGGCAGTGCCATCCTTCAGGAGCCCCATTTAAAAAAAAAAGAAAAGAAAAGAAATAAGAAGAGAGGAAGAGAGGGAGGAAGGGTCTGACCCGTGGAGATGGAAGAAATTCATGCAATGGGATTCCATCTCCTCCCATGCAACAAGAGTCTCTTCCTCTCCCATGCAACATGCAACATGCAACATGCAACGGAGCTCCAACTCTCCTTCATGCGACAGGAGTCTCCTCTCCTCCCATGCAACATGCAACAGAGCTTACTCCCATGCAACGGAGTTTCCTCCCATGCAACGGAGCCATCTCCTTCATGCAACAGGAGTCTCCTCTCCTCCTATGCAACATGCAACAGAGGTCTCATCCCTCCCACGCAAGGAGCCTTGCTCCCCCATGCAACCGAGTTTTATTCTTCTGTGCAAAGGAGTCCTATTCTCTCCTGAGAGGGCGGCCGGCGAATTTGATCCTGGCCCGCTCAAGGAAGAAACATATTTTTATCTATTCATATGACCAGAGCTCAACAGGTAACTCCTTCTCCGCTATATTCACAAAATGAAAAACTGTGCTTCAGTTCTACAGGAAAGGCTCCTGTACCACCATTAAGGGCAAGCACTACGACCTGCCAGAGCCAGTCACTGCCTCGACAAGAATTCTCGACAAAATCCTGGAGTCCAGTCTGGATGAAAGCCTGGAACTTAGTCCGGTACAACGGAACCCAGTTCCGGTACAAAATCCTAGAGTCTAGTCCGGATGAAAGCCCGGAACCCAGTTCTGGCACAACGGAACCCAGTTCGGTATAGAATCCCAGAGTCCAGTCGGATGAAAGCCTGGAACCCAGTTTCGGCATAACGGAACCCAGTTTCGGTACAAAATCCCGGAGTCCAGTCCTGATGAAAGATCGGAACCCAGTTCCGGCATAAAGAACCCAGCTTCGGTACAAAATCCTGGAGTCCAGTTCGGATGAAAGCCCGAAACCCAGTTCCAACACAACGGAACCCAGTTCCAGTACAAAATCCTGGAGTCCAGTCCGGATGAAAGCCCAGAACCCAATTCCGGCATAATGGAACCTAGTTCCGGTACAAAATCTCGGAGTCCAGTCCGGATGAAAGCCCGGAACCCAGTTCTGGCATAATGAAACCTAGTTTCGGTACAAAATCTTGAATTCCAGTCCGGATGAAAGCCCAGAACCCAGTTCCGGCACAACAGAACCTAGTTCCGGTATAAAATCCAAGAGTCCAGTCCAGATGAAAGCTCGAAACCCAGTTCTGGCACAACGGAACCCAGTTCTGGTATAAAATCCCAGAGTCCAATCCGGAAGAAAGCCGGGGACCCAGTTTCGGCATAACGGAACCCAGTTCTAGCACCTCAAGATGGGAAATACCAGAGGTCCCACACCAAAGCCAAGAAGCTTCCGTAGCTCTACGTTCAAGCCAAGCATCAATCAAGCTTCTCAATAAAATAGAGCTGAAGCCAAGCTCCCTAATGAAGCCGAGCTCCTCATCAAAGTCAAGCTCTTTGATGAAACCGAGTTCCTTGCTGAAGTCAAGCTCCTCAGTTCAACCAAGCTGAAGTCAAATAAAGCCGAGCTGAACTCAAATAAAGCTGAGCTGAACTCAAGTCAAGCTCCTCAGTTTAGCCGAGCTGAAGTCAAATAAAGTTGAGCTGAACTCAAGTCAAGCTCTTCAGTTCAGCCGAGTTGGAGTCAAGTTTTTCAGTTCAACCGAGCTGAAGTCATGCCCTTGATCCAGCTGAGCTAAAGTCAGGCCCCTTAATCCAGCCGAGCTGAAATCAGGCCCCTTGATCTAGCCGAGCTAAAGTTATGCCCCTTGATTCAGTAGAGCTGAAGCTAAGCACTTTACTGAGCCTCGCATCTACCGCTTGACTCTTATCCAGAGATGTCCATGGGTAGCTCCGGAGGTCCAACCATTTGTGGCTCGCCTCCTAGCATGCCGAACGACCAACTTTGCCACTCACGAAGGATGTAAGAATCCCTCCTCAATAATTAAAGTTTCTCTTTGGTGCAACTATGCTCTCCATCATTACAGGAGCTCGTCCGTTCGACTCTGAGTTTGGCAAAGTGAGCCCGGAACCCAGTCCCGGCATAACAACCCGGAGTCCAGTCCGAATAAAAGCCTGGAATCCTCGGCACCTAAAGTCCGGAGTCCCCGACACCTAAAGCCCGGAAACCCCGGCACCTAAAGCCCGGAGTCCCGGAACCTAAATACTGGAAACCTCGGCACCTAAAGCTTGGAGTCCCCGGCACCTAATGACCGGACACCCCGGCACCTAAAGCCCGGAATCCCCAATACCTAAAGACCGGACACCCCGGCACCTAAAGCCCGAAATCCCTGGCACCAAGAGCCCAGAAACCCCGGCACCTAAAGATTAGAAACCCCGACACTCCAAGACCAAAAACCCCGGCACATCAAAATGGGAAATGCCGAAAGTCCCTCATCAAAAGCCTTGAGGAGTGCTCTGAGACCAACCATGTGCCCAGTCATGTATGTGTGCACCCAAGTTGTGCACCCCACTAACCCCTTCCTCCACGGCACCGCCTTCTATCCGATCAAAGAGGACTCAAACTGAAGTGCTAGCACTATCCTAATGCAGAGTACCTACGGGCAAGTAAGTTTCAGAAACACCACCTTCTACTCTGTTTTGTAGGTCACTCCCTGTTCATAAAAAGAACAGCCAAACTCGAAGCTTTCATCCAGGCCTTCATCTGGGACTGAGCTCGCTAAGGTGCAGAGCCGAATGAATGATGGTACTCCCTTTATCCAAAGCATAGACATTTTGGACTCAGAAAGTGGGGGCATGTTACAGTATGAATAAAATCTATTCGGCCCTGACACAACATCCTCCTTGTCGGCTGACGCGGCCACAACTGTGGGTCTGCTTGAGGAGCTCGGCCAGTCCGTGCCCAGGTCAGCCCTAGGCCAGCTTCAGCCGTGCCCAGCTCGGCGCCTCTGCACGCTCCAGCCCAACACGGCACGCCCGTGCCAGGGTCAAGCCCGCATGGAGTCTGTGCCTGATCCGGCACTGGCATGGCATCTCGTCCGACCCCATGCCCAGCTCTGCACTGCGGCACGCCCGCCTGGCATGCCCGCACCTCAGCTCGGCATGGTCCTAGCTCGGCATGCCCGCAACATGCATGGCTTCTCTGACTCCGCTCGGTACGGGGGGCAGTAAGGCTCCACCCCACACGGCTCTGCCCATGCTCGGCTCTGCCCCGCAAGGCTCCTCCCGTGCACGACTCCGTCCCACAAGGCTCCACCCGCCCGGCTCCGATCAGGCGGGATGCCTACCCCAGCTTGGTGCTCCCGTGCCCTCCAGATCCGCTCCACCCGCTTCAGTCTGGCACCGGATCCAGCTCCGACGCGGCGTGCTCATGTGGGGTTCTTCCGCCCGTTGTAGCCCCGTATCCGGTGCCTACACCTCGATCTGGCTCCTTCGGTTTCGCCTCGCATGGCTCTGCCTGACATGGGGGGTAGTAGGGCCGCACTCTGGCTCTGGTTTGGCAGACTCCACTTGGTCCGGCACTCCCGTGCCCCAGGCTCTTGACCGCGGCGCATCCCATGCTTTTGCCTGCTCCGGCTCAACCCGGCAGGACCATAGCTCGGCGATGCCATGCCCTAGGACCGGCTCCGCCCCGCAAGGCTCTGGCTTCATGCTCACCACCTCCCGGGTCGGCACCTCAATAATGCCCAATTCAACAACTGCACGGTCCTGCACACTCGCCCATGCATGGGTTCGTGCATTGAGCCTCGTGCCACGCACGTCAGTCCACATGCATGGGAAGTCTCTGCGGGCCTCCTCTCGGTCCGCATGCACGTATAGCAACCAGGAGTAGCATCCCAGCTAGTTCAGCACTTTGGCATCTCAACCTAGCTTGGCCACTGGGAGGATCACGTAGTTCGGTCTTGTTCATGTGGGCCCGGTGCATTTCCCTAGGGCCCCATCCGCATGGGTCCTATAGCATGCTGCCTGCAAAGGAGGATTGCATTGAAGCTTCCCAAGCCATTGTTAATACTAATTAGGAAATAATGCCCTGCCCAAGGCACTGTGCCCCTACACCAACTTCCTGAACACCCAGAAGAGGAAGGTTCATCAGCCCATCATGGCCTCACAGGCTATCCTAGCCTCACAGGCCTACATCAAGGAGAGCACGCCTCCCCAAATGATAGGAGCCATTCATCTACATAAAGACCGACATGGAGAGGTAAGGGAAGGTAAGAAACAACACACTCTCTTGATCATTATATTATATTCCATTTTTATCACCCTTTGGAAGCGAAGAGTCCCCCAAGCTCTCCATCTCAGAGGATCTTCTATTTCCATCGATCGTCCCACTGACTTGATCATTGAAGTATCTTTACCAGAATCCCCGGCCCAGGTCTCCCTTGTCTTGTAGGTCTTCACTCACGAGGGATGATACAGAGAAGATTCCTCCCCACCGAAGAGGCCCATAGGAGGACCACAGCACAGCTCCAAGTTCCCTTCATCCCTACAACGACCCCTCTGAGCACGGTGACTCAACCGAGCCCCATGGCGGAGGGTATGTTCCCCTTGATCATCTCCGACCGACAAGCCCGGTGATGTTGGCGGGGAGTCCACTCACCTAGGCCACGTAAGAGCTGCAGGCCATGACGATCTAGGCGACAACATTTGTGGCATGCCAAATATTCTCTGGACTCCTAGTGGCAATATTTGCGGCAACATATGCCACTTCAGACTACCCAACTGCATCATCACCGACAACGGGCAGCAGTTTGACAATCGGGAGTTCGAAGGTTTTTGCACCGAGCATCGCATCCAGCACCGTTTCACCTTGGTGGCTCACCCCCAGACCAACAGGAAAGCCGAGGTGACTAACCAGACTATCCTCCAAGGGCTTAGGACCCGGCTGGACCAAGCCAAGGGCAGGTAGGCAAAAGAACTTCCAAGTGTTCTCTGGGCCTACCATACAATGCCCAGGACGGTGACGGATGAAACATCCTTTAACCTTGTCTTCGGCACCAAGGCCGTGGTCCCAGTCGAGCTCTGTGTTCCCACACTGCGGGTGCAGCAATATGACAAAGTGCAGAACTTGGCACACCTTCTACTCAACTTAAACCTCCTTGACGAGACCAGAGACAAAGCTTGGCTCCGGATGGCAGCATACAGGCAACGATGCACCAGAGGGTGTTAATCCTATTGGGTGCAAATGGGTCTATAAGAAAAAGATTGGGGCTGATGGCCAAGTTGAAACCTATAAAGCTAGATTAGTGGCAAAAGTTTTAGACAAAAATAGGGAATTGATTATGATGAAACATTCTCAACTGTTGCCATGCTCAAATCAATTCGGATTTTACTTGCTATAGCAGCATACCACGATTATGAGATATGGCAGATGGATGTGAAGACTGCATTCCTCAATGGTTTCCTTGAGGAAGAAGTCTACATGTCACAGCCAGAAGGTTTTATTTCAAAGAATAAACTTAATCAAGTATGCAAGCTAAAAAAATCCATTTATGGATTAAAGCAAGCTTCCAGGAGTTGGAACATCCACTTTGATGAAACTACTAAAAGGTTTCATTTTATCAAAAATGTGGATGAACCCTGTGTTTATAAGAAGACTAGTGGAAGTGCCATAGTCTTCTTGGTTCTGTATGTAGATGACATACTCCTCATTGGGAATGATATCCCAATGTTACAATCATCAAGGTTTGGCTATCAAACCAGTTTTCCATGAAAGATTTGGGAGAAGCATCCTATATACTAGGTATTAAGATCTATAGAGATAGATCTAAGAGGATGCTAGGTTTATCCCAATCTAGGTACATTGACTTAGTGCTGAAAAGATTCTGCATGGATGGAAGTAAAAGAGGTTATCTTCCTATGAGTCAAGGCATACATCTTTCTAAAAGGATGTCTCCTAAGACACCTGAAGAAAGAAATCGAATGAATTCTATACCTTATGCTTCGGCTATAGGGTCCATAATGTATGCCATGTTATGTACCAGGCCTGATGTGGCATATGCTTTAGGCATTGTCAGTAGGTTTCAGGCTGATCCAGGAGAGGATCATTGGAAAGTAGTTAAAAATATTCTTAAGTACCTGAGAAGGACTAAGGATATTTTTCTGGTTTATGGTGGTTCTGATCTTAAACTAGAAGCTTATTCTGATTCTAGTTTTCAATCAGACCCTGATGATAGCAAATCCATTTCGGGATATGTTTTTATCCTAAATGGTGGAGCAGTGAGTTGGAAGAGTACCAAGCAGCAGACTGTAGCTAACTCAACCACAGAGGCAGAATACATAGCTGTCAGTGAAGCCGCCAAGGAAGCAGTCTGGATGAAGAAGTTCATCACAGAGTTGGGTGTTATTCCTGAGATTGAAAACCCAGTGCCACTTTACTGTGACAACATTGGAGCTGTTGCTCAAGCTAAGGAACCAAGAGCTCATCATAAGTTCAAGCACATTCTGAGACGCTTCCATCTCATCCAAGAAATAGTAGAAAGACAAAATGTCTACATAAATAGAGTTGATACAAAGAACAATGTAGCAGACTCGTTCACTAAGGCTCTACCACAGCGAGAGTTTGATCGCCACCTCGAGTGTATGGGACTAAGATTTAAAGGCGATTAGCTTTAGTGCAAGTGGGAGATTGAAAGGGATATGCCCTACAATCCAATCTATGTTGTATCTCCCAAACCATTGTAATTGACAATATTCTAATAAAGGCATTATTTTTCATCATAAGCTGTGTTTATTATTATATGATGAACCCCATAGATTAGGGCTATGATTTTAGGGTTATGATGAGATCATACCAGTGAGACCTAAAGTCTTAAAACCTTAATCTAAAATATTCCTAGTCAAAGAACCTTGAGTAGGGGATCAGAATTTTTCCGGTAAGACTAGCACATCCTATGTATACTGAATAGGGTGACTGCTCTCACAGTCACTTGTGTATGACACGAATACTACGATGTGGGTGCTCATTAGAGAATGAGTTCACTGATATGATCCAACTTGAGAGCATCTAATGGAGTCTTAGCTACATGTCAATAGAAGGTTCTCATAGTGGGAGTGGTACAAGTAATCCTTTGACCTGAGACTGCCATAAGTACCTTATGTACATGAACCCATGCTTTGGTTCAATCCTAATCATGACACTGAGTCATGCACAGGATTGATATTGGGAATGGTGAATTAGATATGAAGGTAATGAGTAGGTCAACAAGAATCGATCACTTTAGTAAGAGGAGATTGCATCCAACTAGTTATCAATCGGATGATGATTCAGGGAATCTTTGATCAAAGTAAAGATATTAGAGATGATTTCTAATATCAAGATAATTGAATCATCAATATAAGATTGAGCTAGAAACGAATATAATATTGGAGTTGACATATATCCATATCTATAATTATATTCTGGGTGCAGGCTGATCGAAGGGTTTAATTGTACGGTAACTTTCTACTGAATGGTAGTTTTGGTATTTCACCAGAATTTTCATATCTTCCGGGTAGACATGACACGTTGCTAGACGTCAATCTTATCTTGTGGGTTGATTAAATTGAATGATCACTTATTAGGAAGAGTCCTAATTGATTATAATCGGGTAAGCCCGGTTTGACCTAAATCGATTAGAAAGAGTTCTAATCAAATTAGGTCAACTTGTATTCGAACCCACTGCTGGCTAGATGTGGAACCCAATGGGTCACACACTTAAGAGAATTGATCAAGGATTTAATTTTGTAATTAAATCATTTTTGCATGATGACACTCTAGCAGGTGTTGCAAATCCTAGCTTCTATTCGAATTAGATTCGAATTAGGGTTCCGGATTGGTTCAATTTGGGTTCTAATTGGATCTAATTAGACCCTAATTGAGGTTATAGGGATTATAGCTAACCTTATTGGCTAACCATGTATCTAGGCTAGCCCCCTACCCGCCCCTTAGCATTTTCATGCCAAAATGCCAAGAGTCCATGCGCTAATGGACTCTTGGCGCGCCATTTGGAAGAGTCCATGGCGCATGGACTCTTGGTGCGCTCCATAAAAAACTCCGATGTTTTTATATGGGGTGGCTTTTCTTATCTCCATTAGCACCTCAAATGTCCCCCCTTGGATTAGAATCCAAGGGTTGATGTTTTTTTGAGAAAGGCAGAAAGCATTCGTTGCTTCCCGGTTGCACGAAATAATATCTCCTCGGAGATTTAAAGTTGCGACTCCTTTCTTTTAAAAACATCACAACTTTTCATTTAAGAAAAGTAGTGGGATTTATCCGGAAGGCCGTGAGAAGGAAGGATGGGGCGTGAGAAAATAAGAAAGGGCGTGAGAAGTTTTTCACGAAGAGTTGTGTGGGCGCCTCTCTGAGATCTATTTAAGGGGTCAGGAAAATCAAAACTCAGTCATCTGTAATTTTTTTTCTTCTGCCTCTCCAAAAGACTCTTTCTCTCTTTTCTTGTTCTTTCACTGTTTCCTTTACAGAGTACACCTCTGTCGAAACTCTGCTACTAAACAAGAACAAGAGTGAAAGTCTCCGACGGTAAAGGAAAGAAGGAGTTCTGATTTTATTCTTTCTTTCTTACATTAAGATATTCTTGTCTTAGTTTCTCCTCCAATTTAAAACAAGCCTAAATCCCCTTAGGACAAAGTCTTATCTTCAAGACAAGAGTGTCTTAGAGGGTCAAGGTCTTAGTGGAAGGAGGAGAAGAGATAAAAGAAAGGAAGGCAATCTCTTGTGTGGAAGAATTCTAGCCATAATCCGAAGAATTGAGTTCTAGGAAGAAGAACTCAATAGGAGGAACCATTGGACAAGAAGATAGTGTTCTTGATCATTACTCTGTGTGGATCACCATCGGAGGGCGGACACTTGGATGCCTGGTGAATTCAAATAGCCCGTTGATCTTCAAGTTTTAAGTCTTCGTAAATTGGAATTAGCGATTACAGGTTGGTATTCTAATTCAATTTGCATAGAAATGTTTGTCTTCATATATTCTAGTCTATTAAGGAGTTCCTGATTTAGGGTTTTTTGTACATATTAATTTCAATTTTTGAAATTACCCTTCCGCTGCGTTGCACCAGAACCCTACACTCAGATCTCCAGCCACCAAGTCTTCGAGCCCAGCTCCAAGACATCAAAGCCCGGAGCTCAGATCTCCGGCCACCAAGTCTTCGAGCCCAGCTTCGAGACATCAAAGCCTAGAGCCAAGCTCTCCAGCCACTAAGTCTTCGAGCCTAGCTTCGAGACATCAAAGCCCGGAGCCAAGCTCTCCAGCCACCAAGTCTTCGAGCCCAGCTCCGAGACATCAAAGCCGAAGATCAGATCTCTGGCCACCAAGTCTTCGAGCCCAGCTCTGAGACATCAAAGTTCAGAGCCAAGCTCTCCGGCCACCAAGTCTTCGAGCCTAGATCCAAGACATCATAACCTGGAGCCAAGCTCTCCGGCCACCAAGTCTTCGAGCCTAGCTCCGAGACATCAAAGCCCGGAGCCAAGCTCTCCGGTCACCAAGTCTTTGAGCCCAGCTCCGAGACATCGAAGCCCGGAGCTCAAATCTCTGGCCACCAAGTCTTCGAGCCCAGCTCTGAGACACCAAAGCCCGGAGCTCAGATCTCCGGCCACTAAGTCTTCGAGCCCATCTCCGAGACACCGAAGCTTGGAGCTCAGATCTCCGACCACCAAGTCTTCGAGCCCAACTCCAAGACATCAAAGCCCGGAGCCAAGCTCTCCGGCCACCAAGTCTTCGAGCCCAGCTCCGAGACATCAAAGCCCGGAGCCAAACTCTCCGGCCACTAAGTCTTCGAGCCCAGCTCTGAGACACCGAAGCCCGGAGCCAAACTCTCCAACCACTAAGTCTTCGAGCCCAGCTCTGAGACACCGAAGCCCAGAGCCAAGCTCTCCGGCCACTAAGTCTTCGAGCCCAGCTTCGAGACACCGAAGCCTGGAGCCAAGCTCTCTGGCCACTAAGTCTTTGAGCCCAACTCTAAGACACCGAAGCCCGAAGCTCAGATCTTCGGCCACCAAGTCTTCGAGCCCAGCTCCGAGACATCAAAGCCGGAGCCAAGCTCTCCGACCACCAGGTCTTCGAGCCTAGCTCCGAGACATCAAAGCCCGGAGCCAAGCTCTCCGGCCACTAAGTCTTCGAGCCCAGCTTTGAGACATCAAAGCCTGGAGCCAACTCTCCGGCCACTAAGTCTTCGAGCCTAGCTTTGAGACATCAAAGCCCGAGCCAAGCTCTCCGGCCATTGAGTCTTCGAGCCCAGCTCCAAGATGTCAAAGCCCAGAGCCAAACTCTCTGGCCATCAAGTCTTTAAGACCAACTCTCAGGCCATCAGGTCTGGAACCTAGCTCTCCGATGCTGGAGCTTGAGAATCTCAGGAACCAAGGAGAAATCTCTTCTCTGATCTCACCACATGTACAAAAAGAAGAGAAAAGAGAGTAAGACAATTTAACAAAAGGTACTTTCATTACTTGATGGAGAGGGTTACAATGCTCTTAAGGCCCGACATGCCAGGCAGCCCGGGGTAAAAAACAACAAAAAGTGTTACAACTAGAGAAGAGGCCCTACTTTACTCCGTCGATGCCTTCCCCAAACGGCGCTCAACCGAAGCCTCGCTTCCCTCGACCTTCGAGGCCGGGACTCCTCCTTCAGCCATTGCTGCTGGTAGGGTCGATTCGGTCGCCATCACCGGCGAAGCTGGTTCGGTTGCCGCCACATGCAGGGTCGGTTCGGTCGCTGCTACCTGAAGTGCCAGCCTGATCATAACAGGGAACTCTTTTGTTGCGGCCGATACGGGGGCCGAGGCCTTCGCACCCTTGGAGCCCGGGAGTCGAAGGGTGGCCAACCATTCATCCGAAAGGATGCCGCACAGCTAGGTTCGGCAGTAAGCAAACCCCTTGAAAAAGGAGTCCGTCGCTGCCTCCTTGAAGTCCAGCTTGAACTCCTCGGAAGCCTTGTAATTTGCCACCGCCCTGGCAACCTCCTTCTTGGCGGCTTCTGCTCGACAGTCTGCCTCCGCCACCCTCTTATCCGCATCCTTAGCCTTGCAGATGGCCTCGACATCCTCTTTCCTCGTGGCCTCAGCTGAGCTGACAGCTACGGAGTTCTTCCTCTCTACCTCGGCAGCCTTCTCGGTGGCCACGGCCTTCTTCTCAGTGGAGATGGCCCGCTCCTTCGCCACCTCCAGCTCTGCTTGGAGCTTCTTCAACCGGCATCCTTTGACTTAAGCTCTTCCTCGAGCTCACGAGAATGCCGATCGGTGCTAGCAACTTCGCCCCGGAGGTTCTTAACTATCATGTTGGTCTCCCAGAGCTCATCGCTCTTCTGACTTAGTTTAGATTTCGAAGACTCAAACTTCGCCTTGCGTTCCTTATCCCTCTTGACCCAGTTGTGATAGTAGTCCCGGATCAATAGGAGTTCGGTGCCTTGCTGTATCAAAAGCGATGTTAGTCGGCAAGAAAATAAAAAAGGAAACGAGGCATACCAGAAATCGACTTATGGCATAAAGGTTGGAGAAGGACATGCTGATGGCATCGGCCAGGTACTTCCCGCTCCTCTCTCGTCAATCACAGGACTGGATGGAGAAGTCCATCATCTGCTTAGCGAGTGCAGGGTCCCTGGCGAGGGAGACGTTGGGCCCCAATCTAAAGGGGACCCAACGGTAGTCCCTATCCCTCTTCCCCGTCGCCGGTGCGGGATCGTCTGCTCCATCGACAGTAGAGGCTGTTGGTGCGAGCTGGGAGCTCGGTGCCACCTCGGATGGAACTGCCAAAGTCAGCCCTGCACCTCCTAGTTCCCTATCCTCCTTGACCTCGACGATCTCCGGAGGAGGGTAAGCCACTACGACAGCAGCGATGGCAGATCTGGCCCTAACCACCACCTCGAGCTCTGACGTCGGGACCAGATCACGCCGCCTTGGAGCCTCGGAAACAAACTCAACGGCCCTCTTCCTCCTCGGCTCGAAAAAAAGCATGGCTAGCACCGTGCTCACGCTAGCATCTACCTGAGCCCTCTTCGGAGCAGGCTTGCCAGCACCCTCTGTCTGATTCCTCTCTTCAGAGAATGAGAGGAGTTCCTCCATGGAAAACTTCATGGCTACACCACGAAAGAAGATGTCAGCTCAAAAAAAAAGAGAGAGAAAAAAGAGAAAAGAAAAAAGATTTTTGAGCCAAACTCACCCAACTCTTGTGTTGGGCCGACCCCGGCCTCATGGAGGTTCTGCTCTGACAGTAGGACCTCGAGCGAATGGATTGTAGCGAAGCGAATCTGGTCGTACACCTCCAAGTCGGCTACGTCGATCGAAGAATCCCGGTTGGGAGACCAATCTAGGTCGCTCCAGACCCAGTCGACTCCCTCCACCAAGGCGAAGAAATACCTACTCTTCCATCCTTTGATGGAAGTGGGAAGTTCAAACTTAATGCCCCTGCAGTGGGAGGAAAGAGACCACCACCCTTCCTCGGTGGGATGGAGTTTCAGGATGAAAAAGGCCTTGAACAAAGAAAAATGGGCGACAATCCTATGAAAATAATACAAGACAATGAAGGAGAAGATCGTCCTGATAGCATTCGAGATGAGCTGGGCAGGGACAAGGCGATAATGGTTCAAGACAGAGAGAGAACAGGTGGAACGGGAATCAGAGACCCCCCGAAAAGGTCTCCTAAAAGAAGGCTATCCGATGCGGGCCATTGGAGGTGACCCGCTCTCTCGGTCGAGGGATCGAGAGTTGGACGCCGTCCGGAATACTGTAGGTATCTCGGATGGTTGCAAGGTCTATGACGGTGATCACCGAAGTGATCCCCCCGGGACCTGTCACCGAGCAGGTTTGGGAGCAAGTACGAGAGCATGAAAAGAAGGAGGACGAGGTGGGGGAGAAGACCTTGGTTCCCTAATTACTATTCCCTCGGATACGGGCCTTCGGCTGACTTCGAAGCATGCCACATCCTCTTCCTCATCAAAAGAAGAAGGGGGTAGCCTCGGCCTGGAAGACCCGGCCTCGCCCTGGTCAGTGGTCAGGCGAAAGTTCAGTCCAAAGCGAGACATGGAAGCCAAGGAACAGGAAGAGGAGAATAGAAAGAAGGGGAAGACGAACAAGGACCCGAAGAAGAACCTAGCCCTAAGAAAAATGTCCCTACTCAACTAGTGTGGGGAAGGAGACTAACCTGCTCAAGACTTGGGAAGGTAGAAGTGGCCGGGGGAGCGAAAGGAAAACTTCGAGATGGTGGAAGGTGCGCAGGATTTGAAAGAAGGCTCGTTTTATGGAAAGTGGACTTTCCTTTCGAAATGATAGTGCCCGACCATACCGTTATAGCCCCCCACCGGTGGATCCATGCCATGTGTCGTCAATCGACAAGGCTGGCGCTTGATTTCGACTGCGGTCGCTCTGAATTCTGCGCCCGCAATAATTGCACCTCGGATGTGTCCACGTGGCTCTCACAAATAACTGAAGGAACCGCTCCATGAAGCACTGGTAATCATGGACATCATTGCACCAGATTCTCGCCTTTCCACGTCAGTGTCGCATTTACTCCCTTCGCCCCGAGCATCTTGCACCAACAAAGCTCGAGAGTGGGGGGCAAATGATGTGGCTGGAAGCTGACGTGTAATCCCAGTCAGACGCCACATCGGAGAAACCGCCGTGATGGACACCTCTTCTCGGACTCCTTTGATCGAGCCGAGCTCCCCCAGAATACTAGCGACGGCCCACCAAAACCGAGCTCCGTCCTCCGCCAGGTCAGCACCTGCAAGCCCGGGATGCCTAGGCCGGAGCCGAGTGACCTCTTTTACCAGATCGAGCCCCTTCGAGGTTGAGCTCCCTGTCGTAGTCGAGCTTGTTCCTCCTCCACCAGGTCGAGCCCCTCCGAGGCAAAGTCCTCTAGGCTGGAGTCACGTGCTGACCTCCTCCACCTCATCTCAGACTCCTTTGACCGGGCCGAACTCCCTTAGAATACTGGGTCAGCCCACCAAAGTCGAGTTCCGTCCTCCGCCAGGTCGACACCCGCAAGCCCGGGATGCCTAGGCCAGAGCCGAGTGACCTCCTTCACCAGATCGAGCCCCTTCGAGGCTAAGCCCCCTGTCGGAGTCTAGCTTGTTCCTCCTCTGCCAGGTCACCTCCGAGGCCGAGCCCTCTAGGTCGGAGTCACGTGCTAACCTCCTCTGCCAGATTGAGCCCCTCCGAGGTCGAGCTCCCTGGACCGGAGTCGAGCTAACTCTCCCTTACCAAGTCGAGCCCTCCGAGGCTGAGCCCTCTAAGCAGGAGTCGAGTCTTCCTTCATCGGGTTGAGCCCCTTTGAGATCGAGCCCCCGAGCCGGAGCCGAGTCCCAGCTCTTCAGTTTGGCAATCAAACTCGGTCTGTACAGTCGGGCCCTCTCCAGTTCGGAAATCACCTTGGACGGCACCGTCGGGAACCAAGGAGGATGGAGCCACACTCCGAGGCCCTAGCAAACCACCCGAGGATGATGAGAAAGCACACGTCAAATCGTAATAACTACCCATAGCCACTTACACCAAGAAAGGAAGAAGCTCCCTGACCAAGGCGCCATGCTCTCCACCAACCTCCTGCACCACTCAGAAGAGGAAGTCAACCAAGAGATTCGAATCCTGGGGGCGACGGCCCCCCGATCGAAACACTACCAAGCTTCCCGGAATGGGATGACCAGAAGGAATGTCAAAACACACGACAGTTCTCCTTATCACGAATTAGAAAAGATGTCCCATCTACGACATGGAACACCGCCGCATGCACCTGACAGCATAAGGGAGATCCCGAGGTAGGCGTCCAACAATCACCCGGGCTTAAAAGAATCATTGATATGCTTTAATGATCTAATCTTTACTCCTGCCTTTTTAAATTCAGATAAAATATCAAGAAATGCAAAATTTAACTCATCAAATGTAAATTCAATTTGAGTGTCGGGAAAAGTTACCTCATCCTCGAGATCCATTAGACATAAGTTAGCTATTTTCATGGTTTCTTCTTCTTCAGTTGAAGTGCAGTCTTCATTGTCACTTCACATGGAAACCATCACTTTCTTTTTCTTCTTTTTGAAAAATTTTCTTAGTTATGGACAGTCCGGACGAATGTGCCCCGGTTTCTTACATTCATAGCAGGTGGGGACTTGTTCCTTTTCTTTATCTTTATCATTGTCCTTTTCTTTAGAGTGTTCTCGTTTATGAAATTTTTTGTTGTATCTTCATTTCTTCTTTTTCATAAACTTTTTGAATCTCCTCATGACCATTGCAATATCTTCATCTTCAAGATCATCTTCGGAGGAGGTGGAGTCATCTTCCTTCTCTTCATCATCCTTTGATTCTAAAGCAACCTTGAATGCAATTATTTTTTTCTTTTTCTGATCATCATCCGTTCTATGTTGCATGGCTAGTTCATGTGTGATGAGAGAACCCATTAGTTCATCCATGGATAAAGTGTTCAAATCTTTAGCTTTCTGGATGGCAATAACTTTAGGAACCCATTTGTCAGGAAGTGATATCAATATCTTCTGTACTGGATCAGCATTAGAGTATACCCTGCCAAGACTTTTCAAACTGTTAATAATATTTGTAAATCTAGTGTACATGGCAGAGATATTTTCATTATGCTCCATTTCAAACAATTCATAATTATGCATTAAAAGATAAATCTTTGAAGTTTTTACTTGAGAAGTTCTTTCATGGGTTACCTCAAGTTTATCCCAAATTTTCTTTGCTGAAGAGCAAGTGAAAATTCGATTAAACTCACTTGAATCCAAAGCACAGTAAAGTAAGTTCATTGCTTTGGCATTCAATTCTCCTAATTTCATGTCGTATTCATCCCATTCCTTTTCAGGCTTAGGGACATCCACGCCATCAATTTTAATCATGGAAACATGTGGTCCTTTAAGAATGACCTTCCACAATTGAAAATCAACAGCTTGAATATAGATTTTCATTCGTGCTTTCCAATAAGAATAATTTGTGCCTGTGAAGAGTGTAGGTATATTAGTTGACTGGCCTTCCGTCAAGGACGTACTTATTGGATGAGCCATCAATCTTTACTTTAGTGTATTTAGAGACACTGCTCTGATACTAGTTGTTGCCCAGATGGCTATCCAAGAGGGGGGTGAATTGGGAATTTAAAAATTTAAAGCAAATAATGTGTAATTAAAAAATCCCTTATAAGTGGTAGGTGCTATGACAGAGTATTAAATTGTAGAAGCTAAATAGAGTCAAGTAAGCATAATACAAACACATCAAATTTATAGTGGTTCAGAGCAATCCAGCTCCTACGTCCACTATCCAAGTTATCACTTGGGATTTCTACTATATTCACACCCGAATACAGTATGATTGTTTTACAGGATCACAATCCAAAGCCTCTACACTTTGGTTTTAATGGGATCACCAAAGAAAACCCAACACTTTTTGGTTTTGAACAGGCTCACCAAAGAAACCTAACTTGGCTTTACCAGGATCACCAAGAACCCAACACTTGGTTTTTATCAAGGCTCACTAAGAACCTATTTGGTTTTTCAACCGAGCTCACTAATAACCCAACAATTCAAAAAATGAATTGAAATAAATGCAACAAAAATGATAAACTCAATTTGTCGGATAGTTGCCGTGGAAGCTTGATAGAAGTCCACTTGACTTGCACTTGAATGAGCTTTAATTGCTTCAGTGGCTTCTTCCGAAATTGCTTCAAGCTTTAGATTAGAGTTGGTGAAGACTTGAAGGCTTGCTTGAATGCTCTTGTGCTCTTTTTCTTTTTGGGTAGGTAGGATATTCAATGTAGCTCTCAAAACTTTGAAGAACTTTCTAATTCATTACTTCAATAAAGTTCAAATCCTTCAAATATATGGTCTTCCATCACTCCAAGGCAATTCTAGCTGTTGTAGACCATTGGAAAGTGGTTTATGACCGTTGGAGCACTTTTTGGCATTCAAAAATAAATTCTGGAACTAGCCGTTGGATACTTGAAAGCGATGTTCGAGTCGGCTCGGATTCCTTCGAGTCAGCTCGGATCCTTCGAGTTGATAGGTTGAGTCACCAAATCTTTAGTGTAGTCGGTTCTTTGTCTCAGGGCGCAAAACTTCACTTTGGACGAGTCGACTCTTGATAGCTCGGGTCGGCTCGAACTTATATCTTTGAAAAACTAGAACTCGAGGAGTTGGCTCTTTTCAGCTTGGGTCGGCTCTTATTCTCAGGTTCTGAAATCATTACTCTGGAAGAGTCGGCTCGATGCAGTTCAGGTCGGCTCACTTTCTCAGGTCTTCAAAATTAGGTCTAGCAGAGTTGGCTCTTTCTGGTTCGGGTCGGCTCGCCTGGCTGTTCTCAAAAATTTCAAAAATCAGACTTTGGAGGAGTCGGCTCGGATAAATTTCAGTCGACTCAGATTATTGGAGTCGGCTCGGTTTCCTTCAAGTTGGCTAGGATTGCTGCGTACCAGAATCCTTGCTGCGTGCCATGAAGTGAGTCGGCTCTTCAACATGCTGGGTCGGCTCGAGTATCTTCTTCAGGATTTTTATAATTGAACTCAAAGAAAAACTCTTACCAACACTCTTACAACTTTTCAATCATACCAACTCAAATTAATTCTAAGGTGCACACACATAGAAGTAACCCTTTTTAGATGATTTTTTCTTAGCTTTTTCATTGGGTTCTTTTTTACAAAAACAAATTACAACATAACTCAAACAAGAAATAAAGGTGTAGGAGTTGAAGTTTGAACAATTAACTCATCCTACAAAAACTTGTAAAACACTTGAAGAGTTGTTAGAAATAAATGTACATGCTCCAATGTTTGGTTATCATCAAAATCACTTATGGGGTCAACAGAGTTTCTTTCTTCTCTTCTTCAAGTCAGCAAGAAATTTAGTTGCTTGAACTTGAATTGCCTTCAAGTCCTTCTCCAAGGTCAAATTGGTAGTAGTGGCCTGGGACAGTTTCAGTTCTATGGCCGTTCGGTGTTCTTCGGCCGCATCCCTTTCAGCTTTGGCTGATGCCAGTTGGTTTTGGAGGTCTTTCTGGATATCAGTCGATTCATGTATGTTCTCCTCAATCAAAGAAATGTCATGGATGTTGCCTAGTAAGCAGTCCAAGAGGGGGGGTAAATTGGGTCTCTAAAAATTAGAAATTACTTTACTTGATGCAATGTAATCCAATTCAACAATTAATTATGCAATGTACTATTAATTCAAATGTAATGCTCTTAAATAAAAGTGCAGCGAAAATAAAGAGCAATGAAAGAAAAGCAAGTAGAGAGATCAATCAACCACAAAGATCAAGAAATATAGTAGTTCGGTGCTATTCAATGCACCTACATCCACTCCCCAAAATCTTCTTGGGAATTCACTATAATCACACCCGGTTATAGTTGATTAGTTTTGCGGGCTCACTAATCAAAAACCCAACTTATTTTTACAAGGCCAACAAGTCAAAACCTCACTTAGTTTTACGAGCTAACCAAGAACCTAATTAGTTTTCAAAGGCTAACCAATAACCTCCTTTGGTTTTCCGAGCTAACCAAGAACCTAAGTGGTTTTGCGGGCTAACCACCAACCTAATTGATTTTCAAAGGCTCACCAATAACCTCACTTGATTTTTCAATAAGCTAACCAAGAACCCTTACAACAAATAAAGTTTAGAAGTAATGAGACAAAGTAAGCTTTCTAAAACAAAGCGGGTATCTCTTTGAAGTTCGACGTAGAAGTGCTTTGAACTTGTTGAAGCCTCTTGAATGCTCAAGAATGGTTGATCTTTAATGCTCTTCAAGGATCTTGAATGCTTGGAGGCTTGCTTTCGCTTGAGAGTAGTTGAATGTTCAATGAATAGGAGTTAAAACTCTCTCTTCTTCTCTCTTCTCAAAACTCTTTAATGGTCTTCAATAATATTGCTTTTGATTTGATTTGGAGCATATAAATACTTCCCCAAGGCCTCAAATCCCATTTATAGCCATTAGACTTGAAAAACTAGCCGTTGGAGGGCAAAATAGGCGAGTTTTGTGCTTGAAAAACTAGCCATTACTATTTCAGAACTTCATGTGTCGACACTTTAGACTGTTAGTCGATACATAAGGTTGACACTTGAACTTCTTAAGTCGAGACCTAATTCAAATATCTCCAATCTGATTCTCTGAAAATCTTAGATGTGTTAACACTTACTCAGTTGAGTTGACACCTTGGGTCGACACCTTGCTTCCATGTGTCGACAATTCAGCTGTTCTTCATTTTCAGCAAGTTCTATGGCTTGAAAATATCAGGCGATGTGTTGATCCATGTATCGACACGTCGACACTTTAGGTCCATGTGTTGACACTTCAGCCGTGCCATTTGAAACATCATTGCGTACCGGCTTGAGTCGACACTTCACTTCCATGTATCAATACTTGGTGTCATGTGTCGATACTTTAAGTCGACATCTTATTAAAAACTTCATAGAAAAGGCTGAACTTGAGCTAAAACACATTTCCACTTTAACTTAACCATCCAATCAAGCAATTCTTGAGTTTTTAAGTCCTCTTTGAGTAATCTTTTTCATTCAAACTTGGCTTCTTCAAACAAATAAGCTTCTTCAAATTTGTGAGCACCTTTTTCAACAAAAGCACACTTCAAAGAAATCATTAGTCCTCAACTTATACTTAACCATTTTGCTTATCATCAAAATCAATAACGGAGTCAACAATCTTCCCCTTTTTGATGATGACAAAACCCTTAAATATAAATTCCTTAAAAAGCTTTTGAAATAATTCATCAAAGTGCATAGAACTAGATGCATTGAGTGTATCAATGTAATTTGCAATATTGATATAATATTACAGAACAAAAATAATGTCAAGATTAATAGTGTCAGAGCTTGTTATGATGATTGAGAGTATCAGATCTTTGGGATACATTTAAGATATAGAAAACAAGTATCATGATACTCTTCAAGAAAATTTCAGCAATGAACAAAGCTCCCCCTGAATTGATGATCCATAAAATAGTTTGCAAATATCTTTTCAAACAATTAAAGAGAGATTTTAAGATGAAATTCATTTTAAAAAGATTTTCAATGATAGCAAGGTATAACTCTCCCTTTCTTAAGGAATTTGTAAACATTTTTCAATTCAAGTTTTCAAAATAATTTTCAAATTTTGTTTACCCCTTGCATATCACAAATATAAATCACATTTATACTTAAATCTTACATACTACTCCCCCTTTTTGTTATAATTAAAAAGGTAGGAAGACAAATAGGCTGAATAGTCAAGATATTGCATTGAATTACCACTACTCTCTCAAAAATATATTGCATTGAATTAAAAAAAATTATTCATTTCCATCAAAGAGTGAAGATAATGAAGAACAAAGAACAATTGAAGATATTTTATTCATTTCCATCAAAGGCATAAAGATGAAGAACAACATAGTTTTTCATTTAAAGTTAGAACTTGTATAATATAAGACATATAAAGGATACATAAGAGTGAACAACAAAGACAAAAATACATAGAAGCATAAAAACAAACTATCTAAAACTACATAAATATCCTAATCCTCATCCAGATCATCAGTATCATTAGAAGATGAACCGATCTCAATTGGTCCTGTATCAATAAAAGATCGAGCTCGTGGCCACATCGATCTGAGATCTCTGAGACGGGTCCTAGTCGGCTGTGGAGGGGTACGACGACCACGTCCTCTACGACGAGCATTTGTCCGACCTCTGGATGGAATAGTAGAGGTAGAAGCAATGTCCTTCGCAAGAATGGAATTGATCAGATCGACAGTCTTTGTGATTGCCGAAAGAGGTATGCAATCAAAGGAAGGACCTGAGTCAAGATACTGAAAGCCAGGTGTATCAAACCCAAGCTCTCGGATAAGAGAGGATGTGTGAATAGTGGGAGTATCAATAATCGATGTGTCAAAGATAGGGGTATCAGCTGATGATACGATAGGTGTATCAAGAATAGAAGTATCAACTGTAGAATGAACTGGTAGGTTTGCAATCGATGTATCAATAGTAGGGGTGTCAATAATAGGTGTATCGATAATGGGAGTCTCAACAATAGGTGTCAGAATAGGAATAGGAACAGGAATGCAATCATTCGATCTAGAAGAAGAAGATGGAGTTGGAGTCTGGATAGGTGAACTAGAAGGGTCAAGAACAGGACTCCTGGGTAAGTCTGTCGTCACCTCCACTACTAGCTCTGTAATAAGATCTGGAAAATCAAATCCACCAGAGTCAGTCACCTCATTATCTCCATCATCATGATCTCCATCAACATCTCCAACAACATCATCAACAGGTGCAGGGGCAGGTGGAGCAGTATCAGCAACCGGAGCACTCGCTGAAGGTCTGGACAGTGCAGTCAATATAGCTGAGAGTCATCACAAAGTCCAATATGGCTCTCTCTGGTCTCAGCTATGAAACAGTCAAGACATTGTCTCATGATAAAAATGTCGATCTTGATGCATTTGATTCTGTCCAATAAGCTGTCAGGAAAATCTAGAGTCTCCGTCTGAGCTGGCTGAGGCTGTGCTGAAGTAGTAGGATCAGACTGAGATGCAACGGCTGGCTGTGCTGCGGTCTCAGGCTGACCTCGCTAGGTCCTGCCTCGTCGGAGATGATGCACTCCTCCTCTGCTGCATCATCATCATCAGCTCTATCCTCAGCCTGACCAGATATCTTGCGAGTCCACTAGCCTCGGAACAGATGATAGCCCATTCAATGTAGACTTGATGTCATACACATCAGTATGAAGTAGTGTGCGGTAGGGCTCGTCCTCAGAGCTGATGCCATACTCTTTGAATAAGATTGTCAGTCCCATCCCATATGGTAGGCAAAGTCGCTAGCTAGTCGACGCCTCCGTCATCTGGTGAACCATAAGCACTGGAAGGTAGATGGGCATGCACTGGACCAATGAGACCATCATTAGCAACTCCCGCTCAGTGAAGTAATCGAAGCATCCAGTCTTCGACAGAAGTATCCGGGCGACAATATGATGCAACAGTCTCATCCTTGTAGATAATTGGGATGCAGGTACGGTGGCTCCCTCAAGTAGTATGTCAGACTCAAAGATGTTCTGAAGTCCACTGACTCTATCCATCAGACTGTCCACAACAGATCCAGTCATTGGAATGTCCCATACTCTGCTCAGAATCTCTGATGAAACAGGGATATCTCGGCCTCTCACCTGCGCTAACCATCCATCAGATCCACGGGCAAGTGATCCATAAAACTCTCACATAAGCCCGGGATAATACCTCTCACTAAGTGAGCAAAATGAAGTTAGACCAGCCTGTCGAATCAACTCTCCGATCCTAAAGTACTGCTGGTCAACAAAAGTAAAGTCCACTCATCGTCCTCCAATGACGGTCTTCGAGCTCATCCGACTAGAAGGTACAAAAAGTGGTCATACGGGCGGATCAGGAGCTCTAGCCTCATATCTGGCCTTCGTCCTTCGCTTTTCTTCCTGATTTGACTGACGAGGTCGATGGACAACTTGCTTGCAAGGTCCCATTGCTTGGATTAAAGATTTGGGCAAGGTTTGGGTAGAAACCTAGGGTTTCTAAGGCTTAGAATCCAAATGCAAGGAGAAATCCAATGAAATTCAAACTACCGGATGTCCAAATCAAGGAAACAACGGGTATAAAGCACGAAACAGTGGGAAGAATAGTGAGAGTACCTTGAAATCTTATGTCGACTCGAAGGAGAGAAAGAAATGGGGAGAAAAATCATTTGGAAACCCTTTATTCTCAATCCGCTGTCGTTCAAGTGTTGACTCACAAATGTGTTGACACATTCAAGTGTCGACACATCAATGTGTCAGCACATCAACTCAAAAATCAAAAATTTAGAGTTCCAAGGGCAGATCAAAATTACTGGAAATATGATTGAATTGAATGAAAAACAACAATGATTGAGTAAGATTGATGTATCGACACATCGACTCAAAAACCAAAAATTTAGAGTTCCAAGGGCAGATCAAAATTACTGGAAATATGATCGAATTCAATGAAAAACAACAATGATTGAGTAAGATTGATCATAATTATGGTCGAATTGATCTAATTTGAGTCAAATATAGAAAAAAATTAATCAAAAGGATTAATGATCCCGAGCTCTCTTCTAATCATACAAAATCAATCTTCCAGAAGAGGTTTAGTCAAAATATCAGCTAATTGAAACTTGGTACTAATAAATTCAAGCATAACATCATTATTTTCTACATGATCTCTGATAAAATGATGTCTAATTTCAATGTGTTTACTCCTAAAATATTGAATAGGATTTTTAGTCAAGCAAATAGCACCGGTATTATCACATTTAATAGGTGTACTAGCCGACTTGATTCTAAAATCTTCAAGTTGTTGCTTAATCCATAAGATTTAAGCACAACAACTTCCTGCTGTAATATACTCAACCTCAGCTGTGGATAGTGCAACTGAAGTTTGTTTCTTGCTAAACTAAGAGATTAAGTTAACTCCAAGAAATTGGCAAGTACTACTAGTACTCTTTCTATCCAATTTACAACCAGCAAAATTTGCATAAGAACATCCAATTAATTTAGCAGGTAAATTTCTAGAATACCATAAACCAATATCAATAATACCAGATAGATATCTAATAATGCACTTAATAGCCAAAAGATGTGATTCTTTAGGTTTAGACTGATATCTAGCACACATGCATACACTGAACATTATATCTAGTCTACTAGCGGTTAGATACAGTAAAGAGCCAATCATACCTCTATATAACTTTTGATCTACTAATTTACCATGTTCATCTTTATCAAGTCTACAAGAGGGGCTCATAGACGTACCTATTGCTTTAGTAGTCTTCATCCCAAACTTCTTGATAATTTTTCTTGTATACTTAGCTTGGTTAATGAAGATACCATCTGTAGTTTGCTTGATCTAGAGCCTGAGAAAGAAATTGAGTTCTCCCATCATGCTCATCTAGAACTTATCCTGTATTACCTTAGCAAACTCTTGACAAAGAATTTCATTAGTAGCATCAAAAATGATATCATCAACATATATTTGTACTACTAATAAATCATTATCTTTTTTTTCAAAAATAGTGTTTTATCAACATTTCCTTTAGAAAATTTATTTTCAATCAGAAATTTGCTAAGTCTTTCATACCAGGCTCGAGGTGCTTGCTTTAATCCATAAAGTGCTTTGTATAATTTAAAAACATGATCAGGATGTGCATGATTTTCAAATCCAAGTGGTTGTTCAACAAAAACCTTTTCAGTTATAAAATCATTTAAGAAAGTACTCTTAACATCCATTTGAAATAGTTTAAAATTCATAAAATAAGAAATTACTAATAGAAGTCTAATTGCTTCAAGTCTAGCAATATGATGGGGGACTAATATGCGTGCAATTCTTTTTTGTATGTTTTATATATGGGGTTGAGTGACTAATTCCCGAATTTTAGATTAAAATAAGTTATAGGAAATTTTGTATGAAATTTAGAAGATCAGCATGCATATTAGGACCTAGAAAAGTAGCAAAGAAGGACCGCCGGGGCTGAGAAGCCTCGATTAGGGCAAGTTCTCCTACAATAAAACTACTGGAGGTAGAGGGGTGTACCTGACAATGTCTGTGAAGATCACAGTGAAGGGGTCTCTCGTTCCTCGACGGATGCAGCCTGGAAAACCGAGCCAATGACCCGCGGATACCCGGCTTTCTGCTCGGTGGTCCGATTGAGGCTTGACTGGAGTCGTTGGATTTGTAGGAACTCGGGGACCTACAAACGACCTGTCAGGGATTAGAAAACTCATAAAGGAACAAGAAAATAAAGGAAAAACAGCAAGGAAAGGCTTCTTTTAGAGTGGACGTCCAGGGATCTGGAGGGTTTGTTGGCAGTAGGAAGATGATTGCAAACACCGGGAAGAAGAACTCTTACAAACCCCTTTATGCACACAGCAGGGTATCCACAATTCAATAGAAGAACTAAAGGTTTTAATTCATATCAAAAAGTGAGTTTCATACAAGAGGCTAGGGTCCCTTAAATAGACCCTTAACCATGGGCTCCAAGTAAGGGCACTTTAGACTTTACATAGGACTCCTTTTCCTTTTCAAACTCTAATTGGAATACAAGGCAAATAGGTAGAAAACTTCAACTCAAATACTCTCCTCTTGTCCTTCTCTTGGTCGGCCAAGGTGGTGACCATAAGTGGCCGACCAAGAGGGGAGGTGACCCTAGGGAGGGGTGCCCTGAATTCTACCTAGGCCTGGGCTGGCCCAAATTCCTTCCGGCTGGTCCAGGGTTTCGAATTTGTTCCTGATTTTGTCTTTTCTTCCTGGACTCTTCAAGTCTTCAAGCTGGGTTGGACTTTGGCTTAACTTTTATGTCTTCAATTAGGTTGAACTTGGTCTTCACTTGTATGATGTGGTCTTGAGTCTTCAATTTGATTGGACAGGACTCAAAAATTAAAATTAGCTCAACATGAGCTGACTAGTACTGAACTGAACCAGCTCAACAAGAGCTGGACTAATTACAGGACTCAAATGTAGCTGGACTAAGCTTTATTACAGGGGACTCAAATATTAACTAAGTGATCCACAGAGGGTTGAGAAGCCTCTGCCTTATTCTGGTGCCTCTGGTGTCCGCACCACAATATAAGCAAAAGTTTCATCAAAATCAATTCCTTCCTCCTGATTGTAGCCTTTAGAAACTAGCCTAGCTTTATTCCTAACAACAATTCCATTTTCATATAATTTATTCCTAAATACCCATTTAGTGCCAATAATATAAATATTAAATGGTCTTTCTATTAATATCCAAACATTATTCTATCAAACTGAATTAGTTTTTCTCGCATGGCATTAATCCAGTTAGGGTCTTTTTCAGCTTCTTCATAATATTTAAGCTCTACTTGCGATACAAAAGCTATATAATCACATTCATTTCTAATCGAGGCTTGAGTTCTTATCCCTTTAGATGGATCACTTAGGATTAATTCCTTAGGATGTCCATGAGCATACCTCCACTCCTTAGATAAATCTTGATGCTTTGGAGTGTCACATCACCATTCTCATTCTTGTCTTGAACTTTTTTACTTGGCTGAGGTTAATCATTCAGTGTCAACTTTTGAAGCTTGTCAGCACTTACACATTTATCAGATGTATCCTCTTTTTTAGAGAATTTGTTAGTAGATTCTTTAAAAACAATATGTACTGACTCTTCTACAACCAAAGTTCTTTTATTGAAAACTTTGTATGCCATGCTTAATGTGGAGTATCATAAAAAGATACCTTCATCAGACTTGGCATCAAACTTTCCAAGATTATCTTTTTCATTATTTAAAACAAAACATTTGCAACCAAAAACTCAAAAATATTTCAAAGTTGATTTTCTTTGGTTCCAAAGTTCATATGGAGTTTTCTTCAAAATAGGACGAATTAAAACTCGATTTAAAATGTAACATGTAGTATTAATGGTTTCAGCCCAAAAATATCTCGGTAAATCATTTTTACAAAGCATAATGCATGTCATTTCTTCCAAAGTATGATTTTTCCTTTCTATTACCCAATTCTACTGAGGTGTTCTAGGTGCAGAAAAATTATGTTCTATTTCTTTTTCATTACAAAAGTTTTCGAAATCTTGATTTTCAAATTCAGTTCTATGATCACTATGAATGCAAACAACTGAAACACCTTTTTCATTTGAGACTTTTCGATAAAACTTTATGAAAGTTGAAAATGATTCATCTTTTTATGCTAAAAAGAAAACCCATGTAAATCTCAAAAAATCATCCACTATGACTAATCCATATCTCTTGCCTCCTAGACTTGATGTTCTAGTTGGTCCAAAGAGATCCATATGAAGTAGTTCAAGTGGCCTACTAGTAGTTACAAAATATTTTGGTTTAAAAGAAGTTTTAACTTGCTTACCAAATTGACATGCTTGGCAAATTCTATCTTTTTTAAAATAGAGTTCAAGTAAATCTCTAACTAAATTCTTTTTACAAAGTTTTGAAAGAAGATACATACTAGCTTGCCCAAATCATCTATGCCAAAGCCAACTAGTCTCATCCTTAGTAGAATTCATTGCAACAAGGCATTCTCCATCTACCAAATAAATTTTCATGCCTTTTTCCAATAAATTGTACTCCATTTATATCCGAACTAGCAATCATGCAATATGATGATTTAAAAAATACTTGAAAACCTTTATCGCAAAACTGACTAATGCTTAAAAGATTATATTTCAAACCATCGACTAGAAGTACATTACTAATACAATTAGAAGGAGTTATGTGAACCTTACCAATACTAATGATTTTTTCTTTACCATTATCATCGAAGGTCACACTCCTCCCATTCAAAGCTTCAAGAGAAGTGAATTGCTTCACATCTCCAGTCATGTGCCTTGAGCAACCATTATCAAGATACCAAAGTCTTTTGTTCTCCTTGGTTGCAAGACACACCTGCAGTAAAATCAAGTTTTGTTTTTAGGTACCCAAGCCAACTTGGGTCCTTTAGGGTTAGCATTCAAAATGGTTCCTTTTGGAACCCACACTTTACCAAAAGAATTGATTTTTCTTAAATTGCATTGAAACGATTTATGACCTAATTTTTTGCAAGAAAAACAAGTAATGCTAGATGATGCAGGTACAAAAAAAGTTTTTGAAATACTTTTGTTGCTTTTGTGGTTGAAAACCTAAACCTGCTTTATTGAAAACTGCTATTTGACTATTTAAAAGTAGGTTTAATTTTTCTGAACTATAAGTAAATTTTTCAACAAAAGGTTTTATCTTTTCAAGTTCATTTTTGTACTTAATATTTTCAAGCTCTAAATCTTTATTTTTCTTTAAAAGATCATTGTTTGAAATAACATTCTTAGGTCTTTTCAAAACTTCATTTTCCATAGATAAAGTATTGTTTTTCTTTTCTAAAACATCCACTTTAGATTTTAAATCACTAACTTCATTTAGTAAAGAATTGTTTTCATAAGAAAAACTATTTGTATGCTTTTTAAACTTTTTATTTTTACTTAAAATTAGTTTATAATCATGCATGAGTTCATCAAAGGCATTTCTAAGTTCATCAAATGTAAAATCGATCTCGGTATCGGAATTTACTCATCATTATCTTGATGTGCCATTAAGCAGAGATTTGCAACTTCGGTCTGCTCTTTCTCGGAACTGGAGTCTTCACTGTCACTCCAGGTGGCCATCATTGCTTTCTTAATTTCTTCCTGGACTTCTTAAGAAGAAGACAATCAAACTTGTAGCATCCCAGTTTCTTGCATTCGAAGCATGTAGGTATTTCTTTCTCCTTTTCCTTTTCTTTTTTCTTCTCTTTCTCTTTTCCATTTTCTTTTAATTGATATTTCTTTTTGTAAGGAAATTTCCTCCTCTTCATGAATCTTCTGAATTTTCGTACAAGGAGGGCTTCTTCACCTTCATCTTCTTCTTCATCTTCGGACTCATCTATTGAGGGTTCTTCTTGAATGTTTGACTTGAAAGCAATTCCCTTCTTCTTCTTATCTATGTCCATTGATTTTTGTTTCAAATTAAGCTCATAATTCATGAGCGATCCAAGTAGCTGCTCAAGAGGTAATTTGTCAATGTCCTTGGCATCTTGGATTACGGTCACCTTCGGATCCCATGATGTTAGAAGTGACTTGAGGATTTTATTCATAAGATCAGCGTTAAACATAACCTTTTGAAGACTTCTTGTTACAGCCGTTACGATGACGTGGCGCGTCTCAGATTCCGCCAGGCGTGATCCGAACCACGTAGATTTTTTCGACAGAACGGGAACGGTCCAGCGAGGTCGGATGTAGCTCCACCACGGCCGAAGTCGAGGTCGGGCCGGGCCTTCCTGCTCCTTCGCCAGGTGGCGCCCAGACACGGGTCCACCTCGGCCGAAGTCGGGCGCACCTCTGCCGCTCCGCCAGGTGTCCGCCCAGGAGGGGTCCACCTCGATCGAAGCCGGCGGCCCCTTGATCTCTCGTCGGGTGGCACCCTGAGACGGTTCCACCTCGGCCGAGGCTGAGCCGGGCCTTCCTGCTCCTTCGCCAGGTGGCGCTCGGACACGGGTCCACCTCGGTCGAAGTCGAGCGTCCCTCTGCTGCTCCGCCAGGTGTCCGCCCAGGAGGGGTCCACCTCGGTCGAAGCCGGCGGCCCCTTGCTCCCTCGCCGGGTGGCACCCTGAGACGGTTCCACCTCGGCCGAGGTCGAGCCGGGCCTTCCTGCTCCTTCGCCAAGTGGCGCCCCGACACGAGTCCACCTCGGTCGAAGTCGAGCACCCCTCTGCCGCTCCGCCAGGTGTCCGCCTAGGAGGGGTCCACCTCGGCCGAAGCGGCGGCCCCTTGCTCCCTCGCCGGGTAGCCTCCTGAGACGGTTCCACCTCGGCCAAGGTCGAACCGGTCTTCCTGCTCCTTCGCCAAGTGGCACCCGGACACAGGTCCACCTCGGCCAAAGTCGAGCACCCCTCTGCCACTCCGTCATATGTCCGCCCAGGAGGGGTCCACCTCGATCGAAGCCGGTGGCCCCTTGCTCCCTCGCCGGGTGGCGTCCTGAGACAGTTCCACCTCGGTCGAGGTCGAGCCGGGCCTTCCTGCTCCTTCGCCAGGTGGCGCCCGGACACGGGTCCACCTCGGCCGAAGTCGAGTGCCCCTCTGCCGCTCCGCCAGGTGTCCACCCGGGAGGGGTCCACCTCGGTCGAAGCCGGCGGCCCCTTGCTCCCTCGCCGGGTGGCGCCCTGAGACGGTTCCACCTTGACCGAGGTTGAGCCGGGCCTTCCTGCTCCTTCGCCGGATGGCGCCCGGACACGGGTCCACCTCGGCCGAAGTTGAGCGCCCCTCTGCTGCTCCGCCAGGTATCCACCCAGGAAGGGTCCACCTCGACCGAAGCCGGCGGTCCCTTGCTCCTTCGTCGGGTGGTGCCCTGAGACGGTTCCACCTCAGTCGAGGTCGAGCCAGGCCTTCCTGCACCTTCGCCGGGTGGCGCCCGGACACGGGTCCACCTCGGTCGAAGTCGAGTGCCCCTCTGCCGCTCTGCCAGGTGTCCGCCCAGGAGGGGTCCACCTCGGCCGAAGCTGGCGGCCCCTTGCTCCCTCGTCGGGTGGCGCCCTGAGACGGTTCCACCTCGGTCGAGGTCAAGCCGGGCCTTCCTACTCCTTCGCCAGGTGGCGCCCAGACACGGGTCCACCTCGGCCGAAGTCGAGCGCTCCTCTGTCGCTCCGCCAGGTGTCCATCCAGGAGGGGCCCACCTTGGTCGAGGCCGGCTACCCTGTGTGGTGAGGCCACCGAGAAGCAGGAGCACGAGTTCCGAGACCGCCCCTCGAGCAGCGCACACCGCACCTCGAGAGGAGCACCGGTACGGTTGGCAGCAGCGCGTGAAACCTCGTTTACATCGGCCCGATGTGTTCCGCAGCCGAGAGGCGAAGTCCTGGCAAGACAGGACCCGGTAACGGACATTGTCGGTGTCTAGGAAGGAGAGCATTCATGCTCGGCCCAAGGTCTGGCCGGTGTCCTCCCTCTACCCTTTCCTCGCTGGGCTCGGCAAGCAAGACAAGGAGGCCGCCGGGTTCTTGGACCCGAAGGGGAAAGGGAAAAGAGAGAGAGAGAGAAGGAGGTGAAAGCGAAGAGGGAGCCTCCCGAGGGCGGGAGGCCGAAGGCAGCATGATGGGATAAAAGGATGGAAAGAGCGGACAACCGGGTAAGGGGAAAAAAGGCTGGGAAAAGAAAATGCACCGAGAGTAGGATCCAAGATCCCGAGAGGGGTCCCTTGGCGCAAGCTCAGTGAAGGAACTTGGCCCAATTTTCACTCTTCCTGAGACCTTTTTTGCTAAGATAATCTCTAAGCCTGGGACTCCTTCGGGGGCCCACCTTGGAGACTCTGTTCCATCTCGCCATTTTCTATCTTGACAGTCGGAGCTCCCTCACCGGGATCCCCGGCCAGGGTTTCTAACCTTGTCTTGCAGGATCGGGAGCCCGGAGATCTCGAGGCGAGACGGTCTGATCCCGCCACTAGCTCTGAAGTTACAGGCCACGACGACGAGACTTCTCATTCCATTTATAATATTAGTGAATCTTGTGTACATATCAGTGATTGATTCATTAGGTTCCATTCAGAACATCTCATAAGTATGCATTAACATATTTACTTTAGTATTTTTCACTTGATCGATACCCTCATGGATAACTTCAAGTGTGTCCCATATTTCTTTAACAGACATGCATGTAGATATCCTGTTGAATTCACTAGGATCTAATACACAAAAGAGGAGATTCATTGCCTTGGCATTGATCTTAGATTGCTTAATGTCATTTTCATCCCAATCCTCTTCGAGCTTTAGGATAGAAACTCCATTAACCACTACTGAAGAAATATGAGGATCCTTATCTACAACTTTTCATAAATTATAATTAATAGAATGCATATAAATTCTCATCCTAGTTTTTCAATAAGTATAATTTGATCCATTGAAAAATGGAGTCTATTTGAAGCTTGACCCTCAACTACGCTAGTACCAATTGGGGCTGCCATAGATCTTTACTCAAGGCGGTAAAACCTATACAGTGAGAACAGGGCTCTGATACCACTTGTTTCCCAGTAAGCAGCCCAAGAGGGGGGTGAATTGGATCTCTAAAAATTAAAAATTACTTTACTTAATGCAATGCAATCCAATTCAATAATTAATTATGAAAGGTACTATTAATTCAAATATAATGCTCTTAAATAAAAGTGCAGCGAAAATAAAGAGCAATAAAAGAAAAGCAAGTAGAGAGATCAATCAACCACAAAGATCAAAAAATATAGTGGTTCGGTGTTATCCAATGCACCTACATCCACTCCCCAAGATCTCCTTGGAATTCACTATAATCACACCTGATTATAGTTGATTAGTTTTGCGGGCTCACTAATCAAAAATCCAACTTATTTTCACAAGGCCAACAAGTCAAAACCTCACTTGATTTTACGGGCTAACCAAGAACCTAATTGGTTTTCAAAGGCTAACCAATAACCTCCTTTGGTTTTCCGAGCTAACCAAGAACTTAAGTAGTTTTGCGGGCAAACCACCAACTTAATTGGTTTTCAAAGGCTCACCAATAACCTCACTTGGTTTTTCAATAGGCTAACCAAGAACCCTTACAACAAATAAAGTTTAGAAGTAATGAGACAAAGTAAGCTTTCTAAAACAAAGCGGGTATCTCTTTGAAGTTCGATGTAGAAGTGCTTTGAACTTGTTGAAGCCTCTTGAATGCTCAATAATGGTTGATCTTTAATGCTCTTCAAGGATCTTGAATGCTTGGAGGCTTGCTTTTGCTTGAGAGTGGTTGAATCTTCAATGAATAGGAGTTAAAGCTCTCTCTTCTTCTCTCTTATTAAAACTCTTTAATGGTCTTCAATAATATTGCTTTTGATTTGATTTGGAGTATATAAATACTTTTCCAAGGCCTTAAATCCTGTTTCTAGCTGTTAGACTTGAAAAGCTAGCCGTTGGAGGGCAAAATGGGCGAGTTCTGTGCTTGAAAAACTAGCCATTACTGTTGTCAGAACTTCATGTGTCGACACTTCAGACTGTGAGTCGACACATAAGGTCGACACTTGAACTTCTTGAGTCGACACCCAATTCAAATATCTCCAATCTGATTCTCTGGAAATCTTAGATGTGTCGACACTTACTCAGTTGAGTCGACACCTTGAGTCGACACCTTGCTTCCATGTGTTGACATTTCAGCTGTTCTTCATTTTCAGCAAGTTGTGGCTTGAAAATTTTAGGCGATATGTTGATCCATGTGTCGACACTTTGAGTTGACACTTTAGGTCTATATGTTGACACTTCAGCTATGCCATTTGAAACATCATTGCATACCGGCTTGAGTGACACTTCACTTTCATATGTCGATACTTGGTATCATGTGTCGACACTTTGAATCGACACCTCATTGAAAACTTCACAAAAAAGGCTGAACTTGAGCTGAAACATATTTTCACTAACTTAACCATCCAATCAAGCAATTCTTGAGTTTCCAAGTCCCCTTTGAGTAATCTTTTTCATTCAAACTTGGCTTCTTCAAACAAATAAGCTTCTTCAAATTTATGAGTACCTTTTTCAACAAAAACACCCTTCAAAGAAATCATTAGTCCTCAACTTATATTTAACCATTTTGCTTATCATCAAAATCAATAACGGAGTCAACAATGGATAAACTGGAAAGAAATACAGAACGAGATTAAAGATGGTGTTGATAAAATATTGAACATAAATCTGATACTCACTTGTAATATTCTTAGATATATAGAAGATAGAACATTTCCTATTCCCCGCTTCTGCATAACCTCCAAATCCTTTCGAAGGATGTTGGCTTGCAGTATTGTTTTAGCTAGTTACGGATTGTTGAGACCGGCATCAGTAGCATATATTGGGACACATTCCTGTTCTTCTTCTTCTCCTAAACCTGGGTCTGATTCAGTCTTTGGTTTGGGCATTATGTCGATAGCAGGAGCTTTTTTTTTATCTTTCATGGTTGGTTCTTTCGATGGACCGTGATTAGAAGGGGTAATAGATATATATCATTGCTCCGAAGGGGAACCCATTAGCAGTCTTCCTGGAGAATGTCCTGGTGAACGAGCATTATCTTCGTCGAAGTGGATTCAACCATGATGGGGGAATCCCTCCCAACAAAAGCTTTAGCAAGAGAAGCAAATAAACATGCTCTCTTCACGCATCTTCTCTGCTCTCTTATAGAGGTGTTTATTGCTGTTATTTTCTTAATATCTCGTCGAAGTCTCCCGGTATCTAGTTTCATCTTGAATAAGAGATCTTAAGATTCGCTGGAATAAAACCCTGGAAGAAGATCAAGATAAAAGATTGCTTGAAAGTTTAGAAGGCTAATGACAGAAAAAGTAGGTTCGCTAAAAAAAAAGTCTCTTATATAGAAGATGTCGACGACCAAGATTCTTGGCTCTAATTTTGACCATCTCTACGATTACACCACGTGTGTGTCTCTAGTTTGATAAGAAGTTAATATGATGATATCGATTCCCAGGAAATCAGTTAAGGGAGAAGGATGGAGACCGAAACCTGATTTCAAAAACATGCGGTTTCCATGAAATCGACCAGGACGATCCCATGATCTACAAAATAACTTCCCTCGTAATGGAAGTTTGATAATTGGTAAAAGCGATATGTCCTAATAATGGCATATCAAAATTGATCAGCCAAAATTCAGAGAATCTTTTCTTCTCTCTCCTTAAAAAAAAAGGGAAGAAGAAGAGGATAGAGAGAAGGGAAGGACAAGAGGCAAATTATATAGAAAAAATGATCTTGTAAATTTGATCTACCGGATCGGCTTATTAAAGGTCAAAATAGCTTCCAAGGCTAGTGAAGTGGTATATGGCTATATTACTTTCAAAAGCCAATCAATTTTGAAGAGCTGACTGTCTCTTATATGCCTATAGATGCCATGGCTAATCATTTATCTTTTCCAAGAAGATTTTGAAGACCTTATATTTATGAGAGATTTTTCTTACATGAGACCCCTAGTATATCCAACAACTCTATACTTAGAGAAATTTTTCTTAAAAGGAGGTCTATTTCATTCAATGGTTTCATGCTTAAACGGGTTTTCCTTGAAAAGATATCCATTTTACTTAGGATCCGATGACTTCATATTTAGAAATTTTTTTAAGATTGAAAGTCTTGAATAAACTAATTTGTTCCTGCTTTGAAGTATTCTGTATAAAGCTACGCGATTTAAAGGAGAAAAGTTTCTTCATTCATGTTAAAGATAGAGTACATTTGCATCATCCAAAAGTATGAAAAGAAAATCTAGTACATTAATTTTTGATAATTTGATCCGAAGAAACTACAGTTTCTAGATTTTCATTTTGATCCAAGACTGGAGGTGGAGCTGTTACGCCTTGAGCTGATGCATCTTCAGCTTGTTCTTTATTGAGATCTTCTTCATTAGTCTCATCAGCGGTTATCTTTGAGGTGTCAAGGTCAGGATAATGCTTCTTCATTCTTTTAAGACAATCCTCAAAGTTGATGTCATAGCTCTTTACTCCGGCATCGTGCAGCTCATCTTTGAAAGCTACTGATTTTTTATAATCATCAATGGCTTGGAGAATAGCTGATTTTGTTTTCTCTTTAGCTATTTGCTCCGCATCTTTAGCTTTCATTATTGTTTCTTTGATCTGTATTTCAACCGATTGGAGTTTCTTTTTCTTCTTCTTTAATTTTGCTTCTGCTTCGGCCAACTTGGATCGTACTAATTTCAGTTCCTTGTCCAAGGACATATTCTGGGTTGTGCTCTGTTCCAATTTCTTTTCAACGGCTTGTTTTAGTTCTTCGGCTACGTCCCTCTCTGCTTTGGCGACATCCAGCTCATTTTGCTTTTCCTTATGAAGTTGATTGAAGCCAGCCATGCTTTCTTCAATTAGGGTAACCTCATGAACAAACTGCACACCCAATTGATGATTCAGCCAGATTCGAAAAGAATTTTATCAACAAACAAAGATAAAGTTGTTTATCTTACCTTTAAAAGGCTGGAATAAAAGGAAAGGAGAACTTCATCTATTCGACGTGACTTTGTAGTATCCCAATCTTTTAGGAGTATGATAGCTCTTAGTAAGCGATGTGCCAGTCCTAAATTATCCAAGGCCATGTCATCTATGAATACGTTGAAGTCAATGGTCATATCTTCCACAGGATCTCCCTCTTCTTTTGATTATACTTGGGGAGCTTTGCCTTTATTAGGTCGGTTTGGTTGAAATGATGACGGACCGGTTGCTGGAGTTGTAACTGCCTGTTTTTCTTGTGCTGAAAGATGGGGATCGGCTTGGGGAGTTTCATCGTCATTTGATGTGCTTCTTATCACTATAGGTGACATTGTCTCCGTAGGGATTTCTGGCAGAAGAGTGTGCTGTTTCAACTTTTCAACTTTTTTTATTCTTCTCTTCTGGAATTAGTTGGAGCAGCCGTTGCCTTCCTCTTCTTGGATCTTTGTCGGAGTATCCTTGCATCCATCTTCATCATGGTATTTGCAAAACACAGAAGGTCAGACATTTTAATTAGTTGAGGCATTATGGAATAAATAGCAGATTTGATGATAAGACACCTAGATTAGGAAAGAAACTAATCTTAGCCACATAAAGTCCTTGTTCGCTAAGCAGTTCCCTCATCGGAGCTACTTCGACTCCTTGAAGCTTTTCAAAGTCCTCTTTATCTGCTAGGAGGACTTTCTTCCGTCATTTGGGATAAGATGAGGCTCTCTCCACTCAATATTGAAATCCCAGGGATTAATAGAGACCAAATAGAAAAAAACATGATTTCTATCCATGAATGGCCGAAGGTAACCTACAATAAATTTGCGACTTGGGTGGGGGCCGATGACCCACCATCCATGGCCATGAAAGTCTTTTTTCAAAACAAAAAGAGAAGGAACATAGAAGTTTTGGGTATTATTTTAAGATCATGACACAAAACTAAGAAGGAGCAGATAACCCTAATGCTATTAAGGGTTAGTTGAGCTGGAACTATGTGGTACAGATTGAATAATCAGAAAAAAATGGATGTAGGGGGAATCGAAGCCCTACTTTCAAATGTTCTTCATATATTGTGATGCTTCTAGGGGGTGGTCGATCTATTTATTGACCCTATAAGTGATTTTGATGATAACCAAACGTTGGAGCACATACATTTATTTCTAACAACTCTTCAAGTGTTTGACAAGTTTTTGTAGGGTGAATTTCATATTCAAACTTCAACTCGTACTCTCATATTTTCATGCTTGAGGTGTGTTGTAAGTGTTATTGTAAAGAAGAACCCAATAAAAAATGCTAAGAAAATTCAACTAAAGGGGTTACTTCTATAAGCGTGTGTGCCTTAGATTTTGTTTTTGAGTTGATTTGTGTGAAATTGTAAAAGAGTTGGTGAGAGTTTTCTTTAAGTTCAAATTGTAAAAATTCTGAAGAAGACACTCGAACCGACCACAAAAGAAGAAGAGCCGACTCTGCTTACTAGCATGCAGTAAGGATTCTGGAATGTAGCAATCCGAGCCAACTTGATGGAAAGCAAGCCAACTCCAGGAAATCCAAGTCGACTAGAATCTGTCCGAGCTAACTCCTTCAGAGTCCATTTTCTGAAGCTTTCTGAGAATAGCCAGGTGAGCCGACTCGAACCAGAAAGAGCCGACTCTGCCATACCTAATTCTGACCGTTTGAGAAAGTGAGCCGACCCAAACTGCTTCGAGCTGACTCTTCTAGAGTAGGATTTTCTGAACCTGAGAAGAAGAGTCGACCCGAGCTGAAGAGAGCCGACTCTTCGAGTTCAAGATTCAAGTTTGAGCTGACCCAAGCTAAAAAGAGCCGTCTCGTCCACCATCTCGTCCAGAGTGTTGTTTTGCGCCCTGGGACACAGAGCCGACCACATTAAGGATTTGGCGACTCGACCCATCGACTCGAAGGATCCAAGCCGACTCGAAGGAATCCAAGCCAACTCGAATGTCGCTTCCAGGTGTCTAACGGCTAGTTCCATAATTTATTTTTGAATGCTCAAAGGTGCTCAAACGGTCAAAAATCATTCTCCAACGGTCTACAATGACTAGAACTGGCTTGGGATGATGGAAGACTTTAAATTTGAAGGATTTGAACCTCCTTGAAGCAATTAATAAGAGAGTTCTTCAAAGAAAAGAGGCATCCATTGAATATTTTACCAACCAACAGCAAAAGTGCACAAGAGTATTAAAGTCAGTCTTCAAGTCTTCACCAACTATGATCTAAAGCTTGAAGCAACTTTGAGAAGAAGCCATTAAAGCCATTAAAGCTTATTTAAGTGCATTCAAGTGGACTTCCAAGAGCTGCGCCGGTAACTATCCGACAACTTAAGTTTGTCATTTCTTGTTGCATTTATATTCAATTCAATCTTTGAATTGTTGGGTTCTTGGTGAGCCCGATTGAAAAACCAAATAGGTTATTGGTGATCCTGTGAAAACCAAGTTGGGTTTCTTTGGTGAACCTATTTAAAACCAAAGGGTGTTGGATTTTCTTTGGTGATCCCATAAAACCAAAGTATAGAGGTTTTGGATTGTGATCCTGTAAAATAATCCTACTGTATTCGGGTGTGAATATAGTGAAAATTCAAGTGATATCTTGGATAGTGGACGTAGGAGCTGGGTTGCTCCGAACCACTATAAATTTGGTGTGTTTGTATTGTGCTCTCTTGATTTTGTTTAGCTTCTGCTTTCTATAACTTTATCATAGCACCTACCACTTGCAAAGGATTTTGAAATTGCACATTACTTGCTTAAATTTTTTAAAGTCCCAATTCACCCCCCTCTTGGATAGCCACCGGGCAACAACTGGTATCAGAGCGGTGTTTTTGAATACACTAGAGTAAAGATTGATGGCTCATCCCATGAGTACGTCCTTGGCGGAAGGCCATCAACAAACAGACCTCCACTCTTCACTGGCACAAATTATGCATATTGGAAAGCTAGAATAAAGATTTATATTCAAGCTGTTGATTTTCAGTTGTGGAAGGTCATTCTAAAGGGTCCTTACATTTCCATGGTTAAAATTGATGGAGTGGACGTTCCTAAACCTGAAGAGGATTGGGACGAACATGACATGAAGATGGGAGAGTTAAATGCCAAAGCCATGAATCTCTTATACTGTGCTTTGGATAGTAATGAGTTTAATCGAATTTCTATTTGCTCCTCGGTAAAAGAAATTTGGGATAAACTCGAAGTGACCCATGAAGGAACTTCTCAAGTGAAGTCTTCTAAGATTAATCTTCTTATACATAGTTATGAATTATTTAAGATGGAACCGAATGAAACTATATCTACCATGTTTTCACGATTCACTGATATTATTAATAGCTTAAAAAGTCTTGGCAGAGTATATACTAATGCAGATCTAGTGCAGAAGATTCTAAGATCTCTTCCGGACAAGTGGGATCCGAAAGTGACTGCCATCCAGGAAGCAAAAGATTTGAACACCTTACTACTGGATGAACTATTAGGATCTCTCATCACATATGAACTAACAATGCAGCACTAAACTGAAGATGATCAAAAGAAAAAGAGATCAATCGCTTTTAAAGCTGCTATGGATTCCAAAAAGGGTGAAGAATCGGAAGAAGAAAGCTCCTCTACTGAAAGCAACATGGAAGATGAAGATGTCGCTATGGTCGTCAGAAAATTTAGAAAGCTCTTGGGAAGAAAGAAAGGAAGATACTTTAGAAAACTCCACAAGAACAAATAATTCAATAAGGAGAAGGACAAGGAAAAGGAAAAAGAAAAAGAAGTGCCCACCTGCTATGAATGCAAAAGACTAGGGCATATTAGACCAGACTGTCCGTTATTAAAAAAGGGATTTAAGAAGAAGAAAAAGAAAGCAATGGTAACGACGTGGAGCAACAGCGAAGCGTCCTCATCCACTGAAGACGAAGAGGCTCTGAAATCTATGAATCTTTGTTTAATTGGTCTCGAAAATGAGGTATCATTCCCTGAGCTTCAAACTAAATTTACATATGATGAATTGAATTCTGCATTTCATGACTTACTCTTATAATTCAAGAAAGCTGGGGTTAAAATTAAATCCTTGAAGAAACAAAATGATGTATTATTAAAAGACAAGAATGAAATTGTTGAAAAGAACAATATTTTGTAAAGAGAATTGAACAATCTTTCTAAAAATACTATTGTTTTGAACAATGAAAAAATATTTTAAATAAGACAAACGATATTTTGGTTACCGAAAATGTTAATCTAAAAAAGGAAGCTAAAAAGCTTAAGTCTTTAATAGAAAAATTAACTTTGAGTTCTAACAAGTTTGAGCTAATTTTGAAAGAACAAAAGACTCTAAAAGTAAAGTTGGAATTGGATTTAATGCTTTAAGAGCTAAAGGGATTTTAGCAACAAAGTTTATACCCTTAAAAGCTTCAGTTTCAAAATCTAAACTTGAAAGAGCTCTTTCATCAAAATCAATTTCAAATGGCTTGAAATATGTTCCTAAAAATACTATGCAAAAATCCTTCAATTCAAGTATTTCTATTTCTACAACTACTATAGCCTCAAAGAATGCATCATTCAAAAATGACAAAATTATTTGTTATGCATGTCATAGATTTGGGCATAGATCTTTCCAATGCAATTCTTTGAAAAGTTTCATGTACAATGCATTGAAATATAGAACCACTTGGGTTCCAAAGGGAACCAGTTTTACTAACCCAAAAGGATCCAAGTTAGCTTGAGTACCTAAAATCACTCCTTGATTATTTTGTAGGATTGTCTTGTAGCCCAAGAATTAAAGAAAAGATGGTATCTTGACAGCGATTATTTAAGGCATATGACGGGTGACAAGGATCAGTTTATCACCCTACAAATGAAAGGAGGAGGATTGGTTACATTTGGAGATAATGGCAAAGAAAAAATAATCAGAATCGGTAAGATCAAATTAACCCCTTGTACTTTTATTGAAGATGTACTGCTAGTAGATAAATTGAAGCATAATCTATTGAGTATTAGTCAATTGTGTAACAAAGGCTTCAAAGTTATCTTTGAATTATTTATGTGTATAGTAACTAACTCTCTTGACTCTAGCAACAAATTCATTGGCCATAGACTTGGAAATATCTATGTGGTAGATCTGAACGATCTAGCCATGTCTAGTAGTTCTAGTCTAGTAGCAATAAATACTAAGACCAAGGAGTCATGTTTATTATGGCATAGATGATTAGGTCATGCTAGCATGCATACTATTGCCAAATTAATCTCAAAGAATCTAGTTAGAGGTTTGCCACATTTTAAAGTTGATCTTAATTATATTTGTGATGCTTGTCAATTAGGCAAACAAACTATGAGGAGTTTTAAATCAAAAAATATTATTTCAATAACCAGATCCCTTGAGTTACTTCACATGGACTTATTTGGACCAACTAGGACCACTAGCCTAGGAGGTATGAAATATGGCCTTGTGATTGTAGATGACTTTTCTAGATTTACATGGATATTATTTATTGCACATAAAGATGAAACTTTTGATATATTTCAAGAATTTTACAAGAAAGTTTCAAATGAGAAAAATCTTTCATTATTTCTATAAGAAGTGATCATGGAACTGAATTTCAAAATCACTTCTTTGATGAATATTGCATTGAGCATGGCATTGATCATAACTTCTACGCTCCTAGAATACCACAATAGAATGGTGTTGTAGAGAGGAAGAATAGAACTTTGGAAGAAATGGCAAGAGCAATGTTATGTGAAGGTAATCTTCCAAGGTACTTTTGGACAGAAGCGGTGAACACTGCCTGTTACATACTAAACCGAGTTTTAATATATCCAATTTCAAAGAAAACCTCCTATGAGCTTTGGAATGAAAAGAAATCCAATATAAATTATTTTCATGTATTTGGATGCAAATGCTTTGTGCTTAATAATGGTAAGGATAATCTAGAAAAATTTGATTCTAAGTCTGATAGCCATTTTCCTTGGTTATTCACTACATAGCAAGGCATATAGGGTTTTTAATAAAAGGACTCTTACTGTTGAAGAGTCAATGCATGTTATATTTGATGAAACTAATCTATCACCATCTAGAAAAGATGAGTGTATTGACAATGATGCAGGTACCATTCAAAAGGAGATGGAAGAACTAAGTATTCAAGAAAAACCAATTGAAGAAGGAGAAGAAATGGTAAGTAAGGATCATACTGATCTACCGATTGAATGGAGGTACGCTACTTCCCATCCTAAAAAATTAATTATTGGTGATCCTTCTCAAGGTATAAGGACTAGGTCTGCACATAGGACTACACATGATTACCTAGCCTTTATATCTCAAATAAAGCCTCATACCTTAGAAGAAGCAGAAAATGATCCAAAGTGGATGATAGCCATGCATGGTGAACTAAACCAGGTTGAAAGGAATAATGTATGGACACTAGTTAGTTGACCTACAAACCATCCAATAGTAGAAACCAAATGGATTTATAGGAACACAGTAAATGAAAATGGCAAGGTCATAAGGAATAAGGCAAAGCTGGTAGCAAATGAATTCAATCAAGAAAAGGACATCGATTTTGATGAAACTTATGATCTAGTAGCAAATCCTAAGAGCATTAGGTTATCCCGTGCATTTGCTTGCTACATGAACTTTAAACTATTTCAAATAAATTTTAAAAGTACTTTTAGTTTTGAACAAGTTTTTGTGAAATAGCCACTAAGTTTTGAAAATCTTGCTTTTCCAAATCATGTGTTTAAATTGAACAAAACTTTACATGGTTTAAAGCAAGCATCTAGCACATGGCATGATAAAATAAGCATGTTGCTACTTGAAAATGATTTTAAAAGAGAAAATGTAGACGAAACTCTTTAAAGAAAATGATTTGATAGTTGTACAAATAATTCATTGATGATACTATCTTTGGTACAACTAATGAAGGTTTTCATAAAGAATTTACTGAGTTAGTACAGGTTGAGTTTGAAGTGAACTTTATAGGTGAGCTCAACAACTTCCTTGGCTTACAAGTCAAACAACTGAAGGAAGGTATCTTTATAAGTCAAGCCAAGTACATCAAGGAATTAATCAAAAATTTGGCATGGAAACAAGCAAAGAGGCTAGCACACCAATGAGTTCTATCTGCAAGTTAGATAAAGATAAAAATGGATCCAACGTTGATCAAATGCCATATAGAGGTATGATCGGATCCCTTTTATATTGGACAGCAAGTAGGCCTGATATCTTGTATTGTGTATATGTTTGCACTAAATTTCTCTCGAACTAAACACATTAAAATTAGGCACAATTTTATAAGAAAATATATTTTGAACAATGTTATTATTCTTGAAAATGTACCTATTGAAAACCAACTTGCTGATATCTGTACAAAACCATTGAATTTAGACAAGTTTGCAATGATTAAATTTTTAAATTAGGATTATATGATCCCATCTAGAAGAATTCCCAAAACTCTAAGGACAATATATCTAGACAACCTTCTGGTCCAAATCCCAAACTTTTTGAGCTTTGATCAAATTCCAAAGAATATTTTTGTGCTTCCTCTACTCGAGCCGACTCGAGCAGATGACTGTTGATCGAGCCGACTCAGATATCGAGTCATTCCTTTTTAACTCAAGCCGTAGGGTTTTGTTTGTGACATTCTTACTTCCAAACCCTCGTCAACTCCCTCCAAAGAACTTTCCAAGTTTCTCTAAACTTCCATAAAACTACTTTAAACCCAATTTCCTTAGAATGGCACCAAAGAGATCGGTTGGGAAGAAATCAGGGAGAAGTGATGTTATAGCTCCACAGGAACGGAGAAGCAAATTTCGTGAAGATAATGATCCCCGAAATGAACCACAGTCTGAAGAGGAAGCAAGCCCAGTTTCTCCTAACCAGCAAAGATCCCTAAGTATGAGACCAGTCACTACTGGCTGACGTATTCTTTTTGAATATCTTAAAGAAACTGGTTTTGTGATTGGGGATTTAATTGAGAATCAGGGTTGGAGAAATTTATGTTCATTGGATATTAAGACCTATCCAAATTTAGTCAGAATGTTCTATGAGAATCTGAGGTTTGGAGAAAATTTCATTGAGTCTACAGCTAAAGGAAAAAGAATAATCATTTCTACTGAGATTCTAGGAAGTATCTTGGAAATGCCATTCGAAGAAATCGAGTATCTTGTACTAAAGGATAGATCCAAGACTTTGCAAATTATTTTGGAAAGAACTGAAGTTGATGAGATTGGGATTCTTAAAGCAAGTATGCTATCAATTGAGATGAGGGTCCTACACAACTTCATTAGTCGTATTTTCTTACCTAGAACAGGTCGATTTGACTGTGTGAGTGAAAGAGATTTGTGCTTCATGGAACTCCTAATCATTGGCGAGAAAATCAATTTACCTGCAATTATGATTAGCCAGATGAAAGAGGCAATTAGGAAAGTCAAAGCCTGCCTGCCATATGGAATGGTTCTACAATCTTATTTCAAAGAGCCAATGTTGAGTTGACAGGAGAAGATAACAGGGTATTACTTCACACTGACACCTACATAGCAAAGACCTTTCAGAGAATGGGGTACTTACTGACTGATGGTACCTGGAAGAAGAAGTCTAACCGTCCTACAATTGAAGAAACTGAAGAAGTCCAAGAACAGAGAGAAGAAGAGGCTGATGAAGGCACTACTTCACACATCCCTGAGCCACAGCCACAGCAAGACTCTCCAGTTCAGATGGAGTTTGATACTTCCTTCCCAGATATTTCTATCTCTGGTTTGCCTGATATACCCTACAACACACCCACATTTGATCAGGATACTGACATTCTAAGTCAAAGTCAAGCTGCTACTGCCCCTACTATGGATACTTCAATGATACAAGATTTCTTGGCACAACAGATGAACAGTATGACTGAATCCATCAAGTCTTCAATGAGTGAAATGTTTGAAGTATTTCAAAGATCTGTTGATAATAAGCTAAACCAGTTTGGAGAACAAATAGACAATATAAAAGAAAGAATTGATACTCTTGAAAGCTCCAAAACTGCATCGGGTATAAATGAAACTGATATCCAACCAATAATCCAATTAATAGCATCCAGTTCTGATTCAACCAAAAATTCAGTCACTCAAATCCTTGAAGCATACAGAACAGAAATGGACAACTTGAGGATCATAATGGGATCTTTTGAAGAAGGAAAAAGGATGGAGAAAGATTATACCAAGGGCATAGGTATAATCAGAAGTAAATTTGGAAGGTTAAGAGGTTCAGCCGAAGCTTTTGCTAATGCTCAAGCTTCAGAAATGCTCTCTCTACAAAAGGAAGTAGCATAAATCAAAGATGGAATAGAAGACTTAGCTACTTCCAGAAGTGTAAAGAAGGTTGAAGCTGAATTAAAATCTATGAACATTTTTTTATGGAAGTTGATGGCAAAGATTGAAGATCTACAAGCTGCAAGGAGTGCACCTGATCCTACTCCTAGACCTACACCTCAATCTTTTCATCCTAGGCAACCTGCTCCCCACTTTAGGGCACAAGGACCTATCTTAGATCCTGATCCCATTAGTTCAATGCCTACAGGAATTCAAATTCCTTCTCACCCTTCAAGATCTAAAATAGATATAGATAGTGACTAAGTGTACTACCCTTTTGTACCATGTATTGAATATCTTCAAGCAAATGAAAAGTACACTCTTTTGGTTCACTGAATTGTTTTATTCTATTATGAAAATAAATGCTTATCTCAATTCTGTTATGAAAAGTACACTCTATTCTGTTGTGACAATGACTGATATTTTAATTAGAATTTCAAGATAAGTTTGAGAAAGTGAAATTATCTCAAACAAATATTAAAAACTTTCTCAAGCTATTTTAAAATCTGAGCTTTATTTAAAATCACCTTTTTTGATTGATTGACAAAAAGAGGGAGAATGGTATAATGTTACATGAAAAGAATAAAATGTATTTGAAATGTCTTTGCAATGTCTTTGCCTTGTTTAGCAGTATACTTGCTCTGACATTACTGATATTATTTGCTATGATATACAAAAGGCTAAAGCTCATTCTTCATGCAAGTAACTCTGGCACTTGAAAACAATGTTTAATAAGTTAAGTTTTTTTTTAAGCTCTAATACACAAAGCTCTATAATTTTTATTAATATCTAAGCTTTGATACATAAAGTTCTTAAGCTTTGAAAATCTAAAATTTAAAAATTGTATAAAAAGAAAGCCAAAACATTGAGTATTTCATTGAGGGGGATATTGTTTCTCATTGCCCTAATTCTCCTTTAATTGTTTGGTACTATTTGAAGTCGATTAATTTTACTTGTTCTTATACTCTTGCAAATACTATTACGCAAGTAAATGTAAAGTGTCTTACTGATTTTTCATGTCCAGTGTTTTGTCATCATCAAGAAGGGGGAGATTGTTAACCCCATAAGTGATTTTGATGATAACCAAACATTGAAGCATGTACATTTATTTCTGACAACACTTCAAGTATTTGACAAGTTTTTGTAGGGTGAATTTCATGTTCAAACTTCAACTCCTACTCTCATATTTTCTTGCTTGAGTTGTGTTGTAAGTGTTATTGTAAAGAAGAACCCAATCAAAAATGCTAAGAAAATTCAACTAAAGGGGTTACTTCTATAAGCATGTGTGCCTTAGATTTTGTTTTTGAGTTGGTTTGTGTGAAATTGTAAAAGAGTTGGTGAGAGTTTTCTTTAAGTTCAAATTATAAAAATCCTGAAGAAGACACTCGAGCTGACCCCAAGAGAAGAAGAGCCGACTCTGCTTACTGGCACGCAGCATGGATTCTGGAACGCAGCAATCGAGCCGACTCGATGGAAAGTGAGCCAACTCCAGGGAATCTGAGTCGATTGGAATTTGTCCGAGCTGACTCCTCCAGAGTCTATTTTCTGAAACTTTCTGAGAACAGCCAGGCGAGCCGACTCGAACCAGAAAGAGCCGACTCTGCCATACCTAATTCTGACCGCCTAAGAAAGCGAGCCGACCCGAACTGCTTCGAGCCGACTATTCCAGAGTAAGATTTTCTGAACCTGAGAAGAAGAGCCGACCCAAGCTGAAGAGAGTCGACTCTTCGAGTTCAAGACTCAAGTTCGAGCCGACTCATCTAGAGTGTTGTTTTGCACCCTAAGACACAGAGTCAACCACATTGAGGATTTGGCGACTCGATCCATCGACTCGTAGGATCCGAGCTGACTCGAAGGAATCTGAGCCGACTGGAATGTTGCTTCCATGTATCTAACGGCTAGTTCCAGAATTTGTTTTTGAATGTTCAAAGGTGCTCCAATAGTCAAAAATCATTCTTCAATGGTCTACAACAGCTAGAACTGGCTTGGGATGATGGAAGACTTTAAATTTGAAAGATTTGAACCTCCTTGAAGCAATTAATAAGAGAGTTCTTCAAAGAAAAGAGGCATCCATTAAATATTCTACCAACCAACAGCAAAAGAGCACAAGAGCATTAAAGTCAATCTTCGAGTCTTCACCGACTATGATCTAAAGCTTGAAGCAACTTTGAGAAGAAGCCACTGAAACCATTAAAGCTTATTCAAGTACATTCAAGTGGATTTTCAATGAGCTGCACCGGCAACTATTCGATAACTTGAGTTTGTCATTTCTTGTTGCATTTATATTCAATTCAATCTTTAAATTGTTGGGTTATTGGTGAGCCTGATTGAAAAACCAAATAGGTTCTTGGTGATCCTGTGAAAACCAAGTTGGGTTTCTTTGGTGAGCCTGTTTAAAACCAAAGGGTGTTGGGTTTTCTTTGGTGATCCCGTAAAACCAAAGTGTAGAGGTTTTAGATTGTGATCCTGTAAAATAATTCTACTGTATTCGGATGTGAATATAGTGAAAATCCCAAGTGGTATCTTAGATAGTAGACATAGGAGCTGGGTTGCTTCGAACCACTATAAATTTGGTGTGTTTGTATTGTGCTCTCTTGATTTTGTTTAGCTTCTGCTTTCTATAACTTTATCACAGTACCTACCACTTGCAAAGGATTTTGAAATTGCACATTACTTGCTTAAATTTTTTAAAGTCCCAATTCACCCCCCTCTTGGATAACCACCTGGGCAACACTATTCTTTCGTCGGATAGGGGTACGACTGCTATAAACTCTTACGGGATCTTGTAATATCGCTGTAGAGCCTGAACTCTAGAATCATTAAGGAAACTCCTGACTGATTCTAATCTAATCAGTTCTGCTTGATGTCCTCGTCTCCTATGGGGGTCAGGATTTTCGAGTTCATCGGTAATGGAGGTTTCTAAGCTCCTAGCCATTGAATGATGAGGAAAGGGAAGCTGACCTGAAGGAGAGACTTGGGGAGAAAAAAGATGATTTGAAGGAGATCCCTTTGGAAGCTAAAGAACCAAGGTGGAAGAAAGGTCTGTCTATTAGGGTTGTGAGTTGTTTATATAGTGGACCTTAATGGTCCATATCTCTACCTCGAATCTTGAGCCTGTTTTTCGATCGTGCCACTTGTCTTCCACTTTCGATGGAAGGATATGATTCATCGAAAGTGGAACCCGCCAACCGATGCAATGGGAGGAAAACCAAAGCGACGATCTATGGTGCATCAACAAATATTTAGTAACAATGGCCTGGATCAAGAATTTATATTTTTGCAATGACTCTGATCTCTCCATAACTTCAAAGGTTGAGGCAAGTAATGATGATAGCTAATAATGGTACTGTGGCCAAATTCGTATCATTATTGCTCTTCCAATGAGGGACCGATGCGTGGCCATAATGTTGTGCTCGAGAGTGAGCATCTTAATTCTGACACCTATCATCATGAAGGAAAACGGTCAAAAAAAAGAAAAGAAAAGAAAAGAGGGAGTGCTCCCTTGATTCTCATCAGCTCCTGATGTTCAGAATATTGAAAATCTCATTTAAACTCAGGAGCTAGGGGAAAATGTTGGGGTAAAAGGATTGGACCCATTTATCAAAGATTAGGTGGGATCCAAAGTTGAATTGAAGGTCAAATCAATTCCCAAACTGAAAAGAATGCCGATTCATTAGGCCCATTCAGCCATAAGGTCGATCGGCATCCAAGGTCGATCAACATCTAAGGCTGATTCAGCAAGCCGATTGAAATACAAGGCCGATCACTCTCCTATGCCACCCAAGGCATAAAGCCGATCAACTTTTAATGTTGACACTATTCTCAAGCTGATCAAGGCATAAGGCTGATTGATGCATTGAGCTTCTCTTAAGATGAAGGTAACAAAGAGTAAAGTGGTTACCTTACCAGAATAATGGATTACTGTTATTATAATCATGTGGTGGTTTCTAACGGAATAAACTGCTTAAGGCCCTTATAACTGAATTCAATTAAGGCCTACCTCTATAAATACCGTTATAGGGGGACCTCTGGGGGATAAGTAAGCTCAACTACCAGAAGTTCTATCTCATTTTTCTATCCTTCTTTCTTTGAGATTCCCAACATGTTTCACTGAACCCATCGTTGACTTAAGCATCAAAGTATCTCCCGTCCTATATCTAATTTACATAAATATTTTATAAATATATTTTATATATATATATATATAAATGGATTAAATTAGGATCGGAATATATTACTATCCATGCTTGATCTGATCTCAGTTAATTTTTTTTTTATATAATTTATATTTATTTATAAATTAGATGGATAAAATATCACTCCTCGTATTAATATCGGGTATCCACCATATCCGACAAAAATTGACATTTCCTATTCATCCTCTATTCGGAAACTTTTATGACAAGAAAATTTGATAAAATATATCTCGCAAGTCGCGCGCGAGTTCAGGATGGACAAGCCCGTCAGATCGCTGCGTTCCCGTGGTAGCCTTACGGGGGATTAATTTGGCCTCCAGCTCCTTTCTGCATCTCCCTTCTTTTCCGTTGCGAAAGGTTTGCTTGCGAGAGAATTCATCGGAACGGCTTGCTCAATCCAGTGAAGGGGAAATGGCAATGGTTCCCGCAGTGTTTGCCGAAACCATTGCCACGGTGGTAGTTGAGAGGATTTTGGATGAAATTTGGAGCAATTTTACGCCGGAGCTCGAAGGATGGAGAGGAGAAGAAGGCAAATTAAGGCTCCTTCATGAGTGTGAAGACATAGAAGAGTACCTGAATGAAGCAGATAAGAAAAGGGAGAGAAGCAGCAATGAGGATCAGAAAAAGAAGATCGATAAGTGGGCCGAAGATGCAGTAAACCTTTTAAATCGCCTGTTAGACCAGATCGACATGTTCATGTTGCCACACACCGAGGAGGATCCGGTTATGATAACTTGCAGAGCTCTTCCATACTACTCCTGCTTAGAGAGACACAGATCTTGGAATACGTCACGGGAACTGGCAAAGCTTGTACGAGAGGTTGAGACGGTCCGCAAGAGAATGCCCGGAGGTGAGGTCCGCAAGAGAATTCCCGGAGGTGAGGTCCGCAAGAGAATTCCCGGAGATGAGGTCATGCAGACTGCCCTGGATCAAAAACCTAGCACCTCTGTCGATCCTACAGTCGTACCGTCGGAGATGATTGGTATGCAAAATCGAGCTGATCGACTGAAGGAATTGATGGAGCAGGGTGGAGAGCGCCAGCTAATCTTCATTGTAGGGGCTGGGGGCACCGGGAAAACCACTCTCGCGGCGAGAATCTACAACGAGCTCACGGCCCAAAGTGACTTGCACTGTTGGGTGACGGTATCCAATTCCAATGGCAAGGACGTTCTAAGAAGCGTGCTGAGCGGTTTCTACAAGTCTATCTCGGACGATTATCCGAACGAGATCGATGACATGAAGGAAGAGAAGCTGACACAGGAAATCAGAAGTTACTGTGAGCCGGGTATAAATTACTTGCTGGTTCTGGATGATGTGAAAGACGGGAAGAGCTGGGAATGCTTAAGGGATGCCTTGCCGGAAACAGGATGCAAAGGGAAGATAATCTTCACTACTCGCAATGAAGAGTTACCCAAAAATATCAAAGATAAATCCAAGGCGATCCTCCCACTCCAGGGACTGTCCTACGAGGACTCTCGCGAGCTATTTCGGGGTAGGGTGTTCCCAAACTTCGCCCGCTTTCCTCCAGAACGGATGGAGATCGTCAGAAAGATGGGAATAGAAAATGAGATTCGAAAGATATGCGAAGGGAATGCCCTAGCTAGAAGTATTCTTTGGAGGCTCCTGTCCACCAGCGAAAAGCCACCGGCAGATGTTCCCGGCGTGCTAAGACACGATGTCGGAGAGATGGAGAAAATAGAAGCACTTATACTACAAAAATGCGACGGCAACCCCCTTTCTATAAGGACCATAGGGGGAATGTTGAAGACCAAGGAAGCAACGCCAGAGGCATGGAACGATGTCCTCCATGATCTCGATGCCAATCTTGCCAGGCGTGGTGAAGCTGGTGAAGATGCAGATCCATTCGTGCTATCAGGATATGCTGATCTACCCTGGCATCTCAAGTCTTGCTTCCTGTATTGCAACACGTTCCCGGAGAACTCCGACATCTCCCGGAAGAGGCTTATTCGACTTTGGATAGCAGCAGGTTATGTACAGGAAATTCCGGGCAAGACGTTGGAGGAAGCCGCCGAGCATCAGCTGGAACAGCTCATCGACAGGGACATGCTCCAAGTGGCGAAGCGTTGTCCGAATGGGGAAGTTCTGTCATGTAAAGTCCTTCAGCTTGTCCGAAGGATCGCACTTGACATCTGCAATAGACAAAACTTCTGTAGCTTTTCTCCTGCAATGGGAGGAAGGCCTTCAAACCACGAAGCTGCTCGCGCCGAACCGCGTGAGAGTCGCCACCGCCGAAGAACGACTCCATCGCACCGTCGCGTACTCTCCGTGCATGGTGATGCTGAAGAGGTAACCAAAGCGCTGACTCGATCCTTCCACCTTCGCTCTCTTTTGTTCTTTGGTACCGGTAAGCTTCGAAGGTTATTCAGGAAAGGTTATCCATACCTCATACCACGACGTTCGAGCTTCAAAATCTGGCTACGACGTTCGAGCTTCGAAATCTGGCCATACAAACTGCTGCGAGTCTTGGAGCTTCAGGGTGTCCAGATCGAGCTCTTGCCAGAGAAACTGCAATATCTTGCTCTGTTGAGATACTTGGGATTGAGGCGGACGGGTGTGCAGAGGCTTCCCAGATCGGTAGGAAGCCTACAGTACCTGGAGACCCTGGACATCAGAGAAACAAATGTGGTGGAAGTCTCTGATCTGCGCAGGCTGCAAAAGATGAGACATCTCCATCTTGCCAGTTCTTTCCGAGACCGGTCGGTGAACCTTCCCAGAGGCCTGATTTTCTTGATGGATCTCCAGACGCTAGCTGGCGTCACATGTACATCGACACTCCCCCGAGATCTGAGACGTCTGATCCAACTACGAAAATTATCGGTCAGCAACGTCGTTGGGAATTCGTCGGAGCAGCTCTGCGCGTCCATAAGCAAGATGATGCTCCTGGAGTCTCTAACTATCAAATGCGACCGTGGCGAGGCATTTGATCCGAGCTCTCTGAGCTCCCCGTCCAGCAAAGCATGGGCGCCTCTCCAACATCTTCGCGCACTGAAACTTGGAGGTCGCATGCACAACTTGCTTGATCTGGTGTCCAGGATCGAGTCCATCACCTATCTGTACCTCTGGGACAGCCAGCTGGAGGAAGACCCTATGGAATCTCTCCGACATCTGCCCAATCTCGTACTCCTTTCTCTGTACAATGCCTATGACGGGACGCTTTTAAGATGCAACGGCAGAGGTTTTCCAAAACTAAAGAAGCTGTCCGTCCTTTCTTTGACAAAACTGAAGAAGTGGGAAAGAATCGAGAGCGGTGCGATGCCGGTGCTCGAGAAGTTATTCGTGGGTTACTGTCCCAAATTGGAGAAGCCGCCAGAAGGCCTGGGGAACATAGGTGCCCTGCGCGTGGTGCAGGTTGCTGACATGACCGATGGGTTCGTGGAAATGGTCCGGAGGGAAAACCGGAATAATCATTACAAGGTCATGCCCATCCCAAAGTATCAGAGAGCTTGATCCCTCAGGTACGCACTTCCATTTCTGGTGTCTTGTGATAGTCCTCGTTCCGTTGCTGTCAAAAGTCTCCTCTGGAATTTGTGGCTTGTGGTTTGGTTAATTTTCTCTGTTCCGTCCCACCGAAAAAGTTTGAATAAGCTGAGCCTGGATGCTCCACCATGCTTATGTTGTATCAAGTTTGTTTGTACCGATTTCTGGATTTCCTCGGATCGAAGAATCATGCATGTTTATGTATCCCTGGGGGTATTCCATCTTCTGTGGTTGATCACTGAAGAATGTAGTATTTGTTTTCTGTACTGTTTTTTATTTTGAAAAAAAAGTTGGATAATGTGCTTGGATTGGTTTCTATGCTTCCATTGATAATCAGGTTTGTGTACATAGAAAACTATGGAAATATCCGATCTGAATCAGCTCATGTGTTCGGGAAGTGTTTACGTACAGATTGGAAGTCTATCTTGTCTTCATGAAGTCTGTAAGTTTTCTTTAGCTTGTCAAATAATTCCATATGGAAAACTAGAGATCTCCATTAGCTCCAAAATTGATTGTTCCAGTCGAAGTGTCGGTGAAGGTGAGATCGCGTTCTTGGATAAATTTCTGAAGTCTCTCCTTTTTGTTCCTTTTCTTGATGAATCAAAGCAAATATTTCCTCTCTTATGGTGATTGACATGACCAGTATAAAGCTTATACCACACTGAAATGCATCATGCGAGTAGTGCTTGCGGCATTATTTGGCAGGCTTTTCTTTTCAAAAATATAGAAGTAATACAGTTAGTTCAGCGAGAATGCTAGATAGAGATGCAATGTGGCCTTGGTCTCTGTTTCAATTATACTTGGTTCCACTATAATTTTCATTTGATGTGACTTTAGGGGTTGACATTTATGTCTAGTGCATGTAACACAAACAACGTCCGATGTGGCCATGGGATGGCATGCCTAGCTTCCCTTCATATAAATACACTCTTCTTAGCATGTACACCACTAGAATGCCACTTAAACAATGACTAATAAACATAAAGTATGGAAGAATGCATAAACTACAAAGAAGCTTATTTACCAGAGCTATTTTAAGTTATCAAAATTGATGGGACGAGAAACAATCCATTTCACACTCTATCTTGAACAAACTGCATGCAGCAGATATGCCCGATGCTAGTAAGACATACAAGGATAGGTCAAGAGGAATGCATCTGGCAAATATGCTCCCTATCGCCTTGCCTTCATATATGACATAATACAAAAATCTAACAAAAAAAGATATGCCATTTTTTCCAAGAAGGATGTCTAATTCCACGGAAGGATCCACGCTTCTAGAAATCCAAAGATTCAAAATTAAGTTATATCAGATGGATATGCTGGGCAGCGCCAGAGGTTATCTTAGGCTATCCCTTGACCGGCCCACCATTAAATCCAAAAGGCCCTGACGCCCTATCCCAGCCCCGACCTAATAGAATTTTGGAAATAGGGAATTCCCCTTTTCTCGCACGATGGAGAAGGAGTCCACTGATATACCATTAGAGGAGACTAGAAATCCTAGCCTCCATCCCTATTTAAGATCCCTAAAATTTCCCGTTCCCCCCCTCCCGTTGAAGATCACCGCCTCCATCTCTCTATTTCTCCATTTTAATTGCTGATAGGTTGGTCTTTATATGGCCACTGGAATCCAATCCTTTCGACTAAGCTCCATCATCTTCCCCTTCTCCGATAAGTCTCCCTCTCTCCCCTCATTTCTCTCCTAGTATTAGAAACCGCCATGAGCGGCTAGGGGTGGTGCCCCATTCCCTCTCTCTCCTCCATTTTAGCCGGGCTAAGCCGCCACCAGTCATAGTCATACTGGTTACACTGCCTTTGCTTGGCTGCCTTAGCCGCACCATTACCAAATACCTTCATTCCCTCCATCTCTTTAGAAACCATGAAAGAAAATCCCCGGGGTCGACTTGGGGAAGGAGAGAGAGGAAGGATGAGCTGGAAAAGAAAAGAAAATAAAAGAAAAAAATGGGAGAGAGGGAAAAGTAAAGAGAGAAAGCGCGGAGAAAGAAACTTGATCATTTGTAAACACCAAATTTTTTCCGCAACCGTTTCTCATCGGAAAATGAATAAGTCAGCATGTCTATCATTATTTTCAATCCGGGATGTAACTCCTCTTTTCTTTTTGATTTATATAAAAAAAAATATCTTTAGAAAGAAAAAAAAATAAAATAAAATAAAATAAAAGGAAGGGAAGGAAAACAAAGAGAAAAGAAAGAAACCTGACTATTTTGTAAACCCCTTTAGATGATTAGATCTCAATTTGATTAAATCTAGATTAATCTGAGCCTTATAGATCCAACCTGCGATCTAACCTAGACTATGTTCTAGATCAAAATTCTCTCTCTTCCTTCTAATTATTTTCTTGATTAAAGAACAATAATAATGCTAAATTATTTTATCAGTCTTTAACATTAGAGGAGCACCAAATTTAGAGATCGAGCCATGCATCAAAAAATGTGATTTTTGGATCTGATCGATTGATAGAATCAAAGCATCTCAAGGAGATAATTTGGAATTACAAAAGATTAGGAAAAAGATACAATCTCGTATGGCATCTAAGTTTAGAATTCATGATGATGGGTCCTTGAAATTTGATAATAGATTATGTGTTCCAGGTAATACAGATCTAAAGTGAGAAATTATGTTGGAGGATTGCAACTCCACCTACACTATACACCTTGAGAGTATAAAGATGTATAGGAACCTCAAAGAAAATTTCTAGTGGAGTGGTATGACAAGAAAAATAGCTCTATCTGTAGTTTAATGTTTAACTTATCACCAGGTGAAAGTTGAGCATCAAAGGCTAGTAGGACCACTATAATCTCTTGTTGTTCCGGTATGGAAGTGGGAGCATATAATAATAGATTTTGTTTTAAGGCTACAAGGATTCTTCGAGGATTTGATGCTATCTAGGTATTTATGGATTGACTGACTAAGTCAGTACATTTTTTGCCTATCAAAGTCAATTTTTCTCTAAAAAAACTAGCCAAGCTATATATAGATAAAATTATAGGACTTCATAATATCCTAGTATCTATTGTATTTAATAGAGATACAAGGTTCATCTCATAGTTTTGGAGAAAGTTATATCAAGCCAAGAAAACTAAGTTAGAGTTTAATACAACCTTTCACTTTTAGATAGATGATCAGTCAGAGAGAACAATTCAAATACCAGAAGAAATGTTGACGGTATGTATACTAGATATGAAGGGATCTTGGGATGAATATCTACTATTAGTGAAGTTTGCATGAAATAATAACTATCGGGCCTGTATTCAGATGGGTCCCTTTGAAGCTCTATATGATAGAAAATGTAGGACCTTGTATGTTAGGATGATATCAGAGAGAGGAGTCTTTTGGGACCAAAGATTGTTCAACAAACAATAGATAAGGTTTAGCTCATCAGGAAGCGGCTTCATTCAGCTCAAAGCTAACAGAAAAGCCATGTTGATAATAGAAAAAGAGAATTAGAATTCTAATTAGGAGATCATGTGTTCCTTAAGGTATCTCCTACTTAGGGCATGATGAGATTTGGGGTATGAGGCAAGCTAAGCCCTAGACGTGGATCCCTTTGAGATTTTAGAGAGGATTAGGATGGTACTTACCATCTTGCTTTATCTACCTTTCTTATTAGAGTTCATAATATTTTTCATGTTTTCATGACAAGAAAATATTACCTAATCCTAGCCACATAGTAGAGTTTGGACTGCTTTAGCTCAGAAAAGATTTGTTTTACAAGGAGTGACTAGGGAGATTTATCAACATAAAGGATCAAGTTTTGAGGCATCGCACATCTCTAATGTCAAAGTCCAGTGGACTAACCATGCAAAATGAGAAGCAACTTAGAAATTGGATGAAAAAATGCGAGCTAAGCAGCTTAGCTATTTCTTAACTAGGGTTTGTTAATTTAGGATGAAATCTTTTTTAAGATAAGATGTGAAGCCAAGCTCTTGGGCTATCCCTTAATCGACCCACCATTAAATCCAAAAAAGCCCGAAGGCCTGTCCCACCCCCCTAACCCAACTGAATTTGGTAATAGGGGATTCCCCTTTTCTCGTGCGATGGAAGAGGATTCCTTAGATACGCTTTTGGAGGAGGTTCGAAACCCTGGCCTTTATCCCTATTTAAGGTTCTTAAAACCCCTTATTCTCCCCACCAAAGATCACTACCTCCATCTCTCATTTCTTTCTTTTAATTGTTAATATATTAGTTTTTGTGTGGCCACTGAAATTTGGTCCCTTCAGTCGAGCTCCATCATCATCCCCTTCTTCGATAAGTCACCCTCCCTCCCCTCATTTCTCTCCTGGTATTGGAAGCCTCCATAAGTGGCTAGGGGTGGTGCCCCTTTTCCTCTCTTCTTCTTCATTTCAATCATGTTGAGCCACCACTAGCCACATCGCTGCATTGCCCTTGCCTGGCCACCTTAGTCGCACCACCATTGGACACCCCTTCCCCCTTCCCCCTTCCCCCATTTCCCTTCGCTTCGCCTCCCTAAAAATCACATAAGAAAATCCCCTGGGTTGGCTTGGGAAAAGAGAGAGAGGAAAAAAAAATAAAAGAAAAAAAAAAATTTAAAAAAAAGAATAGAAAAGAAAGAAAGAAAAAAGAAAAGAGAGAAAAGTGGAGAGAAAGAAAGAAGAGAGAGATTTGATCTTTTTGTGAACCTTTTCATTGATCGGATCCCAATCTGATTGGATCTAAATAATTTGAGCCTTATAGGTTTGACCTGTGATTTGACTTAGACCACATCCTAAACCGAGATTCTCTCTCTTTATCTTGTTATTTTCTTGATTAAATGATAATAATGATATTAAATTATTTTATTAGAGTCTTAAATTTAGAGGAGTACCAGATCTACAGATCAATCCACGCATCAAAAAATAAGATTTGGATCTAACTAACTATATGTTCCCTTCTATCTCTAAAATTTTTCTTAATGTACTTCTTGAATTTCAAGAATTAGATTTTATACAAAAACTATTTAAATATTTATGTACCTTATTCATGCTATTATAAAAAATAAATTAAATTATAGATCAAGCATAAGATGTTACTCTGGTATAACCATTAATTTAAATTATATTGATTTTTCTATTTAATGTTGCATGATATTTGAACAAATGATTATGCATATTTGTTATTGCATAAATTTTTGAATTAAAATTATTTCTAGAAATAAAATGTACAAGTTGGATTTGATGTTGTCATGGAAATTAGTATGCCTATATTATGTAAATTTGGCTTGTGAACTTATGAGAAACACTATCTTGTTTGACTATGATTCGGGTTTAACCATTGGATTGATCAATGGCCACATGTCAGAAATATATTTTTTTCAGGCCTAGGCTGATCACTGGCGGAGCTAGTTCTTTCGGGCTTAGCAAGTTGAGACTGATCGCTGGTACACATTGATGCGTCACATATATATATATTTTAAAACTAGTCTCTTTTCCTGTCATAGGACTAATTATGGCCATGTAAATCAGAACTAGTACCTTTCAGGCTTGGCCAATTTGACTGATCACTAGTACATATTGATACATTGTATACTTATTTTTAGAGCTAGTCTTTTTTGGACCTTGTCACAATGCTGATTGTGACGTAGTCACTAAAAACTAAGTATTTTATATTTTATTATTATGCATGCCATATTTAAAAGAAAATTATATTGTTACATATTATTATTATATTGCTATTTTAAAAAATTAATTATACTTGATCCTTCAAAATATTAGTAATTTATTAAGCCCATAAAGTTTACTCTTTTTTTCTATTTTTTTCAAATCTAGAAGAACCTACGAGACTTCGGAATTGGCAGTGAAGAGCTTAAAATTTTAGAAGCCTTTTGCTTAGTTTTTGCTCGAATAAAATTTAATTTAGATATTTTTATTATTTATCTTTATTAGTTTTGATGAACTATTTTTTTATTGAATAAATGTTTTAGAGGATTTGACCGTATTATCACTATTTAAGATTTGATGTGAATATATAAGAGTGATTAAAAAAAAAAAAAAAAAAAAAAAAAAAAAAAAAAGCCTTGCATATTTATAGAATGAAATCATATAAATGTATAGTCATTTGACGCGCCTCTAGCTTGGTACCTCGAGCCAGAGTGTGACAGCTTCATTAAGAAGAAGGAAAGCCTTTGGAATTCTTACTCTCCCCCAAAAAAAAAATAATAATAAAAGGGTTTTAGGGCCTTTGAAATCATTATAAGTTTTGCGAACTGAAGTTCTTAGAAAAGTTGGAAAGGGGGCTTAACCAACGGTTCTAATTTCCAATTACCAAGCTTTCTTCAATAATTATCTATATATTCTCAAGTTGTATTTTTTCTCTGGAAAATTATACTTTGCACTGTATACTTATAGTCAAAAGCCGTACCAATCACCTCATGATGGCATAGAATGAATCTATCTAATAATTTTTTCTTTTCTCGGATAAATAGGACCTACACTACATCCATTAAAATGATTGGCGTGGTGCATAATAACATTGGTGCATGCAAGGTAGGATAAATCCTTCTTCCTCCTTTTTTTTTTTTTTTTTAATTAAATCCTACATGGCACGCACTGTATGGTCATAAACTTCACCGATCATAACTGCTTGCTTCCATTTAACAAGCACACGTTTAGATGCACCGATACAAAAGCGAACAGCTAGTGGCAGCCACGCAAGTTCATGGCGTGTGGGATATATTTCTTGCAGACCTAACCACCCCCCCCCCACGATTCCATCCATTTGTACCAAATGCAAATATTGAAAACTAAACAAATCAAGCAATAAGCAAGATTTTAACATTGCGATTAAAGCTTTAGCTCTTAAATTTTTAATTAATATGCCATCTACTTTACTATATGATGCTTACTTCGCCGAACAAACCATGAGATATATCCCCAATTGTCTACACCTCCCCAACTCTGCTATGTGCCAACGTCACGTATCCGTGTAACGGTTGGAAATCGATTTCCTCTTGATAGCAATATTGTATTCCTAAGACCGGGCCTCGCCGCTGATCTCGCTTCTCTTGCCTTGCCATCATGGGTGGCTGGAAGCCCCTCTCCTTCTCTGTTTCTATCCTTGGTCACCAAGGGCAACTTTTTCTTGGATCTTCAACTTTCTCTTAGTTTCTTTTGTTCAGACCTTGCCCTCTAGTTTGATCCTTGTTTCAGTTGTTCAGATCTTGCCCCTAGTTTGATCCTTGTTTCAGTTGTTTAGGAGTTAATCTAAATGTAAATCCACGTGATTTTCACAAAAAACAGTAGAAGTATGTACGCCATAAATATTTTATAGCAACCTACTGAACATGGAAAAAAGATAACGCCAATCATTAAAATGCAACCACTGGTGGGTGGTGTAGTTGGTTGTTCGGTTTTTTTTACAACCAATTTTTAAAGTCTTACAACCAACTGGCTGGGTTCAAGTTTGGAATTGGATATATTGACGAGAAAGTCTAGGAGTAAAATAAAAAATAAAAAAATAGTTCAAAAATACAATAAAAAAAAAATTAATAAAAAAGAGAAAAATTAATAAAATAATCCTGGAATCCCTGTTGGTTGATGATAGTGAAAAAGTTAGGGATATATGTAAATTTAAAATAATCCTGGAATCCCTGTTGGTTGATGATAGTGATGATAGTGAAAAAGTTAGGGATATATGTAAATTCCGAGTGAGTTAGGGATATATATAAATCCCGAGTGAGTTAGGAATATATATAAATTCAGTTTACTTGGCTGACACCAGTTAAAAAATTTTGGATGGGAAACGGCTGCGAAAAAATTAATATGCGAAAAATTTTTGGATGGGAAACGGCTGCGAAAAAATTAATATGCGCCATGTATCGAACATTTCCTGTCTGGAATTGGGGGACCGTGTAAGCCACTTTATTCAATCACCAATATAGCTTTGAATGTAGCCCCCCCCCCCCTCCCCGTCTAATGTTAGATATCGTCAATTTTTCCTAAAAATTAAATTTTTAATTAAATTTTGATATTTTTAACTTCCATGTGCAATAGGGATAATTCATCTGTAATTTTCCGACTAGGAACAAGTAAAACTGTGTGTCCCTCAATCATGTTTCAGGTTTTTGTCTTGAGTTTCCAGTATCCTCGCTAGAGGGGATTAAAGTTGAAATCAAGATTTTAATTCAAAAAAAAAAGTTTTTTTTAAAAAAACCCTTAGATAAAAAGACCAGGCAAGAAACCATGAAAATAATGGAAGGAACTACCCCATTCAACCTTGGACTAGCTAGTTTTATTGAATAAAGCAGTGGTTGGAATCTGGATGCACCTTGTTCCCATGATTTTCCATCGGAACATAGCATTCTAAGGAAATGCTATATCTTATGTTCCCTATTTTTTTTATGGTATCGTTAAAGAACAACTCTCGATTTGTTTTAATTTTTTTAATTCTTTGATAATTTTTGCCATTATATCCAAAGAAGGCTAAGAAAGGACCATACTCTAAGGTCTCCTTAATTTGCACACAAAAAGTTGATCAGACCAATAATTGATGATTTGCGATCTCCATAAGTTAATTATATTTGTTGCACCAGTCCCATTCTCATGTACTTGATGGAAGCTACTCCAAAAAAAAAAAAAAAAAAAAAATCATAGCATTATTTGATTATATAAGTTTTTTTGTTGTTGAAAAAAAAATTCTTGATAAAGAAATGATGCGACTTCATGTCACGAGGGTTGGAAATCCTTTTCCGAGAAATTAAGGTGGATATCCTAACATTACACTTTCATAAAATAGATTAAGGTGTAATGGCATTGGTGCAAATAATGGCTGATGTAACTATTGTCAATAAATATATTGGTGCACCACTACGGTGGTAGCGTGGTCAGTTAAGGCATGATTTAGTTCTTGTATATAATTCACTGGTCACGAGTTCGAGGAATCATTTCACGGATGACTGATTAAATTTCAGATTAAGTCTGGGACATGTGATTGAGAGGCTGAGCGGCTAGGTCTACGGGCTGGGAGCTGTTACGGAGAGCTACACCGGGATAAAATCTCTCCTACCTTTTTTTTTTTTCTATCAAAAAAAAAAAAATACTTTGGTGCCGCACTTTAAGGCTGCAAACGGGCTCGGACTGGCCCAAGGTTCAAGGTCGGCCCTACAACGGACCAAGCTACAGGCTAAGTCCGAAAATTTTCAAAATCAGAATTAGGCTTACATATAGACCCCACCTATTTTTGTAGTCAGGCTCGGGTATATCATGAGCACGGTACAAAATGGAGTCCGAATTCAGGCTAAATAAGTCTCTAGCACTTCATCATCCTCAAAACTCTGGGTTCTTAACTTTTGAATATTAATATTTTCAAGTTTTTATAATTTTTTTTAAAAGCAAAATAATTAGATGCGGTTTAAGACATGTTAAAATAATTATAATTCTGAATTATCAACGAACAAGCCATTTATAATTTTATGAATTGCAGTCTACTCCACAGATTTGGATCGTTCTCATTTGGCTTATGCCCAGCCTGAATCCCAAAAAAATTTGGGTCAGGCTCGGATAAAGGGTGCGTCCCGGTCCAACGTAGCCCATTTCCAGCCCCAAGTCCGGCGTGGCGGAATAACCGACGACGAAAAGATCTTCCGGGAGATATTTTTCCCTCCAAGCCTCGCGGCTCGGGCATCCCTATTCGTTACAAGCACCTTATCTCACAGCCTCTGCCGCCCCAAGCACGCAGCTTACAGACCCATGGCATCATCTTCACCATCTCCCGTCACCATTCCCCAGCTACCTTTTTCACCCAAGAGACCTCCTCCAGTACCCATCTTCAAAGAACTCCACTTCAACCAAGACTTCTCCGCCACCAAGAAACTCCAGGTCAGTCTCAATCGCATGGCTTAAATGAACTCTTTTCATTGCTAGTTTGCTACTGCTTTGATTTGCCTAACACTCTGTTGGGTCTTGGATGGATGAATGGGTGCAGGCTGGGGTGGACCTGGTGGCAAAGTTGATTGGGGTGACCCTGGGCCCCAAGGGCAGGAATGTGGTGTTGGAGAACAAGTATGGACCCCCTAAGATTGTTAATGATGGGGAGACTGTCCTTAAGGAGGTACTATAAAAGGATAGGCATTGTTGATCTGGTTTGGTTTTGGATCACTACTGTTGTGTTGCCTCTCTAATTCTTTTGCTCTGCTTCCATGGGGCCTTTTAATGATTTCCTCTTGGTGAGAAAGTAGAACCGCATAATTCAGGATCCAGTCTTATCTTGGATTTTGATTTGTGTTTCTTGAATTGGAGCAACGCTTGAAGATTTATGGTTTTAAGATGAGTTGGAAATTAGTAATCTACATTTTTTAGCAGCTGTTAGGTTGTGATTGTATCAACAATATATATGTTCTCTATTTCTACTTGCAATTTTGTTTTTCTCGGTCTTCAGTCTGTGATGATGCACTAATGAAGTCCTTAAAGGATAACTAGATTTTACACACACACACACAAAACAAAAAATAAAAATAAAAATAAAAGACAAAAATGAGACTTGCTTGTTGTTTTTATACAAAAATGGACAGCATATGTCTTATTGTCAGAAATTCTCTTCCTTTTCAACGGAAAGATCATTTTCATTTGGTTTCTGTTGTAGGAGAATAAAGTGGTTAATTCATTAGTGAAGCTTCTCTTCACAATGTTTCTATTTTCTTGCGTCAACTTTAGATAAACAAATCCCTTCAAAAAAATAAACTTTAGATAAACAAATTAAAACACAGAATTCTAATTTCTTAGGAGAAGTTTGTGTTTCTCCTTGATCATTTTCAAAACTTTCTGCTTCTCATTAGTTCTTTTCGGGTTACCAAAGGTTGAATTGGAGGACCCATTGGAGAATGTTGGTGTTAAATTGGTGAGACAAGCGGGTGCAAAGACAAATGATCTTGCTGGTGATGGTTGCACCACTTCTATTGTTCTTGCTCGAGGTTTGATTGCTGAAGGTTTGAAGGTAAATACTTAGTTGCATGTTTAAATAGCATCCTGTCCATCCTCCGATTCAGCTTGCTAGAGTAGCGATTTCTTGATTATACCCTTTCTATTTTCCTCCTTCCTTGGTGATGCGCAATCAGTGCTTCTTCATCCTCACATTGCAATGAATTGATTGATCACTGTAATAACATTTCTCATAACTTATATGCACCCCTCTCAAAATTTCAGGGGCAAGTCATACCCTTTCTATTTTCCTCCTTCCTTGGTGATGCGCAATCAGTGCTTCTTCATCCTCACATTGCAATGAATTGATTGATCACTGTAATAACATTTCTCATAACTTATATGCACCCCTCTCAAAATTTCAGGGGCAAGTCACACCCACTCACACGCATATACTATTGTTTTGGTAAAAGGGTTCTCTGTGTATTCATAATTAGGGTTCTCTGTATATTAATGATTAGGTACTTGCTGCGGGAATGAATCCTGTTCAAATTGCACGAGGAATTGAAAAGACTGCCCAGGCTCTTGTTTCTGAACTCAAATTGATGTCAAGGGAGGTAAGGTTGACATAACCTGTAATTTATATATTCTTTACTTTTATTGAATGCATGCTGTCAAATGGTAGCCCAATTTATGGAAATACCATAGCTTCTGGATATTCTTCTTCTTCTTTTTTCTTTTTTTTTTTTTATAAGCTGATTTCTTTTTCATCTCCACCTCTTTCTTATGACATTTCAAAATTTGCTTCCCAACATTTGGAAAAAAGAATATTACTTTATGTAAATTGATTGCTCTAAACCCTTTTTTTTTCAATTCACCATAATTTCTTCATCACATAATTCTTGATACATTTTTGTGATAGCATGTCAACAGTAGAAAATGCTCCTATTGCAGATTGAAGACCATGAAATTGCTGATGTTGCAGCAGTTAGTGCTGGAAATGACTACAGTGTAGGAAATATGATTGCAGAAGCACTTAAAAGAGTTGGAAGAAAAGGTGTAGTTAGAATTGAGAATGGAAAATGCATCGAGAACAGTCTGCAAATTGTAGAGGGCATGCAGTTTGATCGTGGTTATCTGTCACCTTACTTTGTTACTGATCATGCAAATATGTCAGTGGAGTTCGAAAATAGCAAGGTATTTAGTGTGTTATTCTCATTAACATTGTGTCACTCTGCAAAGCAAGTTGCTAGTGTGACTTTTTCTATGCAGATCCTTTTGGTTGACAAAAAAATCACAAACGCAAAGGAGATGTTTAAATTATTGGGTAGTGCAGTCAAAGATAAGTATCCACTCTTGATAATTGCAGAGGGAATTGAGGAGGAAGCTCTTGCTCCAGTAATTAGGAATAAACTCAAAGGTGTGGTGAAGGTGGTTGCTATTAAAGCTCCTGCCTTTGGAGAGCGCAAGAGTCACTGCATGGATGACATTGCTATCTTGACTGGAGGTAGTTTGATGGTTTTTGAAGTATATGCATAAACATAGATTAGTAATACACAAATTAGTATATTCTACTAATGAATTTTTCTCAACCATATGATCTTAGAACATTATTTTATCTATAGTCTTCTGATTTTGTTTGTTATTTTTCCCTTTCTATTCATATTTCTATTTGTTTTACAGGCACAGTAGTCAGAGATGAGATGGGACTGACTCTTGAAAAGGCTGGAAAAGAGGTTTTAGGATCTGCAGTGAAAGTAGTAATTACTAAGGATTCAACACTAATTGTTACTGATGGGAGTACCCAGTATGCAGTGGAAAAGCGGGTTGCTCAATTAAAAAATCTTGTAGAGGTACATGAACTTGTTTGGAGTTAGATCCTACTATGCATGTGAGATTCTAATATTTTGATCAATCATTACAAGTCATCATCTACATGGCTATTGAGTACCTGGCTACATTTGCTTCCTGCTCAACTTTTGCATTTTAAGCTATATCCAATATAATGTTTATCCATTGTGTTTGATTAAATTTTACTTGCATCTGGTTTTCCTGATCTCTCTACTTTTATTTGTTATTCATGCTATCCTTTTTTTCATTTCAATCTTGAGCAACAGAAAAATCAGTAAATGTCTTTACTCCTTAAATGCAGCTACTTCCATCAAACACAATGGAAAAAGATAGATGATTGCTGCTTCTCTTTATTGTGCTAGAAAAGAGAAAATGGAAAAAGATTTTTCTTTTCTGATTTTTTATAATTTGCAAAATGTAGTCTTAGAATGGTGAACTGACTTTTTAAGGTATACACTTATAGATAGTCTTGTATGAGTAAGTTGATATTTATTAAATATTACAAGATGTGAAGACTGAAAAGGTCAAAATACTGTATCAACAGAACTAAGACATTTTAAATTTCTAAGTGACTGACTTCACTGTACAAATTAACAAATTTATCAGCATGCAGTGGCAGGATGCTCAAGTTAATGCGATGTTCCCATCAAGCCTCCATTAGGAATCTACAAATAGTAATTTGTGTTTGGCTTGTAACAAAAATCATACTGGTACCTTAGCATAAACTTGGCTGAGCATAAATTTTTTTATATTTTCTAATGCATTTTTTACTAATGCAATCTCTTTAATTAAACTTTCATGCTCTTGGGATGCTCTGAACCAATTTGATATCCTCACATGCAAATCACTGTTAGGCTCAGTTTCACATTTACCATTATTGGATAACCTGTTGGAGTTCTCTTTTCTATATATAGATTAACAGCATCACCGTCATATTCATGACAAAACTATGTGGTTGATCTATCTAACCCTGGTATGTTACAGAACTCTGAAGAAAAGTTCAAAAAGAAAATATTGAATGAGAGGATAGCAAGTCTATGTGGTGGAATTGCAATTATTAAGGTAATTTAAGCTCTTTGAGATACAATCTTTTCTAGAATCAACATACAAGTGTGGATAATTTCCATGTTACACTACACCAGGTTCAAGAAATCTAATGTTGGAAATAAATGACAGGTAGGTGCACAGACAGTAGTTGAGTTGAAAGATAAAAAGCTGAGAATTGAAGATGCTCTCAATGCAACTAAGGTAGGTTCAGCTTATCTTGATGCTTTCTATTGGCTAATTAATGATGTAATGAAAGTTTTGCCATTTACAGTCTGCTATTGAGGAAGGTGTTGTAGTTGGTGGTGGATGTAGCCTATTGCGGCTGTCTATGAAGATGGATAGCATCAAGGAATCTCTGGAAAATGAAGAGCAGATGGTATTATTTTATCCTTCTTTGTTTTCCGTTATACCTTGATACCAAAAGCTGATAACAGAATTTTAATGTTATGAGAACTTTGGGTCAGATAAATTCATATCTCCAATGACATGATAAATCTTAACATTAGCAAATATGCCTTAGACCATCTATATAGGTAGACTTTATGGACCAAGCTATAAACTATCAAAATTTGAGGATGTTTGATGATTGGCCCTCAAGCTAAAGTCAAATTTCAGATGTGGCTGTTTTTCTAACCGAGGTATATTTAACATAGAAGGCCTGCCATATGTCTAAAAGGTTTGGTAGTGCATAGAGAGATGGACTGTTTTTGTTACTTAGTTTAAACTTATCCAATCAGGAATTTATCCGAGGTTTCATTAAGGAGTTGGGTAGGGTTTGGTTCGGGTTGAATTCAGCCAATCCAACCTAGGATCAAATTGGGATTTGTGAGCCTAAGCCCAACTTAAGTTTATAAAAGCCCAATCCAACCTTGTCCAATGGATGGGCAGGTGGATTCAGATTAAGCCTACCCCAAGATGCACCCCTAATGTCAAGACTAGTTTGACTAGTATTTTGCACGTGCTATCTGCTTGCTCCTTTTGAGAGAGAGAGAAAGAGAGAGAATATTCACATGAGATTTTTTTTGTTTAATATACAATTTCTTTGAGAGAGAGGATTTCATATTTAAGGGGGATTCTTTGAGAGAAAGATAAAAAATAACATTTTTATATGACTAATATAATACAAGGATCTAACAAATTTCACTTTTAACGTCTATCTTTTGTTGTGTTTTGATATCAGTAACCAGATTCTAGCTACCTAATGAAGCACTTTAGTAATAATTGAATAAAAATTAATTTTTAAAGCCCGGCTACACAAAGAAGCCCAATGACAATTCTAAGTCCAACTACAAAGCCTATTGTTGGCGTAGAGTCCCTATTCCGACCTGGCGGAGCTACTGGATCGCAGGCCCACTCCCTGGTTCACCTGCAAAACAAATTCCTGGTCGAAGATGCTCCGGCGGGGGACACTCCGATGCCTAAGTTCCGGCGGGGGACACTCCGATGCCTAAGTCAGAGACGTGCTCCAGCCACAGAATGGGAAAGATTTCGAGGAGGATCAAATGGGGAGAAGGCTCCGATATTTTCAAGAGTATCTTATGCCCTTACCTGGAGCGTCCCCTCTTACCGTTCTTTATAATGAGTTATCCGGCCTGCGGCTTCGTCCTCCCTCCTGCGGTTACGATGGGGGAGTTAATTCCTTCCCCTCAATTCACAATCGTGGATGGTTACTAAACGGTTCCAGTTAGGCCGGAGGCGTTGCCGCTGGAGTTACATGCCATGATCGTGCTCTGGAGGTAGTTAGGTAGTCGATGATGACCGTTATTTGTCATGTTCTTGGAGATCTGAGACAGATCGGGGATCTGTCTTCAGGCTCCTTTTTTGGAAAAATATCTGTAGTCGAATTGAAGGAACGCCTTCATTTTCGGACTCCTTTGAGACAGATCGGAGATCATGTTTTTGGCGTAGGTTGAAGGTTGTGTCTTCGGTTAGTAGTGAAGATCATGTCTTCGGTTCGGGCTGAGGGTCCTGTCTTCAGTAGGACCACAAGCTAATTCTTCAGATAAAGTTGAGAGCTTCAGCTTTGGCCTATCCGTCAGCTGTTTGGTTTCTTCCGGTCACTTTGGTTTAAAGCGCATGGTTTGGGAGAAATGTCTTCGGTCGGTCGAACTGGTGGTTGGTTTGTGTTTGAACTGACATATCCCAACAGTTGCCCCCTACTCTCAGTTTTTGAAGCGACGATCTGCCTCGAAAAGAGAGTATTACTGGTTTGTCGTTTTCTCCCGTGGAATGGTGTGGCAGATGATTACGAAATCCCTGATTGGACTGTCTGCCATAACTACCGGCTGATTCGAGGATCAGGTGTTGGACAGCTATCATCCCCTGATTGGGGTGTGAAAAAGGAGCGGGCGAACCAGGGATTCTCTCCTTTTTCTATTGTGCGATGGTTCAGCCGATCTTTTGGTTGATATTTGAGCGGCGATCGCGGCCTCTTCCTATCCCTCGAATAAGAAGTGCGCTCCATCTTAGCCATTGATTTGTACGGATTATGATCTTCGGTCCATTCCGCATCAAATCAGTTTAAGGCTGTTTTGGGATTGTGCACCCATCTCGAGCGTCTGTGGTGGATTTGGGAAGATGGTTTCGTTTATTGAGATGTCGTCCTGGGGTTTTCTTATCCTTTATGAGAAGGAGAAAAGGTCTGGCTGAGAAAACTTCTTCATCCTTGTATACCTTCAGTTTTGGCCTAGCTTTTCCTGTTTTTGGCCATCAGTTCCTTCCGCAAGTAGAATCTTCTTTTCGCTTCTTTGTTTCATTCTTTTATCATGGCTGAGGCCGTAGGAAGTCACGGGAAAAAGGTTGGGCCTTCCGGGACTAATGATGTAGTGAGTCCAGAGTTAGTTCCAAGCTCCGTCTCACTAGAAAAGGTCGCCCACCTTTGAGAACGTTATCACGTTCCCGAAGGGTTTCCTTTAATACTCTCAACATCTGAAGAGCGAGTGAACAAACCTCTCGTTGGGTGTCTGGCCATATACGAAGACCATTTAAAGGCTGGTCTTCGATTTCCTCTACATCCCTTCATCAAAAGATTTTTCGCATGTACCAAATAGTGCCTACGCAGTTGACTCCGAATAGCATTAGGAATATCTGTGGATTTTTGGTCTGGTACCACATAGCCAACGTGAATCCCGGGACCAATTTCTTTACTGCTCTTTTTGTTCTCAAGAGGGATTTCCACGGTCGCGGATGGTGGGTGATCGGTTCTCAGCCTGGTCGCAAGATCATCAAGGACATGCCCAGTGCCATCCATGGGTGGAAGCCTAACTTTGTTTTTGTGTCGTCTACCGAACTGTGGGGTTTCAGTAGCAAGTGGAAGGAGCCACGCCTAGTTACCAATGATGGGAAAAAGATTTTGGTGGCTGATCAGTCTGATTATGTTTTATTGACTGGTTCGGAGGTCATTCCCATCTGCGAACTGTTGGAGGAGAGGAATCTCCATCTCGCAGGGATTAGCGAGTTTCCTGCGTTAGGTATAAATGGTGAAAGTTTTTCCCTCTTCTCTTTTATTTCCTTTATAGTCCAGTTGACTCAGAAGGGCCTTTTTATTTGCAGGCGGTTGAATGAAGCCTAACTTGCTCCAAGAAGAGGACAGCTCAGGCTCCTCCTTCAAGGTCAGAGGCCTGGAAGAAGGCCTGAGGGGATGATTCTGGGAGGAGTAGGAGCACCTCGTCCTCCAGAGAAACCTCTGGGGGAGACGGGGTATCGATGATGGAGGCCCCAATAGGGTCTCAGTTAGTTGAATCTTTACCGATGGCTATCTCTCCAGTTCAAATAAGGGAGAGTCCATCTCCGGTGGTCGATGTGCCACCACCTTGCCCCCTGCGATGGATAGGGGCAAGGCACCGCAAGTCGAGGAGTCCGTCCGAAAGACTTCCCCAATGGGGAGCCATCCCGTGGGCTTTTTGGAGCTTTCTCCCATGGGGGGTCTTTTGGTCCCTGCTGTGGCTAGGCGGGCGCTGAAGGATACTCTGCTGCCTCATGATTTGGCAGTCATCCGAGGTCGAAGCCTCGCCAAGATATCCGATTCTATCTTTTCCTCCCTACAACAGATGAGATCTTCATTGTCTTTTCTTTGCCCGATGGGTCATTCAGTCTGTGATCTCGTTTTGTCGATATAGCTGGTCTACGATATTACTTTCATGGAAGAGGGCTTGGGGAGCGTCGATAGCCTCATTCACGACATGAAGGAGGAGCTTCATGTAGCCATGGCCGAAAGGGAGGTGGCCGAGGAACTGAAGCAGTCCATGGATAATCGACTTACTCGCGTAGACGCCGAAGTTCGTGGCCTAAAGGGCAAACTGAAGAATGCCCACTTGATGATCGTAGGGCAAGGGGCAGAGTTGAGGAAGAATAAAAAACAGATTGACTCCTTGGAACAATCTACCAAGGAGAATCAGGAGAGGATTGAAGACCTGACCAAGGTGGCTGAGGAGGTGACCAAGAGGGCCGAAGAGGCATTTTTGAGAGCCAGAAGGGCATCTTTAAGAGCCAAAGAGGCAGCCTTGGAGTCCGAAGCAGCCAGGAGGGAGTCCGAAGCCCTGAAAGAGCAGGTGGCTAGAGCTGTTGCGGATTTTAGGAAGTCCTCACAGTTCCAGGAAAAGATGAATGAGGCTACTTTATACAGCTATCAGCATGGCTTCAATGACGGACTCGCCAAGGTCAGTACGGTCTTCCCTGATCTTGATCTTTCCAGCATCCCTGCTTTCGACATAGTGGAGGAAGAAGAGGAGGCCGGGGCTGTAGAGGAGGCTGAAGAGTTACCAAGCCCGAGAGAGGAAACCCTAATCGTAGCCGAGGACTCGGGTGTAATTCCGGCCCAGGTTGAAGAGGCTGAAGAGATGCCAAGCCTGAGGGAAGAAATCCCCATCGTAGCCGAGGACTCGGGTGTAGTTCCGGCCCATGCTGAAGAGGGAGTTCAGGCCGAAGAGGGAGCCCAGGCTGAAGAGGGCGTCCAGGCTAAAGACTCTTTGGATCTAGCTCAAATTGAGGAAACCCTTTCTGCCCAGATTGATAGGCTACTTCAATCTTGCGATACTGGATCCCTCTCGGCCGATCCTTAGGGATTCATTAGGCTTTTGGCACTGTGTCTCTTCCTTTCCTTTCTTTGACATGTAATCGACAAACTCTCCTGAATTAACGAGTACTTTTCCTTTTTTGTGCGCTATAATGCTTCCCAAGTGTTGCATATTTTGAACTTGGTTTAGGTAGAGTCATCGATTTTGGTGTTGTCCTTTGTGGAGTCTATTCTCGCGAATATAGGCTTCTCCTTTTAGACTGCAAAACAAATAAAAAAGTTCCTATACAAAGGGAACCCTTAGCTTACCGGCTTACTGGGGGTGCAGTGACCGCTATGTCGTTGCTTGGAGAAGTAGTGGCAATCAAGTTCATAATGACTATGCATGGGAACAGGGATCATCGTGGCTGCAGCCTTTTGGTTGTCCCCTAGCACACTAGTTGATGCTCTGATCCAATATGGCATCTGCGAGTGGCACGCCTAGGAGCCCGTTGCAAACAAGGGCTTTTGAATTTCGCTAGTCTCGATATAAGGAAAGGAATTTCCTTGGATCAGCTGCCATTCGCACTTGGCAATGCCATCTCTAACGCCATTCCTGTTTCCTCATCCTCCCATTGTTCTGCGGGCTTGTTGCGCCATGAGGCCAAACCTAGCACAGCTTAGGTGAGCAGCCAAGGAAAAACCAACGAGAGGCTTCCAGGTGAGGAGATCAGATCGAAGGTGAAGATATGTGTTGGTATTACTGTGCGCCAAGGCTAGGAGCAGCGGTCCTATCGAGATAGGTTCTTCTTCAGGGGAGGAACCGATTTCTCTTAGGAGGGCCGTGCCGGTCAAGCCATCCGTGAGATCGAGCTCACAAGATGTTGGTGGGGCTTCCCCATATGTTGAAGGTGCTAAGCCTACGGCTCCAGTTGCAGGAGAAAAAGGTCCGGTGGGGTGCGATATCCCTGTCACCGGAGCCTGGAAGCAAGAATCTGGGGATCCCTTTCCTGCCTTCTTCCTTGGAATACAGCAGGTAGCCTTCGTCGCGTGTGTCATTTATCCACATTCGTCGATTGAACTGACTTTGTAGGTGCTCCTTGTTCTGCAAATTTCTCGCAACCTTTCTCTGTTGGAGAAAGGTGCTCGTGAATCTATCAGCTATAGAGAAGGCCTCCGAAGCCGAATGGCCTTAGCCGTAGCTGAAAAAGATGTCGCCGAGAAGCTTCGGGCTGCTACAGAAGAAGAGAGGGACAAGGCCATTGCCTCAAGTGATGTCTTGAAGAGACAGATGGGTACCATTTAGGCACAGGCGGCTGATGTGTCGATCATTGCGCATGAGAGGAGGAAAGTTGTCTCTCTTGAACTGTAGCTGAGGGAGGTATTACGCAATGCTGATGAGCCGAAGTCTCGTCTGGTCGAATCGGAGAGGAGGGTCGAAGAGCTGGAGACAAACCTTTTGGCCACCATCTAGAGGGCTGCGCAGGCCGAAGAGAGGTCTTCCGAGGCTGTTGAAGCTTATAAGACTTCCCAGGCTTTCAAAGACGAGGTAAGCAAGGCAGCATCGGAAGGATACTCTTCAGGTTATGCCGATTGTCTGGGTAAAATTAAGGAGCTTTATCCCGGCATGGACTTCTCCTTGCTCGCCGTTCTGGAGGATAGATCTGTAGCCTCAAGATTCAGCCTGAAATAACATCGACCTTTACTCTTGTTTCGACTGCCGAGGAGGCTGATAAGAAGTAAATCTACTGTAATTTTTCTTTTTTCAACTATATGTAACGTTCTTTGGATGAGGTTCTTCATCCTCGAAATAAAAGACTAATTTTTTTCAAACTGGTTTCTTCTGGATCGGTTCTTTCTGGTTGACGGGTAATCCGAAGATTGTTTAGTTTGAGGTTGATGTTGAAGATGAATTCCAAAGTAAGATCAGAATGCCGCTGCCGATGACTGACCTCGACTCGATTATGTTATGCTGTCGTTAGTTACCCTCCGTAATTATTCCTTTTGTCCTGGAATGGATGTGGCGGACAGGTGTCATTTTCTCGTTGGCTATTGATTGAGGAACATTGAGCATAATTTTCGTTGCCCGTATCGAGTGCATGGATATTCGAAAGGTCGCATCCTCGCGCGTCCTGTGTGCCGTCATATCTTCCCTTTCTGAGAGAAGGTCATTAATGTTGTAACCATCCGAGGGAGACCTTTCTGGGCTCTAGGTACCGACGGTCTCTATCTCCGAGAGTAGTTATTGATGATCACGCCATTCCCGGGCGGCCACCTAGGTTCCGAGGTGTCGCTTCAATACGTGGCACTTTTTGGTATGTTTGGGGAGAGGTGTGAAACACGTTTCCTCGTGGCCGTTCGTGGGTGTAGGATCCTTTTAAATAGGACCCCGCCTCTCCCTGTTGTAGGCCATCGAAATTTCATACTTCTATTTTGAAAACTGCCCTCCTTTCCTTAGCACACCGACAGAATGAAGTTCAACATCTCTGATCTTAAGAAGGCGGCAATGAAGAGGGCTTCCAGTATGCAAATTGAGGGTGAGCCTAGTTCCAAGGCTCCCCGGAGAGGCGACGATGATGACCCACAAGGGGTCATCGCTCGCTTAGAGAGGAAAATTCGGGTCTTGGAGGCCCGCCTGGTGGAGGCTAAGGCTCGAGTCGAGGTAGCCGCTGCGGAGGTGGAGGAGGCTAGGAAGAAGGTGGCGGAGGCCATCTCGGATTTCATGGCTTCTTCCGCCTACAGGGATGAAGTTGCCGAGGTGGTCCTGGTTCGTACCACCGGGGGTTCCGAGAACATCGGGACAAGGCTTTCAAGTACTTCAATCTGAAGGGCTTGGAAAATATAAGGCCTTTTGTCTCGTTCCCTGGTTACGAATTTGACTCCAACTTTGAAGAAGAGTCAGAGTCTGACTCAGAAGGGAACTCTGGAGCCTCTCCATCCTCCTTCCAGGGCTTCGATACCTCCCGCCGGCATAGGAAAGGGCCGGCAGGCGGTCTCTAGATCCACTTTCCCATTATCTGCACCGCTTATTGTCTTCTTTCTCTTTTTTTTTAATAAAAATTTGAAAATGAAATGAAGAATTCCAACTTTCTTCATACTTCTTCTGAGACTAATATATCTTAAAGTACTACTAAATGTAGACCTTGTGATATGTCAAAAGTGTAGATTTCTTAGAGCCATTACGGATCTGCAGACGGGTTGAGATCGGTCGGGCCATCTCATCAAGTGTTTGCTGTTGACAGGATGAGTGATGTAGATTCACTTCAGCACGTTTTCGGATTTACCGTAGGGTAGGGTGTCTTAGCCATCCCTGTGCGTCCCTGTCGTGATTAAGGTAGGTTGTTCAGGCTCGTCCCGGCGCGTCTTTGGATTTACCGTAGGATAGGTTATATGAACCATCCATGCGCCTTCTTTGGTGTAAGGTAGGCTGATTAGGCCCGCTCCGGCATGTTTTTGGATTTACCGTATGGTAGGTTACATGAACCATCCTTGTGCCTTTGATCATTTTGATAGCCTGATTGGGTCGTCCGTTGCGCTCGTCGGGCATACTGATAAGACGAGTGAATCAGACTCTCCTTTGCGCCGCTGGCCGATTCTTTCGATCGGGCCATTGAAACTGTTGTCATCCATCCAAGGTCTTGAGTTGATACGTTCCTGGACATATGACTTCTTCAACTTGGTATGGTCCTTCCTAGTTGGGAGAAAGCTTGCCTTGCTCCGTTGACCTGGATGCTTCATTTCTTCGCAGCACCATATCCCTCGTGCGGAAATTCTGCTCCTTTACTCTGGAGTTGTAATATTTTGCGACTTTTTATTGATATGTCACCATCTTCATTTGGGCCTGGAGCCTGGTATTCGACAGTAGATCCAGATCAACTCTTCTGCTATCGAAGTTTTCAAGCTCTTCATATTTGTCGATCCTTAGAGATTAGAGGGAGACTTCAATAGGAAGGACGGCCTCGGTACCGTACGCCAAGTTAAACGGAGATTCGTCGGTAACCGTTCTCGGGGTCATCCTGTATGCCCAGAGAACGGAGGTCAGCTCTTTTGCCCAAAGTCCTTTGGCAGCATTCAACCTTGTCTTCAAGCCATGGAGAATGGTCCGATTAGTTACTTCGGCTTCTTCATTGGACTGCGGATGAGCAACGAAAGTCAGCCTATGTTGTATATGGTACCAAGCACAGAAGTCTTTAAACTTCGAATTGTCGAACTGCCTCCCGTTGTCAGTGATAATCGCATGTGAAATTCCGAACCGAAATATGATGGGATTCCTGACAAAATTCTCGACTTTGCCCTCTGTGATATGAGCCAGCGGTTCGGCTTCGACCCATTTAGTAAAATAGTTGATTGCCACAAGGAGGAACTTCCTCTGCCCGAACGCCGGTGGAAATGGGCTAAGGATGTCCATGCCCCACTGGACGAAGGGCCAAGGTGCTGTCAGCTGGGTCAAATGACTCGTCGGTTGTCTCTGTATGTAGGCATACCTCTGGCATTGATCATATCTCCGTACAAAGTCGGCTGAATCTTTTTGAATGGAGGGCCAATAGTACCCTTGGCGTATAATTTTATACGCTAAGGACCTGGCCTTCAAGTGATCTCCACATATTCCTTCATGGACCTCCCTTAAGGCGTGGTCAGCATCTGATGGTCCCAAGCATTTTAGCAGAGGCTGAGAGAATGATCTTTTGTAGAGGGTTCCATCTAAGATGACATATTGGATGCCATCCAGTGGATCTTTTTGGTCTCTGCTTTGTCCTCTGGCAGTACACCCTCTTTTAAGAACTTGAGGATGGGATCCATCCAGCTTGGTTTGGTCCCGATTTGGTGCACCTCCAAAGTTTCTTCAACTATACTTGGGGCTTCGAGGTGTTCAACGAAGGTACGATCGAGGGATTTCGGGGTGGTGGTAGCAAGTTTGGACAGCGCATCCGCCCAGGAGTTCTCCGATCAAGGAACATGCATGATTTCGAAGAACTCCAATCGAGAAAATAGGGCTTGTACCTTTTCCAGGTACTGTACCATAGTGGAATCTCTGGCTTCATATTCTTCTTTGACCTGGTTCACCACCAACTGGGAATCCGAAAAGGCCTGGAGTCTCTGAACTCCTAAGTTCTTGGCGATCCGAAGTCCTGCAAGCAGGGCTTCGTATTTAGCCTGGTTATTCAAAGCGCAGAAGAAAAATCGGAGTGCATACTCCACCATATGCCCATTTGGTTCAGCCAGTATGAGATCAGCTCCACACCCAACAGAGTTGCAGGCTCCGTCTACATGGAGCACCCAAATAGACTCTATGTCCTTCGAGATTTCTTCTGCTAGAGGCGCTTCGTCTTCGGACTTCCAGGTGCACTCAGCCAAGAAATCTGAGAGCACCTGGGCCTTCATAGCCAACCGGGGCTGGAAGCTAATATCAAACTCGCTTAGCTTCACAGCCCATTTGGCTATCCTTTCTGAAGTATCATGGTATCGGAGAATGGCCTTAAGAGGCTGATCAGTTAGCACCACGATAGCATGGGCGTGGAAGTAAGGCCGTAGTCGCTTTGCCGCAATTATCAAAGAATAGATTAGCTTCTACATCTTCGAATATCTCGTTTCAGCATTGTGCAGGACTTTGCTGATGTAGTAGATCGGCTTGTGGGAGCCATCTTCTCTTCGAACGAGGACCAAACTGACTGCTTCGTCCGAAGCAGAAAGGTATAAGTAGAGTACTTCCCCCTCCTAAGGTTTAGAGAGTAGAGGTGGGGTCTCTAAATATTTCTTTAGCTCTTCGAAAGCAGTACGACAGTCTTCAGTCCATTCAAAGCCTCGGGACTGCCGAAGTACCTTAAAGAAAGGGAGGCATTTCTCAGCTGACCGAGAGATGAACCTACTTAAGGAAGCGATCCTTCCTATCAGCTATTGTACTTCCTTCTTGCAGGACAGATGCCTCATATCTTTAAGGGCCTGGATTTTCTCAGGGTTTGCTTCAATCCCTCATTTGGTAACGAGGAACCCCAAAAACTTGCCCGAAGTTATCCCGAAGGCACACTTCGTTGGATTTAACTTCATGCGATGGCATCGCAAGGCACCAAATGATTCTTCCATGTCCTTGATGTGATATTTTCTACCGAGGCTTTTGACGATCATGTGGTCAACATAGGCCTCCATGTTTCTTCCCAATTGCTCCTTGAACACCTTGTTGATCAATCTCTGGAATGTTGCCCCAACATTTTTTAGCCCGAATGGCATCATTTTGTAGCAATATAGACCTTTGTTTGTGACGAAGGCTGTCTTCTCCTCATCCTGGGGATCCATTCGGATCTGATTGTATCCCGAGAAGGCGTCCATGAAGCTTAGCAGTTGATGCCCAGCAATGGCGTCGACCAGCTGGTCGATCTTTGGGAGAGAAAAGCTATATTTTGGGCAAGCTTTATTAAGGTCTGTGTAATCAATGCAGATCCTCCACTTGCCATTTGTTTTTTTCACCATTACCACATTGGCCAACCACTCAGGATAATAAGCCTTTCGAATGAACCCAGCTCTAAGGAGCTTGCTTACTTTTTTATCTATTGCCTTCTGTCTTTCGGGGGCGAAACTCCTTTTTTCTGTCGGACCAGCTTATGTTCAGGAGTAACTTCCAGCCGATGAGTAATTACTGCGGCTGGAATCCCTGGCATGTCCGAAGCCGACCAGGCGAAAACATCAGCATTGTTTCTGAGAAAACAGATTAGCTCCGTTCTGATTTTCTCGTTAAGCATACTTTCGATCTGCACGACCCTGGTGGGGTCCTCTTCAGTTAATGGTACTGAAATGGTTCTCTCCATGGGTTCACCAGAGTCTGCGGTCGGATCCCTCGGATCTAACTGATCCCAAGTTGTAAGGTCATTGGAATGCTTATCCTGAATCATCAAGCACTGTCGAGCCGTTCTCTGATCTCCTTTGGCCTCTCCGACGCCATTCCTGGTAGGAAAACGTACCAGGTGGTAGTAGGTTGACACTATGGCTCGAAATTTGTTCAGGACGGGCCGTCCCAGAATAATGTTATAGATCGAAGGGGTTCGGACCACTGTGAAATTGATCGACAATGTCTTTTGTCGGGGTTCGGTACCGAGGGTTACAGGCAATACTATTTTTCCTTCGGCATCGACCTGATTACCTCCGAAGCCAGTGAGTGGTATAGGAGATCTTTGTAATTTGTTTTTAGGTAAACACATATGAGAGAATGCATCGTAGATCAAAACATCAGTCGAGCTTCTATTATCAACCAAGATTTGTTTTACATCGTAATTGGCCATGACGGCCGAAATTACAACAGGATCATCATGCGGGAGCCGAACCCCCGCGAGGTCGTCATCGGAGAAGAGAATAGCATTATTGTCTTTGAGCCACTTCGGGGCATCGTCTTCGTCTCTTCTCTAGTTGGTAGGTCGATGTATCATCCCCACACCTTCATTGGTGGGCCTCTGATTCGGCAGTTCAGCCTCTTCAGGGATCGTCTGGGGAACTGTAGCTTCTGACCGAGATCCTTGGCAACCAACATACCGCCCCAAATATCCTCTCTTGATTAGGTCTTCTATTGCGTCTCTCAACTGGATACATTCTTCAGTATTATAGCCGTGGTTCCGGTGGAATCGACAGTATTTGTTCCTGTTCCTTGCGGAAGAGGATGCCTTCATAGGACGTGGCTGCTGGAGATAGTTTTCCTTCTCTATCTCCAAGAGGATCTTTCCTCTTGGAGATTGAGGGGGTATAGGAGTCAAATCTCTCACTCGATGCTCTAGGCCTGGGACTCCGTCGTCGGTCGGTATACTTGTTGTTGTTGTTGTTGGGAGTAGGGGAGCCTTGTCCCCTGTTGTTTTTCTTCTTTGAAAGGGCTTCCCTTTAGTCAGTCGCTGATTTGCTATTTGCTTTTTGGCATCGGCGTATTTCTGAGCTCTCGACAGGAGCTCAGCGTAGCTTTTGAAAAACTTCTTGTCCAGGAAAAAGGTGAGCCTGGATGTACGAAATCCCTTCTTCAGTACAGACATTGCCACATGCTCGTTGAGATTGGGGATCTCGAGCATGGCCAAATTAAATCCAGAGATGTAATCTCGCAGACTTTCTCCTTCATTCTGATGAAGGAGGAACGGCGTATCCATATTGTGGGGGGTCTTGCGGCCAGTTCTAAAATGCAAGACAAATAATTTTTCTAGCTCGGAAAAAAAATCGATGGTACCTGGACGTATGCTCGAGTACCACATCCGAGCAGCTTTCTTCAAGGTGGCCGGGAATGCGAGGCAGTATATTGCATCCAAAGCTCCTTGGATCATCATGTGGGCTTTGAAACTATCCAGGTGGTCAAAAGGATCGGAGGTGCCGTCGTAGAACTCCATCTGGGGGACCCTAAAGTGCTGAGGAACAACTTCGACCATTATGCGGGTGGTGAAAGGAGGGCGCATATCACATGCCACCAAGTCATTGTGATTTTTTTGCTCCCGGATTCTCGCAATCTCCGATTCGATGGCTTTAAACTTCCCACTGTAGTCGGGGAGAATTTGCTTCAACGGATTTTTCACGAGAGTGGAGTCTTCAGAGGAAGGAGAGGGAGTTTGCCTAGGCCTTTTCCCTCTTTGCAGGGAATCAGTGGGCCTAGGCATCTATGAACTTCGGCCCTTAGGGGAGGGTCGAGGACGGAGGGAAAGATGAGTGGACCCCTCTCGAGGGGCTCTTTTCCTCCGGGATCGAGAGCTGTGTCTGGAGGTGGCTGGCGGATGCCCTACCTGAAAGGCTTTATTGTGGAAGTCTTGAACCATGGCCGTGAGAGTATTGATTTGGTTCAGGAGGTTCTCAAACCATTGTTGTCCCACAACAAGCATGAGAGGTGGAATGTCATTTTGTTCTGGGGGTTCAGCCCCCTGGGAAGGAACACGACTTCGACTGGCCGAGGCGATATGAGTCTTTCTTCTTGCCATTGAGAATTTTTTATACTTCCCCTTTTTCAAGAAGGGGAGCTTAACAATGGATTCTTAAATGCTCTTCCCCTACCTGGTGTGCCAATCTGTTGGCGTAGAGTCCCTGTTCCGACCGGGCGGAGCTACTGGATCACAGGCTCGCTCCTTGGTTCACCTGCAAAATAAATTTCTGGCCGGAGATGCTCCGACGGGGGACACTCCGATGCCTAAGTCAGAGGCGGGCTCCAGCCACAGAATGGGGAAGATTCTGAGGAGGATCAAATGGAGAGGAGAAGACTCTGATATTTTCAAGAGTATCTTATGCCCTTACCTGTAGCGTTCCCTCTTACCGTTCTTTATAATGAGTTGTCCGGCCTATGGCTCCGTCCTCCCTCCTGCGGTTACGATGGAGTTAATTCATTCCCCTTAATTCGCAATCATGGACGGTTACTAAACAATTCTGGCTTGGCCGGAGGCGTTGCCGCTAGAGTTACATGCCATGATCGTGCTCTGGAGGTAGGTAGTCGATGATGACCGTTATTTGTCACGTTCGTGGAGATCTGAGACAAATCGGGGATCTGTCTTCGGGTTCCTTTTTTGGGAAAATATCTGTAGTCGAATTGAAGGAACGCCTTCATCTTCGGACTCCTTTGAGACAGATCGGAGATCATGTTTTCGGCGTAGGTCGAAGGTTGTCTTCACTAGTAGTGAAGATCATGTCTTTGGTTCAGGCTGAGGGCCCTGTCTCCAGTAGGGACCATAAGCTGATTCTTCAGATGAAGTTGAGAGCTTCGGCTTTGGCCTATCCATCAGCTGTTTGGTTTCTTCCGGTCACTCCGGTTTAAAGTGCATGGTTCGGGAGGAATGTCTTCGGCCGGTCAAACCGGTGGCTGGTTTGTGCTTGAACTGACATATCCCAACACCTACCATCTTTAAATAGTAGAGATTTCAACATACCCGTGGTATCTATTTTTGTCAAGGGCTTATGTGCAATAATCATTCACTTGTCCTAAGTGGCGTGCAAATAACTAGCCAAACCAAGAACTTGACCTGAACCGTCTCTTCGGTTTGGGTTATATCAATTTTTTTTTTTAATCCGATTTGGTTTTAGTTTGAGGAAGACTTGAATTCAAAAATTCCTGGTAGGTTCTAGTTTGTGTTTTGGAAAAAACCAATTCAAACTAAACCAACCAAACCCTTATATATGTGTGTGTGTGTTTATTTATTTATTTTAATTTTTTATATTTTCTGTTATCTGTAAAGTAGAATTTTTACCTTTAGACTTAGTCCAACCCTTTGAACATCAACCTTATATAAAATTAAACTTTTATATTTTGATTTATTATGTTTTAACTTAGGCTTACCCATTTAGTCCAACCCATGAAACATCAACTTGATAAACCAAACCAAATTTGTCAGCTCAGTTTCAAGTGGTTTTGTATACGGTCAGTTCGGTTTCCATTTTGATTTTTGGAAATTGATTTTAAATTAGTTCAATTTTATATATACCTTGAAATCAACTTGACCCGACCAGTACATTCCCTACTTGTCCTTGTACTCATTCTAGCAATCCACACTGGAAGTAGTTTAACTTTGACATGTCGAACTTGTCTATTGTTGCTGCCGTTCCTCCTGGACCGGGTTTGGTGGACGTGCTGGAGAGCTCCTCGACCGGCCAACCTGCAAAAAATGTCCCTGGGTGCCGGAGGGACTTCGGCGGGGGACACACCGATGCTTAAATTAGAGGAGGGCTGGAGCAACATAACAGGAAGAAGCTGGAAAGAGAGCTCGAGAAGAGGAAGGAAAAGCGTTACCTTCTTTCGCGGAGGTCCCCCGGGTGCCTCTTATAGGCACGGAATACTGCCAAATTCCGTTGCAGAGTAGGCAGGGAAAGCCCGACTATGCTCCCAGGAGGGGCGTGGTGGCGAGGTCGTGGGCTGGCGGCATGGCAGAAGTGTCAGAGTGGTGGCCTGGCAACAAGGGTCGTGGCCACGTGCTAGAGTTTGTTACAACAGAATGTCAGAGCTTGTCGAGGAGGGGAAGAGTGGCTCCTAAAAGCTTCGAGCTGGGTCGGCTGGTCTCCCAGAAGCCGACCAGGGCCATCGGCAAGACCCTAGGAGTCGACCGGGGCCATCGGCAGGATCCCAGGAGCTGACCGGGACCGTGAAGAGGGGCGATGCGCGGACGATGAGGCACCCGCCAGTCCGTGAAGCCCTCGGATCAGCCACCATGGGGTCGGACTCTACACGGGAGTCGGCCGACCGGGCGCCCGAAGCCGGTCCGACCCGGGACAAGCCGAACGGGCGTAACAGTTGCCCCCCTGCTCCTGGGCCTTGAAGTGTCATGTGGCTCGAAAGGACAGGAGCACGATCGTGCGCGCCTGCAACGGGCTCTGGATTGGGGCGTCCGGTCGTTTCGAACCCCCCCTGAACGACTCTTTGGACAGCTGTCAGCCGCTCGTTGGAGCGCAGGCAAGGCAGTTAAAGCGGGTCAGGCGCCATGATGAAGGCCAGGCTATCCCGCACCGGTACGAGGTAAAGTGGAGAGCCGCGCCACACGTCGACATCCGGTCGGTTGGCGCTGCCCTCGGGGCCAGTCCCATATCGCCGATCCGGCGCACCCGCGGATCGCGATCCGCATGAAGAGGTGCTCTCGTCGCTTTGGATCCTGCAAAGGCAGCTATGGCTCTTGACGGGACAGCGGGGGCGCGCCCGAGGCGGGCAACGGCTCCCCCCTTCCCCCAGAGCCTATAAAAGGGGGCGAAGGCAGAGCGAGGAAGCTTCTTTGCTGTTCCTTCGTTTCACAATCTCAAGCTCTCCCTCCCTTCTCTTTCTCCTCCGCTGCGGATCTCTTTCTCCACCTTCCGCGAAACCAGGCATCTAGAGCCCCTCCAGGTTGGTGTGTCCTTCTTCTCCACTTTCTTCTCCCCATCAATGGCATCTAGTAGTAGGAGCTCGGCCCATAGGCTTAAGGACCCGGGGCCGAGCGAGATCCCTTCGACCATGACCCGGGAACGGGTCGAGAACCTCAGGGCCGTCTACGGAATTCCGACCACCCTGCACCTAACTCTTCCGGGCCGAGAGGGAAGGGCAAACAACCCGCTAGGTCCAGGGACCCTTTCGATGTACGAGTCCCACCTTAAGGCCGACCTTAGGTTCCCCTTGCACCCGCTGTTCATAGCCATCTTCAATCACTATAGGGTCACCCCAGTGCAGCTGACCCCGAATAGCATTCGGGTCATATGCTGCTTCATAGTATTGTGTCACCGGGTTAGGTCCGATCCCAGCCTGTCCCTCTTCGATAGTCTCTTTTACCTGAAGACGGACTTTAGGAGTAAGGAGTGGGTCCTGTTTGTCCCCAGCCAAGGCCGAAAGGTCTTGAAGTGCCTTCCATCAGCCGTCCATGGGTAGAAGGCAAGGTTCTTCTTCATCAGCAGCCTCGAGCCCTGGGGGTTCGAGCCGCTGTGAAGAGAGCCGCGGGCGAGAGCCCGCGAGGGGAGGTCGGTGTCGGCGGCCGACCTGGGCACCTTTACGGAGATCATGAGAGCTGGCCCGGTGGCGGCCTATGAGATGTTGAAGGAAGAGACCCTTCATCAGGCGGGGATTAGCCCCCGGAGATTTCTAGACAAGAGCCGACCCCCGTTCCCTCTTTCTTCTCCTCTTCTTCTTTCTTCTTTCTTCTTTCTTCTTTTTTTTTATTTTTTACTGACTATGAGTGCCCTATTACAGGAGAGAGGATGCAGCGGGTGAACAAGTCAAAGATCATCCAACGGGCGGTACGGAAGAGGGCCGCCCCGGCGTCGGCCCCTACGCAGACCACTGAACGACAGAAGAAGAGGCGGGAGGAGGAGCGGCCCATCCCGGTCGTTGAAGTGGAGTCGGACGGGGATGACCTCCCCCTCAGTAAGCGCAGGGCCAGAAACGTGGCGGGGGCGTCAGCCCCGCCAGCGGAGCCGACCCCCCAATAGGGGCAGGAGGGGCCGGAGGCATCCGTCGCGGCCACGGCGCCTACTGACCCAGAGGAGGCGGCCAGGGCCGACAGGGGAAAGGGGCCGGCCGTGGAGGGAACGGCCGACAGCGCGTCGGAGCAGTCGGACGAGGAAGTCCGCCAGGAGGACTTCCAACACTAGCGGGCACTCGACAACCCCCGAAGGGCACAGAGCCTGCTGAGAGGGGCAATGATCGACGCCGACTGGGAGGTGTGATCCAGCGCAACCTGGCCGACGTAACCGTGGAAACGTTCCGCGATTTCATGAGGGTAAGTGCCTAACCATCTTACTTTTTATTTTTCATCTTTTTCTTCTAACCCATAACACTGATTGGGTCGTATGTTTGCAGGTTCTCCACGATATCTCCCTCATGGACGACGCCATCCGCCAGGTGGTGCACACGGCCAAGACCTCCGCCAAGAGGGTCCAGGAACTGGAGGCAGCCCAGGAGGTGGCAGCAGCATCACTTAGGTCGTCCGAGGAGGGCCTGGCGGCAGCACGAGCGGATGCTGAGTCTGCAAAGGCAGCCCTGAAGGAGGCCGAAAGCAGGTTGGCCGACCGCGAGGCCAGCCTTAAGAAGAAGGCGAAGGCCCGCTCCCTTGCATGCCGGCTGGGCGAGGAGGAGAAGCGGTCGGTTGAAGCCGACAAGAGGGCGCGGGCCGAACGGGCGGCAGCAGCGCAGCTGGAGGTCAAGCTCAAGGAATCCAAGGAGCTGGCTGTGCAGCTGTTGCCGCCGTTCCTCCTGGACCGGGTTTGGTGGACGCGCTGGAGAGCTCCTCAACCGGCCAACCTGCAAAAAAGGTCCCTGGGCGCCGGAGGGACTCCGGCGAGGGGCACTCCGATGCTTAAATTAGAGGAGTGTTGGAGCAACAGAACGGGAAGAAGCTGGAAAGAGAGCTCGAGAAGAGGAAGGAAAAGCGTAACCTTCTTTCACGGAGGTCCCCCGGGTGCCTCTTAAAAACACGGAATACTGCCAAATTTCGTTGTAGAGCAGGCAGGGAAAGCCCGACTATACCCCCAGGAGGGGCGTGGCGGCGAGGTCGTGGGCTGGCGGCGTGGCAGAAGTGTCGGAGTGGTGGCCTGGCAACAAGGGTCGTAGCCATGTGCTGGAGTTTGTTACAACAGAATGTCAGAGCTTGTCGAGGAGGGGAAGAGTGGCTCCTAAAAGCTTCAAGCTGGGGTCGGCTGGTCTCCCAGAAGCTGACCAGGGCCATCGGCAGGACCCCAGGAGCCGACCGGGGCCGTGAAGAGGGGCGATGAGCGGACGGTGAGGCACCTGCCAGTCCGCAAAGCCCCCGGGTCAGCTACCATGGGGTCGGACTCTACACGGGAGTCGGCCGACCGGGCGCCCGAAGCCGGTCCGACCCGAGACAAGCCAAACGGGCGTAACATCTATGATACTAACTCTCTACATGAATTATTCTATAATAATTTATCACTGAAGTTCTGACTAGTTGCACAATTCAAAAATGAGCAACTTGTTCGAAACTCTACCACATCAAATTATTTCTTTTATATGCCTATGAAATCTTAAAATCACATGAAAGTCCCTAATTTCAGTTGGACCTCCAACACCCGGCCCCCATGTGACCCAATCTCTATTCTTTAGGGTGTTCGCGGGCCAAGCAGCCCGCCTAGCTTGGTCGAGCCCAAATCCTTTTGGGTGGGCTCAGGCTTAGGGATTAAAACTCGACCCATTGACTGTTTTTTTTATTTTATAGTCATATTTGTGTTTGATGCATCGTTTACTTAATTGACAATTGTATTGATATATGAATTTAGTGGAATAACAGATATATTGTAGATTGTTGGAAATATTTAATTATTCATATTATATTTTAAATATTTAAGTTTTTATGTAATATTTTTAAAAATAAAAAAAATAGTCATGAATTCCAAGATCCAGCCCAAAGCTTGAGTAAGGGTCTGGCATGGGCCTAGAAAGTAGACTTGAAGGCTAGGCTAAGCAGGTTTTGAAGTAGGCTAGGTCTGATAAAAGGATGCCTTCATCTCTGATGCACAAATTAGTGAAAGTGCAAAACATGATTCTGAAATTTATTCTGTCATTTCCTTAATTAGGTAGTGATAGGAAACTCCTATTCTTGATTACCACTCTTCTTGTGCAGGTATTACAGTATCCAAATGCTATTTAGTGAGCATTACCTACATTTTGCATGATATTATGGCTATTGAGTTTGTTGTGACACCACTTTAGTTATAGTATTCTTCTGTTAGAAATTTTACTCTTCACACACATAGGTTATCTTATCTCTCTGTGATTTAATAAATGCCATTCTTTTCTGAATGCATTATATGCTTCTATGCTCTTTATCATATTCTCCTGCCTTCCACTATTTCTGCAGATTGGTGCTGACATCTTTAAACGGGCTTTAAGTTATCCTTCAAAATTGATAGCTGAAAATGCTGGAATTAATGGGGATGTTGTTGTGGAGAAGGTTTATAAATGATTCTATTCATTCAAGCTTTTGCATTGTCTTGATATTTCTTCGAAGGTGGCTCACTGAGTCACTGTGGAATACAAGGTCCAAGTTAATGTGTTTTTCTGATATTTTATTTCAGGTGTTGTCCTCTAATGACGTAAGATATGGCTACAATGCAGCTAAAAATTGTTACGAGGACTTGATGGCGGCTGGGATTCTAGACCCAACAAAGGTATTTCAAAAACTTGAATAGTTAATGGTAGCTGCTTTCTTTATTTTCTTCAATAATTTCAAAGAAGTATTTTTTTTGCCGGTCATGTCCATTGTCATGCTCATGCGGTCATCCATTTATAGTATGTGTGAGGAAATTTTCAAGAATTAAGTGGTAAAATACCTTGTTGCGGTCTTTTCTCAGAGTTAGCAAACTCAGTTGCTCCTATTTATGAGCTACCCATAGTTTGCTAGTGCTTCTTAAGAAGCACTTTAATCATCTGATTTTGACAGAAGTTGGGGTCAAGTGCAGGAAAGTACCATGAAAACTTATCAATATGAATCTCATCCCAGCGAGACATGAGTAGAAAATTAGAAATCTTATTTGTAAAATAGGAGATATTTTGATTATAAATAATTACATCATCATTTGTAGAAGATAATCAGTGGATCTAGCCATTAGTGATTTTCCAATATTGTGGATCTTACTTTACAACTTAAAGCTGCCATACTTAAAACTTTTTCTTTTTTTTTTTCCGGTCACCTAATATTACTGTAAGTCCCATTTACTACTGATGAATCATCCTAGTGAAAATTGCTTACCGAACCGAGTTTTTCTGAATATGGAATGATACTTGACATGTAATATTATTCTTTTTCACATGTCTGCCAAACACGTTGTATCCTGCTTCATGCATTCATGAACTCTCTGCACGCATATGAGCAGGTTGTTAGATGTTGTGTGGAGCATGCTGCTGCTGTTGCAAAGACTTTTCTCACATCTGATGTGGTCGTTGTTGATACAAAGGAAGCAGAGTCCATTAGTAGGCGAAGGCTACTTCCAACTTCTAATCTCATGCGAACATCTAATCTGATGCCAACTTCTAATCTCATGCAAACATCTAATCTGATGCGAAAACCAGGTGTTTTTTTCACAAATATGCTACATATATCACAGGCATATATGATAACCTGAGATGAGAATCCCTATTGAATTTCAAAGTCCGCATTATTTTTTTTTTGCCTTTACCTCATCGAAGATCTAGAGCAAAGGTATGGCAATATACTGATTAGTTCTTTCTCACGACTTATATTTGCAGGTATTGCACTTTAGTTTGTGCTAACCAGTCATTCATCTACTTGCTGTTCCATTCTCTCTTCCTTTCATGACTCATACTTCCAAGTAGTTGAGATGTCAATCCAAAGGAAGGCAAATGAGGTCATCTAATCTGGGTATTTTGGTTCAGTGAAATATATGGCCAATGAGACCTTGCTGTCATTCATCAACGGGCTTTGACTTACAAGCTGTTACAGAATCCATCCAACAAACCACCCGAGAAATAACGTGCAGTACAGATGAGGTTCCAATCTCAAAATTTTGAAGCTTTTGTGATTATTCTTAAAATGCTGTCACTATGGTACACTTCTTCATGAAGGAAAGCCATGACGAGGCTAAATGTCCTTGGGTGCATAGGTTGAACAATTTTAGGGACTCATGACCTGTGCCGATGATCATGATGCTTTCTATGGTTAAAATAGGACCATTTGAGCTTGGGATGTGTCATTGTCATATTTCCTTCATCCATTATAATATGTTTCTATCACTTTCTCCAACTCTCACCATCCGATTCTGGTGCCTTGTTAGGAATAATTTGTCGAAGAGTTTAAAAACTTTGGGTCCTATTACTTCCTACTCTTTCATTTTTTAATCTTTTGTTAGGTACTTCTCACATCTATTTTGTTTCTTTTGTCATAACAATATTAATTCTTCAGACAATTGAAAATCTCTCAAATTTTTTATGATATTTTCATTAGCCAAACAACTATCCAAATACTTTTCCAATTTTTTGAATTGACCAAGGACTTTCAGATGATTAAAGTTTTATTATGACTAATTCACGACTTATTGAAGGAATCAATTATGCTATACACTGATGTCGGTTGTCGTGGCAATGCAGTTGTCCATTGCTGTTGCCTTTTCCTACTTTAATTGTTCTTTAAGAGCTTTTTTTTTTTTTTTTTTGATTTTTAAAGAAAAGCTCCCTGGGAATGAAATTGGTAATGCCTTATCTTTCTACATGAGTAAGTTTTAAAAAAAAACATATCGACAACTTTGTATTTTAAAATCCAATTCTTTCCGAACTTTTGGCAAATTCGGTGCATTATTTTCTAAATATTGATATTCTCTTAAGCCTAATGACTCCGTGAATGCTTATTCCTAACTGCTCATTTTCCATGATTTTGCAAGACTTTATAGTAGTTATTGTTGAGAAAAAATGTCTTAATCGATCCAAACGAGGTCTACTGAAATGAAGCCTACAAGAAACCAAGTCCAGGAGGATTCAAACCAGGCCCTGCAACATGCTATGCCTGGCCCGCAAGCACGTGGCCCATGCAGGGCCGTAGCCTTTTCTTGCGGATGGGCATAGCCTAGAGTGCGCTGCATCCCCCTGCTATGCAGTCCACCAGATCAAGGGCCAGGTGCGGTGTATGGGATCTTCATGCGGTCCATAGGAGGTTGACACGGTCCATGGGATGTTTTGTCTCAATGGCCTCATGTAATCCAACGGTTCTGCATGATCTCGGACATGATTCGATGACCAAGGAGTATTCTGACTTTAATTTGAACATGATCTGTGTGATTTTAAGCATGTTCAATGACGATCGAGCAACCTGGAGTTTTCTATAGGTCAAACAAGAGTGTTGCCCAGGTGGCTTATCCAAGAGGGGGGGTGAATTGGGTATTTAAAATCTTTCACAAATATGTGCTCCTTTTAAAATAACTTAGTGTGGTGAGTGATATAAACTAAATATCAAGTGCAGAAGCAAATAAAGAACACAAGCAACACAAGCACAAACACAAGTAATTTATAGTGGTTCGGAGCAACCTCGCTTCTATGTTCACTATCCAAGATATCACTTGGAATTTCTACTATATTCATCCTGGAATATAATAGGATTGTTTTCACGGGCTCACAATCCAAAACCCAACTTGGTTTTACACCGGGATCACCAAAAATCCAATATACTGTTAGTTTTCATGGGCTCACTAACAACCCACTCTTGGTTTTCAAAGGCTCACTAAAAACCTATACAAACCCCAAGTTACAGCCCCTGCTATACTTGGAACAACTCAGATAAAGAGTTAAAAACAGAGCAACTATAATGACAAACCGAATGCTGTCGGGTGGTTGCAGTTGTAACTCTTAAGAAGCCTTCTTGATTCCTTCCTTGAATGCTTTTAAGGCTTCTGATCTTCCTCAATAAATGACTCAAGAATCTAATGACAGTTGATGAAGTCTTGAGTTCTTCTCTTGAAAGCTCTCTTGAATGTTCTCTTAAAAGCTCCTTCCTTCCTTCAAAAGTTGTTTAAATCCCTTATAAATAGTCCCTTTAATTGATTTCAAGTGAATATGACCGTTATAGAATGTTGGGATTCGAAATATGACCGTTGGAGCACTTTTTTGATTCGAAAAGATAGCTTTGGAACTAGCCGTTACGCACCTGAAACTGGGATTCGAGTCGGCTCGGATTCTCAACAGGTTGAAACTTCACTTGGTCGAGTTGGTTCTTCTCCATCGAGTCGACTCACCTGGCTGGTTCTTCAAAACTGAGATTTTGCAAACTCTGGAAGGGTCGGCTCGGTTGACTGTTGAGTTGACTCGGTTGTTTGAATGCATATTTGAGTCGACTCAAATTCTGTCGGGTTGGCTCACTTTGTCAGACTGAAGAATTGAAACTCTTGACGAGTCAGCTCGATTTCCTTCGAGTCGGCTTGGATGATTGCATGCCAGAAAACTTAATGCCGTACCAAAAACTTGAGTCGGCTCGAGTCATTTTTGTCAAAAACCTTCTGAACTTCTCCAGATTGGTACCAAAAGCTTCTAACCAACTTCAAAGGCTTTCAAACTCCTTCAAAGCCTAATCTAAATAATTTAAACTTAAAGAATACATTGAATTGGCCCATTTTCATGAATATATAAGTAGTTTTTCTTTGGGCTCTTCATTATATAATACTCTTTCAAAAATAAACTTGACATACATCAGAATTGTAGGAAGAGTGGTTGTACATTAAAATCATCCCACAAAAACTTATAAAATACTTGGAAATGGTTAGTAATCAAATGCATGCTCCAATGTTTTGTTATCATCAAAATCATTCCGGGGGTCAACAAGAAGTTGGACAAAGAATTGAAATCTTTTCTAACACAGTTTGAATCATCTCCTATCGAAGTGCTCTTCGATAAAAATACTATAAAAGAGAGACAAGGGTCAGTGAGGTTGGTGTGAGAATCCAAAGGGGTTCTAGGAGGGATGGCAATGATAGAGAAAGCCTTAAAGGGCCAGAGAGTCTTCTTGAGAATTGAGAGCTTTGCGAGAGATTTGGAGCTTCTTATTGAGAAAAATTATACAGGATTAAAAATACGAGTTCTTATCTTATAAGTGATTATTTTATCATAGTGAAGTCTTGCATGCCCTATTAAATTATCTTTTATTTGAAAGATTTACTGTATACCCGATCATACAGATTTAGGTGTAGTAGATTTTTAAAAAGTTTTCAATCTAGATTTAGCATGTGATCTAATAGAGATCTCATTTTAATCTGTACTAGATTAGTGGATAGTAGATCTAAATTAAATAAAAATCAGAATTTTAATTTTACCAAGGATGATCTCATCACCTTTGCACAGGTAGACAACCTCCACAATCAAATATCATGGTTTTGAAATTCTCTATCGAGCTGCACAGTTATCCAACCTCTATAGGTATCTACTTAGGCCAATCATGGATACTTTCTCTAAATCTAATACATCTTCACAAAGAAGGATTAGAGGCTCCTCGATTCCTTGAAATTTTTTTTGCTAAATTAGCACCCACTAGTTCAAGTGCTAGGATATGATGTGGGGTTAGTGGGAAGGGAGGAAGCTTAGAGGGGAGGAGGAAAAGGAAGAATAGATTTTAGATTCTAGAGATTGAGGATTTCATCCTTGGTAAAAATTCTTTTTTAAAGAAATCCTTCTCCGCATAGAAAATCCCATGAACAACTACCTAGGGTATGCCCTTGATGAATTCAAAATTCTAAGGGGAGTCATGTTGTTTCTCTCCCTCTCACATTTTCCAGTGCATGACCCTAGATGTTATCCAAAGGGGGCATGCACCCTCTTTCATTTTTTTTCTTCAACTTCTTGTAACAAAAAGGGAGGACACATGCCACCTTTGAATTTATCTAGAAAGGAGGCGTGCACCCTCTTTCTCACTCCCATTCAAAATTCAAAAGAGGGGTTAACACCCTCATCCTTATCAAATAAGTGCCACCTCCTTTCTCATTCCACGAAGGAACAATACGTAAACAGAAGAGGGGGTGCTAACACTTTGTGCCTCCTTATCCTAATATGAATTGGTGACCCAGGTGGCACCAACTCTTGGTATCCCTGCAAGTTCAATTTAATTGAGTTAAAACTAATTTAATTAGGAAACCAACATAAGGAATAAATGAGCTCAATCAAATCAATCAAACCCAATCTAATTAGGAACATAAATTAAGAAAACAATACGAGCCCAATTAGATTAGATCAATCCCATCTTAATAGAAAAACCTAATTAAGGAGAAACATAGGTCTAATTATGATTTTCTTAGACCCAATCAAACTATGCAAGTCTAATTAAGCAATCCAAGACTAAAATTTTTGTTTGTGTGATTCCATAGGTTCAGTTCTATTTGGTAGTGGGACATATTGTGATCTTTATCATCAATATCATCAAAACTATTTTTTGATGGATCAAAACTCTTTCCAATTCAGCCAATTAGAATAATTGATCATCTAAATAATTCTAATTAGTCCCACAATCTATCAATGACACTTAGTAGTATGTAATGGCAACCCATCAAAATCGAATGGACAACCCTCTAGGTGCAGTTATCATGTAATTCGATTCTTCTATCATGAATCCCTACAAGCATAGGTTAAGGATAACTCGTCAAACCTGATCCGTGTCATATGTTAAATTTAATCGACTTGAGTCCATTGTGAAATCTTATGGAAATACTTTTTCATCTTTCAAACTACCATGGCCATGGTTTTAGGACTTAGTCTCACGATCTATATAAGACTACTCCCATCTGTCGAGGTCGATAGATCTCATATTGATGCACACCCTATTCCTATAAGGAATATAGAGCAACCAACTTACACCTCAAAGCTCCATATGGCTAGAAGACTGAGTTGCATCAAACTACAGCACCCTCATTATGAATAGCTGAAGTATCTCAGGTCATAGAACTATTCACACTACCGTAGCATTGAGTACGACACTGATGAAAAGGTAGACATCCTAGTGAGTACTTGTATTTGGTCATGCTCAGTACTCTTGTTCCTAACAAGCATCTGCACTCTCACTCCGATGTTTCCATACCATAGATTCAAGACATATCTATCCTAAAAAAGTGATCATACATCAATCTTTCCAAATTGAATATCATCTCGATAATGATCCTATGATTAGTAGTATTTAATGTATTAATTATTAATAACACATGTCTCAAATTCTTAACTCTTGAAAATATATGTCATTATATTTATTAATTTAATGGATGATTCATAGACACTTTGAACTCAGATATGAATGAAAAAAATTAATTTTATTAATATAAAAAGTCAATATTACTAAATATATCCTAAGAAAGTTTTATAAATGGATGATTCATAGACACTTTGAACTCAAATATGAATGAAAAATTTTAATTTTATTAATATAAAAAGTCAATATTATAAAATATATCCTAAGAAAGTTTTATAAGTGTCGGCTAATCTGACTTCTATGATATACATCTAACAATTTTTCACTTGCACTAAAGCCAATTGCTACAAATCTAAGTCCCATCTTTTCAAAATGGGTTTCAATCTTTTGCTAGCTTAATTACTTTGTCAGTGGGTCAGTCACATTATCTATGGTGTCGACTCTCTACACCTCGACCTATCCCTTCTCAAGATAATCACCGATGAGGTCGAATCACCGTTCAATGTACTTGGACTTCTTGTTAGACCTTAGCTCCTTAGCAAGGGCATGGCACCATTGTTATCATAGAAAAGTGGAACGGCATCTGATGGCATCATACCTAGCTTTGTAATGAACTTCTTGAACTAGAATGCCTCTTTAGTAGCTTTTAATGCGGCAATGTACTCTACTTCCATGGTGGAGTCTGTAATAATAGTCTGCTTAGAACTCTTCCAGCTTATAGCAGCACCATTGCACAAGAACATACTGCTTGATGTCGACTTTCGATCATCAATATCAGATATAAAATCTGAATCAGTATACCTCTGCACCTTTAATTCTTCATTACCAAAGATCAAAAAATATCCTTAGTCTTTCTCAAGTACTTAAAGATATATTTCATAGAAGTCTGGTATTCTTTCTTTGGATTCGACAGATATCTACTTGTGACACTCACAACATGGGCAATATCAAGTCATGTACAAAGCATGGCATACATGAGGCTCCCTATGGCCAAGTCTTTCTCAAGTACTTAAGGATGTATTTCATAGAAGTCTGGTATTCTTTCCCTGGATTTGATCGATATCTACTTGTGACACTCACAACATGAGCAATATCAGGTCATGTACAAAGCATGGCATACATGAGGCTCCCCATGGCCAAGTCTTTCTCAAGTACTTAAGGATGCATTTCATAGAAGTATGGTATTCTTTCCCTGGATTCGACTGATTTCTACTTGTGACACTTACAACATGGGCAATATTAGGTCATGTACAAAGCATGACATACATGAGGCTCCCTATGGCCGAGGTATAAGGGATCTTGCTTATGCATTCTACCTCTTCTAGTGTGTTAGGACTCATTTTCTTGGAGAGATGAATTCCTTGTCTGAAAGGTACAAGTCTCCTCTTGAAGTTTTTCATGTTAAACCTCTTCAGCACCTCCTCAATGTATATTTTCTGTGATAATCTTAGTATCCTTCTAGATCTATTTCTATAAACCTTTATTCCTAAAATAAATGACTCTTCTCCAAGGTCTTTCATGAAAAATTTCTTGGACAACCATAGTTTGACTAAGGTCAACATGGAAATATCATTCCTAATTAGAAGGATGTCATCCACATATAATACAAGAAAAGTGATAGTGCTTTTACTAACTCTTTTAAAGATATATGGTTCCTCTTTGTTCTTGATGGAATCAAATATTTTGGTCACATCGTTGAAACGAGTGTTTCAACTTTGAGATGCTTTAATCCATAAATGGATCTTTATACCTTGCAGATTTTGAGATCTCCATCACTAGAAGTGAAATCCAAAAACTACTCCATAGATATCTTTCTAAAGATATCTATTTAGGAAAATATTTTTCACATCTATTTATCATATCTCATAATTATGGTATGTTGTAATAGCAAGTAGTGTGCGGATGGACTTAAGCATGGCTGTAAGCAAAAAGGTATCCTGATAGTCAATACTTTTGCACTAACCTTTACCACAAGCCTAGCTTCATAGGTTTCTACCTATATATCTGTACCTATCTTTCTTTTGAAGATTCATTTACATCTAATAGGAACAATACCTACTGGTGGATCTTCCAAGGTTCAAACTTGGTTTGAGTGTATTGAGTTCATTTCTGACTTCATTGCCTCTAACCATTTCTCAGAGTCGATATCTGATATGCCTCGCTATGATTTTGGGATCATCTCCATGTATCCCATTTTTAGTGAGAAACATTTTCTCTATATCCTCTTTGATGATACCTAAGTACTTCTTAGGAGGGCAGGAAATCGTAATAGACTTACGAGGTGGATGAAGAGATGCATAGATTGGCTCTAATTGAATTGGGTGCACTGGTTCTGAGGCTCACTGCTCTTCAAAGACTTGCTCTTTGAGCCCAATTTGTCTTCCTGCATCTCCGTCTTGAATAAATTATTTTCAAGAAAGATTGCATGTTGATAAATGTATAAATCTAGCTATATAAGTATTAATTTATAGATCAAATTATCTTTATTTTTTAAAATTGATACTTTTTCTTGTATTTTGTAAAAAAGATGTGCACCATAACAAAGAATCCAATCTACAAGCCTAAAGGATATAAATTAAAATCTAAATAGTGAACAATTGAAGCCCAACACCCATCTTAAAGGTGGTCCAAAAAAAGTCCACATACTATTGGTCCACCATGGACTAGTAGCTTGATCCATAAAAAGCCTAAATGTGGTCCACCAATAAACTTGAAAGAGATTTGGGACTAAATTCATTAATGAATTTGAAAAGGATTTGCATCTAGATTCATCAATGAATTAGGAAGGGAATTATGGCTAGACCATCCAGAATTTAAATTTTTTTTATTTTTTTAATCCCACATCGAAAGAATGTAAATAATTTTTCTTCCCTGATATATATAAAAAGGCTTGTATACTTCATAAAAAAAAGTACTTTCCACTTTCTTCCATCCTTTCAACATACGAGAGGGAGAGTGAGCTGAGAAAAAAAGAGCCTCTATTAGGTTCTAAATTTTTTTTATTTTTTAACTCCAAGTTCTGTTAATGATTTAAGAGTTAAATATTTTTATAATTAGATTTATTTTAGCAATAAAATTTTACCCTTGTTATTTCAAATATTTTTCTTATAATTTTTTATTTCAGTATTAGGATAGTTTAAATTCTTGCAATTTAATTTCTATAATTTAATTTTTATAATTAGGCTAGTTTAATTTCTGTACATCTTTAAATTCTATAATTTAAATTTTAACAAGTAGTATAGAAGTTATTATATATTTTTTAAATAATTTTAAAGTTTTAATTTAGATCATATCTGGCTAAGCAAATCTCTTAGGATTAGCAATGAAACTAGACTATGATTAGAAGCTCTTTTTTAGGATCTCTTCTTGAGCTTTTAAATTTTTTAAATTTTTCTTTCTTTACAATTTCTTTCTAAGAGACTTGATGGACTATTGTTGAGTTTCAATTCCTTCATAGTTCATACTTGATTCAGTGCAAGAAAGGCAACAGATAGAAAGCTTATAATATTTTTACCTTCTTTTCTCTTCTTCCTTGTAGGAACCTTGATGGATTATTATCGGATCAGAATATCTTCATAATCCATACTTGGTTAATACAAAAGAAGAAGTTAAAAGGACATTATGAGAGAAACTATAGAAAGGCTCTCTAAATCTTTGATCTAGTGGATTTAAAAATCCTAAATCTTTAGATTATTTATCTTTACAATTTAATTAATTTTTACTTTAGTAGAAAGTAAAGAAATAATCTATCTCCATCTTTGTTAAAGCCCGCCCGAGTAAGGGTTTGAACACAGTTCAAATACTTAATTCCTCATGGGATCGACCCGTACTCACCGGACATGTGATAATTATATCATATACACATATAAAAGCATTAATTTAATAATTAAACTATCTTTATTCATGTCAAATTGATACTTTTATACATCATTTATAGGAAAGTATATTGTCATTGTGAAAATCTCAATTTTTGGAGTCCAATGATGCAGACGGTACTCAAATCAAAGTTCAGACAGGCCCGAAATTATATTTTAAAAACTAATAAAAGAATTGCATGATTTTTGGAGTAGCCGGTCCATGAATTGCATAATTTTTGGAGCAGCCGGTCCACCATGGATTGGCTGCTCGATCTACAGAGGCTCGCCTGGTCCACAAGAAGCCTTGGTTCGCGGTCCACAACTTTGATCTGTGGATCGTGGAGGTGTTTTCATCAATCTAGCACTGGGAACGCCATCTTATGGCCACCGGATCACTGGTGCCACCTCCTCATGAGCGGGAGAAGCCACCGTCCACCACCCGAAGATGCCACCCAAGCCGCCCTCTCCTCCACCAGAGTCCGCCTCATGCCATCTGGTCACTGCTCCTCCTCTGTTCCATAGTTTTCCTTTTTGTCTACCCAGCTCACCGAGTCCTTGGCCTATACAGGATCAACCTATACTCGTCGGACATGTTACCCTGCACATCGTGCCCTCGCAGTTTAAATTTAAAACACATCACATGTCAGCTCACAATCATATTGTAGTCTTCTGGAAGATAGAAATAATATCCTAAAGACTCCTTAGGATATCCTATAAAACAAGCCTTGAGGGACCTAGTTTCTAACTTATCCGTTTGCTATCATTTGGCATGGACTAAACCCCAAATCTTGAGGTGACTTAGATTTGGTTTCTAACCATGCCACATCTCATACAGTGTGGTAGGAACGATCTTAGAAGGAACCCTATTTAGTAAATAAATTGCTATTGATAGACTATGTCCTCAAAGAAAAATAGGAAGGTCAATGAAACTCATCATGGATCGAACTATATCTAATAGGGTTTGATTTCTTCATTCTAAAATTCTATTAAGTTTATGCATTTTAGGTGAAGTCCATTATGAGATAATGCAATGTTCTTTAAGATAACTTAGAAAATCTCCACTAAGGTATTCACCCCCTCGATCTGAATGAAGAACCTTAAGGAATTTCCTAGTTTGCTTCTTTATTTCATTTCTAAATTTTTTAAACTTTTCAAAGACTTCAGATTGAGTCTCATAAGATACATATAACCATACTGTGAAAAATCATCGGTTAAAGATAATGAAGTAGAGATAACCTCCTCTAGCTGGTACATTGAATGGGCCATACATATTAGTATGCACCATAGCAAGTATCTTTGTAGTCCTTTTCCCGTATCCAGTAAAGGATAGCTTGGTTATTTTTTTCTTGAAGGCATGACTTATAGATCCGATATGACTCAGAAATCAACGGACCCAAAAATCTGATTTTCTTTAATCTGTTAATCCTGTCTTCTTCTATATAACCTAGCCTTAGGTGCCATAAGTACTTTAGGTTAGTATTATCTCTAGGTCATTTAAATCCTATGATATTCATATTTTGCTTGATACAGTGCACAAATATATCAACATATAATTAAAAAATACCATTAATAAGAAATTTATTTTCAATAGTTTTATTTTCAAAATAAATATTACAATAGTCATTATAAAAACTAATAACATAATCTTCTTGTGTCAAATAAGAGAAAAACTAGATTCCTGCAAAGAATCAAAGATTTCTAGTTAAATTTTGTAACTAGTTTAATTAGTTTATTTTAAAAAATTAATTTTAAAAATAGACATAGGCTCTCACTATTTTTCTTGAATAACCTACACTCTTCAAGTGGAGAATCAAAAACCTCCACGATCACAATACCATTATTGAAAGATTTCTCATAAAGAATATGGATCTCCATATCCAGGATCATGAAATTATTGTTGATGCCATAAAAAAAGAAAAAAAAGAAAATAGAATAAAAGATACAATTTAATAGGACATGCAAAACTTCATTATAAAAAAATAATTACTTATAGAATAAAAACTTGTACTCTCCATCCCACATAATTTCTTTGAACAAGAAGTCCCAAATCTCTCACAAAGCTCTCAACTCTCAAAGAGACCCTCTAGTCCCTACAGGATTTCTCTACTGCTATCACCCCTTTTGGATATCCTCTAGATTTTTATACCAAGCTCTCTAATCCCTAAACTTATTTTTATAGCTTCTTTATCGAAGAGCACTTTGATAGGAATCCAATGATTCAAACTGCATCGAAAAAAATTCAATTTCTTGTCTAACTCATGTTTGACCCGTAGAAGACTCTTGGCTGCCTAATCATCATCAAACACACCTAAAATTATGTGGATCAAGTCCAAATCAAAGTTGGAATGCTCATAGCCATCAAATCATGCCTGGGATCACGTGGAGCCATCAGATCATGCACTTAAGGCTACGAGTCGAGTGCTCTACGATGTATAGACCAAGTATTCTAAATCTAAGAAAATAATTTCTGCACTAATTATCTCTATACAGCATCTCAAACCCTACTTTCAAGTACACTCGATAATCATCCTCATCGACCAACTGCTTAGAGCTATCTTGCAATGATTGAAAACTTCTAGGTGGATGGCGACATGGACAATTAACTTAATAAATTTAATATTTCCTACCATCCAAGGTCATCCATAAAAGTGCAGGTCATGTTTGACTTTTTCGTCGAGTGTGTACTTAGCCAACGATGCACTTAAAGAAGCTTCCATTGAGCATCTTGATAAATAGTCCAATCTAGCTACAACCTAGATTTTGCATGTGGATGGTGCCTCGAACTCCCAAGGTAGCAAGGTCGGGCTGATCCTTGCAAATTGGATGGAATGGTTGCTGAATACGCTCTGCGATTCATATTTAAGGTGACCAACAACTAAGCTGAGTATGAAGCTCTCCTAGCTGGCCTAAAGCTTGCCAAGAGCTTGAGGTAGATCAACTGAAGGTCTTCACCGACTCCTAGCTTGTGGCTGGCCAAGTAACCAATGAATATGAGGCTCGAGATTCGACGATAACCAAGTACCTAGACAAAGTGCTGACTTTAACACTAACACTTAAATACTTCAGCATCTTCCACATCCCTTGGTATGAGAATACTCAGGCTGAGACTCTCTCTCAACTGGCAACCTCGACAAATAATACCCTCGACTAGACCTACATCGAGTACTTAGAGACCCCAAGCATTGAGGAGGCCGAGGAAGTCCAATAGGTTGATCATAAGCCAAGTTGGATTGACCATTTTGCCAAGTACCTGGCTGACAACACCATCCCAAATAACCCTCCAAAGGAAAGAGGTTCAAATGGAAGGCTTCCAGGTACGTGCTATTGAATGGATAACTCTATCAAAAGTCCTCCTCACTACTCAAATGCCTTCGGCCTTTCAAAATCAACTATGTGCTCTAGGAGATCTATGAAGAAATTTGCGGGAACCACTTGGGGGCCAAATCCCAAGCTTACAAAGCCTTGAGGCACAGATACTACTGGCCAATCAAGCTAGAGGATGCAATGAAACTTGTCTAGAAGTGTGATCAATATCAGCACTTTGCCAACATCCAACACCAACCATCAAGCCAACTTGTCCAGCTCTCCTATCCTTGGCTGTTCACCTAGTGGGGAATGGATATACTCGATCCATTTCCTTCGATGTCTGGTCAGCAAAAATTTCTCACCATCACCATCGACTACTTCACCAAATATGTGGAGGCTGAGCCACTGGTGCACATCACTGAGGATAAAGTTAAGAAGTTCTTCTAAAAATCAATCATTTATTGGAATGGTCTTCCCCATACTATCATCATCGATAATGACTAGCATTCAATAATCAAGCTTTAGAGACTTTTGTATTGAGCTTCATATTCAGCACCGATTCACATCTGTCAACCATCCTCGATCAAATGGCAACCGAACCATCTGTCAGAGGCTCTAGACCAGCTGGACGAGTCCAAGGGCCGGTGGGTAGATGAATTGCCTAGGGTACTTTGGACTTACCATATGATGCCATGGACTTCAACGAATGAAACTCCTTTCAATTTGGCCTGCAGCACAGAGGTAATGATTCTTGTCAAAATTGAACTTCCAACTATGCAGATCGTGAAGGAAAAGCAAAACAAGTAGGCAAGGCACAAAAAAGTATTTTAAAATAATTTTAAACTAAGCACAGCAGAAGGCTTGATAGATTGATCAAAATGATCTACCAATCTACCTGCAACAGGAACAAGTATGATAATGTAGTATGCAAAAGATATCATAAGCAGGAAAAGAACCAAAAAGGTATAAGAATACCTTACCATTATACCTTTAGGAGGAGGTTATGAAAGGCCCTCAAGCCACACATTTGTCTGGCCTCTATGGGTAGTTCATACCAGGGCTCGATTCTGATCAACTCCTTTAGAGTACTAGCTGAAGGTAAAAAATACCTACACTTAGCATACAATATGCGAGAAAAACAAGGCAGAATATATGTATTTTAAAATATTTTTAGATATGCATGACAGAAGGCTCGGTAGATAGATTTAAACGATCTACCGATCTACCCGCAACAGGAACTAGCATAAAAATCTAGCATGCATATAACATCAAAAACAAGAGAATATATATAAGAGTACCATACCTTTATATCTCTGAGAGAAGCAATGGAAGTGTTGTGAGAAGGAAGAGGGTGCTCGAGCCACACAAACGTCTGGCCTCTACAGGAAATCCACACCTGGGCTCGACTCTGATCAACTCCTTCGGAGTGCTAGCTCTTCAGGATCCTTGGCTGATCTTCTTCTTCCAGGAAGACTAGGATGAAAGCAGGAACCCCTTTCCAAAATCTCTCTTTCCAAGACCTAGCTAGAGTACTAGGTTACTCACACCCAATCCTAAAACCTCTCACAACCCTTCTCTATTTCCTCTCTCTCAAAATCTGTGGATCAACCAATGGTAGCCCCTGAAAATGACATTCATTTGTAGAGGCAGCAGGGAGAGGGAGAAAGAGGAAAGAGGAGAGATGAGGAGAGAGAATGGGGGAGAGGATCAAAGCTATACCAAATGGGTCCAACCCATTAAGGTAAGTATAACCTTCATACTATAAAGCCTTGGAGCCAAAACAGGTTTGAATTCGAAATTCAAACCAGGTCAAAACCTGTCCAAAAAATCTCCATGAAATTCTTCCATAATTTTTGCTCGTCACAAGAAGTGTCGACATCCAAAAATTGCCAAGTATCGATACTTCACCAAGTGTTGACACCTGCAAAATTCCAAGTATCGACACTTGGAACAAAGTCAATCATATTGACTTCCGGTGATGACAAACGATTCTCAATCGTCGATTAGCCATAAGATCAGATAGAAATCTTCTATGGTGTGTGATCCCATAGGTTCGAATACTAAACCGGTAGCATTGAAACATTTCCAGTACCAGTCAAAGTCCTCATCTAGTAATGATACTCGACGTCCGGAAAGGTCGAAGTTGTAAAGCACCTCACAAGAACCTCTGGCATATAGTTGCCGTATAATTCATCCCTTTGACCTTATAATGCTCAGGATGACTTAGGGTTCAACTGCCAACCCTAATTTGGTCTATCCAGATCATGTCTCAACCTTACAAGTTTTGTGACTCCTCACAAGAACTACCCTGGCCATGGTTTTGCTGAATTGAGACATAGTGAGTCATTCACTCCAAACTATTTAGAGAGGTTAATTCCATCTTGATCCATCACCGCTCCACAAGTACTTGACTATACCCAGAAACTTTTCATTACTAGATTAGAAATCCAGGTAGTCCGGTACTAAAGTATAGTGAGTTGCTTGCAATCCGCCATGGTGACCTCAGGTCTAGGGACACATATATCCATATCCCTTCGTAAGCAACTCTTTAACAGAAGGGAGCTCCACAGATAGTCACGTTCAGTGAGATGTCATACATTTCACTCGCATGTCACACCAGTGTCTCTACACTCTTTGGTTAAGAAGACAACCAACAAATACGACATACAATAACCTATACTTGATACATCATCATCCTATAACAATATATCCTTTGGTTGTGAACCTGTTTAAGAACTACTTGATATATCCTCTCTACATCAAACAATGTAGTTCTAAAGACTTTATCACACAAGAGTTCTTTATAAGAAAATGTAAATATGATGGACAGCCAAAAATAAATAACTTTTATTTATTAAAGAATTCATATACAAAATACAAAATAGCACAACCATCTATAGCCTAGATGATTGGCTTTGGGATACAATTCCCAACAACTCCTACTTAGACTAAAGCCAATCAATACAGAATCTCATTCTCATTTTTCTTTTACAACAGTCGAACTCTTGAACTCCAATGGCTTTAGTGAAGGGATCGGCCAGGTTCTCCTTTCCATCAATCTTCTGAAGGTCAATGTCACATTGTTCCACGATCTCTCATACAATGTGATAGCACCGCAGAATATGCTTTGTGCGGTGATGAGACTTCGGCTCTTTGGCTTGAATAATGCTCTAGTGTTGTCACAGTACACTGGAATAGGACCATCCAGGGAAGGTGCCACTTCCAGCTCGCCAAGGAACTTCCATAACCACACAGCTTCCTTCGCTGCATCTGATGCTGCAATATACTCTACTTCGCATACTGAGTCCGCCACAATAGGCTACTTGGAACTTTTCCAGCAGACAGCTCCTCCATTCAGGATAAAGACAAAACCTGACACACTCTTGCCATTATCTTTATCTGACTGGAAACTGGAGTCAATATACCCAACAAGTTTCAAGTCAGATTCTTCATAAATTAGCCATTGGTCCTTAGTATTTTGTAAATACTTAAGGATGGTCTTTACCATTTTTCAATGAGCTTCACCTGGGTCAAACTAGTATCTGCTCACTATGCCTAGTGAGTATGCCATGTCTGGTCTAGTACATATCATGGCGTACATGATAAAACCCACTACTGAAGCATATAAAATTCTACTCATATGCTCTCTCTCCTCAGGAGTTGTCGCATAATTCCTTTTGGAGAGATCAATTCCAGTGCAATCAAGAGATAGCCTGTTGGCTCCACCCAGTGATTTTTATGAATAACAAAACATTGAGTACATATTGTATACTAATGTGTATTTCTAGCTATGAGTTTTCAGGAAGCAAGCACCTTAAATTCTCAAAAGTTTAAGTTTCATGGCACGCTGTGGCATGGAGAATTTTTCGTAATTAAGGGCATCCTCTTAATGCAAAAAGGGTTTTTACATGTTCAATTATTGATTGTTTATGTTTCATTTTAGTTTCAAAATATATGCTTGTATTTTTGGCTTAATTCGCACTTGATTATGAACTTTTCAAGGTCAAGTGTCGACACCTAGGAAGTCAAGTGTCGACACTTCAGCATTTGGCACGTAGAAAAACTTCTTGGCATGCCAAGTATCGACACCCAAAACTCAAGTATCGACACCTGCATTTCAAGTGTCGACACTTAGGTTTCCAAGTATCGACTCAAGACCTGAGATTTTTGAAAATACAGAACTTTGCCAATGGAGGCTTTTTGTGTCAAGTATCGACACCTGTGCATCAAGTGTCGATACTTGAAAGTTCAAGTATTGACACCTAGAAATCAAGTGTCGACACCTGACAGCCAAGTGTCGACACCCGACAAGCCAAGTGTCGACACTTGAAGTCTGACAGCCCTAATGAATCTATTTTTTTGACATGCAAAAATCACTTTTCAAGCTCCAAACGGCTAGATTCGAGGCTCCAACAGTCACAAATCATTTTTTGGAAGTTTTTAGTTGTATTTAACCTCCACCAACTTCATTCTTGATGCATTAAAGTCTATTGAAAGCTAAAAAGCCAAGATTCTCTCAAGAACTTCACATCAAGAGCTACTTAAAGTTTGATTCCCTGAAAAAGCTTACTTCATTCCAAAAGAGGAGTTTAAAGAATATTCCAAGGAGGACACAAGAGAAAGCATCATCTTGAGCTTCAAAGCTTCTATTCTACTCTTGAAGAGAGTTTGTCTTAATTTTTTAAATTGTATATCTACTTTTATCTTGTGATTTGACCTTGCTTTTAAGGGTGTCTTGAAAGAAGGTTGTTGTGGTTTGTTGGTAAGCCAAAGGGACAAAACCAACTAGGGTTAACTTGTGAGCCTGAAGACAAAACAAGTATAAAGGTTTGTTGGTAAGCCTAGATGACAAAACCAACATAGGTTTTGACTTGTGAGCCTTTTGAAAAACAAGTCAGCTGTAATCTTGATTGGATTATAGTGGAATTCCCAAGGGTGGCTTGGGAAGTGGATGTAGGAACTAGGTTTGCACCGAACCACTATAAACATTGTGTTTGTGTGTGATTGCCTTCTTTCCTTCTTGCTCTTTGTTTATTACAATTCATTTACTGCTTTCCGCTGCATTCAATCTTGTGCATTGAATTTATTACTCACAAACACCACTAGACCTTCACATTACTGTTTTAAATTTTAAAAGATCCAATTCACCCCCCCTCTTGGGCTCCATTTTTGGACAACAAGTGGTATCAGAGCACCGGTACTCTCTTGTAGGTCCAAGGATATTGAGTAAAAGATCATGGCAGCCCCAATAGGAATGGATGTTGTTGAAGGTCAAGCTTCAAATCATCCCCCACTCTTCAATGGCACAAATTACACGTATTGGAAAACTCGCATACACATTTTATTCAAGCTATTGATTATAATATGTAGAGAACAATTGTAAAAGGTCCTCATCAGCCTACTATATTGGTTAATGGCATTCTTACTCCAAAAATGGAAGATGATTGGGATGAGAATGATATTAAGCAAATAGAGCTTAATGCTAAGGCTGTGAACTTGTTGTTTTGCTCTCTTGATCCAAGTGAATTCAATAGAATATCTAATTATCTCTCCGTCAAGGAGATTTGGTATACACTTGAGGTTACCCATGAGGGTACACACCAAGTGAAAATAACTAAGGTCAACATGCTCATTCATACTTATTAAATATTTAGAATGGAACCTACTGAATCTATTAGTGAGATGTACACTAGATTTACAAATATTGTGAATGGCATGAGAAGCCTAGAAAAAGTTGTTTCTAATGGTGAACTTATAAACAAACTTCTCAGGTCTCTACCGGCTTCTTGGGATGCAAAGGTGATAGCTATTGAAGAAGTCAAGGATGTCAACACTCTTCCACTTGAGCAATTATTGGGCTCATTTATGACTTATGAGCTCTTCCTCAAACAAAAGAATGTGGAAGTCGACAAAAAGAAGAAAGTGATCGCTTTCAAATCCACTGCTAGAGAAGAATCAAGCGATGACTCCGAAGAAGACGATGAAGAAGATGAGATGGCTCTAATGGCAAGAAAATTCAGAAGGTTCATGAGGAAGAAAAAGTTTAACTTCAAGAAGAAACCCTGAAAGGTGAGCCAAGTAAAGAGAAAGACAAGGAGAAAGATAAAGAGCAGCCCACTTACTTTGAATGCAAGAAACCGGGTCATTTTAAGGTGGAGTGCCCCTTACTCAAGAAAAGTATAAGAAAATTAAGGAAGAAGGCCATGATGGCAACTTGGAGTGATAGTGAGGACTCCAGCTCCAAGGAAGAACAGCAGGAAGTTGCAAACTTCTGTCTGATGGCGGATCATGATGAGGTACAATCTGAAACTGAGAATGAATTTACATTTGATGAACTTCATAAAGTTTTTAATGAATTAGTTATAGAATTTCAAAAACTAAAGTCAAAACATAAAGATTTGAAAAAGCAAAATTTGGAGTTAGCCAAAGCAAATCATAAGTTTTCTAATGAAAATGACTGTCTTCTTCTTCAAAATAAAGAATTAAATGATAGGATTTCAGCTCTTGAAAAGGAAAAAGAAGTTTTGAAAAAGAAAAGTCCTTCAATTTCAAATAAAAATCTTTCAAAACAAAACAAAGAAATTTTGGATGAAAATAAAAGATATAAAGAAGAAATTGAAAAGTTAAAACCTTTTGTAGATAAATTTACATACAGTTCTGAAAAATTAAACTTGCTTTTGAACAATCAAAGGGCTATTTTTGATAGAGCGGGTTTAGGGTTTAGAACTCATAAAAAACAAAAACTCTTCAAAAATTTTTTTGTGCCTGCATCTTCATCCATTACTTGTTATGCATGTGGTACTTTAGGGCATAAATCTTTTCTGTGCAATAAAAGGAGACTGAGCAACATAAAGAAAGTTTGGGTTCCAAAAGGAACCAATGCCACTAACCTAAAAGGACTCAAGATGACTTGGGTACCTAAAGTCTCTACTTGATCTTTATTACAGGTATGCCTTGCAACCAATAAGAAAAGAATGTGGTACCTTGATAGCGGTTGCTCAAGGCATATGACAGGAGATGTGGAGCAGTTCTCATCACTCGAATATCAAAATGGTGGCAATGTGACTTTTGGTGATATTGAAAGGGCAAAATTGTTGGTATTGGTAAAGTCCATATCACCCCCTCTTCTTACATTGATAATGTTTTATATGTTAATGGTTTGAAACATAACTTGCTTAGTATTAGTCAATTTTGTGACAAGGATTTTAAAGTTGTTTTTGAATCTTCCATGTGCATTGTTTCTAGTTTAGATGACAATAGCATCAAGTTCATTGGTCATAGGCATGGCAATATTTATATGGTTGATCTTGATGATCTTCCGATTCAAAATGGTCAATGCCTAGTGGAAATGGAAGCCAAGATCAATGAAATTAGTTGGCTTTGGCATCGTAGACTAGGCATGCTAGTATGCATTTGATTTCAAAACTTAGCAAAAAGAATTTGATAAAAGATTTGCCAAAACTCAGTTTTGAAAAAGATAAGATTTGCAGTGCAAGTCATCTTGGAAAACAAACCAAATCCTCTTTCAAACCAAAAGGAGTAATCTCTACATCTAGACCCTTAGAGTTGCTTCACATGGACCTCTTTGGGCCAACTAGAATATCTAGTTTAGGAGGTAAGAAGTATAGTCTAGTCATTATAGATGATTTCTCACGATTTACATGGGTCATGTTTTTAGCACACAAAGATGAAATGTTTTCTGAATTCATTAGATTTTATAAACGAGTTTCAAATAAAAAAGATGTTTCAATCGTATCTTTGAGAAGTGATCATGGAACCGAATTTGAAAATACTGATTTTGATAAATTTTATATTGAAAATGGCATTCATCACAATTTTTCAGTACTTAGGACACCTCAACAAAATGGGGTGGTAGAAAGGAAAAATAGAACTCTTGAAAAAATGGCATGCACCATGCTTTGTGAAAATGATTTACCTAGATATTTTTGGACGGAAGCCATGAATACTGCATGCTATGTTTTAAATCGAGTTTTGATCTGACCAATTTTAAAAAAAACACCATTTGAGCTTTGGAAGGGTAGAAAATCCTCAATTCATTATTTTCGAGTTTTTGGATGCCGTTGTTTCATTTTAAGCAATGGTAAGAATAATTTGAGCAAATTTGATGCTAAATCAGATAAGGGAGTCTTTTTAGGCTACTCCACATCTAGTAAGGCATGCAGGATTGAAGAAGTCATACATGTAGTATTTAATGAATCTGACCAGAAATTTTCTAGAAAAGAAGATGTACTTTCTGATGAAACAGGTACCAAGAAAAATGAAAGTATAAACAACAACGAAGAACCTACCAAGGAACAAGAAGATGATCAAAACACCGAAGGAGATCAAGCACAAGGTGATGAAAACACATCTACAGTTGATCCACTACCAAAAGAATGGAGGTATGCTCATGGACACCCAAAAGAACTAATTATCGGTGATCCATCTAAAGGTGTAAGTACTCGATCATCCCTTAGAAATATCTGTGATTATTTAGCTTTTATTTCTTAAATTGAATCTAAAATTATTGAGGAAGCTGAATGTGATAGTAATTGGATAAATGCTATGCAAGATGAACTTAACCAATTCAAAAGAAACAATGTTTGGACATTAGTAGATAGGCCTTCAAATATCTCAATTATTGGCACAAAATGGATTTTCCGAAATAAACTTGATGAAAATGGTTTTGTTACAAGAAATAAGGTTATACGAGTTGCCAAAGGATACAATCAGGAGGAAGGGATAGATTTTGATGAAACCTTTGCTCCTATGGCTAGACTTGAGGCAATTAGGCTATTGTTGGCTTTTGCTTGCTTTATGAGTTTTAAATTATTTCAAATGGATGTTAAAAGTACCTTCTTAAATGGTTTTATTGAAGAAGAGGTCTATGTTGAACAACCTCCTAGTTTTGAAAATTCTGAATTTTCAAATCATGTTTTCAAACTTCATAAAGCTTTGTATGGTTTGAAACAAGCTCCTAGAGCTTGGTATGATCGTTTAAGTTCTTTCTTGCTTAAAAATGATTTTCCTAGAGGTAATGTAGACAAAACTTTATTTTTGAAGAAAAAAAATGATGATCTCTTAGTAGTGCAAATCTATGTAGATGATATCATTTTTGGTGCTACTAATGAATCTCTTTGTCAAGAATTTGTAAAGTTAATGCAGGGTGAGTTCGAGATGAGCATGATGGGAGAACTGAATTTTTTCCTCGGACTCGAAATAAAGCAAACCAAAGAGGGGATCTTCAGCAACCAAGCGAAGTACACAAAAGAAATACTCAAGAAGGTTGGGATGGAGAACACCAAGCCTTTAGGTATCCCTATGAGCTCTTCTTGTAGACTTGACAAGAATGAATAAGGTAAATCTATTGACCAAAAATTATATCGTGGCATGATCGGTTCATTGCTATATCTCACTGTCAGTAGGCTAGATATCATGTTTAGTGTTTGTATGTGTACTAGATATCAGTCTAATCCTAAAGAGTCTCATCTTTTGGCTGTTAAACGCATACTTAGATATCTATCTGGCTAATTAAAATTGGTTTGTGGTACTCTAGAGATTTTCATTTGAATTGATTGCTTATTCTGATGCTGACTTTGCTGGGTGTAAACTTGATCATAAAAGTACTAGTGGAACCTGTCAGTTTCTTAGAGTAAATTTGATCTCTTGGAGTAGCAAGAAACAGAATTCAGTTGCTCTATCTACGACGGAAGCCGAATATATAGCAGCTGGAAGCTGTTGTGCTCAAATCCTTTGGATCAAACAACAAGTCGAAGATTTTGGCATTAAACTAATTAAGACACCCATAAGATATGACAATACTAGTGCAATCAATCTAACTAAGAATCCTGTGCAACATTCAAGAAGTAAATATATTGAAATAAGATATCATTTCATAAGAGATCATGTACAAAACTCTAATGATATACTTAAATTTGTATGTACTGATGATCAATTAGCCGATGTGTTTACCAAACTATTGAGTGAAGAAAGATTTTGTATGATTAGAAGAGAGTTAGGTATCATTGACCCATTCTCCTAGAACTCTCTCAAACTTCATCTTATCCAAGGTATTTTACTCAAAAACCACTTGCTTTTAGACCCAAAAGCATTTAAATACTTCCTCAAGTTTTTTAAAAATTTTTCAATTTTTTTTTGGGATTTTCTTGGCCAAGTGTCGACACTTGAGAAATCCTAAGTGTCGACACTTGCGACAAAAATCTGTTTTTAACGACGGACAGAGGGTTTTGTATTTTGTCTTCCCTCGCTTTCTCTCGAGCAAGAGTGGTCCCCCAAGCTCTCCTACATTCCAAATTAGTGTTTCCCCCTTCGTTTGTCAACAAAAATCAGGTATTTCCCTCTTTTATTTTCATTTTATTTTGTTTTCAAACCATGTAACCTAGAATAGGGTTTTTCCGACTGTTTTAAGGGATTTTGATCAAATTTCATGGGTTTTGATGGGTTTCTAAAACTCTATTTTAGGGAATCTTGGTTAAAGGCATTTTTCTCAGATTTCCCACGGATTTTTGGCCGATTTCATGCTTATTTCATCCGATTTTCAAAAAATCATTGTTGGATTGATTTTGGCCAAAATATTTGAGCTTTTCATCTAAAATCCAGTGGTCTAAAACTATTTATTGCATTATCATTATTTTGGAAAGGTTATTTATAATATTTTCGTGACATTTTACCCTCATTTTCACCACTTTGCTATTAGAGCTAAAACCCTAATTTATTTTAACCCAAGTTCCATTTTTTTCTAGTACTTTGGCCTTATAAAATGTATTTTACAAAGTTCAAATATAATTTTTTTTTTCTCAACCAAAAATATATTATATATATATATGGGGTAATGTCTTTTAATCTAAATGTAGTTTGTAAAATTTTCATTTTCAAACTATTGGTATATTACCTAAGATTTTTCTTTCTTGTTAAAGGCATTTTACAACCTAAGGTTGTTTTAATCCCAGCTTTCAAAACTTGTCTTAGCACCTCTTAAGAAAAGCAATTCTCTTTAGCTCAACCTATAGCAAGACCTATAGTTCTAAGCCTGATTGAACCTAACTTCCTTCTTTCCTATTCAGCTTGATTGAAATGGGTCCAAGAAAGAGATTAGCTATTAGAGGACCTAGTCAGAGATCAGAGAGGAGGACCAAGACTAGACATGATACAGAAAAGTCCAGTAGCTCAGTTGCCCCAGGTTCCCATGCAGAGAGGATGGCAGGGAAGGCTGTAGCCTCTAATCGACGGGTTGACCTCGAGTTCTTCGATAGGTAGCACTTTCAGATTCGTCAGACCCTCACTGATGCGGGATTGGTACCCTTCTGCACCATACAGGAGAGGTATTACCCCCACTTAGTTCGAGAGTTTTATGGAGCCTTGGACTGCTGTCGGTTGTTGTGGAGGACTTCTGTTCGGGGTGTTGAGATTCTTCTGACTGAGGAGCTTCTGAGTAGGGTTTAGGAGATTCCACACCGGGGTATCATTATTTTCTCTATTGAGGACAGAGAGGCCACCTTTCGATGTATTTTTGAGCATGAGGATGTTCACGGAGTGACGGTGGTCACCACGAATCAGCTGTCAGTGGAGATGCGCCTCCTGCATCATATCACGACTTGGATACTGCTTCCGAAGACTGGGCGCTTCGACTTCATCACAGAGAGGGAGCTAATGCTCATGGTTTGTTTGACTCAGAGGATCTAGGTCGATATTCCATCTATGATGTTAGTACAGATGAGAGATGTAGCGAGCCAACGTCGACACTATCTGCCATATGGTATTGGGTTGACCCAACTCTTTAGAGCATGTGGAGTATCCTTGGAGGGGGAGATCCCCAAGGAGATCTTGCACACGGATGTATACGATGAGAGGTCACTTTATTGCATGGGCTACATATTGGTTGCAGGTAGATGGGTCCGGAGAGAGTCTGGCCAGGAACCAGATGAGGAGGACGAGGTACGAGAGGCAGAGGCAGGGCCATCAGGGCCGGTCAGTCCTCCTACTCAGGCCGCTCATGCATCTGAGACAGAGTCTGCGACACCTTCTGCTACTCCTTCAGTTGCTCCTCCAGCATCTACAGGATTACATTTTGAGGAGTTTTTCATCAGCAGTTTGCAGAGGTTAGAGGTGAGCTCATTAGTCTTGGAGTTCAGACGACTCAGCTATGGATTGAGATAGAGAGCCTTAGAGCTCATACAGCTTCAGAGCATGCTGAGATTCGTTAGACTATGGAGGCAGGATTTGCTTGCATTGAGGATTTGCTTAGATCCCTGCTTCCTCCTGTTGCTCCTGCTGATCCACCTGCTGGTGATGATGACGACGACCACTAGGATGATCCTGATGATACCATTGAGGATGGTGACCGTACTGATGGGATTGAGGATAGAGCTACAAATGTTATTGATGACGATAGTGACAGTGACGATGGTGCTGATGGATATGAGGTAGTCAACCGAGGGCTGCAGTCTCCTGATGTTCTTCCTGCTGATGTGACTGGCACACCTGTCACCACTGATCCAGTCTTTGTTACTCCTGCTGAGACTCTACCCCCTCCCTTTACTAGAGCATCTAGAGTTGTACCCCATTTTGGACCCTCCACTAGGACTCGGAGTCGTGGTATCTTGAAGACTCCTAGTGGTCTAGCCCATAGGTCTAGGGTTACTGGTCTTATTTCCTTTGAGATCCCATCTGATGAGGATTAGCCTCACAGATGTTTATTGTGTTGTATGCTCTTTATGATTCATGTTACTTATGATGTATGACTCTTGATATATTCTGTTTGTTTCAGTTTTGCTGATGCATCAGCAAGTTTTATATTGAAAACACTACTTAACAGATATATATATTTTAGTTTGATGTTTATAAATTGTGATTCACTATGTTGCTTGATTGGTTACATTTATTTCATAAATATACTTTCTTTTTGGCTCTGATACCTGTCAACTTTGATACTCTACCACTTTTTGTCTCCATGCTAGTTTTGAGGGGGAGGTTATTCCCTTTTCTAATAATTAACAAAAAGGGGGAGTATGGTATAAATTGTTTGTGTTTGCAAATTTTTCAATTTGATCTGATACCCAGAATAACATATTGTTTGTTCTGATTGGAATTATCTAATTGAGGAGGAGACTTATTCTTCCTAACTATGAAAATTGTGGCTTACAATCATATTCATGAAATATCATAGTTGAAATTGAAAATTAATGCTGATTTACTCAAGGTTTTGTCATCATCAAAAAGGGGGAGATTATTGGCTCCACCCAGTGATTTTGATGAATAACAAAACATTGAATACATATTGTATACTAATGTATATTTCTAGCTATGAGTTTTCAGGAAGCAAGCACCTTAAATTATTAAAAGTTTAAGTTTCGTGGCATGCTGTGGCACGGACCATTTTTCGCAATTAAGGATATCCTCTTCATGCAAAAAGGGCTTTTACATGTTCAATTATTGATTATTTATGTTTCATTTTAGTTTCAAAATATATGCTTATGTTTTTAGCTTAATTCGTACTCGATTATGAACTTCTCAAGATCAAGTGTCGACACCTGGGAAGTCAAGTGTCGACACTTCAGCATTTGGCATGCAAAAAAATCCCTTGGCATGCCAAGTGTCGACACCCAGAACTCAAGTGTCGACACCTGCATTTCAAGTGTCGACACTTAGGTTTCCAAGTATCAACTCAAGACTTGAGATTTTTGAAAATACAGAACTTTGCCAATGGAGGGTTTTTGTATCAAGTGTCGATACCTGTGCATCAAGTGTCGACACTTGAAAGTTCAAGTGTCGACACCTAGAAATCAAGTGTCGACACCTGACAAGCCAAGTGTCGATACCTGAAGTTTGACAGCCCTAACGGATCTATTTTTCTGACTTGCAGAAATCACTTTTCAAGCTCCAAACGGCTAGATTCGAGGCTCCAATGGTCACAAACCATTTTTTGGAAGTTTTTAGTTGTGTTTAACCTCCACCAACTTCATTCTTGATGCATTGAAGTCTATTGAAAGCTAAAAAGCCAAGATTCTCTCAAGAACTTCACATCAAAGCCACTTAAAGTTTGATTCCCTGAAAAAGCTTACAAGCCCATCCTTACTTCATTCCAAAAGAAGTTTGAAGAATATTCCAAGGAGGAGACAAGAGAAAGCATCATCTTGAGCTTCAAAGCTTCTATTCTACTCTTAAAGAGAGTTTGTCTTAATTTTTGAAATTGTATATCTGCTTTTATCTTGTGATTTGACCTTGCTTTCAAGGGTGTCTTGAAAGAAGGTTATTGTGGTTTGTTGATAAGCCGAAGGAACAAAACCAACTAGGGTTAACTTATGAGCCCGAAGACAAAACAAGTGTAAAGGTTTGTTGATAAGCCTAGGTGACAAAACCAACATAGGTTTTGACTTGTGAGCCTTTTGAAAAACAAGTCAGCTATAATCTTGATTGGATTATAGTGAAATTTCTAAGGGTGGCTTGGGGAGTGGATGTAGGTGCTAGGTTTGCACCGAATCACTATAAACATTGTGTTTGTGTGTGATTGCCTTCTTTCCTTCTTGCTCTTTGTTTATTACAATTCATTTACTGCTTTTCGCTACATTTAATCTTGTGCATTGAATTTATTACTCATAAACACTACTAGACCTTCACATTACTGTTTTAAATTTTAAAAGACCCAATTCACCCCCCCTCTTAGGCTCCATTTCTGGGAAACATAGCTCTTCTTGGAATTCTCCATACTAAACCATTTCAGCACGGTGTTGATTTACGTAGACTGGGACAGTCCCAAAAGCCTCTTAGATCTATCTCTATAGATCTTCATACCCAGTATATAAGAGGCTTCATCCAAGTCCTTCATAGAGAACTGAGATGATAACTAGACCTTTATTCCTTGCAGTGCTGCGATGTCATTCCCGATTAAGAGAATGTCATCCACATACAGCACAAGGAATACAATCATAGAACTATTAGCCCATTTGTAAATGCAAGGTTCTTCTCCATTCCTAACGAAGTCATACGACATGATACACTTATCAAATCGTATGTTCCAACTCCTTGATTCTTGCTTCAATCCTAGATAGACTTTTGAAGCTTGCACACCTTTGACTCGTCTGTGGATGTGAACCCTTCAGGTTATATCATATACACCTCCTCTTCCAGCTCATCATTCAGGAAAGCTGTTTGGACATCCATTTGCCAGATTTCATAGTCAAAGTGTGCTACTAAAGCAAGCATAATCTGAATGGATTTAAGCATTGCCATAGGAGAGAACGTCTCGTCATAGTCAAATCATAACATTGACGATACCACTTGGCAACCAGATGGACTTTATAGGTCTCCACTTTTCTGTCTGCACCCTTTTTCCTTTTGAAAATCCATTTGCACCCAATGGATTTTATCCCTTCAGGTGGATCAACCAATGTCCATACATTGTTGATCTCCATGGACTCCATTTCGGATTTCATGGCTCCTAGTCATGATTGAGAGTCGGACCTCTACAACGCATCCATATAGGTGATCGGATCCTCATTGTTCTCATCAAGTTCAATGGGATCACCGTCCCGAACCAAGAAATCATAGTATCTATCCGGTCGGCTCAGTACTCTACCGGATCTCCTTAATGATTCTAGAGTGGGCTCTGAGTGTGATCTAATCACAGCCGGTTCTATGTTGTCCTTTAAGTGTGTCGGTTCTTCTACTTGTTGAACTTCACTAAGTTCAATCTTAGCGGCTATAATCCCTTCACCAAGGAACTTCTTTTCAAAAAGATAGCCCTAAGACTGATGAACAACTTTTGTTCCTCAACTAAGTAGAAGTAATACCCCTTAGACTCTTTTGGATACCCAACAAATAGGCACCAGTCAGATTTAGGTCCAAGTTTGTCCGTTTCCAAATGTTTTACATAAGCCGGGCACCCCCAGACCCGAAGGTGTGAAAGTGTTGGCTTACGTCCAGTCCACATCTCATATGGTGTTTTACTAACAGACTTACTTGGAGCCCTATTCAGAAGGTAACAGGCTGATTCTAAATCATATCCATAAAAGGATATCGATAGAGAAGCAAAGCCCATCATGGACCGAACCATGTCTAACAGGGTTCGATTCCTCCTCTCAGACACTCCATTTAACTAGGGTGTCCCTGGAGGCATCCACTGAGAGAGAATCCCATTCTCCTCAAGATATGTTAGAAAATCATCCGAAAGGTATTCACCGCCTCAATCAGATCGAAGGGATTTGATATACTTTCCGGTTTTTTTTCTACTTCATTACGATATCGTTTGAACATTTCAAACGATTCAGATTTATATCTCATCAAGAAGATATAACCGTACCTCGAAAGGTCATCTGTAAATGTAATAAAATAACCGTACCCATCTCTGGCACTAGCATTCATAGGTCTGCATACATCAGTGTGTATCAGACTTAGAATCTCATTGGCTCGTTTACCTTTTCCAGTAAAATGTGACTTTGTCATTTTCCCAAGAAGACAAGACTCATAGATTGGAAGTGAACTATCTTCACTAAAATCGAGAAGACCCTCGGTTTTCATCCTGTTTATCCTGTTCTTGTTAATATGACCTAGCCTATAATGCCATAGGTATGCTTCGTTGACATAATCTATCCTAGGGCATTTGCTAGACATGTACATTATACTAACAGGTCACGATAGTACATAGATGTCATCACGCATTTGTCCATTCAAAATTACATAACCATTCAAAATGATTTTGCAAATGTCATTTTTATTAATAGTTCATAACTATACATGGCCAACTGGACTACAGAAATGACATTCAAAATAAAAAAAGGATAAAAATGATACTCGTTCAAAACGATAGTACAGGACTCGAAAACAAGTTTAAGGACTCCCAACGCCAGAACTGGAACTCGGCTTCCATTTCCCACATTCAAGAACATCTCGCCATCCTCGAATCTTCTACTAACTTGAAGTCCCTGCAAAGAATTGTAAATGTGAATTGATCTTCCTGTATCCAATACCCAGTTAGTAGTATCACAAACAGAGAAACTACTAGGTGTTGTCATATAAATACCTTGTCCAGGACCATCCTGCAGCTTTCTCTTCTTGGACCTGTTTAGGTCAAGGGATGCAATATAAAGAGGATAGTTTCTCTTCCAATGACCCTTCTTCTTGTAGAAGAAGCACTCTGCACGACTCTGATCAGCTTTCACTTTCTTGACCTGATTGGGCCCAGAAGCACTAAGCACCTTTTTCCCTTTATTATTATTATTCTTCTTCCCTTTCTTAAAGGGACCACGCCCTCCCGAAGAACCTCCCACTAGATTCACCACCCCTTTATTCAACTGGTGGTCTTTCTCATAAGTCTGTAGCAACCCCAATAGATCATGGTAGTTGACTGCAGGCTTATTCATTCTGTAATAATCGAGAAAGTCTAGATAGAAGGAGGGGAGAGAATTCAAAATCGCATCTTTTCCAAGCTGTTCATGCAAGGGACAGTCGAGCTTGCCCAGGCGCTCAATCATCTCGATCATGTACAGTACATGATTAGTGATTGAGGCACCATTACGCATCCGTGCGTTGTAGATAGCACAAGAGACCCTGTACCTCTCAACGTCGTCTGGTGTCCTGAAAGACTCCTTCAACCTTTGAAGGATTTCTTTTGGCTGAGCTTTCTCAAATTTGCAACTAAACTTGTCGTTCATCGCAGCCAATATAATGCATCGAACAATGGTCCTGTTAGAAAGCCACTTCTGATAAGTGTCTCTGACTGAACATCGAGCATTGGCAGCAGGGATCTCAGGTGCCAGATCCGATATCACATATAGGATCCATTCATGCTCCAGGACAATCCTGAGCCTTCGATACCATCTATCGAAGTTGAATCCATTGAGCTTCTCATTATCGAGAAGAGACCGGAGTGACAGGTTGGAAGACATCTGAAAGGAAAACCAAAACTAATTAGTGTATATGAATTATTAACCTAAAGACATCGACTTTAGTCTAAAGGCCCCTCCCACTATTTTGTACAGATTGGTAGCCTCTACCTCTAATCCGAGGAATTACTTTAATTCATTAGTGGGTACTAGAGTCCAATAGATAATACATGAGCCCGACTTTGGTTGGCCCACCCATGCATGTCTAAAGGTATGTTCTTTAACCGATTACTTCTCCAAGTAATCTCTAGCAATTGGGTTTTGCCCTAAGGAGCACTTCAATCAGCCTTTGGGCCTCCTATTGAAGGTCCTGATTAGGTCCAACTATTAACATGACAAAATTCAATGCTTCTAACTAACGAATGGTCAAGCCCGACTTTGGCCGGCCCACCTGACCACCGTTAAGAGAGTTGCACTGAGCCATCATATTAGGAACAATAATTTCAATAGCTCGATGAACACCCGATCTTTGGATCTGTCGATGAACACCGAACTACTAGACACATTACTATCCTACTTAATGGGAGGCTAGGACTTAATTATCTCTATAACTTTATCTTTTTAAGGATTTAATAATTTAGAGGGTTTTAACTTTGATATGACAAATGAAGAGAAGAGAAGACATGGATCAATCTTCCACTGACCACATCAGTAATCTAGGAGGTTACATATAACTAATGATCCATGGACACCTAAAATTAGTCAAGACTGATTAACCTTGGGTGACAAGGGTTAACACGAGTCAATAAGCTATCTAATCAATCCTGATTGACCACATTGGCCAGGTAAGTGAGATCATGGGTTGGGTTCTGTTATTAACCGTCTTGTCTTAGACACCAACATAGTTGGCTAGGTAAGAGGTAGCTCCAAAGAACCATGATCACAATGCCAAACTTACCTCGACACCAATCGGTTCATCAGACTCAATCAAACTAGCCTAAAGACTCGGGCTTTTCACTGAGCCACAAATTAGATCCATTTAGATTATGGACTAATCAATCTAACTATTATATAGATCTAGAGAAGAAATCCTAACTCAACTTTTGATTAGATCAGTTCTCCAATTAGTCCAATACATCTAAACTTAGGTCTAACCCAATTAAGGACCTAATGAAGCTAATCCATGACCCTTAAGACTTATTGAAATGACTTAAGATCTTTGAATCATATTCCTAGAGTTCTTAATCAATCTTAATTCAAAATTAAGTTCAAAGGCCTTAAAATAAATTAAAACAATTTTAATTTATCAAGTAAAACAATTTTACAAAAAAAAATTGAATTCATTGATTTTTCAGAATTTTCAATCTAAGTGTCGACACTTCAGGAGAAAATGTCGACTCAATGCTGAGACAGAGAACAGAAAATAAAAAAACATGTTTTCTGGCACGCATTCAAGTGTCGACACTTCAAGAGTCAAGTGTCAACACTTCAGGGTCAAGTGTCGACACTTCAACCTGTCTTAAAAGAAAAATAGAAACCAGATCTCAGAAAATTTTTCATGAGTCGACACTTCAAAGACCAAGTGTCGACTTACAGCCTGAGATAATGAAAAAACAGTGATTTCAAATCTAATATTTCTCCAAATATTCAACAAAATCGATCAAAAATAACTCTTAAATCTTATCTAAAGTTATTTTATGATCATGTCATTAGATTAAAATATTTTTAATCTACAAATTTACTTTCTTCTTATTTTTCTTTTCAAGAGTCAATCACAGCGGCAACCCTACATGCCATAGGAGACCCCACTGAATGAGAAGAGAGGGTCTTGCAGCCCTACTTTCTCTTATGATTGGACGGCCATGGTGATGCACTCAATCCAAGTACTTAAGAAGAAAGTAGATATTATTAGCATGCTAGCATCATTATACTACAAAAAGGAACCTGGCTCTGATACCATTGAAGGTGAAAAATACCTACATCTAGCATACAATATGCAAGAAAAATATGACAGAAGATATGCATTTTAAAATATTTTTAGACATGCACAGCGGAAGGCTCGGTGATAGATCTAAACGATCTACTGATCTGCCCGCAACAGGAATTAGCATAAAAATCTAGCATGCATATAACATCAAAAACAAGAGAATATATATAAGAGTACCATACCTTTATACCTCTGAGAGAAGCAGTGGAAGTGCTATGAGAAGGAAGAGGGTGCTCGAGCCACACACACATCTAGCCTCTACAGGAAATCCACACCTGGACTCGACTCTGATCAACTCCCTCGGAGTGCTAGCTCTTCAGGATCCTTGGCCGATCTTCTTCTTCCAGGAAGACTAGGATGAGAGCAAGAATCCCTTTCCAAAACCACTCTTTCCAAGACCTAGCTAGAGTGCTAGGTTACTCATACCCAATCCCAAAACCTCTCATAGCCCTTCTCTATTTCCTCTCTCTCAAAATCTGTGGATCAACCAATGGCAGCCCCTGAAAATGATGTTCATTTGTAGAGGCAGCAGGGAGAGAAAGAAAGAGAAAGGATGAGAGATGAGGGGAGAGAATGGGGGAGAGGATCAAGGCTATACCAAATGGGTCCAACCCATTAAGGTAAGTATGACCTTCATACCATAAAGCCTTGGAGCCAAAACTGGATTGAATTCAAAATTCAAACCAGGTCAAAACCTGCCCAAAAAATCTCCATGAAATCCTCCCATAATTTTTGCTCATCATAGGAAGTGTCGACACCCAAAAATTACCAAGTGTCGATATTTCACTAAGTTTCGACACCTGCAAAATTTCAAATGTTGACACTTGGAACAAAGTCAATCATATTGATTTCCGGTGATGGCAAACGATTCACAATCATCGATTAGCCATAAGATCAGATAGAAATCCTCTGTGGTGTGTGACCCCATAGGTTCGAACACTAAGCCGGTAGTGCTAGAACATTTCCAGTACCAGTCAAAGTCCTATTCTAGCAATGATACCAGATGTCCGGATAGGTCAAAGATGCGGAGCACCTCACAAGAACCTCTGGCATATGATTGCCGTATAAGTCATCCCTTTGACCTTATAATGCTCAGGATGATCTAGGGTTTGATTGCCAACCCTAATTTGGTCTATCCAGATCATGTCTTAACCTCACAAGTTCTGTGACTCCTCACAAGAACTACCCTGGTCAAGGTTTTGTTGAATTATGACATAGTGAGTCATTCACTCCAAACTATTTAGAGAGGTCAATTCCATCTTGATCCACCACCGCTCCACAAGTACTTGACTATACCCAGAAACCTTCCATCACTGGATTAAAAATCCAGGTAGTCCGACACCAAAGTATAGTGAGTTGCTTGCAAGCTGCCATGGTGACCTCAGGTCTGAGGGACACATATATCCATATCCCTTCGTGAGCAATCCTTTGGCAGAAGGGAGCTCCGCAGATGGTCACATTCAGTGAGATATCATACATTTCATTCGCATGTCACACCAGTGTCTTTACACTCTTTGGTTAAGAGGACAACCAACAAATACGACATACAACAACCTTTACTTGATACATCATCATCCTATAACAATGTATCCTTTGGTTGTGAACCTGTTTAAGAACTACTTGATATATTCTCTCTATATCAAACAATGTAGTTCTAAGGACTCCATCACATAAAAGTTCTTTATAGAAAAATATAAATATGATGGATAGCCAAAAATAAATAATTTTTATTTATTAAAGAATTCATATACAAAATACAAAATAGCATAACCGTCTACAACCTAGACGATTGGCTTTGGGACACAATTCCAACACTAGCTCCTTAGGATCCTTGAGGCCGATCTACTTCTTCTCGAAAGACAAAGAGGAGAGGTGGAACCCTTCCTAACTAACTCTCTTCCCAAGACCTAGCTTGAGTGCTAGGTAGTCATACACCCAAAACCCTAGTCCTCCCAAACCTCTTTTCTTTTCCCTTTCCGAATTTCAGCAATCTCATTCGACAAGAAAACTTTTTTCTCTCTCAACCAGCAGCTCCTAAAACAAACCTTATTTATAGAGGCAGCCATGAGAGGAAGAAAGAGGAAGGAGGAGTGATTGGGGGACAAGGTCAAGGGCCATACTAAATTGGCTCTAAGCTCATAAGGCAAGAATGACCATCATTCCATGAAAGCTTGGAGCCAAAACTAGCCAAAATTTGAAATTCAAATTGAGGTCAAAACCTTCCAAAGAATGACCATCATTCCATGAAGGCTTGGAGCCAAAACCAACCAGAATTCGAAATTCAAATTGAGGTCAAAACTTTCCAAAAATTCTTTCCAGAATTTCTGCTCATCATAGCCAAGTATTGAGACTTCCTAGTGTCGACTTTCCAAGTGTCGACACTTGCAAGTGTTGATACTTCCAAGTGTCGACACTTGGAACATGGCTAATCATATTGACCTCCATTGATGGCAAACGATTCTCAATCATCGATCAGCCTTTAGATCAAATAGAAATCCCTATGAAATATGACCCCATAGGTCTGAACACTAAGCCGGTAGCACTGAAACACTTCCAGTACCAGTCAAAGTCATTATCTAGCAATGATACCCAAGTCCGGATAGGTCAAAAATTGTAGAGCAACATTCTAGAACCTTTGGCATATGGTTACCGCATAATTCATCCCTTTGACCTCAAAATGCTCAGGAAGACCTAGGGTTTGACCGCCAACCCTAACCTGGTATATCCAGATCATGTCTCAACTTTACAAGTTCTGTGACTCCTCACAAGAACTACCCTGGCCAAGATTTTGCTAAATTAAGATATAGTGAGTCATTCACTCCAAACCATTTGGAGAGGTCAATCTCATCTTGATCCACCACCACTCCATAAGTACTTGACTGTACCCAGAAGCTTTCATCACCAGATTAAAAATTTAGGTAGTCTGGCATCAAAGTACAGTGAGTTGCTTGCAAGCTACCATGGTGACCTCACGTCTTAGGGACACATATACCCATATCCCTTCGCAAGCAACCCTTTGATAGAAGGGAGCTCCATAGTTGGTCACGTTCAGTGAGATGTCATACCTTTCACCTGTATGTCACATCAGTGTCTCTACGCTTCCTGGTTAAGAGGATAACCAACAAATATGACATACAATAACCTACACTTGATACATCGCCATCCTATAATAATGTATCCTTTAGTTGTGAACCAATTTAAGAACTACTCGATATATCCTCTCTATATCAAATATAATATAGTTCTAAGAACTCCATCATACAAGAGTTCTTTTCAAGAAAATGCATATGTGATGAACAGCCAAAAGAATAAATTTTATCAATTAAGAAATTCATATATAATTACAAAATAGCACAACCATCTACAGTCTAGACGATTAGCTTTGGAATACAATTTTCAACAACTCCTACTTGGACTAAAGCCAATCAGTACAGAATCTTATTCCCATTTTCCATTTACAACTGTCGAACTATCGAACTCCGACAGCTTTAGTAAAGGGGTCGGCCATGTTCTCCTTTCCATCGATATTCTGAAGATCAATGTCACCTCATTCCACAATCTCTCGTACAAGGTGATAGCATCGTAGAATGTGTTTTATGCAGTGATGAGACCTCGGCTCTTTGGCTTGAGCAATGGCTCTAATGCTGTCATAATACACCGGAATAAGACTATCCAGGGAAGGTGCTACTCCCAGCTCACCAAGGAACTTTCACAACCACACTATTTTCTTTGCTACATTCGATGCTGCAAAGTATTCTACTTCACATACTGAGTCCATCAAGTAGGTTGCTTGAAACTTTTCTAGCAGATCGCTCCTCCAATTAGGGTAAAGACAAATCCTAACACATTCTTGCCGTCATCCCTATCTGACTGAAATCTGGAGTCAGTATACCCCATAAGTTTTAAGTCAGGTTCTCCATAAATCAGTCATTGGTCCCTAGTATTTTGCAAATACTTAAGGATGGTCTTTACCACTTTTCAATGAGCTTCACTTGGGTCAGACTGGTATCTGCTCACTATGCCTAGTGAGTATGTCACGTATGGTCTAGTACATGTCATGGCGTACATGATAGAGCTCATTGTCGAAGCATACGGGATTCTACTAATACACTCTCTCTCTTTAGGAGTTGTCGCACAATCCCTTTTAGAGAGAGCAATTTCAGTGCCTATCGGGAGATAGCCTTTCTTGGAATTTTTCATGCTGAACTGCTTTAGAACTATACTGATGTACATAGACTAGGACAGTCCCAGAAGCCTTTTAGATCTATCTCTATAGATCTTCATCCCCAGTATGTAAGAGGCTTCATCCAAGTCCTTCATAGAGAACTGAGATAATAACCAGACCTTTATTCCTTGTAATGCTGGGATGTCATCCTGATTAAGAGAATGTCATCCACATACAATACAAGGAACACAATCATGGAACCATTAACCCATTTGTAAATGCAAGATTCTTCTCCATTCCTAACGAAGCCATATGACTTGATACACTTATTAAATCATATGTTCCAACTCCGTGATGCTTGTTTCAGTCCATAGATGGACCTTTGAAGCTTGCATACTTTTGACTCGTCTGTGGATGCGAACCCTTTAAGTTATATCATATACACTTTCTCTTCCAGTTCACCATTCAGGAAAGCTGTTCGGATATCCATTTGCCATATTTCATAATCAAAGTGTGCCGCTAAAGCAAGCATGATCCAAATAGATTTAAGCATTGCCACAAAAGAGAATGTCTCATCATAGTCAATACTACAACGTTGACGATACCTTTTAGCAACCAGACGGGCTTTATAGGTCTCTACCTGCCCGTCTGTGCCCCTTTTTCTTTTAAAAATCCATTTGCACCCAATGAGTTTTATCCCCTCAGGTAGATCAATCAATGTCCATACATTATTGATTTCCATGGACTCCATTTCGGATTTCATGGCTTCTAGCCATTTCTTAGAGTCAGACCTCTGCATCGCATCCATATAAGAGAATGGATCCTCATTGATCTCATTGAGTTTAATGGGATCACCATCCCGGACCAAGAAATCGTAGTATCTATATGGTCAACTCAGTACCCTACCGGATTCCTTAATGGTTCTTGTATGGGCTCTGAGTGTGAACTAATCATAACTGGTTCTATGTTGTCCCTTAAGTGTGTCGATTCTTTACTTGTTAAACTTCACTAAGTTCAATCTTAGCGACTACAGTTCCTTCACCAAGGAACTCCTTTTCCAAAAAGATAGTCCTAAGACTGACGAACAGCTTTTGTTCTTCAGCCAAGTAGAAGTAATACCCCTTAGACTCTTTTAGATACCCAACAAATAGGCACCGATTTGACCTAGGTCCATGTTTATCCGTTTCCAGACATTTTACATAAGTTGGGCAACTCTAGACCCGAAGGTGTGAGAGTGTCGGCTTACGTCTAGTCCATATCTCATATGGGATTTTGCTAATGGACTTACTCGAAGCCCTATTCAAAAGGTAACAGGCTGATTCCAGAGCATATCCCCAAAAGGATAGCGGTAGAGAAGCAAAGCCCATCATGGACCAAATCATGTCTAACAGGATTTGATTTCTCATTTCAGACACTCCATTTAACTGAGATATCCCTAGAGGTGTCCATTAAGAGAGAATCCCATTCTTCTCAAGATATGTCAGAAACTCATCAGAAAGATATTCACCACCTCGATCTGATCGAAGAGTTTTGATATACCTTCTAGTTTGTTTTTATACTTCATTATGATATCATTTGAACATTTCAAATGATTCAGATTTATGTCTCATCAAGAAGACATAACCATACCTCGAAAGGTCGTCTGTAAATATAATGAAATAACTTTACCCATCTCTAGCACTAATATTAATGGGTCTGCATACATCAGTATGTACCAGACTTAGAATCTCTTTGGCTCGTTCACCTTTTCCAGTAAAAGATGATTTTGTTATCTTTCCAAGAAGATAGGACTCACAGGTTGGTAGTGAACCACTTTCACTAATCTCGAGGAGACCCTCACTTTTCAACCTGTTTATCCTGTTCTTGTTAATATGACCTAGTCTACAATGCCATAGGTACGCATCACTGACATTATCTATCCTAGGATGTTTGCCAGACGTGTACACTATACTAACAGGTCATAATAGTACATAAATGCCATTGTTCATATGTCCATTCATCATAACATAACCATTCCAAATGATTTTACAAATGTCATTCTTTATTGATAGTTCATAACCATACATGGCCAATTGGCCTACAGAAATGACATTCAAGATGAAAGATAGACAATAATGACACTCATTCAAAATGATTTTACAATACTCGAAAACTAATTTGAGGACTTCTAATGCTAGGATTGGAACCTGGCTTCCATTTTCGACGTTCAAGAATCTCTTACTGTCCTCGAATCTTCTACTAGCTTGAAATCCCTATAAAGAATTGCAAATATGAATTGGACTTCCTGTATCCATTATCTAGTTAGTAGTATCGCAGATAGAGAAACTATAAGGTGTTATCATATAAATACCTTGTCCAGCACCGTCCTGCTGCTTTCTCTTCTTGGACCTATTTGGGTCAAGGGATGTAATATAAAGAGGACAGTTCTTCTTCCAATGACCCTGCTTCTTACAAAAGAAACACTCCACTTGGCTCTTATCAGCCTTCACCCTCTTGGCCTGACTGGGTTCAGAAGCATTCTGCACCTTTTTTCCTTTATTCTTCTTTTTTTCTTTCTTGAAGGGACGACGCCCTGCCGAAGATCCTCCCACTAGATTTACCACCCCTTTGTTTGGTTGATGATCTTTCTCATAAGTCTACAATAACCCCAACAAACGTGGTAGTTAACTGCAGGCTTATTCATTCTAAAATGATTGAGAAAGTCTAGATAGGAAGAGGGCAGGGAATTTAGAATCGCATCTTTCCCGAGCTGTTCATGCAAGGGACATCTGAGCTAGCCCAGGTGCTCGATCATCTTGATCATATATAATACATGATCAATGACTGAGGTCCCACCACGCATCCACATGTTGTAGATAGCACTGAAGATCCTGTACCTTTCAATATCATTTGGTGTGCCGAAGGACTCCTTCAACCTTTGAAGGATTTCCTCCAGCTAGGCTTCTTCGAATTTGCAACTAAACTCGTCGTTCATTGCTGCCAACACAATGCATCGGATAGTGGTCCTGTCAGAGAGCCACTTCTGATAAATGTCACTGACTAAATCTCGAGCATTGGGAGTAGGGGTTTCAGGTGCCGGGTCCAATATCACATACAAGATCCGTTCATGCTCCAGGACAATCCTGAGCCTTTGATACCAGCTATCAAAGTTGGGATCCTTGAGCTTCTCATTATCGAGAAGAGACCGGAGCGATAGGTTGGAAGACATCTGAAAGGAAACCAAAACCTATTAGTGTATATAATTATTAACCTAAAGATATAAACTTTAGTCTAAAGCCCCTCCCACTATTTTATTCAGACTGGCAGCCTTTACCTCTAATCGAGGAATCACTTTAATTCCTTAGTAGGAACTAGAGCCCAATAGACAACACATGAGATCGACTTTGGCCAGCTCACCCTTGCATATCTAAAGGTAGGTTTTTCAACCGACTACTTCTCCAAGTAACTTCTAGTATTTAGGTTTTTTTCCAAAATGCACTTCAATCGACCTTTAGGCCTCCTATTGAAGATCCCAGTTAGGTCCAACCATTAACATGACAAAATTCAATACTTCTAAATAACGAATAGTCAAGCCTGACTTTGACCGGCCCACCTGACTACCATTAAGAGAGTCGTACTGAGCCATCATATTAGGAATAGTAATTTCAATAGCCCGATGAACACCGGATCTTTGGATTTGCCGATGAACACCCAACTATTGGACTCATTACCATCCTACTTAATGGGAGGCTAAGACTCGGTTATCCTCATAACTTCATCTTTTTATAGACCTAATAATTTAGATGGTTTAATTTTAATGTGACAGAAGAAGAGATGAGAAGACATGGATCAACCTCCCACTAACCACATCAATTATCAAGGAGGGTTACACATTACTAATGATCTATGGGCACCTAAAATCAGTCAAGACTGATTAACCTTGGGTGACATGGGTTAACACAAGTCAATGAGCTATCTAATCAATTCTGATTGCCCATATTGGCCAGGTAAGTGAGATCATGGGTTGGGTTCCACCATTAACTGTCTTGCCTTAGATACCAACCGAGTTGGCCAGGTAAGAGGTAGCCCCAAAGAACCAAGATCAAACTGCCAAACTTATCTTGGATACCAATTGGTTCATCAGACTCGATTAGACTAGCCTAAAGACTCGGGCTATCCATTGAGCCACAAATTAGGTTCATTTAGATTTATGGACTAATCAATCTAACTATTAGAGAGATCTATAGAGAAGAAATCCTAACTCAATATTTGATTAGATTAGTTCTTTATATAGTCTAATACATCTAAATTTAGGTCTAACCCAATTAAGAACCTAATAAAAGCTAACCCATGATCCTTAAGGCTTATTGAAATAACTTAAAATCTTTGAATCATATTCCTAGAGTTCTTTGTCATTTAAGGTAACTTAATTCTCAATTAAGTTCAATAGCCTTTATAAATTAAAATAATTTTAGTTTATAATGTAAAATAATTTTACAACGAATCGAAATTTGAATTCACTATTTCTCTACATTCTCAGGTCAAGTATTGACACTATGCACTCATGAGTCGACTCAAGTGTCGACACTTCGCACTCATGAGTCGACTCAAGTATCGACTCAAGGCTTGAGATAGAATGTTAACAGAAAGTCATATTTTCTGTATGCACGCTTGAGTCAACTCAAGTGTCGACACTTGGGTCAACTCAAGGCCTATCACAAGATAAAAATAGTGATTTCAAATCTAAAATTTTTTTAAAAAATTTTAAGTCAAAATCGATCGAAACAAAACTCTTAGATCTCATCTAAATTTATTTTATGACATAACATTAGATTAAAACATTTTAATCTATATTTTATTTTATTTTTCTTCTTCATGAGTCAATCACAAGCGGCACCCCTACACGCCATAGGAGATCCCATTGAATGGAAAGAGAGGGTCTTGCAGCCCTACTTATCTCCTATGACTGAACGGCCATGGTGAAGCACTCAATCCAAGTACTTTAAAAGAAAACTATGATATTAAAGCATGCTAGCATTATTATACTACGAAGAACCTGGCTCTAATACCATTGAAGGAAAAGCAAAATAAGCAGGCAAGGCAGAAAAAAGTATTTTAAAATAATTTTAAAATAAGCACAGTAGAAGGCTTGGTAGATCGATCAAAGCGATCTACCAATCTGCCTGCAACAGGAACAAGTATGATAATGTAGCATACAAAAGACATCATAAGCAGGAAAAGAACCAAAAAAGTATAAGGATACTTTACCGTTATACCTTTAGGAGGAGGTTGTGAAAGGCCCTCGAGCCACACACGTGTCTGGCCTCTATGGATAGTTCATACTAGGGCTGGATTCTGATTAACTCCCTCAGAGTCTAGCTCCTTGGGATCCTTGAGGTTGATATACTTTTTCTCGGAAGACAAGGAGGAGAGGTGGAACCCTTCCTAACTAACTCTCTTTCCAAGACCTAGCTTGAGTGCTAGGTAGTCACACACCCAAAACCCTAGTCCTTCCAAATCCCTTTTCTTTTCCCTCTCGAAACTTCAACTATCTTATTCAACAAGAAAACTTTTTTTTCTCTCTCAACCAGCAGCCCCTAAAACAAACCTTTTTATAGAGGCAGCCATGAGATGGAGAAAGAGGAAGGAGGAGTGATTGGGGAAGAATGTCAAGGGCCATATTAAATTGGCTCTAAGCTTATAAAGCAAGAATGACCATCATTTCATGAAGGCTTGGAGCCAAAACTAGCCAAAATTCGAAATTCAAATTGAGGTCAAAACCTTTCAAAGAATGACCATCATTCCATGAAGGCTTGGAGCCAAAACCAAACAGAATTCAAAATTCAAATTGAGATCAAAACTTTCCAAAAATTCTTTCCAGAATTTTTGCTCGTCATAGCCAAGTGTCGACACTTCCTAGTGTCAACTTTCCAAGTGTCAACACTTGCAAGTGTTAACACTTCCAAGTGTCAACACTTGGAACATGGTGAATTATATTGACCTCCAATGATGGCAAATGATTCTCAATCATCGATCAGCCTTTAGAGCAGTTAGAAATTCCTATGATGTATAACCCCATAGGTTTGAACACTAAGCCGGTAGCACTAGAATACTTTCAGTACCAGTCAAAGTCATCATCTAGTAATGATACCCGATATCTGGATAGGTCAAAGATTGCAGAGCAACTTTCTAGAACCTCTGGCATATGGTTACCATATAATTCATCCCTTTGACCTCAAAATGCTCAGGAAGATTTAGGGTTTGACTGCCAATCCTAACCTGGTATATCCAGATTGTGTCTCAACCTTACAAGTTCTGTGACTCCTCACAAGAACTACCTGGTCAAGGTTTTGCTAAATTAAGATATAGTGAGTCATTCATTCCAAATCATTTGGAGGGATCAATCCCATCTTGATCCACCATGGCTCCATAAGTATTTGACTGTATCCAGAAGGCTTTCATCACTAGATTAGAAATCCAGGTAGTCCGGCACCAAAGTACAGTGAGTTGCTTGCAAGCTACCATAGTAACCTCAGGTCTCAGGGACACATATACCCTTTAGCAAAAGGGAGCTCCGTAGTTGGTCATGTTCAATGAGATGTCATACATTTCAACTGTATGTCACATCAGTATCTCTACACTCCTTGGTTTAAAGGACAACCAACAAATGTGACATACAATAACCTACACTTGATACATCGTCTTTCTATAATAATGTGTCCTTTAGTTGTGAACCAGTTTAAGAATACTCGATATATCCCCTCTATATCAAATATAATGTAGTTCTAAGGACTCCATCATATAAGAGTTCTTTTCAGGAAAATGCATATATGATGAACATCCAGAAAAATAACTTTTATTCATTAAGAAATTCATATACAATTACAAAATAGCACAACCATCTACAGTCTAAATGATTAACTTTAGGACACAATTCCAAACAGATCGAGTGCTTCGATGAAATGACCAATTTAGATCGATAAAGAGCCAATCTTAATTTGCTAGAAGAGACTTGAAATTGAGCCCATCTGAGAATGGTGACGTACTTATAGAGAGTCGCTTGGTACTATAATTTTTAAGTGAAGTCGGAAACTTTCCTCCCAAGCGACCTGGTCTTGCAGTGTTCTGATGTATCAAGACCCATCAAACAAGGCATGCTATCCCCTAACTATGAAGGGACCTACCAAGTGACTGAAGCATTTCAGCAAGGAGCTTATCGACTCGAGAACCTAAATGGGACACCTATTCCTTGGATCTAGAATGCTGAGAATCTTTAGATGTACTATCAATGATATAATCATTTTCATTTGAAAATACAAAGGAATCTTCTTTAATAATGTTTTAGAAGTCCCTTGGCTCCATGCCAAACTCATCAAAACTCTGGAGATCCGGTCAACTCAAACCTGATCGAAGAGATGGTCAGCTCACCATCCCCATATGGATGACTTCCACTAGGGTAACTCCAAACAAAGGTAACTACCACTCCAGGTAATTTTTTATAAAGGTAACTCTCATCTAGTTAGCTCATACCTGACCGAGGAGATGGTCAGCTTACTATCCCCATCTGATTGACTCTCTCCAAGATAACTCCTTACAAAGGTAACTCTCACCGGGATAACTCCTACTCCAGGAACTCCCATCCTATTAGCTCATACCTGATCGAAAAGATGTTCAACTCACCACCTCCATCTGGGTGACTCCTACCAGTATAACTTTTTACAAAGGTAACTCTTTCCAGAATAACTTCCACTCAGATAGCTCCTCATAAAGATAACTCCCATCTGGTTGGCTCATACCTGACTGAAGAAATGGTTGGCTTACCACCCTTATTTAGGTAACTCCCATCAAGGTAGCTCCTTACAAAGGCAACTTCTATCAGGATAAATTTTGCTCTGGATAGCTCATCACAAAGATAACTCTCATCCAGCTGGCTCATACCCAACCAGCATTTGGTCATATGAGATGGCCAACTCTCCACCATTGGGATAACTCCTCACAAAGATAACCCCTCGACAGTCGACCGATACTCCATTGTCAAAAGTGGCTAATTACTCTCCTTAGCAAAATCCTACAACCAAAAGGGGATGGAGGCATTCATCCAATGCACCAACACATTCAAGAATGAAAGGAGTTCAACAAAGTGTCACATTCAAGATAAGGATATCCAAGTGAATTCAAATTATCAAAAGAAGGTTTTCTTTTCATTAATTTAGAATGAGATATCCAAAGTTGGATCAAGTTCAAGACATACAAAGTTGGATCAAGTCCGAGACTCAATACAAAACTGGACTTGAACATGTACAAGATAGGACAAAAAAAGAAAGTAAAAAAAAATATTATAATAACATCTTCTTCGCCCTCTCCGACCTTCTGGCTCTCATGCTCGTGATTTGTGACTGAGAGTAATCTTTCATGCCAGAGCCAGTTCATAAGAAAGACGATTCTGATGTGTGGGGTGCACATCCAGCACCCAACCAAAAAAAGATGGAACTTTAGCAACAAAAATCCCACTACCTAGAGTCAATGATCGATACTAGGTAATAAAATTTTAACAACATTGTTCCACCTAGAACAGCCATGCCAAGTGCGGTGAGGTAACTATTCCAGGTAAAGCTATCTTTAAGGATACTCCCGGTACCCTCTCCATCTATCTTCAAGAATACTCCCAGATTTTTGCCCTTTTTTCACCATCCATCTCATCTTCACTGGACTCCGCCTATTCCCCAAGCACTCTAGCTGCCAATACCATCTTTCTTCCTAGCCAGAAATTACAAGAACTTTGCTCAACCTAACGAACCCTCAGCCTATGACAAAATGGGAGAAGGCAGCAAGGGCAGTAGGCGAAAGCCCTCTATTTATAACCAAAAACAGCCCCAAATGCTAACATGTGGCGATGCTCAATTGGACAGACCAATTAGATGCTTAGGATCCTAAAGCAATCATTTCAAATTCCATGCCATTAATTCCTGCCACCGGATTTAGTGCCGGTGAATAGAAGCTTAAGTGTTTCCACCACATGGCATGCCTGGAAAGGTTCGTCAAAGCATCTGCCTCAGGATTACACCTCATTTACTCCTGTCCCCATGCTCGGTGCAAGAAGTTGATGGCCAAACTTGCTCCCACCACATGGCATGTCTCCATCAGCCAAGCTCAGCGACCATCCAAAGGATAATTAAGGCAATAAATGCATCGCATCTTCAAGGGTGACTACTCCCTGAGTCACCATCAAGTAAGGAGAATAGTGGTCAAAGTCACCCGACTAGCCTAGAATGTAGTTAATTTCTCTCAATCAGCCCTCCAAAGGCAACCAATCCTCATTCACCATGAGACAATACCAAGTGACTCAAAGATGCTCGATCAACATCCTCCACCGATCAAAGACTTAGAAAATGTTTATCTCAGAAAGCTATGTTGGCCAAAGTCCAAGTGATGCCTTCTCAGCTTGAGAGTCATTCAAACTGGCTCAGATGACAGTAGAGGCTGCCATGAGAGAAAACTCAAAGTCCCATGATCTGAATGCTAGCCCTCAAGCTCGATAAACAACTTGGCTCAACAAACTTTCCAGCTAATAAGCGATCTGGACTCTGCCATCCACCAAGTTATTGATGGAGGTGTTTAGCCAAGCTTGCAAAGTGGAAAAATTGGTGGATGACCTACTTGAATACGGTAGCCTCACTAACTAAATTTTTAGAAAAAATCATAGAGACAAAACACTTAGGCAATGAGACACTATTAAGGAAAAGGAAAATTTTCATTAAAATCAATGAGAGCCTTTAGAAGTCTCAGCCTAAGCTTGGTGAGGCCTTGCAAAATTAGACTCCAGGTCCAGGAAAAGAAAAACTAGAAAGTGCATAAACATAGAAACAAAGATAGGAAAAGATCTTCTTAAGTCTATGCCTCTGGAGTGGTGGTTGGTTGTTCATGAACCTCAATCAGAGCAGTCGCTTCTCGGGAAGTTTCGATCGAGATTGCCACTTCTTTAGTCACTAGAGTCTTGACCACCATTGTGACTTCCTCGAGAACCTCAACTACTACTGTCACAAGAGTAGGCACCTCAATAACACTTCCATCAGCTTGCCTCCCTCAACAACTGGTTCCCTGGCCATCTTGCCTTCTCTATCTAACTCCTCTTCTTCTTCTTCTTCTTCTTCTTCTTCTTCTTCCACTCCACCTATAGGGGTAATGACATGCAAGTCCATGCCAGGTAAGCCTCAATGACTTTTGCCTTGTAATCATCAAATCAACAACATAAATACCCACCATGGCTATAGTGGGATCAGCCATGAAAGCATCATAGTCTTTATACTCTTCAACCACACGGGTAGTGATGGAAGCAACCATTTCCTTAGCAACCTTGGCCCATTCCTTGATGGCCCTGACCTAATCTTTAGTAACTTTGGCCTGCCCCTCGGTGGACCTAGCCCATTCTTTGTTCACTTGGGCTCTATTCTCAACCAGCCTATAAAGGACCTCGTGTGATCCAACTTGGCCACCATGTCAGCTATTCAACCACGCTCCTTTACAAGTTCCCCCTCCTTCTCCTTTAGCCAAGTGGCCATGTCCTCTTTTAGCTTGATAGCCTTTGAGTGACGATGCTTGGCTCTCACTGCCCGATCCTCTGCCTCCTTCACCCTAGCCTCCCAAGTGCTGCTAGTCTAGGCATACTTGAGGATCACCAAGTGCATGATTGTCAAAGTATGAAGGAGCTGTGCAAAAGTGACAAACAGGGTCAGCCACTTAATAAGATCATTTTTTATCAGCATGCAATGACTATGACAGACTTACCTTGATCACAACTGAGAAGGTCCTATTTATCATACTTCAATTCTTCTAAGTCTCGCAAGAACAACATTACTTGTGGCAACTCTTGAGCGACTTAGGAGTTGTGTAGTGCCAAGTCTTCATTGCCGATGTGGACTTGGTACACCCATCTATCATTAGCTCTAGCTCGGGAAATAGTAATACGGTGCCCGAGAGATCTTCTTGAAGTCTCAGCCCCTCTCACAACCAAGGACACCCCAGCACCTCTTGGAGCCGAAGAGCTTCCCTCCCCCCTTGGAACCGATGAGGCCAAGGGAGTAGTGCTTGTCCCAAATGAAGCCAGCATCTTTTGAGGTGCGCTTATTGGCACAATAAGGGGGGGACCACTGGAGGAACCACTCTGAGTCACAATGGTAGAGGCCATCACGATCTCCTCCTCATCACTTTGGATGGTGACCCTCGAGAGAGCAAAAGTAATGTAAGAAGGTGGCACCCTGGCAACAATAGAGGGGGCCCCCCGATGGACGGTCCCCCGACCTTCTACATCTTTGCAACGACCTCTTTCTTCTTTTTATGGCCACCATCTAAGGCCAATCTCTTCTGTAGGTGCTCTTGGACCTGATCTGCTGAGATTGTCCTCGTAGCTAAAAAAGAAAAGCATACAAGTCAGTCAAATGCATAAGCAAAAAGGTAAGGAAACTCAAACTCCTTACCAAGAGAGCTTTTCGTCCTCAAGTTGACATCATACAAATTCTACTCAATTAAGAGATCCTTTAGTGGAGGGACTTCTATGTCAGGGAGCTTCTTGAAGTTCTCTTGATCGAACTCGATCACTTCATCATTTTAGTTGGGAGAGGTATTCGACGCTCCCCAACTTAGTTGAATTCTCCAAGGTCAGTTAAAAGAAATAACAAAAAACCAAGTTTACCAATAATAGATAGAACTAGAAAGTTTTATAAGTTTTCTCTTCTTTTGGAGACCAAAAAAGAACCAACCTTCGACCCAGGCAGTTTGTTTAATGTGAAAAATACTATAAATAGTGAAAGTCGGGGCCAAATTTTGTAAAAATGGTAGAGAATCATGAAACCAGCAAGGACATTCAAAGAGTTGGGACCGAGCTAAGTAAGAATGATGTCGTATTGATGTAGGATATCATAGATAAAAGGATGCAAAGAAAAGTGGAGACCGGCATGAAGGTCCTCCTCGTACATGGACAGGCAGTCAGCTGGACTAGCAGTTTCTTGGTCTTCTGGTCTTGGTGCATAGAGGTGGAAGTATTCCAAGATCTAGTATGTCTCTTGGATCCCAACAAGCTCATTCTCGATAACATTCGAGACTTCATACATCGACCCTACCATAGGTCTCGTCAAACTATAGGAGGGGCCAGGCCGACTCTTGTTTTCGAGAACTGGGACTTCTCTTCTAGAGCTTCCTCCTCTACCAATTCCTCTACCTCTTCTGAGCTCTCCTCCTTGACCGACTCTTCTTCCTCCACTAGACCTTCTTCCTCAACTAGGCTCACCTCCTCGGTTGAGCTTTCATGAGTCCAGTCTCCCAAAGAAGAGTCTGAAGATCCCTATGCCCTAGAATGATTATTAATCGAGTGGCTCTCACCATTGGACGTCATCCTTTAAGGATGCAGAGTGGACCAAAGGGAATAGAGATAGGGAAGAAGAACCTAGAAGGGTACCTTCACCCAAGAAGTGAGTGAAGGTAGAAAGGAAGACTACTATTGATGGGTGTTACAGTGGTGACTAACCCATTCGGCCCAGACACAATGATGGGGCCACTTGAAGAGATCAGCCCCTGTGGCGGCCAGGTCGGCACCTTGGCCAGCCCAGTTCAACCGTGCCCGGAGCTCGGCTCGGCCGGGCTGGCACCTCGACCAGGCCGGCGCCTGGCCGGCTTACTTCGGCCGTGCCTGGAGCCCTGCCAGTCATACCAGGCAGCCCACTTTAGTCCATGAAGCTCCCCGACTCTGCCCTGTGAGCGCCCGCGTGGCCCTGTCCACCTTAGCCCGTGCCGCTCCAGTTTGGCATGTTTGGGAATGACGTGACCCAGCAACGAGGCAAGGTCCACATGGGATCTAGTCCTGTCACCATAGCCAAACTTCCCGGTTCGGCACGGCCACACCACACCCGTGCCTCGATCAGCGCATAAGGAAGGCACGCCCCCCGCGAGCTTGCGACGACCCCGGCTCCCCCCGCGCCAAGCTCCAGCGTCCGCCAACCTCAGGACCCACCTCAGCAGCAGCGCGCCCGGCTTGGCCTCTCCGGCTCCACGAGGTAGATCCGGCGCTCAACCTGCCCGCGGCATGCCCCCGGCGAGCTTGCAGCGACCCCGGCTTCCCCCGCGCTAGCTCCGGCGTCCGCCGACCTCAAGACCCACCTCGGCAGCAGCGCGCCCAGTTCGGCCTCTCCGGCTCCACGAGGTAGGTCCGGCGCTCAACCTGCCTGCGGCATGCCCCCGGCGAGCTTGCAGCGACCCCGGCTTCCCCCGCGCCAGATCCGGTGTCCGCCGACCTCAGGACCCACCTCGGCAGCAGCGCGCCCAGCTCGGCCTCTCCGGCTCCACGAGGTAGGTCCGGCGCTCAACCTGCCCGCAGCATGCCCCCGCGAGCTTGCAGCGAACCCGGCTTCCCCCGCGCCAGCTCCGGCGTCCGCCGACCTCAGGCTCCACCTCGGCAACGACGCCCGGCTCGCCCACAGGAGACCTCCGCCCTCCTGCTCCAGCCCGGAGGCGGATCTGGCTCGATCCAAGTGGCACCTCGGCAGGCACCTCGGCAGCAGCGCGTCCAGCTTGGCCTCTCCAGCTCCACGAGGTCCGGTCCGGCGCCCGCGACACGCCCACGGTGGCCGCAGCTCCCTCCTTGCTGGCTCCGTGCCATCCGTGGCATCGTCCCAGGCATGCACGCTCGGCAAGACTGCGGCTCGGTCGACCTCGGCACGCCGGCTCCCGGCTCAGCATGCCCGTGGTGTGCCTGGCAGGATGCCACCTCCACGAGCCCGGCTCCGACCGGCCCCACCTCGGTCCAGCTCAGCCCAGCTCTGCCCGGTCCGACCCTTCCGCCCATGGCGGCTCCGGCACTCATGGGCTCGCGTGACGCGAGGTTCGGCATGCCCACGTGCCCGTGTGCCCAGTTCGGCATGCCCACGTGGTGCCCCGTCTGGAATTCCCGTGTGGCCACATCCGTCCGCACCTGCTCCGTGCCCAAGCATGCCCGCTGTCCAGCTCCGCTCTCCCGCGGCCCAGCAGCGCTCGTGTTCGCAACGCGTGGGTTCTCGCCTACGTGCATGGGGCCTCGCACATCACCTTGATCAGCGTGCATGAAGGCCCCCGCGGGCCTTCTCTTGGTCCGCGTGCCCGCATGGCAGCTTGAAGCGGGCCCTGGCTAGCCTGGCACTTTGGCGACACAGCCCAGCTCGGTCGCTGGGAGCACCACGCAGTTCGGTCTCTCATGGGCCCCGCGCATTTTCCAAGGGGCCCATCCGCATGGGCCCGGCACTCTTTCCATGGATCCCCCTCCACGTGGGTCCTGGACGCGCCGCCTGCAAAGAAAGGTACGCGCTTAAGTTCCCTAAGCTACTGTTTGCACTAACTAGTGAATAGTGCCACACTCGAGGCGCTGGGCTTCTCTGCCAAATCTTCTGAGCCATCAAGAAAGGGGAAGCTGACCGGCCTACCTAAGCCTCCTAGGCCTGCAGAGGCTTCACAGGCCTATGCCAAGAAGAACGTGCCCCTCTGAACACCAAGAGCCGCTCGTCTATATGAGAGCAGCGGGAGGAGGTAAGGAGGGAGGTAAGAGATAACACACTCTCTTCATTCTAGCGTTATCAATCACCCTCTGGCAGCAGAGAGTCCCCCCCAAGCTCTCTGTCTCAGAGGTCCCTTATTTCCTTCGATCATCCCACTGACTTGATCGTCGGAGTGCCTTTGCCGGGATCCCCGGCGCAGGTCCCCCCTGTTTTGCAGGTATCGCCCGGCGGAGGGACAATAAGGAGGAAGATCACTCCTCACCGAAGAGGCCCACAGGAGGGCCATGACAGCACCAAGCCCCTTTCATCCCAACTACGACTATGTTCCCCTTGATCGTCTCCGACCAATGAGCCCGGTGATGCTGGCGCGGAGCCCACGCACCTGGGCCACACAAGAGCTACCGGCCATGGCGATCCGGGCGGCGATAGATTGGCGCACCAGGTAGGGGCGCAGATCCATGCTCCTCAATAAGGTGGGATGATGGTTTCCACCTTTGTCCTTAGTTCCCGGGGGGCAGACCGGGGGCACGGGGATGGGGGCACAAGAATTTCTCCCTCTCTCTCGAGGCTCCAAGAAGCGGTCTCGACCAAAAAATCTTGAGCTGTGAGGGTGCATCGCCACCCTTGACGGGGCACATGGCTTCAAGCCAAGGATGGAGCCACCTCCCAGCGGTACCACCATCCAGGAGCCCCACCAAAAAAAAAAAAAAAAAGGAGAGAAAAGAAGAGAGGGTATGGCCGTCATGAAGGAGAAAGAAATCCATGCAACGAGGCCTTCTCCTTCCACTCGACGGAGTTTGCTCCCATGCAACGGAGCTTACTCCCTCAAGCAACGGGAGTCTCTTCCTCTCCCATGCAACATGCAACGGAGCCTCCTCCCATGCAGCGGAGTCTCCCTCCCATGCCATGAAGTTCCTTCACATGCAACGGAGCTTACTCCCTCATGCCACGGAAGCTTCTTCCTTCCATGCGGTGGAGTACCATGCTCCCACGAGCTCTCTCACAGAGCCTCGTTCTCCTATGCAGCGGAAGCTCCTTCCTTCCATGCGGTGGAGTACCGTGCTCCCATGCAGCGGTCCTCCTCCACCATACGACGGAGATCTATTCTCCTGCTCAACCGAGTCTTCTTCCCCCAGATGGAGGTCTATCCTCCGATGTGGAGGAGTTCTATTCTTTCTTGAGGTAACTCCTCCCTCCGCTATCTTTGCAGTACAAGAAACTATGTTTTAGTTCTGCAGGAAGACCTCCTATGACGTCATCAACGGAGCCTCAAGCTCCCATACAAAGGGGTTCCATGCTCCCATGCAACGAGCTCTCTAACAGGGCCTCGTTCTCCCATGCAACGGAGCTTACTCCCTCAGGCAGCAGGAGCCTCTTCCTCCTCCATGCAACGAGGCCTTCTCCTTCCATGCAACGAAGTTTGCTCCCATGCAACGGAGCTTACTCCCTCATGCAACGGAGCCTCGTTCTCCCATGCAACATACAACGGAGTTTCTTTTCCCCCACGCAACGGAGCTTACTCCCTCATGCTACATGGATCTCATTTTTTCCACGCATCAGGGTCTCATCTCTCCTGAGCAACGAGGCTCCATCTTCTTCGTGCAACGGAGCTTCCTCCTGTACAATGGAGTCATCCCCCTCATGCGGCAGGGAATTTCTTCCCCTCCCGTACAACGTGCACCAGGAGCCTTATGCTCTTAGGCGACGGAGCTCCCCCCTAAGCCACGAAGCTCCCTGTGCAACGGGAGCCTCTCTCCTCCCAAGCAGTGGAGTTTCCTCCCGAACAACGGGACTCCTATTCCCCATGCAATGGAGCCATCTCCCTCATGTAGCGGAAGCCTCTTTCCTCCCTCACGACGGGGCTCCAATTCTCCCATGCAGCAACGGGAGTCTCATTCCTTCAGTGCTACCGGAATCTCTTTCTCTCCCATGCAACATGCAACGGAGCCTCCTCCCATGCGGCGGAGTCTCCCCCCCCCATGCCATGAAGTTCCTTCCCATGCAACGGAGTTCCCTCCCATGCAACGGAGCTTACTCCCTCATGCAGCAGGAGTCACTTCCTCCTCCATGCAACGAGGCCTTCTCCTCTCACGCGACGGAGTTATTTCCCTCATACAACAGAGGTCTCACTTCCTCCCGGGCAGTGGAGGTCCACCTTCCTATGCAACAGGGGCCTCATGCTCCCATGCAACGAAATTCCCTCCCATGCAACGGAGTTTTCTCCCATGCAACGGGACTTACACCCATGCAGCGGGACTTGCTCCCATCCAACGGAGCTTTCCCCCATCCAACGGAGCCTTGCTCCCTCATGCAACCGAGTTGTATTTTCACATGCAAAGGAGTCTCGCTCTCTCCCAAGATGGCGGTCGGCGAATCTAGTTCTGGCCTGCACAAGGAAGGGATATGTCTTTGTTTATTCAGAGTTCAACAGGTAACTCCTTCCGTGTTGCCTTTATAAAATAAAAAAACTGTGTTCCAGTTTTACAGGAAGGGCTCCTGTACCACTATCAAGGGCAAGCACCACGACTCGCCCGAGCCGGTCGTAGCCTGGCGCAAGAGTTCGGATCCAAAGCCCGGATCCCATGCTCTCCGGCACCAAAGCCTGGATCCCATGCTCCCCGGCACCGAAGACCGGACACCCCGGCACTAAAGAGCTGAGTCCCACATCTACCGCATGACTCTCGGTTCAGCTCTTGCCTTACTCATAGTCCGGAGACGTCCGTGGAGACTCCAAGAAGTCCCGCCATCTATCGAGAAAACTGACAGTCTGGCATTTGCTGTGCTCAAAGTTTGGAGATATCCATGGGAAGCTCTGGAGCTCCAACCGTCTATGGCTCGCCTCCTAGCATGGCGAACTAGCAGCTCTACCATCCCATAAAGGAGTTCAGCCGAGCTAAACTCAAATGATGCTGAGATGAAATGAAGCCAGACTCCTCGACGTGGCCGAGCTGAAGTCACGCCCCTTGGTTCAACCGAACTGAGCTCAGATTAAGCTAAGCTGAATTCGTGCCCTTTGATCCAGCCAAGCTGAAGCCAGGCTCTACATTGAGCCCCGCATTTACAACTTGAATATTGTCCGGAGATATCCATGGGTCGCTCTGAAGGTCCGACTGTCTGCGGCTCGCCTCCCAGCGCGCCAAGCGAGTGGCCTTGCCACCTTACGGAGGATGTAAGAATCTCTTCTCAAAAATTGAAGTTCATCTGTGGTGCAACTTTGCTCTTCATCATTACAGGAACTCATCTATCCGACCTCGAGTTTGACAAAGGAGGCCCGGATCCCAGTTCCGGCATAACGGAACCCGGTTCCCCCCGATGTCCCGGACTTCGGTCTGGAAGGTGGCGCGGAACCCAGTTTCCCTACGACGTCCCTCGATGCCTTGGAACCTGTTTCCGGCGTAAAGGCTCGGACTTCAGTCCGCGTGTTCTCCCTTGAGTTCCTCCACCAGGATAGCTCCCGCGTGATCGAGCGTTGCTCCCTCGAGCTCCTTGGGCTTCCTCACCCGCGATGGCTCCTGTCTTCTGGCAACTTCAATATCTTCAACAAAGGTTCCGACAGATATTCTAAGCTCGGTCGCCTGAACCATGTACCCGGCCATACTTGTGTGCACCCAAGTGGTGCGCTTCGCCCATTTCTTCCTTCGCGGCAATGCCTCCTACCTGGCCAAAGAGGAGTCCTACTGAAGTGATGACGCCATCATGATGCAACTAACCTTCAGTCAAGGTACCTATGGGCAAGTAAGCTTCAAAAACACCGCCTCCTATTCTTTGTTTTGCAGGCATGCTACGGCATGGGGCCAAATGGGTAAAGCACTACTCCCTTCATCCAAAACGAGGAGAAGCAACGCCTTGGACTCAGGGAGTGGGGGCATCTGTTACAGTGGTGACTAACCCATTCGGCCCAGACACAATGATGGGGCCACTTGAAGAGATCAGCCCCTGTGGCGGCCAGGTCGGCACCTTGGCCAGCCCAGTTCAACCGTGCCCGGAGCTCGGCTCGGCCGGGCTGGCACCTCGACCAGGCCGGCGCCTGGCCGGCTTACTTCGACCGTGCCTGGAGCCCTGCCAGGCATACCAGGCAACCCACTTTAGTCCATGAAGCTCCCCGACTCTGCCCTGTGAGCGCCCGCGTGGCCCCGTCCACCTTAGCCCGTGCCGCTCCAGTTTGGCATGTTTGGGAATGGTGTGACCCGGCAACGAGGCTAGGTCCACATGGGATCTAGTCCTGGCACCATAGCCAAACTTCCCGGTTCGGCACGGCCGCACCACACCCGTGCCTCGGTCAGCGCATAAGGAAGGCACGCCCCTCGCGAGCTTGCGGCGACCCCGGCTCCCCCCGCGCCAAGCTCCAGCATCCCCGACCTCAGGACCCACCTCAGCAGCAGCGCGCCCGGCTCGGCCTCTCCGGCTCCACGAGGTAGGTCCGGCGCTCAACCTGCCCGCGGCATGCCCCCGGCGAGCTTGCAGCGACCCCGGCTTCCCCCGCACCAGCTCCGACGTCCGCCGACCTCAGGACCCACCTCGGCAGTAGCGCGCCCAGCTCGGCCTCTCCGGCTCCACGAGGTAGGTCCGGCGCTCAACCTGCCCGTGGCATGCCCCCGGCGAGCTTGCAGCGACCCCGGCTTCCCCCGTGCCAGCTCCGGCGTCCGCCGACCTCAGGACCCACCTCGGCAGCAGCGCGCCCAGCTCGGCCTCTCCGGCTCCACGAGGTAGGTCCGGCGCTCAACCTGCCCGCGGCATGCCCCCGCGAGCTTGCAGCGAACCCGGCTTCCCCCGCGCCAGCTCCGGCGTCCGCCGACCTCAGGCTCCACCTCGGCAACGACGCCCGGCTCGCCCACAGGAGACCTCCGCCCTCCTGCTCCAGCCCGGCGCGGATCTGGCTCGGTCCGAGTGGCACCTCGGCAGCAGCGCGTCCAGCTTGGCCTCTCCGGCTCCACGAGGTCCGGTCCGGCGCCCGCGGCACGCCCACGGTGGCCGCAGCTCCCTCCTTGCTGGCTCCGCGCCATCCGTGGCATCGTCCCAGGCATGCACGCTCGGCAAGACTGCGGCTCGGTCGACCTCGGCACGCCGGCTCCCAGCTCAGCATGCCCGTGGTGTGCCTGGCAGGATGCCACCTCCACGAGCCCGGCTCCGACCGGCCCCGCCTCGATCCAGCTCAGCCCGGCTCTGCCCGGTCCGACCCTTCCGCCCGTGGCGGCTCCGACGCTCATGGGCTCGCGTGACGCGAGGTTCGGCATGCCCACGTGCCCGTGTGCCCAGTTCGGCATGCCCACGTGGTGCCCCGTCTGGAATTCCCGCGTGGCCACATCCATCCGCACCTGCTCCGTGCCCAAGCACGCCCGCGGTCCAGCTCCGCTCTCCCGCGGCCCAGTAGCGCTCGTGTTCGCAATGCATGGGTTCTCGCCTACGTGCATGGGGCCTCGCACATCACCTTGATCAACGTGCATGAAGGCCCCCGCGGGCCTTCTCTTGGTCCGCGTGCCCGCATGGCAGCTTGAAGCGGCGCCCTGGCTAGCCTGGTACTTTGGCGACACAGCCCAGCTCGGTCGCTGGGAGCACCACGCAGTTCGGTCTCTCGTGGGCCCCGCACGTTTTTCAAGGGGCCCATCCGTATGGGCCCGGCGCTCTTTCCATGGATCCCCCTCCACGTGGGTCCTGGACGCGCCGCCTGACACGCCGCCTGCAAAGAAAGGTACGCGCTTAAGTTTCCTAAGCTACTGTTTGCACTAACTAGTGAATAGTGCCACACTCGAGGCGCTGGGCTTCTCTGCCAAATCTTCTGAGCCATCAAGAAAGGGGAAGCTGACCGGCCTACCTAAGCCTCCTAGGCCTGCAGAGGCTTCACAGGCCTATGCCAAGAAGAACGTGCCCCTCTGAACACCAAGAGCCGCTCGTCTATATGAGAGCAGCGGGAGGAGGTAAGGAGGGAGGTAAGAGATAACACACTCTCTTCATTCTAGCGTTATCAATCACCCTCTGGCAGCAGAGAGTCCCCCCCAAGCTCTCTGTCTCAGAGGTTCCTTATTTCCTTCGATCGTCCCACTGACTTGATCGTCGGAGTGCCTTTGCCGGGATCCCCGGCGCAGGTCCCCCCTGTTTTGCAGGTATCGCCCGGTGGAGGGACAATAAGGAGGAAGATCACTCCTCACCGAAGAGGCCCACAGGAGGGCCACGACAGTACCAAGCCCCTTTCATCCCAACTACGACTATGTTCCCCTTGATCGTCTCCGACCAACGAGCCCGGTGACGCTGGCGCGGAGCCCACGCACCTGGGCCACACAAGAACTACCGGTCATGGCGATCCGAGCGGCAACAATGGGCAAAGAAAGAAAGGGAACACCAATCTCTACCAAATTCTAACCAGCCTATCGGAACTCTACAAAGACCTAAAGGAAGAAATGAGAAGGATGCAGGGAACCAACTTGGGGGAAAACTTTATAGAGCATAGGCGCGGACCTCCTCTTCTCCTCCTCATCTTCCTTCTCCTCTAGCAAGAGCTCCTACGATTATGGCAGGGGACCCCTATTTATATACATGTCGATTGGTCATGATTGGAGCCTTAGCATTCTCGAGATCATTGGATCATGACACGTGGTGCCTCCTATTTGGGTACAACCATGATTGCCTCGAAATCCCAATAGACCAATTGCCTCCTTGTCCTCGGCTCCATGCAAATCATTTAAAGCTTATAGCTAATCGGCCACGTAGCGCGGCATGGTTGGTCAGGGATTATCATGCGAATTGATAGAAGTTATGGCATGGTTTTATGGTTGCCATGCTAATGATTCACCCACACCATTTGCACACCACACCCGAGGTGACAAGACGTCGATCAACCTTTCCAAAGCACCATTAATGCTTGAAGAGCTAAAAAAACAAGCCTAACTCTAAAGATCAATGGGACAGCTACTCCCTTTCCCCAGAAGCGACAAACTTTGATGAACTAACTCAGTGTCATTCTAGACTTGGGAGTGGAGGGGCATCTGTTGTTGCAACTACTTGCTCGATCCCGAGACATTCACTGGATCACCGATCGAGGCGAAGGAGTTCCCGAAGAACCCAGAAGCAACTTAACATCGATTGTCATCCTTAACTCAACCGACAGCCGATGGGTCAGGAGACAACCCAAAGGGTAATCCCGCCGCCCGTCTCAAGTATCGATACCAGGAGACCTTTCAACAGTCGATCCTGACTTTTGCACCTCCCAACTCTTGACCTTTGCACCTCCCAAACTCCCACTTGAGCCCGACTCGCGATCGTACTCATGCCCACTCTCGACTATGTCATTTCTCGGTCAGAGACCCCCTCTCAACCAGGGGCACTCTTAGCTGGGCTCACCTCTTGGCACTCAGCCCCATCTCTCGACACTAGACTGGCTACTCCATTCTCAACCAAAGGTGCCTGACCATGTGGTGACGATTGTCCCCATCTGGTGCATGTCATCCCAGTTGTGCCAATGGCAATCGTGGCAAGCAAGTTTGTGGAATACAATATCTCAATAAAACTAGTGGCCCTGACAAAAAATATACCAATAGAAGGAGTTCTAGGGGATAAAATCCTAATAACTTGTCAGAGCCCAACGCCCCTATCAAAGGCCACTCCCCTTGGTAGTGTCTTGCTATCCCATGTAGCGCTATATATAAGTAAGAGGGATGCCCGCCGATGATGTAGGTAACATTACACGTGCTCGTACAGTCACCTTCGGCTTCTAGCTCTGGCTATTGTTGCTTTCTTCATTCTTCTATACTGACTTGAGCATGATAGTATTCCCATCGATAATCTCAATTTTAGAATCTTATTGCAAGTTTCCGTCCGTGAGCCATCAAAAAAAGCATTCCTTTATTGTTAGAGAAGACCAGAGGACTTACTGATGCCATCGCTATCCACCGAAGGTGTCTTGGTAGTAATACTAGAAAAGTTTTTAAAATAAATATTATCTCCACATCGCCTATTTTTAAGTTATTACCCATCTCTTATAAAACTGTTCTACTGCAATCAAAGGAGAGGGACTGTCATAAAGATCATTAGATGTGACAGGGCCTGCACTCACTTGAGTTTGCCTCCCTCTTAAAATGTCTTTAATGTCTAATCTGGAGCCTAGATGGTAAATTGACAAGTTTAAGAAATAGAAGTTTTAATCATATGTTTACATTAAGATACTATAATACATGCACAAGTTATGCCTATTTTTACAAACAGATACAAATTCTCAAGTTCCTCTTCCTTCAACAGTTTATGTAGTCACCTCACTTTTTTTACTCTTTAACTATTTTCATTTCTTAACTCTTCCCTCTCCAGTCTCCACCAGAAAATATCCAAGAGTTCTGGGGTTATTGGAAGGACAACCTTCCCATCACTCCTCCAGAGAGAGGGCATGGGATTGCTTGGTGTCTGCCTTGCTGTGGTGCTTGTGGAAAGAAAAAAACAACAGGATTTTCAGATTCGAAGCCAGCTCACTTAGGAAAACAATGGATATTGGGATATCTTAGTTTGAAGGCTGGCTACTTCTTCCACATTTACACCTGTGCCCACAAATGAAAAAAAACTTCTTAATGCCCTCACTTGTTTGATATCTACCCTGCTTTTCACTACTCATTGCTAAACACTATTCCATGGAAGGAACATGAGCAAACTCTGCTCGTCCCAACTTTTAAACTAGCGTAACAACATTTGTACATGACTCCTAGTAGTAAAACGGGTGGTTTACCCTCCCATTTCATCAAAAAAATAAACATTTTCTATCTTATTCAGTTCTCCCCCGAGAGAGGGAAAAAAAAAAAAAAAAGGAAAGGCTAGTACGTTGCTACACTTTCGACAATTGTAAGTCTTTATTTGAAAAGATTTATCCCACTTAATTAGAAGTATACAACTACAATTCCCATGCTAAGAAGTCTATATTAATCAGATGATACTAATATGAATAATAAAATTAGGAGATTATAATCGTTTAACTCAATTCTCCCTCCAAGAGAGAGAGAGAGAGAATAGCACACTATTATACTCTCATGCTTAGAAGTTAATAGACGATATCAACAATAAAAAAAAAGAAGAGAGATTTAATCCACGTAGTAGATCTTAGTCGCTTAGCTCGTCTCTCCCTCTAGAGAAAAAATGAGAAAAAAATCACCATACAGCGATACTTTCCCTGCCTCGTAGCATGTCATTTTAAATAGGCATGTCCCAAATGGTTTGAAGAAAAAGAGAAATATACCTAGAAAGAGAGTCAGATAGGGTACTTATAAAATTTGTAATACTCGTACATAAATTCATCTAAAATCCTACTACTCGGACCCATCCTAAATTAGATTAAAAAATTGATCAAAAATTATAAACCTGTCCCAATAAAAATTGGTAACTTCAATGGATATCCGAACCCACCTAATTAGTACCTGATCCAAAATCACAAAAAAATATAAACCTTTGCATGATGATTTAAATATAACTAACATGAAGTAAAAATCAACAATGTTTCAAATTAATTTTATAGTTTAATGATAAAGACAAAGCTTAGACCCTTTTTTTGTATATATATATATATATAGATTTAGATACAGGTCAACTTTCAAATCTATTTTAAATATTTTAAAAAAATAAATTTTATACAATTTAACTACAATAAACTCTATTTAGACTTAGAATTGGATATTAGAAAAAACCATCTAGCTGCTATCTTTAAATATGCTTAGGCACTTCTCATAAAAGATAAAAATTATGATCATAAATTATTATGTTTGTTTGGTGTATTGACACCCTACAAGAGTTTTAGCACATGCACAATGTAAAATTATTTTTGAAAGAAGTGAATAATAATGATTGGATGAATAAGAGATGGTATCAGTTAGTGGTGTCCAGTTAATATATGTATCTTGAAACAATTTTTTTTTTTTTTTTTTTTTTTTGGTGGAATGGAATCATAGGTTTATTTTCCTATTTTTTAACTGACAAGAAAAATTGAAAAAAAAAAAAAAAAAAAAAAAAAAAAAAAAAAGTACATGGTGCAAACCAATCCGGCAACAACCCTTACTTAAATAAATACGGGTATCTAAATATCCCAATGGCTGGCCTCGTGGGGTGTGCCGCTGTGGTCCTCCGTAGGTGGCCATGTGTTTCTCTCTGGCCTCTTCCCTCTTCTCCTCTCTCTCCTCATCACCAGCCCTATGGCATATTTATGGATGACCTCCTCCACTTCCTCCTCCTTGCTCCTCTCTCTTGCATCGTGTGAAGAAAAGAAGAGGAAGATGATGGGGTTTGCGCTTCTCCAGATGGCGATGGATATGATGGTGGCGGGGATTTCATTGATGGTGGTATTGGGCATCTTCACCTTCGTCGCCTCCATTCTCTGCTCCGCCGCTTTCCTTCAAGCCATCTCTTAAAAAGAGATCACACGCCCGGAAGGTGAAAGTAAGTCATGATCCCGGTTAGACTTGATTAATTGAATCTTAGGCTCGATGCTGATGAGTTTATTAAATCTTTTCACGGTCTCGGTTACGGGCTGATAGAATCGACGATTTGGAAATTTGGAATTGGCTTTAATTTTTCAATCCAATTCATTAGACGGGATATTAGATCTCGGTGACCGAATGCAAGAAACAGCATTTAGACACAATTTGCTAGTGTGTCATATAATCCATTGACCGTTCTTTGGAAAGAGGAGTGTGTTTCCTTCATAAATCTTAGTTTTTCCATTGGAAAATTTGTGTCAATTCTTTAGTGGAGAGTATCCAAGATTTCATTTGAAGTTGGTAATGATTTGTCATGGTTAAGAGAAGCAGCGGCAGCTAAAGGAGGAGGAGAATCTGTTAAATGGTCTTACCCTTGTTACTGGATAAATAAGATTCTTCAAGTGAACAGTTGATTTAATTGTAAATATAACTTGATAAAGCCTGACAGTTAGGATTGTAGTAACTCTGTATTTGGTGTCCTCTTTGATTTAAGGATTTACAAAATTCTTGATGAAATAGGTTAGCTGTAAATTTTGAGGACTTAGTTATTGGTTAGCGCGTGCTAGGATATCAGGATTGATGGTTTGTAACTGATGCTTTTGGTGTTGGAGTAAGTTGAAATTTTGTCTTCACCCTTGCGGCTCTTCATTTTGATTTCAATCGATTTTTACTTACTTTAGTTTCTTTAACAGCGCTAGGACTATTATTTCATATGCATGTCTTGTGTGGTGAAACTAGAGCACTTAATCTAAGTATGCATGTAATAAAATAGTCTTTAATTTCATGGTTAAGTGAATTGGACAAAAAGAACTATCCAATCAGTGAAAAATAGTTGGCTAAAGAAGGTCCAACCAGAATGGTGCTGTGCTGAATGAAAACTGGACCTAACATGATATTGTCAGTCATAGGAAGAGTTTGGTTATTTATGCAGGGGAGATTGGATATTGGTAGACAGAACTAAGTTATCCATTGTAACTAGATGAATCATAAGAATTGTATATGAAGATTTTTGAGAGGTCAGTTTTAAAGTTAAGAATCGTGGAATGTTAGTTTTGGCTATTTGGTTGGCAACTTGATTAGAAAAAAAAATGAAATTTTCTGTAAATTTCTATGGAAGAAATTGTTCGATAGCACATCTCTGCTGGTTTAGATTCTGCAGATCTCTGATGAGCTAGTGCATCTTTGTGAAGCTGTAAGAGAACATGCTCTTGGCCTTGTAACGTTGCTGACAACATCTATTGCTTGCTTTTCAAGAGACTGTTTACATAAGGTGAATGATTAGAGGGTTTGAGACACAAGCCGCGATAGATGCATTCCTCCCATCAGATGTTTGTTTTGTTTCATATGTACATGCATGGAACCAGGTGATGAGTTGTACATAATTTTAGTCCATCTCAGTTTGATGTGATATGTATTTGATGGCAATTATTGGCAGAGAACCATGAAATCTTGTTTGTGCTGTCTACAAAGCTCTGCCTGCCATGTCTATCAGGAGATATATGATTTCTCATATTTGATGATCTGCTAGCAACCTAGCAGGAAGGTTCATTATTTAAAGGGTGCAGATGATCGTTTTTCAGCATTTACAAGATGCTTGTGGCCATAGCATGTCTCCGATGGATGCTAGTTTCGTGCATTTTTAGATGAAATAAACTTATAATGCTCAGTGGGCAAAATCCATCATTAATAGTCTTTTTGCCCCATGCAGCCCTTAAAACTTGTCCCTGTACATCAAACCATTCATATTGACTTAATCTCTAATAGATGCAAGTCTTACATCATGTTCATTTTCAAATGCATAATTTTGCAAATTTAAATTCTCCATTCCTCTCAATCCCCCAGTCCTTCAGTTTTTGCTGTTTTATTGTAAATGATATATTTACTGTTTCAATCACACCTTAGTGTCTCCTAAGTTGGAATCCGAAATTCTTGTTGACACCGGAAACTAAATCTGATTAGTCTTTTTTCTTCTTGGCCTTGCAGAACAGATTGCATTTTCTGATGCACGTAATCTTCAGTTTGAAGATCTGCTCTTGAATCAACTTTGCAACCCTCGGGTTATGCTACATACAAAAATTGCTTCAAAGTGTGTAATCAACCACGCATTACGTTCGAGTGTTGAATCATGATAATGTTCGGTAGCATGGATGTACAAAGTTTTATATCAAGAAGGTTGATTATATGCCTTGCATGATTGTGCAATAAAAGGTGCTCTAGTTAGTGAATTTTATATGCGACTGCTCAGATGCTTTATAGAAGTCTGCATTTCTACATGAATTTAATTTCCTCAGTGGCTTGCCCTCTGGTAGGGGGATCGACAAAACAATGAATTGGCACAGTAACCAAATATGTGATCATCTTGGTGTTCTTGTAATTTAGGCAGGTAGACCTGCTAATATCTTGATCACTTTTTTTTTTTTTTTTTAGATAAAGAAAAGGGATAGGGAGATAAATCCTGGTGTAGCTACTCTCGCAGGCTTCCATCTTACCAGGTAATGTTCGATGCGAGACACTCAGATTCGCATAGTTTCTTTTTATCTAATGATGAGTATGTCAACTTGACACTACCAAGACGCTAGCTAATAAAACGGGAATAAAGAGGGAGATCATGATCTCTCACTCACATCAACTATCGTGGATCTCAGAAAAATTCTGGATTTAATCGAGTCACACGCGAGTTCGATGCATAGTGAGGCAAGGTCTCTATCAATCGGGCTACCATCTTAACGGTATCTCTTGACCATATTTTATCAATGATACACCTTGACCATTGTTAGGACTGTTATGATGGCCAATGTACAAACATTAACTCAATGCTCAATGGTGGGCATGTAAGAGTTTTTCTTAATTTGGGTTAACATTAATTGAAATTTTTTTTTTATTAAAATCAGGTTGATTTTATGGTCCATGTTAATAGACGTATGATGAGTCCAATATTATGTGATCATTGTTTCGGCTAGGAATATCTCATGTGGGTTGGTGTTGTTGAGACGATATAGTATAGGTTTTAGTCCAAATTGCTCGTGATGGAAGGGCCTGTTATGGTTTGCTTATAAATAATAGGCTAAGTTCTCTCTCCACTTATTATTATATCATATATTTTGTGTGAATTTTGTTCTCATGGTTTTTTTCATCGATGAGCCGCTTACTGTGAGGATGCTCGAGAGAAGGACTCTGCTTTCAATGTTCACGTGAGCATCACTTCCAGGTTTGATATTAATGACGAATAGATGTAGGTATCGCCAAACCCTTTTTAATAGATCTTGACAATAGATATAATAAATAATTTTAGATCTGTTATCAAATAGATCAGATCTAGATGTTATGTATTTCAATCTTCTATCCATCATCCATGAAGATTAATGAAGGTTTTTTTCTACATTTGATATCAAAGCCCTGGTATCCATGTAAGATTAGAATCATTATTTTTCATGGTTTAGATCTATAAAGTATATACTCATGCATCTCAAAATTGATCTTGTTTCCATGCTTTAGATCCTATATTTATTATGTAATGTTTTTCCTTTCTTTTTCCTTCCCACTGTTTGTGCATCTTCCTCCTCGTCGGCTTCGATTTGAAGCTGGCGATGGTGGGGAAGGAACCGTGGAAGGCAGTGGCGAAGGGGAGAAACTGAACCCGGCAGCGGTGATTTGTTTAAGATCACAACGAAACACAAAAAAAATGTAGAATAAGGGAAGAGGGCCAGCAACCGTGGGAGGCCGCGATCGGCCATCCCTGGGCATTCTCAGCGATTGCATTTCCCGGTCGGTCTCCGTGATCGGTCAACCCCCTCCCCCCTAGCAGCGGTGATCGGTGATCAAGATCTCCACCAATGGGTCGAGATAAAAAAAATTGGGAAGAAGAACTACCCAACCGCCGATCGTGGACATAGTGGTAGTGGCCCGGAACACTGCTAGTCTATCCATCGCCACCGACACCTCCACGGCACTAGCAGTCAAGAGGGAGCCATTAGTCTCCGTCCTTTTGTGCGACAACGATCGAAAAGTTGTGCCAGTATTCTTTGAGATCCAGGTCCTGACGTCGGAGATCGATGATTAAATGTTTTCCTGGGAGGAGGAATCGCTGCCAAGGCCATCATAGTCGGTGGATACCATACGGTGATAAATGCATTCTTGATCTCTAGCATCATCACCGGAGCCGGCTACCAGCCGACCTCGGCCAGCCCTAGTGGCGGTCTCATCAACGGCTGTGCCGGCGGGGTGAATCCAAAGGGGCGGCGGCCATGACTTTTGGTTTGAAGCCCCTGTTTCCTGGGTGGAATCATGGGGAAGAAGGGGTTTTGGGTTTTTTGGATTCTGGGTTCAAACCTAAGATCCAATAACCAGTAAATCATAAAAAAAAATGGTCATTTTGCATTTAGGCCCTTGATCTTTATGATAATATATATTAGTCCTTTTATAGTTTAGACTATGTCAAATATATATTTACATATTGGTCCTAATGGGGCATATCCACTGACGTGGACCCTCTGTTGGCAGCCCTGCTAGCAAAGAGTCTGCCACCCGAGCACGGTGACCAAAAGAAGAGCCTCAACTCCTAGCTCGGGTCGTGCTTATAAGGCGAGCCCTCTGTTTGAGGTCAGCTCCCAGTCGGGGTCATGCTCATGCTGCCAAGGCGAGCCCTCCTACCGAGGTCAGCTCCCAGTCGAGGTCGTGCTCATAAGGAGAGCCCTCCATCTGAGATCAGCTCCCAGCCGGGGTCGTGCTCATGCTGTCAAGGTGAGCCCTCCTATCAAGGTCAGCTCCCGGTCAAGGTCATGCTCAAGCTGCCAAGACGAGCCCTCCTGTCGAGGTCAGCTCCCAACCGGGGTTGTGCTCATAAGGCAAGCCCTCCATCTGAGATCAGCTTCCGACCGGGGTCATGCTCATACTGCCAAGGCGAGCCCTCCTATCGAAGTTAGCTCCCAGCCAAGATCGTGCTCATAAAGTGAGCCCTCCATCTAAGGTCAGCTCTCGACCGGGATCGTGCTCATGCTGCCAAGACGAGCCCTCCTACCGAGATCAACTCCCAGCCGAAGTCGTGCTCATAGGGCGAGCCCTCCATCTGATGTCAGCTCTTAGTCGGGGTCATGCTCATGCTGCCAAGGCAAGCCCTCTTGCCAAGGTCAGCTCCCAATCGGGATCGTGCTCATAGGACGAACCCTCCATCTGAAGCCAGCTCCCGGTCGGAGTCATGCTCATGCTGCCAAGATGAGCCCTCCTACCGAGGTCAGCTCCCGGTCGGGGTCGTGCTCATGCTCCCTGAGATAGGGCTCCATCCTACCTTGCCGGGGTCAAGTTCCTGCCAGTGGCAAGAAGGATCGACAGGAATTCAAACCACAACAAGGAGGTTCCCGATCACCTGCAACCTCTAAGGGGTGGCGCACTCCCGATCATGAATCCAGGCTCTGCAACATGCCACCCGCATGCTCTGGGCAGCCTATACTCCACCAGGTCCCGAACCCTGTTACGCACCACCACATTGACAACCATGCAACCGAGGGCTTCAACCCCCGTGACATGAAGCCTAAACCTCCTACAAGAAGAGTATTCCATTAAGGCCCCAGGGTCCTGAACGCTCCAACGGTCCCTCCAGAAATGAGAACATCCCACTGTGGCACAGGGCTCAGCGGCATGGTGCCCGCCCCTCTCACGGGGAACTGCACCACCAGAGGGATAGAATCTAAACCAAGCCGGCATACGCCCCTAATAGAAGGATCTCCTCCTAAGGACCGGTCTGACAAGAGGGAGGTCGTAGGCAACAGTAAGTCCTTCCCAGAGAGGGCACACAGAAAGGGACACCCAGACAAAGCTTCAGATCTGCTCTGGGCCATCCCATATACATAAGGTCAGAGAGAGGAAAAGCAAAGGGTAAGGAGAAACAAACATGTGAGAAAGAAATGGGAGGAGTGAGCAGGGGACCTCCAGCAGACCCTTCAAAGCTCTCCGCTCCCATCTCCGCTTGCTCTTTCCACCTCAATTCTACCTTTCATCCTACACGCGGAGTGCCCCCCAAGCTCTCTATCATGGAGGTTCTATTTTTCTCAATCGTCTCGTCTGACTTGATCGTCAGAGTATCTCCACCGAAATCCTCGGTCTGGATCTCCTCTTTTTTTGTAGGGAGGCCAGATCAAGGAGCCAGCCATGAAGGGAAGGGATGAGCATCCCACGAGAACCTGATGTATTCGCAACACGTCAGAGCTACAGGCTATAGCAATCTTGGCAGCAACAGATTGGCATGCTAGGAAGGGGAAGGCGAGAAGCTGATTTGATACCAAGTCCCCCGCAACAAGGGAGAGATCCATGGAAGCCCGCTGTCCAATGGTGACCACGTCGGCCCGCGAAGCCTCCGCTAGCTGAGCAGGAGACCCTCTCGCCATGCTGACCATAGCCCGGAGAGGGAACTCCTTGCTTCATTACCACCTCCTCTGGCAGACCCTCGATCACCGCACTGGCCCAACAGGTCCAGGCCCTGGCTGCGGCGATGTGCTACTCCATCAGAGACACCAGTCTCTAGAAACTTAGCAGCAACTAGGGATGCCGGCGGCTCGTGCCGCCAATCCCCATGCCAGCCTACGGTCCTTCCGTGAGGGGCTGTTGCATGCGGCTACCCGCTTGTTGGGGGACCATCAAATGGCCGAAAAGAAGCCACAACGTAATCCAACCGGCCAGGAGAGCTGCTCCCCGGTCTTGGACCATGGCACGTGCTTACATCAGCAATGTCGGCATGCCCAGGAACTCAGGCGAGAGTTCCTCCACTCCGGGCCTCCTTCTCCCCCCATGCTCTCTACCGAGGGGTCCATAGACGAGGCGATCCACCACCAGGCGAAGAGGCACCTCAAGGAGCAGGAGCGCAAGCTGGCGAGTCTGTCTCACTAATTAGCGGAGATCCAGGGCTCCCCCAGCGAGCCCGCGGGTTACGACACCCGTTCTCCTTTTTCTCGGAAGGATCCAAGAGGAACCGATCCCCAGCTGGTTCCGTATGCCATAGGTCGATCCCTACTATGGGACGACCGACTTATTGGCCCACCGAGAAGCCGATAGGGATGATGTCCTAGGGGGCAGGGAGAACCCCGAAGAGGGCTAGGGGGAGAGACTACACCCTTAATGGCGAACGGGGCCCCACCTCAGGAAGGTACTGCGGTGATGACATTCACCATCCTCACCTTACAGCACAACCTCGGTGCACCCCGGACTCAACCTGCTCGACAGCAGGACCTTCGAGGATTTCTGCGTCGATCTCGGCATCCATCACTATTTCACTTCGGTAGCCCACCCTCGGACCAACGAGGAGGCCAGGGTGACTAACCAGGCCATCTTGCTAGGGATCCACACGGGGCTGGATGAGATAAGAAACAAGGCCCAACTGAGCGGAGCTTACTACCTTGTTGGCCACGATGGTGCCCAATGCACGCGAACCTAGGATGCGAGCAATTTAAAAATGCACTACTAGTAATGTAAGACTTCTTCTCAATTATTAAAGTTCCTTTTTGGTGCAACTTTGTCTTTCACCTATGTAGGAATGTATCCATCCGACTCCAAGTCCGGCGGATCAAGCTGGGCCCCTCCAGTAGGCCCGCACTCTTCGCCGTGCTCACAGTCCGGAGGTGGTGGCAGGGCAACCTGCCAACTACCGCTTGACTCACAATTCGGCATCCTCAAGTTGGAACCCTCCAGCAGGCCCGCACTCATCGCCGTGCTCATAGCCTGGAGGTGGTGGCAAGGAAACCCGCCATCTATCACTTCACTCATAGTTCGGTACCCTCAAGCCAGGCCCCTCCAGCAGGCCTGCACTCCTTCACCATGCTCACAGTCCGAAGGTGGTGATGGAAAACCCACCATCTATCGTTGGACTCATAGTTCGGCATCCTCAAGCTGGGCCCCTCCAGCAGGCTGACACTCCTTTGCCGTGCTCACAGTCCAAAGGTGGCTGCAGGAAAACTTGCCATCTACCGCTTGACTCATAATTCAGCATCCTCAAGCCAGGCCCCTCCAGCAGGCCCGCACTCTTTTACCATGCTCATAGTCTGGAGGTGGCGGCAGGGCAACTCGCCATCTATCGCTTGACTCATAGTTCGACATCCTCAAGCTGGGCCCCTCCAGAAGGCCCACACTCTTCGCCATGCTCATAGTCCAGAGGTGGCGGTAAGTCAACCCAACATCTATCGCTTGACTCACAGTTTGGCATCCTCAAGCCTTCAGAAGGCCCGCCTCTTCGTCATGCTCACAGTCCGGAGGTGGCGTCAGGAAAACCCGCCATCTATCGCTTGACTCATGTCGGCATCCTCAAGCTGGGCCCCTCAAATAGGCCTATACTTTTAGCCATGCTCACAGTCTAGAGATGGCGACAGGAAAACCCACCATCTACTGCTTGACTCACTGTTTGGCATCCTCAAGCTGGGCCCCTCCAGCAGGCCCACACTCTTAACTGTGCTCACAGTCTGGAGGTGGTGGCAAGGAAACCTGCCATCTATCGCTTGACTCATAATTCAGTATTCTCAAGCTGAGTCCCTCCAACAGGCCCGCACTCTTCATCGTGCTCACAGTCCAGAGGTGGCAGCAGGGCAACCCACCATCTATTGCTTGACTTACAGTTCAGCATCCTCAAGCCGGGCCCTTTAAGCAGGCCCACACTCTTCGTCATGCTTGCAGTCCGGAGATGGCGATAGGGAAACCTGCCATCTAGCACTTGACTCATAGTTTGGCATCCTCAAGCTGGGCCCCTCCAGCAGGCCCGCATTCTTCATCGTTTTCACAGTTCAGAGGTGGTGATAGGGAAACCTGCCATCTACCGCTTGACTTACAGTTCAGCATCCTCAAGCTGGGCCCCTCAAGCAGGCCTGCACTCTTCACCGTGCTCACAGTCCAGAGGTTGCAGTAGGGTAACTCGCCATCTACCGCTTGACTCACAATTCGACATCCTCAAGCCAAGCCCCTCAAGCAGGCTCGCACTCTTTGCCATGCTCATAGTTTGAAGGTGGCAATAAGGCAACTCGCCATTTATCGCTTGATTGACAGTTCAAAATCTTCAAGCCAGGCCCCTCAAGCAAGTCCGCACTCTTCGCCATGCTCATAGTCTAGAGGTGGCGGCAAGGAAATCTGCCATCTATTGCTTGACTCATAGTTCGGCATCCTCAAGTTGGGCCCCCCCAACAGGCCCGCACTCCTTCATCGTGCTCATAGTCTAGAGGTGGCAGCAGGGCAACCTGCCATCTATCACTTGACTCACAGTTCGGCATCCTCAAGCAGGCCCGCACCTCTTCGCCATGCTCATAGACTAGAGGTGGCGACAGGGCAACCCACCATTTACCGCTTGACTCATAGCTCGACATCCTCAAGCTGGGCCCCTCCAACAGGCCCGCACTCTTCGTCGTGCTTACAGTCTGGAGGTGGCGGCAAGGCAACCCACCATCTATCGCTTGACTCACAATTTGGCATCCTCAAGCCGGGCCCCTTAAGTAGGCCTGCACTCTTCGCCGTGCTTACAGTCCAGAGATGGTGGTAGGGCAACCTGCCATCTACCGCTTGACTCACAGTTCAGCATCCTCAAGTCGGGCCCCTCCAGCAGACCCACACTCTTCGCCATGCTAACAATCCGGAGGTGGCGACAGGGAAACCTGCCATCTATCGCTTGATTCATAATTTGGCATCCTCAAGCCGGGCCTCTCTAGCAGGCCCACACTCTTTGCCATGCTCATAGTCCGGAGATGGTGGCAGGGAAAGTCACCATCTACTGCTTGACTCACAGTTCAGCATCCTCAAGCCGGGTTCCTCAAGCAGGCCTGCACTTTTCGCCATGCTCACATCTGGAGGTGGCAGTAGGGAAACTCGCCATCTACCACTTAACTCACCAATTCGGCATCCTCAAGCTAGGCCCCTCTGATAGGCCCACTTTCTTCGCCGGGTCCTCCAGAATGCCCGTACCCTCCACCTCGCTCGCAGCACAGACATGCCAGTGGGAAACTCTTGAAGCCCCGCCATCTGTCAATTGGCTCATAGCTTGGCAAACCAAGAAGCCCCATAAGCATTTTGTGCTTAAGACCACACGACCCTAAGGTTGGCGGAGCAAGAGTAGGATTCCTGCGAAGTCCTCCATGCTGACCTCAGGACTCCAGCATCACCCCACAACAGCCGAAGGCCTAGGCCGGCCTTACGGCAACCATGAGGTCTGCCTCCCTGCTACGGGGACTTAAAAAGCAAAGGAGGGAAAGAAGTAAAAATAAAATCCATCAGTTGAGTTATGGAGATGAGTCCTTCATAATTCTTGATGGGCTTCCCTTGGAGCAATTCAGGTAAAAAAAAAGAGAAAAAGAAAGAGAGAGAATAATGACACATGTTGATTAAGGAAAAGAAGAGCTTTCATTAATCAAAAATTTCATACATCGTGGTGTCCCCCGACAAGCCAAAAAGTCTTTCAACAACTCAGTTTCAAAATGAAAAGGAAACAGGCTTGGGCCTCCCTTGCCGCTCCTTGCCCGACCAATGGGTAGGTCCTCTCAGTACGGCCGCGACATTGACCGGAGGGGCATTCCAAGCAGCTCTGGCTCTGGATTCTACTCCAAGTCTGACATGCCCTCTACCACTGGGGTTATCCTGCTCTAGAGCGCACCTCCCCTGGGCATCGGAGGTACAGGCAGGACCGGAGGGGGAAGTTCCAGTCCCTTCTACCCGAGGAGCAAGCACCCATCAGCACCACAACCACCATGGCCACCTCCATGGTGACCACAACCTCCGCTATTGAGGTAGCCATTTCATCATCCCCCTTTAGGGGCTCTCCCCCATTTCTTCCTTCCTTTGGGGGGTGGCATCGAGCTCGACGGATTTCTTCTCCAAGACCAGACATCCCTGCTGGGACATTGACTGGCCCCTCCTGAAGGGTCATTATCTGGCCTGTGACACCAGCCGACGCTTCCTGAAGGGTCATTTCTGGCCCGCAAGCTCTTAGGACCGGGCGGCCAGAGCCCGAAACTTGTCCCACTCCACATTCGGGCTGTGGCTCCGCCTCATTGACACTTGTTTAGAACCCTTCCCCAATGCAGCCTGAAGGGGAGAGGCAAAAAGGGAAGAAAGAAGAGGGGAAGATCCTGATATCTACCAGGGAATTGCAAGATGCAAGTCACGCAGTGGGGATCTGATTTCTTGCACCCAAGAAAGCTTTTGTAAAGGCGAGGAGACGGGTCCTTTCTGAGAGGAGCCTACCACCCCCGGTTGCATCATCTTTTGAGGCTTGCCATGTGTCGGCATCCCACGGCGTTGATGCTTCGATCCAAGCACGGTAATTAATGGCCCCTTTAAAGGGTTGTGCCATGGCATCGTCCCATTGGCATGGAAGCATGGATTTCGGGGCTTCGATGCTCGAGGCATTGATGCTGTAGGGGGCACGCCCCTCTATGTCAGCATGGTCATTACTCCCTTCGCCCCAAGCATCGCTTCCTCCTCCGGGCCCGGGAGTGGGGGGCATCTGATGTGGTACATCCACTGACATGGAGCCTCTGTTGGCAGCCCCGCTGGCAAAGAGTCCGTCACCCAGGTGCGATGGCCAAACGAAGAGCCAAGGCGAGCCCTCCTACCGAGGTCAACTCCCAGCCGAGGTCATGCTCATAAGGTGAGCCCTTCGTCTGAGGTCAGCTCCCAACCGAGGTCATGCTTATGCTACCAAGGTGAGCCCTCCCGTCAAGGTCAGCTCCCAACCAGGATCATGCTCATAAGGCAAGACCTCCATCTGAGGTCAGCTCCCAACCGGGGTCGTGCTCATGCTATCAAGGCAAGCCCTCCTATCGAGGTCAGCTCCCAGCTAGGATTGTGCTCATAAAGCGAGCCCTCCATCTGAGATCAGCTCCTGCCCGGGGTCGTGCTCGTGCTACCAAGACGAGGCCTCCTCTGAGGTCAGCTCCCAACTGGGGTCATGCTCATAGGGCAAGCCCTCCATCTGAGGTCAGCTCCTGGTCGGGGTTGTGCTCATGCTGCCAAGGCAAGCCCTCCTACCAAGGTCAGCTCCCAATCAGGGTCGTGCTCATAGGGTGAGCCCTACATTTGAGGTCAGCTCCTGGCTGGGGTCATCTTATGCTACCAAGGTGAGCCCTCCTGTCGCGGTCAGCTCCCAACTGGGGTCATGCTCATAGGGTGAGCCCTCCATCTGAGACCAGCTCTCGGCCGGGATTGTGCTCATGCTGCCAAGGCGAGCCCTCCTACCGAGGTCAGCTCTCGGCCAGGGTCATGCTCATAGGGCGAGCCCTCCATCTGAGGCCAGCTCTTGATCGAGGTCATGCTTATGCTGCCAAGGTGAGCCCTTCTACCAAGGTCAGCTCCTGGCTGGGTTCATGCTCATGCTCCCTGAGGTAGGGCTCCATCCTACCCTACTAGGGTCAAGTTCCCGCCAGTGGCAAGAAGGATCGATAGGAATTCAAACTGTAATAAGGAGGTTCCCAATCACCTGCAACCTCTGAGGGGTGGTGCACGTCCAGCCATGAATCCGAGCTCTGCAATGCACCACCCGCATGCTCTGGGAGGCCTACGCTCCACCAAGTCCTGGATCTCGTTATGCACCGCTACGTTGACAACCGTGCTACCGGGGGCTTCAACTCCCACGACATGAAGCTTAAACCTCCTCCAAGAAGAGTATTCCATTAAGGTCCCAGGGCCCTTCAACGCTCCAACGGTCTCTCTAGAAATGGAAATATCCCATCGTGGCACAGGGCTCAGTGACATGGCGCCCGCCCCTCCCATGAGGAATTGCACCACTAGAGGGATAGAATCTGAACCACATCGGCATATGCCCCCAATGGAAGGATCTCCTTCTAAGGACCGATCCGACAAGAGGGAGGTTGTAGGAAATAGTAAGCCCCTCTCAAAGAGGGCACATGAAAAGGAACACCCGAACAAAGCTCCAAATCTACTCTGGGCCATCCCACATACATAAGGTCAGAGAGAGGAAAAGCAAAGGGTAAGGAGAAACAAATAGGTGAGAAAGAGATGGGAGCGAGCGAGCAAGGGACCTCCAATAGACCCTTCCAAGCTCTTCGCTCCCATCTTCGCTTGCTCTTTGCATCTCAATTATACCTTTCACCCTCTACGTGGAGAGCCCCCAAGCTCTCTGCCATAGAGGTTCTGTTTTTCTCGATCATCCCATTTGACTTGATTGTCGGAGTGTCCCCGCTGGAATCCCCGGCCTGGGTCTCCTCTTTTTTATAGGGTGGCCAGATCAAGGAGCCAGCCAGGAGGGGAGGGACGAGTGCCCCACGGGAACCCGACACATTCGTGACACATCAGAGCTACAGGCTACAACGATCTTGGTGACAACAGGTACAAAAAAGAAGAAATTTGTTGACATTATGGAACGTCAATTTGCTGTGGGACCCAGCTTCTTTTTTACTTGGAAAGATTCTAATACAAACATCCATAATTTTATGGTAATACATAAAGATCACTAGACTATTTGTGCCTAACCTACTTATTGGACCCTTTGTTTCTCGAGGGTTCCATATTTATCTATAAGTGATGATTTTCATACTGCTCACATGCATTTCTAATAGACATAAGGGCTATAATAAATTAATGAGAATATTGGTTTGTCCATACTTAAATTATACCATGTTTGCTTCTTATGTCATCCCTAGTACTATAGTCATGCTCATAGCATGTTCAATATGTTGAGACTGATATTGATATGAAAACAACACATATCTCTGATTTTTTTTTTTTTGTTGCATATATGCCCAGAGATCATAGAAGCTGACATTTACCTCATTTCCATCGCTTGATGTTTGATCCATCATCGATTAGAAAGGGTTGAAGGAGATAAGGTAAAATGGATTTTGGTTTTGGATTGTAAAGTTTTTGACCCATTTAAAACCCAATCCATTAATTATGTTGAGCCCAAAATTGGTGAGTTGGTTGGACCAAATCACATTGGATCAACCTAATTTTGGGTTAAGAGAAATTTTGCAATTAAGCCACTACAAAATTAAGAATTGAGTAAGGGTCCATGTTAAATGACTGATAGGCTCCTAAAATTTTGAAAATTATAAATGAATCCTAAAATTTTACATTTAGATCCCTATTTTTCCTGAAAATGTATTTTACAGAAAAGCCATATATTTTCTGTAATTTATGATTTTTGGTCCTCTATCTTTGTTTTTGATTAAAATTGCTAGAACTTGCTCATTTTATATTCGATTTGAACATTTTTGGACCATTGGACTTATACTAATTTGAAAAATATTTTGATTGAATTTTTTATATATGATAAAATATTTAAAATATTTAAAATTATTTATGTATAATTCTACTTACTATTATACAATTCAAGTATATTTTCGTGTAGTCTCAAAGGATACGGAGCACTCTATGAATTTTGAATAGTTGAGTTATTGAAAATTAATTATTTAACTTTTATTATTTTTAGAATTGCATATTGATGTCTCTATTATTGTTGATTCAAAATTGACTGTAATTGATTGTGACACTTATTATACACTATAATTTTTGTTCAAATATATTTTATAGTTGTGTAGTAAGTTTTATTGATAGATATGGCAGTTGAAATGCATTATTATGTAATAATATGATCAGTGGGGTGCATGTTATTGAGTATCCCATTTGGACTGATCTTTTGTGGTATACATGTCATTAAAATATACTATTTTATATTTATTTGGGCATTTATTTTTTCTGTATAAATAATTTATGGATTGGCATAAGTATTTATCATCAAAGCGTTTATTTATGTTGTCCATAAGTTTTTCATATGGGAGGGTTTTTAGTTATTGTATACAACCGTGTGTCGAAAGGGGATTGTTGTATATTTTAACTAGAAGAGGTTGCATGTGGCATTATGTTGTAATGGTACTCTAACTTTCATGGATCTATCTACCCAAAGGGCATAGGTTCATGACTATTAGAGTATTCATTTGCTTGTGGCTTCATGTGAAGAGTATTTATGCATATTACATGTTCTATCCAAAAAAAAATATGTGATATTACATTTGGACTATTGTATATTATTTATGTATATACCCATTGACAAGTATTTTGCATATCTGTCATCTTTGATTATACAGTCATTTCTATGTCAATAATAATAATGTTGTTGAGATCTTAACTGGATCAAAATATCAAAGGTAGTGGTATATTGGACTTAGAAAATATGTCTACCCAAAGGGGATAGATTTTTGAATGCTTGTATCCTCATCATGTTAACTTTTAATTTCTTTGACAGAAGATATATATATATATTGGGCCTAAAAAATTTGTTTATCCAAAGGAGACATTTTTTTCAAAAATTTGACCTCTTTATTGGAGCTCAAAATTATATCATATTCTCTACCTATATGAAAGTTTTATGATGATGTATATGATACATTTATTGAAAATGACTTATTATATTTAAAACCTTTATTTGTTTATTATTTGTACTTCAAATATGTTGTATCATACATAAGCTTGATTGATATTTTATATATCTTAAGGTACTTTAAATGTCACGATTTGATGATCCCTCTTTGGAAGGTTAGTGAATTTCGATGGATGGTGACTACTAAAGTGGTTCGTTTATTGAGATTTACAAGGTCCTTCTGTGAGCTATTTAGAAGGGATTGTGTAATATATGTTGAAGAGAGATTTTTTATGTGAGTCACTTTTCTTTTTAAAGAAAGTCTTGTAATATTAGACCCAGGGCTTTTATTAAAATGATGCTTATAAATTTTTGGATTATATTGTATATATTTCTCTATTGATTAACTGCATAAAGATTATTTAGCAATTAGCATTGCCCAGCGAAGCAATCCAATGAATGTGCAAGTATGATTTCAAGTGTATGTGTGCTTGATAATAAATGCAATAGAAATAATGAAGTAAATGCAAGAAGAATAGAAGAAATCACAAACACATAATATTTATAGTGATTCGGTGCACACCAAAGCACCTACATCCACTCTCCAAGGTCTACTTGAATATTTTACTATAATTTTTCTTTGATTATAGTAGATTAGTTTTCTAAGCTCATTAATCAAAATTCCTTGGTTTTTACAAGGCTAACCAAAAACCTAGTTGATTTTCTCAAGGCTCACCAACAACCTAGTTGGTTTTTGCAAGGCTCACCAACAACCTAGTTAGTTTTCTCAAAGCTCGCCAACAACCTAGTTGGTTTTCAAACAAGGCTCACCAACAACCCAATCATTGGTTTCAATCCACTTGAAACTAGGAACAACAAGAAATACAAGTTCAAAGTAAAGATACAATAAGCTTTCAAAATAAAGCAAATATCTCTTTGAAGCTCTTTGATTGTTGCGAAGCTTGTCTCCAAGTTGTTGAAGCCTTAATCAATGCTTGAAGATTGGACTTGAATGCTTCTTGAATGCCTTTGAATGCTTGAAGGCTCAACTTTACTCAAAAGTAAGGAATGCTCATTAGTTTTCTATTAGTTGCTTCCCTCTTAAGTTTGGTCCACTTTAAATACATTTTCAACTCTTAAATGACCATTTATGACCGTTGGAGAAGAGAAAATAGTTGTTAGAAACAAAAATGATCAACTCTGTGCTTCAAAAAACTAGCCATTATTGTTCATCCAGACTTGCAGATGTCAACACTTCAGGTCATGAGTCGATACTTGAGTCGATACTAGATCAAAAATATCTTCTGAAGCTCTTTGGATTGTATTGGTGCATCAACACTTCTTTTGATGAGTCGACACTTCATCTTCATGAATCGATACTTGAGCAAAAACTTGAATTTAACATATTCTGTATCAATTTTTGATCTTAGGCCTTAAGTCGACACTTAAGTCGATGCATGAGTCGACACTTAGTCTTCATGAGTCTACACTTCATGCATGCCAGTTGAAACTTTTTCTGCATATCAGCTCAAGCTTCTATGAGTCAACACTTTGAGTCGACACTTCATTTTCATGAGTCAACACTTGGCTGAAACTCTTCTGAAACTCTACTGAAACTTCTCTAAATTAAAAAATTTAGTCCTTCAAGGTCATTCTTATGTGTCCAAGTCCATATATCTTGAAGTTTCATTAATTTAGAGGACTTCTTCAACTATTTGACAAGCAAATTGATCTTTCAACATACTTTAATTCTGATGAATATCCTGCTCTGATAAACATACTTTTAACATACAGTTAGTATTCAAATATATTTAAATATTTTGTAATTCATCAAAATTAAGACAGGAGTCAACAATCTCCTCCTTTTTGATAATGACAAAATCATTAAGTATATATACATAGTAAGCTCAAAAGATTTGCAATAGATATAGAGCAATTGACTATAAGTATCAGAGTCTAAGTTGTAATAATTATTAAGAGCAAAAACTCATCTATAATGTATCAGAGCTATATATATATAAGAAAGAATTCAATTCATATAATTTCAATGTATCAGAGCTATAGCTATAATGTATCAGAGTGATAATTAAAATGTATCAGAGCTAAGTTATATATATAAGATATTAAAGAGGTGTATCGGAGCTAAAATAGATTTGAAGAATAAGCATTTGAGCAAAAACAGGTTGAATCATGAAGAGTATCATAATGAAAACAAGGAATATCAGAGCATATAAAAATAGGAATAAAGAGTATCATAGCATAAAAATAAAAATAAAGAGTATCAGATTATAAAATTGAAAAGTATTAGAGCATAGAATAAAAGCTCCCCTCAATATATGATCTGAAAATATTTTTCAAAACTTAAAATATTTTTCTAAAGTATTTCCAAAAGTTTTAGAGATTTTAAAATTTTCAAAATATCTTTCTTTAGTACTCTTCTCTCTCTCCCCTTACTTAAACCATTCATTCTCTCTCTTTTTATTTATCATTTATGACAAAATTTCTCTTTTTTTGTTTATCATTTTTCTCCTTTTGCCATTACTCTCCTTTTTTTTGCCATTCATTAATTCTCCTCCTTTTTGTCATCATGAAAAATATGAGAAAAAGGAACAAAGTAGAGATAAAATGTTGCAATATAGTAAGAGGTAGAAGTACACATATACATGCTGAAAATATCATTATATATAAATTTTCAAATATTTGATACAAGATACAAAATTTGATACTAAACAAGATATAATTAATACAGTGATACACTAAGAGACTAATATACAGATACACTAATATACTAATCAACCCTAAGGGGTACTGTCCTCATCAAAAGAAGACCCAATCTCTAAGATGATCGGTCCCGTAATCCTAGAGGGACAGGGTCGCGGCCACATCGGCCGGAGATCTGCAAGTCTAGTCCTAACTAGTCTAAGAACATCGTCATGTCCTCGGCTTCTGCTTTTGGCTCGTGCTCTCCCTCTGGCTGGTGCTGAAGAAGAGGCAATGTCAGTAGCAGGAATGGGATATGGGACAGGATCAGGATCAGTATCAGGATCTGAAACAGATGGAGTCATATCAAAAATGGGATTGGACGAAAGAATGTGGAAACCAAGAGTATAGAATCCTAGTTCCCTGATCAAGGAAAGAATGGAATGTACTGGAGGTGTCCTAAGGGGTATACTAAATGAAGGTGTGGGTAAATCAGTAAGAGTATCAAGTGGATCAATATGAAGAACAGGAGTCGAAACTAAAGTGTCTGATGGATCATGAATAAAGGGTGTGCTAGGAAGAATAGGAGTCTGGACAAAAGAACTGGATGGATCAGGAATAGTCTCTGGCATCCTCACCTCGTCAGCTGCGGGCTCTGCATCCTGATCAGCAGCAGTATCTGGTTCAGGATCCACCATATAGTCTACAATATTAAACTCTACGGATGAATCGCCTTAGCCATCTCCTATCTTAGTGTTTGGAGATGAAGTTGGACATGCTGGTGGAGCAAGTGGAGAATCCGACGATGGAGGTGAAGGTGCCCTGGTAGAAGATAATCTCTCTAATGCAGCCAGGACAGTGAAAAATCCCTCTCTCATCTCTTGAAAGCCTGCTCTCATCTCCATGTGAATATAATCCACTCGCTGTCTCACAATCATCATCTCGGTCTTCAAGCGAGTGATCCGATCATCTGAACTATCTGTAGGAGGTGGCACCTATGCATGTACCGAAATGGATGGCCCGAGCTGTGTCTCAGGAATATCCCTGGGTGGCTCAAATGGCCCGGCCTCATCTCTACATGTTTGCTCCTCCTCCTCAGCTGCATCCTCCTCATCATCTGTGTTAGCGTCTAAAGTCTATATATGATATCCTGCATCTCCACTGACCTCTATATCTATAATAGCCCATCCTGTGCAGTGATCTCTCATCGTATATGTCTGTATGAAGCAACTATCTGGAGGGCTCTCCATCTGGGTCTACTCTGTAAGCTCTAAACAATATAGTGAGACCGATCCCATAAGGTAGACATAACCTCTTTCTAGTAGCTGCCTCAATCATCTGATGGATCATGAGCACTGGTAGGCAAACATGAGTCCTCCATATCAGGGAAACCATAACAAGTAACTCCCTCTCAGTGATGAAGTTGAAGCACCCTATCTTTGATAAAAGTATCCGGATGACTATATGGTGTAGAAGCCTAATCTCTGAAGAAAGTCATGATGCTACAATGGTAGCTCCCTCTCCAATATCCTCTTTCTCAAATATGCATCTGAATCCATTGAGCCTATCAACCAGTGAGTCCACTACAGTATCTCTTATCAGAATCTTCTTTGGCTAGGGTACCATAAAACTCTCGTATCAAAGCTGGGTAGAATCTCTTCCTAAGTGAGCAGAAGTGAGCAAGCCCTGCGTCCCTCAGCCAGTCACCTATCCGAAAGTGCTGCTGATCCATAAACTCAAAATCTACCCTCCGACCTCCGACAATGGCCTTGGAGGCCATCCAGTCTGCTCCTAGAATAGGTGGTCGAGCTAGAATCCCTTGCTAAGCAACTACCTGTACTGCCTGATCCTCATGATGAGCCTTCGTCCGATGCTATGCATCCTAAGTGGAAAGATGAGGTCTCCTAACTAACTATTTTCCGGGACCCATCATCCAGGAAAAAGAAAATACAAGAAATGGAGGGAGAAACGGGTAACAGATTCACGGTAAAACCATGAAGAACGGTGAAAGTGATAGAAAGAATAGGCTCAAACTAAAGATTGGAAGGTTAGAATAATGAAAGGAATCAACGGAGGTTAGGGAATAGTAGGGGGAAGTGTCGGCTCACAATTTTTGGGAAGAAAATGGGAAGAATCGGATTAGTTTTCCTATTTAATCATTGATTTCTATCGATCAAGTATCGACTCATGGGATTAGTCCAAGTGTTGATACTTCGAGATGTCGACACTTCCAAGTATCGACACTTCAAGGAAAAATCAGGAAAATAGAAAAAAATCACAAAAAATCATGGTAATTGATTTTAATAGCCAATAAATGATTGAATATTATCTTCAAAGTCATTAGATCAAAAAATTTCTAAAGAGGATTAGAAAGGTCATAAAGAGTGATCGATATCTAATAAAAAGGATTAATGACCCTAATTCTCTTCTAATCATACTGAACCATCTTCATTGAGTAGCTTGGTCAGTATATCAGCTAATTGCATATCAGTATAAATAAATTCAAGCATAACATCATTGTTTTGAACATGATCTCTAATAAAATGATGTCTAATTTCAATGTGCTTATTCTTGAGTGTTGAACAGGATTTTTAGTTAAGTTTATAACACTTGTGTTATCACATCTTATAGGTATCTTAGTTAATTTAATGCCAAAGTCCTCGAGTTGTTATTTAATCTACAAGATTTGATCACAACAACTTCCAGTTGTAATATATTCAGCTTCAGCTATAGATAGTGCAACTAAATTTTGTTTCTTGCTAGTCCATGAGATTAAATTAACTCCAAGAAATTGACAAGTTCCAGATATACTTTTTCTAACTTATAGCCAGCAAAATCAGTATCAGAATATGTAATTAAATCAATAGCTAAATTCTTAGAGTACCATAGACTAATATCAATAGTGCTAGATAAATATCTAAGTATGCATTTAATAGCCAATAAATATGATTTCTTAGGCTCAAACTGATATCTTACATACATGCATAGGCTAAACATAATATCTGATCTAGTAGCAGTTAAGTACAGTAATGATCCAATGATGCCTCTATAAAGTTTGTGATCAACTTTCTTACCAGATTTATCCTTGTCAAGCTTACATGAAAGGCTCATAGGTGTATCGATAGGTTTAGTCTTCTCCATCCCAAACTTTTTGAGAATCTCCTTTATATATTTGCTTGGTTGATGAAGATCCGTTCACTGGTTTGTTTAATCCGGAGTCCGAGAAAATAGCTTAGGTCTTCCATCATGCTCATCTCAAACTTTCCCTGCATAAGCTTTGTAAATTCTTGACAAAGAGATTCATTAGTGGCACCAAAGATAATATCATCGACATAGATCTGTACTACTAAAAAATTATCAGCCTTTTTCTTTAAAAATAGAGTAGTATCAACATAACCTCTGGTAAAATCATTTTCAGTTAAAAATTTACTAAGTCTATCATCCCATGCACGAGGGGCTTATTTTAAACCATAAAGTGCTTTGCATAATTTGAAAACATGATCAGGATGTGCATGATTTTCAAAACCAAGTGATTGTTCAACAAAAGTTTTTTTAACTATATATCCATTTAAAAATATACTTTTAACATCCATTTGAAATAGTTTAAAATCCAAGAAACATGCAAAAGCTAGTCTAATAGCTTCAAGTTTAGCTATTAGAGCAAAGGTTTCATTAAAATCAATTCCTTCTTCTTGATTGTAACCCTTACCTACCAGTCTAGCCTTATTTCTAGTTACTATTCCATTTTCATCTAATTTATTTTTATACACCCATTTAATACCAATTATGGAAGCGTTAGATGGTCTTTCTATTAGTGTCCAAACCTTATTTCTTTCAAATTGATTTAATTTCTCTTATATAGCAATCATCCAGTTTGGATCTTTTTCAGCTCTTCTATACATTTGGATTCTACTTGTAAAACAAAAATAATATAATCACATTCATTTCTAATAGAGGATCTAGTTCTTATCCCTTTTCATGGATCTTCTAAGATTAATTTCTTAGGATATCCATGAGCATACCTCCATTCTTTGGATAGACTTTTATCCTTTGGTGAAGATCATGTGGCTTCTTCTTCATTCTCCTTGTTTTGATCTTCTTCACTTTCTTTGGAAGGAGGATCATCCAAAGTCAGTTTCTTTAAGTCCTTCAATACCTACACAACCATCAGAAGTATCCGCTTTTTTAGAGGACTTGTTAGCAGACTCTTCAAACATAACATGCATGGACTCTTCTACTACAAGTGTTCTTTTATTAAAAACTCTATATGTCTTGCTAGATGTAGAGTATCCTAAGAAGATACCTTCATATGACTTGGCATCAAATTTATCTAAATTATTTTTTTTGTTGTTTAAATTAAAACATCGGCAACCAAATACCTGAAAATACTTTGAAGTAGGTTTTCTTTCTTTCCAAAACTCATATAGTATTTTCTTTAAAATTGGTCTTGTTGCCACCCAGATCGTCGTGGCCCGTAGCTGCTGATGGCGTCAGGTGTTCCGCGTCCATCCACGGGAGATGCCTCCAGTGCCTTGGGACCTGCAGGAAAGCCAACATCAATGACTCGGGCCGGGGATTTCGATGGGGGCACTCCGATGGTCAAGTCAGTGACGATCCAGAGAAACAGATCCTCCCGGTCGAGCCCCTCTGGATGAGCTCCACACTAGGAGGAGAGAGTGGAGTGTATAAGAGGGTGAGTGTGAGCTGGGGGATGTGGTGGCCAAGGTGATCTTGCCCTCCTGTCTGGCCTCTCCCCCTTCTCCTCTTTTTCTTTGTGATGGTTGTGTTGTTGGAAAATTTTGGTGCTCTCCTGTTAAGAGAATGTTGCTATATTATAATATAAGTGATGTTACCTCTTTTTTGCTTACTCTGGCTGAGTCTTCTACTTTGGCTTGCCTCGGGGTTCTCCCATGCCGTCGATGAGTACGACGAGGTATCATGCCATAGACGGGATGCCTTCTTTATTGGGTAGCTGGGGAAGCTTCTACATGCCTCTGACATTCCTTTTATTTGCCCTTCCTGGAAGCCTGGCAGGACCTCGACTATTGTGCCGCCGCTCTCAGGAATCATGCTCCTTGGTGGGGTCTTTTCTCCAATCGTACGGCAGGTCGGTGGAGGGCATGGCACCTTGATGTGAGCTTCCTTTCTTTCTGGTGTGAATGGCGACCGTGGGCATTAATGGCGACGTGGCGGGTGCTGTTGTACGATCCTCGAGGGGCATGCCACTGTCTTCGGAGAGGAGGTGCTGCTCCTTTGGTGGTTGATGCCTCGATTTGCACTGGGAACCGAGCTGGGGAGATGGGGCCCGCTTGTAGGGGACCTGCCTCGCGGTGGCTTGGTTGTGCAGAGGAGGGCCGAGCTCGGCTCCAGGCCAGGGGGCCCAGCCTTGACCGAGCTTGGGCTGGCAAAGGTGGATGAAGCGCGCCCGGCCTAGGGGACCCAACCTCGGAGGGGTCCCATGTGACGGAGGAGGCTTGAGCTCAACTCCGAGTAACGGGGCCCGACCTCGGGCTCGAAGGGTCTGCCTCTAGTGGGGCTTGAGCTCGGCTCCGACCTAGGCATCCCGACCTGGCATGGACCGACCTGGCGAAGGACGGAGCCCGACTTCAACGGGCGACCCTGTTGACGTTGAGGAGCTCAGCCCGGCGAAGGGGCCTGTGTTGGGACTCCAGCGTGGCATTCGATGAGGGCTCCACGTCAGGCTCCTTGCTCCACGTCAGCGACCCAGTCACATCATTTGCCCTCCACTCCCGAGGTCCATTATCGCGTGGCGCTCGGGGCGAAGGGAGTAATTGCGGTGCTGACGTGGAAAGGTGGAGAGATATGGTGCAATAATGACCGATATCGACGGCGTCTCGCCCGGCGGGCCCTTGAGCCTATGCGGGGGTGCCACACGACCATGTCTAGGAAGTGGTTATGGCAGGCACGGAAGTCAGAGTGACCGCAGTTGGATTGGGAGTGCCAGCCCCGTTGATCAGCAACACGTGGCACAACTCTTAGGGAAGCTGTAACGGTACGGTCGGGCACAGGTTGCCTTGAGAAAAAGGAGTACATCTTTTTGAACCATACCTTTTTTTGAATTCTTCGTGCCCGATGTTGTACAGCAGTCTCCTTCTTCCTCCACTCCAGTCGTCATCATCCGCTTAGGATCTTAGCAGGTTAGCCTCCTCTTTTTCCTCTTTTCTAGCCGATTAGGGGTCATCTTAGGTCTTCCCCCTCCTTCCCTTTCTCTTCTTCTTCTTCTTCCATGGATCGCTTCGGTCTAGACTTCCGTCCTTCGTGCCAAGCCGAGGCTGGACCTTCCCAGCCGAGGACTCCTTCTTCCTCTGAAGAGGAAATGGAGGCGGCACAGTATGAATTTAGTAGGAGGCCCTCTCAAGGTCCTTTAGCCATTAGGGAACCCGAGTCTTCTCCTTCTCCTCCTCGTTTGGCTCTTCCTCCTACTCCTGTTTTTGTTCCTGCTTCCCTTCCTGAGCCCGAGCCTTCTCAGTCGACAGGTCCCGGAGGGATTGCTTTGGTGATCTCTGTCGAGGATCTTGCGGCCATCCGGGGTGCATATGACATCCCTGAGTTTGTCCGGCTCTCCGTTCCGCGTCCCGGGGAGCAGGTCACGTCCAGTGGCCCTCGGCGGATCGCCTTCTATGAGGAGACCTTTGCCGGGGGCCTCCGATTCCCTGTTCATCCCTTTTTCCTTTCCTTCTTGACCAACTACCGTCTTGTTCCTGTCCAGTTGGTCCCCAATGCCATCAGAACGATATTTTGCTTCATCATTCTATGTCACTTCCACAGGGTTGTTGCCCATTTTTCCTTGTGGGCCTTTTTCATCCTGAAATGCCACCCCACCGAGGAGGGGTGGTGGTCCCTCTCTTCTCGCCCTCGGGGCATTTGTTTCGAGCTCCCCTCTTCCATTAAAGGATGGAAGAGCAAATATTTTTTCACCTCGGTCGAGGGGATCGACTGGGCTTGGAGCGACCCAGATCGGTCTCCTAATAGGAACTCCTCCATCGAAGCAGCCGACCTCAACCTGTACGAGCTACTCAGATCGACCGAGATCCTATCTCTTGAGGTCTTGCTGTCAGAGCAGAATCTCCGCGAGGCTGGGGTCAGCTCGGCGCAGGAGTCGGGTGAGTTCGACTTGGCCACCCCCCTTTCATTTCTTATTTACTTCTCTCTCTCTCTCTCTCTCTCTCTCTCTCTCTCTTTCTTCTCTTTTTCTTCTTCTCTTTTTTTTTTTTGGGCTGACCTCGTCTTTTCTGGTGCAGAGATGAAGTTTTCGATGGATGAGCTGCTCTCGTTTACCGAGGAGTGAGAACAGGCAGCCGAGACGATCGAGCCCGCTTCGAAGAGGGCTCGAGTTGACGACGGTGCGAGGCCGGTGCAGGCCGAGCCGGACGCACCTGTTTCAGAGTGGAGGCGAAAAAGGGTGGCCGAGCCCACCCGTGACCTCTAATGCGCCAAGAACTGGTGCCGGTGCCCAAGCCCGAGGTGGTCATCCGTGCCAGGTCCGCTACTGCCGCCGCCAGAACAGAGGTCCCTCCTCCGAAGGTCGTCGATGCCGAGGAGGAGGGGAGGTCAAGAGGAGCGAGGCTGACTCTCCAAGCATAGGTCGAGGTGGTGCCGAGCTCGCAGCCGGCACCGGACGGGCCTCCAACCGCCGAGGGATCCGAGCCGACGAGGGGGCAGGATAGGGACTATCGTCGAGTCCCTTTCTGCCTGGGGCCCAATGTGTCACTGGTGAAGGACCCAGCGCTCGCCGAGCGGATGATGGACTTCTCCATCCAGTCCTGCGACAAGTGAGAGGGGAGCGGGAGGCTCCTGGGGGACGTCATCAGCTCATCCTTCGCCAACCTGTATGCTGTAAGTTCCTTCTCCCTTGTTACGGTACTCTTTAGTCTTTCTCAGCATAGCGTCATAACTAACATATTTCCTTTGGTGCAGCATGGCAGGGAACTGATCCTCATCAGGGATTACTGCCGTAACTGGGCAAAGAGGGACCAGCAGACCGAGCTCGAGTCCCTTAAGACGGAGGTAGGCCAAAAGGAGGCAGAGATTCGGGAGTCCAACTCGAAGGCCAAAGGCCTCCAGGCCGAGATCGTCGACGTCACCCGAATAAAGAAGGAGCTCGAGGCGGAGCTCAAGTCTAAGAGGGCTCGAGTGAAGGAGCTCCGAGCTGAGGTGGAGGCGGCAAAGGACAGGGCCACCTCTGTCGAGAAGAAGGTAGCAGTCGTGGAGGAGAGGATCGCCGCTATCAGCCGAACCGTTGAGACCGTCGAGAAGATGGCGTCGATTGCTACCCAGCAGCATGAGCATGCCCAGAAGCAGCTGGAGGAGTCACGGTAGCGGAAGGAGGCTGCGAGACAGAGAGCCGCCGACGCGGTGGCCACCTTCAAGGCCTCCCCAGAATATATCAAAGACTTCAAAGAGGCGGCGACAGACTCCTTCGCCAAGGGGTTTGCCTATTACCGCCAGCAACTGCGGGGTATCTTGTCCGAGGAGCGGCTGGCTGTGCTCCAGACCCCGTGAAAGAAGGCCCCTGCTCCAAAGGCGGCTGTAGGAGGGCAAGGGGCCGCTCCGATCGGATCACTTTCGCTAGTGGCCCCGGAGGCTGCCGAGCCGGCCTCGATTATGGCAACGGCCGGGGCAGCATCGTAGGAGAAGGCGGTCGAGCCAGCCTCCTCGACAGCCATAGCCGAGTCCACTCCTCCGACGGAGCATGCTCAGGCGCGCAACCCTGCACCGGAGATGGAGGGAGGGGAAGTCCCGGCCGTGCGCCACCCAAGGAAGGAGCCGGCCTGGTAATATAGGACTTCTCTTATACCCCTTTTATTTTCTTTTTGTACTTTCTACTACCTGTTTTTTCTTTGAACCGGGCTGCGTGGCCTGTCAGGGCCCGGGAAATGATGTATGTGTTTCTTCCAAGTAATGAGAACTGACTTCACAAATATGACTTCTTTTCATTTTTCTGTGATGTGAATGTCTCTTTTCCTCTTTCCCCCTCTTTTCTCTTTTGTCGGAGTGAGGAGGTTATGGGGAGGAACTTCGGATCTGGGCGCCTAAGGGCGATTCACATCTTGAGTGCCTCAGAGCTAGGCTCGAGGCTTGATCTTCAGAAGTTGGGCCCAAGGAGCATCGCCTCAAAGCTGGGCTCGAGGATGCACCGGCCGGAGAGCTGTGTAGCTAGAAGATTCCCTTGGCCGGAGATCTAGGCTCCGGTCTTGGGTTGGCATCCTGGAGCTGGGCTCAAGGACATTGTCGACTGGAGAGCTGCTTGGCTCAAAGGTTCCCTTGGCCAGAGATCTGAGCTCTAGTCTTGGACTGGCATCCTGGAGCTGGGCTCGAGGACATTGTTGACTGGAGAGCTGCTTGGCTTGAAGGTTCCCTTGGCCAAAGATCTGAGCTCCGGTCTTGGGCTGGAGTGCCTGGGGGCTTCCCAGGTCTTTGTGCCGGAGGACTCTTCTCTGGGCTTTGGTGCCAAGGAGCTAGGCTCGCGGCTGAAGTGCCTGGGGGCTTCCCAGGTCTTTGTGCCGGAGGACTTTTCTCCAGGCTTTGGTGCCGAGGAGCTAGGCTCACGGCTGAAGTGCCTGGGGGCTTCCCAGGTCTTTGTGCCGGAGGACTTTTCTCCGGGCTTTGGTGCCGAGGAGCTAGGCTCGTGACTGAAGTGCCTAGGGACTTCCCAGGTCTTTATGCCGGAGGACTCTTCTCCGGGCTTTGGTGCCGAGGAGCTAGGCTCACGGCTTGCTTGTTGGAGAGTCGGGCTTCAGGGCTTGATTGCCTAAGGATGTGGCTCTGGAGGTGTCGTCTTGGAGCTGGGCTCGAAAATGGTGATAGTTAAGAAGATTCCCTTGGCCGGAGATCTGAGCTCCAGTCTTGGGTTGGCGTCTAGGAGCTGGGCTTGGGGACTTTGATAGTTGAGAGCGGCATGGCTCAAACCTTCGCGCCGGAGGAATCTTCTTCGGGCTTTGGTGCCGGGGAGCTGGGCTTGTGGCTGGAGTGCCTGGGGGATTCCCAGGTCTTCGTGCTGGAGGACTTTTCTCCGGGCTTTGGTGCCGAGGAGCTAGGCTCGTGGCTGAAGTGCCTGGGGGCTTCCCAAGTCTTCGTGCCAGAGGACTTTTCTCCGAGCTTTTGTGCCGAGGAGCTGGGCTCGAGGCTAGAGTGCCTGGGGGCTTCCCAGGTCTTCGTGCCGAAGGACTTTTCTCCGGGCTTTGGTGCCGAGGAGCTGGGCTCGGGGCTTGAGTTTCCTGCAAGGCAGATAAATTGTCATGCAGAAAGAAGATTTTATTTCTCATGGAGGGAATACTTACATTACTGATAGTATCTCCTCAAATTACAAGCGTTCCAGGTCCGGGGGAACCTGGCGCCATCCAAGCCTTCGAGGTAGTAGGCCCCCTGCGAGAGGGCCTCGGCCACTTTATAAGGGCCCTCTTAGTTCGGCGAGAGTTTGCCGCACTCCCGGGGCTGGGATGCTTCTGCTCGGTGCAACACCAGATCGCCAGGTCAGAAGGTCTTCTACTTCACCCGCACATTGTAGTATTGGGCGACTCGTTGTCGATATGCTACCATCCGAAGTCGGGCCTTGTCCCTCGTCTCTTCAAGGAGGTCAAGGTTGAGCAGGAGATATGTCGAGTTCTAGGCCTCGTCGTACCGCTGCACCCGGAGCGTGGGCACGTCGAGCTCGACTGGAATCACCGCTTCAGATCCAAAAACGAGGTTGAAGGGTGTTTCACCAGTTGCCGTTCTGGACGTTGTGTGGTAGGCCCACAGGACACTCGAAAGTTCTCCTGCCCATCTGCCTTTCGCCTGGTCCAACCTGGTGCAGAGTCCTTGAAGGATGGTTCGATTTGTCCCCTCGGCTTCGCCGTTGGTCTGGGGATGAGCAACCGAGGTGAAGCAGTGCTGGATCCCGTGCTCGGCACAGAATCCTTTGAACTCTCGGTTGTCGAACTGTCGCCCATTGTCGGTGATGACGCAATTGGGGAGTCCGAAGCAGCAAATGACGGACTTACAAAAGAATTGGCGAACATTGGCTTCTGTAATCCGAGCCAACGGTTCTGCTTCGACCCATTTGGTGAAGTAGTCAATCGCCACTAGTAGGAACTTCTGCTGCCCAGGTGCGGTGGGGAACGGTCCCAGAATGTCCATCCCCCATTATGCGAAAGGCCAGGGAGATGACAGTTGGGAGATCGGTGCAGCCGGTAGACGTTGAATGTGGAAGTGGCGCTGGCACTTGTTACACTTCTTGACGAAGTCGGCGGCGTCCTCCCTCATTATTTCCCAGAAGTATCCCTCGCGAAGGGCCTTGTACGCCAGAGTCCTCCCCCCTACATGATTCCCACAGAGGCCCTCGTGTATCTCTTGGAGCATGAAGGCTGCCTCTATGGGCCTAAGGCACTTCAGGAGGGGGTAGGAATAAGATCAGCGGTAGAGCTGGCCGTCCATCAAGACGAAGCGGGTGGCTTTCCTTCTGATAAGGCCAACTTCTTTGTGGTCTTCTGGTAGTAGGCCATCCTGGATATACTTGACGTACTTGTCCATCCAGCTCGGCTCATGGGCTACTTGTTACACCTCCTCGGGGCTTTCGTAGTTTGGATTCTCGAGATACTCGACGTAGGCACGCCCCAAGGACAAGTCCGATAGGGTTGTGATCCTAGACAGTGCATCCGCACGAGCATTTTCTCCATGGGGTATGTGGGAAATGCGAAAGTGACGGAAGCCTGCTGCGCTCGAACGGACCTTCTCCAAGTACTTCATCATCTGGGGATCTCGGGCCTCGTACTCTCCGGAGACTTGTCTGGCAACCAGTTGGGAGTCGTGAAGACCTTTAGGTTCTGTACGCCCAGCTCGTGAGACACCTTCAGGCCCGCAAGGAGCGCCTCGTACTCCACCTGGTTGCTCATGGAGGGGAACTTAAAGTGAAGTGCACACTCCATCACCACTCCATCAGAATTAGCAAGGATGAAGCCTGCTCCGCTCCCGCAAGAATTGGAGGCTCCGTCCACATAAAGGACCCAAGGGTCCCCAGGTGGGCCGGGCTCAGCTTGGCTCTCCAGGACCATCTGCTCCGGTTCCTCGGGAAGCCCTGTACATTCGACCACGAAGTCGGCTAGGACTTGGGCCTTCTGCGATGACCTCGGCCGATATGTAATGTCGTACTTGCTTAGCATCAGGGACCATTTGGCCAACCTTCCGGAAGTCTCGGGGTGGCTTAGCATGGTCCTCAGTGGCTGATCAGTCACAACCACGATGGGATGTGCTTGGAAATAGGGCCTGAGATGCTTAGCAGACATAATTAGTGCAAAAATTAGTTGTTCAGAGCGGCTATACCTGATCTCCGCATCATGGAGTATTTTGCTGGTGTAGTACACCGGCTTCTGTGATCCATCCTAGTCTGTACGGACAAGGACCGAGCTGACGGCCCCTGGGGTGACCGCCAGGTAGAGCAAGAGCTCTTCTCCTTCTTCTGGTCTGGACAGCAGAGGTGGGGAGGTCAGGAACTCCTTCAGCTCTTCAAAGGCCGTCTTGCACTCTTCAGTCCAGGTGAAGTCGTGCATCTTGTGCAATGCTTTGAAGAAAGGGAGGCAGCGATCAGCCGACCTCGAGATGAACTGGCTTAGAGCTATGATTCTCCCTGTCAGGCGCTGAACCTGCTTCTTGGATGTTGGGTGCTCCATGTCAAGGATTGGTTGGACCTTCTCCGGATTCGCTTCGATGCCTCTCTGGGTGACCATGAAGCTGAGGAACTTCTCGGCCGCCACCATGAAGGTGCACTTCGCTCGGTTGAGCTTCATCTAGTTCTTTCGAAGATTATGAAAGGCCTCAGCGAGATCGGCGATGTGGTCCGAGCTCGGTTTGCTTATAACAAGCATGTCATCCACGTACACTTGCACATTCCTGCCAATCTGGTCCTTAAAGACCTTGTTAACCAAGCGTTGGTACGTGGCCCCAGCATTCTTCAGGCCAAAGGGCATCATCCTATAGCAGTATGTCCCCCGGTCAGTGATGAAGGCAGTGTGCTCCTCGTCCTCTGGGTGTATTCGGATCTAATTGTACCCGGAGAATGCATCCATAAAGGAGAGTAGCCTGTGCCCCTAAGTGGCGTCTACCAACTGGTCTATCCTTGGCAGAGGGAAATTATCCTTCAGGCATGTTTTGTTGAGGTCGGTGTAATCCACACAGATCCTCCACTTGCCATTATTCTTCTTTACCATCACCATATTCGCCAGCCAGCTTGGATACTGTACTTCTCAGACGAAGCCGATGGCTAGAAGTTTCTCAACTTCCTCATTGATGGCCACTTGCCTCTCTAGGACGAAGCTCCTCTTCTTCTATCGAACCGGTCTGTACTTCAGATCAATATTGAATTTGTGGGTGATGATTTCAGGGGGAACACCTGGCATGTCGGCTGCCGTCCAGGCGAACACGTTCACATTCGCCCTCAAGAATCCAATAGCAGAGCTTTCTCCTCCTCGGGCAACTGGGCTTCGATCTGCACGGTCTTCGTCTGGTCAGCCCCGAGTTGGTAAGGAAGCAAGCATTCGACCGGGCCTCCCCTGGGGTCCTGGGCCCTCTGGTCAAGCTCGTTTGCTCTGGAGCCCTCCTCGGGCACCTGGACCCCGGTGAGGGTTTGGAAGCAGTGCTGCACTGCTTGGGGCGTACCCCTCATCTCCCCCATGCCGCAAGGGGTTGGGAACTGCACCAGGAGGCTCTTGGTGGAGACGACGGCATCGAGGAGATTGAGCCCAGGTCGACCTAGAATCACGTTGTAAGGTGAAAGAAGCCTGACAACCGTGAACGTCATCATGACGGTGCTCTACCGAGGTAGGGTCCCGGCAGTGACTGGGAGAGTGATTTCTCCCTCCACCCTTGCGGAGTCTCCCGTGAAACCAACAAGAGGGGTATACACAGGCTTGAGCTGAGTATGGTAGAGATTCATCCTAGAGAAAGCATCGTAGAAAAGTACATCTGTAGAGCTTCCACTATCTACCATGATGCGCTTTATAGGATGCTTTACGATCGTCATCTCAACGACCACAGCATCATTATTTATATTTTTATCCCCATTTTCTCCTTCCCTCATAAAGGGGAGTACATTCTCAGGGTCCCCTGTCCCCCGGGTCAACTTGGACGCGCGCTCAACTCCCCAGGAGATCATGCACACCGGCTTCTCGGTGGGCCAGTTGTCGATGGCTGGAGCTGGCGGGAGAGCAACGAGCGCCTGGGACTCTGGTCGAGTTCTGCCCCCCACATTTTTCGAGGTAGCCTCTCTTGATGAGCTCTTCGATCTCCCACTTGAGATTGTGGCATTCCTCGACGTCGTGGCTGTGGTCACGGTGAAAGCAGCAGTACTTCATCTTATCCCGGGTGAAGGATGGCTTTAATGGCGGGGGACGTCTCAGATAGGTCTCGCCCTCGATCTCCATGAGGATCTTCGTTCTCGGGATGAGAAGGGGAGTGAAGTTTCCCTGAGGAATGGGAGCGTTCCTTGGCCTTGGTGTCGGTCGGGAGCTCTGAGCTGGCGGTCCCAGCCTCCGTGCCCCAGGCACCACGATGGGCGCCGGCCCCTTCAGCGACTTCCCGTCGAGCTTCCTCCTCGTATGATCCGCCTCCTCGGCGCGGATGTACTTCTGAGCCCGGAAGAGTAGCTTGACGTAGGTCTTCGAGGGCTTCTTATCAAGTGAGTAGGTCAGGCGGGAAGTCCTGAGCCCACGCTTTAGGGCCAGCATTATGACCGGCTCCTCCAGGCTGTAGATCTCCAAGGCAGCGGCCTTAAAGCTGGCCACATAGTCCCGCAGTGGCTCATGGTCCTATTGCCTGATGGAGAAGAGGCTGTCCGCCTCGCGTGGTATCTTCCGACAGGCATCAAAATGTGCCACGAACTTCTGCCCCAGCTGGGTAAAAGAATTGATGCTTTCCAGCTCGAGGCAGGTGAACCATACCCGAGCCACCTTCCGAAGGGTAGCAGGGAATGCGACACACAGAAGAGCGTCAGTGGCCCCCTAGACCTTCATGAGGGCCCGGTAACTTTCTAGGTGGTCCAGGGGGTCGGTGGTCCCATCGTAAGGATCCACCTGCGGCATACAGAACCGACAGGGAATCGGCTTCGCCTGGATCTCCTGGGAGAATGGGGGGTGGGCGTCATAGCCCGTTGGCTTTCTAGTGAAGCCAGGCAAGTTGGCGAACCGGTGGGCAAACTCCGCCAGCTTGCAATCATGCTCCTCCAGGCACTTCTCCGCCATGCGCTTGATGGCTTCGTCTGTGGACCCCTCCGCTGAGAGGGACGGGGAAGGTGATGCGGATGCGCGGTGCCCATGGTGGGGAGCTTTGCCCTTCCTACCATGGCAGGGTTTAGGTGCCCCCCCGTCAAGGTGCGGTGAGCAGCTTTGCTCGTCAGTAGAGTTGGCCCGCCGTAGCTTCATTGGGGCCTGATGGATATCCCGAGGGTCTGTAACTGCCCACGGCTGCGAAGGCCTCCCGTGGAAGGAATGCAGGCTATCGTGGGGCGCTGCGGCATGGGCCGCAAGGGTCTCTGGCTACTGGTGGGTAGCCAGGGACCAACGTTGGTGCTGATGCTGGAGCTGGCGCACTACTGCAGTGAGAGTGTGCATCTGCTAGGCAAGTGCAATCAGCTGGATCTCCAGTGGGGGCGGTTGAACCAGGGCAGGTAGCTCTGTCTCCGGTCCATGCGGATTCCCGTGGGAAGGGGATGCCTCTGCATGGCTGGGAGAAGCTCCTCCGGCCCGGGTGGTCACCATCCTCCCGATGGACTGGCTAAGCGGGGCCTAAACTGGATCGAGCATCGTTCTGCCCCCTACCTGGTGCGCCAATCTGTTGCTGCTCATATCGCTGTGGCCCGTAGTTGCTGATGGCGTCGAGTGTTCCATGTCCGCCCGCGGGGGATGACTCTAGTGCCTCCGGACTTGCAGGAAAGCCAACGTCAGTGACCCGGGCCGGGGATTCCGGCGGGGGCACTCTGATGGTCAAGTTAGTGACGATCCAGGGGAATAGATCCTCCCGGTCGAGCCCCTCTAGATGAGCTCCATGCTAGGAGGAGAGAGTGGAGTGTATAAGAGGGTGAGTGTGAGCTGGGGGATGTGGTGGCCGAGGTGATCTTGCCCTCCTGCCTCTCCCCCTTCTCCTCTTTTTCTTTGTGATGGTTGTGTTGTTGAAAAATTTTGGTGCTCTCTTGTTGAGAGAATGTTGCTATATCATAATATGAGTGTTGTTACCTCCTTTTTGCTTACTCTGGCTGAGTCTTCTACTTTGGCTTGTCTCGGGGTTCTTCCATGCCGTCAGATGGGTACGACAAGGTATCGTGCTGTAGACAGGACACCTTCTTTATTGGGTAGCCGGGGAAGCTTCTACATGCCTCTGACATTTCTTTTATTTGCCCTTCCTGGAAGCCTGGCAAGACCTCGACTGTTGTGCCGCCGCTCTTGGGAACCGTGCTCCTTGGTGGGGTCTTTTATTCGGTCGTACGGCAGGTCAGTGGAGGGCATGGCGCCTTGATGTGAGCTTCCTTTCTTTCTGGTGTGAATGGCGGCCGTGGGCATTAATGGTGACGTGGCGGGTGCTGTTGTACGGTCCTCGGGGGGCAGCCATTGTCCTCGGAGGGAAGGTGCTGCTCCTTTGGTGGTTGATGCCTCATTTGCACTGGGGACTGAGCTGGAAAGATGGGGCCCACTTGTAGGGGACCCGCCTCGTGGTGGCTCGGTTATGCAGAGGAGGGCCGAGCTCGGCTCCAAGCTTGGGGGGCCCAGCCTTGACCGAGCTCGGGCTGGCAGAGGTGGATGAGACGTGCCCGACCTATGGGACCCGGCCTCGGAGGGGTCCCACATGGCGGAGGAGGCTTAAGCTCAACTTCGGGTCATGGGGCCCGACCTCGGGCTCAAAGGGTCTGCCTCTGGTGGGGCTTGAGCTCGGCTCCGACCTAGGCATCCCGACCTGGCGAAGGACAGAGCCCGGCTTCGACGGGCGGCCCCGTTGACATCGGGGAGCTCAGCCCAGTGAAGGGGCCTGTGGTGGGACTCCAACATGGCGTCCGATGAGGGCTCCACGTCAAGCTCCTTGCTCCACGTCAGCGACCCGGTCACATCAGGTCTAATTAAAATACAATTTAAAATATAACTACAGTATTAATAGCTTCGGTCCAAAAATATTTAGAAAGATCATTTTTGCAAAGCATTGTACGTGCTATTTCTTCTAAAATTCTATTTTTTCTCTCTACCACCCTATTTTGTTGAGATATTCTAGGTGTAGAAAAATTATATTTAATACCTTTTTATTACAAAAATTTTTAAAGTTTTGATTTTCAAATTCAGTTCCATGATCACTTCGAATACAAACGATAAAAGTACCTTTTTTGTTTGAGACCTTTCGATAAAACTTCGTGAAAGCCATAAAAGATTTATCTTTATGTGCTAAGAATAAAATCCAAGTAAATCAAGAAAAATCATCCACTATTACTAATCCATATCTCTTGCCTCCTAGGCTTGTGGTCCTAATTGGTTCAAAGAGATCCATATGAAGTAGTTCTAGTGACCTAAAAGTTGAAACAATTCCTTTAATTTTAAAAGATGTTCTTGTTTGTTTTTCAAATTGACAAGCATCACAAATTTTATCTTTTTCAAATCTAAATTTTGATAAATCTTTTACTAAATCATTTTGTATAATTTAGAAAGTAAATGCATGCTTGCATGACCTAATCTACAATGCCAAAGCCAACTAGTCTCATTAATAGTGGCATTCATTGCAACTAGGCATTCACCATCTTATATAGGTAAATTATCAAGATCAACATGATAAATGTTACCATGCCTATTTTCAACAAATTTCACTCCATTATCATCAAGACTAGATACCATGCAAAGAGATGATTCAAAAATAACTTTAAAAACTTTGTCAAAAAACTAACTAATGCTAAGTAAATTATGCTTTAATCCTTCAACAAGTAATATGTTGCCTAGAAATGGAGCCCAAGAGGGGGGGTGAATTGGGTCTTTCAAGAATTTAAGCAAATATGTGCTGGTATTGAAGTGTTTATGATCAATATGATTAAACTCAATGATATGCAGCGGATAGCAATAAATTAAATGCAAAGAATAAAGTGCAAGTAATAGAAAGAGTAATCACACACAAATACCAAGTTTTATAGTGGTTTAGTGCATTCCATGCACCTACATCCACTCTCCAAGCTTTTCTTAGAAATTTTTACTATAATCTCTTCAAGATTACAGCCGACTTGTTTTCCAAGACTCACAAGTCAAAACCTAAGTTGGTTTTGTCACCTAGGCTCACCAACAACCTTACAACTTGTTTTGTCTTCGGGCTCACAAGTTAAACCTTAGTTGGTTTTGTACCTTTGGCTCACCAACAACCTTACAACCTACTTTCAAGAACCTTGAAAGCTAGGTCAACAAAATATAAAGATAAATGTACAAGATAAAAACATAATCAAACTCTCTTTTAGAGTGAAATATGGAAGCTTTGAGGCTCTTGAAGATGCTTGTCCTGTCTTCTCCTTGGAATCTTCTCAAAGACACTTTTGGAAAGTTGAAATGATAGGCTTGTAAGCTTTTTGAATGGAATCTCTCCTTTTTTTGGCTTTTGGAAGTGAAGTTCTTGAAAGAATATTTGACTTTGTGTGTTCAATGGAGTTCAATGCCTCATGAAAGAGTTTGGCGAAGCTTAAATACTTCAAAACCTTACAAAAAATGGTTTGAGACCATTGGAAGATCAAAACTAGTCATTGGGGGCTTGAAGAAGTCAAATCTGGCCTTCAAAAAATAGAGTCGTTGAAGCTGTCAGAACCCATGAGTCCACACTTGACTTCCAGGTGTCGACACTTGGCTCCCAGGTGTCGACACTTGGTTCTTCAGGTATCAACACTTGAATTTCATGTATCGATACTTGAATCTTAGGTGTCGACACTTGACACAAAAACACTCCAAATTGCATGTTCTGTATTTTCAAAAATCTCAGGCCTTAAGTCAATATTTGAGTTTTAGGTGTCGACACTTGAGTTTCAGGTGTCGACACTCGAGTTTCAGGTGTCGACACTTGGCATGCAAGTGGAGAGTTTTTGCCTGCCAGTTTCAAAAGTGTCGACACTTTGGCAGTCATGAGTCGACACTTGGTTCTGCAGTTCACCAAAAACATGTGCCAACCCCCAATTTCACAAAGATTTTCAATCAAACTTCAATTCATCTTTTGTAAACCATGATTGATCAACTTTGAGGCCTTTTTTTGATAAGAAAACTTCCCAAATCATGAAGATTGCATAGCTTCCAATAAGTGCCATGATACTTTTATTTTGAGAATTTGAGGTGCCTGTATCCTGAAACTCATAACTACAATTGAAACATTAATATAAAATATGTACTCAACATTTTATTAGTCATCAAAATCAAGGGCTAAAGCTAACAATCTTCTCCTTTTTGATGATAACAAAACCTTGAGTATATAAGCATTCAAATTCAATTTTAGATATTGTATCCCATAATCATGAACTTAAAGCACACATAATGCAATTTAATATTGTGCCAATAAGAATTAATTCTTCCCAATATTTCATGCTTAAATATGTATCTTATTGTCATAGTAAACTCTCCCCATTAAGACATAAGTTATGCCATGATACATTTATACAAGATTGAGAATTTGAGGTGCCTGTATCCTGAAACTCATAACTACAATTGAAACATTAATATAAAATATGTACTCAACATTTTATTAGTCATCAAAATCAAGGGCTAAAGCTAACAATCTTCTCCTTTTTGATGATAACAAAACCTTGAGTATATAAGCATTCAAATTCAATTTTAGATATTGTATCCCATAATCATGAACTTAAAGCACACATAATGCAATTTAATATAGGGGATGTGCCAATCAAGAGTTGAAATTAATTCTCTCCCCTTAAGTGAGTTAAGATATGAAATATTTCAAAAGTTTAAGAAAATGCTTAAATATGTATCTTACTCTCCTTTTTTGTCAATATTAAATAATAAAGAGAGTAAACTCTCCCTGAATTGATGCATTAAGACATAGGAAATTGGTTATGCGCCATGATACAAGATTGGATTAGCAAAAATACAATAGGTATCAGAGCCAATGAACAAAGTAGGGAGTAATCATAAGATAAAAATGAACTTTTTCATATATGACAAAGTTTTAGTACAATACATAAACTGATACAAGACTAATAAGTAAACATAAACTGAAATGCAAGTATAACAAACACACACACACACACACACACACACACACACACACACACACACACACACACACACACACACACACACACACACACACATATATATATATATATATATATAATCAAGTTTTTAGTACAAAATTGCTGATACAGTATACACTAAAACATGATACTTGACAAGTACAAACATAAACAAGACTAAATAAGCTAATACAAGAAGATAACATCAAGCATCACACATCAGGATAAACATCTGTGAGGCTACTCCTCATCAGATAGAAGCTCAAAGTAAATAGGACCAGTAATCCTAGACCTAGGAACAAGGGCTCTAGGGGTCTTAAGGATACTATGACTCCTAGTCCTAGTAGATGGTCCAAATCTGGGTACAATCCTGGAAAATCGAGTAGATGGAGGAAGTGTCTCAACGGGTGTCATAAAGATGGGAGCAGTCAAAATTAGAGTATCACAAGGATCATCAGGATGAACAATTGGAGTTTGGGTGTCTCGACTGACTATCTCATAATCACCTGCTCAGTCATTACTCCCACCAGAATTGCCATCAAGAAAATCAGTCTCTCTGTCGTCACCATCACCACCACCATGAGTGTCATCATGTCCATCAGGGTGGTCATCATCATCATCTGCCGGTGGAGAAGGAGGTGGATCTGAAGGTGCTACTAGAGGTAAAAGTGATCTCAGTAAGTCTCTAATCTCCGTAAAACCAACCTCCATGGCCTCCCGAATACCTGAGAGCTGAGAGTCAGTATGAGCTCTCAAACTCTCAACCTCAAACCTCAGCTGGGTAGACCTAACAGCCAAACCCATAATCTCACTCCGGACCTTTGAGAACTCCTACCTAACAAGCTCCTCAAAGGATGTACCTGTAGCAAAAGGAGGAGCAACAGAAGGTGAAGCAGCTGGTGCAGGTGTGACAGGCTCTGGCTTAGTCGCTGCTGCTGGTGCCGGTCTAGGAGGTGTATCAGAAGGCCCAGATGGCATTGCCTCTGCCTCACGAATCTCATCCTCCTTATCTGGCTCCTGGCCAGACTCTCGGCGCACCCATCTCTCTGCTAGTCTCCTGTATCCCATGCGGTGAAGGGAGCGCTTGTCGTACACATTTGTGTGTAGAATGTCTTTGGAGGCCTCCCCCTCCAAAGGTATATCGTAAGCTCTAAACAGACAAGTTAGACCCATCACATATGGTAGATAGTGATGATGCTGGGTCGCAGCATCTCTCATCTGCGCTAGCATCAAAGTAAGAAGATCAACAGCAGTCCTCTATGTCAGGCACACCATCAGCATCAACTCCCTCTCAGTAATAAAATCAAAATGACCAATTTTCGACAGCAAAATTTGAGCAATGAAGTGGAGTAGGAGGCGCATCTCAACTGAAAGCTGGTTCACGATGATTGTAGCCACACCACGAACGTCATCACGCTCTAGTATGCACCAAAAAGCCTCCTCTCGGTCCTCTATACATGAAGCAACCATCCCACAATGGGGAATCTCCCAAACACTGCTAAGAACCTCCTTAGAAACCAGAATATGAACGCCTCTGACTATGGCACTCCATAACATCCTGCTGTAATCAAAGGTCCCATAAAACTCATGAATCAAATGGGGATAGTATTTCTCCTTCATGGTACAGAAGGAGATCAACCCTGCTGACTTGAGAACCTGTCCTAGTCTGAAGCCCTAACGGTCAAAGAAATCCAAGTCCACTCGATGACCGACAGCAATCATCTTCCCTGATACCCTGTTAGTTGCAGGTGAAGGAGGAGGTGCTGCTCTCTCTGTCTGCTGACTACTGTCATTCCTTGCTTTTATCCTTTCTACTGAACCTTGACTCGGTTTCCTTTTATAGGCAAGCTGCTTCCTTGGTCCCATGACTACCAACTGAGAGAGGGAATGGAAGGAATGAAGAGGGTGAAACAAGAAATGACAACAGTCCAACAAAAAAAGAAATCGACGAGGAGAGGAAAAAAAAGGTTCGGCCAAGAACAAGAGCCAAAAAAGGGAAGAAATGAAGAGGGGTGAACACCGTGCCAAATGAATCTGCAGGAAAAACCAACGAAGATCGATCCAAAAAGAGAAAATAGCAAACGGGGATGAACATAGTTCAAAAACAACAGTAAAAATGATGATTAACATGAAGAATAGGACCAAATCAAGAAAAAAACGGACAAAAATAGTGAATTAACGGTCCAAACAAAGAAAAGAGGAAGAAATTACCAGAATTCGGGGACATGAGTGGAAAATCACTGTTCCACGGATAATGAGGTGTTTGGGGACCACTAGGGCATGGGAGAAAAAAGGGATAAAGAAAAGAAAATGACCAGGTGATGCCCTAGAAAATAGGAAAAATTGCCCGAGTGTCAACACTTGGGATTTGTCGAGTGTTGACACTTGGTCAGGTGTCGACACTTCGCCAAAAGTCAAGTGTCGACACTTGGCCAAGAAATCCCAAAAAATCGAATAAAATTTTCTAAAATTAAGGGGACTCTAGTGAAAGATTTAGGGCTAAGAATATGATTTTGAGTAACAAAAAATTGGGCATGAACAAGATTTGAGAGAGTTCTATAAGAAGGGATCTATGATACCTAACTCTCTTCTAATCATGCAAAACCTTTCTTCACTCAAGGGTTTGGTGAAAATATCAGCTAATTGATTATCAGTACAAACAAATTCAAGCATCACATTAGAGTTTTGTACATGATCTCTTATAAAGTGATGTCTTATTTCAATGTGTTTGCTTCTTGAATGTTGCACAGGATTCTTAGTTAGATTGATTGCACTAGTATTATCTCATCTTATGGGTGTCTTAGTTTGATGCCAAAATCTCCGAGTTGTTATTTGATCCACAGGATTTGGTCACAACAGCTTCCAGCTACTATATATTCGGCTTCTACCATAGATAGAGCAACTGAATTATGTTTCTTACTACTCCATGAAATCAAATTGACTCCAAGAAACTGACAAGTTCCACCAGTACTATTTCTATCAAGTTTATACACAGCAAAATCAGTATCAAAATAAGCAATCAATTCAAATGATGAATCTCTAAAGTACCAAAGACCAATTTCTATAGTACCAGATAGATATTTAAGTATGTATTTAATAGCCAAAAAATGAGACTCTTTAAGGACAGACTGATATCTTGCACACATACAAACACTAAACATAATATCTGGCCTACTAGAAGTTAGATATAGTAATGAACTAATCATGCCTTTATATAACTTTTGGTCTATAGATTTACCTGATTCATCTTTGTCAAGCTTACAAGAGGAGCTCATAGGAGTACCTAATGGCTTGGTGTTCTCCATTCCAAACTTCTTTAATATCTCTTTTATGTACTTAGCTTGGTTGATGAAGATCCCCTCTTTTGTTTGCTTTATCTGGAGTCCGATAAAGAAGTTAAACTCTCCGATCATGCTCATCTCGAACTCACCCTGCATTAACTTTGCAAACTCTTGACAAAGATATTCGTTAGTAGCACTGAATATGATATCATCCACATAAACTTGTACTACTAAGAGATCATCATTCTTTTTTTTTCAAAAATAAAATAGTGTTTACATTACCTCTAGAAAAATTATTTTTAAGCAAGAAAAACTTAATCTATCATACCAAGCTTTTGGAGCTTGTTTCAAACCATACAAAGTTTTATGAAGTTTAAAAACATGATTTGGAAACTCATGATTTTCAAAACCGGGGGATTGTTCAACATAAACTTCTTCTTTAATAAAACCATTTAAAAATGCACTTTTGACATCCATTTGAAATAATTTAAAATCCATAAAACATGCAAATGCCAATAATAGCCTAATTGCTTGAAGTCTAGCAACAGGAACAAAGGTTTCATCAAAATCAATCCCTTCCTTCTAATTGTATCCTTTGGCAACTAGCCTAGTTTATTTCTAGTTACTATTGCATTTTCATCAAGCTTATTTCTAAAAACCCATTTTGTGCCAATTATTGAAACATTAGTAGGTCTATCAACCAAAGTCCAAATATTATTTCTTTTGAATTGATTTAGTTCATCTTGCATAGCATTAATCCAATTATAATCATTTTTAGCTTCTTCAATATATTTAAGCTCTACATGAGAAACAAAAGCTAAATAATCACATACATTTCTAAGAGATGAGCGAGTACTTACTCCTTTTGATGGATCACCAATGATAAGTTCTTTGGGGTGTCCATGAGCATACCTCCATTCTTTAGGTAGAGGATTATGTGTAGACGTGTTTTCACCTCCTGTACTTGATCTCTTTCATTGTTTTGATTGCCATCTTGCTCCTTGGTGGGTTCTTCATTGTTGTTCACTTCTTCATTTCTTTGGATACCTATATCATCATCAAGAATATCTTCTTTTCTAGAAGATCTTTGATTAGTTTTATCAAACACAACATGGATTGATTCTTCAACAACAAGTGTTTTATTGAAGACCCTGTATGCCTTGCTAGATGTAGAGTAACCTAAAAAGATACTCTCATCTGACTTGGCATCAAATTTACTTAGATTATCCTTGCCATTATTTAAGATGAAATAACGGCATCCAAAAATATGAAAATACTTAATTGAAGGTTTCCTATCTTTCCAAAGCTCATAAGGTATTTTTTTAAAATAAGGTTGGATTAAAACACGATTTAAAACATAGCAAGCAGCGTTTATGGCTTCCGTCCAAAAATATCTAGGCAAATCATTTTCGCAAAGCATGGTGTGTGCCATTTCTTCAAGAGTTCTATTTTTCTTTCTACCATCCCATTTTGTTAAGGTATCCTAGGTGTAGAAAAATTATGATGAATGCCATTTTCACTACAAAACTTTTCGAAATCATGGTTTTCAAATTCTGTACCATGATCACTTTTTAAAGAAACAATTGAAACATCTTTTTTCATTTGAAACTCTTTTATGAAATTTAATGAATGCAGAAAAGTTTCATCTTTTTGAGCTAAAAACATGATCCATGTAAAATATGAGAAATCATCTATAATGACTAGACCATACTTCTTACCTCCCAAACTAAATATTCTAGTTGGTCCAAAGAGGTCCATATGAAGTAATTCTAAGGGTTTAGATATAGAGACTACTCCTTTAGGTTTAAAAGATGATTTAGTTTATTTTTCAAGTTGGCAAGTACTACAAATCTCGTCCTTTTCAAAGCTGAGTTTTGGCAAGTCTTTTATTAAATCCTTTTTGCAAAGTTTTGAAAGCAAATGCATACTAGCATGTCCTAATCTACGATGCCAAAGCCAACTAGTTTCATTGATCTTGGCTTTCATTGCCACTAGGCATTGATCATTTTGTACATGAAGATCATCAAGATCAACCATATAAATATTGCCATGCCTATGACCAATAAACTTGATGCCATTATCATCAAGACTAGAAACAATGCACATGGAAATTTGAAAATATCTTTAAAATCTTTGTCAAAAAACTGGCTAATGCTAAGTAAATTATGCTTTAAACCATCAAAATATAAAATATTATCTATATAAGTAGAGGGGGTGATATGGACTTTATCAATTCCAACAATCTTGCCCTTTTCATTATCACCAAATGTCACATTACCATCATTTTGATATTCAAGTGAGGAGAACTACTCCATATCTCCAGTCATGTGCCTTGAGCAACTGCTGTCGAGGTACCACAATCTTCTTTTGTTGGTTGCAAGGCAACCTACATCAACAAATCAAGTAGAGACTTTAGGTACCCAAGTTATCTTAGGTCCTTTAAGGTTAGTGGTGACGGTTCCTTTTAGAACCCAAACTTTTTTAACTTTATTCAATTTCCTTTTATTGCATAGATATGATTTATGTCCTACGTTGCCACAAGAATAACAGTAATAGAAGATGAAGCAGGCACAAAGAAATTCTTGAAATACTTTTGTTGTTTTTGAGTTTTGAAATCTAATCCAGCTTTGTTGAAAACAACTCTAATTATTCAAAAGCATATTGAGTTTTTCATAAATGTAAGTAAATTTTTCAACAAATGGTTTCAATTTTTCAAGTTCATCTTTGTACTTCTTGTTTTCTTGCAAAATCTCTTTGTTTTGTTTTGTAAAATTTTCAGTTGATGCAAATAAAATTTTGTTTTTCAAATCTTCCTTTTCTTTTTCTAGAAGAATAATTTTACTATTTAACTTTTTATTTTCTTGGAGTAAGCAATCATTTTCAATTAAAAACTTATCACTTGTTTTAACTAAATCCAGATTTTGCTTCTTTAGTTCTTTATGATTCAATTTAAGTTTTTGAAATTCAATCATAAGTTCATCAAAAACTTCATGCAATTCATCAAAAGTAAATTCTTCTTCAGGTTCAGACAGTACCTTATCATCGTTGGCCATTAAGCAGAATTTTGCAACCTCTTGCTGCTCTTCATCGGAGCTTGAATCCTCGCTGTCGCTCCAAGTTACCATCATAGCTTTCTTTCTTAATCTTCTTCTACTTTTCTTGAGTAAGGGGCAGTCCACCTTAAAGTGGCCAGGTTTCTTGCACTCAAAGCATGTGGGCTACTCATTTTCTTTCTCTTTTTCTTTTTCTTTGCTAGACTCTCCCTTTTGAGGTTTCTTCTTGAAATTATATTTCCTCTTTCTCATAAACCTCCTAAACTTTATTGCAATGAGAGTCGTCTTATCTTCTTCATCTTCCTCATTGGAATCTTCACTTGACTCTTCTTTTGTAGTGGACTTGAAAAAAATCACTTTCTTCTTCTTATCATAGTCCACTATTTTTTTGTTTCAAGGAAAGCTCATAGGTCATTAATGAGCCCAACAGCTGCTTGAGAGGAAGTGTATTTACATCTTTGGCTTCTTCTATAGAGATGACTTTAGCATCCCAAGAAGCCGGAAGAGACTTGAGGAGTTTACTGACAAGTTTACTATTAGAAATAACCTTTTACAAGTTTCTCATGCCATTCACAATATTAGTGAATATAATATACATTTCACTAATAGATTCAGAAGGTTCCATTTTAAACATCTCATATATATGAATGAGCATGTTAACTTTGGTAGTTTTCACTTGATGAGTACCCTCATGGATAACTTCAAATGTGTTCCATATTTTCTTTGCGAAGAGACAATTTAAGATTCTATTGAATTCGCTTGGGTCTAAAGCACAAAACCATAGATTCATAGCCTTTGCATTAAGCTCTATTTGCTTAATATCATTCTCATCCCAATCATCTTCCATTTTGGGAGTAGGAATGCCATTAATCAAGATAGTAGGCTGATGAGGGCCTTTAACAATAGTCTTCCAAATGTTATAGTCCATGGCTTGAATGAAATGCACATACATGTCTTCCAGTATGTGTAATTTGTGCCATTAAACAATGGGAGACGATTAGAGGCTTGACCTTCTACAACACTCATACCAATTGGGGCTACCATGATCTTTCACTCAAGATCGTTGGACCTATAAGTAGAGTACTGGTGCTCTGATACCACTTGTTGCCTAGAAATGGAGCCCAAGAAGGAGGAGTGAATTGGGTCTTTCAAGAATTTAAGCAAATATATGCTGGTCTTGAAGTGTTTGTGAGAAATGTGATTAAACTCAATGATATGCAGCGAATAGCGGTAAATTAAATGCAAAGAATAAAGTGCAAGTAATAGAAAGAGCAATCACACACAAACACCAAGTTTTATAGTAGTTCGGTGCACTCCAAGCACCTACGTCCACTCTCCAAGCTTTCCTTAGAAATTTTTACTATAATCCCTTCAAGATTACAGCCAACATGTTTTCCAAGGCTCACAAGTCAAAACCTAAGTTGGTTTTGTCACCTAGGCTCACCAACAACCTTATAACTTATTTTGTCTTCGGGCTCACAAGTTAAACCCTAGTTGGTTTTGTACCTTTGGCTCACCAACAACCTTACAACCTACTTTCAAGAACCTTGAAAGCTAGGTTAACAAAATATAAAGATAAATGTACAAGATAAAAACACAATCAAACTCTCTTCTAGAGTGGAATATGAAAGCTTTAAGGCTCTTGAAGATGCTTGTCTTGTCTTCTCCTTGGAATCTTCTCAAAAATACTTTTGGAAAGTTGAAATGATAGGCTTGTAAGCTTTTTGAATGGAATCTCTCCTTTTTTAGCTTTTGGAAGTGAAGTTCTTGAAGAAATATTTGACTTTGTGTATTCAATGGAGTTCAATGCTTCATGAAAGAGTTTGGTGAAGCTTAAATACTTCAAAACCTTCCAAAAAATGGTTTGAGACTGTTGGAGGATCAAAACTAGCCATTGGGGGTTTGAAGAAGTCAAATCCGGCCTTCAGAAAATAGAGTCATTGAAGCTGTCAGAACCCGTGAGTCGACCTTGACTTCCAGGTGTCGACAATTGGCTCCCAGGTGTCGACACTTGGTTCTTAAGGTGTCGATACTTGAATTTCATGTATCGACACTTGAATCTTAGGTGTCAATACTTGACACAAAAACACTCCAAATGGCATGTTCTGTATTTTCAAAAATCTCAGGCCTTGAGTCGACACTTGAATTTTAGGTGTCGATACTTGAGTTTCAGGTATCGACACTTGAGTTTCAGGTGTCACAACTTGGCGTGCCAGTAGAGAATTTTTACATGCCAGTTTCAGAAGTGTCGACACTTGGACAATCATGAGTCGACACTTGGTTCTGCAGTTCGCCAAAAACATGTGCCAACCGCCCAATTTCACAAAGATCTTCAATCAAACTTCAATTCATCTTTTGTAAACCATGATTGATCAACTTTGAGGCCTTTTTCTAATGAGAAAACTTTCCAAATCATGAAGATTGCATAGCTTCCAATGAGTGCCATGATACTTTTTTTTGAGAATTTGAGGTGCATGTATCCTAAAACTCATAACTATAATTAAAACATTAGTATAAAATATGTACTCAACGTTTTGTTAGTCATCAAAATCAAGGACTAAAGCCAACATAATATATTATCAATAAAAGTAAAAGGAGAGATGTAAACTTTTTCGATACCAATTATTTTGCCTTTACCATTATCTCCAAAAGTTACATTCCATCCATTCAAAGCTTCGAGCAAAGTGAATTGCTTCACATCTCCCGTCATGTACCTTGAGCAACCACTATCAAGATACCATAATCTTTTTTCTCTTTGGTTGCAAGACATACCTACAAAATAGATCAAGTTTTTATTTTAGGTATCCAAGCCATCTTGGGTCCTTTAGGGTTAGTAAAAATGGTTCCTTTTGAAATCTGATTTTTTTAATTCTTTATTTTTCTCAAATTGCATTGATAAGCTTTATGTCCAGATTTTCTACAACTAAAGCAAGTAATGTTAGATGATGCTGGAACAAAGAAATTCTTGAAGAATTTTTGTTTTTTTTGTTGCTTGTAACCAAGTCTAGCTTTATCAAATATAGCTCTTTGATTATTCAATAATAAATTCAACTTTTCAAAATTATATATAAACTTTTCAACAAAAAGTTTAATTTTGTCAAGATCATCTTTATATTTCTTGTTTTCTACCTCAAGATCTTTGTTTTTCTTTAAAAGTTCATTATTTATAACAACAGCCTTAGATCTTTTTAAAACTTCCATTTTTTTTAATAAAGCATTCTTTTGTTTTTCTAAAACATCAATCTTAACTTTTAAATTACTGTTTTCATTAATAAGATTATTGTTTTCAGAAGAAAAGGAATCAACATGCTTTTTCAACTTTTTGTGCTTAATTTTTAATATTTTATACTCATGCACAAGTTTATCAAAGCATCTCTAAGTTCATCAAAAGTAAATTCAAGTTCAAGTTCAGATTGTATCATGTGCCATGAGACAAAGGTTGGTGACTTCTTGTTGTTCTTCTTTTGAACTAAAGTCTTCACTGTCGCTCCAATTTGCCATCATTACTTTCTTTTTGAGTTTTTTTTGAACTTCTTAAGGAGAGGACAATCAAACTTGTAATGTCTGGGCTTCTTACATTCAAAGTAGATAGGTTGGTCCTTCTCCTTTCTTTTTCTTTTTCCTTGCCCTTGTCTTTACTAGGCTCTCCTTTGTGTGGCTTCCTTTTGAATGAGAACTTCTTCTTCCTCATGAATCTGCTAAATTTTCTAGCCACTAGAGCCTCCTCATCCTTGTCTTCATTTTTACTTTCTTCTGATTCTTCACTTGAAAACTCATTTAGTGTAGTGGATTTGAATGCAATTATCTTCTTCTTTCTATCCATATTTACTGCTCTTTGCTTCAAGTTCAACTCATAAGTCATGAGTGAACCAACAAGTTGCTCCAAAGAAAGTGTCTCAACATCTTTTGCTTTTTGGATTGCCGTGACCTTTGGATTTCATGAAGTTTATAATGACCTGAGAATTTTATTAACTAAGTCAGCATTAGATATTATTTTTCCAAGACTTCTCATTTCATTAACAATGTTAGTGAATGTCGTATACATATCAGTAATAGATTCATTAGGCTCCATTCTAAACATCTCATATGTATGTACAAGCATATTTACTTTAGTGTTCTTCACTTGATGGGTACCCTCATGAGTAACCTCAAGTATGTCCCAAATTTTTTTCGTGGATACGCATGTGAAAATTTTATTGAATTCACTAGGATCCAATGCATAATAAAGAAAGTTCATAGCTTTAGCATTAAGCTCGGATTGTTTAATGTCATTTTCATCACAATCCTCTTCAAGCTTGAGAACGAAAATGCCATTAACCAAAATGAAAGGAATATGAGGACCTTTAACAACTACTTTCCAAAGATTGTAATCAATTGAATGCATATAAATTCTCATACAAGTTTTTCAATATGTGTAATTAGTGCCATTAAGATAAGGTGGTCCATTTGAGGCTTGACCCTCAATAACACTAGAACTTAAAGGGATTGCCATAGATCTTTAACTCAAGGCAGTTAGACCTACAAGCTAAGTATAATGCTCTGATACCACTTGTTGTCCAGTGAAGCAATCCAAGAGGGGGGGTGAATTGGGTTTTTAAAACTTGTTGCAAGTATGTGTCAATTCAAAAATAATGAAGGTGCAAGTATGATTTCAAGTGTATGTGTGCTTGATAATAAATATAGTAGAAATAATAAAGTAAATGCAAGAAGAATAAAAGCAATCACAAATACATAATATTTATAGTGATTCGGTGCACACCAAAGTACCTACATCCACTTTCCAAGGTCCACTTGGATATTTCACTATAATCCTTCCTTGATAATAGTAGATTAGTTTTTTGGGCTTACTAATCAAAACCCCTTGGTTTTCACAAGGCTAACCAAAAAACCTGGTTGATTTTTATAAGGCTCACCAACAACCTAGTTGGTTTTTACAAGGCTCACCAACAATCCAATCACTAGTTTCAATCCACTTGAAACTAGGAACAATAAGAAATACAAGTTCAAAGTAAAGATAAATAAGCTTTCAAAATAAAGCAAATATCTCTTTGAAACTCTTTGATTGTTGTGAAGCTTATCTCCAAGTTATTGAAGCCTTAATCAATGCTTGAAGATTAGACTTGAATGTTTTATGAATGCTTGAAGGCTCAACTTCACTCAAAAGTAATGAATGCTCATTAGTTGCTCATTGGTTTTTTATTAGTTGCTTCCCTCTTGAGTTTGGTCAACTTTAAATACCTTTCCAAGTCTTAAATGATTGTTTATAACCATTGGAGAGGACAAAATAGTTGTTAGAAATAAAAAGGACCAACTCTGAGCTTCAAAAAACTAGCCATTACTATTTATCCATACCTATAGGTGTCGATACTTCAGATCATAAGTCAATACATGAGTCGACACTTGAGTCGATACTAGATCAAAAATATCTTCTAAAGCTCTCTGGAATGCACTGGTGCATCGACACTTCTTTTGATGAGTCGATACTTGAGTCGACACTTCATCTTTATAAGTTAATACTTAAGCAAAAACTTGAATTCAGCATGTTCTGTATCATTTTTGGTCTCAAGCCTTGAGTCGATACTTAAATCGACACATGAGTCGACACTTAGTCTTCATGAGTCTACATTTCATGCGTACCAGCTGAAACTTCTTCTGTATATCAGCTCAGGCTTTTGTGAGTTGACACTTCACTTCCATGAGTCAACACTTGGCTGAAACTCTCATGAAACTCTGCTGAAACTTCTCTAATTCAAAAATTTAGTCCTTCAAGGTCATTCTTATGTGCACAAGTCTATATATCTTGAAGTTCCATTAATTTAGAGGACTTCTTCAATTGTTTGACAAGCAAATTGATCTTTCAACATACTTTAATTATGATAAGTACCCTGTTCTGATAAACACACTTTTAATATACAGTTAGTACTCAAATATACTTAAGTATTTTGTAATTCATCAAAATCAAGACAGGAGTCAACAGTTAGTATATTTGTATTTAATAAAGTTAATACTTCCATTATGATGACTGTGACTGAAATGAAATATGAAAGCTGAAATTGTGCTTACACTAAGTATGATGGAATATATATATTATATTATGTAATGAGCTTCTCTCTTGGTTAACTTTATTAGAGTACTCTGAAATAAAGCTGCCTATAAAAGTGATTAAAGGTGAATCATTTTATTTAAAATATATTTATATAATTGATTAAATTCTTGCTTTTGTATTCAAGAATAGTGATCTAATATAATTTTGATTTCATTTGTGATAGATATATAGAATCTAATAAAAGAAAATATGGATAGCTGATAGATAGATAAATTAATATATGATAGATGGTATGATGGTGTTAGGGTATATATTTTAAAACTAGAGAATATTGTATATAAAATTAGTATTATGAGGTTTCTATCTCTAATATATTGGTTATTCATCATATTTTAGTTTTCCTGCTATGTGTTTAGTGAACTTAAAATCATATATATGGAACTAATTAATAATTATATCTTTTTTATTCAGAAATTTTAATACTTTTGAGAAAAGGATAATGATACTGATAAAGTATATCAGTCACATTCTAGGATCCCATATATAATAAATAAATAGTATTATTAAATATTTGAATAAGCATAGGATAGTTGTTTAATACAACATGCCTGAAATTTCTAAATAAAATGATATGATTGAGAGACAAGGCACATTCTAATAGACATGGTCTATGATGTATGATGATGGGTGCAATTTATCATAATGTCTCTAGTATAAGATCCTAAATAACTGCTATCTATATTTTAAATAAATTCTTAAAAAAATGATACTTTTTTTTTAATTAAAGATTAGTAGGAAGCCCAATACCTTTTAATTTTATATTTGGAGCTATCATACAATACTTGATCATTAATATTCCATCAATGAATAAATCTTAGTTTGTAATAATATATTATTTATTTTGATTATCCAGATAATTTATAAATAAATATAGATTATAATATCCTAATAGAGGTATTTTGAATATTAAGTTAAATCATGTTATATTTGTAGATTGTGATTTGCATAGTGTTAAATATTCTATACTAAAAATATGACATTGAACAAAAGATAAGTTGCTACTCTTATTTATATAAATATTATATTTCATCCTATTGGAGGACAGTAGAAAATAATATTAAATATACAAACTAATGATTGTACATTCATTACTAGTTGATGTAGTACTAGTAAAGAAATTACATGATAAAAAAATAGATACTTGTCATTTCTTATGACAACGTAAATGATTGGAGATTTTGTTTTATAGAAGGGCTTGAAAATTGAATCTAATGGCATTCTTGGATATACAGGCAAAGTTTGTGGTATATTGCAAAGTCATAATTTATATTATTTTTATTATGAAACTATCCTGAGTCTTATAATTATTGATTCTATCTTAAAACCACTTAAAATTTATTATAATCATAGTACAGCTATCATCTTTAAAGGAAATGATAAAAGTTTTCATTATTTTTATCTATGTGAAGATAGAATATTTATCAGTCAAAGGTTTTAGTTAAAAGGAAGATATTTTGTAAAATATATTTGTTCAAAGTCAATATTTGTTAATTCTCTAATCAAGAATAAGACCCATAGTTTTTATGAAACATGTCAAGAATATGAACCTTTTTTAGAATTTTTTGATTTTTTGAATTAGTGGGAGTTTGATATATTTACATTGACTTGGCTGATAAATTTTATTTGTCATTGATCGCTGGGTTGTAATTCAAGGACACATAAGTGTCAAGTACATATGAATAAAGTCCATGTTGGTTACCCTCTGACCAAAAATTTGAAGCCTGTATGATTTACTAAGCATGTTAAAAATATGGGCATACTGAATTCTTTTGTTGTGCTTGGTTAGTGGAAGTTACTTTATATTTGTGCTTTATTATAAAGCTTGGTTTCATTTAATTTTTCTATCAATGTATTTATATACATTGTTAATGAAGGCCCACGTAGGCAACTCAAGAAGGGGGGTGAATTGGGTTTTATAAAACTTTTGTACTATTTAAAAGATGAACTAAAGCAAATATATGCTAATGCAATTTAAGTGCTTGTGTATTTCAAATAAATGCAGCGGAAATAATGAAATAAAAGCATAAGGAGAACAATCACACAAACACAAAGATTTATAGTGGTTCGATGCCAACCAAGCACCTACATCCACTCTCCAAGAATCCCTTGGGAATTCCACTAAGTTTGGTTTTATAACTTAGGCTCACCAACAACCTTTATAACTTATTTTGTCTTCGGGCTCACAAGTCAAACCCTAGTTGGTTTCAAGGCTCACCAACAACCACCCTTGGTTTTACGGGATAACCAAGAACCTAAACAACTTGTTTTGGCTTCGGGCTCACAAGTAAAATCCTAGTTGGTTTCAAGGCTCACCGACAACCACTTTGGTTTTCAAGGCTTACCAAAAACCTCTTTGGTTTTCCAAGGCTCACCAAAAACCTTAAGTAAAACAATGTAAGAGCAAGTAAAAGAATACAATAAAAGCTTTCTAAAATAAAGCAAATATCTCTTTGAAGCCCTTTGAGAGTTGATGAAGATCTTGTCTTCAAGTTGATGAAGCCTTTGATTGATGCTTGAGGATGTGAACTTTGGATGCTTTCTTTGAAACTTGGAAGCTTGAAGGCTTGAACCACTCAACTCTTGAATCCTTGAAGAATATTCAAAAATCTCACCAAAGGATTACTTCCCCAATTGATTTTTGATGTTTATATAGCCTCCCAACACTTAAATGACCGTTTATAGCCGTTAGGGAGGAAAATATGACCGTTTGGAAGCAAGTTGGAGAAGTTCTGCAGCCCAGAAAACTAGCCGTTACTGTTCAAGTGTCGACACTTCAGCTCCAGGTGTCGACACTTCAGTTTCAAGTGTCGACACTTCAGCTCCAGGTATCGACACTTCACTGAAAGAGCTTTCTGAAGTTTTCTGTTTGTCTCATGCCTTGAGTCGACACTTCACTCTTCAAGTGTCGACACTTGTTCCTCAGGTATCGACACTTCATTTCCAAGTGTCGACACTTGCCTGTGCCATTGCTGAAACATCTTCGAATTGAAACTTTAACCTCTTCAAGTTCTTCCATATTTATTCCAAAGTCCATATACTTGATTTTCCATTAATTTAAGGACTTTTTCAACTGAAATACAAGCATTTCTTCATTCAACGTGGTTAAGTACTAAGATCTGAAAAATATACTTAAAATACAATTAGTACTCATTGGTGTGGACACCAAAAGCAGAAGCAGAATAAAACCTCACTCAAATAAGGTTAACCTGATTCCACTTTGGATCGAAAATCATTAGGTTAAATTTTTCTTGTAAAGGGCAATTTACTTTCAAGAGTCCTGTAATTACTTAGTTTCAATTTCATGAATCCTGTAATTATGTCCAATCGAGTCCTGTAATTATGTCCTGTCTCAATCTGGGTTCAAATAAGAACTCAATTAGAGTTCCATTAGGTTTATTTAAATCAAGTCCAAGCTACTTCAAGTTGAGGTTCACCAAACCACTTGGAGCTTCCAAATCAAGACCTTGGTCCACCAAGCTGGAATTCCACATCACCATGCCAACAAAGCAGCCACCAGGGACACCACATCATCAGCCACGTCACCTTCAAATGGACACCTAAAGGGGAGATCGACCAAGCATTTTAAATTCAAAGAAACCGGCCAATCTCCATGAATTTCTCCTTATCCCATGTAACAAGGCCCCATATCCTCCAACCTCCCTTGTAATCCTCCACAATTTGGGGAGAATCTCCATGAATTTCTCCTTATCCCATGTAACAAGGCCCCATATCCTCCAACCTCCCTTGTAATCCTCCACAATTTGGGGAGTTTTCAAATTTCAAAAGTTTTGTAAGGCTATTAAAAAGCCTTGGACGCCCATTGTAAAAGGGATTTGATTTTTGGAGATTAATGAAAGTTGAAGTTGAATTGAAGTTTTATGTTTTGAGTGATTGTCTCTAAGCCCCTCTTCCACACCAAACTATTCTCTCTTCCAAGCATCCAACGCCCAAGTCAAGAAGAAGGCCTTGGAGTCGGCCAGGCCATCTCAAATCTCTTTCTTTACTCACAAATTTTCCATCCCTTCCATATGCATGCCTTTCTTCTTCCTTAACTCTTATTCTTTATGTGCAGGGTCCTTCGAGGTTTTCGAGTTGCAAGCAGGGTCTTCCTTGACAAGGAACCAACAAGCTGAAGCCCAAGTCCAGGGTTCTGATCTCTGTTATCCAAGGTTCTTTAGTTCTGAGCGTTGGTAGTTTCAAGGTATGAATCAAAAAAAGGTTGGAAAGCTCATCACGGTAAGTCCACAATCATTAGCCCCTATTATCTAGATCTTCTTCCTTCTTAATTTAGGATTGTGTCTAATCAAGTAAAAGTCCCTTTTCATGTAATCCTTAAGACTTATTATGATGAGTACAATGCTAATGTAATTAGGTTTCATTGCTCTACATACACTAATCAAATCATTAATCATATGCTTGCCGCATCACTCATATATACTTAAACATTTTGTCAATCATCAAAATCAAGACCAGAGTCAACAATCTCCCCCTTTTTGATGATGACAAAACCTTTAGGTATATGAATAGGGTAAGCTTAAAAAAGATTAACAATAAGATAAATATGTAAGCTCAAAACAATAAGCACCAAGCTCCCCTCAAAATATGATCCAAAAAATCTTCAAAAATATTTTTCAAAATATGCAAAAATTTCAAAATTTTTAAAATTTCTTCTTCTCACTAATTCTTTCCTTTAGATAAAAATCTTTTATATTCTTCTCCCCCTTTTGCACTTTCTTTCATTTCTCAAATGATTTTTCATGTTTATCCAATCTTCCCCTTTTCATACTTAACAATTTTCTCCCCCTTTTTGACATCATGAAAAAGGGTGAAAGGCAATACAAAGTGAGAATGAAGTTGGAAAGAATAGCAAGTAGGTCATCAAAATCAGTACATGAAATCAAATAATTATGATATCAATTGAATATGATACCATTGAATGTAAGCACATGCAAGAAATGATTTGATATTATTATCCATTCACCTTACTTGTTCATGGGATAAGGTCATAGCGGCACCTCTACACGTCATAAGAGAGCCCATTGAATGGGAAGAGAGGGTCTTTAAGCCCTACTTATCTCCTATGACCGGACGGCCATGGTGACTAACCCAATCCGAAGCGGTTACTAGGAATAATTTTGATACTAATAGAATATGATACCATTTGAATGTAACTCCCCTCAAAGAATTAGATTTGAAAACAAGAAGGAGTATCAGAGCAATATAAGCAAAGCATGATATCAACAAGATATTCAAAGCATCAAATATGATAACAAATCTTTGGATGCTCCCCCTGAATGTTATTCCTCCTTTAAAAATATGCATTTATTTCAGGAATAAAACATGAAAGCTTATGCATCAAGATTTGAAATTTTTTAAGATATTCATGATTTTCAAAATACAAAGCATTTATATCACTTAAAAACTTTTAGCATGATTTCAAATTCATTTTAAGATGATTTGATATCCATACAAATGCTAGAAGTAATATGATATCAAGTCTAGTTACTAGAGCAAGGGATTGTCAATATGCATACTTTCTTCTTAAAAGTAACCTTTAACTACCAGTTCTATACTTGATTCAAATCAATTCTAACTTAAGCATAGATGTCAACAATGAAAGCACATAAATCGTAACATTTCACTTGAAATAATTCAAAAACTGTATTAATCAAAATCAAGTGAAGATCTAATAACCACAAGTTTGACCATGAGAGCTTAAAATCCATCAACATCAAAATTGTCATGATCACAACAAATGATTATTAGTCTAAGCTTGATTCTAATCAATCAATTAAAATATTTTTCAAATCAAATTGCATCTTTAAAAGTGTTTTTCATAAAATACATTAATCAAAATCAAGTGAAGGTCTTACAATCATAAATTTAATCATGATAGCATGAAATTCATCAACACCAAAAAGTTCATGATCATAGCCAATGATGATAAGTCCAAACTTGATTCTAATTAACTATTTAAAACAATTTTTCAAAGTAATTGATGTAATAAAAATTAATCTACATTTTTAATTATGGAAGGAGATGTTTAAAATTTATCAATATACATAATCCTTCCTTTTACCATTTAGTCCAAAATGTAGCTTGTCCACTTCTTTAAATTGTCTTGTACAACCTCTTTTCAAGAACTTCCTTTCTTCATATTGGGTTGCAAGACATTCCTGCAAAACAAATTAAGTGGATATTTTTGGTACCCAAACTTTCTTGGGTCCTTTATGATTAGTAATTATGGTTCCTTTTGGAATCCAAACTTTTCTTAATCTAGAAGGATAAGCATTGAAACCACATTTATAAGAAAAATTGAAAGAAGCAAGAATATTGAAGTTCTTCAAAAGTTTTTGCTTCTTTTCCTTAATCAAAATATTTTTCTCATTAAAAACTTTATCACATAAATCTTTTAAAATAACATTTTCTTTTTCTAAAAATTCTTTTTTTTAGAAAAATTATTCTTTTCATTTTTCAAAATATCAATCTTGGTATTTAAATCATCATTTTTATTTGCAAGATTGGTGTTGTCAAGAGAAAATGAATCTACATGCCTATTTAATTTCTTGTGCTCAATTTTTGGCAATCTATATTCATGCACAAGATCATTAGATGCATCATGTGATTCTTTAAAGGTAAAATCATAATTATTTTTAGCACATACCTTTTTCTCATTTGCCATGAAACAAAGATGGGCAACTTCATCATCCGTACTTGAATCTTCGCTATCGCTCCAAGTTGCCATCATTGCCTTGAATTTCTTTTTGGCCTTGAGAGCTATTATTTTCTTTTTTGTATCAGCTTCCACTATCCTTTGCCATAAGTTCAACTCATAGGTCATGAGTGAACCGATAAGCTCCTCCAAAGGTAAGGTTTCTACATCTTTACCTTCTTGGATCGCCGTCACCTTTGGATCCCATGATTTTGGCAAGGATCTAAAAATTTTGTTCACCAAATCAGCATTAGTATAGATTTTACCAAGACTTTTTAATTCATTAATAATAGTCATAAATCTTGAAAACATATCAGATATAGATTCGTAATGCATCATTTCAAAAATCTCAAAAGAATGTATAAGCAAATTAATTTTAGTGTTCTTCACTTGAAGAGTACCCTCATGAGTAACTTCAAGTGTATCACATATTTCCTTCGCTGATGTGCATGTAGAAATTCTATTAAATTCATTTAAGTCCAATGCACAATAAAGCAAGTTCATTGCTTTAGCATTGATTTCAATTTGTTTAATGTCATATTCATTCCAATCCTCTTCGAGCTTTGGAATGGAAATGCCATTAACCAAAATGGAAGGAATATGAGGACCACTAACAATGATTTTCCAAAGATGATAACTAATAGATTGAATATGGATGTGCATGCGAGTTTTCCAAAATGTGTAATTTATGCCATTGAAAAATGGTGGTCTAACACTAATACCTATAAGGGTTGCCATAATCTTTAACTCAAAATTGTTAGATTTTCAATCAGAGCACCGTGCTCTGATACCAATTGAAGGCCCACGTAGGCAACCCAAGAGGGGGGGTGAATTGGGTTTTATAAAACTTTTGTACTATTTAAAAGATGAACTAAAGCAAGTATATGTTAATGCAATTTAAGTGCTTGTGTATTTCAAATAAATGCAGTGAAAATAATGAAATAAAAGCATAAGGAGAACAATCACACAAACACAAAGATTTATAGAGATTCGGTGCCAACCAAGCACCTACATCCACTCCCCAAGAACCCCTTGGGAATTCCACTAAGTTTGGTTTTATAACTTAGGCTCACCAACAACCTTTACAACTTGTTTTGTCTTCGGGCTCACAAGTCAAACCCTAGTTGGTTTCAAGGCTCACCAACAACCACCCTTGGTTTTACGGGATAACCAAGAACCTAAACAACTTGTTTTGGCTTCGGGCTCACAAGTAAAATCCTAGTTGGTTTCAAGGCTCACCAACAACCACTTTGGTTTTCAAGGCTTACCAAAAACCTCTTTGGTTTTCCAAGGCTTGCCAAAAACCTTAAGTAAAACAATGTAAGAGCAAGTAAAAGAATACAATAAAAGCTTTCTAAAATAAAGCAAATATCTCTTTGAAGCCCTTTGAGAGTTGATGAAGATCTTGTCTTCAAGTTGATAAAGTCTTTGATTGATGCTTGAGGATGTGAACTTTGGATGCTTTCTTTGAAACTTGGAAGCTTGAAGGCTTGAACCACTCAACTCTTGAATCCTTGAAGAATATTCAAAAATCTCACCAAAGGATTACTTCCCCAATTGATTTTTGATGTTTATATAGCCTCCCAACACTTAAATGACCGTTTATAGCCATTAGGGAGGAAAATATGACCATTTTGAAGCAAGTTGGAGAAGTTCTGCAGCCCAGAAAACTAGTCGTTACTGTTCAAGTGTCGACACTTCAGCTCCAGGTGTCGACACTTCAGTTTCAAGTATCGACACTTCAGCTCCAGGTGTCGACACTTCACTGAAAGAGCTTTCTGAAATTTTCTGTTTGTCTCAGGCCTTGAGTCAACACTTCACTCTTCAAGTGTCGACACTTGTTCCTCAGGTGTCGACACTTCATTTCCAAGTGTCGACACTTGCCTGTGCCATTGCTGAAACATCTTCAAATTGAAACTTTAACCTCTTCAAGTTCTTCCATATTTATTCCAAAGTCCATATACTTGATTTTCCATTAATTTAAGGACTTTTTCAACTAAAATACAAGCATTTCTTCATTCGACGTGGTTGAGTACTAAGATCTGAAAAATATACTTAAAATACAATTAGTACTCATATATACTTAAACATTTTATCAATCATCAAAATCAAGACCAGAGTCAACAGTTAACATGATAGTTAATAGATTGCATCCTATATAGTTTATGTGCACGTGGTATAATAAAATACAACATAGTATCTCAAGGATGTATTTTATTTTGAGAATAACAATTGTATGGATGTCTCATTTGATAATTATGAGATCTTATTATGTTTGGAGACATACAGAATTCTTTTAAAATCGTGGAATTTTTCTAGCTTGTTATAAAGCATGTGGTTAAATAAAAATCATGATTGAGGGTACATATATTTAATTTATTTTAATTATGAGATATTTTTTTTGGTTATGTACCTCACTAAGATCAGGTATCGAGTCTCAAATATGATATGTTGTCTCGTCATTGACATCATTGTTAAGTATGTGAGACAGAATGACTTGTTGTTTAATATAATTAAATTTTTTCTTGCTTATTTTGTTTCTAAGCATGTTGAAAAGAAATTAGAGGACTAATAATAAAAAATAGTATATTTTATTTTGGATCACCTTGATGCTATTTTCTTGCTATACTATCACACCAAAATTCATATCAATAGTATTTATGATACTTGTAATATGGATAAGTCTTATGTCACTTAAGTAGTACAATGATCCCACGATTCGGCATCATAGATATTGTTGGATCGAGTCATTTGTAGGTACAGTCTATGGATCATATGATAGCCATATTTTATTTTCAATCCGAGAGTTGTTTTTAAAATAAAATATTTTTTAAAATTATAATTAATGTAGTCCAAGTGGAAGAATGTAAGAGTTTTTCTTAATTTGGGCTAACATTAATTGAAAATTTTCTTTTATTAAAATCGGGTTGATTTTATGGTCCATGTTGATAGACGTATGATAAGCCCAATATTATGTGATCATTGTTAGGATTAGGAGCATCTCATGCGGGTTGGTGTGGTTGAGGCAGTGTAGGCTTGGTCCAACTGGATGGGAGGGCCTGTTAGGGTTTGCTTATAAATAATAGATTAAGTCCCCTCTTCACTCATTATTATATCATATATTCTGTGTAAGTTTTGTTCTCACGGCTTTCTCCATCGATGAGCCACCTACTGTGTGGATGCTGGAGAGATGGACTTTGCCTTCGATGTTCGCCTGAGCATCACTTTCAGGTTTGGAATTAATTATGAATACAGGTAGGAATTGCCAAATCCTTTTTAACAGATCTTGATAATAAATATCATAAATAATTTTAGATCTGTTATCAAATAGATCAGATCTAGATGTTATATATTCCGATCTTCATAGGATTAATATATGTTTTGTTCTACTTGGCACTCTTTTGCCGATATTAGTTCAGACCAACAAAAAGTTGACAAATTTCCGTGATTCCACCAGTGGTACATTGATGTTTCTAGACCAGATCTTGGCTCGTGCTTTCACAAGGGGAGATATAGAAATAATATACCTACTTTGAGCTAAAGCTGGCTCAAAGCCTCAGACCATCTTCTGCTCGGGTGAAACGCCTTCGCCCTCCAAAATGGTTCAGATTGTTAGAACTGATTGCGGGATTGCGGTTGCCGTAATAAAGTAGTTTGACGTCGCCGTTGGCTGCTAGCTCTGCCACTTCACAACGATCCCAGCCCCGGGCACCGCATCGAACAGATAAGCTGCTTTCCTTTTCCCTCCTCTCTTTGTCACCAAAATATGTATATATATATATATATATATATATAGTCTCATTCATCTCGATTCATTCACCGTCTTTAATCCAATTCGCCTCTCTCACGATCCTTGTCCATAGCAAGACCAAGAAAGATGTTTGGCTTGCGTAATTGAAGACAACCCCTCAGCTCCAATTTCAATGGATCCACCAATATTCTCTCTAAATGTGAGTTCCATCTACACGCTATTTTGATTTGACTACTTACAATGAAGAATGGTGATCATGCTCGTTCTGTTGATATGGTGACGTTATCATTTGCATGAAAGAGTGACTTGGATGGGTTATTGTTTCCTGAGAACTTTAAACCATGATCGATTAGGTCGCTGGCTTGCTAAATCAACCGCTTTGATCCTTTAGGAGACAAGATTCGGACTGGACTTGATAAAGGGTGCAATATGAATAATTCAAAAACAGAAAGTTAAAAGAAAAATAATAGTGACAGAATACCATCCGAAAAGATATCTAAGTGCGGTATCGTTGCACACAAATATAGGAATTAGAAATTTTATTTTTATTAGAAATTCGAAATTTATCAGGACTAGAGTTTTGCTTGGATTTTTAGTATTTTTATTTCTATACTTATCAGGATTTCTATTCAACCCTTATTAGGATTTTGAGTCTATAGATGCATTAATTGCCTGATTTTCCAAATTATGAGATGGCATACTTCTCTGATATTATTGGAAGTATCAAGAGCAATGTTTTTCTCAGGTAAGAAAATGCATTTACAGAGGTAACCTTGTGACATCACACACTTCACCAACCACGCAGCAGTGTTTGTTAATTGTGACAGAACACAGAAATGCTATAAGCTACTCGGCACTTTGGTTTTCGAGGCCATGCGTGGCCCTGCGCATGGAGCAACTTTCCCCACGAAGTCCTCCTGAATGAAGTGCAGACTCCGGAGTCACGCCTAGCCAGTAGAATAGCATGCACGACGGGCCAGGACTAGCCATAAAAGGATTTCTTTAAAAAAATGTCCACTTTGAATTAACTATTCTTTTTCTAGAGCCCTTGGCTCTTTTCACAATCAGTCATGCCAGCTTCGATATTTTGCAATTTTCTTTAGACAAATAGGATAATTCAAAAAAAAGCAGAAGGAAGCATATGGAAGAGGAGACTGACAACAGCAGAACAAAAAAAATTCCACAAATCTTTAAAGCCAAAGAATATTCATTGCATTTCTTTCATATAGTGTTTTACCTCTCTAATACAACAAAGTGTTTCATCTGTATACAAATCCAAATGCAGCATTAAAAATTAAAAATTATTAAAAAAGAGAAAATGTGAAGTATCTTTGTGAAAAAAAATTAATAATAATGATGATGATGAGTACAACAAATCTCATGTATATGAATTGCACGCTTTTTCCCTTTTCCCTTTCCCTCGGTGTGACCTCTGATTTGTTTACTTAAAAGTTGTGCATATCCTAAGTGTTTCAGTATCTCTAAAACAATCACTTTTAGTAAAGAATAAGAAAAACTGGTTGGTGCAAATCAGAATGAGCTTAGGTAGTCCTTTATCAGTCTAAAGATCGGATTATCATCTGATGCATTTTCCAAACTTTCAAACAGGATGCCATCCACTCTTGCTTGAACACCATTAGAGGATACCAGGTCTTGCAACACTCCCTTCACCGTCTGGTCCAGTCCAAATAAGGAATTTCCAATGCCGATTAATATTTCTGGTAAAGATGGTGAAGGTTTTGACACCTCAACTAACTTAACCTGGGTCAAATTCAAAATTAAAGACATTTACTAAATAGGATTAGAAAGCCATAATGTATCTAAGAGTCCAATTTCTATGTAGATATGTCATAAACACAATGATGACCATTGAGATGAAAATCAATGCATTAATAGTCACTAAATTAAAAACATGAAAATGGGAATTAATGCAGAGTCCCAAATTCAGCATTATAATTAATTTGGATAGGGAAAATATTCGCAATTCAGAAAATATGTGGGGTACAATACAAAGGCTTGGAAAAAATTTGGTTAATAATTACAAAAATTAACAGAAAAGAAGAATTAAGGCACTATTTTATATTAACACATAGGATGCAGTTATAATAAACGGAGTCAAGAGACTTACATCCACTGTAAAGCTCAACGTTCTGGTGGCTGAAATAATATAAATCTAAACTATTGGATGTGATTCACAAGGGCTAAAAGGTGCAAAAAAAATTAACTTGTTTAAGAAGGCCCTTGTTTATTTATCAAGTTGTCTCACGATCAACACACACTGGGCTACTAAAACATTATGTAACGGAATTCACGATACACAAGCAAGAGGCCTCCAAAGCACATTAAATTTTATATGTAGATAAGTTGGGTCTTGTAGAATATATTAAGTGGTTTAAATTTGAATTTTTCTGCGACCAACATTAAGTCTTTTAATGATGCAAAGCCCTTGCTTTACACACAAATATATGTATGTAGATATATACATACATACAGTAACAGTAGCATAGGAAAGAGTGGCACAGAACTAGTAGTAGTAAATAGGATTAATAATCTGCTTTCTTAAACATCATGAACAATTTGTGGATAAATCATCGAAATTGATGAATCATTGAACAATACTCAGTATATGCAATTGTGAAATAATTTGGAAAATCATTTTGCCAAGGAAAAAACCAAGAATAAATTGAGAAATTTTAATTGTTTGGAGATTACTGTCACTATGATTAGCAGAGCCAGTAATAAAGATGCTAACATGATAGGCCAATAAATATTATCAATTACTGGACATCATATAGTTTATGAGCAATCTTATGTCCTTAATTTTCAGCACTGCCCAAGGGAGGCTGGCTGTTTGTTGCAGAATTTTTAGCTTATGCCCTGAAAGCTGTTAATCATTCATGTAGAGAAACTACTTAGTATATCATCAGTTCCATCATTTACATATCACAGCACTTCATTTACTATTTTCTATTAACTAAACTTTGCTACTGCAAGTCTGACACTCAAATCAGAAGTAAGCCATTTCCAGAACCGGTTGACCTAGATCAAAGTTTACTATTGAGAAATAGTAATGAAAATCTAGAAAGAAATTAGAGACCTGAGTATACTGTGGTATATTTGCCCTGTGTTTTGCAATAGCAACTGCTCGGGAGAACCCACCAATGGCATCAACCAAACCTCTGGAAGCTGCATCTTTGCCACTCCACACCCTTCCTTGAGCAACCTCCTCCATTTGATCTACCTGGTACCAGAAGATCCTGTAGATGATGATATGACTGAGAGATATACATATTAAAAAATAGTTGTACATACAGTCATTGATCGTGAATAGGCTGCCTTGTTTCGAAACTGTCTATAAGCATTCTGTGCGGATTTTGCAAAGAGCTCTGCTTCATCTGGTCTGTAAGAACCAAAAATATTTTAGTTCTAGTTTAATCAGCATAAGAAAGAAAACAAAAACATGATAGGTAACTCCAGTTGTAAAATGTGAGGTGAGTCTTACAAAGATTCCTAGCCTAACCCAATAAGGTTGCCTTATCTTATTTTAAAGGTTATATGAGAACTAGTAAAGTTGTTAAAGATAGGCACTATTCTTACCGTCTGTTTGGCACAAAGGATAGATTGGAGGAAGGATGGATAGAGTAGCTCTTATCTATTTCGTGAAACATGAAAAGATGGATGGAAATGATTCCCTCCTTTGTTTAGTATAGGAAGAATGAAAAGAAAGATGGATGATACTCAGTATGACATTTTTAAAAAACTACCTTTTGATAAAAAAATATTATTATTATCAATTTATAATATTTCTTTATACTAAAGAAGTAAATAATATATGAACTAATAATCTTTATAATTTATAATTATATAAATATTTAATTTTAATTTAATTTAATTAATAATTTTATAAATTAATTTATTTTATATATTAATTATATATAAATAGTTAATTAAATAAATATTATATAATTAATTTATTTATAATTTAATTTAAATAGTTAATTAATTTTATACAAATAGTTAATTAAAAATATTAGATATAAATAAAAATAATAATATAATTTTAATTATTTTAATTATAATTATGAAAATTTTGTAGCTAAATTAAAATAATTTGTAATAAAATTTAATAACATGAATAAAATAAAAATATCTATAAATAATATGAATGAAAAAAATGAAGAAGTTTTATAGTTTTGCTTAAAAGATTAATAAGGAATAATTTTGTCAATGCAAAAATCCATCCCTCATGCTTCATCCATCTTTCTTCATCCTTCCAATTTGAGAGGATACAAATTGACGGGCTCGGATAGATAGAGAATTCCTCATTTTCATCCATCATTCCTAACTTTTTTTAACCAAATGATAGATGGAGGTCATCCATTCTTCCAACCCCATCCACGCTCCCTCTCATAACCCCAATCAAACATAGGGTTAAGATTCAGCAAATGATGCAGCTCTTCCTTCATCCTAGTTATGCATGGCTAATAAGTGGATTTGATCAAATATAACACTTCAGATAGTTTACTCCGTAATCTAAATTTCCAGTCTCATTTCTCTGCGATCTAATAGTCTACCAGAGATAATTCTAGCAGAAAAACAGGAAAACCTATCAGGCATCACTGGAAGTGCTGAAAATATTAATACTTAGTCCAACTGATCGGTAATTAATGCTCAGAGTAATTGTTACTCAATCACACTCCTACACAAAGAAGCAAATTTCAGCGGGTGATACTGCTGCCAGACAACTGGAATCATTATCTGCTCTAGGCTTCCTGAGCAATGCAGCACAGGCTATCCTTGTCCATCCTTAACCACCCCCTCGACCCTGACCTATACAGAAAAAAAGGATCCATTTTTTGGATAGTAACACGAAAAGAGAAATCAACCCAAAGCTCAGACTCCTTGTTTGAAAAATTGAAGTAAGATGGGTTATTTTATCCCATGACCAAGCCTAGGTATGACAACACTGAACTGTGTGTGCAGTAGCATGCAAGCTAAGCCAGCTAGGACTTGGGAGTGTAGTCCAGCCACAATTTAACTTTTAGTGGAATGACAATGTTATTATAGACAAGGTGGAGTTTGTAATGATTCATCCTAAAGTTCTCTTTGTATGCTTGATTTCACGTTGCAGTACTTTGGTATCAATTAAAACGATCTTTCATTGTAGAGTGAGACATCTGATTGTCTTTTGCTAAAAGCTGAATACATTTGCTTCAAAGACCCAAAAACCAAGGTCCAGGTATTTGTGCTCAAATCAAGCAGGCAATAATCCTGAACAATCACATTTTTGGATTTAGCAAATATCTGCATCTTTCAACACTTTGACATGGCACAATAAGGCACAATCTATGGCTCCTTAAAAATAGGGTTCTCTTCTTGGATTATAAGTGTCCAACCTTGACAGATCATGGAGAATCTGATCAAGAACAATTTAATGCAAGTTATGGCATCTAAACTAAGAGTTAAACTATATGCAGGTCAGACAATGTGGCATGAGATGCAAGCTTTCAGATAAGAAAGATTGTAGACTAGTAAACTCCCATAGACATCAGGTGCCTGGGCAACATTATACCTGGGGGATTCTAGTACAAGGGAGCAGTAAGCAAACAAGTCATAGAATGGCTCGACCCATGTCTTGTTAAGTTACTAATGCTTCAGTCACTGAAAAATGTAAAGTTGGACGAGAAGAATCTCCAAAACTGCATTGATATGCATATATTGAACTTCAATAGACCTCTACTCACTAGAAGTGCCTTTTATGCAGCAGAATCTCACGCCATGTCATAGTACTTACAGCTTAGAGCCAAAAAGCAAAGAATTATGATTAGAGCGTAGGAGTAAATAGACTCCTAAGATTTAATGCAGATATGAAACATAGGACCAGCTGCTAGTAGAACTTGCAGAAGTTCCATTTTTGTATAAATCAGCAAATTGAGTGGTTTGCAGATACAGTCATACCAAATTCGAGATCAGATGTGGATGCAAGTATGTTTTTCAATTGAATGGAACTACCCAAGGGCCTAAAACAACGAAAAAGAAATAAGTATTTATTATTAAAAAAAAATAAACCAAGGGCTTGTTTGGCATTGCTTAAAGATAAGCAATTCTTTTATTATTTATTTTTTTAAAAAAAAGAACTTGTTCAAAAAGAAGAGTTTGGTAACATTCAACAATGAGTGCTTCTCACATATGCTAAATAGCTGCCTTTCAGATAAGTTAGAAAAACTAGTTTTTGGCTCTTGCTTACATGAAAAACAATATATTATTTCCACAAGAATAAACAGTTTGCATTGCTTAACACGCACATAAATTAGGTAAATTTTAATCAACTAATTTGGATTTAAGCCTTTGAAATTATAAACAATCATATTGAAAACCAAATAGATTTAGAAAATGCGTTCATGTCATGTGTTAGCAAGCTTCAAACAAGTGAAAAAGTTCTTATCTGAAAAGTACATCAAGTGAAATGCTTTACAAAAAGCCCTTTCAAGCAAAAGCAATAACAGACATGCCTCTAGTACACTGGCAAAAGTCTTTATTTTACTCTTCAACATAAGCCCCAAATTTTCTAAATTCTTAGATTCTACCAACAATTTGGTTGCCCCCTAGCAACTATCTTGTACAAATGATTAAAGAAGATATTATTTTCCATTGCTCTGCTCTCATCATGGAATCAATCATTTTAGCCAGGCCCTACCAAAAGAACTGCACCCAAAGGTCTTGAGCAATCTCACAACTGCCATCTCTTCCCCTCCCTCCAGAAAGGTTTTCCATTAGTCCTAATTCAGTCCATGAATTTCCAAATTTGCTATAATGGCATGATAAAGCTTCATAATATTTGTCTACTATCTCATGGCTTTTGTCTAAAACATGGCATTGACTATGATGTTTTCTTAAGTGATCTATGAGGAGGTTTACATGAAGCCTACTACCCTCCCTTATCCTACCCACAATATCTCTATCATACATTATGCTATTAACAGCCTATGGCAAATCCCTACTGCAAGATTTGAGTTGCTTCATCATGTTGTCCTCTAAATTGGGTTATTTCGAGATGTCATGGTAATGCTATATCTACTTGGTGTTCGTCCATTGTATAACAACTTTTGTCACCCTACGAAGACAATACAATTATTGCCACACTGATATTTTAAATCATTATTTGAAGCATATCTTTAACAAGAGTGCAGGATGGCCTCAGATACCTTCTTCAGCAGCAAGATTCGGCCATTCATATTGAAAACAAGATTAATGCTGAAATTATGCCTTGGTGATCACTAAGTGAAAACAACAATTTCAGGTTAAAACATTCTAGATGCTTAAAGTAAATTAAAGTTGCTTTTCATCTCAAGTTATTTGCAATGCAGCAGCAATGCACATTCAATTTTATTAGCTCAATATGTCTATTTTTTGATACACAAAGTATTCAGACAATAGTGGAGTTTCTTTTTTACCAATTTTTCACTCATAAATCTGTCCCAATAACATATGTTGGTGGATGGCCTTGCCTGCCTTAATTGCAGACAATGCACATACAGTTCATATCATCAACCAGTTGGCTAGTACTCATTGCACCATTCACCCTATGGCTCTTGAGCTTTCTCACTACTGTCTATGGATCATCACCTGCAATCTTGATGGACAAAGCACCAACCTAACCCAAAACTAAAAAATTATGGGGTGCATTAGTTGATATTTTAGACCGACAAACATTTTACTTGGCCCATTGTTCTTATAGGGTTAAATCTGTCATACTGCAATGGCAGCATATAAGATATAGTTCACTGCAGATACATGGGATGATTGATCAATTTAGTTTTTATTTTAACTTTTCCCTCTCTTCACGTTTGAGTTCTGAATAATAAGAATAGTTGGTAGCTATAAAAGCAACAGATACTCACTTAAAAGGACGTTGCTCAGCAGCATAAAGCTCAGCAAATCTTCCCCTTGAAATTATTTCCTTATTGAAGCCAATCCTTTCATAAAGCTTGTTTAAACTAAACTTCCCTGTAAGTTATAGTGTGTCAGAATCCACAGCTTGCAAAACAAGTACTCAATTATACAGATAAAAAGATAGAACACTCTAAGCAGATGAAGTTTATCACATACAATCTGCTTTTAGCATTTAAAGTTATTACTATGTGTTTACCAAAAAGTTATTAAATGTCATTCAACAGATTTCAACAATGTAGGTTGTTTAAATATATAACAACAATGAATTTATCAATATCAGCTCAATAACAAAGGAAGAATAACAAAGAAAGAAGATAGATAAATACAAGCAAATATAAATTTAGTTAAATATATAAACTGAACTTTGTGTGCACCTTACTTACACAAACCTTGCAGATTCTTTCTGAAACGTTTAGCCTAAAATCCTAGAGAGCCTTAATTGTTCGTTCTCATCATAAAAACTCTAGGGAAAGTTTATTTAACCTTTTATCAGACCCTAATTTCAAAGATCGATCACTTTAGTCCCATATACAAGTTAAGGGCAGAAAACAATCCGATCAATCTTAATCCAAGTTAAATCCCTTTTCTTGGTCCAACTATGTCCTTGCAAGCTATCCCCAATTCATGCCACATCAGCTAGTATGCCGTTCCTACTCATTAGTAATCCACTCAAATATTAGGTTTACAAGAATTTTTTCACTTGATCTTCAAGAATTTGCCACTTCTAAAATAACAAGGTATTGGTCAATCAACAGAATTCTGCATCATAATTCACTTGGAATATTTTCTAGTCAAATAAAAAACCTGTTTAGCCTAATGCCCTTTGTTTTTGCTGTAATACCATGGTGGTAATTTGGATCCATATGGTAAGTGGGCTTGGAAAAAAAAAAGATGGGGAGGGTGTGTGTGTGTGTGTGTGTGTGAGAGAGAGAGAGAGAGAGAGGCAGGGAGGACATGACAGGATGCAAAACAAAACCAGCAATATATAACTCTCCTTGCTGAAGTTCATATTTCAAAAATCTGATATTCTTAGAAAAGGACTAAAGTGAGATTCACGTCAAAAAAGGTTACATTGGGCATTTCTGCAGCGTCGTCCCTCTTCATCTCAAAAGCAGAAGTCTCATGCTCGAGTCTTGGGCAGTGTATCCCTAAGAAATCTGACCTAGGTAATTTTAAATACAAGGTGACCTCTCTCCTATCTCAAAATTTAAAAAAAGGAGGAAAAAATCAACTATAAAGCAAGCGTATGATAGCATAAAAAATAGGTAGAAAAATAGTACCAAATAGCAAATACAGTGTATGATAAAAAAAAATCAATAAAGAGGTCCAACCGTCCAACTATGGTTAGACTGAAAGATAATCTCACAGAATAGATGATGCTTTTATCCCCAGTAAATTGTCCAAAAAAATATTTTGATGCACAAAAATTGTCCACAAAAAAGAAAGGCCAGTCAACGACAGGCATTCCAATTTTGCTAGTGTAGCAGCATCACTGTATATAACCATGAGAAAGATCAAGCCTTCAAATTCACCTGTGACTACTCCAATTGAACCTGTTAAAGTAAGCTTCTCAGCAACAATTGTTCCTGCTGCCATAGCCATGTAATATCCACCACTTGCAGCAACATCAGCCATTGATACAATCACAGGTTTAGTGGCAGCAAGAAGCTTGATCTCCCTCCACATCCTGTATTAAACAAAAACACAACCATTTAACTCTCAGAGTAGAAAATTTTCAATAAAAATTGTTAAGACATTAAGCATAAAGCAACATCAGACATTAAGAGAGCAAATAAATATGCATGGACATCTAAAGATTTACATGCATCGAGTAAATAATACGAGTAGACTGCATTATGAGCATATGAACCCATTTATACATGCCTTGCATATGCTTTAAATCCACTAATGAATGAGAAATGTCAACATCTGCTAGACTTATTATTTCGTCTATAATAAAAACACATCGAAATAAGGCTTTAAATTTCTTTTCTTTATTATTCTTGCTTTCCAATTTTCCCATTATCAGAAGTTATGGTCGTATTATCTTTTTTTTTTTCTTCTACCATAGGTTCGCAGTGTGCAAATAGGTATCAATACAGCACAATGAATCTAGCATGGCAACCAGTTGCAGATTTAAACCTTCATCATCAGCTTCGTAGTCTAATTCTATTGCACAATCTTTGCATGACAATTTATTGCTCAAGGCATCCTTGCCACTACAAGCACCTAAAAATGTTTAAACACCTCTAATGAAGGCAAAATATGCCTCTACTTTTGCCATCAAATATCAGCTCCCATAGCTTGACTCATCAAGGCTTACATGCAAGCACCCTTAAGATTGATAGTCTCACATTTTGCACTTTGTTAGTCCCTTCTGTAATTTAACATCTAGCTTAGAATTTGTGCACCAACTTTACCAAGTATCTATCTAGAAAATCGAGCTACATTGTCGATCAAAACAGAAATGTAACATACATAATATCAAAATGAAAATGCATCTAGAACAATGCATGTAACCAAAATGCATGTCAAGAACATTTAGCAAAGCATTGGTTTAAGGAACAATGGTGAAAAGTTAAATCATTACCTCCTTTTGCTGTAAGTTGAAATCCAAAAAATGAACAATTACACTTTATATAGCAGGCAAAAGTGTCTTAGGAGACTTTTCTTTTTTTTCCCCGCATGCACAGGAGGGGGCAGGGGGTTGATACAAGGAAAAAAAAAATCAAGTTTGAAAAATAAAAGGTGTAAAAATTAAAAAAAAATTAAGTCAAATGACAGAAAAGGATGAAAAAGAACCTATAATTCTCCTACCAGCCAAAGCTAGACCAGTCCAGTTAAAAGACACAGCATATGACACAAGATTGTAAAAGCTGACTTGTGAAATCAAGAAATATTGCTCCTAGTTTGTGCAAGTCATATGTCAATCATGAAAAGAGATGCAAGCTATTAATTACCACTTACAAATCAGAAGCCAGAGCATCACCTCCAGGACTATCAATTCGCAAGATAACAGCTTTATACCTTTGTGTGTCTGAAAGAAGAAACAGCTTAATTCAAATCATAGAAAACAAAGAACTAGAACAAGAATAACAATTTTGAAGGGCGAAACTCAGAATACTTAAGATAAAATACTTTTGACGGTAGCATTTAGTTTCCACAAAAATTGTAGAATAATTTACTTGATAAAGTCAGAGTAATGCTTCCCGTGTTAATGTTGAACTGATCATAAAATGGACTATGAAATTTTTCAATAACATGCATACACAACCAACGAGCCCTGGTGGTAACTACGTAATTTTTTTGGAGCAGAGTATATGAACTAGCTTTTTATGAATTTTTTTATACATTTTTTCGGTTTCTGTCGAGAAGATTGTCTATTAGTGAACTCATGAAAAGATTACAGAATTTACTACATCCCTATAGGCCAGCCTCACACTAAGGGCCTGGTGGTAAAGACCTGTTGAGGTCTTTTTTTCTCCCATTGGGATTTGGGCCAGCACACTCTAAAACTCTTCCTGGGTATTTATGAATAGAAGCCCAGCCCAGCTTGTGATCCTATGATCTTGCTGCTTGTACTGGCCCAACCCACGAATCCTAGAGGATGTTCAGCCCAATCATTCAAATAGGCCCTAAAGGTATTCTACAGCAAAGTTAAGAAATTATGGTGTGTAGAAGGAGCTCCCTTTAGAAACTAAAGATGGGTCAGGATTCAGGAAGATCTTGTACCAGCAGAATAAAACACCAAGGATCAGGATGATCTTGTGCTACCAGAACAGGATAATGAATTTCAATTTTTGGTGGAGATAAAAATATACAAGCATAGTTGTATGAAGCAAGTAGAAAAGCCAGATCAAATAACATCGCAGGGTGCAAAGTGATGGGTATAGATAATGAGGAAACTGGACTGCCTCCAAAATAAACTATTCACATTTGCTCAATAATATTAAAAGTATAGCTTGTCATTAGTAGGCAGGATGGTGTTTAATATCACTAATGAAGAAAAAAGAACTGCAAGAGACATGGATATGGGAAAATAAGAAACAAAATAAAGGAAACAACCAATTCTTGCTATCAAGATGTCTATATGGAATAATACATCAGTGGTCAATTGCTTGAAGGAAAAAAAATTACAACTTCCCCTGAGTGGCAAGAGAACAGTTCACCTATTTTGTTGTTGGCTATTTTATAACAAACTAGTTACAAAATTTATACCCACATATACAGAAGGTCAATACTTGGACCAAAACAAACAGCACTTTGCATTAGATTAGATTTATGGGTGAACTCTTCCAAATTTTCTTTCCAAGATGTGCTTATTACATCTTGATGCAGCCAATATGGCTGGGATCACTGATGGCTGTAGATGCCAATAGTGGTCTGCAGGCCTATTTAAAAGCACAATTAAACCACAAAACATTAAATATTTTAAGTTACACAGTGTCAATATGATACCATGAAACTCGTGAGCTTTTATTTTAATCCCCTGAAACTAGACATATGTGTTCACTAATCAATTATTTGACAGTGACATTAAATCCTTTGCAAGATAATTTTTCCTCAGAGCACTGTGGTGGCCTAACATCTGATTCCTATTTTTTTGTTGGAGAAAAACATCAACCTAGCAAACTGCACCTCTTTTCTGTATATCCTCAATCTACACATAAAAAACAATACTCAGTGACCTGCATCTTCAATTCCCTCCCTAGGTAAAGGCTGGATGATGGGAGTATTTTAGATGACACACAGTAACTGATAGTACGCATTTCTGTCATTCTGTCATTTTATATGTTTAATTTGTCTTCCTTTCAAATGATAGTTTTGGAAAATGACATGATCATTTATGGAGGTTTAACTTCTAAGTGTCTTGTTATTGGTGGCTGAACAACTGTTTGGGCAGTCCTTTTGCTAAATGCATCAGGCTGAAAATTTAGCAAAGGCAACAATATTTATTTTTAAAATAATAATTTGATTTATTCATATTCATGGCAATTATGACATGGATGGTCTTCTAGCAGTAGTTGGCCACAAATTCAAGTCAAGAAAATTGTATAGTAAAAAATAAACAGCCATTTTAATCACCAATCTTGTTGGAATGTAAATATTAGATAACATCAGACACCATATCAACAAAGTTAAAAAGACATTTTCTTTAAATTAAGATAACATACTAAATGTGAAATAATTGAACTATCTGAGCCACAAAATTTGGCAGATCCATATATTACATCTAAATATTCAACCAGACAATAGATAATAGAGAAGAACAGTGTAGTCAAATGTGACTTTTTGATTGCAGTTCCTATATGACAAGACTAATTTATGCACTACTTGTGCAAATCTATGTTCTGCAAAAGGTACTAATACCCATGACTTGTAGTAGCTACATGATTAGCTGTTCTCATACCAACTTCCAACTACCTTGGCATTCTGATTGTTTACACATGATTGGCTTTGCTATTGCTTGTTCTCAGACAGCTCTATGCACTCATCCACTGACTAAAAGTATCTTTCCAATTAAAATTTACCAAGATGTTACCTTTTTATAACATTATATATATGTTGGCAAATTGGCAAGGATAATGGTAACTGATGTGCAACAGATGCCAGTACATTTCCTAGTGAAGTGCACAAAATGCCATTATCCTAAGGAAAAAAAAGTAAAGCTTGTACACATTTACAGTGATTTGTCATAAGCAGTTCAATTACTAGGTTGTATGTGTATCCCAAAAAAAAAGTTTGTCAACCAAAAACAAGTTAGTAACTACATGCCTCTGATAGTGAAAATAGAGTTGATCAATGATAATCTTTTCAGTTGTATCACTACAAGAGTTTCAAATGCAATAACATCACGCCAAGTGTAAGGCCACTCCTACAACATTTTGGAATCATTAGGCACAACAGGAATCTTGATGATTTAATATAACACAGCAATTAGCAGATTAATTGTCAATGAAATATATAAAAGCTGGACAGCAAGTATACCAACCTCTAACAGTACGGATCTTCTCAATTAGTTGTTCACCAACAATGCTAGAGCTTGGGATGCTTAATGGACTACGCGTACGACTAATGCTTCCAGAAGCCCTAATTATAGCAATTTGTTCTTTTCCTCCTTCCAATCCAAGTGTCCATTTTCTTACTCTAGAATATTTACTGTGGTTAAAAAAACAAAGAAAGAAAATTCAGTAACCCTTGTTCAATTACCAACAGTAAAATGTTCAGACGTAGGCTTCATATATCATATCTAATGCTGCATGGAATAGAGTTAAAAGAAACATATTCAAATTTTTTACCATGAGTAGTTGCTGGTCACAGTTACAAGTGAAAGTTTAGGTTTTACCACCAAAGAAACTACAAAATCCTACAGCAATATTAAGAAATTGTTCATACATTACAAGGACTTTATCATCAAAACATATGATAGCATAAAAAATATTTTGGTAACCCATAAGCTGTAGTATAGTATGTCGTATTATATATGTATGCCATGGCTTTTTCTTTCTTTTCTTTTTTTTTTTGCTATGAAACTATTAAGTGAATTAGAGGCAAATAGAGTATTAGAGCACTGGCATAAGATACAGTTCATAATCAGTAAATCCAGAAAATAATACACAGACAGAGACATATATATATATAGACAGAGAGAGAGGGAGGTGGACTTGGCTATATTCGAATGTATTTGGAGTCAAATCCGGTCAGGTCAAAACTCTACAATGGAGGTCCTACATTGATGATCCAAGTCGTTGAATATGATTTTGATCACTTGATACATAGGTTAGGGGTTTCCAAATCATATAATTTTCAATATACGAGTAATTTTGATATAATAGATCACATCCAACAGCTTGGATCATCGATGTAGGACATCCATTGTAGAGTTTTGACCTAACTAGATTTAACCTAACCATACATTCGAATGTAGCCAAGTCCACCCACATACACACATACACATACATACATACATACATACATACATACATACATATATATATATATATATATATATATATATATATATATATATATATACATATATATATATATATATATATATATATATATATACACATATACATACACATACATACATACATATATATATATATATATACATACACATACACATATACACATACATATATATACATACACATACACATACACATACATACATACATATATATATAAATATGTATGTATATATATATGATCAAATTATATGCCAATGAAATGAATACCGGAGCTAACGTAATACAATTTCTAAAAGCAAATGACTCCAAATAGACATGATAATGCAGCAGCAGATTATTCGAAATCAATGCTTCAAGTCCTATGGGACAAGGCTATCATGGTTTGCCCATGGAACTGGACATGCTACTACTTGGCCCTGACACTTGGACTAGGAGATGTTCCAAAACATGCTGATCAGGATGCTGAGATAATAGTGGGACGGTCGTATATCCCGACACTCAAGTTGGTACATCATCCCAATGTCCCGCAGGATATCTCGCCAAGATTTGAGACCATGTTCGAAATTGTATAAGATTGTGAAGAGGCATCTAACACAATCCACATTCTACTTCATGTTTTTCTTAGTAACTCAACATATAGCAAATATCAGCGGTATCATTTTAAATCATTCACATGATGATGGTGTTCTGTCTTGTGAACCAGATAATATTTGTTTGCTACTTATCATTTGATTAGATACTAAAAGCCCTCTAAGAATGTCCCATTCATGGACATTGTCCTATAAAATAAATTTCATGAAACTATGTGCCTGAGATCATTCTCTTTATAACTACACATGTCCAGAAAATGAAGTTAAAGATGCAAGGTTTGAAGAAAAAAGAATTTTGTCTTAGAAATAATTTACCAAGATATAATGATGAAACAGAACTCACACAACGTTATGCATGGTTATCAAAGTTTGATCTGCCAAAGGGCCATGCAAAATTTCAAAATCATATAGATGATTTTTTGCTCAAAAATGACTTGTTTGGATGCCTGATCAGAATAAATTAACCTTCAAATATTCTAAATAAGTGTAATAATGCTGCTGTGATTATGTTAAACTAGTGGTGATCCAATAAAGAGAGAGACTGCAAGAACATTAGTTAAATGCAAAACACTGGCAAAATGAACCTCTGTGGTTCATTTCGATTTGTGAATTGGTCTTGGGATACAAGGTGTGGGCTCAAATGTCAGGAGATGAGACTCTGAAGAATAATGGTCCAAGAATATACCTATAGAACTCATGCTCACATTAATATTATGGTGAGATAGGTAGAGGACGTCCAGTTGATTAAATCCACAGATCATCTAGATCTGAGATTTGACTCAGATCTGTCAGTCAAAAGACTAGTGCATCTGTGCACGGAACAAACTATATCCCAGGTTGAAGAAATGCTAATTATGGAGGAAACTCCTTAAGCTTCAATGTAGAAGAAAAGAGTCAGGAAGAAGAAGGAAATAGGAACAGACCCAACATTAGAAAGAAAACCATTCATCCATCATCAATATCTTGAAGAAAACCTCATTCCTACATTTTTTTGTCACAAATATTTTAAAACTTCGATTGTAAGAACACATTAAAATATAAAATATTGACTTTAATTAAACTCATCCTGACCATTAAGCCAAAAATACAACCAAAGAAAATTAATAGGAGTTTGTTCCTGACTCCATTTTGCCCCTTTAGGCCATGATTATTTGGACACAGGCCTATCCAGTGGAAGAAAACAATCCAAAAGATGGGTTTCACAAAGCCAGCCCAAACACGTATATAATTTGGATGAAGTGGATAGCCAAATCATAACTACGTCCCCAAAAAGCTATAAGTGTAATTAAATCAAAAAAGGGGATATTAAAATTTTACTCTAAAATTAAAGGGACAACAAACACCTACTACATAAAAACATAAAAACAAGGATAAATTATGATTTTAGTCTTAAAGTTTAGGTCGCATTTTTACATGATCCCTTAACTTCAAAAACCTCTAATCAGGTTCTTGGAATTTTACTTGTGATTTCATGTCATCCCTCAAGTCGCTTCTAGTACCAAAAAGTTGCACGTCATGCACACGTGGCATTCTTTTCCTTGCTAACACCACTGTCAGCGTATGGGTGATGATATGGCATAGCAAGTAAAAATTTTTATTTTGACGATGCTGCATATGGGTTATGGTGTGGCATATGGGTGATGATGTGGTGCACAGCATATGCCATAGTACGGTTTCGAGCCCAAAAGTGTCCAATCATTGAGCATCACGTCATCACCCATATGTCACATCATCATTCATATACCACGTCATCACCCATATACCATAAATTATGTTTTTGATCCTCTAAGTTTCATAAATATTTTTACATCATCTTTATAGTTTAAATATCTCTAATGAGATCCCTCAATTTGCAAGGGTGATTTGACAAAGCCTTTTTGACCAACAATTCCATCCAATATCTGACATAACTTCCCCCCCCCTCCGAAAAAAAGGCACATGGATCCATTTGAAAGATACATCAGATTCTGAAAACAAGGAACAGGGGCATTTCATATGCACCAAAAGTTTCTCCTACCACCTAGCAAAGATGGGAGAGGCACCATTGCCCTCAGCAATAAGCAAGATTCTCACATTCTATAAGCAAAAACTTATAGAATGCTGTTATCCTTTCATTGCTTTGGCAATAACCAATCGAGCACCAATGACATATAACATTTATACCTTAGTATTAACGTCATGACCCCAAACAGATTTGGAAGAAAGCTCTTCATGATGTGCTAATTTTGGAGGCTGCCCCATCCCTTCCTAGCTTTATTCAATGGCATTAGGCCAAAAACAATATCTTTGGGTGAGCCAGCAACTTGTTAACCCTCCCAATGTGAACAACACTTCTAGAGATCTAAGGGATGCTTTAGATTTATAAAGTTTAATATCGTGGACAAATGGCCCTAAGGAATTGGAGATGTTGGGCTTCAGACAAAGTTTGACTTTTTTACAAAAAACTATTACTTTCAAATTGTATGTTTTTCCTCACTGATAATGAGAGTCAAAGTTTTATGTATGATATTAATTAAGGTTTCCTTCCATATATTTCTTGATTGAACTTCTATTTTTGGCATTGTTTCAAGAGGATATTTGCAATATATTGCACAAAAAATTGAACATCTACTTGATGGAATCTTGATAGGCATCAACAAGAAGAATGAGGAGATTGAAGAAGTTAAAGAAGAGTTTGATCACATCCTCGTGCAATACAGAGATTGTAGTAGCACGCAGATGGCTACAATTGTAGGACTTATCCTTTCTAGGCCAAACTCAAATCAAAAGAGGATCCTGACCAGTTAAAAAAATGATGGGAAAGGATACAAAGAAGAGGCATACATGTGGTTGTCCATGAGGTAGTTGTGAGGAGAGAAAAAACCCACAGAATTATGAAGGAAATGATTGGGCAGCTTTGTTGCTCATAATCATATATCCAAAGTCAGATCTAACCATTGAGAATCCACTTCAAGAATTTGGGTGGCATAAACTAATGCTAAAATGAATTCTTGCAATTGCTCAAAAAAAGAAAATGGCCCAAAATGGGCTCCCGCTCGACCTCCTTATGATGAAACAAACAGGATCGTGCTTACAGTTCAAAAGTTTGATGCAGTTTTTTTTTTAAAAAAAAAGGGTAAGGACCCGGTGGAGCAGTAGAGGCAAAGCAAGCACAATACCATGACAAAGGCAAAGTGAGGCGAAGCAAGCACAACACCATGGCAAAGGCAGAGTGCAAGGATGATGGTTGCACGAGGAGGCAAAGGGGATGGGTTGTCACGAGGGCAGTGGGGCTTGATCGTCTTTTTTTTTTTTTTTTTTTTTTTTTTTTTTTTTTTGTGGGTTGGGGGGGTTGGGATGGCAAAGGCAGAGTGGAAGGAGGATGGTTGAAAAGGAGGAAGGGGGATATATGGGACCTAATCAAAGGTTTTCATACATTCTTGATGTTAGAAAGTGGCTGGAATCGGCTGTAAAGGCTACATTAAATCATGCTTGAATATCGAGGGACCTAATTAGAGATTTTTAAACTATAAAGACCATTTGTAAAACTTAAAGAACCAAAAACATAATTTATGGTATATGAGCGATGATGTGATATATAGGTAGCACTCATCAACCGGATACTGTTGAGCAGTAAACTCTACTATGGCTGCTATAGAATCACTCATATGCCACATCATCAAATAAAAATTTCCACTTATTATGCCATGTCATCATCCATATGCTGACAATGCTGTCAGCTAAAAAAAAGAATGTCACATGTACATCACATGCAACTTTCAGGAACCAGAAATTGGCCAAAAGTAGCCAGAAGGGCAACATTAAAACACAAGTAAAACTCTAGGAGCAAGGACCTAATTAGAGGTTTTTGAAGTTTAGGGACCATTTAAAAATGCGACCTAAAATTGAACTAAACCATAATTTACCCTAAAAACAATATCACACTCGAGCAAGGGCAAAAGGTGACAAAGCCAAAATGATAGCTCAAGCATGTAACTGGTTATATAAGTCAAGCATGTAATATAGCTCAACATTTTTGTTATTAAAAGATTATTGAAAATGATCTTATATGTCAAACATGTAATATAGCTTTACTTGGGATGAAGTTAGGATTGCTAACCTAATTACCAAACCAAGGAAAAATAAGTGACATAAATTTTCAACATGGAGGGAGAACATAACAGTGGTTGCCAGCAAATAAACCAACTAAACCCTGACAATTATGACTATTTTTTTTTTCAAAAAAAAAAAAAGCAAAAAGCAGCTGCAGAAATGATCACAGTGACCTCGATTTTTCTTTTTAACAAGCACCACCACAATTATGGCTATTTATTCAAGAAAAAGGAAAAAGCATCTGTAGAAATAATCACAGTGACCTCATTAAAAAATTTTAAAAAAAGCACCACCACAATGATGACAATAAATTCACATTAAACGCAATTCCCTGCAACAATACCTTTCTATCATCTCCTGAAGATGTTGATTACCTGTAATCAACAATGAGAAGATTTTTCTTATCCTTTTGTCCCAGTTTCTCCTTCAACATTGACATAACCTGCATTATAAGATCAAGAAAAAAATATAAAGGCAGTTTCTTATTGTGAAATGTTGACACAATTACAAGAAGGAATGAGAAGCTGTTACAGTTCATCCTCCTATCATTAGAGCTATGTCTATTTCTTCATTTGTCCAATTCAATTGCCATGCAACAAAAACAATACAAATAGTTGTAATGTCACCACGGTTGGCTGGAGAACATCATCAGCCAAACTAAAAGGAGTTGTATGACAATGTTTCGTAAAGAGTTGAAATCAAGGTGGCTGTTGTAAAAGATGTGGATTTCTAATCATGTTTCATTAGCTTCATTGCTTCTTACACTATCTGTTAATTGGGTTGTCATGCATTGTTTGGGCCTTAACTATATCATGCTGACCCACAGGTGGTAGCATTATATGTGCAACCAGACCAATCATACATCACCTAGAACATCTTCAAGTAATTAAGAATTCATCAGAAACATTTACATCGTCAAAAACTAGAAAGAAGACAAACTTCTAATATTGTTAAGCATATAGTCTCCATCTAGTGACTCGACGTTCTCCATGTAATCACAACTTCTCCCTATCCATGCTAAGGAGTCATTGTTTGTTATCTCTCATAAATCAATTTCTTAGGTAATTGGCTTGAGCACCAATCACAATAACAGAAATCACAATTTCATTCTTGGGTGAATCAAATTAATGAATTGCATATGTGAAACAGGTAGTTCATACATACTCAAGTGTCTGAAATTGATCCTAGTCACTCTTGTTCTACCCTACATATATAAAATTCTAAGTGTCCCATGAGTCACTTGTACACTAGTCAATTGGTAATTGCATTAACGTTTGGTTGTTGTTTTCCAAATCAGTGCTCTTCAAAGCTCTAAAGAATGATTTTCTACAGGACACAAGGTTGGAGGGCTATACAATTTGAACTGGAGAACTTATCACATCAACTTAATAGTAACCATATTAGTGGGACTGCCATCCAGGACATCATTCAATGGCACTAACAAGACCTCTTGTGTTAAGCAAATCTTTTGTTATTGAAGTTGCATGGGGAAGTTTGGTTAGAAAGACATCTTACAACCACTTTTCCAACAAAGAAACTCTTAGATGTAAAATATATGTCTGTCAATCTAACATTCAGCTTTCAGAAGTTGCCTAATTTAGGAGAATTACAACACTCAACTAACCAATTATGGACAGATTTGAAAATACCTTATGAGAAGAGTAATCCAGAATTGTATAAGATCTTTAAATTCATCATTGTTCAAGGATTTAAATGCTGCTAGCACACCATTAAATGGTGAAACTGCTAGAAGCTTAATGCACAATATGAACATATGTGAATAATCTGACAAAAAATATGCTCAATAGTACCCCAAGCAGTGTATAGACCTATGAAATAATGTTTCATAATTTTTTTCATTGTTTTCTTTTGGTGTTTGCTTCCACCCATTTTGCATTAGCAAAATGGGAAGACAAGCTCAACGCTGACTAATTTAGCCAAGAAATGTCAAGGGGTAGGGTATGTCAGAAAAATTACATAATACAGCAACTGTACTCATTTGAAATGAAAATATATCAAGAATAGAACAATAAGAATTATTGACATATAATAAGATTAAGCATCGAAGTCTTCATTTATATATGTGTGTTTCCACGTGCTTCACATCTTGGCTAATGGCTCAGGCAGAAATTTGCACCTCATCCTCATACATTATATTTGTTATCCAGCCTTTTCTTTTAAGACTTTCAACTTGGTAAACTCCTGTGTTCATAAATTCCTCAATTTCTTCTCTTGTCTTTCCTGTAACAGAAGAAATTAAGCATCCTAGGAACCTTGCTTTCAAAACCGAACAAGATTTTAGTAATTGGATAAGATAAATAAAATAACCTTGAGTTGAAGAAATAGTATCCAACCAATTTCCATAAATACCATCAAGCAATGAAGTCAGCATTTCACAAACATCTTTTGACATGTTTTTACGTGAGAGTTGATCTCCAGCGCTTTTATATTTACCAATGCGCTGTATTTGTGGTTCGATTCCTACTTTCTCTAGAACCCCTGCAAAAACAAGTATTCATTCCAGTCAAATTAGAAAATTGAACTCGTGTTTAATCTGCAGGGATGATCACATTCAACTACATGCAAATTTAAGAATAAGATTATTTTTATTATTATCTACACATCAACCTCATAACTTGGACAGAGTAGCTAGTTCAGTTTTTAAATGTAGATAAACAATGGTCACCTACAAATTAACATATATCCAACCATGATGGCTTGACAGCATTTTTCATTTGGCATTCACTCACTGAAGTTTTTCACATTTTTCCAACTATTTATTATGTTAATAATTTAACCTTTCTTTAGTGAGCATAAAACTAGTAGGCAATATACCAAAAACTTTGGTCTCCTTTTCTATATTTTCTCCCCTTTTTTATGTTAACCAGTGTTTTCAGAAGAAAGGCAACCACTGTTAATAGTTGCAGAATTACAATCATTCAAGGTAGTACAACCTGGAGAAGGTACCAAACAGCCATAATTCCATGGCCCTAAACAGGAGCCATTGTATAAAATGAAGAAAAAAGAAACCAACACAATTAAACAGGAATGAATGAAACTGAAAATCTGACCTCCAAATAGGCAAACAGTTGAATAAGTTTATTTTTAATAATAGCTGCCTAAGTTTCCTATGGCTTTGGTTCACAAACTCCTGGATGAAACACCCAGCCATTTGTTTCTGAGAATGTCAGAATTTCCTTATCCACCCATAATCCTCAAGAAAAAAAATAAAAAATAAGTTTCCATTATCTCCATTGAATTGTATGAAATGTGACTCAAAGCAACATTTCATGGGCTTTGGGTGATAATAAGTGGGATTTGACAGAGAAAGGGGCCTTATATGAATCATGTCAAGCCATGTCAGAGCACTGATACTGTGAGGAGACACCAACAGGAAGAAGAAGATAGAAATAAAGTGAAGTCAAATTCCTTTAATTATGCTCATAGTCACATTCCGAGCTAGAAAAATAAGTGTGGAAGAGCTGGAAAGAGTGGCTACAATAAGCATGTAAAGTGAGACAAGATTCCACTGGGTGAACATTAGGAATCTCTGTTAAAGCCAAGAGAACTTATCTAATTTTGTATTTTTAACTCTTGCCATCAAAACAGAAACTAAGGATTATAATTGTTACCACCTATTTTATTGAAAAATGCAAGTTTTATCTAGAGGAGCATGTAAAGGAAGAACTATGAGAAGCAAAAGATGAAAAAATTCCAAAAGGAGGAAAGCTAAACCTACATGCACATGTAAGAAGATACTACCTTCCTCTGCCTGTAGGTCTGCTTGGTAGATTTTCAACAGCTACAAAATGCTAAATACTTGGGAACTCTTCTCAAATGGTCGAAGAAGACCAATTAAACTTATATGACATATTAACAAAATGTTTTCCATTTTTTCCTTCCCCACCTATCTCAGCCATTGTGAGGCATAAAGAAAGAAGTTATTGCAGGACCAAAATCTACTAAAATCAACGCATACTGCAATGGAATGGAAAGCCAATCAAAGCAAGAAAAGTAGAGAAACATAGAAGTAATATATCATAGTAGTGAGAGGTTGTCTAAGATCCCTTGGCAAAGTTATGAGGTACAGGAAGAATATAAGGAACCTACTACCAAAGTTGAAAAGATGCATTCTGTTTGCCATTTTTCTTTGTCAAGTGGACAAGTTGCATTCTTCTTTGCATTACTTAGAGAAGGAACCCTTGAGATGACTCAAAAAGATTGCTGAAACCACCATATGAAGTGAAGAGAGAACCAGCACTGAATTTTGAGAAGCAGTGACAAAAATATATTACATAGGAGCCATTGTCAGTTGATTTATACTGAGAAAGAGGCAATCACCTATTAGCTTTTAACATACCAGTTTTCATGTTAAGTGAGCCTTTACAGGTTGGAAAAGATCACCAACAAATTAATTCCCAATCAAAAAAACCACATGCAGTGTTTTTAAAAAACTAAAATTCTTTTTCACTCGGTTTTATGTGTATCAAGCATATTATTTGCTAATGGAAATGCATTTATTTTTAATTCAATATGACATGGTACACATTGTAAATACATATTTGCCAATGTCTTCTTATTGTTCAGAGAAAAAAATTATCTTGTGTGGCTACAAGCATAGAAAGGCACGAACATGACAAGAAATAAACATAATGACATTCTCAATTTACCCACAAAAGAAAGAAAAAAAGAAAGAAACGAATAAAGATAAGAAATCTAAAAGCATAATTATTGTTCATTATCATTTAACATATTTTCGGAGGACAAATAAACTTACCCCCAAGGAAGGATGATTGAACTACCAAACCAAACAATGCAACATAAGCACTAGGTGGGACGTACAGCTCTCCACAAGCACATGCAAGATAGTACTCTTTCTCTCCACATATAGGAACATAGCTTACAATAAACTTTCCTATAAAGGTTATAAAACGGAACAGATTAGAATTAAAAAAACAAGGGAAAAAGTAACAAGTTGAGAATAATATAAAATCACGGTCACATATTTCTATGAGCACAATTAGTTTCACCAGCATAAGCTATGACTTTGTAAAAAGCTACAAGAAACAAAAAGCAACATGCCATTAAACTCAATTCAACTCAACTATAGCAATCCCAAACTAGTTGGGGGTTGCTACATGGATCCTTTTTCCTCTATTTCACTCGATTTAGGGCTATACTTTCTGAAAGATGTTGAGATATGAAGTCCTTTCTTACTACTTCATCCCATTTGATTTTTAGATACCTCTACCCTCCTTATTCCTTCTACATATATCAAATCATTCCTTTGTACTGGTGTCAAATCCATTGTCATTTGTCTAGGGATGCTTGGCTCTCACTCTAGAGACCCAAGCCCAAATCCTGGCATTGGAATTTTCACTTTTAACCAAGGAACACAGTACTGTCCAGTACCGCTCGGTACAGGGCATACTATACCGTACCAGCAGCTAGCCGGTATGGTTCACCCCAATAAAACGGTCCGGCCACCGGACTGTTAAAAAAATAAAAAATAATAATTTCCGTACCGGTACAGTACGGTACCGTCCGGTTCAGCCCGGTTCGACCCGGTTCAGCCCATTTCTTGCTTTGGAGGGAAGAAAAAGATGGTTTTTATATTAAAAAAAAAGGCCCGGTATGCATGCCAGTACGGGTATGGACCGTACCGTACCGTCCTCCTGCCGAAACAGATCCCGATACCGGTATTGGGAACCCTGCTTTTAACCCTGCCAATGTTGTGCTCATTCCATCTCTGTTGTGCTTAATGTATAATACTTTGTACATAGCCATTTTCAAGTATAGATAAAGGAGGGTTACAGTAGGTCGACGACTAGCATAAAACTATAGTCATATCCTATGAACACAAACTTAAAGAGAAATAACAATTTGCAATTGGGAAGAACAAAAGAGAAAAGAAAAGAAATGCAACTATGTAACAACACATGGCCAAAATATGTGTAATGTTGTATGTCTATGGCTCATGTCTTTTAAGTCAATACTATTTTCCATGTAGATCATTGCTTCCTTTATGTAAGGTTTTTAGGTTGTTCTAACTAATAACCATGGCATTAACCAATGAAGCACCACATTCTTTCTGGCTCTCTCGCTAAAAGATACACTAAACATAGTGTTGTGTCCAGACAAATTGCAACGATGCTTAAGCTTGGATCAAATGGGTGGGAGTCAAGTTAAGCTAGTTGATCTTGCTTTTCTTCATCTTCTTGCAGCTCTTGGTGAGGAGATATTCCAACGTCCAAGTTCGTCAATGGAGTCTAGACTAGACAGATTAGGTCTTAAAGGATGAGCAAGAATCTCTCTGTTTCTTTTCTTCCTTCAAAAATCCTCTCCGATTCCACTGTACTCTCGAGTATTTATAGACCACGGTCCTAACCGAATCCAGCTGTAAACAGTTAGTTTATTAATAGATCAGCACATGCAGCAATTGTTATCCATTATAGTGCATTAGTCGGCCTTATGCCCCTTGGGCATTGATCGACTCTAGGCCCCTTGGGCATTGATCGATTTTGGGCGCCTTGGACATTGATCAGCTTTATGCCCCACAGGCGTTGATCAGCCTTATGGCTTATTGATCAGCCTTGTGCTCTTTTTAGTGTCGATCGGCCTTATGACTCATTAATCAGCCTTATGCTCCTTTTGGTGTCGATCGGCCTTATGACCCATTGATCAGCCTTGTGCTCCTTTTGGGCATTGGTTGGCTTCGTGCCTCTTGATCAACCAAGACCATTTCTTATCGACCCAACACAAATAGATCAAATCTGTCATATCACAACACATAGCTTTAATTATGAACCAATCTTTCAATTTTAAACAACTTGATTAGTTGAAAGCCAATCAGGATTATCCTTGTGATTGCATTGATGACATAAATCATCCTAATTTGTTAAACCTCACATTGACTCTTTCAACCATTGATGTGCACAAACATTGAACAATTATGTCAGCAAGAAAAAACAAGGTAGACTGGCTTCAGATAATGCATACCACAGATTCTCTCTCTTAGCACATGAAGAGGGTTTTCCATCAATGCCTTACTATTGTTGACTCTTCATCTATTGTTGACTCTTCATTGGGACCTAGGGACTAGTAGCCTTCAAGAAGCGAACTAGTTAACACAATAATACTTCGCAACATGGTTCACCATACCACCCAAACCATTCAATTTAGGGCATAGCGAACCAAACCAAAGGGAAACCAGGACTATTTGCTCTATTGGCTCGATAAATATGCCCAAACCAGCTCTAATCTTGACTTACCTTTTGATTAAATCAGCTCTAACCCTCTTCTTGGCTCAGTTCAATTAAAACCCATGGTAAAAAGCACCCCCGTCACCCCCCTTCATCTCGTGATCTTTTGAGACCTCCACCCCACCATTTGTAGTGATTGTAGCAACCTCCCTTGGGGCTTGTGACCACTCAGAGCATGCACTTGCTCGACGCTCACCCTCCCCTCCCTCTCTCTGGGCCCCAACCCTAGGTCTAGGGAATAAAGGGTCCCCCCGACAATGATGAGAACTTTCGAACTCTCTCACACTCTCAGCCTCTCTCTCCCCCTCTCTCTCCCTCACTTCCTCCCTCTCAAATACTGTCACTTCTTTTTCCTCTCTCCTTCTGCCTCTCCCCCTCCCTCTCTGGCTCTCCCTATTTCTGTACACCTTGGAACAGAACAGAATAGATTCATATTGTGTTGAACTATTCACTGGCCGATACACCCATCGACCCTGGTTTGGCCAACCTTGCTTACCACCATCACTAGACTGTTAAAATTTTAGGGTTGACGTTATAGATTTTCCCTACCCATCTACCTAACTATGAAGGCCAGCTACAATATGCATTGTTTCTACTCGAGGTTTTCTAAGATTAAAAAGATTATTTTCTTGTGTGTTGCAATTTTGAATCGAAGTAACGTTGGTTTTAACCTATCTTTCATTTTACATTCTCTCATAAATTTCAACAAGCTCCTGTAGTTCCAAGCAGCAAAGGTACTCTTTTAGTGATGAAGGACAACTTTAGGTGTTATCTGCAATAGGTGTCGGGCCCCAAAATAGGTTGAATTAGGACTGCAAGCACTTCTATCACTTGCTGTCCAGAACTTGAAAACGGCACAGCTACCAACACAATTTAAAATCAGGGGCAAGGGATGTTCAAGAAGAGTCTTCTTCAAAGTTTGTTATGCATGGAAGGATTAGCTGAATCAAAACCTAAGGTTTATCAAGTCTTAATTGAATAATCCAATATAAAACCTCCAACCAGATTTGATCAAATAATGCATACATAGGGAGCAATCTGATCTATTCACAGCACAAAAGAAGATCAACAAGAGAATAATAGTTGAGAAGAAGGTGGGGAGAGAAGGCCAAGACTGGTCAACAAAGATCCACACAAAAAACACTCCATAATTGCCATAAATTCATCAATTTGTATATGACCATATTTATAGACTCAAAAATAGTGAAAACTTTGCTTGCTACCTAAGAAAGGACTCTTCTACTTATTAATTATGACCCGGTGACTCCTTTTACATAGATTGATACCATATAAAAGACTCTTAGTCAATCTAAAATTCTGCTATATGCAAACTTTCCAAAGAACAATTAAAATTGAAATCTTACCAATTTCCTAATTTATCCAAACAAATATATAACTAAACTATGACTCTTACACACCAATCTTAATCAAAACAAGACTCTAAACTAACTCTAAAAATGCCTGAGAAAAATATCTGAAATTATAATAAAATATTTTTCCTCCATAAGCAATAGGACCTACGGAAGTTTGTACCGACTGTATCTCTGGCTTTGTCGGTCATCACTCTCTACATAAATAAGCAGACCATGGGAAATGATCTTGTAAATTATTTTTGGTCTAACAATAAAAGTCATATCTAAAAAAATGGGGAAAAAAGAAAAACATGACAGCAAGATATAGATAAGTTATTTCCTCAACATATGGCAATGTAAGAATAAAAACTAACATACATACACCAGTATATACCTGTAAACTATCAGCAATTGATTTTATCAATAAACTGAGTAATTACAATGCACATTCTGCAATCAATAAAGGTGAAATGTAGCAAGCTAACAAACGTAAATTGTTACACATTTACCTGACTTCTTGAAATCCAGTATATGCCTTCGTATTTCATCAAGTTTGCCCCATCCACAGCTGAGAGGTTCTATTTGAAGATATATCCCAGATATTCGAGGATCATATGCAGCCTTAATAAAATTTTCGCAAATTTGAGGTAGGGATAGCCCAGAAGAAAAGCGGGCTTTTAGCTGATCAGATATCTGCATCAAAATGAACAAATTCAATATTGTAACGAATTCAAACATTTCATTCTTTATTCTTTTCTTTTTCTTTTTTTTTTTAATCACAGTTACTACTTCCTCATGGTTTTAATGGCCCCAATGCAGCTTATCTATGAATTATGGATGCTAGATACTAATAAGAGTTATCAAACATTATTTTTTTGATTTAAAGTTTTAAAAACATTATAAAAGCAAACATATACCTCAAGAACAAATGGGGAAAATTCAACAAGAGGAAAAATCTAGACAGAAGAAAAAAGAATACAAACCCGTGACAAATTGCAAAGAACATTAATTTGCATTCTTCATACGAATATGACAGCAGAAAATTCTAGCTGAAGTTCTATATAGAATGACAGCAAACAATAACATCAAATAATTGAATAGGAATGTGTAAATCAGTTTTACGATATTTTCTTTCTTGCTGTCAGACTCATATCCGCTCCTGAATTCCTCTGTAACATGTTAATGATTCCCATATACAACAAACCCCAATAATCGACCAACTGAGATCTGAGTATATCCTAATAAAAAATAGTAAAAGAATTAAATTAACAGACGGTTGAGTTTGCAAACGAAGAACATTCAATCCGATACAATCCAACCTGGCCGCGGAGTTTCATGGTGAGCACGCTGCCCTTTTTGACGCGCTCCCAGGGGAAAGCGAACAGCATCCGGAGCTTCACGGCAAAGCTCTTCCACCAACCGAACTCTTCCATCTCGAACTCTCCAGTGGGAAGGCCTCCATCCAAGCCCGCCTTCTCCACCAAAACCCCATCATCAGACCCGGAAGCGGCGGCGGTCGAAGGGGAAGACGGCGGGGCTCCATCGTCTTCTCCCCGGCCTTGGACTCCTCCGTGCCTTCGTTATCGGTACTTGCGGTGGAAGAGGACGACTCGAGTGCTCGAACGGGGAAGATCCGGCGCGGGGACGAGAGGGAGGAGCGGCGGAGGGGAGGCGGGCGAGAGGAGGGGAGGGACAGGGAGAGATGGAAAAGAGGGGAGAAGGGGGGTTTGGAGGAGGAGGAGAGGAGGGTGGAGAGATTCCTGCGACTGGTGCTGGGGTTAAGGGCGTGGAGTCGGCCATGGGGCGGTTTCAGAAGAAGGACCTTCGACATTTCTAGGATTATTGGAAACACGCATGCACCCTCTATCCCGTAGTGCCGGTGAGCGCGAACAGGGAGGGGGAGCGGGTAGCTTGGGCCGAGGGGAATCGTGAGCTGGAGTTTGTAACAGGGATGGCAAAGGTTGCTCTGACGCCACGTTACCAGGGATTCGGCCGTCTAGAATCGGACATGGATTGGGATAAAGGGTGGCAGCACGACAGCACGTTGGTTCCATCGACGAGGATTTGGATAATATAGAGGTACAAACGTGCCAAGTTGCTTGCCAACTATTTAATTTGGCTTAATTCAAACTTGATTCGATTTAATAATTATCAAGCTCATGCTTGAATAACTTTTTAAATCAAATTTAAATAATAAAATATTTAATTTGAAAATTACAAGATAGTGTTTGGATGGCAAAAAATTATTTCTAGGACAAGAATAACAATTCTTTGAGAATAGCTATTATTTTAGATTTCTGTTTGGTTGAGAAAGTAGAATTAGAATTTTATTCCAGTGTAATTAATACAGTGTTATTCCGAATGATGTTTGGTTGACATGAAAATAAAGCTGTATTCCATCATGAATAGAGAAAGAACTTTTCTAAATTTCCAAAATAACCCTGACTAGAATTATAAAAAATAAAAATTAATTAATTATTCATCCTAATTATATATTATTATTTATATATTATAAAATATAGTAATATATTATAATATATTGTATCTACATTATGATAATATATTATAATAAAAAATAATAATTTATATTATTATTATGTATATTATAAAATATTAATATAGGTATGCATGCGTTTCAGTCGGTTGTGCTACACCGATGGGCGATGCATGTAGTGGAGCGGTGCACTGCCATGATGCTCGAACTGGTCGCGCAGCACAACCAATGAGAACGCCACCACTTGATCACTGACTGGCTACATGTGTACATGGCTCGATATCACCATTGTGCCGATCGGTGACTGCCATATCGATGATCTCTATAGTCCAAAATTTAGAACAGGTAGATAGATGCAGGGGCGGTGGAGTCGTGCACGGTCCTTGTGTCTAGACCTATCGCACGGTGCTGGGACCAGGGGAGCGAGATCAATATGCTCGGTAACCTGCTACACCATACTAACAAAAGGTAGTAGAAGTAGAACAAATGAAAAGGTCGGAGACCCCTCGAGCCGCAAGGTCGCACGAGGATGGTGTCTGTCGGGTGCAACTATCAGGACCAGGGAAGGTAGATCGGTGCCAGGGGTCTGCAGCGACCCGAGCCTGGCCTAAAATTTGAATAGGCTCTCTTATAAAACCTGAAGCCCAGCCCTATGTACTTGAGGCCTAACCCGAAACCCTGCCCGACTTTGATCCGGCTTGAAGCCTATCGGGCCAGCCTTACTACGTTCCAGCCATATACAAAGAGTAATAATAAACTTAAAAAAAAATTCAAAAACTCCCCTTAGATTAGCATCAAAAAATAAATGTATCACCTGTAACGAAGACCATAACAAGGCCCACAAGTATATTGAGAAAATTACCTGCAATAGGCATTCACATTATATTAATGTTTACATAATGTAATATATCGCAATGACCTATACATTCAAACTTCAACATAACATTATAGCAAGACGAATAACACATCTAATAATCACAAAAAATAACATTCACAGACATTGTTTATCAATACAGTTGAATCCACAATTCCATCTAACTCCCAAGTCTAACATTGACAAACCAGTAAGAAATTTCAACATAGGGAGCTAAGGCTTTAACATTGAATGGATGTCTTAAAATCTACTTGAGCTTGCAGCTAGCATTAATAAAAATACAACCAAATGAGCAACCAAGCTTCAACAACATTATACAAGACAGCCGAGTTTCAACAACATTATACAAGACAACTGAATACTTTCTTTCATATAGCGTGATACAGCCTGACAATTGCTAGAAGCAACCATGTGATGGACCATGAAGCATAGTGATCTCATCTTCGAGTGATAGAACGGCACACAATCTGACACGCTTGTGCTTCTCCTGTGATATATAATAAGATATGAAACAAATGAGCAGCCCCTCATCATTGCCATAAATAAAATCGGAAACTTCAAAATAATGTATCGGACTCACTTGATACCATTCAACCATGATTAACCTGATAGAAACAATAAGTTAATGAAACAAAGACACAAACCATACACAGTCTCTTCCTTACTATGTTTACTTTGATAACAAATATAGTATCATCCATATATGTCAGTGAAATAAAAGCAATCTGAAACTTCAAAATAATGTATCGGACTCACCTAATACCATTCAACCATGATTAACCTGATGGAAACAATAAGTTAATGAAACAAATAACACAAGCCATATACAGTCTCTTCCTTACCATGTTTACTCTGATAACAAACACAGTATCATCCATATATATCAGTGAAATAAAAGCAATCTAAATTTGGCACACAAAAGAAACATAGCAATAATTTTGGCACACAAGAAAATGCAACATATGGCGTACAGTCAATAACGCATGTTAATAATATAGCATAAATAAATCCTAAAGGAACAATTTCATTTATCACTACATGTCAGCAAGCCCAGCACATAACGTATGAAGATGGCAAGTACTATAACAAACATTAGGGCATATCGTGAGTGACCATTAATGCCCCCATCATCAATAATGCTGTCTGCCTCAACCTCATTGATAGCATATTGATGTAGAGTAGGATTGTTTAGACCTCATACATATCTGTCGAATGCATCGAATGCCTCTGATTGTGTCCTAAACTTTTTATATAATGCATGGTTATAACCAGAAGCTTCATGCTGACCGACATGTCCTACCAGTCTGGGAAATTGACCTTGTCCTCTTTTTGGTAGAAGAGGAAGGCCGTCCTTGGAAAATTGGTTCACTTATGAATGTTGAGGTACATGCGGGCGGGCTATTGGGTGCTTCATCTGACCTGCTTTGATCAGAATCTTCCAACCAATAAAATGAAGCAGCAAATACGTGGTCAGTAGTTTGTGATGACTGCCTAATTTTCAAGGCATTAAAATTTGTCGTTTGTGCTTCATCATCAGATGTTGAATTATCCGATACACCTTCCGATACAACAGATGTGGCCCCACGCCTACCACTGGCCGTGCTTCTAGAGAACAGGATCTCTAGATCCTTGTAGACAGGGAAAGACTTATCCTTAATACGAGCATAAGCTTTGTTCACCTGTATATTATACATGTGTATGTGTTAACTACATAAAATGATATACTTTATAGCTAAAATGTTAATAGCTACAAAACACGCACTACAATGATCTCCTCCCACATCTGTTGATCACCGGGGATAGGCACCTTTAGTACAGGATCCCAGCCCTAACCCGATTGATTAGCCAGGTTGAAATACAGATAGAAGCTTTTTTTAAGGACCTTGAGCATGTTCTTCAGGTTGGTGTACGTGAAGCTCTTTATTGTTTGTTGATTAAAAGCTATGGTCATCTTTTTCCAAGTTTCCTTTGTGAAGGTTCCATTTAGACAATTACCTTCATCATATTCTTGCCTCATTAAGGCAATCATTATCATGTCAAGGGAATTCGTCCAATTGGATGCTCTTTTACGTGAAGATCCTTCCACATCTTGATCACACTTATCACATGATTTAGATACTTTATAAATAACTGCAACTTTAATGAAATAATCATACGTTAGAAAGGTAATGAATGTTTATGTTAACTTAAAATAATTAAATATGAAACAATCTTTAACAAACATTATAATAGAGTAAAATTTTAACAAAATCAAAAATTATTAATATAAAGCATTTATGGCTAGTGTTACAGCCGTGACAGTGACGTAGCCAGGCTCAGGTATCGTGGAATACGAGCGAGCCACGTGTATGTTTCCCCGGCCTAGTCAGCGCCACATCCTCAAAGTCAGGATCGGCAAGACTACACTGCACGACAACTGCCTAAGGCGAACCGCCCTCGCCGAGGTCGAGCTCGGCTCGGAGTTCCTCTACCACCTTATTGGCGCCCGGGCCCGGAGGGGTCCGCTTAAGTGAGGTCGGCCAAGGTCGGGCGATTCCCTGCCGCCTCGCCAGGCATCCACCCAGGAGGGGGAGCCGAGGTCCACCCGCCAGGTGGCCACCCGACGGGCCGAAGCCAGGTGACCTCCTGCCGACTCGCCAGGTGTCCACCTAGGAGGGGTCCACCTAAGCCGAGGTCGGCTGATCCTTCGCCCTTCGCCAGGTGGCCGCCCGGAGACGGGCCCACCTCGGCCGAAGCCAGGCGACCTCCTGCCGCATCGCCAGGTGTCCACCCAGGAGGGGTCCACCTAAGCCGAGGTCGGCTAATCCTTCGCCCTTCGCCAGGTGGCCACTCGGAGACGGGCCCACCTCGGCCGAAGCCAGGCGACCTCCTGCCACCTCGCCAGGTGTCCACCCAGGAGGGGTCCACCTAAGCCGAGGTCGGCTGATCCTTCGCCCTTCGCCAGGTGGCCACCCGGAGACGGGCCCACCTCGGCCGAAGCCAGGCGACCTCCTGCCGACTCGCCAGGTGTCCACCCAGGAGGGGTCCACCGAAGCCGAGGTCGGCTGATCCTTCGCCCTTCGCCAGGTGGCCACCCGGAGACGGGCCCACCTCGGCCGAAGCCAGGCGACCTCCTGCCACCTCGCCAGGTGTCCACCCAGGAGGGGTCCACCTAAGCCGAGGTCGGCTGATCCTTCGCCCTTCGCCAGGTGGCCACCCGGAGACGGGCCCACCTCGGCCGAAGCCAGGCGACCTCCTGCCACCTCGCCAGGTGTCCACCCAGGAGGGGTCCACCTAAGCCGAGGTCGGCTGATCCTTCGCCCTTCACCAGATGGCCCCCAGAGACGGGCCCAACTCAGCCGAGGTCAGACCGATCGTACGACGAGGGCCCTGGGGAGAGAGACGGGCCCCGAGGCCATCCCTCGGGCCGTACGAATTCCAGACGGCATCCTGTACGGAGGGCGGCGGCACGCGGAACATCACTAGCATCGACCCGACAGGTCCCGCAGCCGAGAGACGCAACCCTGACGACACAGGCCCCATAGATAGATGGCGCCCACGCTTGGGGAAGAGGGCGCTCTCACCGGGCCCGAGGCCTGACCGGCCGCCCTGCCAGCGCCGCCCTCCCCTCTTTCTCTTCTGTCCTTGCCTTTCCCATGCTGGGCCCGGCGGACGAGGTCGGAAAGCCGCCTGGCACCCTTCACCGAAAAGGGAAAAAGAGAAGTGGACGGGGGAGGGGAGTTTCCGAGGCGGAAAAAGACAAATGCGCGACGGAAGGGGATAAAGAAGGAAGAATCTGGGGACGACAAGGTAAGCCAATTAGCCTGGGGACAAGGAGGAAGCACCGGCACAAGGCCTTGCGCCGAGAGAGAAGCCAGAAATCCCGAGAGGGGAAGACTGGGCGCGAGCTCGGCAAGGAGGCCCAGCCGAGATTCTGGTCCCCAGAGCGTTTCCTTCACCAGTTAACTCTCTAAGTCTGGAACCCTTTAGAGGGTCCGGCTGGAGAGTCTGTTCCTTCTCGTCGTCTACTGACTTGACCGTCGGAGCTCCCTCGCCGGGATCCCCGGCCAGGGTCCTCTAACCCCTTTGTTGCAGGTTTTCCGCGGGAAGGGAGGCTCCCTCGCCAGGCGGTCAGGAAGGATCGGCCGATCCGTGGCACGGGCGCGGCGGCGAGAGCGGCAACAGATTGGCGCGCCAGGTAGGGGGGCAGGACACTAACCCCTAGTGGGAACCAGCTTTCTGCAGGTGTCACGCTCTCCAGCAATGGTGGTCACTCGTGGTCGTGAGGCGTCCACCAGCCGTGTGGGGGATGTCCACTCCCCTCCAGGGGGCCACAGCCCCGAAAGGGAGCTTCCGGCTCCCCCTCCTCTTCCACAGCAGCCTGCCCCGGTGGACGGATCCCTTGCGGCCATCGTCCAGCAGCTGCAGACCTTGACCTCAGCGGTCCGCAGCTTCAGCATCAGCAACGGTCCCTAGCCACTCAGCCGCAGCCAGGGACCCCCGCGGCCCGAGCCGCGGGGCAGCGTGGGAGCCTGCGCTCAATCCAGGGCAGGCCATCCCACCCGAGGGCCATCTCCAACCCCCGGGGGAGCCACCAAGCTCCTGCAAAGAGAAACTATTCCGGTTCGGAGGATCACGAGAGTCGATCCCCGGCCGACGGGGCCGAAACGGCGCATCGCAGCAAGCGACGCCGAGGCCAGACCTCGCGCCGAGACCATCGGCGCCCCCTTCACCCGCAGCCTCGGTGGAAGACTCCACCGATGAAGCCATCAGGCGCCAAGCCGAGAGGCGCCTGGAGGAGCATGAGCGCAAGCTGGCGGAGTTCGCCCGCCGATTCGCCGACCTGCAGAACTCGTCGGCAGACCCGGCGGGCTACGACTCCCGCCCCCCTTTCTCTGAAGAAATCCAGGCAGAACCGATCCCGAAACGGTTCCGCATGCCGCAGGTGGATCCCTACGACGGAACCACCGACCCCCTGGATCATTTGGAGAGCTATAAGGCTCTCATGAGGGTCCAGGGGGCCACCGACGCCCTTCTGTGCATCGCCTTCCCGGCAACCCTTCGGAAGGCCGCTCGAGTCTGGTTCACCCGCCTCGAGCCCGGATCCATTTGCTCCTTCCATCAGTTGGAAGGAAAGTTTGTGGCGCATTTCGACGCTTGTCGAAAGGTGCCAAGAGAGGTGGACAGCCTCTTTTCCATCCGCCAGCAGGACCAGGAGCTGCTCCGGGACTACATCACCCGGTTCAAGACCGCAGCACTGGAGATCTACAGCTTGGACGAGCCCGTCGCCATGCTGGCCTTGAAGCGCGGACTCAAGACGTCCCGCCTAACCTATTCCCTGGACAAGAAGCCGCCCAGGACGTATTCCGAGCTCCTCCTCCGCGCCCACAAGTACATCCGAGCGGAGGAGGCCGACCGCACCCGTCGAGAGCTGGACGGGAAGACTCCAAAGAAGCCGCTCCCGAGGGACACCCCGGGAGCTCGGAGGCCCGGGCCATCTGCCGACCTCCGCCCAAATCCAAAGCCGAGGGGCGAAGCCACTCCAGAGCGGAGGTACACCCCTCTCCTCGCACCTCGAACGAAGATCCTCATGGAAATCGAGGGCGAGCGCTACCTCCGCCGACCTCCTCCTCAGAACCCGAGAGCCGCCCGAGACAAATCAAAGTACTGCCAGTTCCATCGCGAACACGGGCATGACACGGAGGAGTGTCGCCATCTGAAGCGGGAGATTGAGGAGCTGATCAGCAGGGGTTACCTCAGGAAGTTCGTCAAGAGCGAGGCCCCCTCTGAAGGGCGACCGCTCGCGGCCCTACCGCCTGTCCCTGCGATCGACAACCGCCCAACGGAGAAGCCCGTGGGCATGATCTCGCGCGGGCCCGGCCGAGCAATGAAGAGAGCCCGGGAAGTCCGGAGAATGTAATCCCTCCCAAAGGAGGGGAAATTAATGATAATGTAAACAACGATGCCGTGGTGGTCGAGATGACCATCGCGAAGCATCCTGTACATCGAATCATGGTGGATAGTGGAAGCTCGGCTGACGTACTTTTTTACGATGCGTTCTCTCGGATGAATTTGTCCCCCGAACAGCTGAAGCCAGTGCACACCCCCTGGTAGGTTTTACAGGGGACTCAGTGGGGGTCGAGGGGGAAATCACTCTCCCGGTCACTGCCGGATCCCCGCCCCGGCAAGCGACCGTTCTAATAACATTCACCGTCGTCAGGCTCCCTTCGCCTTACAACGCCATTCTCGGGCGTCCCGGGCTCAACCAACTGGACGCCACCATCTCCACGAGGAGGCTGTTGGTGCAGTTCCCCACGCCTTCCGGGCTCGGAGAGATGAAGGGGACGATCCAGCCAGTCCCGCTCTGCCTCCAGACGGTCCCAGGCGCTAGGGGCGCGGAGCTCGCCCATGATATCGACGACCTCGATCTGAGAGAGAAGGAACCCAGGGGAGGACCCGTAGAGCGCCTGCTGACTTTTCCCCTCGGTTCGGATCCCCTGAAGACGGTGCAAGTCGGGGCCCAGCTCCCCGAGGAAGAGCGAACCCGCTTGCTGGGGTTCCTCCGCGCCAACGCTGACGTGTTCGCCTGGTCAGCAGCCGACATGCCGGGCATCCCGCCCGAGGTTATTATGCACAGGCTGAACGTGGACCCAAGTTGCCGCCCGGTCCGCCAGAAGAAGAGAAGCTTCGCCATGGAGAGGCAGAAGGCGATCAACGAGGAAGTAGAGAAGCTCCTCGCCGCCGGTTTTGTCCGAGAGGTCCAATACCCTAGCTGGCTGGCAAACGTGGTCATGGTAAGAAAGAGTAGCGGTAAGTGGAGGATCTGTGTGGACTACACCGACCTCAACCGAGCTTGCCCAAAGGACAGTTTCCCTCTTCCAAAGATCGACCAGCTGGTCGACACCACCTCGGGGCATCGCCTTTTGTCGTTCATGGACGCCTTCTCCGGATACAACCAGATCCGGATGAACCCGGAGGATGAAGAGCACACGCCTTCATAACTGACCGCGGGACTTTTTGCTACAGGATGATGCCTTTCGGCCTCAAGAATGCGGGCGCGACGTATCAACGTCTGGTCAGTAAAATCTTCAAAGACCAGATAGGCCGCAACATGCAGGTGTACGTGGACGACATGCTGGTGATGAGCAAACTTGATTCGGACCACGTGGCTGACTTGACGGAGACGTTCGGCAACCTCCGGCGCCATCAGATGAAGCTGAACCCGGCGAAGTGCGCTTTCGGCGTCTCCGCCGGTAAGTTCCTAGGGTTTATGGTGACTCAAAGAGGGATCGAGGCCAACCCGGAGAAGGTCCAGGCCATCCTGGACATGGAGCAGCCCGCCTCCAAGAAGCAGGTGCAACGACTGACGGTCGAGTCGCGGCCCTCAGCCATTTTATTTCCAGGTCGGCGGACCGCTGCCGTCCCTTCTTCAAGGTGCTGAGGAAGATGAATGGCTTTGCTTGGACCGAGGAATGTCAGCAGGCCTTCGAGGAGCTGAAGAAGACGCTCGCATCGCCACCTTTACTGTCCAGGCCCGAGGAGGGGGAGGAGCTTGCCCTCTACTTGGCGGTTACCCCGGAGGCCGTCAGCTCTGTCTTGGTCCGAACCGACGACCAGGGGCTCCAGCGGCCGGTGTACTATACCAGCAAACTCCTCCGAGACGCGGAGCTCAGGTATTCCCGGCCCGAGAAACTTGTTTTTGCGCTAATAGTGTCTGCCCAGCGTCTCAGGCCCTATTTCCAAGCGCACCCATCGCCGTCTTGACGGACCAACCGCTGAAAGCGGTGCTCAGCCGACCTGATACTTCGGGACGGTTGGCCAAGTGGGCACTAAAACTCAGCGAGTTCGACATTGCATACAGGCCAAGGTCGGCCATGAAGGCACAGGTGCTGGCCGATTTTTTGGTCGAGTGTGCAGGCTTGGGCAAGGAGCCCGAGGAAGATCCCCCGGCCCAGCCGATGGAGGTTGGCGCCGATGAGCCCGGAGAGGACGCCTGGATCCTCCATGTGGACGGAGCCTCGAACTCCGGCGGGAGCGGAGCTGGGCTCATCCTTGCCAACGGCGACGGGGTCGTCGCCGAGTGCGCACTCCGTTTCCAATTCCCCGCAACAAATAACCAGGCGGAGTACGAGGCACTTCTTGCCGGACTGAGAGTCTCCCGCGAGCTGGGCGTGACCAACCTCAGAGCTTTCACTGACTCCCAGCTCGTAGCGGGGCAGGTGTCCGGAGAGTACGTCGCGCACGACCCCCAAATGGCGAAGTACTTGGAGCTCGTCAAGGCGGGCGCGTCCAAATTCCGCCGCTTCAACATCTTCCACATCCCTCGCGGGGAGAACGCCCGTGCGGACGCCCTCTCCCGGCTGGCGACCCTGCCGGACGCGATGCTGGGACGCGCTCATGTGGAGCGCCTTGAGGTCCCAAGCCTCGAAGCACCGGTGGAGGTCCATCAGGTCAGCCAGGAGCCCAGCTGGATGGACAAGTACGCTGCGTACATCGCCAGCGGCACCCTGCCGGAGGACCGACAGGCGGCTCGCCTCATCAGGAAGAAGGCCGTGCGGTTTGTCCTGATGGACGGGCAGTTGTATCGAAGATCCTACTCCTACCCCCTCCTCAAGTGCGTAGGACCCACAGAAGCCAAGCTTGTGCTCCAGGAGATTCACGAAGGCATCTGCGGGAACCACGTGGGGGGCAGGGCATTGGCGTACAAGGCCCTCCGTCAGGGCTACTTCTGGGAAACAATGAAGGAAGACGCCGCCGACTTCGTGAAGAAATGCGACCGGTGCCAGCGTCACGCCACGGTGCAGCGGCAACCCTCCAACCCAATCTCTCAGCTCTCAGCCCCCTGGCCGTTCGCCCAGTGGGGGATGGACCTCCTGGGCCCATTCCCGCCGGCGTCGGGCCAGCGGAAGTTCTTGATAGTGGCTATCGACTACTTCACGAAGTGGGTCGAGGCCGAACCCTTAGCAAGGATCACCGAAGCAAACGTCGCCAAGTTCTTCTGGAAGTCCATCGTCTGCCGCTTCGGCCTCCCCCACACTGTGGTCACCGACAACGGACGCCAGTTCGACTGCCGGGAATTCGAAGAATTCTGCAGCGACCTCGGCATCAGGCATCGCTTTACCTCGGTGGCGCACCCTCAGACCAACGGGGAGGCCGAAGTCACGAACAGGACCATTCTTCAGGGCCTCCGCACGCGGCTGGACCAGGCCAAGGGCAGGTGGGCCGATGAGCTTCCCAGCATCCTTTGGGCATACCACACCACCCCAAGGACGGCTACCGACGAAACTCCATTCAACCTCGTCTTCGGAGCCGAGGCAGTCATCCCGATCGAGCTCAGCCTACCCACGCTGCGCGTGGAGCAATACGACGAGACAGAAAACCCGGCCAGGATGATGCTCAACCTAGACCTTCTCGAGGAAACAAGGGACAGGGCCCGAATCCGAATGGCGGCGTACCGGCAACGTGTAGCCAGATATTACAACTCCCGGGTGCGGCCTAAGGCTTTTCGTCCCGGAGACTTGGTCCTCCGGCGCGCCGAAGCATCCCAACCCCGGGAATGCGGCAAGCTATCGCCCAACTGGGAAGGCCCGTATCGGGTGGCAGAAGCCCTCCCTCATGGAGCATATTACTTGGAAGAATTGGGAGGTGCCAGGTTCCCCCGGACATGGAACTCCTCGAACCTGAGAATGTACTACCAGTGATGTAAGGCTCCCAGTTTCTGTAACAAAGCTTCCCCACTTCAAACACTCCCTTCTAACTTCAACAAGAAGGCCTGCGGCATCGAGCTCAGTCCGGAGATCCTGGGCTTCGGCCTGGAAGGTGGCGCCGAACCCAGTTCGCCCACGCAAGCCCGGAGCACAGCTCAGCAAGCCGCGCAAGGCTTGAGAAAGCCTGCGGCATCGAGCTCAGTCCGGAAGATCCTGGGCTTCGGCCTGGAAGGTGGCGCCGAACCCAGTTCGCCCACGCAAGCCCGGAGCACAGCTCAGCAAGCCGCGCAAGGCTTGAGAAAGCCTGCGGCATCGAGCTCAGTCCGGAAGATCCTGGGCTTCGGCCTGGAAGGTGGCGCCGAACCCAGTTCGCCCACGCAAGCCCGGAGCACAGCTCAGCAAGCCGCGCAAGGCTTGAGAAAGCCTGCGGCATCGAGCTCAGTCCGGAAGATCCTGGGCTTCGGCCTGGAAGGTGGCGCCGAACCCAGTTCGCCGCGCAAGCCCGGAGCACAGCTCAGAGAGCCGCGCAAGGCTTGAGAAAGCCTGCGGCACCGAGCTCCGTCCGGAGGTCCCGGGCTTCGGCCTGGAAGACGGTGCAGAAACCGTGTTGTCTGCGCAAGCATGAAGGCGACCCAAAGTCGGGCCTGCCTAAGGCTTGCCCTGCTGCGACGCGACTCAGCAGGCCCCATCCTTCGATTTGAGCAATGGGAGGACCAGGCCTGCAGTTATTTCAAGTATTCCAGATCGACATCTCAGAAAGAAAAGAAGAGAAAAGTAAGACGAAACAACGAACAAGGTTTCGATAAAGCTTAGATCTTCATTAACATAAGTAGTCGGTACAAGCTGGGAGCCCCGACAGGCCGGGACTCCCCAAAAAACAAAAACAACAGAAATAAAGAAAAAAGACAGTGCCGGGATCACTGGGATGCGGGGTTGGAGCCATCTGCCGGAGGCGCGGGTGCTGCGTCTTCGACTTCTACAGCGGCCGGCTCCTGGGGCTGTTCCGGGGCCGTGGCATCGCTGGTCGACGGCGCCACAGGTGTCGCTTCGGCCGTGCCGGAAGCCCTGCTCTCACCTCCTGGCCTCCTGCCACCGACTACGACTCCGCTCAGGTCCAGCTGGGGGAAGAAGGCCCCCACCTTCTCCCGGCACATCCGGAACCCCTTCAGGAAGGAGTCCACGGCAGCCTCCCGGACCTCCGACGTATACTCGTCGGAAGCCCGGAATTTGGGGACGGCCTCTTGCGCTTCCCGCTTGGCCGCCTCCAGGAGCCCGTTGACGTAGGCGCTCCGGTCCTTCGCCGCGGCCGCATCTCGCCGGGCCTCCTCCAGCTGGCGCTCCAGCCATTGGGAATGGGCCTGCAGGCGGGCCTTCTCCGCCGCCTCCTCCTCAGTTCGGCGCTGGTTGGAGGTCCGCTCCTCCGACAAGGAGGCCTCCAACTCCTTGTTCCGCTCCTCGGAACGAGCCAGGTCGGACTGGAGGGCTTGCTTGTTCGGCTCGCAGCTCGGCGCCCTTCTCCATTAAATCCTTGACGTCAGCCGCAAGCTTGCCGAGCTTTTGCTCCCGCTCGGAGTCCCTCTTGGCGTTCCCTACGAGGAAATTCCTCAGTAGGAGGACGTCGTTCCCGATCTGCAATGGCAAAAGCGACACAGGTCAGAGCAAAGGCAGGTAAGTCTCGAGATAGGAAAAAGGAAAAGGAAGAAGCTCGGGCTTACCGTGAAGAGCTGCGGAAGGATGCCGAGCAGCGCGTCCGCGTAATCCCGGCCACCCCGAGCTCGGCGGTCCCGGGCGGTGGAAGCGTACTCCATCATCTTCTCTGCCAGCCCCCTGTCGAGGATGACCGAGTCCCGGTGGGTGATCACCGGCGCCGGAGCCTTCGGGCCGGACCCTGCTGCAGCTGCCCCCTCAGCCGAAGCCGCAACCGACGGGCCGGCGATCGCCACAGGCGGTGCTGTCGAGCTGGCAGCAATGACGGGCCCGGCGATGGCGGAGCGGCAGACGCTGGAGCTCTCTCTGCGGCGCCGCCAGGTCGCGTGGCCGAAGTATCAGTGACCCCGCCCTGAGGTGGCCTGGGCGGGGAAATGACGGCAACCGGGCCGGGCACGGTCGCCGCCACGACCTCCCGGCTCGTCTCCGTGCGAGCCCTCTTCGTTGCGGGCTCGTCTATCTCCACGACGTCCCGCTGGGCCGCCCCCTCCAAGAGGTTCTCCAGTGAAAACTTCATCCCTGCAAGACAAAAGAGACAGAAAGTCAGCTGGCTCAGTTATGAAGAGAGGGGGGGGGGTAGAGGTCAATGAGGGGCCAAATCTCATCGGTCTCGCGGATGGGACTGATACCGGCCTCGAAAAGATTCTGCTCAGAAAGCAGAACCTCGAGCGCCGGGACCTCGTCACTCAGGAGCTGGGTATAGGACTCCTGGTCCGCCGACTCGACTCGGGAATTCCGGTTCGGGGACCGGTCCGGCTCACTCCAGGCCCAGTCGACATCGTCGACCGAGGCGAAGAAAAAACCGGCTCTTCCATCCCTTGACCGAGGAAGGGAGGTCGAACCGGAGACACCTAGGCCGGGGTGAAATGTACCACCAGCCGTCATCGGTGGAGCACTTCTTCAGGGTGAACAAGGCCCTGAAGAGAGAAAAACGGGCAACGAACCCGTGGAAGTGGCAGAAAACAATGAAGGAGAAGATGATCCGGATGGCATTAGGAGCCAGCTGGGCCGGGACGAGCCGAAAGTGGCTGAGGAAGGAAAGAAAGAAAGGATGCAAAGGAAACCGAAGACCCCCAAGGAGGAAGTCTTCGTAGAAAGCTATGCGGCCGGGGCCACTCATGGTGACGCGCTCCCCGGACCGCGGAGCAAACAGACGAATAGACCCCGGGATGCCATAGGCATCCCGGAGCAGAGAAAGATCGCCTTCGGTCATGGTGGAGCATGACCGGAGGGACCGGCAGGAAGAGAAGGCGGAGCAGGAAGAGATGGCAGAGCAGGAAGGGAACGGAGGGGCACGGCAGGTGCAACCGGAGGGGACCGGATCCCCCTGGGGATGCCGATGGTGATCCCCCGGGTTGCAAACGCCGGCGGACCTCCTCCGGAATCACCTCCTCATCTGAGGAGGAAGAAGATGGAGTCCTCGGCCGGGATGGACCGGCCTCGTCCGGGTTGGAAGAGACATGGCGACGGCGCGCCATAGAAAAGAAAAGGACAGGAAGATCGGAAAGGAAATGAGAAGGAAGGAGGGGGGGCTAGAGAAGAAGGAGGCACTCACCAAAAATGCACAGACGAGCGCGAGCAACAGGAGTTGTTAGCCTGCAGCAAACCGCCCACGAAGCAAGGGAAAAGGCCTCGTTCTGGAAAGTCCCCTCCATTTCAAACTCAACCGACAGCGGCCGTACCCGTCATTCCGCCTCAGGCCACTGGATGGTCGCCACGTGGGCGCACGCCCGACACCGACGCCTCGTTAGCAGAGTAACGGCCTCTGCCTCGAAGCGACGCATTGATTATGGGCAAGTGGGCGACGCGTGGCGGCTCCCCATAGGTCTTCAGCCGCATCGAGCCACGACGACGAGGATCGTGGCAATTATGATGCAAGATCTTCGCCTCTCCATGTCATGTCCGCATTTAATCCCGACGTTCCGTTCTACGATGCCCCGACGGAACGACGGGCTGGGGGGCAACTGTTACAGCCATGACAGTGACGTGGCCAGGCTCAGGTATCGTGGAATACGAGCGAGCCACGTGTATGTTTCCCCGGCCTAGTCAGCGCCACATCCTCAAAGTCAGGATCGGCAAGACTACACTGCACGACGACTGCCTAAGGCGAACCGCCCTCGCCGAGGTCGAGCTCGGCTCGGAGTTCCTCTACCACCTCATTGGCGCCCGGGCCCGGAGGGGTCCGCTTAAGTGAGGTCGGCCAAGGTCGGGCGATTCCCTGCCGCCTCGCCAGGCGTCCACCCAGGAGGGGTCCACCGAAGTCGAGGTCGGCTGATCCTTCGCCCTTCGCCAGGTGGCCACCCGGAGACGGGCCCACCTCGGCCGAAGCCAGGCGACCTCCTGCCGACTCGCCAGGTGTCCACCCAGGAGGGGTCCACCTAAGCCGAGGTCGGCTGATCCTTCGCCCTTCGCCAGGTGGCCGCCCGGAGACGGGCCCACCTCGGCCGAAGCCAGGCGACCTCCTGCCGCATCGCCAGGTGTCCACCTAGGAGGGGTCCACCTAAGCCGAGGTCGGCTGATCCTTCGCCCTTCGCCAGGTGGCCACCCGGAGACGGGCCCACCTCGGCCGAAGCCAGGCGACCTCCTGCCACCTCGCCAGGTGTCCACCCAGGAGGGGTCCACCTAAGCCGAGGTCGGATGATCCTTCGCCCTTCGCCAGGTGGCCACCCGGAGACGGGCCCACCTCGGCCGAAGCCAGGCGACCTCCTGCCGACTCGCCAGGTGTCCACCCAGGAGGGATCCACCGAAGCCGAGGTCGGCTGATCCTTCGCCCTTCGCCAAGTGGCCACCCGGAGACGGGCCCACCTCGGCCGAAGCCAGGCGACCTCTTGCCGCCTCGCCAGGTGTCCACCCAGGAGGGGTATACCTAAGCCGAGGTCGGCTGATCCTTCGCCCTTCGCCAGGTGGCCACCCGGAGACGGGCCCACCTCGGCCGAAGCCAGGCGACCTCCTGCCACCTCGCCAGGTGTCCACCCAGGAGGGGTCCACCTAAGTCGAGGTCGGCTGATCTTTCGCCCTTCGCCAGATGGCCCCCAGAGACGGGCCCAACTCAGCCGAGGTCAGACCGATCATACGACGAGGGCCCTGGGGAGAGAGACGGGCCCCGAGGCCATCCCTCGGGTCGTACGAATTCCAGACGGTGTCCTGTACGGAGGGCGGCGACACGCGGAACATCACTAGCATTGGCCCGACAGGTCCCGCAGCCGAGAGACGCAACCCTGACGACACAGGCCCCATAGATAGATGGCGCCCATGCTTGGGGAAGAGGGCGCTCTCACCGGGCCCGAGGCCTGACCGGCCGCCCTGCCAGCGCCGCCCTCCCCTCTTTCTCTTCTGTCCTTGCCTTTCCCATGCTGGGCCCGGCGGACGAGGTCGGAAAGCCGCCTGGCACCCTTCACCGAAAAGGGAAAAAGAGAAGTGGACGGGGGAGGGGAGTTTCCGAGGCGGAAAAAGATAAATGCGCGACGGAAGGGGATAAAGAAGGAAGAATCTGGGGACGACAAGGTAAGCCAATGAGCCTGGGGACAAGGAGGAAGCACCGGCACAAGGCCTTGCACCGAGAGAGAAGCCAGAAATCCCGAGAGGGGAAGACTGGGCGCGAGCTCGGCAAGGAGGCCCAGCCGAGATTCTGGTCCCCAGAGCGTTTCCTTCACCAGATAACTCTCTAAGTCTGGAACCCTTTAGAGGGTCCGGCTGGAGAGTCTGTTCCTTCTCATCGTCTACTAAATTGACCGTCGGAGCTCCCTCGCCGGGATCCCCGGCCAGGGTCCTCTAACCCCTTTGTTGTAGGTTTTTCGCGGGAAGGGAGGCTCCCTCGCCAGGCGGTCAGGAAGGATCGGCCGATCCGTGGCACGGGCGCGGTGGCGAGAGCGGCAACAGATTGGCACGCCAGGTAGGGGGGCAGGACACTAACCCCTAGTGGGAACTAGCTTTCTGCAGGTATCACGCTCTCCAGCAATGGTGGTCACTCGTGGTCGTGAGGCGTCCACCAGCCGTGTGGGAGATGTCCACTCCCCTCCAGGGGGCCACAGCCCCGAAAGGGAGCTTCCGGCTCCCCCTCCTCTTCCACAGCAGCCTGCCCCGGTGGACAGATCCCTTGCGGCCATCGTCCAGCAGCTGCAGACCTTGACCTCAGCAGTCCGGCAGCTTCAGCATCAACAACGGTTCCTAGCCACTCAGCCGCAGCCAGGGACCCCCGCGGCCCGAGCCGCGGGGCAGCGTGGGAGCCTGTGCTCAATCCAGGGCAGGCCATCCCACCCGAGGGCCATCTCCAACCCCCGGGGGAGCCACCAAGCTCCTGCAAAGAGAAACTATTCCGGTTCGGAGGATCACGAGAGCCGATCCCCGGCCGACGGGGCCGAAACGGTGCATCGCAGCAAGCGACGCCGAGGCCAGACCTCGCACCGAGACCAATCGGCGCCCCCTTCACCCGCAGCCTCGGTGGAAGACTCCACCGATGAAGCCATCAGGCGCCAAGCCGAGAGGCGCCTGGAGGAGCATGAGCGCAAGCTGGCGGAGTTCGCCCACCGATTCGCCGACCTGCAGAACTCATCGGCAGACCCGACGGGCTACGACTCCCGCCCCCCTTTCTCTGAAGAAATCCAGGCAGAACCGATCCCGAAACGGTTTCGCATGCTGCAGGTGGATCCCTACGACGGAACCACCGACCCCCTGGATCATTTGGAGAGCTATAAGGCTCTCATGAGGGTCCAGGGGGCCACCGACGCCCTTCTGTGCATCGCCTTCCCGGCAACCCTTCGGAAGGCCGCTCGAGTTTGGTTCACCCGCCTCGAGCCCGGATCCATTTGCTCCTTCCATCAGTTGGAAGGAAAGTTTGTGGCGCATTTCGATGCTTGTCGAAAGGTACCAAGAGAGGTGGACAGCCTCTTTTCCATCCGCCAGCAGGACCAGGAGCTGCTCCGGGACTACATCACCGGTTTAAGACCGCAGCACTGGAGATCTACAGCTTGGACGAGCCCGTCGCCATGCTGGCCTTGAAGCGCGGACTCAAGACGTCCCGCCTAACCTATTCCCTGGACAAGAAGCCGTCCAGGACGTATTCCGAGCTCCTCCTCCGCGCCCACAAGTACATCCGAGCGGAGGAGGCCGACCGCACCCGTCGAGAGCTGGACGGGAAGACTCCAAAGAAGCCGCTCCCGAGGGACACCCCGGGAGCTCGGAGGCCCGGGCCATCTGCCGACCTCCGCCCAAATCCAAAGCCGAGGGGCGAAGCCACTCCAGAGCGGAGGTACACCCCTCTCCTCACACCTCTAACGAAGATCCTCATGGAAATCGAGGGCGAGCGCTACCTCCGCCGACCTCCTCCTCAGAACCCGAGAGCCGCCCGAGACAAATCAAAGTACTGCCAGTTCCATCGCGAACACGGGCATGACACGGAGGAGTGTCGCCATCTGAAGCGGGAAATTGAGGAGCTGATCAGCAGGGGTTACCTCAGGAAGTTCGTCAAGAGCGAGGCCCCCTCTGAGGGCGGCCGCTCGCGGCCCTACCGCCTGTCCCTGCGATCGACAACCGCCCAACGGAGAAGCCCGTGGTGGTGCGGGCACCAGACTCAGAAGAAGACTTCAGAGCTCCATCTGGATCTCTGATTGACCTTGCCCGAAGAATTAGGGTTTTCTGGTTTGTAATAAGGGTTGACTTGATCAACTCAATTTTAGCTTGAGTCTGTATTCCCTGCAGTTTATTTTGTTGAGTCATGTTGACTCAGTAGTGGTATAGGACTTCAACCTGGGGTGTCACATTTTCTCCCAAGGCCAAGCAAGTGGGCGCCACACTCCCAGCCACACTCCCAGCCATACGCCTGAGTCCAGGGGGTGCCACATCTCCATCCAGCAGGCTTTGGTCCCCACACCACAGATAGCAGCTCCCCTCTTTCATGCACCAATTGAGGAGAAATCCACCAGGGGTCCACAAATCAAGGGGGCGGCCCAAGACTTCCCAAAAGAACCAAACTATAAAAGGGAAGAAATTCTCTTGGAGAGGAATTCAAGGAGGCGCCCATTACCTGCCAGAAATACTCAAAACAAAGTTAGAAGGAGCCATAACTTGGGGAGAAAGAAAATGAGGTATCCAAAAAGGGTTGAGCCATGGAAGGAAGGAGATTTCTCTTGAAAAGCAAGGTTAGGAGGTGCCCTAATCATTCCAACTAAAGCCAGATATAAAAGGCAACAAATTTTTTCTTGGAGGGCAAGGTTAAGAGGCACCCAAACACTTCCAGATAAGGCCAAGCATAGAAGGAAAAAAATATTTTCTTGGAGGTCAAGACAAGGAGGCGCCACCCACTTTCCTTTTTGAAGCTTCAATCAACTTTGGAATTAATTGGCCGGCCATATGAGTAGGGATTGATATCCTAATTTGAAGATCCCCTCCTTTAGTCCCACATGGAAAGATATAAAACCCTACTCTCTTGTAATGGCCTATAACTTAAACCCCATGTAAGTTTGAAAAGAAAAAAGATGAATGAAACCAAATTTTTTTGTGAGCAAAACATTGTGTTTTCTCTCTTCCGCACTTGCATCCAGGTGTTGAGCTCCGTGAGGGAGTAAATCCGGGTTTCCCAGGAACCTTGAGGAGGTGTGAGATCTCCAAAACCCAAACCCTAGGTTAGCCACTTCTACTCTATCACCCTAGCCGCCCACCATCCATTTCAATCCACCAAACCCTAGCCTATCCCACCTCCCATGGCCTCTCTCTCCAAGTCCAGGCCGACCACCAGCATCCAGCTACAGTCCGGGTACTTCAGATCCAAAGCTCTTTCTAGAGGGAGTCGAATCAGCCTTCAAGAGAATCCGGATCTCAGCGACATCAGCCTTCAAGTTCTTCGAACTGGTAAATCCTTCCCCGAGTCTCTGAATCCATCACTTATTTTTTCTTCTTCCCAGATCTTGAGTCCAGGAGAAGCCGACCCAGCCACGAGACCAGTATTGGAGGATATATTGCGAAGATAGCCGAATTCGAGGATCCAACAATCTGCCCGAGAGAGTTCTTCCACCCAAATTCTGTGAAGATCACTGTCTGGTGGTAACCCATCTCTCCTCTCTATTTCTGTCCTGTTGAAAGTTCAGAGCGAAACCCTAGGTCTGGGAGTTTCTCAACCCCCAGCGATCCGTTACTTCTGAACTACTCTGATAACCTAGGTTTTTCTAAATTGTGCTTTCAATCATTACCTAGTTTCCTTCAACTTAGTTTAACTTTACTTTGAGTCAAAGCCAATTTCTGAAATATAAAAAAAAAAAAAAGAATCAATCTTAATTTACTTCCGCATCGCATCATCTTTTGTTCTGCATCATTTTTGGTATCAGAGCTTCCGTTCTGCATCATTTTTGGTATCAGAGCCCTGTCTAGGGTTTCTGTTTTGATTGCTTGTTTGAGTCTCTCTCTTTTTACTTTGTCTGCTCAAAGTAGACTCCCCAGGACGTCCGGTCCTAGGAACGAAGTGAGGTGCAAACCTCCTCTTCCCATTCCATGGGGTGTTCCTAGGGCGTGTAGGGGATCCGTTGGGTTATAACTTCGTAGCAGGAATTGTAAATGGGGAAGTGCTCTGTTTTCAGCCCGTAATTGCCCTGTTGAAGGAATTATTTCTCACTGCAAGTAACTCCAGATTTGGTGATTTTTATTTTTCTGAAACCAGTATAATTGAAACTATTTTGAATAATTTTCCTGTGATTTATTGGTTTCCGTGGGATTTCTGAGAATTAAATTACTGCAACTCTATTTTTGTGTTCTGCAATCCAATTATTTTTGAGTGTTCATCTCTTAATTCATCTTAAGGGCATTTGAGCATCTAAGATAAGGGGAGGAGTTGATAACCTCTCCTTAGCCCAAAACCACCACCCACTCATTCGAACCTAAGCCTTTAATCTAAAAATTGATTAGACCTAATTTGCCCTAGTGGGCTAGGGACATCAACAAGTCGGGTCAAGGCTAGTGTTGAGTCAGTTTGTCTGGTTACTCTGTGTATGCTTTGTACTCAGTGTCTAGAACGGTGGTTCAGGGATTCCATCTCGAAGGGCTTGTGTGCTGGTCCGCCTACCTGGCCAATCTCTGATTAGTGTCTAGGATTGGCATTCAGGGACCTAACACTCCCCTTACACCTGCCTGGCTGAGTCCTGAGTTACTACAGGCTAGCTTGCCACTCTGATTGGGCATCTAGTTTGGGCTCTAGGTCTAGTTAGCCCATAGTCGTTCCGTTGAGTCTCATTTTGTGTGTTTGCTTGCATCATCATGTCTACCCGGAATGGAGTACCCTACCAACCTGGTCAAACCCAACCTGATTTAGAGGCAATGGTTAGAGCTCTTACTGAAAGTATGAACAAATTGAGCCAGGATTTGACTGCTACTATTATCCAGTGTAAAGAACAAGTCCATGAGAATTTTACCCAGCTTAGGGATCAAGTCCAAGTACTTGAGAAACGAAGACATCAAAATTGGACCCCTGATCCAAAATTTAATAGGCCCCAACCTCATCCATGCCAGGAGCCTAGGAGGACCTTATACCGTGATCCCGAGCATAACCTTAGGAAGCCTAACCATGATATCTATAGTGTGGATCGTTTCTATGAGAGGTCCTTACAATATTCTAGACCAGTCACTCAACAACCCAAGTCTTCTAGATCAAACCATTTAGATCCACACCCATGCCCAAGTAAGGTCTCTACTAGTTTGAAACCCAGTGTGACCCAGGTTCCTATATCGCAAGAATGTTTGTTTTGTGGAGAAAGAGGCCATAAATCTAGTCAGTGCCCATGCATAGGACTGGCTTGTGCACAGCTAAGTGGTAAGAATCCTAAGGATGACATTAATGAGGGAGAACCCAAGCCTACCAATGAGGAAGAAAGGTTAGGTATGACAAGCCTAGAATCAGTTGACCCGATTACCACTGACCCGAAACCCATTGAAGATGGCATCGAGGAAGTATATGATGCTGGCTTGAGTCTAGTTGAAGAATATGAGGGGGAAGAACTTGAAGAATGTGACATCGATACTATTGGTTCCTTACCTGAGGAGACCTTGGAGAGCAACCAAGTGGTAGGACCTAGTTCAGAAATTCAAGAGATTTGTGAGAATCAGGTTCCTTTAGTCAAATACCCCCAGGAAGAACTCATAGTGTTAGCCCGAGCTATCAGTTCGTACCCTCTAATGACAGGCATTCCCCAAGTACCAATTGAAGATCTTTGCACTGAACTGTTTAAGTTTGCCCACCCTATGGTAGATCCTCTCCTTAGGATGACTGAATCAAGCCTCTTACAATTGGACCTTGTCCCATGCTCAGCCACTAAGGTCTCTCCCACAATCTCAGTTGGACATCCTTTCTTGAGCGGATTGATTCACCCAGTCCTGTAGAAGTCCTCCTTATGGTCCCAGACCCCTTCCTTCGCATGACTGAGCTACCCTTCTATAGAGTATACCTTTCCTCACCCATAGGTCAAATTTCAAGTCTTGAGGTCATCATCCCTAGGCCCTTCCATGAATCATTCTCTAATCCATTTCTTGAGAAAGTGGATCATTATTTGCTTAGAGAACAAACCTTAACTGTTGCAATCACATGTCCTAGGCTACTCCCCGAACCATCTCTTGATCCATTCCTGGGAGTAGCAAACTTTTTCTTTCGTAAGGATGACCAGTTGACATTCATAGATCACCATTCAAACCTTCAGGTCACCACCTTTAGCCAGCAGGTAATTCGAGACTCCACCTCATATTTCCTCCCTTTCTCCAGGACTTCCAATGCTTCTTACACCATCCAAGTATACTTTGTCAAAGTCTTTAGAGTGAATCACGTGTCAGAATCTATTAGGTTTGCCACCTACTTCTGGAAGACCTTATGGCACCTACTAGGCACCCATGATAAGTTTTCATGCTCTGCATGCCATCCTCCGACCCAAGGTCAAACCTAGAGAGCCATAGTTTGTTAGGTTTAAACCTAGGGTTCCTTTGGAATAAAGTCCATTCTTTAGGAATGCGTCGTCAGTCTAGTTTAGTTTTTTTCTTGACCCTTTACTAGCCTTTTCCTCAGATTTTGGTTTGATTGAGAGCACCAGGAATTGAGATTTGTATTTTGTTCAGGGCTGAAATTGCATTCAATGTTTCGATCAATAGGTCTATAGGCTAAAGACCCTTTGAAATTGTTCATGGATACAAGCCTCACACACCACTTGATCTGATTTCACTATTAGCCCACACACACAAGTCTCTTGATGCACTTGCATAACATGTAAAGGACTTGCATAAAGAAATTCATGAAACTTATAAGAAGTTGGCTGATTCTCAAAGACGAGTCAAAACTTTTGTTGAGAGAGACTATGTAATGATTAGGTTAAGGCCTGAGCGGTTTTCTCCTAGAACCGTTAGAAAGTTACATGCTAGAGGAGCTGGACCATTTAGAGTAGTGAAGAGAGTAGGATCCAATGCCTATGTGCTCGAGTTGCCTCCAGAACTAGGCAATAGCTCTACTTTCAACATTACAGACCTAGTAGAGTACAAGGAGCCAGCTGTGATTCCCAGTGAGCCTTTTGAACCTAATCCTGTTATTGAGAGTGATCCCGACCCTGTGTGTCCACCAACAAACTGGCCTGTGAGGAAAGAGCAGATTGAAAAGATCTTGGATGATCAGGTTATCTCTACTCGTAATCGAGGATACCAAAGATACCTGGTCTGCTGGCTAGGAAGGCCAGATTCTGATGACTCTTGGATCTCCCGAGAAGAATTACAAGAGTTGGACCCAGACCTCTTGGAGAGATACCAGAGCCAACTTGATCCATACTCGACAGGGTCGAGTTCCTCCCACCCCGGGAGAATTGGTGTGGGCACTAGACTCAGAAGAAGACTTCAGAGCTCCATCTGGATCTCTGATTGACCTTGCCCGAAGAATTAGGGTTTTCTGGTTTGTAATAAGGGTTGACTTGATCAACTCAATTTTAGCTTGAGTATGTATTCCCTGCAGTTTATTTTGTTGAGTCATGTTGACTCAGTAGTGGTATAGGACTTCAACCTAGGGTGTCACATTTTCTCCCAAGGCCAAGCAAGTGGGCGCCACACTCCCAGCCACACTCCCAGCCATACGCCTGAGTCCAGGGGGTGCCACATCTCCATCCAGCAGGCTTTGGTCCCCACACCACAGATAGCAGCTCCCCTCTTTCATGCACCAATTGAGGAGAAATCCACCAGGGGTCCACAAATCAAGGGGGCGGCCCAAGACTTCTAAAAGAACCAAACTATAAAAGGGAAGAAATTCTCTTGGAGAGGAATTCAAGGAGGCGCCCATTACCTGCCAGAAATACTCAAAACAAAGTTAGAAGGAGCCATAACTTGGGGAGAAAGAAAAGGAGGTATCCAAAAAGGGTTGAGCCATGGAAGGAAGGAGATTTCTCTTGAAAAGCAAGGTTAGGAGGCGCCCTAATCATTCCAACTAAAGCCAGATATAAAAGGCAACAAATTTTTTCTTGGAGGGCAAGGTTAAGAGGCACCCAAACACTTCCAGATAAGGCCAAGCATAGAAGGAAAAAAATATTTTCTTGGAGGTCAAGACAAGGAGGCGCCACCCACTTTCCTTTTTGAAGCTTCAATCAACTTTGGAATTAATTGGCCGGCCATATGAGTAGGGATTGATATCCTAATTTGAAGATCCCCTCCTTTAGTCCCACATGGAAAGATATAAAACCCTACTCTCTTGTAATGGCCTATAACTTAAACCCCATGTAAGTTTGAAAAGAAAAAAGATGAATGAAACCAATTTTTTTGTGAGCAAAACATTGTGTTTTTTCTCTTCCGCACTTGCATCCAGGTGTTGAGCTCCGTGAGGGAGTAAATCCGGGTTTCCCAGGAACCTTGAGGAGGTGTGAGATCTCCAAAACCCAAACCCTAGGTTAGCCACTTCTACTCTATCACCCTAGCTGCCCACCATCCATTTCAATCCACCAAACCCTAGCCTATCCCACCTCCCATGGCCTCTCTCTCCAAGTCCAGGCCGACCACCAGCATCCAGCTACAGTCCGGGTACTTCAGATCCAAAGCTCTTTCTAGAGGGAGTCGAATCAGCCTTCAAGAGAATCCGGATCTCAGCGACATCAGCCTTCAAGTTCTTCGAACTGGTAAATCCTTCCCCGAGTCTCTGAATCCATCACTTGTTTTTTCTTCTTCCCAGATCTTGAGTCCAGGAGAAGCCGACCCAGCCACGAGACCAGTATTGGAGGATACATTGCGAAGATAGCCGAATTCGAGGATCCAACAATCTGCCCGAGAGAGTTCTTCCATCCAAATTCTGTGAAGATCACTGTCTGGTTGGTAACCCATCTCTCCTCTCTGTTTCTGTCCTGTTGAAAGTTCAGAGCGAAACCCTAGGTCTGGGAGTTTCTCAACCCCAGCGATCCGTTACTTCTGAACTACTCTGATAACCTAGTTTTTTCTAAATTATGCTTTCAATCATTACCTAGTTTCCTTCAACTTAGTTTAACTTTACTTTGAGTCAAAGCCAATTTCTGAAATATATATAAAAAAAAAAAAGAATCAATCTTAATTTACTTCCGCATCGCATCATCTCTTTTGTTCTGCATCATTTTTGGTATCAGAGCTTCCGTTCTGCATCACGTGGGCATGATCTCGCGCGGGCCCGACCGAGCAATGAAGAGAGCCCGGGAAGTCCCGGAGAATGTAATCCCTCCCAAAGGAGGGGAAATTAATGATAATGTAAACAACGATGCCGTGGTGGTCGAGATGACCATCGCGAAGCATCTTGTACATCGAATCATGGTGGATAGTGGAAGCTCGGCTAACGTACTTTTTTACGATGCCTTCTCTTGGATGAATTTGTCCCCCGAACAGCTGAAGCCAGTGCACACCCCCCTGGTAGGTTTTACAGGGGACTCAGTGGGGGTCGAGGGGAAATCACTCTCCCGGTCACTGCCGGATCCCCGCCCCGGCAAGCGACCGTTCTAATAACATTCACCGTCGTCAGGCTCCCTTCGCCTTACAACGTCATTCTCGGGCGTCCCGGGCTCAACCAACTGGATGCCACCATCTCCACGAGGAGGCTGTTGGTGCAGTTCCCCATGCCTTCCAGGCTCGGAGAGATGAAGGGGACGATCCAGCCAGTCCCGCTCTGCCTCCAGACGGTCCCAGGCGCTAGGGGCGCGGAGCTCGCCCATGATATCGACGACCTCGATCTGAGAGAGAAGGAACCCAGGGGAGGACCCGTAGAGCGCCTGCTGACTTTTCCCCTCGGTTCGGATCCCCTGAAGACGGTGCAAGTCGGGGCCCAGCTCCCCGAGGAAGAGCGAACCCGCTTGCTGGGGTTCCTCTGCGCCAACGCTGACGTGTTCGCCTGGTCAGCAGCCGACATGCCGGGCATCCCGCCCGAGGTTATTATGCACAGGCTGAACGTGGACCCAAGTTGCCGCCCGGTCCGCCAGAAGAAGAGAAGCTTCGCCATGGAGAGGCAGAAGGCGATCAACGAGGAAGTAGAGAAGCTCCTCGCCGTCGGTTTCGTCCGAGAGGTCCAATGCCCTAGCTGGCTGGCAAACATGGTCATGGTAAGAAAGAGTAGCGGTAAGTGGAGGATCTGTGTGGACTACACCGACCTCAACCGAGCTTGCCCAAAGGATAGCTTCCCTCTTCCAAAGATCGACCAGCTGGTCGACACCACCTCGGGGCATCGCCTTTTGTCGTTCATGGACGCCTTCTCCGGATACAACCAGATCCGGATGAACCCGGAGGATGAAGAGCACACCGCCTTCATAACTGACCGCGGGACTTTTTGCTACAGGATGATGCCTTTCGGCCTCAAGAATGCGGGCGCGACGTATCAACGTCTGGTCAGTAAAATCTTCAAAGACCAGATAGGCCGCAACATGCAGGTGTACATGGACGACATGCTGGTGATGAGCAAACTTGATTCGGACCACGTGGCTGACTTGACGGAGATGTTCGGCAACCTCCGGCGCCATCAGATGAAGCTGAACCCGGCGAAGTGCGCTTTCGGCGTCTCTGCCAGTAAGTTCCTAGGATTTATGGTGACTCAAAGAGGGATCGAGGCCAACCCGGAGAAGGTCCAGGCCATCCTGGACATGGAGCAGCCCGCCTCCAAGAAGCAGGTGCAACGACTGACCGGTCGAGTCGCGGCCCTCAGCCATTTTATTTCCAGGTCGGTGGACCGCTGCCGTCCCTTCTTCAAGGTGCTGAGGAAGATGAATGGCTTTGCTTGGACCGAGGAATGTCAGCAGGCCTTCGAGGAGCTGAAGAAGACGCTCGCATCGCCACCTTTACTGTCCAGGCCCGAGGAGGGGGAGGAGCTTGCCCTCTACTTGGCGGTTACCCCGGAGGCCGTCAGCTCTGTCTTGGTCCGAACCGACGACCAGGGGCTCCAACGGCCGGTGTACTATACCAACAAACTCCTCCGAGATGCGGAGCTCAGGTATTCCCGGCCCGAGAAACTTGTTTTTGCGCTAATAGTGTCTGCCCAGCGTCTCAGGCCCTATTTCCAAGCGCACCCCATCGCCGTCTTGACGGACCAACCGCTGAAAGTGGTGCTCAGCCGACCTGATACTTCGGGACGGTTGGCCAAGTGGGCACTAAAACTCAGCGAGTTCGACATTGCATACAGGCCAAGGTCGGCCATGAAGGCACAGGTGCTGGCCGATTTTTTGGTCGAGTGTGCAGGCTTGGGCAAGGAGCCCGAGGAAGATCCCCGGCCCAGCCGATGGAGGTTGGCGTCGATGAGCCCGGAGAGGACACCTGGATCCTCCATGTGGACGGAGCCTCAAACTCCGGCGGGAGCGGAGCTGGGCTCATCCTTGCCAACGGCGACGGGGTCGTCGCCGAGTGCGCACTCCATTTCCAATTCCCCGCAACAAATAACCAGGCGGAGTACGAGGCACTTCTTGCCGGACTGAGAGTCTCCCGTGAGCTGGGCATGACCAACCTCAGAGCTTTCACTGACTCCCAGCTCGTAGCGGGGCAGGTGTCCGGAGAGTACGTCGCGCACGACCCCCAAATGGTGAAGTACTTGGAGCTCGTCAAGGCGGGCGCGTCCAAATTCCGCTGCTTCAACATCTTCCACATCCCTCGCGGGGAGAACGCCCGTGCGGATGCCCTCTCCCGGCTGGCGACCCTGCCGGACGCGATGCTGGGACGCGCTCATGTGGAGCGCCTTGAGGTCCCAAGCCTCGAAGCACCGGTGGAGGTCCATCAGGTCAGCCAGGAGCCCAGTTGGATGGACAAGTACGCTGCGTACATCGCCAGCGGCACCCTGCCGGAGGACCGACAGGCGGCTCGCCTCATCAGGAAGAAGGCCGTGCGGTTTGTCTTGATGGACGGGCAGTTGTATCGAAGATCCTACTCCTACCCCCTCCTCAAGTGCATAGGACCCACAGAAGCCAAGCTTGTGCTCCAGGAGATTCACGAAGGCATCTGCGGGAACCACGTGGGGGGCAGGGCATTGGCGTACAAATACACATCATAGAACATATGTTTTGACATCTGAGATCAAAACTGGACCTACAAGAAAATGCCTCTTCATCAGCATCAAAACTTCTCAAACACAAATAAATACCAACTCATTCAAAAACATTAGGAAAACCTCACCATATCTTACTACCATAGTTTAGAATCTAACTGATCAGGGGAGAATAATAAAAAAAACATGGTGTGGCTTAATGAATCATTTGAATTTCTCAATCACAACAGAGATTTTTAAGTATTCATCTGCAAAACAGAAAGCAAAAGAACTAAAATGATCAGCGGGGACATATTTATTTTTTCTTTTCTGCATCTTTTTCTCTCCAGGGACTTCTGATTCGATTAGATTCTTTACAACAAAGGATAGAATCCAATTGGGTGCTCCCTTCATCGACCTCAAACAAACAAAGATACCTTGGAACCCAAAGTCCCAAAAGCCACTGAGATCTCAACCCATAACCCACTGCATCATGATCTTAAGCCTTAGCCCTAACATCCTTCGTAAGCCCGCATCCTCCCATACCATGAAAAGGTGGGGAAAAGGGGGGCTTTATGAAGATGACCTTCTTCCGAAACCCTGACACAAGGCAGATCTCAGGACCGAGATGAATCAGCTTACATTCCAACCATGAGAAAATGAAAGAGAAAATAACAATAAAAACCAGAGAGAAACCATTCTCTGAAATCGATCGCATACCTAGAGCCTTCGAAATTGGTATGCTCATCGATGACGAGGGCAGACGCCGGAGACCCGAGCTGAGATATGGCGTTAAGGGTATTGAGAGGGTATGAGTCGGGGAGAAGAGATAAGGATCAAGAATATAAAACCCACATGTTGCCGATCTTACCGCAGTGGCCTATAGCTCGTGAGCTGGCGCCGGTTCTCGGACTCTCTCATCCTGAGATCTCCAAGCTTCCAGACCTGCGAAACAAGGTCAGAGACCCGGGCCAGAAATTCCGGCGGGGGCACTCCGACAGTCAAGTTAGAGTGCGGCAAGATGGAACAGGACCTCTAAGACGGGTTCCCGAAGGATTCCCGTGCTTAGAGGAGAAATAGATGAAAGAAGTGTAGGGAAGAAAGGGGTTGAAGCTCGGCTTCCTACGCTGGGTTCACTGAGCTCGCGCCTGAGGACTTCTTGGGGGTCCCCGAATCGTTCTCTCAATGTTCTCTCCCCTTTCCTCACTTACTTTTCTGTCCGCTTTCTCCGTCCCTTTTATACCACCGGACAGCCTTCAGTCCACGTCCCCTCCTAGGGGCTCCCCGAGATCTCTGGATCCTCCCCCCTCCTTCTCCTTCAAGCCCGAGAGTTAAGTGGATGGCACACCTCGTCTGCCATGTATCACAAAAGGGGGAAAGACTGGCGAGACCTTGGGCCAAGTGTGGGAGCTTTCCTTTCGGGGCGTTGACGATGGGCTTCTAGCCGTTTCAGGCTCCTGCCCGCAAGGATTTCATTTCTCGGTTACGGGACCCTGTTTAACTGATGTAAACGAGGTTTCACGTATCACTGCAGGCCGTACTGGCGCACGGTACGGGGCATAGCGCGCATCGGCTCTAGTGGCGACCTCGTGGCCCGTGTCTCTGCCTCCCAGAGGCTTTGCAGAGTAGGGCTGATTCGGCCGAGGTAGACCCGTCAGGGGGTGCCACCTGGTAGAGGAGCAGGGGCTGCCAGCATCGGCCAAGGTGGACCCCTCCTGGGTGGACACCTAGCGGTGTGGCAGAGAGGTGCTCGACTTCGGCCAAGGTGGATCCATCTTGGGGCGCCACCTGGCAAAGGAGCAGGAGGGTCTGGCTCGACCTCGACAGAGGTGACCCGTCTTGGGATGCCACCTGGCGAGGGAGCAAGGGGTCGCTAGCTTCGACCGAGGTGGACCCCACCTGGGTGGACACCTGGTGGAGTGGCAGAGAGGTGCTCGACTTCGATCGAGGTGGACCTGTCTTGGGGCGCCACCTGGCAAAGGAGCAGGAGGGCCCGGCTCAACCTCGGCAGAGGTGACCCATCTTGGGGTGCCACCTGGCGAGGGAGCAAGGGGCCACCAGCTCCGGCCGAGGTGGATCCCTCCTGGGTGGACACCTGGCGAAGTGGCAGAGAGGTGCTCGACTTCGACCGAGGTGGACCCATCTTGGGGCGCCACCCGGCGAAGGAGCAGGAGGGCCTGGGTCGACCTCGGCAGAGGTGACCCATCTTGGGATGCCACCTGGTGAGGGAGCAAGGGGCCGCCAGCTTTGATCGAGGTGGACCCCTCCTAGGTGGACACCTGGCGGAGTGGCAGAGAGGTGCTCGACTTCGACCGAGGTGGACCCATCTTAGGGTGCCACCTGGTGAAGGAGCAGGAGGGCCTGGTTCGACCTCGGCAGTGGTGGACTCGTCTTGGGGTGCCACCTGGCGAGGGAGCAAGGGGCCGCCAGCTCCGGTCGAGGTGGACCCCTCCTGGGTGGACACCTGGAGAAGTGGCAGAGAGGTGCTCGCCTTCGACCGAGGTGAACCTGTCTTGGGGCGCCACCTGGCAAAGGAGTAGGAGGGCCAGGCTCGACCTCGGTAGAGGTGACCTGTCTTGGGGTGCCACCTGGGAAGGAGCAAGGGGCCACCAGCTCTGGCTAAGGTGGACCCCTCTTGGGTGGACACCTGGCGGAGTGGCAGAGAGGTGCTCGACTTCGATCGAGGTGGACCCATCTTGGGGTGCCACCTGGCGAAGGAGCAGGAGGGCCCGGCTCGACCTCGACAGAGATGACCCATCTTGGGGTGCCACCTAGCGAGGGAGCAAGGGGCCGTCAGCTTTGACCGAGGTGGACCCCTCTTGGGTGGACATCTGGCGGAGCGGTAGAGAGGTGCTCGACTTCGGCCGAGGTAGACCCGTCTTGGGGCGCCACCTGACAAAGGAGCAGGAGAGCCCGGCTCGACCTCGGCAGTGGTGGACCCATCTTGGGGTGCCACTTGGTGAGGGAGCAAGGGGCCGCCAACTCCGACTGAGGTGGACCCCTCCTTGGTGGACACCTAGCCGAATGGCAGAGAGGTGCTCGACTTCGACCAAGGTGGAACCCTCCTGGGTGGACACCTGGTGGAGCGGCAGAGAGGTGTTTGACTTCGGTCGAGGTGGACCCGTCTTGGGGCGCCACCTGGCGAAGGAGCAGGAATTTTGAAAGAAAAATCCATGTGGCACCGACGGTGTCCAGCTGGACCTGACACACGTTCCACATCAGCGATGTAGCCACATCAGTTGCCCCCCATCCCTAGGTCCCATCGGAGCGTCGCGGCTTGGGGCGTGGGGAGTTAATGCGGAGATGATGTGGAGAAGGCAGAAATACCGCACCATAATTGCCATGATCCCTGCCGCCGCTTTTGTTGCGCCCGAGACCCTGTGAGAGGTTGCAACGTGCGCGCGTCTAACGGACCATTAATGCAACATTTCAAAATTGAGGCCGTTTTCATCGAACCGAAGCGTCGATGTCGGGCGTGCCTCCACGTGGCAGTCATCTGATGGTCCGGGACGGAAAGTGGTGTACGATTGCTGTTGATTGAGTTTGAAAAGGAGGGGGACTTTCCGGAAACGAGGTCTCTCCGCTTTCTCATACCTCGCCGGCGGTTGCAGTGGTCTCCCTTCATCTTCCTGGGGTCGCCATTCCTTTGGTTCAAAACATTCCAATGAGTGCTTGTGCCATTTTCTCTTTTTCTCTCGTCTCCTAACCCCTGTGCTTATCCTTCTTGCTTCTTCCTCCTTTATGGCGCGTCGTCGTCATGTTTCTTCCAACCCAGATGAGGACAGTCCTTCCCGACTGAGGACTCCATCGTCTTCCTCCTCTGAGGGGGAAGAGATCCTGGACGAGGTCCGAAGGCAGCTCCAACCTGGGGTCATGACCATAGGTGTCCCTAGGGATCCTAGGTCCCCTCCCATAGTTTCTGCACGTCCCATTTCTTCTCTTCCTCCTCCGGAGGCCTCTTTTTCTGGTCCCTCCGGTTATGCCTCGACGATGACCGAGGACGATCTTTCTTGGATCCGGGATACCTATGGGGTCCCGGATTCAATCCGTCTTTCCCTCCCAAGGCTTAGAGACCGAGTAACCTCGGGTGGCCCTAGGAGGGTCGCCTTCTACGAGGACTTCCTCATCGGGGGTCTTCATTTTTTCCTTCATCCCTTCTTTCTTTCGTTTCTCAATCACTATCGTCTTGTCCCGGCCCAGTTGGCTCCTAATGCCATCCGGGTCATCTTCACTTTCATCATCTTCTGCCACTTCCACGGGTTCGTTGCCCGTTTCTCCCATTTCAGGGCTCTCTTCATCCTGAAACATTACTCCACCGATGATGGCTGGTGGTATATTTCGTCCCGGCCTAGGTGCCTTAGGTTCGACCTTCCTTCATCGATCAAGGATTGGAAGAACTGCTTTTTCTTCGTCTCGATCGAGGATGTCGACTAGGCCTGGAGTGAGCCAGACCGGTCCCCGAACCAGAATTCCCAGGTTGAGCCGGCGGATCAGGATGTCTATGCACAGCTGCTGGGTGACGTGGTCCCAGTCCTCGATGTTCTGCTCTCAAAGAAGAATTTATTCGAGGCAGGGATCAGTCCCATCCGGGAGTTGGGTGAGGCCCCAAATCTTCTTTCTCTACCTTCATTTTCTGCTCTGCACTTCCTTTCTTTTATACTGGCCTAACTGACCATTTTTCCTCAAGTATGAAGTTCTCTGTAGAAAGCTTAATGGAGGGCATCCTAGAGAGGGACGCTACCGAGGGGACTGAGGATCCCCCAGCGAAGAGGGCTCGCACTGAGGCGAGCCGGGGGCCTGCGCCCACCTCCGCCATCACCGATCCTGGGGCAACGGCTCCTGCCCCCAGGTTGCCTCGGGCCCGGGTGCCTGACATCCCTGTCATCGACCTCGACAGGGTCGGGGGAGAGAGGAGGCCGGAACCCACCCGGGCGACGCCTGCTCCAATCGCTGTGCCGGTCATCTCCACGGTGGCCACCAGGGCGGCGCAACTCCACTGACGACCGCACCGCCCGACAAAGGGATGGCCGCCCAGCCCGCTGCGGACGACCTCATTCCACCGCTGAGCCTCACCAGTCGCTGTTCCATGATCCGTGATCAAGGGCTCATGGAGAGGGTGATGGAGTTTGCGAGCACCTCCTGGGACCGCAGTCTGAGGGACGGCTAGGACTACTCTGAGGCACTGCTCGGGATCCTCCCGCTGCTTTTTATGGTAAGTTCTAAGCTCTGACCTTTTAAAGTTCCAGTTGGATCTTACTAATATATTATATCTTTTTCGATGCAGATCGGGACAGACATTCTCTTGCTGAGGAACTTCCTCGCCGGCTATGCCAAGAAGGACGCCGAGAAGGAGGAGAAGCTCGGCAAACTCGCAGCCGACATCAAGGACCTCATGGAGAAGGGGGTCGAGCTGCGAGCGAACAACCAGGCCATTCGGACGGACCTGGGTCATGCCGAGGGGCTCGTGAAGGAGCTCGAGACCTCTCTGTCGGAGGAGAGGATCTCGAACCAGCGCCACGCGGAGGAAGATGCGGTAGAGAAGACTCGCCTTAGGGCTTAGTCCCAGTCGTTAGAGCGCCGGGTCAAAGAGGTCCTCAAGGAGCTGAGCGCAGCCAAGGAAAAGAACTCTTACGTCAACGGGCTATTGGAGGCGTCCAAGAGGGAGGCACATGAGGCCGTGCCGAAGTTCCGGGCCTCCAAAGAATACGTTGCGGAGGTGCACGAGGCGGCCATGGACTCCTTTCTGAAGGGCTTCCAGGTGTGCCGGGAGAAGGTGAGCTCCTTCTATCCCGAGCTCGACCTTAGCAGAGTCATTCTGGGCAGCCGGAGGGAAGAGCCCACCGAAGGAGCTCCGATTGCGATGGTTGCTGAGGTGGCGGCTCCCGATCAGCCTTCTGACGACGCCGCTGGTGGAGAGGATGCCCCCCAGCCCCAGGAGGACGTGGCCGCATCGAAGTAGCTCTGCAGCTTCACCTCTTTGTCTTTATTTTTGCATGATTATGTACTCCTTTCTCTCTCTTTTTTTTTTTGGGGGGGGGGTCACCCGGCCTGTTGGGGCCCTTTTTGTAAGGAACTGTTATTAATGAAAAATCTTTCTTCCATTAACTTGTTTTGACATGTTTGCTTTCTTCTTCTTTTCTCTTTTTCTTTGTGCATCTTCTGGATTGAACCCCGGTGCTAGCCAACGGGACTAAGTCCCATGGGGCGTTCCAAGCTGAACTCCAGGATTGCATAGGCGAACTGGGTTCTACCCCACCTTCCAGACCGAAGTCTGGGACTTCGCTTTGGAACCAGGTTCCTTGCGAGCTTTCGGACTGAACCCTGGGGCCGCAGGCTGGATTTGAGCCTTGTGCAGCTTGCCGAGCTATTCTCTGGGATTTTGTAGGACCGGGACCTAAGTCTCCGGGACCTCTTCCGGACTGAACTCCGAGGCCGTATGTCGGAATTTAATTCCGTGCGACACTCCAGACTGAACTCCGGGATTTTTGTCAGAGGAGACTTCGCGCCTTCGCGGATCTTCCACCATATCCATGCTCGTCGAACCTAGAGCTGGATAGCTTTTGTCCTACGATATAAGAGTAGGCATTTGATGAAAAAGATTTTATTGTTAAAGTTTAAGGAGCCTTACACTATTGGTAGTACATCCTCAAGTTTAAGGCATTCCAGGTTCGAGGGAACCGGGATCCACCTAGTTCCTTCAGGTAATACACCCCATGGGGGAGTGCCTCCGCCACCCTATAAGGGCCTTCCCAATTTGGGGAGAGCTTCTCGCACTCCCGAGGTTGGGAAGCTTCAGCTTGGCGTAGCACCAAGTCTCCCTAGCGGAAGGACTTCGGTCGTACCCTGGAGTTGTAGTATCTGGCCACTCGTTGCCGGTAAGCCGCCATCCGAACTCAGGCCCTATCCCTCCTTTCTTCGAGGAGGTCCAGGTTCAGTACCATCCTGGTCGGGTTCTCCATCTCGTCATATTGCTCCACATGCAGGGTCGGTAGGCTGAGCTCAACTGGGATAATCGCTTCCACCCCGAAGACATGGTTGAACGGGGTCTCATCCGTAGCCATCCTTGGGGTAGTGTGATACGCCCAAAGGATGCTCGAGAGCTCTTCTGCCTACCTCCCTTGGCCTGGTCCAGTCTTGTTCGGAGGCCTTGCAAGATGGTTCTATTCATTACCTCGGCCTCTCCATTTGTCTAAGGATGCGCCACAAAGGTGAAACGGTGATGGATGCCGAGGTCGTCGCAAAACTTCTCGAACTCTCGATAATCAAACTGGCATCCGTTATCGGTGATGATGGTATGGGGTAAGCTGAAGCGATAGATAATCGACTTCCAAATGAACTTGGTGACATTTGCCTCCGTGATCCGGGCCAAGGGCTCGGTCTCGATCCATTTCGTGAAGTAGTTGATTGCCATGATCAGGAATTTCCGTTGTCCAGACACCGGAGAAAAAGGTCTGAGGAGATCCATGCCCCATTGAGCAAATGACCATAGGGCGGAGAGTTGGGAGAGTGGAGCAGCAGGCTGATGTTGCACCACAGCGTGTCGTTGACATCGGTCGCACCTCTTTACGAAGTCAGCTACGTCTTCTCTCATAGTCTTCCAGAAATAACCTTGATGGAGGGCCTTATACGCCAGCATCCTGCCCCCCACATGGTTCCCACAGATGCCCTCGTGGATCTCCTGGAGTACGAGTGCGGCTTCTGCAGGTCTCAAACACTTGAGGAGCGGGTAGGAGTAGGATCTCTGATACAGCAGCCCGTCCATCAATATGAATCGTGTGGCCTTCCTCTTAATGAGGGCGACCGCCATGCGATCCTCTGGTAGGGTACCGTTGGTGATGTACTCGATGTACTTATCCATCTAGCTGGACTCGAGGTTGACCTGCTGGACCTCCATGGGCGTCTCGTAGCTCGAGGCTTTGAGATGCTCGATGTAAGCATGGCCCAGTGATGAGTCCGGTAGGGTTGCAAGGTGGGAGAGGGCATCCACGCAAGCATTTTCCTCGTGAGGGATATGGGAGATGCTGAAGCACCGAAATCATGCCGTGCTTGTTTGCACGAGCTCTGGGTATTTCGCCATTTAGGGATCCCGTGCCTCGTACTCCCCTGAGACCTGCTCGACCACTAGGTGCGAATCGGTGAAGACCTTGAGGCAAGACACGCCCAGCTCACGGGGCACTCTTAGCCCCACGAGGAGCACTTCGTACTCCACCTGGTATTGGTGATGGTGAATTGGAAGCGGAGCGCACACTCGGCGATGATCCCTTCACCGTTGGCAAGGATGAGTCCAGCTCCGCTCCCGCCGGAGTTCGAGGCTTCGTCGACGTGAAGGATCCAGACGTCCTCCTCCGGTCCTTGCTCTGTCTGCCAGTCTTGGGGGCTTTCTTCTGGTCCCTCGCCCAGGCCTGCACACTCAACCAAGAAATCAGCGAGTACCTATGCCTTCATGGCCGACCTCAGCCTGTAGGTGATGTTAAACTTGCTGAGCTTGAGCGCCCACTTTGCCAGGCATCCAGACGTGTCAGGTCGACTGAGCACCGCTTTCAGCGGTTGATCCGTCAGGACCGCAATGGGGTGCGCTTGGAAATAAGGCCTAAGATGCTGGGCGGACATGATTAGCGCAAAAATCAGTTTCTCAGAGCGAGAATACCTGAGTTCCGCATCGTGGATGAGTTTGCTCGTGTAGTACACTGGCCTCTGCATCCCTTTGTCATCCGTCTGAACCAGGACTGAACTGACAGCTTCCGGTGTGACCGCCAGGTACAGGAGGAGCTCCTCTCCTTCCTCTGGCTTGGAAAGTAGTGTCGGGGATGCCAATATCCTCTTCAGCTCCTCGAATGCCTCCTGGCACTCCTTCATCCAGGCAAAGTCGTTCATCTTCCTCAGCACCTTGAAGAAGGGCTGGCAGCGGTCAGTGGACCTTGAGATAAATCGACTCAGGGTGGCTATCCGGCCGATGAGTCATTGCACTTGCTTCTTGGAGGTGGGCTGCTCCATGTATAGGATCACTTGGACCTTCTCCGGGTTGGCCTCTATCCCCCTTTGGGTTACCATGAATCCCAGGAACTTTCCTGTAGAGACGTCGAAGGCGCACTTCGCAAGGTTCAACTTCATTTGGTGAAGTTGGAGGTTACTGAAGGTCTCCGCCAGGTCGCCAACGTGGTCCGAAGTTGGCTTACTCATCACCAGCATGTCATCCATGTACACCTGCATGTTGTAGCCAATTTGGTCTTTGAAGACCTTGTTGACCAGACGTTGGTACGTGGCACCTGCGTTCTTAAGGCCGAACGGCATCATCTTATAGCAATAGGTTCCACGGTCGGTGACGAAGGCGGTGTGCTCCTCGTCCTCTGGATGTATTCAGATCTGGTTGTATCCAGAGAAGGCATCCATAAAAGAGAGGAGGCGATGTCCTGAAGTGGTATCTACGAGCTGGTCGATTTTTGGAAGAGGGAAACTGTCCTTCGGGCAAGCTCTGTTAAGGTCAGTGTAGTTCACACAGATCCTTCACTTGCCGTTACTCTTCTTTACCATCACCACGTTCGCCAGCCAACTGGGATACTGTACCTCTCGTACAAAGCCAGCGGCGAGAAGCTTCTCTACCTCCTCATTGATGGCCTTCTGTCTTTCCACAGCGAAACTTCTCTTTTTCTGGCAGACTGGACGGCACCTCGGATCAATCTTTAGTTGATGGGTGATGACCTCCGAGGGGATACCTGGCATGTCAGCAGCAGACCAGGCGAACACGTCGGCATTCGCCCGGAGGAAGTCCAGCAAACGAGCCCTCTCATCCTCCGGGAGTTGAGCTCCTATCTACGACATTTTCTGAGGGTCCGAGACGAGAGGGTACGTCAATAAGCACCCCAGAGGGCCTCCCCTGGGATCTTGTGCTCTTAAATCAAGGTCGTCGATGTCGGAACCAACCTCGGCACTTCGGGCCCCTGGGACCGTCTGCAGACAATGTGGAACGGGTTGGGCTATCCCTCTCATTACGCCCGTCCCAAAGGCGGTAGGGAACTGCACCAGCAACCACTTGGTGGAAATAACTGCATCCAGCTGGTTGAGCCCTGGACGGCCTAGGATAGAATTATAAGGCGATGGGAGACTGACGACGGTAAATATCATCATGACCGTACTCTGCCGAGGTGGGGATCCGGCGGTGACCGGAAGAGTGATCTCTCCTTCGACCCCCACTAAATCTCTGGTGAAGCCCACAAAAGGGGTGTGCATTGGCTTTAGTTGATCATGAGACAAATTCATTCGGGAGAAAGCATCGTAAAAAAGTACGTCAGTAGAGCTCCCACTATCCACCATAATGCGATGTACATGATGCTTAGCGATTGTCATCATGACCACCACCGCATCATTGTTTACATTTTCATTTTCATTCTCCTTTTCATAAGGGAGTACATTCTCCAGATCTCCCGCCTCCCGGGCTCTCTTCGTCGCACGCCCTATCCCCCAAGAGATCACGCCCACCGGCTTCTTCGTGGGACGGTTGTCAATTACAGGGACGGGACGAAGGGCTGCGAGCGGCTGACCCTCCGACGGGGCTTCGTTCCTCACGAACTTCATGAGGTAGCCCCTCTTGATCAGCTCCTCGATCTCCCGCTTCAGATTGCGGCATTCCTCTGTATCGTGGTCGTGCTCGCAGTGAAATTGACAATACTTTGTCTTGTCACGGATGTTCCTTGGGTTCTGAGGAGGAGGTCGGCGAAGGTAGTGCTCACCCTCAATCTCCATGAGGATCTTCATTCTGGGAGCAAGGAGAGGGGTGAAGGTCCGCTCTGGGGCAGCACCATTTTTTCGCTTCGGACCTGGACGGAAGTCCACGGGTGGTCCAAGCCTCCGGGTTCCAGGGACATCTCTTGGGGCACGCTTCTTCGAAGGCTTCCCGTCCAGCTCTCACATGGTGCGGTCGGCCTCCTCAGCTTGGATGTACTTGTGGACACGGAGGAGGAGCTCAGAATACGTCTTGGGGGGCTTCTTGTCCAGGGAATACGTCAGACGGGAGGTCTTGAGCCCGCGCTTCAACGCCAGCATGGCGACGGGCTTGTCCAGGCTATAAATTTCCAGGGCGGCGGTATTGAAGCAGGTGATGTAATCCCGCAGCAGCTCCTGGTCTTGCTGGCGGATAGAGAAGAGGCTATCTACCTCCCTTGGCACCTTTTGGCAAGCGTCGAACTGTGCCACAAACTACCCTTCCAGCTGATGGAAGGAGCTGATGGATTCTGGATCGAGACGGGTGAACCAAACTCGAGCAACCTTCCGAAGAGTGGCTGGGAAGGCAATGAACAGGAGAGCGTCCGTCACGCCTTGGACCCTCATAAAAGCCTTGTAGCTCTCTAAGTGGTCCAAGGGGTCGGTGGTCCCATCGTAGGGATCCACCTGAGGCATGCGAAACCGATTCGGGATCGGTTCCTCCTGGATTTCCCGGGAGAATGGTGGTCGGGCATCGTAGCCCGCTGGATCGATTGGGGAGTTCTGCATGTCGGCAAAGCGGCGGGAGAACTCCACCAACTTGCGCTCGTGCTCCTTTAGGCACCTCTCGGCTTGGCGCCTGATGGCCTCGTCAGTGGAATCTTTTACTGAGGCCACTGGAGAGGAGGTGCTGATCGGTCTCGGCGAGGGGCCTTGCCCAGATGGTGCCTGCTGCACCGCGCTGCTTCAGCATCGTTGGCCGGGGATCGACTCTCGTGATCTGCTGAACCGGAATGGTTTCTCTTCGCGGGAGTTTGGTGGCTCCCACGGGGATTGGAAACTGCCCGCGGATGAGAAGGCCTCCCGGATGAGAAGGCCTCCCTTGGATGGAGCGTAGGCTTCCGCGGGGGCCCGTGGCTCGAGCCGCGGGGGTCCCTAGCTGGGACTGGGTGGCCAGGGAGCGCTGCTGGTGCTGCAGCTGCCACACAGCTGTAGTCAGAGTTTTGCAGCTGTTGATGACAGCTGCGAAAGGACCGTCCACCAAGGATGGCAGAGGAGGAGGGGGAGGAGCAGGAAGCTCCCTCTCCAGGCTTCGCAACCCCTGGGGAGAAGGAATCTCTCTTGCTCGGCTGGTGGATGCTTCGCGCTCACGCATCACCACCATGGTTGGAGCACGCTTTCACCTATTAAGAGCTTGCTTGTGCAGGGGTTGCTGTTCTACCCCCTACCTGGCGTGCCAATCTGTTGCCGATCTTACCGCAGTGGCCTGTAGCTCGTGAGCTGGCACCAATTCTCGGACTCTCTCACCCCGAGATCTCCCTGCTTCCAGACCTGCGAAACAAGGTCAGAGACCCGGGCCGGGAATTCCGACGGGGGCACTCCAATGGTCAAGTTAGAGTGCGGCAAGATGGAACATGACCTCTAAGGCGGGTTCCCGAAGGATTCCCGTGCTTAGAGGAGAAGTAGATGAAAGAAGTGTAGGGAAGAAAGGGGTTGAAGCCCGGCTTCCTATGCTGGGTTCACCGAGCTCGTGCCTGAGGACTTCTTGGGGGTCCCCGGATCGTTCTCTCGATGTTCTCTCCCCCTTCCCTACTTACCTTTCCGTCCGCTTTCTCCGTCCCTTTTATACCACCGGATCGCCTTTAGTCCACGTCCCCTCCTGGGGGCTCCCCGAGATCTCTGGATCCTCCCCCCTCCTCCTTCAAGCCCGGGAGTTAAGTGGCCGGCACACCTCGTCCGTCATGTGCCACGAAAGGGGGAAAGACTGGCGAGACCTTGGGCCAAGTACGGGAGCTTTCCTTTCGAGGCATTGACGGTGGGCTTCTAGCCGTTTCAGGCTCCTGCCTGCAAGGATTTCATTCCTCGGTTGCGGGGTCCTGTTTAACTGATGTAAACGAGGTTTCGCGTATCACTGCAGGCCGTACTAGCACCCGGTATGGGGCGCGGCGAGCGTCGGCTCTAGTGGCAACCTCGTGGCCCGTGTCTCTGCCTCCCCGAGGCTTTGCAGAGTAGGGCTGATTCGGCCAAGGTAGACCCGTCAAGGGGTGCCACCTGGCAGAGGAGCAGGGGCTGCCAGCATCGGCCGAGGTGGACCCCTCCTGAGTGGACACCTGGCGGTGTGGCAGAGAGGTGCTCGACTTCGGTCGAGGTGGACCCGTCTTGGGGCGCCACCTAGCGAAGGAGCAGGAGGGCTCGGCTCGACCTCGGTAGAGGTGACCCGTCTTGGGGTGCCACCTGGCGAGGGAGCAAGGGGCCGCTAGCTTCGGCCGAGGTGGACCCCTCCTAGGTGGACACCTGGCGGAGTGGTAGAGAGGTGCTCGCCTTCGACCGAGGTGGACCCATCTTAGGGTGCCACCTGGCGAAGGAGCAGGAGGGCCCAGCTCGACCTCGGCAGAGGTGACCCGTCTTGGGGTGCCACCTAGCGAGGGAGCAAGGGGCCGCCAGCTCCGGTCGAGGTGGACCCTTCCTAGGTGGACACCTGGCGGAGTGGCAGAGAGGTGCTCGACTTCAGCAAAGGTGGACCCGTCTTGGGGCACCACCCGGCGAAGGAGCTGGAGGGCCCGGCTCGACCTCGGCAGAGGTGACCCGTCTTGGGGTGCCACCTAGCGAGGGAGCAAGGGGCTACTGGCTTTGGCCGAGGTGGACACCTGGCGGAGCGGCAGAGAGGTGCTCGACTTCGGCCGAGGTGGACCCGTCTTGGGGCGCCACTTGGCAAAGGAGTAGGAGGGCCCGGCTCGACCTCGGCAGTGGTGGACCCGTCTTGGGGTGCCACCTGGCGAGGAAGCAAGGGGCCGCCAGCTCCGGCCGAGGTGGACCCCTCCTGGGTGGCACCTGACGGAGTGGTAGAGAGGTGCTCGCCTTCGGCCGAAATGAACCTGTCTTGGGGCACCACCCGACGAAGTAGCAGGAGGGCCCGGCTCGACCTCGGTAGAGGTGACCCGTCTTGGGGTGCCACCTGGAGAGGGAGCAAGGGGCCGCCAGCTCCGACCGAGGTGGACCCCTCCTGGGTGGATACCTGGCGGAGTGGCAGAGAGGTCCTCGACTTTGGCCGAGGTGGACCCGTCTTGGGGTGCCACCTGGCGAAGGAGCAGGAGGGCCCAGCTCGACCTCAGTAGAGGTGACCCGTCTTGGGATGCCACCTGGCGAGGGAGCAAGGGGCCGCCAGCTTCGGTCGAGGTGGACCCCTCCTGGGTGGACACCTTACGGAGCGGCAGAGAGGTGCTCGACTTTGATCGAGGTGGACCCGTCTTGGGGCGCCACCTGACGAAGGAGCAGGAGGGCCCGGCTCGACCTCGGTAGAGGTGACCCGTCTTGGGGTGCCACCTGGCGAGGGAGCAAGGGGCTGCTAGCTTCGGCCGAGGTGGACCCCTCCTAGGTGGACACCTGGCGGAGTGGCAGAGAGGTGCTCGCCTTCGGCGGAGGTGGACCCATCTTGGGTCGCCACCTGGCAAAGGAGCAGGAGGGCCCGGCTCGACCTCGGCAGTGGTGGACCCGTCTTGGAGTGCCACCTGGCGAGGGAGCAAGGGGCTGCCAGCTTCGACCGAGGTGGACCCCTCCTGGGTGGACACCTGGTGGAGTGGCAGAGAGGTGTTCGACTTCGGCCGAGGTGGACCCTTCCTGGGTGGACACCTGGCAGAGCGGCATAGAGGTGCTCGACTTCGACCGAGGTAGACCCGTTTTGGGGTGCCACCTGGCAAAGGAGCAGGAATTTTGAAAGAAAAATCCACGTGGCACCGACGGCGTCCAGCTGGACCTGACACACGTTCCACGTCAGCGATGTAGCCACATCACCTCCAACTGACCGCACTGCCCATGGAATCCAGAAAATAGGAATAACTCAATTCCATGGGTCCCCATGAAATTGCAATAATGGAATTATGCTCGTTGACTAGAATAAGCGGCTAACCTTATTCTTCCTCGGTATTTATGCTGTTTGGCAGAATAAGCCGGCTGGACCTGACACACGTTCCACGTCAGCGATGTAGCCACATCACCTCCAACTGACCACACTGCCCATGGAATCCAGAAAATAGGAATAACTCAATTCCATGGGTCCCCATGAAATTGCAATAATGGAATTATGCTCGTTGACTAGAATAAGCGGCTGACCTTATTCTTCCTCGGTATTTATGCTGTTTGGCAGAATAAGCCGGGTTAAATCCTTATTCTACCTAGTATTCGCCTTCCAAACACTACCTAAATATATTTAATTTTATATATTTTTAAATAATTTTATTTTTATCTATAATATAAATATATTAATATATATTATAAGCAGGTTAAAGTTTGATTTTGAATTTTAATTCAAGTTCTAATATGATTTAGTTGATATTTGTGGCGAGTCAAGCCGAGCTCAAATATTATTTTTTTATTAAGCGGAGCATGAACTTGGAACACCAATATTCGATCGAATTTTAACCAAGTTTCAAACCTAAATATTTTGAATCAAATTGATCCCAAACTTCTAACTATTTAACTTAACTTGGTTCGATTGGACTCCTGTGCTAATGTATATCCTGACCAAAATTGTATATGCCTACTTCAAATTCATAATAATAGCTGGATTTTGGATTGTTATCGCGAAATATGGGTAGTGCAACTCTTGATGCATTATGCGTGTGGTTTTGACCAGGCTCATTTGTGGATTTTCCGTAAGCAAGCATATTCTTGTTTCTTACGTGTGCTTGACCAAGCAAATAAATTTCATGGCATGCCTTTGAACTTGCCAGCTTATTGTACATAACCTCATCCAATATGCTTTTGAAGTGTACTCCTATTTAAATCCACGTATTCTCGCTAGATTAAAATTTTAATTTAATCATATTTAATCATAGATACCATGATTAGCCCATTGTCAGTTGTTCTGCAATGTTCTCTAATCTATATGGGACAAAAATTGAGTCCCTTTGGTAATATTTATAATAACCTAGTACTTCATCAAAAATAAAATAAAATAAAATGTATTATTTATAAAAAAATTTATTAACCCAAGATCCTATGTATAATTTCTAGAACACCTAAAATAATATTTTTTCAAGAATAGATCTAAATATAGATATGTAAATTCATAGAATAAATAATATCTTTTGATTTGGAATGCATACCAGCATCAATCATTAATTTCCAAACCTACAATCATAGTGCTTATAGTGAATATCAAAAGCCAAATCTTTCTTTCCGGCATCCTCTCTCAATAGGTGACTATTCGATGAAGCAAGCTGATATGGCAAGACTGCTGACGTGGAGCATACCTCAGATCCAGCTGCAGCGAAGCGGGTAGATGTCACCACGTCGGATTCTTCCCGAGCTCTCCTGTCAGGTGGCTCCCCCAAAGTCGAGCCCACCTCTGTCGAGGTCGAGCTCGGCATCTCAGCTCCTTCACCAGGTGGCTCCCCAAGGGTTGAGCCCATCTCGGTCGAAGTCGAGCTCCCTCCGCTCCTACTCCAGGTAGCTCCCCAAGGGTCGAGCCCACCTCGACCGAAGTCGAGCCATCTCAACTCCTTCGCCAGGTGGCTCCCCAAGGGTTGAGCCCACCTCAGCCGAAGTCGAGCTCCCTCCGCTCCTTCGCTAGGTGGCTCCCCAAGGGTCGAGCCCACCTTGGCCAAAGTTGAGCAATCTCAGCTCCTTCGTCAGGTGGCTCCCCAAGGGTCGAGCCCACCTCAGCCGAAGTCGAGCTCCCTCCGCTCCTTCGCCAAATGGCTCCCCAAGGGTCGAGCCCACCTTGGCCAAAGTCGAGCCATCTCAGCTCCTTCGTCGGGTGGCTCCCCAAGGGTTGAGCCTGCCTTGATCGAAGTCGAGCTCCCTCCGCTCTTTCGCCAGGTGGCTCCCCAAGGGTCGAGCCCACCTCGGTCGAAGTTGAGCCATCTCAGCTCCTTCATCAGGTTGCTCCCCAAGGGTTGAGCCCACCTCGATCGAAGTCGAGCTCCCTCCACTCCTTTGCCAGGTGGCTCCCCAAGGGTTGAGCCCACCTCGGCCGAAGTCGAACCCGCTCCTTGGAAGCATCATGAAAAGGACAAAGGCATCAGCGCCAAGTCTGCCATCGAAGCTGGTACACCTAGTATGGTGTGTTCAATACGATGCCCCAAAGCTAGCAAGGTGCACCTACCATCATTTGCACCAATTAAGGAGGAGTGCCTCGATCTAGCCACCGTGTCCTATAGCCGACCATCTGTACCATCCAGAAGGGGAAGGTTGCATCAGGGACCTTAACCTGAGGGCGGCTACCCCCGGACCGAGGTCCTGCTAAACTTTCCCAGCCATGATAACCCACCGGGAAAACAAGGCTCGCAACATAACTCCCTACTATAAGGGGATTGTCCTCGGGAGCACGGCCAACGGCATCCGTTAACCTTCGAGCACCCCAGGAGGGAGAAAACCGAGGCAAGAAGCTGGGAGTGCCGGTGATCTTAAAGGAGGACCCAACAGGTGAGAACAAGGTAAGCAAGGAAAATGGAGGAGAAGGAGATAGAAGCAAAGAAAGTACATGGAGGCTATCGCAAAACTCTCGGAGAGAGTTCCAACGGACACGGCCGTCACGACTCGAGCCTTACTCCTCTCCTATCCTTCCTACTCCATCCTTTACTAAAAACTCTCCTTCAAGCATGGTGACCAAAGAGGGAGCCGCCTTGGTGGATATGTTCCTCTTTACTGTCCGCTGACTTGATCGTCGAAGTGCCCCCGCCAGGATCCCCGGCCCGGTCTCTAACTTTGTTTTGCAGGATCGGGAATCGCTGGATTCTGGGAAACGAAGCTGTCGTTCGGTGCCACATTCAAGCTGTGGGCCACAACGGTAAGAGTGGCAACAGATTGGCACGCCAGGAAGGAGAAAATCCCTTGTCCAAACAAGCCCCCCGCAACTTTGAGAATAGCTCCGTTCGAAGCATGGTGGTAACTCGCACGCGAGATGCCTCCACCAGTCGAGCAGGGGATGCCCCTTCTCCTTTGGCCCACACAGCCTAGAGAGGGAGCTCCCGCTCCACCGTAGCCGCCCCCGGCAGATGGCTAGTACGCTGCACTCGCCCAGCAGATGAAGGTTATGGCCTCGACAGTGAGACAGTTGCAGCACCAGCAATGCTCCCTGGTCACCCAGTCGCAGCAAGGGACCCCTGCAGCCCAAGCCGTCGGCCCCCACGATAGCCTCTGCTCCATCCAAGGTAGGCCGTCGCATCTGCGGGCCACAACTGATCCCGGAGGAAGCCACCAGATCCCCGTGAAGAGAAATCATTCTGGGTCGGTTGACCGGGAGAGCTGGTCCCCGGTCGACGGTAATGCCATCGTCAAGTGCGGCAAACGCCGTCGAGGCAAGCCTCCTCGTCGCGACCATCTTCAACTGTCAACCCCATCTTCTATAGCGGCCTCAATGGAAGGTTCCACTAACGAAGCCATTAGGCGCATGGCCGAGAGGCGCCTAGAAGAACAAGAGCGCAAGCTGGCGGAGCTCTCCGCCAGTTCGCCAACATGCAGGGTTCCTCTAAGGAGCCAGTGGGCTATGATGCCCTACCACTTTCTCCTCAGAAATCCAAGGGGAACCGATCCCGAGTCAGTTCCGTATGCCTCAGGTGGATCCCTATGACAGGACCACCGACCCCCTGGACCACCTAAAGAGCTATAAGGCACTCATGAGAGTCCAAGAAGCGACGAATGCCCTCCTGTGCATCACCTTTTCGGCTACCCTTCGGAAGGTCGCTCGAGTTTTTTTCATCCATCTTGAGCCCTAAAGCATCGACTCCTTCCTGCAGTTGGAGAGGAGATTTGTGGCCCACTTCGATGCCTGTCGGAAGATGCCACGAGAGGTGGATAGCCTCTTTTCTATCAGACAGCAAGATCATGAACCCCTGCAGGAGTACGTGACCCACTTCAAAGCTGCCGCCCTTGAGATCTACAGTCTAGACAAGCCTGTCGCCATGCTGGCATTGAAGAGAGGGCTCAAAACCTCTCGCCTGACCTACTCCTTGGACAAGAAGCCGTCGAAGATGTACTATGATCTCCTTCTCCATGTCCATAAGTACATCCATACCGAGGAGGCCGACCACACCAGAAGGGAACTGGATGGGAAGCCTCCAAATAAGCCGACCCCGAGAGAAGCACCCGAGATGCGGAGACCTGGGCCATTCGTAGACTTCCACTCGGGATCAAAGTTGAAGGGTGGTCCCATCCCAGAGGAGACTTTCACTCCCTTCCTCGCTCCAAGGTCAAAAATCTTGATGGAAATCAAGGACAAGCACTACCTACGCCGACCTCCCCCACTGAAGTCGTTAAGCGATCATAATAGGACAAAGTATTATCAATTCCATCATGACCACGGCCATGACATCGAGGACCACCACAACCTAAGCAGGAAAATCGAAGACCTGATAAGGAGGGGCTACCCCAGAAAGTTCGTGAGGGGCGAGGCTTCGGTGGAGAATCAGCCACTTGCAGCTCTTCCCCCTGTCCTAGCAATTGACAATCAACCCATCGAGAAGCCTGTGGGTATGATATTTTGGGAAATAGAGCACACCCCTAAGAGATCCCGGGAGGGAGAGAGTCTAGAAAATATACTCTCCTTTATGAAGGGGAAGAAAAGTGAGGAAGAAAATGTAAATGATGATGTCATGGTGGTCGAAATGACCATTGCCAGGCATCTTGTAAGATAGGTTATGGTCAATAGTGGGAGCTCGACTGATATCCTTTTCTACAATGCTTTCTCTCAGATGAACTTGTCTTCTGATCGACTAAGACCAGTGCACACCCCTCTCGTGGGTTTTACTGGAGATTCCATGGGAGTCGAGAGAGAGATCACTCTCTCCGTCACAATCGAGTCACCACCCCGACAGAGTACGGTCATGATGACCTTCACTGTCATTAGGCTCCCATCGCCTTAAAATGTAATTCTTGGCCGTCTCGGGCTCAACTTACTTGATGCGGTCATATCCACTAAATGACTATTGGTGTAATTCCCGACCCCCTATGGCGTGGGAGAGATGAGGAGAGCATCTCAACCGGTCCAACATTGCCTGCAGGCCATCCTCGGGGCCCGAAGCACCGAGGACGATCCCGGTGTCGACGACCTCGACCAAAGGGTGCAAGACCCTAGGGGTGGCCCCGTCGAACATTTTTTGACGTATCCCCTCGACTCGGACCCGTTGATGACGGTGCAGGTAGGAGCCCAGCTACCTGAAAAAGAACGAGCCCGCCTGTTGAGTTTCCACCAAGCGAATGCGAATGTGTTCACCTGGACTGCGATTGATATGCCGGGGTTTCTCCTTGATATGATCACTCACAAGCTGAATGTTGACCCAAAGTGCTGCCTAGTTCGGCAGAAGAATAAAAGCTTTGCCTCAGAAAGACAGAAGGTGATCAATGATGAAGTGTAGAAGCTCCTCATGGCCGGGTTCGTTCATGAAGTACAATACCCTAGCTGGTTAGCGAACGTGGTCATGGTCAAGAAGAGCAACAGGAAATGGAGGATCTGTATAGACTACACCGATCTCAACCATGCTTGCCCGAAGGACAGCTTCCCTCTTCTGAAGATCGACCAACTCATGGATGCCACCTCGGGGAACCACTTACTCTCCTTCATGGATGCGCTCTCTAGGTACAACCAGATTCGAATACATCCGGAGGACGAGGAGCGCACTGTCTTCATCATGGATCATGGGATGTATTGCTACAGAATGATGCCGTTCGGCCTGAAGAATGCTGGCGAAGTGCACTTTTGGCATGGCAGCTGGAAAGTTCCTTGGCTTCATGGCAACCTAGAGAGGGATCGAGGCCAACCTAGAAAAGGTCTGAGCAATTCTTGATATGGAGCATCCCGCCTCCAAGAAGCAAGTCCAGCAACTCACTAGCCGTATAGCGACCTTGAGCCAGTTCATCTCACGATCTGCCGACCGCTGCTAACCCTTCTTCAAGGCACTACGGAAGATGCATGACTTCATCTGGACAAAGGACTGCTAGGAAGCCTTCGAGGAGCTGAAGAAGACCCCGGCGTCACCACCACTGCTCTCCCAGCTGGAAGATGGAGAAGAGCTCCTCCTGTACATGGCGGTCACCCCGAGAGCCGTCAGATCAGTCTTGGTCCACACGGATGGAGATGGAGTCCAGAGGCCAATATATTATACTAGCAAGCTTCTCCACGATGCCGAGGTCAGGTATTCTCGTTCCAAGAAATTAATTTTTGCACTCATCATGTCTACCCAACGTCTCATGCCTTACTTCCAAGCACACCCGATCATAGTTTTGATGGACCAACTACTGAAGGCCATACTTAGTCGCCCCGGCACATCTGGATGTCTGGCAAAGTGGGTGCTGAAGCTTAGTGAATTTGACATTACCTACCGGCCGAGGTCGTCCATGAAGGCACAGATACTGGCTGACTTCCTGGTCTAGTGCATAGGTCTAGGCGAGGAGCCATAGGAGATCTTCCAAGAGCAACAGACGGGACCCAAACTGGAGGGGGATATCTGGGTCCTGCATATGGACGGAGCATCCAACGCCAAGGGAAGCGAAGCCGAACTCATTCTCACCAACAGCGAAGGAGTCATCGTCGAGTGTGCACTCCGTTTTCAGTTCGCAACCACAACAACCAAGCAGAGTATGAGGCGCTTCTCAAGGGACTGAGAGTCTCTAGCGAGCTGGGCGTACCCAACTTGAAAGTCTTCACCGACTCATAATTGGCGACCAGGCAGGTCTCGAGAGAATTTGAGGCCCGGGACCCTCAAATGTCAAAGTACCAGCTAACCCTCAAATGTCGAAGTACCTAGAGATGGTATGCACAAGTGCAGCGAGCTACAGGTGCTTCAGCATCTCCCATATTCCACGTGGAGAGAATGCTCGCACTGACGCCCTCTCCGGTTGGCGACCCTGTCGGACACATCCTTGGGGTGTGCCTATATCGAGCATCTTCAGGCCCCAAGCTATGAAGCACCTGGAGAAGTCTAGCAAGTCGCCCCGGAGCCCAGCTGGATGGACAAGTGTATCAGGTACATCATCGATGGGACCTTGCCCGAAGATCGCATTGGGGTCAGCCTCATCAAGAGGAAGGCCACACGCTTCGTGCTAATGGATGGGCAACTCTACCGAAGGTCCTACTCCTACCCCTCCTGAAGTACCTGAGACCTTCGGAGGTGGCCTTCGTACTCCAGGAGATACACGAAGGCCTATGCAAAAATCATGTGGGGGGCAAAACATAAGCATACAAGGCCCTCCACCAGGGGTACTATTGGAAAACCATGAGAGAGGATGCAGCAGACTTCATAAAGAAGTGCGACCGATGCCAGCGCCATGCTAGCATGCAATGTCAACCGGCTGCACCACTCTCCCAGCTCTTCTCCCCCTGGCCATTCACCCAGTGAGGCATGGACATCCTTGGTCCTTTTCCTCCCGCACCCAAGCAGCGCAAGTTCCTAATAGTTGTCATCGACTACTTCACTAAGTGGGTCGAGACCAAACCGCTAGCATGGATCACGGAGGCCAATGTTAGCAAGTTCTTTTGGAAATCAATCATATGCCGATTCGGACTCCCTCATACCATCATCACCGATAATAGACGACAGTTCGACAATCGGGAGTTCGAGAAGTTTTGCGATAACCTCAACATCCGCCATCACTTCACCTCGGTGGCCCATCCTCAGACCAACGGATAGGCCGAGGTGACTAACTGGACCATCCTTCAAGGACTCCAGACCAAGCTAGACCAAGCCAAAGGTAAATAGACTGAAAAACTTCCCAGTGTCCTATGGTCATACCATACAATGCCCCGAATGGCCACAGACAAGACACCCTTTAACATCATCTTCGGTGCGGAAGCCATGATCCCAGTGAAACTAAGTCTACCCACATTGCGAGTGGAGTAGTATGATGAAGCTGAGAACCCAGCTCGACTCCTACTCAACCTGGACCTCCTTGAAGAAATAAGGGATAAGGCTCGACTCCGGATGGCAGCCTACCGATAATGAGTGGCTCGGTATTACAACTCCAAGGTGAAGCCAAAGACCCTCCGTCCTAACGATCTAATACTGCGATGCGTAGAGGCCTCCCAACCTCGAGAATGCGGTAAGCTTTCTTCAAACTAGGATGGTCCTTATAGAGTGGTCAAGGCCCTTCCTCATGGGGCCTACTACCTCACCGAGCTCGATAGAGCCCGCTTCCCACAGACTTGGAATGCCAGCAACTTGAGGATGTACTACCAATGATGTAAAGCTTCCTCTTGTTAATAATAAAATTCTTTTTAGCACAACAGTTGCCTTTATCTCACAGGAATGCTTTTGCCCGACCCCAGGTCTGGCAACCGAAGACGGGAGACCTAAGAGTCCCACAAACAACCCGCTGGAACCCAAATCAGCAAAGTCAAGACCGGAAACTCTTGAAGCCTGGCACCTTAAGACCAGAAACTCCTGAAGCCCGTCACCTCAAGCCCAAAAACTCCTGAAGCCTGGCACCTTAAGACCGGAAACTCCTAAAGCCCGGCATGTCAAGACCGGAAACTCCTGAAGCTGGCATCTCAAGATTGAAAACTCCTGAAGCCCGGCATCTTAAGACCAGAAACTTCCGAAGCCCGGAACCTCAAGACCGGAAACTTTCGAAGCCCGGCACCTCAAGATCGGAAACTCCTGAAGCACGATACCTCAAGATGGGAAACTCCAGAAGTCCTGCACTTTTTGCCCTACTCACAGTCCTGAGACATCGATCGGGAAATTCTATGAATCCCGCCATCTATCGCCTGGACTCACAGTTTGGCCTCTCGAACCAGAGAGCTTTTGAAGCCCTCCCTTCGAGCCAAGAGTAGAGGCTAAATTCATCACTAAGGTCAAGCTCCCCATTAAAGTCGCACCCTGACTCCCGGCATGGACGGAAGGACCCTTAAACAGGCCACCAGCCCTGGGAAGGCCCCCAAAGTCCTCCAGTTGGTGCCCCAATTTAGTCCAGACGACCCCTTCGGGGACTTCCATATCCCTTCTAAGTCATCTGATATGACTGAGGCCTCCTAGAGAGGACCGAAATTTGGAGCCCCCGGATGGTTGGACCTAGACATGACCTGAGTTCGTGAAATTACAGGAAGATGCATGAAGCACAAAAGGAACAAATGATTAAAATGCAAGGTAAGAAGACATGAAGAAAAAAGACTTCATTGCATAAGGGGTTTACAACATGAAAGAACCCCCGACAAGCTGGGCAATCCCAAAAATAAAGTTAAAAACCATATCCTAAGTACAAAAGTCAGAAGGGTGAAGGCCCCCAGGAGGTCACTACACTGCCGGCTCCTTCCCAGGTCGGTGCGCCGGGCCGTTGGTATCCACTTGGGCCTTTGCCGGCGAGGCCATCTGCTCGACCGACTGCTCGGCGGTCACTGCCTCTGTTGCCCCTAACGGGGTCCCCGCCTCTTCTGATTGCTCCCCCGCGTCGCTAATGGCGATGCCCTCCAAGTTGAGCTCCGGGAAAGCCGACGCCACCTTCTCCCGGTAGGCCTCGAATCCCTTTATGAAGGAGTCCACGGCTGCCTCGTGGACCTCATCGTCGTACTTTTGCGAGGCCCAGAACTTGGGCACGACCTCGAAGGCTTCCTTCTTGGCACCCTCCATCAACGCCATTACCCCCTTGCCTTCTCGTTGGTCGCCGCCAACTCAGCAATAACTTCATTCACTTGGGCCTCGAGGGTTCGGGATCATCCCTTAAGATGGGACACCTCCACCGTGGACTCCACTGCACGGCGCTTCATTCGAGCCTTCTCCTCGGCTAGGGACGCTTTGAGTTCCCTGACATGCCCCTTGGCCCTGGATAGGTCACGTTGAAGGGACTTGTTAGTCCCCCTCATCTCCTACCCCTTCTCCATCATGGTCTTCATGTCGGTTGCAAGGGAGCCCAGTCGCTTATCCTTCTGGGCCTCCCTCTTCACCCAGTTGGTGCAGAAGTCTCGGAGCATGAGCATGTCAATCCCTATTTGCATCGAAAAGAAGGTTAGTCCAAGTGACTCAACTGGAATATTAAAGAAGCAAAACACTCACCGAGAAGAGTTGGGGAATTATGCCAAGTATGGCCACCGTGTAGTCCTTGCCTGCCCTCACGCGACGGTCCCAGGGCTGAACGATGTATTCCATCATCCTTTCCGCTAGGGTGGGGTCTTGGATGATCGAGGCATTCATGGAGACCCCCGTCGATGCGTGCCGGGGTCCGGGGGATGAAGGTGCCGAGGTAGCCTCGATGCTCGATGGAATGGCCCGTGAAGGGACCCCGGTCGCTGTTATGGGATTCGCCACCATGGTCGATGGCACAGGAGGTGGAGCAGGCTGCTCGTCTCCCCTCCCCTCCTCGACCTCGACAACTTTTGGGGAGGGTGCTCGCTGTTGTGGAGGTCTGGGAACTGGATCAACCACCCTCACCTCTGAAGACAGAGTGGGCTCGGACCCCTACCCAGGCTTCACTCGGGTCTTCTTCGGTGGAGTCTCCCTGGACCCGGCCAAAGAGCTCCTTTTGCGAGCGGACTCTATCAAACGCTCGACCGAGTACTTCATTCCTGCAAGAAAAAAGGAAAGAGAGTCTGCTCCAAGTCAAAAGGCAAAAAGAAGAGAAGGGACACATCTGGTAGAGACTCACCAAGTTCTCGGATCGGGCTGACCCCGGCCTCAAACAAGTTCTGCTCCAATAGCAGAACATCTAGGGAGGGGAGATCGTCACTAATCAACTAGGTGAAGACCTCCTGGTCGGCAGATTCCACTTGGGAGTTACGGTTCGAGGACCGGTCCGGATCACTCCAAACTAGTCAACACCCTTGATCGAGGTAAAAAAGTATCGGTTCTTCCATCCCTTTATGGAAGTGGGGAGGTCGAACCTGAGGCACTTAGGCCAGGGTGAAAGAAACCACCACCCATCATCGGTGGGGTGGCGCTTCAGGGTGAAGAGAGCCCTAAACAAGGAAAAACGGGCAACAAACCCATGGAAGTGACTGAAAATGATGAAGGTTGCAATGACCCTGATGGCATTGGTGGCCAACTAGGCTGGGACAAGGTAGAAGTTATTGAAGAAGGAAAGGAAAAAAGGGTGAAGAGGAAAACGAAGGCCCCCAATGAGGAACACTTTGTAGAAAGCAATTCGTCCCGGACCACTCTACATGGCCCGTTTCCCTGGCATCAGGAGCGAGAGCCGGATAGATACCGGGACCCCGTATGTCTCCTGGATCAGAGAAAGGTCCTCTTCGATCATCGTCAAAATGATGCCGAAGGGACCGGTCGAAGCCACTAGCGCCGGAGGAGTGACAGCAGGAACAGAGGAAGAAGGAAGAACCCTAGGACTTCCTATAACAATCCCAGTGGGATGCAGGTTCCTTCGAAACACAAGAGGAACTTCATTCTCCTCATCGGAGGATGGAGTCCTCGGTCAAGAAGGGCCTACTTTGGTGGGATTGCTAGAGGATCGGAGGGTTCAACCCGAAGGAGCCATTCAAGGAAGAAGGAACGAAGACGAAGGGGATGGAAGACCTAAAAAAAAGGTTTTGGCTTGCCTGAAAGAAAAGGGAAGGACTTGGACACTACCGGTTGGAAAGAAGAAGAAGAAGAAAAAGGAAGGAAGGATGCAGGGACTGACCTGTTTATTTTGAAGAGAGAGGACAGCCAAGGAAGAAGAAACTCTGAACCGCCGACGAGCATGAGAAGTTTGAAAGAGCAAGTTTGTGGAAAGTCCTCTCTCCTTTCAAAACTGATGGATAGCGGCTATATGTCCTTTTTGCATCTCCGCCATCAGATGAGCGCCACATGTCGGGGATGGCCTGCGGCGACACTTCGATATGCTAAAAATTGCCTCGGGTTTGGCACCAGCAATTATGATTCCTTAGACTTGCGGACGTGGTGCCCGTGCATTGGACCTCAAGGCACGACCTGCGAATTGGCGGTGATCACGGCAATAATGGCACCAAATTTTCGTCTTTCCATGTAAGCTCTGCATTTACTCCCTTCATCCCAGTCACGATACTTCGATAGGACTTGGGAGTGGAGCACACTGTTGACTTTGGTTTTGATTATGACAAAACACTTAAGTATATTTAAGTACTAATTATGCATTAAGTGTGTAAATCAGATATAGGTACTAAAGATTTAATTTTGAAGAAGTTTTAGCACTGATGTAGCCAAGTGTTGACTCATGAAATCCACGTGTCGACTCAAAGTGTCGACTCATGAACAGTGAAGTGTTGATTCAAGGCTTGAGACCAAACAGGATACAGAACATTGTGATTTCAGGAGTTTGGTCAAGTGTCGACTCACGGATTCAAAGTGTCGACTCAAGATATCGACTCACTAGATGAAATGTCGACTCACCAGTGCAGAGCAGAAGACTTTAAAAAATATTTTTGATCAAGTGTCGAATCAAGGAAATGAAGTGTAGATACTTGAAAATGAAGTGTCGACGCACGAAGGTCAAGTGTCGACACTTGGACTGTAATGGCTAGTTTTTCTGAAGTACAGAACTTTCCCAACTTGGCTCCAATGGTTAGTTTTTCCTCCTTAACGTCTACAAACAGTCATTTAAGTGTTGGAGGTTATTTAAACACTTGGAAAAGCAATTCTAAAGAAGAGGAAAGAGGATCCATGGTTTGAAAGATAAATCCTTTGGTTTTCAAGTGAAAATATGTGAAGGATATTTTAAGGATCCATTTGTTGAGATGTTGAGCCTCCAAGGATTTAAAGAGGATAGGGAGCTTCCAGGAGCAACATCTTCAAGCATCCATTGAAGCTTCTACAACATGGAGACAAGCTCAACATCAACAATCAATGTGCCGCAACGAAATATTTGCTTTGTAAGAAAGCTTTTTATTTTTCATTCTTACATTATTATATTTAGGTTGATGATGAGCCTTGAGAAAACCATTAAGGTTGTTGGTGAGCCTATGTGATAAAAACCAATAAGGGTTTTGACTTGTTAGCCCGTAAAACAAGTTGGGTTGTTGATTAACCTGGAAAACCATCGAGGTTGTTGGTGAGCCCTTAAAACCAACTAAGTTGTTGGTAAGCTTGTAAAACCAACAAAGTTTTTGGTTAGCCTAGAAAACCAAGGGATTGTTGGTGAGCCCGCAAAACCAACAAGGTTTTTGGTTAACCTGGAAAACCAAGGATGATGCAGGACTAATATGCATGTAATTATTTTTGTGTGTTTTATATGTGAAGTTAAGTGATTAAATCCCGAAAATCAGATCAAAATAAGTTGTAGGAAATTCTATATGAATTTTAAAAGCTACGCATGCAGATTAGGACCTAGAAAAGCAGTAAAGAGGGATCACCGAGGCTGAGAAGCCTCGATTAGGGCTAGTTCTCCCACAATAAAACTACTGGTGGCAGAGGGGGTGTACCTGAAAATGTTTGATGCGCCCGGTGAAGATCGCAGCGAAGAGATCTCTCATCCTCGATGGATGCGACCTGGAAAATCAAGTCAGAGACCCGCGGATACCCGGCTTTCTGCTCGGTGATCCGATTGCGGCCCTGGTGGAGTCATTGGATTCGTAGAAACTCGGGGACCTACAAACAACCGTCAGGGGTGAGAAAACAAGGTTGGGAGCACAAGACAAACTGAGAAATAGGGTAGCAAGGGCGTGGGAAGAGGAGGCTTGGATGAAGGCTGGAGACAGTTGCAACACCGGGAAGAAGAAGACACCAAAAACCCTTAAGCACAAAGCAAGGTAGCACAAAGCAATTGTAGAAAACTTAGGTATATTTTGTATCAATAATCTATCTTAATACAAGAGACTAGGGTCCTTTAAATAGACTCATAGTCTTGGCCCCCAAGTTAGGTTAAAAGAGACATTACATTGGAGTTTGAATCCCTATTCAACTCTAGCTAGAAAAATAAGGAAAGCTTGGTAGAAAAAAAATCCCTAAAAACTCTCTCATCCTCTCTTGACTTGGTCAACACTCCAAGGATGCCTAGGGGCGTGTTGGGCTTCTAAGAGTAGCAAGGGGCCGGCCCAAAGGGGTTTGGGCGCATAGACTTGGGCCTCTGGAAGCTGGGGTGGCCTGATAACCAGGTAGCAGGAATATTCCCTGGTATCTTGCTTCTTAAGGGCTTGGGCTTAGTGCCTGGGCTTGATTTCTTTGGACTAGGATGCAAGTGGACCTCTGGAATCATGGATACCCTGGTCTATGAATATATTCTGGCATCTGGAAGGGAATCTGGACATCTGGAGGGCATCTGCAAGGAATCAAGGATTTTGGAAGACATCTTGAATCCTGTGGTGTCACACAAAATCCCATAATTTGATTTCTTCTATTGGGCCTTCCATGGTCTTCATGTCTTCAGTTGGGTTGGTCTTCATGTCTTCAGTTGGGTTGGTCTCCACTTACAGGACTGACTACTTGAGCTGACTAGTACAGGACTCTAACAACTCAGATGGACTAAACTTTATTACAAATGGGATGCTGCTAATTGATCCAGATGGACTATCTGTCCCCACCAATTCTCGCAGGGTGGGAGGAACTCGACCCTGTCGAGTGAAGATCAGGCTGGCTTACATATCTCTCGAGAAGGTCTGGGCTGAGGCGTTGCAAGTCCTCTCGAGAAATTCACGAATCGTTCGACTCGGCCGGCCTTGCCATCAGACCAGGAAGCGTTGATAGCCGTGGCCCCTGGTCGTAATGGCTTGATCATCTAGGATACGCTCGATCCGTTCTTCTCTCTCAGGCCAATTAATTAGTGGACACTCTGGGTTAGGGTCACTCACAATGGAAAGTAATAGATCCAAAGGCCTCACTATGTATCACTATCGGTTCCCTGTACTCAACCAGATCTGTGATATTGAAGGTAGAACTAATGCCCAAATCCGGAGGCAAATCTAATACATAGGCATTTGGTCCAACCTTCTTTAACACTTTAAAAGGTCCAGCTCTGCAAGCATGAATCTTCTTTTTTTTTTTAGGCCTAAGCCTAACCAAGATAGAATCCACTACATCAAATTCCTTGACCTTTCTTCGAGAAATTAGCCAGCTTGTTTAAAAATTAGTGCAGGTGGTGAACATGCTGGGTACATGCAGACTCCTAACAAGTGATGCAAAGGACTCAAACTAATACTTAATAGACTCGACTATGCATTCCTATGGAAGGAAATTTTATTGCACTCTTTAGACCTAAACCTAAGAGATTATAGGTTCTCTAGGTTTGATCCTAGCTTGACAAGCACATGAAAACTTACAATGAGCTCCTAGCAAATTCCAAAGGGTATGCCAGAAGTATAATGCAAACCTAACATGCGTCATGAATGCATGCAGTATGCTAATCTCAACTAAATGCAATCTAATGATCTTAGAAATGCTAGAGATGTCTGGAAAGGATAGAAAATAGGAAGTGGGTTCAGAATTAGTTTAATAGGGTAGAGAAAAAAGTTCTGGGTTAGTTGGATAAAGTATGATAATAGAAGGCATGTCAGGGACTAATCCTAGACTAATGACGTTAACCTTATGAGGTTGAGGTCTATCTACAGGATTTGCATAATGGAAGGATGGGTTACTAATCTCAGGGAAGAGGTCCTTAATGGGAACTATGACAGGGGGCCCATCTTGGGGATACTGATTCATAGAGATCAAGTCCTTAATAAATTCTTCTGGTTATGGTATTTTAGGACTAGACTCTATAATTTGGCTCTCCTCCATGGTTTCCTCAGGTAAGGTTCTAGTAGTAGTATCTAAGTTCTCCTCCACTAATTGTTCTTCCATTACAAGTTCCTTATAGGTGGCCTCTTTAGGTTTCTCAATGGGCTCAGGAGTTTCTTTCTCTAAATTTTCAAGGGGTTCATCCTCCTCAAAGTCTTCTCCTTCATATTCGTCTACTAAACTAGGATCAGCTTCATACACTTCTATCTCAGGCTCTTTAATGGGTTCTGGGGTTTCTTCCTTGCAAACTAATGGGTAGGAGTAGTAGGCTGATTTAAAGGAAGTCGGCTAGGTTTGGACTTAGGCTCAAGGGAATTATCTTTATTGGACTTAGATTGATTGATCCTGAATTCCCTCTAATATAACTCGAATTCCCTAGCTAGGTGATAGGCTTCCTCTAGGTCCTTAATTTGATAATGATACAGCTCCCACTGGATATCCCTATGCAGGCCATCCTGAAATCTAGCCATGATCTTAGACTTGGGTTCGACTGTGTTACATTTCCTACTAAACTCATTAAATTGGTCAATGTACTCAGACACAGTCATGATCCCTTGTTTCAATTTATACCATTGGTCTAAAAGTTTGTATTCGTAAGACTCACCTAGGTATTCCTCTCTCAATTTACTTCTCATGGCTTTCCAGGTACGTATTTCTTTTCCCCATCGATAACATTCATCCTCAATATATTTCCAATGTTGCTTGGCATATTTGATTAACCCATGTGCAGCCAAACTAATCTTATCTAACTCTAACATCCCAGTATACTCAAAGCGCTGATCCATCATATCCTCCCATTCAATATACATCTTAGGATATGGTCTTCCATCAAACAGGGGTACATAAGGTTGGGTGCTCCTAATGGGTTGTTCATCTTGGTTCAGGTAATCATAATTGGGTCTCCTATGGTTAGGTTCTAAGGATGGATCAAGGTATGGGGTTCTCCTAGGGCTGGGCTCCCTATATGGGTCAGAGTATTGGGTTCCCCTAGGATTGGGCTTCCTATATGAGTCAGAGTATTGGGTTGTCCTAGGGTTGAACTCCCTATATGGGTCAGAGTATTGGGTTCTCCTAGGGTTGGACTCCCTATATGGGTCAGAGTATTGGGTTCTCCTAGGGTTGGACTCCCTATATGGGTCAGAGTATTGGGTTCTCCTAGGGTTGGACTCCCTATATGGGTCAGAGTATTGGGTTCCCCTAGGATTGGACTCCATGGTCACATTAGTTGAATTGGATTAAATCTACTAGCATTGGGTTCCTAATGCAATCAAACACACACATCGACTCCTAAGCTAGTGCTCATGCAAGACTCGGTCAAACTAACTACAGCTCTCTAGACCTAGAGTTAAAAACTAGGTGCTCAATCAGGGTGGCAAACTAGCCTATAGTAACCCTGTACTCAGCCAGGCAGGTGTAAGGGGAGTGTTAGGTCCCTGATTGCAAATCCTAGACACTAATCAAAGATTAGCTAGGTAGGCGGACCAGCACACAAGCCCTTCGGAACTGAATCCCTGAACCACCGTTATAGACACTAAGCACAAGGCACACACAGGTTAGTTTGACATAGTGATCTAACACTAGCCTGGACCTAACCAATTGGTATCCCTAGCCTACTAGGACAAATTAAGTCTAATAAATTTTAAGTTAGGCTTGAGACTGAATGCAGGGGATGTGGTTTTGGGCTAAGAAGAGGTTATCAACTCCTCCCCTTATCTGGTATAGCAAGAGTGCCTTTAAAGATAGATTATGCAATGATGGCAGGCAGATGATGCAAATTAGGGTTAGATGTTTTGGTAGCTTTTTATATATGTAATTTTTTTAAAATTTTTTCTTTTTTGTCCTTTTGTAGAGATATGATTTGCAGCACATGACCTAATATGCTAGAAACATACTAAAAATAAAAGATATGTAAAGAGATGCTAAACAAAACCCTAAACCTTCCAAAATTGTCTTGCTGAAAAAAACAGAGCCAAAAATTTATAGGCAGTATTTCGGCCTATAGAAACTGCATATATCAAAAAAAATCTGAAAAAACTTTATAAAATAATTTGAATTGAATTTTTGAAGTTTTGAGTAGAAATAAATAATTAAAAGAATAGAGTATATACGGACTATAAAAGATGCAGAAAACAAGCCCTAATCTAAGCTCTGATACCAAATGATGTGGGACTAATATGCATGCAATTATTTTTGTGTGTTTTATATGTGGAGTTAAGTGATTAAATCCCAAAAATCAGATCAAAATAAGTTGTAGGGAATTCTATATGAATTTTAAAAGCTACGCATGCAGATTAGGACATAGAAAAGCAGTAAAGAGGGATCGCCGGGGCTGAGAAGCCTCGGTTAGGGCTAGTTCTCACATAATAAAACTACTGGTGGCAGAGGGGGTGTACCTGAAAATGTCTGATGCACTCGGTGAAGATTGCAGTGAAGAGATCTCTCGTCCTCGATGGATGCGGCCTGGAAAACCAAGTCCGAGACTCGCGGATACCTGGCTTTCTGCTCGATGGTCCGATTGCAGCCCGGGTGAAGTCGTTTGATTCGTAGAAACTCGGGGACTTGCAAACAACCGTCAGAGGTGAGAAAACAAGGTTGGGAGCATAAGAAAACTCAGAAATAGGGCAGCAAGGGCATGGGAAGAGGAGGCTTGGATGAAGGCTGGAGGCAGTTACAACATCGGAAAGAAGAAGACACCAAAAATTCTTAAGCACAAAGCAAGGTAGCACAAAGCAATTGTAGAAAACTCAAGTATATTTCATTTCAATAATCTATCTTCATTCAAGAGACTAGGGTCCTTTAAATAGACTCATAGTCTTGGCCCCCAAGTTAGGTTAAAAGAGACATTACATAGGAGTTTGAATCCCCATCCAACTCTAGCTAGAAAAATAAGGAAAGCTTGGTAGAAAAAAAATCCCTAAAAACTCTCTCCTCCTCTCTTGACTTGGTCAACACTCCAAGGATACCTAAGAGGGCGTGTTGGGCTTCTAAGTATAGCAAGGGGCCGGCCTAAAGAGGTTTGGGTGCATGGACTTGGGCCTCTGGAAGCTGGGGTGGCTTGGTAGCCAGTAGCAGGAATATTCCCTGGTATCTTGCTTCTTAAACGCTTGGACTTGGCTCCTGGGCTTGATTTCTTTGGGCTAAGATGCAGGTGGACCTCTGGAATCATGGATGCCCTGGTCTATGAATATACTCTGGCATCTGGAAGGAAATCTGGGCATCTGGAGGGTATCTGCAAGGAATCAGTATTTTCGGAAGACATCTTGGATCCTGTGGTGTCACACAAAATCCCATAATCTGATTTCTTCTACTGGGCCTTCCATGGTCTTCATGTCTTCAGTTGGGTTGGTCTTCATGTCTTCAGTTGGGTTGGTCTCCACTTGGACTGGCTTGGTCTTCTCTTGTACTTGGGCTGACATATACAGGACTCAGGAAGAAGACTAGCTCAACATGAGCTGACTAGTACAGGACTCAAGTGATAAAATAACAACTCAGATGGACTAAATCTTTATTACAAATGGATTCTGATGCTGCTAATTGATTCACAGAGGGTTGAGAAGCTTCTGTCTTATTTTGGTGCCTCTGGTGTCCCCACCAAAGGAGTTTTGGTGAGCCCGTGAAAACCAAGGGGTTTTTGGTTAGCCCATGAAAACCAAGGGGTCTTGACTTGTGAGCCCGAAAAACAAGTTGGCGCAATATGTATGATTATAGTGAATTCCCAAGAAAAACTTGGGGAGTGCATGTAGGTTCCTTGTAGTGCACCAAACCACTATAAATTATTTTATGTTTGTGATTGTTTTATTCTTGCATTTACTTCTTAATTTTCGCTGCACATTATCTTGATTTTACAAACACATGTTTTGAATTGGCACATTATTTGAAGTATTACGAAAAAGTTTTAAAGTCCAATTCATCCCTCCTCTTGGGTTGCATCATCATCCCTGGCCTACAAGTGGTATCAGAGCCCTGTACTCTTTTTGAAAATCTAATAGTTTTGAGTTAAAGATCATGGCATACCAAGTTTGAAAATTTTGAGATTTTTGAAAAATTTTGAAAAGAATTTACAAATCATATGTTGAGGGAGAGCTTTTGAAAAATTATTTTTAGATCATATTTTGAGGGGAAGCTCAATGTTTTTCATTACTATATTGCTCTATGCTTATAGTTAATTTTAGATCATGTTATATTTATTTTTGAGCTTACCTTATTTATATACTTAATAGTTTTGTCATTATCAAAAAAGGGGAGATTGTTGACTCTGGTTTTGATTATGACAAAACACTTAAGTATATTTGAGTACTAATTATGCATTAAGTGTGTAAATCAAATATAGGTACTCAAGATTTAATTTTGAAGAAGTTTCAGCACTGATGCAGCCAAGTATCGACTCAAAGTATCGACTCATAAATAGTGAAGTGTCGACTCAAGGCCTGAGACCAAACAGGATACAGAACGTTATGATTTCAGGAGTTTGGTCATGTGTCGACTCATGGATTCAAAGTGTTGACTCAAGGTGTTGACTCACCAATGTAGAGCAGAAGACTTTAGAAAAATATTTTTGATCAAGTGTCGACTCAAGGAAATGAAGTGTTGACACTTGAAAATGAAGTGTCGACTCACGAAGATTAAGTGTCGACCTTGGACTGTAACGACTAGTTTTTCTGAAGTACAGAACTTCCCCAACTTGGCTCCAACGGCTAGTTTTTCCTTCCTAACGGCTACAAACGGTCATTTAAGTATTAGGAGGTTATTTAAATACTTGGGGAAGCAATTTTAAAGAAGAGGGAAGAGGATCCATGGTTTGAAAGATAAATCCTTTGGTTTTCAAGTGAAAATATGTGAAGGATATTTTAAGGATCCATTTGTTGAGATGTTGAGCCTCCAAGGATTCAAAGAGGAGAGGGATCTTCCAAGCGCAACATCTTCAAGCATCCATTGAAGCTTCTACAACATGGAAACAAGCTCAACATCAATAATAATGTGCCTCAACGAAATATTTGCTTTGTAAGAAAGCTTTTTATTTTTCATTCTTATATTATTGTATTTAGGTTGATGGTGAGCCTTGAGAAAACCATCAAGGTTGTTGGTAAGCCTATGTGATAAAAACCAACAAGAGTTTTGACTTGTTAGCCCGCAAAACAAGTTTGGTTGTTGGTTAGCCCGGAAAACCATCAAGGTTGTTGGTTAGCCCATAAAATCAACTAGGTTGTTGGTGAGCCTGCAAAACCAACAAGGTTTTTGGTTAGCCTGGAAAACCAAGGGGTTGTTGGTGAGCCCGCAAAACTAACAAAGTTTTTGGTTAGCTTGGAAAATCAAGGGGTTTTTAGTGAGCCTGTGAAAACCAAGGGATTTTTGGTTAGCCTATGAAAACCAAGGGGTCTTGACTTGTAAGCCCGGAAAACAAGTTGGCTGTAATCTATATGATTATAATGAATTCCCAAGAAAAACTTGGGGAGTGGATGTAGGTGCCTTGGAGTGCACCGAAACACTATAAATTGTTTTGTGTTTGTGATTATTTTATTCTTGCATTTACTTCTTAATTTTCGATACACCTTATCTTGATTTCACAAACACATGTTTTAAATTGGCACATTATTTGAAGTATTGTGATAAAGTTTTAAAGTCCAATTCACCCCCCCTCTTAGGTTGCATCATCATTTCTGGGCAATACACACCTCGGATCCAGCTAGCAGCGAAGCGGGTAAATGTCGCCATGTCGGATTCTTCCCGAGCTCCCCTGCCAAGTGGCTCACCCAAAGTCGAGCCCACCTCGATCGAGGTCGAGCTCAGCATCTCAGCTCCTTCACCAGGTGGCTCCCTAAGGGTTGAGCCCACCTTGGCCAAAGTCGAGCTCCCTCCACTCCTTCACTAGGTGGCTCCCCAAGGGTTGAGCCAACCTCGGCCGAAGTCGAGCTCCCTCCACTCCTTCGCTAGGTGGCTTCCCAAGGGTTGAGCCCACTTCGACCGAAGTCAAGCCATCTCAGCTCCTTCGCCAGGTGGCTCCCCAAGAGTTAAGCCCACATTGATCGAAGTCGAGCTCCCTCCGCTCCTTCGCCGGGTGGCTCTCCAAGGGTCGAGCCCACCTCAATCGAAGTCGAGCCATCTCAGCTCCTTCGCCAGGTGGCTCCCCAAGGGTGGAGCCCACCTTGGCCAAAGTCGAGCTCCCTCCACTCCTTCGCTAGGTGGCTCCCCAAGGGTCGAGCCCACCTCAACCGAAGTCGAGCTCCCTCCGCTCCTTCACCAGGTGGCTCCCCAAGGGTTGAGTCTACCTCGATCGAAGTCAAGCTCCCTCCGCTCCTTCACCAGGTGGCTCCCCAAGGGTCAAGCCCATCTCAGTCGAAGTCGAGCCATCTCAGCTCCTTCGTCAGGTGGCTCCCCAAGGGTTAAGCCCACCTCGATGGAAGTTGAACTCCCTCAACTCCTTCGCCAGGTGGCTCCCAAGGGTCGAGCCCACCTCAGCCGAAGTCGAGCCATCTTAGCTCCTTCATCAGGCGGTTCCCTAAGGGTTGAGCCTACCTCGACCAAAGTCGAGCTCCCTCCACTCCTTCGCTAGGTGGCTCCCCAAGGGTTGAGCTCATCTCGGTCGAAGTTGAGCCCACTCCTCAGAAGCATCATGAAAAGGACAAAGGCATAAGCACCAAGTCTGCCATCGAAGTCGGCATGCCCAGTACGGTGCATCCAGTATGACGCCCCAAAGCTAGCGAGGTGCGCCTACCATCATTGGCACCAATTGGGGAGGGTTGTCCCGATCGAGGCACCGGGTCCTGTAGCCGACCATCTGCACCACCCAGAAGGGGAAGGCCGTGTCAGGAACCTTAGACCTGAGGGCGGCTACCCCCGAATCGAGACCTTGCTAAACTTCCCCAGCCATGATAACTCACCGAGAAAACAAGGCTCGCAACATAACTCCATACTATAATGAGAAATATCCTCGAGAGCACGGCCAACGGCATCCGTTGACCTTCGAGCACCCCAGGAGGGGGAAAATCGAGGCAAGAAGTGGGGAGTGCCGGTGATCTAAAAGGAGGACCCAACGGGCGAGAACAAGGTAAGCAAGAAAAAGGGAGGAGAAGGAGATAGAAGTGGAAAGAGCGCACGGAGGCTACCGCAAAACTTTCGGAGAGAGTTCCAACGAACACGGCCGTCATGGCTCGAGCCTTACTCCTCTCCTACCCTTCCTACTCCATCCTTTACTAAAAACTCTCCTTCAAGCATGGTGACCAAGGACGGAGCCGCCTTGGAGGATCTGTTCCTCTTTACTATCTGCTGACTTGATCTTCGGAGTGCCCCCGTCGAAATTCCTGGCCCGAGTCTCTAACTTTGTTTTGCAGGACCGGAAATCGTTGGATTTCGGGAAATGAGGCTGTCGTTCGGTGCTACATTCGAGCTGCAGGCCACGTCGGTAAGAGCGGCAACACAAGCTATGAGAACAAATCTCATAAAATATTAAGAGGATTAGAGAGGGGACCTAGCCTATTTATAAGCAAACCCTAACAAGCTCTCCCATCATGGACCAATTGGGTCAAAGCCTATATCATGCCACCTCAACCACACTAATCAACATAAAGTACTCAAAGCTCAAATATAAGGATCACACACAATATTGAGCTATAGATATGTCCATCAACATGGATCATAAAATTAACCCATTTTTAATAAATAAAATAAATAAAAATAATAATTAATGGTTGTCTATAATTAGAAAAAACTCTTACATTTTTCCATATGGATAACATTAATTATGATTTTGATAATATTTTATTTAAAAATGACTCTCGAGCTGAACAATATAAAATACAATACATGGCCATGAAAGTATATAATTCAAAGACAACATCTTTGAAATGACTCGATCCAACAGTATCAATCATGTCTAATCATGAGAATAATTGTATCCTTTATTTAACACAAGACCTATCCATAATTACAAGCATCATAAATACTATCGACATGAGTCTTGATGTGATAGTGTAGCAAGAAAATAGTATCCAAAAATGATAAAAAAATATGATATTTTTATTATTAGTCCATCAATTTCTCTTCAATATACTTGGATATAAAATAAGCAAGAAAAATTATAATAGCTTCAAAACAACAAGCCATTCTATCTCATATACTCAACATGGTATCAATGATGAAATAGCATAATATATCTAAGACTCGACACCTGGTCTCGGTTTTCATTTAATAAGTACATAAACATGAAATATATCATAAATATGCACATAATAAAAGAAATTATATAAATGTACTATCATGATTTTTCACTAAACATATACTTTATCACAAACTAGAGAAATCTCATAACTTCAAAAGAAGCCCGTATGTCTCTAAACAAATATATCAAGATTCTTAATAACAAATGAGATATATCTATATAACTATTATTCTCATGACAAAGATACATTATTGAGATACTATATTGTATTTTATTTCACATGCACATATAAATTATATAGAAATGTAATTCATCAACTATTATATCAATAATATATATAAATACTCATAATAGATATATAAAATAAAATAAATATTTATAATAATAAAGCACAAATACAAAATTATTTTTACTAACCAAGCACAACAAAAGAATTCAATATGCTTATATTTTCAATAAGCTTTGTAAAATATATAGGCCTCAAATCTTTAGCCAACGGATCAACCAACAAAGACTCTCTATATATATATATGTACTCGATGGTTATGTCTTCTTATATTACAATTTATTAATAAAGCAATAAATGACAAATAAAACTTATTTATTAAGTCAACACATAAATACATCAAAATCTATCAAATTCTTACTAATCCAAGAAATCGATAAATTCTAAAATACCTATATTCTTAACATGTTTCATGAAAAAACATAAATCTTATTCATTTAATTAGAAGATCAATAAACATTAACTTTGTGTAAATGTACTTTACAAAATATCTTCCTTTTAACTAAAATCTCTAGCTATCAAATATTCTATCTCCATATAGATAGAGATAATGAAAACTCTTATTATTCCTTTAAAAAAATATAGTTGTACTATTATTATAATAAATCTTAAGTAGTTTTTAAGATAGAATCAATAATTATACGATCCAAGATAAAGTTTCATAATCAAAACAATATGAATTATGACCTTGTAATATACTACAAACTTTACCTGTACATCCAAAAATATCACTAAATTCTATTTACATGCCTTTCTATGAAACAAACCCTTCAACCATTTATATCTTAAAAAACTATATTATCATAAGAAATAATATATTTTTATTTCCTATTATGTGATTTCTTTACTAGTACTATATCAATTAGTAATGGAGATACTGATAATTGGTTTGTATATAATATTACTCTCCCATTATCCTCCAGCAAAATAAAATATAATGTTTTCATAAACAAAAAACTAAGAGCAATAACTTATTTTTTCTTTAATATCATATTTTTAGCATAAGAGTATCTAACATCATTCAAATCAGAATCTATAAGCATGCAAAATTTGACTAAATATTCTTTATACTCTTATTAGAATAATAGAATCTATATTTATTTATAATTATCTAGATAACCATTTAAATAATATGTTATTTTAGATCCAAATATATATATTTATTGATGGAGTGTTAATTATTAATTATTAATTATTGTAGGACAATCCCAAATATAAAATTTAATAATATTGAGCTTCCTACCAATCTTCAATTCAAAAAGTATCTAGTATAACTATTTTACTAAGAACTTTATCCAAAATATATATGGTAATTCTTATGATCTTATACTAGAGATATCATGATAAATTATGTCCTCTCATCATATTTCAAATCATATCCTTCAGAATGTGATTTTGCCTCTCAGTCATACTATTTTGTTAAAAGTTTTAAGCATGGTATATTAAACAATTATTTTATACTTATATAATTATTTAATGATATTATTTATTTATTATGTGTGAGATCTTAGGATATAACTGATATACTATATCAATACTCTCATCCTTTTTTAAAAAATATCAAACATTTTGAATAAAATAGGATAAAATTACTAATTATTTTTCTTATACGATTTTAAGTTCACTAAACCGTATGATAAGAAAATTAAAAATATAATAAGTAACTAACATATTAGAGGCAGAGATTTCAAAATACTTAGTTTACGCATGATACTCTCTAGTTTCAAAATATAAGCCTTAATACTATCATGTCATCATACTTTACATTGATTTGTCTATCTATCAACTATTCAGACTCTCTTTTATCAGATTCTATATATCTTTTATAAATAAAGTCAAAAATTATATATTATATTTTCATTCATAGAGAATGAAATCAATTTTTTTTATATATATTTCATAGATAAAATGATTCATTCTCTACTACTTTTATAGACAGCTTTTATCCTATAATACTCTCATAATTCATCCAAGATGGAGGATCATTATATAATATAATATCCAAAATTATCTTAATTAGTACTAGCATAATTTTAGTTTTCATATTTTATAATTTATTTAGTCAAAATCATAATGTGAGTCTATTAAATATAAATATACTAACTGCTAAACAATTTTTATACAATTAATCAATAAAAAAATATAGATAATATATATGAGAAAATCTTTATAAATATTATTTTAATGAGAGTCCTTGATCCAATTCTATAAACTTTCTTTAGAAAGAAAGTGACTAACATAAGGTATCTCTCTTTAATATATAATACTATTCAATCTCTTCTAAATATCTTATAAAAAGATCTTGTAAATCTCAGTGAATGGACCACTTGGATAGTCACTATCCATCAAAATTCAGAAACTTTCCAATCAGGAATCATTAAGTCATGATCTCTAAGACGACATAAATAAATAAACAACCAATCAAGATCATACACAGATGCAACATATTAGATATACAAATAATAAATAAATAAATAAAGACTTTAAATATAATAAGTCATTTTCAATAAGAACATCATATGCATCATCATAATTTTTTTTTAGGCAAAGAATATGATGAGCTTTTGAACTCCAATTATGAGGTAAATATAACAAGAATACAAGATGTTTGAAAATTTATTTCTTTTGGATAGACAAACTTTCTAGGACCAATATATATCTCTTTTTAAAAAATAAAGGTTAACATAATGAGGATACAAGGTATTTAAAAATCTATTCCTTTTAGACAGATAAATTTTCTAAGTCCAATATATTTTCACCTTTGATAATTTAATCCAATTAAGATTTCAATAATAACATTATTATTGTTAACAAAAAAATGATTGTATAATCAAAAGATAACAGGAATGTAAAATATTAGTCAATAGATATATTAAACAAGAGTTTAAATATAATATCATATATTCTCTTTTAGCAGAATATACAATATGCATGAGTACTTTTCACATGAAATAATAAGTAAATAAAATATCCTAATATTCATGAACCCATCTTTTTATGGACAGACAGATCTATGAAAGCTAGAGTACCCTTGCAATATAATGCACTATATATATTTTTTAGTTAAAACACACAACAATCACTTTTGGATAGGTAGTTGTATGCTATAATTAGAAATATCTCTATTATAATAAAAAAATCTCATAGATGATATAAATAAATCACTTTGATGATAAATATTTATGCCAATCCATAAAATCATTCATATAAAAAATAAATATTCAAACAAATACAAAATGACATACTTTAACTGTATGTATGTCATAAAAGATCAGTCCAAATTGGATACTTAATAATATGAACCCCATCAATCAAATTATATTATAATATTACATTTTAATAGCTACTTCTATCAATAACACTTACTATATAACTATAAAATATCTTTGAACAAGAATTATAGCATATAATAAGTGTTGCAATTAAATATAAAAAATTTTGGATCGAATATAATTGTAGGCAAAATTATAAATAAATAATTTATAAATTATTTAAATATTTTATCATGCATGAAGAACTCAATTAAAATATTCTTTAAATTATTATAAGTTCAATAATTTAAAAATCATTCAAACCAGATGTAAAACGAGTAAGTTATAGTAATTTTATCAAAAAATTAATAATAAAGCACTAACTATAAATATAATACTATATGGGTTTTTCTGTAAAATAATATCTATCAAAAATAGGGACCTAATTATAAAACTTTGAGGATTGATTTGTATATTCAAAATGTCAGGGGTATATATATAATTTTATATGGATCCATATGTAATATAGAACTTTATAGGGCTAAATTGCAAAAAACCCCTTTAATCCAAATTAAACTCAGTTCAATGTGATTGGGTTTAGTCAACTAGTCAAATAGGCTAATCTAAATCAATGGGTTGGATTTTAAATGGATTGAAATATGAAACCCAAAGTCTAATAAGCCTTTCCTTCTTCCTCCCTTTCTCCCAACCAATCACCACCATAAGAAGCCTAAATCCACCATGGCCACACACCTCCCAAGCCACCTACCATTGGATCACCGATAGTTAAGAAGCGAAAATTGCTGGAAAGAAGATGATTGGTTCCTTCCCTTTTTTTATTCTCGGGTCGGAACACATGCCATCGACCACGGCCAGGACCTCTACTATGCGCGAACATGGCCAAGACCTCCTCCATCGCGATCAACCATGACCAAGACCTCCTCCACCACAATCAACCATGGCCAAGACATCTTCCAGGTTCTTAATCACCGTTGACACCAACCTGAACGGCTTCCCATTGCCAGAGGTGGAAGGAGGAGGGGAATCACCGGTTTCAGTATCTGCACAGATGGTTGCCAACCTTTCCAATGCTAGTGGCTCATGCGGTAGATAGAAGTATGAGGGCATGGTGGTTCTATCCACCACCGGCCCTAATTCTTTTTTGTTGAAACCCAAAACTAGTCCGATGATGGCCAGAACCCTCATACAGCAACCTAACACCATCTCTTGACATAGCTACCATTGGCACACCGACATATAAGGGAGGAAAGTTGCTGGTCAAGAAGATATGACGATCCTTCTTCCCATCGAGTGTGAGAGAGAAAGAAGATTGTTCACTGCTGGCCATCAACCCAGAATCCCTGGCCTTTTGCCCAGGTCATTGCCGGTGACACATTCGGCCACGGGATGGGAGGAGAAAGAGAGCTCGACAAAATTAAGGCCCTGTTTTTAAATTTTTTTTGTTTTATGGTTTGATCTTTTTGGAACCGTGGCTCCTAATTTTTCCTTGGTAGCCATCAATCTATGATGGCTGAAAAGCTTGATGGCGGTGCCAAAGACTTTCAACAATGGATTCGGAGAATGTCGAAGCCATAGGCATGAAGAGATCTATTGATTCCTTCGTGACTTGATGAGGAGAGCAATGCGATGGCCAGGTAGAAGAAGGAAACTAAGAAAACAAATTTTAAATAAAAGCAATTCTAGATTATGCATAACCCGCTCTGATAACAATTATAAAAAAAATTATTATCCTAAGATCCTATGCATAATTTCTAGAACACTAAAATAATATTATTTTTAAGAATAGATCTGAACAAATAATAGATTCGTAAATTCATAGAATAAATAATATCTTTGGATTTGGGATGCGTACATGTATTCATCATTAATTCTCAAACATGCAATCATAGATGCTCATAGTGAACATCAAAAGCCAAGTCTTTCTCTCCAGCATTCTCTCTCAATAGGCGACTATTTGATGAGACAAGCGATGAGAACAAATCTCATAAAATATTATGAGGAGTGGAGAGAAAACCTAGCCTATTTATAAATAAATCCTAACAACCCTCCCATTACTGTCTAGTTGAGCCAAGGTCTATATCATGCTGCCTCAACCATGCCAACCAGCATAAGGTACTCAAGTCCAAATATAAGGATCATATACAATATTAGGCTATACATATGTCCATCAATACGGATTATAAAATCAACATATTTTTAATAAAATAAAATAAATATAAATAATAATTAATACTAGTTTATAATTAGAAAAAAATTCTTATATTATTTACATTCTTTATTCAAGTATAAGTACTTCATATCTTTTCAAGTTAATGTAGATTAAACGCATTTGCACATGAATTCTTGCACTAATCGAGCTCGTAAAAAACCTGAGAAATGGACCAACTAATCTAAATCAGATCTCACCATCTCACCTCCACGAAATTATCAAGGGTTAGGAAATTTGGAGAAGGGCGAATTCTCATTGCCTAGCTCATTGTCCAGAGGTCCTTCTATTAAAAGTTTTATTTTTTTTTAAAAAAAGAAAAATAATGGCATGCCTTCTAAAACCCTCATATAAGATTCCCTATGGTTATTATTTTCAAATAATTTTAATGGCTGACATGTAGTTCATGCATGAATTATGGATGTCATGTGCTAACGAGAGCTAAGAAACATTATAAAACGGAACACACGCATTATAAAACGGAACACACGCATTAGAAAGAAAAATAGAAAAGAAGTAAAGAGGAAAAATACATGACGAAAAGCTTAATGTAGAACTAGCATATCATTTAAACATGGAATCGAAAAGAGCTCAGCAACGATGAAAGCAATACAAAGTTACCGCATCCTAATAGCGTGCGCATATCCCAACAACCTGTCTACGACAGTAATGGGGGCGATCCAAAGATAGTCTTTTTTTTTTTTTTTTTTTTTATAATAAAAAAAAAAAGTAGGGGATGAACTGATATAGCTTTTTATTTTGGTTCTCATTTATTAGACGATTATTCGATTCAGGCCGTATATTTTTATGTACCCTCCAACCAATCGATGCTAAAAAAAATTCTTTTAGCACAGCACACTCCAATTTATTTATTTTTTATTTATTTAATTCATGAAAATTAGATATACAAACATAGGGGACCAACATAACACTGGTTATAGCTGACCTTCGCATGCATGCATCATAAATTGACTTTGCTACAACAGTACAGACAAGATAGAAAGCACAACAAAAGGACTCTTGACCGACCAAGTTACATATAAATAACTCATGAATAACTCTTAACAAATATGAAAAAATGTATTTATTTAGTGATAACTAACCGGATCTCAAGCTCTTCTCCCGTGAGCAAGCCCCCGTGACCTTGCTCTAGCCAACGACCTCGGCTAAGTTACCTTTGAGTTTCGATATCCTTGTTTTGAATGACATGCCCTATCCTCTATCCTGAGCATGCACCGCATTAGCGATAACTCCCTGCCCCTAATCACTAAGTTCATCTTTGGAGGATCTAGTTCGAAGTGATAGAATTTCCGCATTATCTTATCTGTAACATTGGGCTTGGACTGAAGTTGGCATGCCCAACTAACTTCAACCCAAATTGAAAAAAAAAAAAAAACGGGATGAAGGGATGAAGACTGGAACAGGGGAGCTGGGTTTTGCCCATGCCGGCAGGAGTTTCCACCGGGAATCTCGGTGGGAGAGTCGTGAGAGGTGTGGGAGGAGGTCGGCGATGGGTCCGTGTAGGTTAGGGACTCGGTGGTAGAGTTTCAATGACGAGGGAAACTCTCGTTATTTTCTTTAAAAGCTCTTCACCGCCGCCTCTCGAGTCACCTCCACGCTCTTTCTCCCTCTCCGACGAGTGATCGGGAGCTCTCCAACGCCGGCAGGTGAGTCCTTTTCCTTTATTTTCGATTTTTAGAGAAGATTTTGGATAGATTTTTTTTGGGTTCCCGTTTCGTTTTTGGACCGTCCATCGTCGGAGGTCGCGCCACCACCAGCTTCCGACTCGTCGGGGTCTTCCGGTGACCTCCTTCCGTTGGCCACCACCGGCGACCCCGCGAGATTGGCTCGGGTCGGGCCGAGGGAGAAGCAGGGGAATGGTTCGGAAGAGGAAGAAAGAAAGAAGAAGAAGAAGAAGAAGAAAAAAAGAAAGGGGAAGGGGTTCTGTATGGTCCAGGAAAAAAAGGGAGAGAGAGAGAAAGAAGAGAGAGAAAGTCAAGGAATTTTCTCGAGATTCATGAAAAATTAGGAATTCAGATTTTTAATTTAATTATTATTTTTATATAGAAATCAGTCTCCTGAGCAGGAAGGCGTCGCACTGATTTCGGGTATGGATTAGTTCAGGCATGGATAGTTGGTTTTTGAGAGGTAGGACTTCTAGACTTGATCACCCATAATATAAATGTATTTTAGATGATCTGATTTGATCCAAGCATATATTTAAATATTTTTCATGCATGGTTGTTTTTGGATAGCATGATTTGATTTTCCAAGATACAGAATGAGTTTGTTGTTAATATTGTTTGTGTTCTATTTAATATACCATGTTTATCAAGTGATCTTTAAATGTGTTTGATCATGATATCGATTGTTGAAAGGTGACATGTTTTGACTATGTGAGATGAAATGATAAATGTTAAGTGAACCGGTGTTTGGACTAGCCATGCCATGGCGGTACCGTGGTTTCTCAGTGTGCCAGTCACAGGCTAGAGTGTTTCAATTTGTGTGCCAGTCACAGGCTGGAGTGTGACAACAGTATGCCCGTCACAGGCTGAAGTGTGACAATAGTGTGCCAGTCACAGGCTGGAGTGTGACCGTGTCTAGTCCAGAATCCTAAAGATAATGGTTAAATAATAAAATTCTAAAAGAGAAATGTAAAGTTTTCAATTTTTCTCATACATGAAACTTGAATTGTTTGACCGCGTCACATGATATACTGGTGTTTTACTATTTCATATATATTATTATTATTGGTGATCATATAGAAACCTTACTGGGCTATATAGCTCACTCCCTACTATTTGTTAGTTTTAGTTTCGGTTACTGATGTTTGTGAATCAGTCGGCCAATTTGTGATATCGACTTATAAATGGATTGTTCAATTGTTACTTGATTGTTTAAATAATATTAATTTTAATTTGATATTTTGACTCTTGTGTAACTAGGCCTTGCATGATCTCTACGGTAAAATCTAGGATTTGTGCGGTCGGTCGCGTAGCCGATTCCGGTGTTGGATTCAGGGCATGACAGAGTGTATCAGAGCAAACCAGGTTTTAGGATCTTAGGATATAAGCTCATCGAGAGAGTGTGGTTGATTCATAGGGGGTAGATATTATGTCATGTTTTTTTTTTTTATCAACTGAGTGTTAGTTGTATACTAATAATGACTGGTATAGGATTTCCATGGCACGTGGTAGTGGGCGTGGTCATGCTAGGAGGCCCACAAGATTTGCGATGGATCAAATGCTTGGGATCCTATAGAGCAGCACGAGGATACTAGGGTTCTATCTGGTGATGAGGGACATCCACAGGAACCAACACCCAATCCCATGGACAACACTGGTGATGAGGAGCATCCACGGGAACCGCGCTCAATCCTTTGGACAAACCCCGAGACTGGAACTACAGAAACAGGAACACCAGGAGGATCTGGAGTTTAGCCTGGGGACCAGGTGGGTCTTCCTCAGCTTTGCAATTTTTAATGCAGCAACAAGCTACTGCAAGAGCTGATACACTAAGATTAATGGAAGCACAATAGCAATAGCAACAATTTATTAGCAGCTATTGTTACAGCAGCAACAGCCATAAGCTAGAATTCCACAAGAACAACAATTACTTTAATAGATTTCAAAAGTATGCACCACCGATATTCAAGGGAACATCTGATCCCATGGAGGTAGAGGGTTAGCTGAAAGCTGTTGAGAAAGTTTTCCAGCCTTGAGGTGTCTAGAAGGGGAAAGGTTACATTTGCTACCTTTTTATTGCAAGATGAGGCAGCTGCTTGTGGAGCTGAAGCTTGGGAAGCAAGGACCAAATGATGCACCTTTTACTTGGATAGATTTCAGAAAGGTTTTCTATGAGAGATACTTTCTCAAAGTATTCGGGTATAAAAATTTCGAGAATTGATCGCTTGGAGCAAGGTAACTTAACTGTTTCTCAGTATGTTGCAAAGTTGAAGAATTGTTGAGATATGCTCCATCACTCTTAGCAGATGAGGGATCCGAGCCAGGAAATTCGAAAATGAACTTAGATGTCGGATTCAGCATCAGGTGACTGCCTTTGAGCTACTAACTTATAAAGAGGTCATCAATAAGGCATTGATTATAGAAAGGGGATTGGATGTGGCTCAAGCTAAAAGAGAAAAGCATTAAAGAAGAGATCTGGAACAGAGGGTATCAAGGCCAATCCTATAAAGGTACCAGTACAAAACAAGCTTGACAATGCTACTTCAAATGACAAGATTCAACAAAGAGTGACGTCAGTGTTTTAAGTGTGGTGGTTCTCACTATAAGCGGGATTGTATATGGCCAGATGAGTGGAAGTGCCACAACTGTGGCAACCGGTCATAAGGCAGTTGTGTGTCCCTATGTTCAGGGGTCACAGCACCAAGTACCTCGTGGAAGACACCAACTTGAAGGACAGTAGAAATCAGTAACTCAGGGACAGGTTTATGCACTCACCTAGTAAGATGTTAATGTGTCAAATTCAGTAGTGACAGTATGATTAGATTATTTTCTAGCAATGTTTATGTTCTATTTGATACTGTGCTACCCACTCTTCGTATATGTTAGATCGGTTAGAGAAAGTAATGAGTTAACCCAACACCTTTTGAATTTGAACTCTGTATTTTCACTTCTAGTGGGTTTTTTTTGTGCTTAATCAAATCTGCAAGGAGTGTAGATTGAATATTGAAGGTAGGGAGATGGAAGCTGATTTGATATCATGGATATGAAGGATTTCGATGTGATCTTGGAATGGATTGGCTAGCACATACCATGCTTCCATCAACTATTTTGAGAAGATAGTGAAATTTCATATTCCTTGTCAGTTAGAGTTTTATTTTGAGGGTAGCAAGTTACCTTTATGAGGAGGGTAATTTTGGCTTTTATTGCCAAGCGACTCCTCAGGAAGGTTGTGAAGGATTTCTGACAGCGGTGATAGATACTCAATAGCAAGAGCTTAAGTTGGAAGACATACCCATTATGAAAGAATTTTCTAAGGACTTTCCTGATGATCTGCCAGGATTACCTCCTGATAAAGAGATTGAGTTCTCTATTGATCTTTGATCAGGTACAGGTGCCATCTCCAAAGCTCCCTATAGAATGGTTCCCAGAATTAAAAGAACTTAAGAGCAATTGCAAGAATTGTTGGATAAAGGATTTATCAGACTAGTGTTCTCCCTGGGGTGCTCCGGTCCGATCGTAAAGAAGAAGGATGGAAGTTTTCGGCTCTCATTGACTATCGGGAGTTGAACAAAGTGATTATAAAGAACAAATATCCCTTACCAAGGATTAATGATCTATTTGATCAACTACAGGGAGCACAGGTATTCTCAAAGATTGATCTTCGTTCTGGTTATCATCAATTGAAGATAAAGGCAGAGGATGTACCAAAGACAGCTTTTAGAACGATATGGATACTATGAATTTTTGGTTCTACCTTTGGTCTGACAAATGCACCTGCAGTTTTTATGGATCTCATGAATCGAGTGTTTAGACCATATCTGGATCAATTTGTAGTAGTATTTATTGATGACATACTGATTTATTCAAGGAGTCTACAAGCACATGAGGAACACTTAAGATAGTATTATAAATATTCAAGGAGGAAAAATTATTTGCCAAGCTAAAAAAATGTGACTTTTGGTTGGACAGAATTTCTTTCCTTGGCCATGTTATTTCTAAGGATGGTGTTTCTGTGGATCCAAAGAAAGTGGAAGCAGTGGTAGAGTGGGAGAGACCTACTAACGTGTCTGAAGTTCGTAGTTTCCTGGGATGGCAGGATATTATCGAAGGTTTATTGAAGGATTTTCTCTTATTGCTATACCTTTAACTCGCCTGACCCAAAACGAACAAAATTTGAATGGACAGATGAATGTGAGCAAAGTTTTCAAGAATTGAAGAAACGGTTAGTCACTATCCCAGTGTTGACTGTTCCTGCAGAGACAGGGGATTTCAGCATATACAGTGATGCATCTTGAAAGGGTCTCGGTTGTGTCCTAATGCAAAATGGAAAGGTGACAGCCTATGTCTCTAGACAATTAAAGTCTTATGAATCAAATTATCCTACTCATGACTTGGAGTTAGCAGCTGTAGTTTTTGCCTTAAAAATATGGAGGCATTACCTGTATGGTAGTAGTTATGAAATCTTTACATATCATAAAAGTTTAAAATATATATTCACTCAGAAGGAGCTGAACTTGAGACAGAGAAGATGGTTGGAACTATTAAAGGATTATGATCTGACTATCACTACCATCCAGGCAAGGCAAATGTTGTAGCAGATGCCCTGAGTAGGAAGTTCCCAAGTAAGTTAGCAACTTAATTACTAATCAAAAGCACATCATAATGGATCTGGAGGTCTGAGATTGAGATACAAATTCATAATTCTAGGATACAATTAGCAAGTATTATGGTACACCTATCCTGATTGATAAAATTCATCAGCTCAGAAGGAAGATTTAGATCTTCAAAGAATTAGAGAGACAGTTGAGTCTGGCGCTCAGTCTGAATTACTATATATGAAGATGATACCCTGAGGTTTGGTAACAGATTATGTGTTCCCAAACTTTCAGAATTAAAGACGAGATTATGGAGAGGCGATGGTTCAGCATATACGATGCATCCAGGTAGTACAAAAATGTATCGAGATCTACGTGTAAAATTTTTGGTGGACTGGTATGAAGAAAGACATAGCTTATTATGTGGCTCAATGCTTGGTATGTCAACAGGTAAAAGCTGAGCATCAAAGACCTGGGACCATTGCAGTCTCTTGCGAAATCCTTAGTGGAAATGGGAGCACATTATCATGGACTTTGTGACAGGTTTATCCAAAACCCCTAAAGAAAATAATGCGGTATGGGTGATTGTGGACCGGCTGACGAAATCAGCTCACTTCTTATCCTTTCGTGTCGGACTCTCTCTGAAAAAATTAGCAAACTTGTACATGGAACAAATTGTGAGACTGCATGGGATTCCAATTTCTATAGTATCGGATCGAAACAGTAGGTTTGTTTCACCAATTTGGAAAAGTCTTCACAAAGCATTGGGGACCAAATTAAGTTTTAGTATAGCTTTTCATCCCAAATCGATGGACAGTCAAAGCGAACCATCCAAATTTTGGAAGACATGTTGAGAGCTTGTGTTATGGACTTGGGTGGCACTTGGGACTGTCATCTATCGTTAATAAAGTTTGCCTACAACAACAGTTATCAAGCCAGCATACAGATGGCGCCTTTTGAGGCTTTATATGGTAGGAAGTGTAGATCTCCTATCTGTTGGGATGATATAGGAGAAAGAAAATTGTTGGGTGTTGACTCTGGTCTTGATTTTGATGATTGACAAAATGTTTAAGTATATATGAGTACTAATTATATTTTAAGTGTATTTCTCAGATCTTAGTACTCAACCATGTTGAATGAAGAAATGCTTGTATTTCAGTTGAAAAAGTCCTTAATTAATGGAAAATCAAGTATATGGACTTTGGAATTAATATGGAAGAATTTTGAAGATGTTTCTGCAATGGCACATGCAAGTGTCGACACCTGGAAATGAAGTGTCGACACCTGAGGATCAAGTGTCGACACTTGAGAGTGAGTGTCGACTCAAGGCCTGAGACAAAACATAAAACTTCAGAAAGCTCTTTCAGTGAAGTGTCGACACCTGGAGCTGAAGTGTCGACACTTGGAAGTGAAGTGTCTACCTGGAAATGAAGTGTCGATACATGGAAACTGAAGTGTCGACACTTGAAACTGAAGTATCGACACCTGGAGGTGAAGTGTCGACACTTGAACAGTAACGGCTAGTTTCTGGGCTGCAGAACTTCTCCAACTTGCTTCCAAACGGTCATATTTTCCCTAACGGCTATAAACGGTCATTTAAGTGTTGGGAGGCTATATAAACATCAAAAATCAATTGGGGAAGTAATCCTTTGGGAGATTTTTGAATATTCTTCAAGGATTCAAGGTTGAGTGGTTCAAGCCTTCAAGCTTCCAAGTTTCAAAGAGAGCATCCAAAGTTCACATCCTCAAGTATCAATCAAAGGCTTCATCAACTTGAAGACAAGATCTTCATCAACTCTCAACGGGCTTCAAAGAGATATTTGCTTTATTTTAGAAAGCTTTTATGTATTCGTTTATACTTGCTCTTACATTGTTTTACTTAAGGTTTTTGGTGAGCCTTGGAAAACCAAAGAGGTTTTGTAAGCCTTGAAAACCAAAGTGGTTGTTGGTGAGCCTTGAAACCAACTAGGTTTTACTTGTGAGCCCGAAGCTAAAATAAGTTGTTTAGGTTCTTGGTTATCCCGTAAAACTAAGGGTGGTTGTTGGTGAGCCTTGAAACCAACTAGGGTTGACTTGTAAGCCCGAAGACAAAACAAGTTGTAAGGGTTGTTGGTGAGCCTAAGTTAGAAACCAAACTTAGTGGAATTCCCAAGGGGTTCTTGGGGAGTGGATGTAGGTGCTTGGTTGGCACCGAACCACTATAAATCTTTGTGTTTGTGTGATTGTTCTCCTTGTGCTTTTATTTCTTTATTTCTGCTGCATTTATTTGAAATACACAAGCACTTGAATTGCATTAGCACATACTTGCTTTAGTTCACACTTTGCAAATAGTACAAAAGTTTTAAAACCCAATTCACCCCCCCTCTTGGGTTGCCTACCTGAGCCTACATTGGGTCCAGAAATAGTACAACAAACAGTGGAAAAGGTACAAATGATCAGGGAACGATTGCGTACTGCTCAGAGCCGACAGAAAAGTTATGCTGATAAGAGATGAAGAGAGCTGGAATTCAATGTTGGTGATCATGTCTTTTTGAATGTCTCTCCCACAAAGGGTGTGATGAGATTTGGTGTGCGAGGCAAGTTGAGTCCAAGATTTGTGGGACCATTTGAAATTTTGGATAAAGGGTGTGTGGTAGCCTACCGATTAGCGCTACCACCAGTTTTATTTGGAGTGCACAATGTGTTTCATGTGTCTATGTTATGGAAGTACATTCCTGATCCCAATCATGCAATAGATTATGTACCTTTGCAACTTCAAGAGGATTTGACCTATGAGGAGGTGCCTTTACGAATCGTCGACAGCAAGGAACAAGAATTGCGACACCGAATCATATCATATGTGAAGGTGCAATGGAGCAATCACAGTGAAAGAGAAGCTACATGGAAACTTGAAGAAGAGATGCGAGCAAAATATCTACAGTTTTTCAAAATATCAGGTACGTAAATTTTGAGGATGAAATTTTTTTAACGGGGGGAGAATGTAACATTGAGCTTGGGCTGAAGTTGGTAGGCCAGCTGACTTCAACCCAAACTAAAAAAAAAAAAAAACAGGATGAAGGGATGAAGACCGGAACAGGGGAGCTGGGTTTTGCCCGTGCCGGCAGGAGTTTCCACCGGGAATCTTGGTGGGAGAGTCGTGAGAGGTGTGGGAGGAGGTCGGCGATGGGTCCGTGTAGGTTAGGGACTCGGTGGTAGAGTTTCAACGGCGAGGGAAACTCTCGTTATTTTCTTTAAAAGCTCCTCACCGCCGCCTCTCGAGCCACCTCCACGCACTTTCTCCCTCTCCGATGAGCGACTGGGAGCTCTCCAACGCTGGCAGGTGAGTCCTTTTCCTTTATTTTGATTTTTACGGAAGATTTTGGATGGATTTTTTTGGGTTCCCATTTCATTTTGGGGCATCCATCGTCGGAGGTCGCGTCGTCTCCAGCTTCCGACCGTCGGGGTCTTCCGGTGAGCTCCTTTCGTTGGCCACCGCCGGTGACCCCGCGAGATTGGCTTGGGTCGGGCTGAGGGAGAAGTAGGGGGAATGGTTCGGAAGAGGGAGAAAGAAAGAAGAAGAAGAAGAAGAAGAAGAAGAAGAAGAAGAAGAAAGAAAAGAAAGGGGAGGGGGTTCTATACGGTCCAGGAAAAAAAAAGGGAGAGAGAGAAAGAAGAGAGAGAAAGTCAAGAAATTTTCTCGAGATTCGTGAAAAATTGGGAATTCAGATTTTAATTTAATTATTATTTTATATAGGGAATCAGTCTCTTGAGCAGGAAGGCACCATGTTTATCAAGTGATCTTTGAATATGTTTGTCGTGATATCGATCGTTGAAAGTGACATATTCTGACTATGTGGATGAAATGATAAAGTGTTAAGTGAACCGGTGTTTGGACGAGTTATGCCGGCGGTACCGTGTTTTCTCAGTATGCCAGTCACAGGCTGGAGTGTGACAATTTGTGTGCCAGTCACAGGCTGAGTGTGACACAGTGTGCCCTCACAGGTGGAGTGTGACAATAGTGTGCCCGTCACAGGCTAAAGTATGACAATAGTGTGCCAGTCACAGGCTGGAGTGTGACCGTGGCTAGTCCAAACCCTAAAGATAATGGTTAATAATAGAAATTCTAAAAGAGAAATGTAAAGTTTTCAAGGTTTTTGTCATACATAAAACTTGAATTGTTTGACTGCGTCACATGATATACTGGTGTTTTACTATTTTCATATATATATCTATATATATATATATATATATATATATATATATATATATATATATATATATTATATATTATTATGGTGATCACATGAAACCTTACTCGGCTGTATAGCACATCCCTACTATTTATTTTTTTCAGAGACTCAGGATACATAGCGAGGATTTGGCCGGCGTGAGACGGAGCTTCATATATACTGAGCTAGTTAGTTAGTTAGTTTTAGTTTCGATTACTGATGTTTGTGAATCAGTAGGCCAATTTGTGATATCGACTTAATAAATGGATTGTTCAATTGTTACTTGATTGTTTAATAATATTAGCTTTATTTGATATTTTTGCTCTTGTGTAACTAGGCCTTGCATGATCTCTATGGTAAAATCTAGGGTTTGTGCGGTCGGTCGTGTAGCCGATTTCATGTTGGATTCAGGGCATATATTATCCATCAATAATCTTAGTACAGATGGAAGAGATGTAAGAAGAGGAGTCAGCTAAAATGGTGAAGGTCTAGTGAAGGTAGAGAATGGAGGGGAGGGGGATAGAATATGAAATGATGGGAAGAGAAGAGGTTGGGAGGAGGGTAGAGAGCTTTTGTGATTCAAGGCATGAGCACAAGAACTCTTTAATTAACGGCTAGAATCGGAGTTGACTTCGAGTAAATTGAATGGAAATTAAATGGCCATGTCTGGAATCAAAATCGTAAATGAAATCAATTTAAATATTAAAAAAAAGTAAGTATTGAATTTTAAAAAATAAAATATTTCGATTCATCCTAGAATCAGAATAAAAATGAATTCTTTCAATTAAATGGTAGAATAGAAGTTACTTATTCTTGTTTATGTTCAAGAGTTCAACTCTTTCCAGCTAAACGTGTCCTTTGCTTAGTTGCAAGGGAGGGAGAGGAAGTTGGACCAGTAAAATATGTGGTGAGGAGATGGGCGGAGGATGCTTACCCTGCTACATTATTTAGAAATTCAATTTTAGCTTGCTAGCCTATTGATGATAGGACTGCTCTCGGCTTCTAGCTTTCTATTGCTGATTTGGGCCCAGAGGGATCCACAGCAAACCCCCACGGATGATTTGTTTGATGCTGGAAGAGCATAGATGAATTGTGATGAAATTAATATATATATAATATATACACGATGAATTTGTTTGATGCTGGAAGAGCATAGATGGATTGTGATGGAATTAATATATATATATATATATATATATATAATATATATATATATATATATATATATATATATATATATATATTATAATATATATATATAGATATATATATATATATATTATATATATGTTATACCAAATCATTTTTTTCTAAACCGGATCAGAGCCAACAATTTTTTTGGTTGGGACAGAACGGAGGTTCAATCGATCCACTTTCATTCCAGAAGTCCAAAACCCTCTTCAGAGGTCCGAAGACTCTTCTTCAGCGAAGGCCTAAGGATCCTCCCCTTCATCAAAGTCCGAAGACCCTCTTTAGAGGTCCGAAGACCCTCTTTAGAGGTCCGAAGACTCTTCTTCAACGGAGGCCCAAAGATCCTCCCCTTCATCAAAGTCCGAAGACCCTTTTCAGAGATCCGAAGACTCTTCTTCAGCAAAGGACCAAAGATCCTCCACTTCATCAGAAGTCCGAAGACCCTCTTCAGAGATCCAAAGGCTCTTCCTCAGCGGAGGTCCAAAGATCCTTCCCTTCATCAGAGATCTAAAGACCCTCTTCTTCACCGGAGGTCGAAGACCTTCCACTTTATTAGAGGTCTGAAGACCCTCTTCTTCAGCATAGGTCCGAAAACCTTCCACTTTATCAGAGGTTTGAGGACCCTTTCATTTCAGAGGTCCGAAGACCCTCTTCTTCAGCAGAGATCTGATAACCCTCCACTCCATCAGAGTCTAGCCGATTGACTCCATCAAAGGTCCAAATGACCCATACTGACTAGAAGGCAGAAGCCCCTTTCTAGCTGGTACTAAAATTCTGTTGCAACAGAATCCTGACACATCAGCGCCACTACTCCACTAATTCCATGATGCCGCCCCATCTTGGCACCACGTGGCCACTATCCAGATCTTCTAGGGCAGATCAATCATTCCTGGCTACACCCCTAACATATTCTGACACGTTCCGCACCTATATAAGGTAAACGGGGGGACACAGTAAAGGAGGAGGAGAGAAAAAGTACTCTCTTCCTGTTCCATTCAATATCTCCATCTGATTTCTCCATTTTGTTTCCTCAAGCTCTTGCTAACTTAGGTATCGAAGTGTTCCCCGCCGGAGCACTACGGTCCTCGGGGACTTTTTACAGGAACCAGGAGAGGAGCGCTCTAGCCAAGTCGACCGAACCCGATCCGGAAGAAGTTACAGCATATATATATATATATATATATATATATATGAGATAGAGAGAGAGAGAGAGAGAGAGGAGGTAGACTTGATAAGGTTGAATATATTTGGGATCAGATTTAGTGATGTCAAAATTGGATAATGAAGTCTTACATCAATGATCCAAATGGTTGAATATGATATACATTTTCAAAACTATTTCTGCAACAAAATTATATGATTTAAAAATTCTGATCTATATATCAATGTTATCAAAAATTAGATAGCTAAACAAAATTAAATTAGATATATTTTTAATCATTTAATGTATAAACTAGGAATCTCTAAATTATATAATTTTTTTATTATAAGTAGTTTTGAGATAGTAAATTATATTTAACAGCTTGGATCATCGATGTTAAATCCTTTTTATTTGATTATATATATATATATATATATATATAATATATCCTATATATATATATATATATTATATATATATATATATAGACATGCATGCATGGGAAAGATGCATAAGAAATGTAAAAGCCTTGGATAATGAATCTTTGTTCTTCTAGAGATGCATAAGAAAATAGATAGTGACAGCCTCATATTGTTAAGGATAGGTTTATTACAAACCTTATTTACCTTAGAAGTCCGATCATAAAACAAACGATCTAACAATAGTAATAATAAAATATAATATTTGTTTAGAAATCTTACAAAGGAAGGAAAAAAGAGAAAGCTGACCAGAGGCATGCAGTGCACTGTCCTAAGGCGATTCCCGACCTTCGTGCAGGTTCAGTCTTCGAGAACTCTATCTCAAGATACAACTAGATACCTCTCTTGCAGGTACGATCGTGGAGAGGATGACAGAATCTCATCCAGTAGTAGAAATAAAAGAGAAGTTGTATGAGAAATATCAAAGAAATATTGAGTAGAAGATTAGAGATATAGAGGAATTTGGAGAGTAGAGAGAAGACCAAATGGTTGCATACTTTCTCTCCCTCACCTAAACCCTTTTATAGGCCGAACAATTTAGCCGTTGGGCAACCCAACGGCTAGAGGTTTAAAGTCTGAATTAAGAGACTAATTGCGGGGTCAAGGCAGATTAACGTTGGGAATTTTAATTAAGTAAAACCAAAAAAATAATGCGGGGTTTAAAAGGTTAACGGCTAGGTAATTAGGGCTAACAGGTAGGAGCTTTTAATTGGTTAACGGCTAGGTGATTAAGGGCTAACGGGTAAGATATTTTAATGGGTTAATGGCTAGGTGATTAAGAGCTTAATCAAGTTTAATAGAGTAATTAATATTAGGATAAAGTAGTAAAATAGGCAAGAGATTTTAATGGATTAATGGCTAGGTGATTAAGAGCTTAATCAAATTAATCAAGTAATTAATATTAGATAAAGTAGTAAAACAGGTATGCCATGGCCGTGGCGCGATCGAGCGCATGCAAGCCAGGCTGGGCCGCGCACTTGCGTGGAAGCAGACTAGAATAACACAAGGCCTAGGAGGGGGAAAAGCATATAAGCATGCTTGGATTATTCATGCTGGGATTCCTTTTTCCATATGAGACTAAATTTGGATAGTTGGGGTGTTGAGAGAAGGATTTGGAGGGAATTGTGAGTTTCCCTCCAAACCCATAACAATCCCCTCAAACTCAAAATTCATGAAATAAATAAAAAATTAATAGTATAAAAGAAGAAATTCTGCTAGGGATGTACATTGTGCAATGGGTGAAGTATCTTTCATGACTTAACTTCATTTAGTATTTATAGTATTAATTTGAAGGAAACGGAGTGAACCAGGTCTTGAACTACGTTTCTTTAATTCAAGTTCCTACAATAGTACACACAATATAGAAGCTCATGTCACGGGTTTGCACATTAACGGTCGTATGCAAGTATCTTGATTTTTTATGAGAGTTTCTAGAGATTACCTATGTCTCTAGCCGCGACCGTATATGGATACTCTTATATAGGTGAGCCCCTCCAAGGATGTGTATAGTGTCACATCTCGAGGAATACCTCTCGGGTCTCATTCAGAGATAACTATTCCTTACCACTACACAGGAGTAGTAATCATCATAGGATTGGATAGAGTCTAAGACTCCTATATCAAGTAACTCACATATGCTTCTTGACCAACCAATCAGTTTGTTATTACCATATTGAATCTCCTTCAAGGGATCTCCTATCACAGAGGTTGGGTTCCCACTGTTAGAAGGTCCTTTATAGGCTAAGACCCATCTCCCTCGATGATATCAAGACCTTAGTCCTGTTTAACCCTTTTATAAGGCAATCAGCAAGATTAAGATCTGTAGCAATATGATTTATTCAAATAATTTGCAGTTTTTCTCTTTTTTTTTACAAACTTCTGTCTTAGTTTGATATGTCTACACATTTTAGTATTTATTAATTTCTTTTGCAAAAATCTATAGCAGCTCTTGAGTCACAATGAATAGATATTGAAGGAATGGAAGAAGAGAGATTTTAGTAAGGAGCTCTTTCAGCCATTCAGCTTTAGAACAAGCAGAGTCAAGAGCAACTAGCTCGGCTTCCATAGTGCTCCTAGCCAAAATAGTTTGTTTAGAGGATTGCCAAGATATGGCACTACCTCCCAAAAGAAAAATATAACCAGAAGTAGATTTGACATCTAAAATATCAGAGATCCAATTTGAGTCACAATAACCCTCAAGGACATTTGGATATCCAGTATAGTGAAGAGAAAAATTAATAGTTCCTTTAAGATACCTAAATACTCTTTCTAAGGCATTCCAATAGATGGTACTAGGATTAGCAGTATATCTATTGAGTCTGGAAACGGTATAGGCAATATCTGGTCTGGTTTGGTTAGATAGGTATATTAAGGAACCAATGATCTGAGCATATTTTCTTGATTTATGGATTTTTTGATGTTTTTAATGAGATGGATGGAGAGATCGTAGGGAGTAGATACAGGTGAATAATCAGAATATCTAAATTTATCAAGAAGTTTTTGAGTGTAATGGGATTGAGATAAGCAAATTGAGTCAGAGGTTCGAATGATGTTCATTCCAAGAATTAGGTCAGCATTGTCTAAGTCCTTCATGTCAAAGTGATGGGATAGAAAGTTCTTAATATCATTTACTAAGTTTAGATATGGTGCAAAAATTAGAATATCATCAACATAGAGATAGAGAAGAACAAATTGATCGTCAACTTGTTTTTGATAGTGACAATTATCTGATTTATTGATTTGGAATCCATATGACAAGATTACTTGGTCAAACTTTTCGTGCGATTGCTTAGGTGCTTGCTTCAATCCATAGAGGGATCTAACAAGTTTACAAACTTTATTTTCTTGTCCTGGCATAGAAAACCTTCTGGTTGATGCATATAGATCTCCTCTTCCAGATCTCCGTGTAAGAAAGCAGTCTTAACATCCATTTGGTGAACAAAGAGCTTGTGGGTGGAAGCTAAGGCTAGAAGACTCGAATTGTAGTAATATAAGCTACAGGTGAGTACCTATCGAAGAAATCGATACCAGCCTTTTGACCAAAGCCTTGGATAACAAGCCTAGCTTTGTATTTTTTTATAGTTCCATCAGATTTCATATTTCTTTTGAATATCCACTTACAACCTAAAAGCTTGTTTTCAGGAGGTAGATCAGTAAGAATCTAAGTATTATTTTCAATAATAGATTCGATTTCACTATTGATTGCTTTTTTTCGGAAAGGTGCATCGAGAGAGACCATAGCTTCTTGATAAAAGGATGGAGTATCCTTAATTAGGTAAGTAACGAAGTCTTCACCAAAATTCTTTTCAGACCTAATTCTTTTGCTTCTTCTAGAGTCAAATTCAGGGGTTGGATCTGTTAACGAAGAAGAAGATGATGGTAGATCGGATGAGGATGGAGGATTGATGGTTAGCCTAGAAATTATGTTCCTAAAAGGAAATATATTTCAAAGAACGTTGCATCTCTGGATTCAATAATTACATTATTTGATATTGAAGGTATTTCAGAGTTGATAACTAGGAATCTATATGTATTGCTGTCAAGAGAGTAGCCAATAAAGATAGCATCCACAATCTTGGATCCAATTTTGGATCTCTTAGATTCAAGAATTCCGACTTTGGCCAGGCATCCCCAAACTCGAAAGTAACTGAGCCTAGGTGGCTAACATTTCCAAAGTTCATAAGGTGTTTTATCTTTATCTTTGGTAGGTATTCTATTAAGAATATAATTAGCTAATAGAAGGGCCTCTCCCCAGAGATTTTCTAGAGTACCTGAACTGATGATCATAGCATTTATTATATCTAGTAAAGTTCAGTTCTTTCATTCAGCCATACCATTAGATTACGGTGAATAGGGAGCTGTAACTTCATGCATTATTTCATTTTCTTCACAGAATAGGCTCATCTTATTCGAAGTATACTCTCCTCCCCAATCAGACCTAAGTATTTTGATCCTTCTCTCCAACTGATTTTCAGCTTCTACCTTATAAACCTAAAATTTGTTAAGTACTTCATCCTTAGTCTTTAGAGGGTAGGTGCAGCAGAACTTAGAGAAGTCGTCTATAAAAGTTACAAAGTAGCGACTGCCTTAAATTTGTTAAGTACTTCATCCTTAGTCTTTAGAGGGTAGGTGTAGCAAAACTTAGAGAAGTCGTCTATAAAAGTTACAAAGTAGTGACTACCTCCACGAGTTGGAATCACTATGGATAAGCTCCAAGATTTGAGAGTCTCTGAACATTATAGGCTTGAAAGGTTTCCTAGGTTATTTTGACTGGACACACACTTCACATTTGGAATTGTGATAGACATTCAAATTTGAAATTAACTTAAGGTCAGACATCCTTTTGATCGATCAAAGATTGACATGCCCCAATCTTCCATGCCAAGTTTCATAAGATTTAGAATTTAACACAGTAGGTTTAGAAGAGGTAACGAAAATTTTATTACTATCAAAAGGAGCAATTACATTCAGTTTAAACAGTCCATCGGATACAAAACTTTTGCCAATGAAGTTATCTTCTCGGGAAATTATAACTTTATTGGACTCTAAGATAACTTTAAATCCTATCTGGATAAACAAAGAACCACTCAGTAAGTTTCTTCTTATGGCTAGAACATGCTGTCCATCACGAAGAATCAGGAATTTTCTTGAGGTAAACTTCAGGTTGACGGATCCTGATCCTAGAACTTCAACGGCTGTTCCATTATCCATGATCATACTAGAACTTTAACGGCTGTTCCATTATCCATGATCATACTTCTTCCACTAGATTCCTGATATGAGAAAAACCAAGATCTATCAGTACAAACATGGATGTTGGCACTGGTATCTAACCACCTTTCAGAATTTAAATAGGTTAAGTTGACTAAAGGGTAAAGGAAACTGACCTAAAGGAAGGTGGTTCTCCTTCAATCATGTTAACCTGAGATTTAAGTTGGTGCTGGTTCTTCATACCTTTCTTCTTATAGGTAACCTTTTGCTTCTTTCTGTAGAAGCACCGAGGAGCAAGGTGATTGTCTCTACCGCAGACAAAACAAAATCTCTCATTACCTTGTTCCTTAGGTCTTTGGAATTGGTTGTTTTGTCTATGTTTTTGGTTTTGATACAAGGGCTTACCTTTTCCTTTATAATTTTTCCCTTTAGGTTTAAAGTTGGGATTATGACCTCTAAAGTTTTGACCCTTAGAGTTTGGACCTTGATTTTGAGTTTCAGCAAGATTGATCTTGGCTTTAAGTGATTTTCTTGAGTCTCTCTGAGTCTAAACCAGTTTTCTATCCTGATGGATTGAAGAATAGACCTAAGAGTTAGGGAGGATTGAGTTCTCCTAAGATCTCGGGCGAATTGGGTCCAAGAAGGAGGAAGTATGTCTATCAAGCTTGATACTTGATAGGTTTCATCAAGGATAGATCCTCTCCTATGGATTTCTTGAACTAAGTTTTGGAACTAATGGATCTGGTCATTGATAGGTAGGTTATCTACCATTAAAGTTATGGAAGTTTGAGATGGTAAACCTCACAGCCCCATCATTATCTCTAGTATAGGTTTCTTCTAGGCTTGCCAGAGTTCTTTAGAGATTTGACACTTTCTATAGGTTTCATATAGGTCGTCTGAGAGACAACTTAAGATTCTAAATCTATAATAATAGTCGATTTCTTCGGGAGATCTAGAGGTTGATTCTGAATCTGGGGACTTAGGTTTAAAGGGAAGGATTTTTCCTAGGACAGATATTAGGCCTAGGGATATTAACCAGGCTTCCAATTGTTCTTGCCATCTAAGAAACCCTTTTTCATTGAATCGATCAGGTTTGAGACTTGAAGAGTCCTTGGAACCCATGCGGAGATGATTCAGGAGGGCCTACGGAGAAGGATAAGAGCTGCACAGAATATAGAATTCCTTTAGATTTTTTTTTTGTTTTTTTTTTTTTGTATATATATATGCTTTAATAAATGTATAGGGATTCAAAATTTTAATTAAACTAAGAATAAAATATCAAATTCAATATATGCGAGAATAAATATTTCGAAAAGATAACGGTATATAAGCTATGCGAGTCATAGTTATTATTATTATTGTTAGTGTTTGAATCATAATCGAATCCGGGTACTCGTCTTAGATTGTTAGGGATAGGTTTATTACAAATCTTATTTCCCTTAGAAGTCCGATCAACAAACAAACGATCTAACAATAGTAATAATAAAATATAATATTTGTTTAGAAACCTTACAAAGAAAGGAGAAAATAGAAAGTTGACCAGAGACGTGCAGTACACTGTCCTAAGGCGATTCCTGACTTTCGTGCAGGTTCAGTCTCGAGAACGCCACCCCAAGATACAATCGGATACCTCTCCTACAGGCATGATCGTGGAGAGGATGACAGAGCTTCACCCAGCAGTATAAATAAAAGAGAAGTTGTATGAAAAATATCAAAGAAATATTGAGTAGAAGATTAGAGAGAGAAGACCAAATGGTTGCATACTTTCTACCCCTCACCCAAACCCTTTTATAGGCCGAAGAATTTAGCCGTTGGGTTGGCCCAACGGCTAGAGGTTTAAAGGCCAAATTAAGAGACTAATTGCGGTTAACGGCTAGGTAATTAAGGGCTGACGGGTAGGAGCTTTTAATGGATTAAAAAGCTAGGTGATTAAGGGCTAACGGGTAAGAGATTTTAATGGATTAATGGCTAGGTGATTAAGAGCTTAATCAAGTTTAATCGGGTAATTAATATTAGGATAAAGTAGTAAAATAGGCACGTCGTGGGAGCGCATGCGAGCCGGGCCTTGCGCGCGCGTGAAAGCAGGCCAAAACAATACAAGGCCTAAGAGGGGGAAAAGCAATATAAGCATGCTTGGGATTCTCCTCCTTTTCCATGTAGGATTAGATTAAATTTGGATAGCTGGGATGTTGAAAGAAGGATTTGAAGGAAATTTTGAGTTTCTCTCCAAACTCATAACACATATTACTATCAAATCATGCTTTTAAAGCAGTACCGGTGAAAATGGCATACACCCCAAAGGAAACTGGCATAGTGGTTAACAGGGTCCCTGGTTACGGTGGACCTACCAATTTGAAATTGGTTGCTTCTTCGAGCCAAGTTGATTTTTCTAAAATTACAGACCCGTCTTCAATGTCATTTGGATGTACCAAGGAAGGGCATGGCTTTCAAGAAAGAGTATTCAGCATAAGTATTAGAGTCTTATCTAAAAAAAAAAAAATCCAAATTCCTCATAAAAAAAAGAGTTTGAACTGAACAACAGCTTTTTAATGTCCCTCAACATTCTACGTGTGTACAATGAAGCTGAGAATGGAGAATATGATTTCAGCCGTCGACACCATGAATCCGTGCATATATGGCAGTTTTGAGTTCTTACCAAAACAATTTACCAAATCTATCATAATACTTGTTGAGCCTTTGATCCTCCCCATGATGCCAAACCTCAAGATTATTGCCTATAATTTGTAAATCACAATATAAAAATGCGCTTATTTCTTTCAACAAAATTAATATAATGGCATCTTCTTGTAACCCATGTCTATTTTCTAGCATCTACTCATACCGGAAAGACATTCCCCCCTCCAAAAAAAAGCTAATTTCAGTTTTTTTTTCTTTTTTTCTCAAACCTCTTCCACCCAGGAAATGCTTAGGAAATATTCATTAATGTATTGTTCAAGAATTAACAACTACTTTTAATAGCGGAGGCTATGTCTCTTTGCTTCAAAGGGTACAAAGGTAGATATAAAATTAAGATATTGTGCCTGTGATAATCTCATTTGCCTATAGTGGATACAACATGAGGATGTTTGTTTGGAAGGATTTGGGGCCTAGGGGTGGAAAATAGTAACTTTCATTTTTTGATTGGGAGAAGATCCATTTCTCTTCGGATCCCAAGACAGAATGAGAATGGATGTAATTCCTTCAAAATTTAATTTTAATTTTTTTAAAAAATTTAAATTTTTATTTAAATAAGAATTTTGATTTCGATTCAATCATGAACTAAATATTTTAAAAAATACGGCCATTTCAATTTTTATTTTAATTTATTTTAATTATGTATTAAAATTGGATCGCAAATCTAATATTTCTCGAGACATAATGGGAAAGTCTCGAGGACTAGTTTGCGCGTTGGATTAGGAGATCATTATATGCTTTGAGTCCACCGTATAAAGAAAAATAAATTCAGAAAGCATTGCCGTTATGACGTTGCTCTAGAGCTCTGCTAGGATGAATATTGCACACGAAATAAAAGTACAAGCCTCTAGCGAAGAGCTAGTCAAAGGGATGTTTCTTTATGCCAGGTACAGCTGATGGTTACCGCTGATGAGTGACGTGATAAATAAAAAATAAAAAAATAATTCAAGAATAAAAAAATAATAATAATAAAATAATTTTGAAGTTTCTGTTGATCGGTAACGGTAAAAAAGTTAGGGATGTATATAATAAATCTCGTTCATCAGTAATAATCAGGTTAGGGATATATATAATAAATCCTGTTCACTCGGTTGATACTAGTGATAGTCAGGTTGATGCACTCATCTTCGGGTGGAAAACGGTTGCGAAAAAATTAATATGCGCTGTGTATCGAACATTTTCTGACTGGAATTGGAGGCCCGTCTGGGGGTGGTCACATCTGGGATCTAACTCCTCACCCCCCACTCTCTTGCTTTATAAAAAAAAAAAAAAAAAAAAAAACGTACAACCGGTGGTTGATCCACTCGTCCAATGCAGTACCTCAAAATTGTTAGTCACTTCAATTGAGTAACATAAATGTAAGGATCAAGCGCCCAAAATTCTTGCTGAAGCTTCGCATGATATGATTCAACTAGATCCCATGAATCACATTTATCCATTTATGGTACATCAGTACCAATTTTTTTTTGCATGGCCTGAAATGCTATCTAGCATTACTTTATTTAATTTCTTTTTTCAAGAAAGGAAGAGGGCTAATCCCCACCCAACAACCTGGGTACAGATTTTCCCAATCCAACCATTACCAAGGACCAGTTGGCATCTACTATTTGAATCTTGAATAATTTTTAAACATTGTTTGATGGAATATGGATGCAGTAGTTGTCCCAACATCCATTATCATTTTATCCAATTCTCACGATGAGATGCTAATATAGATAAGAACATTGAGGATACTTTGTGCACCATGTTTAGTGATAAGTTGTGATCCACATGGCTTTCTTGTTTTTTTTCCAACCATTTCTAGCATATGATCTATAAGGTGCGTACTTTGCAGTGTAGTAATTCTTTACTTCTCACTTTTTACTTGCATCATAGGAATATACTTTTATTACTATAATCCCTAAAAGGTCAAATGCATTTCTCCCATTTAATTATTCTAATCAATTTATTTACACCTTTTTATAAATTTGTTACTAAATTGATGGCTGATAGAATGCAAAGTGTGCTACATTTATTTGGAACAGAGTGCATTTATTAAGGATAGGAGCATTTCTGATTATTTGGAGTAGAGTGCATTTACTAAAGGTAGGAGCACTTCTAATAATATTTTTATGGCTTAGAAAATTGTATATGATTTATAAAGAGCTCCGATCAAATGCAATTATATGGTGATCAAAATAGATTTGGAGAGGGCATATGATAAGGTTCAATAGGATTTTCTTTTAATCTCTCTTCAACAGTTGGGCTTTTAGCAGTCATGGATTGACTAGATTATGGTTTGTATTATGTTCCCTTTCTTCGCTATTCTGATTAATGTCACTTCCTTTGAGAGCTTGTATTTTTCTACCAGTCTAAGATAAGTTGTCCTGTTTATTTATTATTTGTGTAAATATGCTCTCGAGAATATTAAAGTAACAGTGGAGGCTAACTTCTTGTTTGTACACAAGCCAGTCAAAATAAATATAACTATTTATCATTTTCTTTGTGCTAATGATTGTATATTGTTCTCCTAGGCTACTTTGAGCTGTCTACTATCATAGATAATTACAATAAAACCAGGGTTATAGTAAATTTTAAAATGTTTGCAATAAACTTCAATCTAAAATAAATGCCCTCGTTAGATGGTGCATTAAAAATCACCTGCATATTAAAGAGTTAGATAGCACATGGCAGTACCTAGGGGTTATTATCTTTGGTAAGAAGTGGTGTTTAATAGATTATAGTGGTTTGGTATAAGAATTCTTGGATAGGTTGGAGGGATGAAAGTAGAAGGTAATATTATGAAAGAAAGAGTCGTACTTACAAAGTCAATACTATCAACTCTTTCTATATGCTTGATGTCTAATTAGTTATCCATAGGATTGTGCTTATGAAATTGAAGAGCATCATCACAAATTTCTTATGGGGGTTAATTGATAATTCAAAAGATATGCATTTGATTTTCTAGGATTGTGTATATCAACCTATCCAGGATGGAGGTTTGAGAATTCCTTCTCTGGTTGCTAGGAGTGAGGCACTGATGGCCAAACTGTAGCGAGGTTTTTTTTAGATTGGCATGATGTTTGGAGCTCTCTTTTATGAGGATAAAATATGGTACCTAGACTTTTTGTCTCCTCTAATTAGTACTCCAAGTAGCTTTCCAATATAGAGGAAGATCTGCTTGTGTGCTCCACTTATTTTTCCTAACCATAAATAGAGTATTGGTAATGGTGCATCTATTAATGTGATTCATGATCCATGTTTATCATCCACACCTCTAGCTTGGTAGCTTACTCCTATGAACACAAATTTGTTATAAGGACTTATGGTTAAGGATCTCTTAGTAGCTAAAGAAGGAAATGGAATTAACAACTTATCTCTTAGCTTTTTGCAAAGGAGTTAGTTGATAGAGTACTCTCTATTTCAATTCGAAGCAGTGATAGTACTGATAGGTTGGGTTTGAGTCTATCTTCTGGTTTGATAATTTACGTATTAGACTTTTATAAGCTCTTTTATTTTAATGTCAACCAAGTCATGATATTGACCAGTGGTGGAGACTAGATGTCCCTCCTAGAATTGCTCTTTTTATATGGAAGGTGATTTAAAACCAACTCCCATATCAAGATATTTTACATCAGCATGATTTTCACGCACCAAATCATTGTGATTTATGCTTGGATGGGAGTCAACAATTCATATTATGCTGCAATACAAATTGGAGTCTCATGTTTAGAGGCAAGCACCGTTTCATGATTTATTTACTATCTTTTCTTTCTCCCTTGATGGCTTTCTTCATTGTATCATAGAGAGTAGACCTGTTCATATCCCAAGCAACTTGCCCAACCCACCTGAGCCAAGGACCTTCAAAATCGGCTTGGGCTCATTTTTCAGCTCAGCAGTTAGAATTTGACCTACAAATTAAGCCCTCCATTTAAATGGGCCAGGCAAGTATATGTCAACCCGACCCAAGCCTGGCCCGAACCTAATTATATAAGTTTTAAATTAACAAATATATTATATTATATAATATATAATTTTGCTTTCTTAAGTATCCATAATTTTAATTATTGCTTCCATATCTCAGCCACTGAATTCCCTTATCCATCATATCTATAGGGCTGCATCCTCTCAGCCTTCTTGCCGCTTGCCTACTATCTCCCCAACATCTCCTCACATCCTCCCCACCTCCCCACCACCTCCTCAGTTCACTGCTTCCTCTTCAAGTGCTTCCCACCTCTCAGCCTCTTCTTTGCCTCCTCCCCTTCTCTTTATTGTTATCTCCTTGCATCCTCCCCACTTCCTCCTCATGTCCTCCCCATCTCCCGGCCTCTTCTCATTGCATCCTTCCTATCTCTCCATCACCTTCATACCCTACCTCCTCATATCCTCCCCAACTCCCAGCCTCCTCCCCACCTCTCCACTTCCCAATCTCCTCCTTCAATGAAGTGATAGAAAAAAAAAAAAGCCTTAGTTAAATCTAAAGCTAGCTTGAAAGCTTGAAACCCACTATGGAGTGGGCTTGGACATAGGAAGTAAGCTTGAAGGCTAGATCAGGCTTGGGCCTAGAAAATCTATACAATATCTTAGATGGAGCCCAACCTAGCTTATCTGATAAGCCACTCTAATAGAGAGAGATCAAGTAATAATTATAGAAGAGCCAAAGTAGTTTTGACATATTATATTGCTTACCATATCTAGCTAGCCAGGAGCAACCGTATTTTCCAGGATATGATATTGAGTCTAAGAGTAGTTCTTCTAAGAGCATCCATCAAAGTTTACAAGTTTATTCATGTGCTTGTTCTAGAGGGACTATTGACAGTAGAAGTAACATGAGGCTCTCCCCTTACAATTTCTGTGCCTGCACAAGTAATATATTTTTCTTTGAAGCTACCACCATCCTACTTTCTCAAGATAAACTTTGATGCAGTGTACATGATAGAAATGCTTTTGGGGGATAACTTTTTATCATCAAAAAGTGCTAATGGTGCTTTAGTAGTTGCAAGCAATGTCAAAATGTTTGATACTATAGTGTCAATGGCCAAACTAAATGCTACATGGCAAGGGCTAACTTATGCTATATAAACATTAAAGACCCTACATTTATTTAGAGAGGAACTCCTTGACTATTATCCAATGTCTTTCTAATATAAAATCTCATCCTCTTCTATAGGATTATTGGTGAATGATGCACATATTGCTTTTTCTCACAATTCTCGTATCTACAAGAAAGCTAACAATGTGAATAATTGGATGGCTTCTTATATGGCCAACAAAAATGGGACTATATTATGGGACTCTACAAGAGGTCTTCTAGTTCAACTTTTGAATATTCTATTTTCTGATTCCCATATATATATTTATTCTCAAATTATCTAATTTAGCTGATTATGAAAAAAATAATTTGACATTTGTGAGAATGATATAACTAAATGAATGCAACTATTGAAGGTTCACCTTGGGGGCTTGACCACTCAAGATAAGAAAAGTATATTCAGCAAAGGTCAAGATGTCGAGGAGGTGATGATCAAACCGGCATTTTTCCATTGCGGTCAAGTAGGGAGAAAGGGACTCACCCATCACCATCCATTATACTCCTAAAGGGGCCAACTTGATTTGTGGCATATTGATTTACTATCAGAAATTAGTCTTTCACTAGGGTATATCACCAAGGGATCTGTTCCTCGAAAAGTCACTGATGGCTAAGCAAAAGATTTTCAAGGGATATTAAATTTTGTTCAAAATGTAATTTCACTGAGGAATCTTTAAAGGATTTGTTAGGGATTTACTGCCCTCGGTAAAGCCCTTGGAAATCCCTTAGTAATTTATAAGGGATAAGTATGTGATTACTTTAATAATTTTCATAAAGGGATTTGTACTCGAAGTTCAATCTCTCGAAGATTTATCAAAGGATGAATTCCTCAGTGCTGATAAAATATTTTTACAAATAAAAAGAATAATATTAGAAAGGGATTTTTTTCGAGTAATCTTTTAGTGATATTGAAATCCAGTACCAGGAAAGTATCACTTATGGATTCTCTCACTAACATGAAAATAATGTTAGTGCCAAGTGAATATGATCAAACTAGCATTTCTCCATTGTGGTCAAGTAGGGAGAACGGGACTCACCCATCACCATCCATGGCACTCTTAAAGGGGCCACTTGGTTTGCAGCGTATCGATTCACTACCTAAAATTAGCCTTTCACTAAGGAATATCACCAAGGGATCTATCCCTCAAAAAGTCACTGAGGGATTAGCAAGGAATTTTCAAGGGATATTAAGTTTCATTCAAAATATAGTTTTACTAAGGAATCTTTAAGGGATTTACCGTCCTCGATAAATTCCTTGAAAATTTGTAAGGGATCAGTGATTGATTACTTTAATAATTCTCATAAAGAGATTTGTAAGAAAAGTTCGGGTCCTCCAAAATTTACCAAGGGATGAATCCCTTGGTATTTATAAGATATTTTTAAAAATAAAATAATAATATTAGAGAGGGATTTTTTTTCTGAGAAATCTCTTAATGATATTGAAATCTAGTACTAAGTAAATATTACTTATAGATTGCCTCATTGACATAAAAATAAAACTCATAAACAAAATTATTACCCCATATTGATTGTCCTTCGATGCCAATTAAAATAAAAGAACCCCTCCACCCTTCCTGCTCTCTCTAACCAATCAAATATCATCATAACACCCTTCTCTCTCTAATCAAAGAACAATTTATCCACATTTCTCTTCACTCCACGTGCCTCTCTGTCCCTCCAAGCAACTCATGAATGATGTTACCGAATGATGTGAGATGAGCAGGAGTTAAGTATATCATGTAGGTAAGTCTTATTGAACCAGTACATAGCATATCGCATACCACCATCGAACTAGAAAATATCATCGTTCAACCACCCACTAAACAGGCACTATAGAATAGATGTAATCGAACTATTTTTAAATTAACTAATAATATATTTATCTTGTTTAGACTCTTATATATAAATATTGATCACTCTTAGCCTCCATCCAATTGAATCTTGTAAAGTTTTCATATATATAAATACCCAATACAAAACATAAGCCATCATCTAAGCTTCCCTATTCAGCTACTCTAAGCCTTTCACTTGAAACTACAAAGGATGGAAAAACTAGAGAGAAAAACCTAGAAAAAACTATCAAGGAAAAAAATAGAAAGACAAAAAAATCTCGTTCTAGTATTTTTTTTATATAAAATAAAGTTATAATAGGTAGATATAAGAGGATTTGAATCCTAAACCCTTAAAAAACCTATCTACTATCATAACCACTAAAGTCCAACTTTATTTTGATCATATATTTACTGAGAAACTTTTAAACTACTTAAACCCTTTCTTATAAATTAAACTTGAAACCCTTCTCCTTTCCATTGCCCATCACCTCCTTTGGCCATTGCCCTTTCCTCCTTATGCACGATCGAGCCTCCTGGGGACTAAACAAACAAAGATGAATCTCTCCTAGAACCATAAGATTATTTTTTTAATCTTTGTTCTTTGAATTTTTTATTTTTTTTTTCCATTTCATTCTATTTTTTGGAGATCCATGGGGAAGGAGAGTATGGGAGGGTTTTAGAAGAGATGGGAGAGATGGAAGATACTTTTTCTAGTTTTAGTAGTTCCAAGCCTCCCAACAATTAACATAAGTTCCAGTTAGATCCATTCCAAGCCTCCCACTGATCAACATGAGTCATAATTGGAGCTATTCCAAGCTTCTCACCGATTTAAGACTCCTAAGGGTGGAAAAAGGAGAGGAAATCAACACTTGGTGGTGAGCAAGTCCGATTGCTGGAATCCAGAGGAGCCCTAGAAGGAGAATATTTTGATAAGAAAAACAAGAATTTTTAAAGGTGGAAGGATACGAGAAGATGGCATTGGGTCTTATACCTCAATAGACGGACGGTGCCGAGAGTTAGAGATGGTGGATGGTAGAGAATGGCCACGAAGGAGGAGAGGGGTTAGGTGAAGGAAGTATTTTAGGAGTTTACGGGGATGGTGGTGAGATTTCAGGAGCAATACAGAGGGAAGGACAAGAAGCGAGGTTAGGAGGGATGGAGGAAGGGCAATAATGGCTAGAGGCATAGTAGCACCGGTTCCACCACCATGAAGACCATTTTGCATCCCTAGAAAGAGAGAGGCGCCAAAGATTTTTTGAGGGATGAATGGATCTAGAGGTGGCATGTAGATAGAGGATTTAAATGGGTGGGGCCAAGGAGAGACGCATAAAGGGAGGTTGAAGGAGGCCACTCAGACTAACATCAACAATGTGTAAATAGTATCATGCATGTAGGTTAGGCATAATTCAAGTATGGACAAGATTGATTTAGTATTATTTTTAAATTAAATTGACTATCACTTAACTTGTAGGTGATTATTTATTGTGAACATTAGTAGGTTGAATATGTGATAGTATATGTTGCTTAACTATATCAATTCTCTTTTTTGGATAAACGTATATGCACTTTTTTTTAATAAATAGATTGATAAAACTAATAGCTACATATTGATTTTATATAGGTATAAAGACAATATGCCATAAGATCATAATTGGATGTATAATTACTTGAGAAATGGATATATCACCGATGAATTTGAAAATGGGGTTAATTAGAAGATTCCTCCACTTTACATTTTTGCAACCTAATCATGTAGATGGAAATAAAATCAAGTATCCATATTCAAAATATCGTAACTTAAAATTTTGCATTAGAGATGAAGTAATTTTACACCTTTATTATAAAGTTTTTGATGAGCTCCATATTGTATGGACTATACACGGTGAGACTTATAGTTTCATCGGAGAATCTTCAAAAGGTGATATTAATCCATATAGAAGGTTGGTAATAGAAGGCTTCGATCCAGAATTTCAAGAATTGTAACCAAATATAGAAATCGCTAACAATGAGGGTTATGATGTGCATGAACCCCCAAATCTATATACTAAGAAATTCTTTCTTTGTTGAGAGCAATGGATGAGCCATTATGGGAGGGTTGTCGGAAGCACACCAAATTATCTACAATGTCGTAGCTTTTAAGTTTTAAGTCTGAATTCCATATGAATAAAAATTGTTATGATCGTCTCCTATCAATTATCAAAGGATTTTTACCACGACAAGCTAATAGATAATTTCTATGAAACAAAGAAAATGATAGGAAAGCTTGGCCTTGGCTGTCAAAAGATTGTTGTATGTTCTAATATGTGTATGTTGTATTATTTGGAAGATGAGGCAAAGACAGAATGTAGTGCTTGTGGTCATGCTTGGTGGAAACCTAGAAGAAATGATTGTAGTGTAAAGGCAAAGAACGATCCTTTTAAAGTATTATGATATCTTTTACCAAAGGTTATTTATGTTGTCAAAAATAGCACAACATATGATTTGGCATGCTTCAAATAGGTGTGCAGATGATTTTATAGCATACCCATGTGATAGTGAGGCATGGAAGCATTTTGATAGAATCCATCTTGATTTTGCATCCGATCCGAGAAATGTGCATTTAGGATTGTGTACTAATGTGTTTAATCCTTTTGGACATTCATCAATACCTTATTCATATTAGCATGTTCTGATTATGGTATACAATTTATCTCCATAGATGTACTTCAAGCGGTAGTACATTTTTTTAAACATGGTGATACCAAGCTTGGAGAATCTTAGCAAGTATATTAAAGTATTTATAAGGCCTCTAATTAAGAAGTTGAAGCAGTTATGGTTAGTGGGGATGAATACTTATGATGTAAGAAGGCAAAATTTTTAGATGAAAGCAATACATTTGTGGATAATTAGTGACTTCTTTGCATATGTCATGTTGTCCGGACGGAGTACACATGAGAAACTATCATATCCTTATTATATGGAGTGCCCTAAGGTATTCACCCTAAAAAGTAGTGGCAAGGTATCATTTTTTGATTTTCGTTGCCAATTTTTATCCCTTGATCATCAATATAGGAGACAATGGGATGCTTTTTTTCATGGTCCAGTTAAGAGAGATATGCCCCTCCTCGATTTTCTGGTGCAAAAATATTGAACAAAGTGTGCAGGCTTTTAGTTATCATATTTGCCATGCAACATGTCAAACAAAAGCTACCTAGATTTGGTGTTGAACAAAATTAGGTGAAAAGAAGTATATTTTGGGAATTAGCTTATTGGCACACAAATCTTATTAAACATAACCTTGATGTCATGCATATAGAGAAAAATATATTTGAGAATGTTCTTAATATGATAATGGATATTAAGAGCAAAACCAAAGATAATGCAAAGGCAAGAAAAGATTTGGAAAGATATTGCAATAAGCCTCATTTGCACTTGAAGTCATATAATGATAGGCTTTGCAAATCTAAAGCCTCTTATACATTAACCATTAAATATAAATGAAATATTTTGTTGCCCAGCGATGAAGCAATCCAAGAGTGGGGGTGAATTGGATTTTAAAAATTATTTGAACTATTTTAATGGATATAAAACAAGTATGTGCTAATTGCAATTAAGTGCTTGTATTTTGTCAAAGTATTTGTGTGTTTAATGAAAATATATAATGAAATTAATAAAGTAAATGTAAGAGTAAATAAGCAATAAATAAGAGCAATCACAAACACAATAATATATAGTGATTCGGTGCACTTCAAGGCTCCTACATCCACTCTCCAAGTTTTTCTTGGGTATTCTACTATAATCATCAAGATTACGGTCGATTAATTTTTCGGGCTCACTAATCAAACCCAACTTGTTTTCACCGGGCTCACAAGTCAAAATCCTTGTTAGTTTTCTAACTTAGGCTAATCAACAACCTTCGATGGTTTTACAGGATCACCAACAATCTAGTTGGTTTTATGGGATCACCAACAATTTATGTTAGTTTTATGCAAAGGCTAACAAACAATCTTTTAGTTTTCTAAGGCTCACCAAAAATCTTGATACAACAATGTAAGAATGAAAGTAAAGAATACAATAAAGCTTTCTAATAAAAGTAAATATCTCTTTGAAGTTCTTTGAATGTTGATGAAGATCTTGTCTTCAAGTTGTTGAAGCCTTTGATTATAGCTTGATGATGTGAACTTGGATGCACTCTCTTATCTTTAAAAGCTTGAAGGCTTGAATTACTCAACTCTTGAATCTTTGAAGGATATTCAATAATCTCATCAAAGGATTACTTTTTCATTTGATTTGTGTTGATTATATAGCTCTCCAAACTTTAAATGATTGTTAGAGATTGTTGGAGAGGAAAAACTAGCCGTTACAAATATTTTGGAAAAGTTTTGCTCTTCAGAAAACTAGCCGTTGCAGAGCTATCGTCCATACAAGTGTCGACACTTCAGATCATGAGTCGACACCTTGAGTTGATACTTGACCAAAATATCTTCTGAAGTCTTTTACTCTGCACTGGTGAGCCGACACTTCATCTGATGAGTCGATATTTTGAGTCGACACTTGGAACAATGAGTCGATACTTGACCAAGATCTTGAAATCAGCTCGTTCTATTTTTTATTTGGTCTTAGGCCTTGAGTCGACACTTCACTGTTCATAAGTCGACACTTAGCTGACCATGAGTCGACACTTCAGCATGCCGGTTGAAATTTTATTTGCATATCAGTCCAAGCTTTCTATGAGTTAACGCTTCAAGTGTCGACCTTGACTTGACCAGTGCCGATACTTTTCCAAATTTAATATTTGAGTCCTTCAAGATCTTCAATATATGTTCCAAGGTCCATAACTTGAAATTCCTTGGCTTCTTTAACTGAATGACAATCTTTTCAATCTTTCAACATTAATGAGTACCTAAATCTTATAAACACTTTTAACATGCATTAGTACTCATATATACTTAAGTATTTTGTCAATCATTAAAATTAAGACCAGAGTCAACAATCTTTCCCTTTTTGATGATGACAAAATCTTTAAGTATATAAACAGGGTAAGCTTAAAAAGATTAACAATAAGATAAACATGTAAGCTCAAAATCAATGAGTATCAAGCTCTCCCTTAAAATATGATTTCAAAAACATTTTCAAAAATCATTCAAGATTTTTTAAACATTCTTTCCCTTGCTAATTCTTCCCTTAAGATTAAAACATTTTGCTTTCTTCTCCGCCTTTTATATTTTCTTTCATTTCTCATATAATTTTTCATATTTATTAAATCTTTTTCCTTTTCATACTTAACATTTTTCTCCCTCTTTTTGTGATCATGAGAAAGGATGAAAGGCAATACAAAATAAAAATGAAGGTAGAAAGAATAGCAAGTAGATCATCAAAATTAATGCATGAAATTAATTAATCATGATACTAATTAAATATGATACTAATTAAACATGATATCACAAAATGATAAGTACATGCAAGAAATAATTTCTCCTTTTTTTGAAGATTATAAATAAAATAAATTTTGATACCAATTGAATGTAACTCCCCTCAAAGGATTAGATTTGAAAACAAGGAGTATCAGAGTAATATAAGTATGATATCAAGAAAACATTGAAAGCATCATACATATATATAATGACAATAAATCTTTGGATGCTCTTCCTAAATATTATGCCCCTTCAAAAATATGTATTCATTTGAGGAATAAAATATAAAAGCACAAGCAACATAATTTCAGATAATTTGAGATATGAACATATATACTATGTCTGAAATCAAAGATTTAAAATTTGAAGATATACAAGATTTTCAAAATGCAGGAGGTTGACATTTTAAAGATTCAATTTAATATGATTTTAAACTCATTTGAAGTGATTTAATATCCATACAAATGCTAGAAGTAATATGATATCAAGTCTAGCTACTAGATTAAGGGTTTATCAATGTACATACCTTCTTTTTAAATGTAACCCTTAACTACCAGTTATATACTTGCTCTAAATCATTTCTAATCTAAGCATGGATACAAAATATAATACATTTCATGAGAACCATATGATTTGAAATGATTTTGATTACCCATATAAATGTTAGAAGTAATATAGTATCAAGTTTAGCTATTAGAGGAAGGATTTATCAATATGCATACCTTCTTCTTAAATATAGTCCTTAACTACCAGTTTTAGTCTTGATTCAAATCATTTTTAACTTAAGCATAGATGCCAAAAATTAAAACACATAAATCATAACATTTCACTTGAAATGGTTTAAAACTATATCAATCAAAATCAAATAAAAGTCAAATAATCACAAGTTTAATCAAGAGAGCATGAAATCCATTAACATCAAAAAGTTCATGATCATAACAAATGACTATTAGTCTAAACTTGATTTTAATAAATCAATTGAAACAATTTTCAAAGCAATATGCAACTTTAAAAATATTTTTCATGAAGTAATTTAAGATACATTAATCAAAATCAAGTGAAGGTCTTATAATCACAAATTTAATCATGATAGCATGAAATTCATCAATATAAAAAAGTTCATGATCATAACGGCATCAATATCTAAACTTGATTTTAATTAATCATTTAAAATAATTTTTCAAAGTAATTGATGTAACATTTATAACAAATATTCAACTACATTTTCAATTATGGAAGGAAATGTTTATAATTTATCCATATGTATAATTCTTTCTTTATCATTTAGTCCAAAAATGTAGCTTGTTCACTCTTTGTATTGTCTTGTACAGCCACTTTTTAAAAACTTCCTTTCTTGGGCTACAAGACACTCCTGCAAAATAAACTAGGTGGACAATTTTGATACCTAAACTTTTTTGGGACCTTTAGGATTTGTAACTATGATTCCTTTTGGAATCCAAATTTTTCTTAATCTACAAGGATATGCATTAAGTCCAAATTTTTTATATTTAAAGCATGAAATATTGGAAAAGTAGCAACAAAGAAATTCTTGTTTTTCAACTCAAGATTTTTATTTTTCTGTAAAAGCTCATCATTTGATACAAAAATCTTGGATCATTTTAGAATTTCTATTCCATTTAATAAAATATTTTTTTTATTTGAAAACTTATTGCATGACTTTTTCAAATCAAGATTTTCTTTTTTTAAATTTTATTTTTCTTTAGAAAGATTATTCTTATCAATTTTTAAAATATCAATTTTTATATTTAAATCATGATTTTTATTGGCAAGATTGGTATTCTCAAGAGAAAAAGAGTCAACATGCCTTTTTAATTTCTTGTGCTCAATTTTTAGCAATTTGTATTCATGCACAAGATCATTAAATGCATCATGTAATTCATCAAAGGTAAAATCATATTCATTTTCAGAACATACCCTTCCTCATTTGCTATGAAGCAAAGATGGGCAACTTCTTGTTCATCATCTGAACTTAAATCTTCGCTATCGCTCCAAGTTGCTTTGAATTTTTTTTGGTCTTGAGGGCTATTATCTTTTTCTTCTCTTGATCAGCAACCACTTCTTTGTACCATAAATTCAACTCATGGGTCATGAGTGAACCAATAAGCTCCTTCAAAGACAGGGTATCAATATCTTTGACTTCTTGGATCATCGTTATCTTTGGATCCCATGATATTGGTAAAGATCTAAGAATCTTATTAAACAATTCAGCATTAGTATAGATTTTGCCAAGACTTTTCAATTCATTAACAATAGTCATAAATCTAGTATACATATCAGATATAGATTTATAATATAGCATTTCAAACATTTCAAAAGAATGAACAAGCATATTAATTTTAGTATTTTTCACTTGAAGAGTACCCTCATGAGTAATTTCTAGTGTATCCCATATCTCCTTCGTCGATGTGCATGTGGAGATCCTATTGAATTCATTAAAGTCCAATGCATAATAAAGCAAGTTCATTGCTTTAGCATTAATTTCAGATTATTTAATGTCATATTCATTTCAATCCTCTTAGAGCTTTAGAATGAAAATGCCATTAACCAAAATAGAAAGAATATGATGACCATTAACTATAACTTTTCAAAGATAATAACTAATATATTGAATATAGATGCGCATACGAGTTTTCTAAAAAGTGTAATAAGTGCAATTAAAAAATGATGGTCTATTAGTTGCATGTCCTATAGCAAAACAAGCACCTTCTAGGACTACCATGATTTTTTGTTGACTCTGGTCTTGATTTTGATGATTAACAAAATGTTTAAGTATATATGAGTACTAATTATATTTTAAGTATATTTTTCAGATCTTAGTACTCAACCATATTAAATGAAGAAATGCTTGTATTTCAGTTGAAAAAGTCCTTAAATTAATTGAAAATCAAGTATATGGACTTTGAAATTAATATGGAAGAACTTGAAGAGGTTAAAATTTCAATTTGAAGATGTTTCAGCAATGGCACAGGCAAGTGTCGACACTTGGAAATGAAGTATCGACACCTGAGGAACAAGTGTCGACACTTGAAGAGTGAAGTGTCGACTCAAGACCTGAGACAAACAGAAAACTTCAGAAAGCTCTTTCAGTGAAGTGTCGACACCTGGAGCTGAAGTGTCGACACTTGGAAGTGAAGTGTCGACACCTGGAAACTGAAGTGTCGACACTTGAAACTGAAGTGTCGACACCTGAAGGTGAAGTGTCGACACTTGAACAGTAACGGCTAATTTTCTGGGCTGCAGAACTTCTTCAACTTGCTTTCAAACGGTCATATTTTCCTCTCTAACGGCTATAAACAATCATTTAAGTATTGGGAGGCTATATAAACATCAAAAATCAATTGGGGAAGTAATCCTTTGGTGAGATTTTTGAATATTCTTCAAGGATTCAAGAGTTGAGTGGTTCAAGCCTTCAAGCTTCCAAGTTTCAAAGAAAGCATCCAAAGTTCACATCCTCAAGCATCAATCAAAGGCTTCATCAACTTGAAGACAAGATCTTCATCAACTCTCAACGGGCTTCAAAGAGATATTTGCTTTATTTTAGAAAGCTTTTATTGTATTCATTTATACTTGCTCTTACATTGTTTTACTTAAGGTTTTTGGTGAGCCTTGAAAAATCAAAAAGGTTTTTGGTGAGCCTTGAAAACCAAAGTGGTTGTTGGTAAGCCTTGAAACCAACTAGGATTTTACTTGTGAGCCCGAAGCCAAAACAAGTTGTTTAGGTTCTTGGTTATCCCGTAAAACCAAGGGTGGTTGTTGGTGAGCCTTGAAACCAACTAGGATTTGACTTGTGAGCCCGAAGACAAAACAAGTTGTAAAGGTTGTTGGTGAGCCTAAGTTATAAAACCAAACTTAGTGGAATTCCCAAGGGATTCTTGGGGAGTGGATGTAGGTGCTTGGTTGGCACCGAACCATTATAAATCTTAGTGTTTGTGTGATTGTTCTCCTTATGCTTTAATTTTATTATTTTTGCTGCATTTATTTGAAATACACAAGCACTTAAATTGCATTAGCATATACTTGCTTTAGTTCATCTTTTAAATAGTACAAAAGTTTTATAAAACCCAATTCACCCTCCCTCTTGGGTTGCCTACGTGGGCCTATAATTGGTATCAGAGCTCGGTGCTCTGATTGAAAATCTAACGATTTTGAGTTAAAGATTATGGCAACCCTTGTAGGTATTAGTGTTAGACCCCCATTTTTCAATGGCATAAATTACACATTTTGAAAAACTCGCATGCGCATCTATATTCAATCTATTAGTTATCTTCTTTGAAAAATTATTGTTAGTGGTCCTCATATTCCTTCCATTTTGGTTAATGGCATTTCCATTCCAAAGCTCGAAGAGGATTGGAATGAATATGACATTAAACAAATTGAAATCAATGCTAAAGCAATGAACTTGCTTTATTGTGCATTGGACTTAAATGAATTTAATAGAATTTCTACATGCACATCAGCGAAGGAAATATACGACACACTTGAAGTTACTCATGAGGGTACTCTTCAAGTGAAGAATACTAAAATTAATTTGCTTATACATTCTTTTGAAATTTTTGAAATGATGCATTATGAATCTATATCTGATATGTTTTCAAGATTTATGACTATTATTAATGAATTAAAAAGTCTTGGCAAAATCTATACTAATGATGATTTGGTAAACAAAATTCTTAGATCCTTGCCAAAATCATGGGATCCAAAGGTGACGGCGATCCAAGAAGCTAAAGATGTAGAAACCTTACCTTTGGAGGAGCTTATCGGTTCACTCATGACCTATGAGTTGAACTTATGGCAAAGGATAGTGGAAGCCGATACAGAAAAGAAAATAATAGCTCTCAAGGCCAAAAAGAAATTCAAGGCAATGATGGCAACTTGGAGCGATAGCGAAGATTCAAATACGGATGATGAAGTTGCCCATCTTTGTTTCATGGCAAATGAGAAAAAGGTATGTGCTAAAAATAATTATGATTTTACCTTTAAAGAATCACATGATGCATCTAATGATCTTGTGCTTGAATATAGATTGCTAAAAATTGAGCACAAGAAATTAAATAGGCATGTAGATTCATTTTCTCTTGACAACACCAATCTTGCAAATAAAAATGATGATTTAAATGCCAAGATTGATATTTTAAAAAATGAAAAGAATAATTTTTCTAAAGAAAAAAAATTTTTAGAAAAAGAAAATGTTATGTTAAAAGATTTATGTGATAAAGTTTTTAATGAGAAAAATATTTTGATTGAGGAAAAGAAGCAAAAACTTTTGAAGAACTTCAATATTCCTGCTTCTTTCAATTTTTCTTATAAATGTGGTTTCAATGCTGATCCTTCTAGATTAAGAAAAGTTTGGGTTCCAAAAGGAACCATAATTACTAATCATAAAGGATCCAAGAAAGTTTGGGTACCAAAAATGTCCACTTAATTTGTTTTGTAGGAATGTCTTGCAACCCAACATGAAGAAAGGAAGTTCTTGAAAAGAAGTTGTACAAGATAATTTAAAGAAGTGGACAAGCTACATTTTGGACTAAATGGTAAAAGGAAGGATTATGTATATTGATAAATTCTAAACATCTCCTTCCATAATTAAAAATGTAGATTAATTTAATGTAGATTAATTTTTATTGCATCAATTACTTTGAAAAATTATTTTAAATAGTTAATTGGAATCAAGTTTGGACTTATCATCATTGGCTATGATCATGAACTTTTTGGTGTTTATGAATTTCATGCTATCATGATTAAACTTATGATTGTAAGACCTTCACTTGATTTTGATTAATGTATTTCATGAAAAATACTTTTAAAAATGTATATTGATTTGAAAAATGTTTTAATTGATTAATTAGAATCAAGCTTAGACTAGTAATTATTAGTTGTGATCGTGACTATTTTGATATAAATGGATTTCATGCACTCATGATTTCAACTTATGATTATTAGATCTTCACTTGATTTTGATTAATACAGTTTTTGAATTATTTCAAGTGAAATGTTACGATTTATGTGCTTTCATTGTTGGCATCTATGCTTAAGTTAGAATTGATTTGAATCAAGTATAGAACTAGTAGTTAAGGGTTACTTTTAAGAAGAAGGTATGTATATTGACAAACCCTTGCTCTAGTGGCTAGACTTGATATCATATTACTTCTAGCATTTGTATGGATATCAAATCATCTTAAAATGAATTTGAAATTATGCTAAAAGTTTTTAAGTGATATAAATGCTTTGTATTTTGAAAATCATAAATATCTTGAAAAATTTTAAATCTTGATGCATAAGCTTTCATGTTTTATTCCTGAAATAAATGCATATTTTTAAAGAAGGAATAACATTCAGGGGGAGCATCCAAAGATTTGTTATCATATTTGATACTTTGAATATCTTGTTGATATCATGCTTTGCTTATATTGCTCTGATACTCCTTCTTGTTTTCAAATCTAATTCTTTAAGGGGAGTTACATTCAAATGGTATCATATTCTATTAGTATCAAAATTATTTTTAAAAGAATTCCTAGTAACCGCTTCGGATTGGGTTAGTCACCATGGCCGTCCAGTCATAGGAGATAAGTAGGGCTTAAAGACCCTCTCTTCCCATTCAATGGGCTCTCTTATGACGTGTAGGGGTGCCGCTGTGACCTTATCCCATGAACAAGTAAGGCGAATGGATAATATACATTAAATTATTTCTTGCATGTGCTTACATTCTATGGTATCTTGTTCAATTTGTATTGATATCATAATTATTTGATTTCATGCATTGATTTTGATGACCTACTTGCTATTCTTTCCGACTTCATTCCCACTTTGTATTGTCTTTCACCCTTTTTCATGATGTCAAAAAGGGGGAGAAAATTGTTAAGTATGAAAAGGGAAAGATTGGATAAACATGAAAAATCATTTGAGAAATGAAAGAAAGTGCAAAAGGGGGAGAAGAATGTAAAATATTTTTATCTAAAGGAAAGAATTAGTAAGAAGAAGAATTTTTGAAAATTTAAAATTTTTGCATATTTTGAAAAATATTTTTGAAGATTTTTTGGATCATATTTTGAGGGGGAGCTTGGTGCTTATTTTTTGAGCTTACATGTTTATCTTATTGTTAATCTTTTTTAAGCTAACCCTATTCATATACTTAAAGGTTTTGTCATCATCAAAAAGGGGGAGATTGTTGACTCTGGTCTTGATTTTGATGATTGACAAAATGTTTAAGTATATATGAGTACTAATTGTATTTTAAGTATATTTTTCAGATCTTAGTACTCAACCATGTTGAATGAAGAAATGCTTGTATTTCAGTTGAAAAAGTCCTTAAATTAATTGAAAATCAAGTATATGGACTTTGGAATTAATATGAAAGAACTTGAAGAAGTTAAATTTTAATTTGAAGATGTTTCAGCAATGGCACAGGCAAGTGTCGACACTTGGAAATGAAGTGTCGACACCTGAGGAACAAGTGTCGACACTTGAAGAGTGAAGTGTCGACTCAAGGCCTGAGACAAACAGAAAACTTCAGAAAGCTCTTTCAGTAAAGTGTCGACACCTGGAGCTGAAGTGTCGACACTTGGAAGTGAAGTGTCGACACCTGGAAACTGAAGTGTCGACACTTGAAACTAAAGTGTCGACACCTGAAGGTGAAGTGTCGACACTTGAACAGTAACGACTAGTTTTCTGGGCTGCAGAACTTCTCCAACTTGCTTTCAAACGGTCATATTTTCCTCCCTAATGGCTATAAACGATCATTTAAGTGTTGGGAGGCTATATAAACATCAAAAATTAATTAGGGAAATAATCCTTTGGTGAGATTTTTGAATATTCTTCAAGGATTCAAGAGTTGAGTGGTTCAAGCCTTCAAGCTTCCAAGTTTCAAAGAAAGCATCCAAAGTTCACATCCTCAAGCATCAATCAAAGGCTTCATCAACTTGAAGACAAGATCTTCATCAACTCTCAACGGGCTTCAAAGAGATATTTGCTTTATTTTAAAAAGCTTTTATTGTATTCATTTATACTTGCTCTTACATTGTTTTACTTAAGGTTTTTGGTGAGCCTTGGAAAACCAAAGAGATTTTTGGTGAGCCTTGGAAAACCAAAGTGGTTGTTGGTAAGCCTTGAAACCAACTAGGATTTTACTTGTGAGCCCGAAGCCAAAACAAGTTGTTTAGGTTCTTGGTTATCCGTTAAAACCAAGGGTGGTTATTGGTGAGCCTTGAAACCAACTAGGATTTGACTTATGAGCCCGAAGACAAAACAAGTTGTAAAGGTTGTTGGTGAGCCCGAAGACAAAACCAATTAGGGTTTAACTTGTTTTTGGTGAGCCTTGGAAAACCAAAGAGGTTTTTGGTGAGCCTTGGAAAACCAAAGTGATTGTTGGTAAGCCTTGAAACCAACTAGGGTTTTACTTGTGAGTCCGAAGCCAAAACAAGTTGTTTAGGTTCTTGGTTATCCCGTAAAACCAAGGGTGGTTGTTGGTGAGCCTTGAAACCAACTAGGGTTTGACTTGTGAGCCCGAAGACAAAACAAGTTGTAAAGGTTGTTGGTGAGCCTAAGTTATAAAACCAAACTTAGTAGAATTCCCAAGGGATTCTTGGGAGTGGATGTAGGTGCTTGGTTGGCACCGAACCGCTATAAATTTTTGTGTTTGTGTGATTGTTCTTCTTATGCTTTAATTTCATTATTTTCGCTATATTTATTTGAAATACACAAGCACTTAAATTGCATTAGCATATACTTACTTTAGTTCATCTTTTAAATAGTACAAAAGTTTTATAAAACCCAATTCACCCCCCTCTTGGGTTGCCTACGTGGGCCTACATTTTTTAACTCAAAACTATTGGATTCTTTGCAAAGCACCAAGTTTAGATACCAACGATTTTGGATTCCGGGCTCTGATACCAATTGTTGCCCAGCGATGAAGCAACCTAAAAGGGGGGTGAATTAGATTTTAAAAATTATTTGAACTATTTTAATGGATATAAAATAAGTATGTGCTAATTGCAATTAAGTGCTTGTGTTTTGCTAAAGTATTTGTGTGCTTAATGAAAAAATACAATAAAATTAACAAAGTAAATGCAATAGTAAATAAGCAATAAATAAGAGCAATCACAAATACAAGAATATATAATGGCTCGGTACACTCCTAGGCACCTACATCCACTCTTTAAGTTTTTCTTGGATATTCCACTATAATCATCAAGATTATAGTCGATTAGTTTTCCAGGCTCATTAATCAAACCCAACTTGTTTTCACTGGGCTCACAAGTCAAAACCCTTATTGATTTTCTAACTTAGGCTAACCAATAACCTTCGATGATTTTACAGGATCACCAACAATCTAGTTGATTTTACAGGATCACCAACAATCTAGTTGGTTTTACGGGATCACCAACAATCTATGTTGGTTTTATGCAAAGGTTAACCAACAACCTCTTGGTTTTCTAAGGCTCAACAAAAATCTTGATACAACAATGTAAGAATGAAAGTAAAGAATACAATAAAGCTTTCTAATAAAAATAAATATCTCTTTGAAGCTTTTTGAATATTGATGAAGATCTTATCTTCAAGTTGTTGAAGCTTTTGATTGTAGCTTGATGATGTGAACTTGGATGCACTCTCTTATCTTTGGAAGCTTGAAGGCTTGAATTACTCAACTCTTGAATCCTTGAAGGATATTCAATAATGTCATCAAAGGATTACTTTCCCATTTGATTTATATTGATTATATAGCTCTCCAAACCTTAAATGACCGTTAGATACCGTTAGAGAGAAAAAACTAGCCATTACAAATATTTTGAAAAAGTTCTGCTCTTCAGAAAACTAGCCGTTGCAGAGCTGTCGTCCATTCAAGTATCGATACTTCAGGTCATGAGTCGATACTTGAAATAGTGAGTCGATACTTGACCAAAAATATCTTCTAAAGTCTTCTATTCTGCACTGGTGAGCCGACACTTCATCTGATGAGTTGACACTTTAAGTCGACACTTGGAACAGTGAGTCGATACTTGACCAAAATTCTGAAATCAGCTCGTTCTATCTTCTGTTTGGTCTCAGGCCTTGAGTCGACACTTCACTATTCATGAGTCGACACTTCAGCATGCCGGTTGAGATTTTCTCTATGTATTAGCCCAAGCTTTCTATGAGTTGACATTTCAAGTGTCGACACTTGACTTGACTAGTCCCAAAACTTGTCCAAATTTAATATTGAGTCCTTCAAGATCTTCAATATATGTTCTAAGGTCCATAATTAAAATTTCATGGCTTCTTCAACTGAATGATAATCTTTTCAATATTTCAACATTAATGAGTACCTGAATCTGATAAACATTTTTAACATGCATTGGTACTCATATATACTTAAATATTTTGTCAATCATCAAAATCAAGACCAGAGTCAACATATTTATAATTGGTTAAAGGAATTGAAGCTTCACGATAGATATGCCTTAAATATATCTCGATGTAAATATTAATAATTGTAGATTCTATGGCTTAAAGAGTCATATTGATCACGACACATAGTGGAGCATCTAGACTTCTTGGAAGGGATAGTAGAGAAAGAGATGTATCTTGACAACAACTTCAAGATGAATATGATGGGCATACTGGGAGATACCCACAATAATCTACCTGTAGGATATTTAAAATACCTTCACGTGTTGAGCGATGTGGATCAGTGCCCATGGAGAAGCCCTCTACCAATCTTTTACCTTGTATGCTTGACAATGTAGGTTCGGTTGGCCCTATGCATACAAGAGGCCCAAACTAGCCACCCCTGAGCCAACTATTGAAGTAGATAAAATTTTCATCATAGTAAAAATGAATAAGTAGATTTTATAATTATATATTATTATTTGACATGTATTTTTATTGTTATTTCATATAATTAATTTGGTTGATATTTAATGCACAAATTCATCAAGCCTGAGGTGTCATGTCAGATGAGTATTTGGTTGAAGCAGTGCTTTAAAGAATCTTGACCTTTGTGGGGTTCAGTGGAGCAAACAACCAAAAATAAGTTGTTACATAGATTTGAGGTGATGCATTAAATTTTTACTTATTTTATAACATAAGTTATTGTGATACCATAGCATAAGTCTTTGGTGTATTTTACAGGCAAGGTATAGATGGTCTTGAATAGAGGATTATAATGTTAGAAAATGCTAGGTGGGTACCAATAAATGTCTACTTACTGGCATGATGAGTAAGGCATAAAAAAAATGTATTGATGAGTTAAAGGAAAGGAATCTACTAGCCATACTTGCAAACACAATCGGCAAAGTTCATCCAAGTTGGATAAAATAAAAAATATGTGATGAGTTATGTCAAAGGCATTGTCTTAAGAATAAGTGGCAGCAAGAGTCTAAAGTTGCTCAGAAAAATCAAATAAAGCAAAAAGAGGGCTCAATCACCAAGCATTCGGGGGTTCCATTCCTTTTATGATATACAAGAGAAGGATTGTAATTTATTTAGTATTTCTTTATTGCTATTTAGATTTATATCCAGTCATTTATTTATGATCTGATAACTTGTTGCAGATATAAGAGAATGGAGCAGAACTTATTATTACATCACTTTTTGAGCACTCTCATTAAAAAAGAGGATAGAAGACTTTGTGGATGCAAAATCCAAGAAAGTTAGCATGTATTTTTAATTTTATATCTAAGTATATCTATATGTCAATATCTATATGTTAATAGATTAATTTATTATTTTTTTGTTTTCTTGTTTTTATGCATATCGTCCATTAAATAGATTTATTTGCTTATTTATAATTCTTATGTTTGTCTTATTCTGGTAGATGGTTGTAGGAGGCATATAAGGCCACTCTTGCAAAAAAGTATGGCTCGAAAATCAAATCACAACCTTCATTTGATACTACTATGTGGATGAAAGTCATAAAAGGTATTTCTAAAAATAAGTTGTACGGATTTGGATAGCAGGCATATTTATCCAATCTACTCATGAAAACTCATGCATCATGTTCTACTTCTTAACCAGACGGTTATTCAGGAAGTGCACCCACTACAAACTTTGTTGTCCAAGGAGTTATGGAGAATATACAGAGTATATTATGATGGTTTTAATGAACCCTCAATATAAGAAGATGTTGTGATTTCTAGTCTTGGTTTAACATCATCTGAGCAATCTTCACCTCTTCTACAAGAAGGAATCGAGTCAGCTAACCCTCCAATCAATCTTCAATGTGATTGATGTTTGTTATGAACTTATTAGGTATATGTTTGATGCTAGCTACTAACTGAAGTTGAATTATTTTATGTTTTGATATTTTTTTTTGCTTATAGATTGAAACCTTGATGGATGTTAAACTTATTTAATCATAGATTTAATTAGACATGTTAACATTTGCTTAAATGTATTGTGATATTGTTTTGTATTATAAAAATTGAGTTATAGTTGATATATTGAAAATTAGGATATATATAGAGGTGCTATTATATTTATAAAATAATGTTCCAAGTGAAAGCTTTACTAAGGAATTTGCAAGGAAAATATAATGTAATATGAAAATTTTACCAAGGGATTGCCAAAGAATTCTTTAACAAGCTTCAAACAATCACCAAGAGATCTACAAAAGATAATTTCTTCGCAATTCATTCAACTAACCAATTTTTAGCAAGGAAAATTTTCTCAATAAATCCCTTGGCATTTACTGAGCGATTTCTGAGTGCATCTTTGTTAGTGAATCTCTTGGAAAATGGTTAGTTCTTAGCAAATAGCCTTCAGTTTTACCAAGAAAAACTCTCTTAGTAAAAGTTTTAGATCCATTGATAATTACCAAGAAATTTCTAAGACTTTCACTGGCATATATTTTAAGGGATGGATTTTCCTTGGAAATTTCTCAGTGAATCTCTTCACTAAGAGATTTTTGACTTTCATCAAGAAATTTTATCCCTTATTGAAAGGTTGATTTCTGGTAGTGATTGGTCTTGATAGGTCCAAAGTCTATCCTATTGAAAATAGGAAGGACTGTTTTTCCTTTCTCAAGTTCCTCCGCACTTCCCACACTCTCCACCACCCTCTCTACATTTGTCCAAAACATCAAAAATATCATTCACTATTTGTTTGCTTGTGGCTTAATGCAATCTTTTTGGATCATTTGTCGAGTTGAGTCTTGTTGAGCTAAATAGATTGTTCATTACATTGCCAATCATTACTTATACTTCAAGCATAGCAAATAAAGACCATAATGATTAGGCATGCCTATCAATATTATAGTCCATAACAAATGACTGGCATTGCATAAAGCTATCAAAATAGTCTAATAAGCAATAGCCATATTCTAGTTTTTTGCTTTTAAGTGATTGGTCACCTGGCAACCTCACATCTAAGTATTCAAGGATGTACCTATGGAAGCTTATTCTATCATAAGAGGCAATTCTATAACATATTTAAAAAATATGAAGGTTATAAGCATATATAATTTGGATATAAAAGTTGATTTTTATTTTTAAGACATTGATTGTTATAGCAAACGAAGGTGAAGAGGATCTCGGCTCGAACCCCCATCCTTTGATGAAGGTCACTTGCACCTCTTCCATCTTAGAAGGTTCTTCAAGACCCCATATGGTGGTAGCATCACAATGTATAATTCTTAGCAACCACTATAGATGATTTCCTATGTAGACAAAAATAGGTACCATCATACTGATATGAAAGCCATTCACATGTCCTTTGCTAAGTATTCTCTCCATCCATCTCTATGCTTTATATTTGAAAAATAGTCAAATATAATTATAGGTATAAGAACTCAAGATCTCATTCAAAATGGCTAGGCAAAAAAAATTATTGGGATTCTCAATCCTGTACATACATATATTTAAAATTTACCCACTACATTGTTGATGTGGCACTAAAAACATGCATGTATAGATTCTCATATATTTTTTTATATATTTTTCTATTTAAGTATTGGCATCCTCATTAGGCTAAAGATCTAAATTCATTCAAATCCATTTACAAGTATCACAATTATAAATATTGTTGATGTAGCACTAAAAACATGCCTATATAGATTCTCATTTATTTATATATATTTTTCTATTTAAGTATTGACATCCTCATTAGGCTAAGGATCTAAATTCATTCAAATCCATTTACAAGTATCATTCAAATCCATTTACAAGTATCACAATTATAAATACTAGAAGTAGTCCATAGTTAATATCCATTTACAAGTATCACAATTATAAATACTAGAAGTAGTCCATAGTTAATTCAAATGAACCTATGTTATAGTATCCTTTAATTTATAAGGGCTATATGCTGTATCCGATGCTATTCATAACAATTGAGAACCTCACTCAGAAGGACTAGCCAAAACGTATGTTTTGAATTCCTTGACTTTATAAATATCTAAGATTTATCTCTATTGCATAACCGATGTGGGACTAAATATACATTCATATAAGTTCTCATACTAGGTATTACCATGTTAGTCCTTGCAAAAGAAAGAATAACAAGCATTTAACTAGTCCACACGGGCTTAACAAGAATGAGAAAAGAAAGAGGAATTGAAATTGATTCGATCTGTGGCAAGATTTCTCTCTGGAAAGTCATGTCAAAGATTTACCAACAGATTCAAAAAAATGTACACACAAAAAATATTAGTGGATGATGTTTGTTCCCAAGATAGGCAGGCAGAATGAAATCATGTACACATGGCCTCGTTTGATGTTTGCTTCCGGTCTTACATTTTGCAAGTGATTTAGGTGGTACATTGACATGCATTTGGACTAATGCCATGTGAAAAGACTGAAATTTAAATGACCCCATGAACAGCGATCTTCTGCTTTCTAATGGAATTGATCCCAACTAGTTCCCTCATTTACCATGTACTACATAAAAATTGTATGAGTCTCTAGCCTTCATAAGATCTGTTAGGTAATCCACATGAGTAATGATACAGGGTTCCCATTGTGTGAGCACGAATATTCTCATTACACATGGCAAAAGATGATTGGTGCAACTCATAGGTTTGTTCTCAAAAAGAGGTGCGGGCTGAGGAACTTTTGACATGCATGGAATGGTGCCCTAAAACATTTTCCAATTCATGCGTGGTCACTTTAACCACAAAATTCTCCTGATAATTTTGGCAGTTTAGCCTGTCTGCATTTAAATTCCTTTTCACCTACAATTTCATTTTATATTCTTTCCAAATGCTTTTTTTATGGAAAATGGTCAATATTTTGAACTCAATGGAAAAGAAAGAACGTGTAAATAAATATTGGAAAGGGAACTTAATTCACTTTATATCTTAATAAAAAGACCAAGAACTTGCCAAAATGATTAGCAATTAAGTGAGCTTGACTCACATAGTCACTTAAATAAGATTTTCACATATTCCAAAGCTGCCTCTAGAGATAGCCCGCACCTCCTTTTACTTTTCTCTAGTATTCCTACTCTACATGTTCGGTTTCTCGATCATTTTTTAGAAACTTTAAATTTGTCTTTTCCATACCAGTTATTTTTATGTTTTAATATATTATTAGATAGTTTTTTGAGAGTCTGAGGCTGTCTTTTTAATCATATAAAATGAGAAAAAAATCTCTATATCATATTTTTCCTTGGGGGCATGATCATTTTCTTTGCTTAGTTATCTTGTAACCGTTAAACACTGATTTTTTTTTAACTCAAGAAAGAGGACTTGGACAGAGACATTGGTGTCTTTTAGATCTTAGGTCTGTTATTATGTTCTTTTTTGGTTAGTGAGATACCAGTATTTGGTTGAAGAGCATTGCAAATGATATAGCCAATTTTGTATTTCTTCTTTTCCATGGTTGCTGAGCTGCAGTTGTTTTTGTGGTCCATTGATGAGTTTACTTAATCTGTAATCAAACCTGAAATAGAATTTGGTAATAGAGGTGTTAAATTTGGCCTATTTTGCTAGGTTTTGTTATTAAAAAAAAAATTGGCTTCATTTGGTTCAGAGATCTCAAAAGTAGGCAACACTTAGATCAACAATTACATCAAAAAAAAAAAAAAAAAACATTGGTTTTCAATATCATAAGTCCAGAAAAATTCTTTTTTTTTTTTTTTCTTCATTTGATAGTGTGATCGAATTAGAGCTTGACAATACACTTTGATATTAGTTAGTTTTTGGCCTCATACTGTAGTTTTTTAAAATGATGTTTGATTGTTGGCTAATGTAATTATTTAAACAAGTTCTCTCTCAAAGATGAAAGCTTGGTAGAAAGATTTAAGATCTATTTTATTAATGCACACTTTATTCTCTAACAGATAAGCTTTGTGGAACCCAATTATGACACTTAAATATTCTTCTGATCTCAATGCATTGAACCATATAATCCTAATGCATTGAGTACATCTTTTGCATATATGGCTAATTTTGATCAACTTATTTGTTCAACTTAAATTGATATATTCAAAAATGGATATAAATGAAACAATGCTTAGTACGGGACAAAACTTCACCAAGATTATGACAATTAATTTATTAAAAACAGATATTATTAATGGTTGTAAGCATTGCCAAAAATTAAAGCACAACAATCACAAATGATTTTAGCTATGGTTATGACTACTAAAACAATAATGGTAGCAATCAAAAATTCAACCCAAAAAAACTTAAAATTTAAATGGAGATTTTAAAAAAAAACTTCCCAATGTATGCGGCTATCAAGATTCGAGGATAGCAATAAAAAATGCAACCAAAAAAATAAGATACTTAAAATTTAAATGGAGATGAGAAAGAACGTCCCATGTAAGTTTTGAAAATCGAATGTATGCATTTTTACCTATCGTTTCAAAACTACAACACCCAAGTCATGATAGAACAATCCATTATGCTAAGCTTCATCCTCTCCATCACTTTCATCGGCTACATTCACGTCAGACCCAACATCTCTCGTATGATAATCCTTTGAAGTCATAATCAGCATCCATACTATGATGTTTAATTTCTAGGCATTCTTCCTTTTCTTCTTTGCTCTTCGCCTGTGCGGATTTAGTATGCCTTCAGCGGTATATAGTTTTTTATTTTGTTTACTAGCAGTGCCGGGTTTAGAATCTACATGGTCTTTTCCATCATCTGCCATAAATTCATCTTCATTTTCTGCTATTTCCTTCTGTTTTGCATTATCCTGAACAAGTGAAGCTTGGTCAAATATGCTCAAACATGAATGTTATTCACTCTCCAGTATATATATATTTAAAAAAATGTTATAGATTATATACTCAATCATCATTACAAGAATTGTTATGCATCTTGGCTGAGTAAAAAACATCATAGAACACGTTATTTTTTTAAAGCATGATACTAAATCTCACTTAGTAACTCAAACCTTTAGAAGATCCAACACAAAATGCACAAGATCTAGTCTTGGATCAAAGACAAAAAGGAGAGTTATTATAAATGCATCTGACCTCCAAAAATAAACATACAGAAAGGCAAATTTGCATTATTCATACATTAATCAGTGTTTTCATAATTAAACTGGACATGATATTAGAATACATATTCTTCAAGGTCACGGAGCAAAATAAGATTGCAATTTCCAGGGCCGCAGATTTTAGGATTGGTAGGTAAGTATGCATCTTCCATTCTTTGTTACATAAATGCTTTACAAATAATGTAAATGAAAGGGTAAAAATGCACATTCATGGTGGACGCACAAAGAATCAATTACCTTGATCACCACCGTACTGTACTAAAATCCCAACCATTTGAATCAATTACCTTGATCACCGCCGTACTAAAATCCCAACCACTTGTGAATCAAAATGCTGCTCTTATAATAATAGTAATCTGATTATGTTAACATGGTAAAATGACCTTTATTTATGAAACTATTGCTTCTCTTTTAGACCATCTGAAGGTTGATGATTGCTACAAGACCAGATGCATTATGATTCTATGCACTATTTCAGTATATCATAACCGGGTCTTTTCTTATAACCTATCTCTAAAAGATGTACCAAGTTTCTTAAAAAAGAGAACTATTGTAAAAAAAACTGCAATACATCAAGTAACAATGATGGCCTTAACAAGGTGACGATTGCCAGTTGTACCAAAATGAGAGGAATCCTAATGACTGAACAACTCAGAGGCCCTAGATGATAGGGGCTAACAGAACAGTCTGAAGTTTACAAAAAAAATTCTTCACTAAATTTTGAAAACAGATGATAACATCAGATTGGTAATTCCAGAGTAAAAATACATTCGGCTTCAGATTTCTTTAAAAACTTTGAGCAGAATTTTTGGTTCTCCTAATGTGTATTTTTGCATAATTCAGCAATCAACATTAGGAAGATCATTATTTTAGACTCAAACCTCATTAGATTATAGTTATATAGTTATAGTAAAATATATCTGTATGATTTACATGAACAGAATCATCCATACAGGTTTCAAGATAAAAATAATAGCATCAAATACTATTGAACAATACAGTAAGTTGATTGGAGACAGGTATGAAAAGTTCCAATATTTGATACACTATTTTTTGAGAAAAACAAATGTTAGGTAAATTAACTAGCAAATCATGCTTCCAAGCAAAACTTCAATGATAGAAGAGTCCAAGAAGAAACAAACCTCCTCTAGCATCTTTTCATCAAAATTTGGCGGAAGGCTTGGAGGAACTTCAAAATGAAAGTAATCTTCAACCGATGCTAAGCTACAAATGAATGAAGCCTCGCTCTTATAAACTTCATCAACATCAAATTCCTTCCCAAATTCTGAAACAATTACTGCATCTATATCCAACCCTGGATCCCTTGCAGGAGGCAATGTGTAATATGGAATTTTACCTGATACATCACAGCAAATCAGATTAATGGGAACTACAAATTTAATTAAATTCAGAAGCACAAATAAGAAATGCATACCTTCATTCCAATCATGCAACACAATTCTTGCAGAAGCCTCAATGTCAACTATTCCACCCTTTTTCAACTTACCCCTAATTGTAGCCACCTTCTGAAGAAAGTCATCAGCCGACATAAAGCTTGGTAACTTATATAAGGATATCAACCTTTCTGCCGGGCAAAGCTTGAGGATCTCCTTAACTGCAAGAGTTCATAATAAGATCAAATTAACTATGTTTCTAATAGTCAAAAATGAAATCCTGAACAAAAAAGAGAGACAATTATTTTATAAGTTAGGGAGCATAGAGAGACATCTCCAGCTTAAACATAAAGTTCTGATCAGCCATCATAGTTTTAAGGACAAATTTAGATCAAAGCCACTAAGGTCACTACAAAAAGATGTTAGTTTAAGAGATGATGATCAAAGGACAGTTTTGCTTAACAAACACATCTTAGGCCACATTTGGATGTCGAATAGCTAACCACACCTTGAATGACTTTAACCATTGGTATTCACCCCCTACCCAGCTTTTAACTAGCAAGTAACTCTATTTGCTATTTGGTTGGTGCTGAATAGTCAGGGGAATAAAGTTGAGGAAAAGTGAAAAAGTAGAGAAGGAAATAGAAAGCTTTGGGTGGTTAAAGTTGCTTGATCCTCCCACCTAAAATAACTTCAACCTGCTCAAGCACCTTTTTTTCACTTGTTGACCAAATAGGTTTATTCACTTCTCTTTGAGTGTGTTTGGATAAATTTATGTGATCCACCCTTTCACGAGCATCCAAATACAGCCTTGGATTAGTTATGGGATTGATATCCCAGCAACCAAACACAACCTTCGGGATTAGTTATGGAATTGATAAGACTTCATAAATTTACAAATGTGGATGTCAATGTGGATTGTAATTTGAACATAAGAATGAATGAACTTTGCTGCAACCATACTCTGCAATCAAACCCATTGTTATTTTTTGGTGTTTGGTTGATATTTGAACCTGCAGGGCTACTAAAGGAGACCTCAACCCAACAGCATGATTAGTCCAACAATCATCGACTCGAACAACAATTGCAGTCAAATGCAAATGCTTCCAATTCACTTGCACTGTTTGTCAATTCCTGATTCCGATTATCCAAAGGCAATTTTTTTTTATTTATTGTATTAAATAAGAGAAAAAACAACTCTCAAAATGCAAAATGAATTACTCAAATACAAGCTAGTGATTGAAATTCCAGTATAGTTATATTTTTTAAATATATATATATAATAACCTGGAGTGATTGGATCATCTAACTTCTCGATTCTTTTGCAGTTGCGAAGAGCTATAGATGTATCACTCTCATCAGACTTGAGCATTACAACTCCAGGGCAGTCCAATAGCTTCACCTGCTTGTCTAATTGAATTTCTTGCATTGTTCTGGTCAGTCCTGGAGTAGCACCAACATTGACTACATGAGATCTCTTCAAGCTGTTGATCAGACTACTCTTACCGACATTAGGAAGGCCAACAACTCCCACAGTAATTGATACTTTGCGCTGCCAAAGCAAATAACAGTTCAGTTATTGTATGACAACATACATTTTCCATCACATACTGAAAACCTAAACGAACATTTTAAAATTTGAAATCATGGTAGAAGTTATAGAATAATTTCAATTTTAAACATCCAATAGATAAAAATATGGGCACCACGTAATGGACAAAGTAAAAAAAAAAAGTCAATACAGAGGGAAGAGACTTGGTTGTGCCCCAATGTCAATAAATCAAATACATAATAGACATTAAAACTGAGAATATTTTCTTTTTTTTTTCCTTTACTATTTCATGCAAAGTGTTAAAATTATTAAAATTTATCTTCAGAAAAAAGTAGAAATTAGCATAAAGGGATTCATATACCAATCATCCAATAAAAACACACCCAATATTTTACCTAAATAAAATAATGAACAACGAATTTGGCCAACATACAAAAATGAGCTCCATCTAATACTAAACAACAGAATCAAACTTGTTGGTCATGGCCTCATGGTATCACAAAGTAGATCTAATGAACAAGAAAGAAAAAAATGAAGGATGTAAAAAAAACACTTTTTTGTGTACTTTCAATTGTGACAAAATAATGCATGTCATTACCTGACCTTGCATTCTTGATGATAGTAAACAAGAAAAAGAGAATAATAAGATATTTTTTCTTAAAAAACAGAGTCAACTTTAAATAACAAGAATAAATTTAAGCATTCAAGAGATGAAAAGAGAAAGAAGAGAATGAAACTGGCAAGATCAAGACCTGTTACAATTTCAGTTAAATATACAATGATACAAGCATGCCAAAAATTTGATGAGTATTTGTATAACAATCCAGCATCACAACATATCATTACGGTGATCACCAGAAAACATATGTAAGAGATGATGGGATATTGGTCACGAGCATGTTTCTTTTTGGCAGGGAAGAATTCCTGAAGCCAAAAAATAAATTTTCCAAATAGAAACAGTCCATCTCTTCTCCAACACCAGTGAACCAATTTGCACCAATATCTTTGTCTAGTCTAGTGTGAGTAACAAATATAATTCTACAAAAATGAAAAGTAAATAGAAACAATCCCGTAGTTCATCAAATCTAAATCATCTGGTCAAATATCTACTCATTCAAACATGCTGTGATAGAGGCAATAAAACTAATACAAGCCATTTATAAGTATCTATTTGTAAAAGATAAGCACTAAATCATAAAATAATTCATTGAATGACCACCACATCTACAAGACAAACAAAATTATCCAAAAATCATAATGTCTACTTTAGCTGTATACTTGAAATTTTGTTCAGATGACATATAAAATTAATGTCACCAGGTGCTTCTAGACTCATCATTAAATTCTATAATTTCAATAGGGAAAGAAATAATTTGTGCTACCTCATCGCTCCTTGTATAATTCTTTAATAATTTGATGAGAGTTTCAGCTCCCAAGCAATCACTTGTTTGCAGAATGTTGCTCAGTTTTGCTGCCTTTGAAGATTTCCATCCCAAATTTAACCTCTGTTCTTGGGTACTACACTTAAAAGCCACTGCAGGTAACTCTTCTCTAAGGTACGTGAGCCATTTTTCAACTGCCTCCCGAGGTACAAGATCTATGAAAGAATATAAGCAATGACCATCTTTATATCGTTCCATGAGGAGACGGCATTCACATTCACTTCTACCAAAATCATATTTAGATAATAGATATTATAATATAGAAAATGATATCCTAGTAGTGTGAAAGAAACTAAAACAACTACCTATCTTGTTCAAAAGTAATACAATATGCTTAGTTGCATCCAACTTCAATATCAGCTTTTCCAAGTCAAAGCAGCGAGTACCAAGGGGATCCCGTGCATCAAGAACCTCCAAAATTACCTCTGATTCTTTTATGACTTTTACCAGCTCCTTGTAGAATGATCTGTCAGAATGATCTGTGATATCAATCAAAATTCTTGTCAATTCAGAATGTTAACTAATGTTGATCAAATTTGCATGAGACAAAAAAAGAAGAATACTTTGTTTTATACTGCTCCTTTAATATCAATTACCATGGCTTTTAGCTACAGATGAAATCTCTTCTATTGTATTCCTATTTTCAAATTCAAGGTCTTTGGCAGCAACCATGGAAGCCAATTGACTCATATCATCTGTCTCGAATAAACCCAGTTTTCTCTTCTTAGCCTGCAATCAAGCAACCACTCAAAATGAGATTAAGCAAAATTGTAATATCTGATGGCCGGGTCAATTGTGAACATATACGTATGAAAGCACTCATTGAAAATAAGACTTGCAAAAAAACATCCTAGTGGATCAATGTTCTAGAACACAAAAAAACCCAATTTAGGAATATATTTAACAGAAAGTATCAAATGTGAATAAAAAAACAGGAACCAATAAAAAAAACACTCTCAAGTACTTCAAAGACTAATTTAATAGTGCTTGGCATAGTGAAACTGTTCTAACACATTTGATACTTCATTTCAAGATGCAGATAAAGTAATTTTGTTAAGCCCAACACATGAACACACCACACCTGCACTTCTCTCTTTTAATTAATGTAAAACATGATATCCTTTAGGGACAAAAGCCATTTTGAAGAAGTTTATTTTCGATTTCCACAACAATATCATTCCAAACACGACCCGTATAGAATTATTTTTCCTCCATTTCCACCCATGAATGGGTTTTACTTACTCAAAAACAAGAATCCATAGATAAACTTCAGCAAACCCTTTAAGTTCCAAACATTTTCTAACAACTTTACAAAAAGCATTCTTTCTAAATATCATATATCTATCACCTTTATCATCATCAAACTTTGGTTAACAGTAAAATCTCAAATTTCCCACTCTTACAAAAGCAGAAAAATGAATACTACATAAAAAACTCCATAAAAAATTCCAAGTAATTTATATTTCTCGGATGAATCCAACTTCAAGTCACATCATGAAAGGTATATGCTCACATTTTACCTTCTCAATATCTCAGACAAATCACTATCCATTTTCCAAAAGGCCAAAGTTTATGATAAAAAAAATAATTTCTCCCACAATCAAAATTGATTTACATAGCCCTCTAGCTAGCGACTATTAGCAGTCTATAAACCACTATAAACCACACCCATGCATCTTCAATGTTCAGTCTCCATAGTCCAACTACCAATTACTGCATCCAAGATTTATTTCAAACAAGCATAATGTTATTTAAAATTTTAAATTCTTTTGGTGTGTGTGCATTTATGCATGCATACATCCACAAATCTGTACTTCACATACAACTTCATCCATTGTTTCCCTTCTTTGATCCTACACTCCTTTCATATCCTGTTCGCTTCTCTTACAACTCAATAGAACTTCATCCACTGTTTCCCTTTTTTGATCCTACACTCCTTTCATATCCTACTCGCTTCTCTTACAACTCATTTAGGTTGTTAAAATCCGAGAAAATAGTTTATATTAGCCTTAGGTACTTTAAGCTTAGACACATTTGCCCAAAATACAAATAGTTGAGAAAAGGGTAGATAGTTATGGTTATGATCATGGACATGGTAATACTTTGAGAGACATCTAATTACTTGAAATTTCACAGTTCAATCAAGCACTAGCATTTTAGTATAAAATATATCTCAGCCTCATCAATCAAGAAAATGAAAGACAAATGACAACTTTCGATCTAATTAAATAGCCGCATGAACATCATTTACCTTTACATCATAACATAGGTAGATAACATCATATATCCTAAAGAAAGCAATGGATAAAGCACTTCTTCATATGAATGTTTTTTGATGTACCATGAAGAAAGAAAATCAAATGTAACAAGCCTTCTAAAAGCAAAAGGACTAAAAGATTACCCTTTCCTTCCTAGCAGCCTTTTTCTGCTCCAGTTCCTCTAGGGCACGCGCTCTACGGGCCTCTAGAGCCTTCAGTTCCTGTTCCTTGAATGGCCAATCATTGGGAATGCCTGGGTCCTTCTCAACCTTTCGTTTCTTATTCAGTCCGAGCTTCTTTGCTTCCTTTGCCTTTTTCCTGTGGTGCTCTCGCACCTTCCTTAATATCTTGTACTTCTTTTTAAGAGACACTCTCTTACTCTTACTCTCTTAGTTATCAACAAAAACATAATGTTAGAACCCATCCAGATTGAGAAAAAAAAAAGAAATTTTATTTTGTTTACATGAAGCACTTACTTTTGCTCTTCTTCACCATTTTTGCTTCTTCAAGAAAAAACCTTGGACAAAAAAAATCAATAAAGCCTTCCTCTATTTCATTTGTTACCTTCCCCAAAGACATTTTTATATTCGAATTAGAATTCCACAAACTTGACAGTACAAAAAAAAGAGACTGTCATGGTCATATTAAATCTAAAGAACAAAAAGGTTGAAACTTAATCTTTTTACCAGAATACAAAGATAAAGAAAAGCCATCCATGATATTCCCACAACCGGAAGAACAACTAAAAAGGCTTTACTAAAATTGTATATTTTCTACCCTAATTCACAATACTTTTCAACGATCATGGCAAGAAACACTTAAAAAAATTCAAAAAACAGATAGAAGAGTTTATAAGATCTTTAACACACACCTTTATGGCAATTCCAAGTAAGAAAACTGGCAAGATACAAAAGATAGATTCGTTTTTTTAAAAAAATGAAATACATCTATTAGTCGCTTAACAGGATGGAGAGGGAAATATCCAATTTGAAGATTTCTCTAGCAAAGAAAGAGGAACTTCTTATGCAAAATAGAATCAACATCAGTGAAATAACCATATACTCGAACAGTGATCGTGATCGTTATTTTAAGTAATATCAATCATAAATTACAATGCAAGTAATCAGGCTATGAGTAGAAGAGGAAGTACCTTCTCTGGCTGATCAAAGTGAAGGCCCAATCAAATCCTAGGTTGAGTATCAAGTACTTTCTAATTAGCGAGGGAGGTCAGGATAAGACGGGGATGATGGGAAGGACGAGGAAAGAGGAGCGGCGCTGAGAAAGAAAAGGTAACCATGGTGGTGGGTATGGTGAAACCATAAACCCTACTCCTCCCATCTTAGTTTGGGCCGGGTTGGATAAGCTGGGCCCAATTGAATTACGGGCAGTAGTGCTCTGGCCCATGCTAGCCCAGCCCGGGCCTACCAGAAACACAGAATGTAACACAAGAATCCGACCTGATCGGGATCCAACTGTTTAGTCCGACTAGATACAGATCCTTGAGTGGCTAATGTAAACTATGATCTTAATCTAACCTGACTCAGACCTTGAATCCAACTAGGGGTGAGAAAGAAACTATGATCTTAATCTTAACCCTTAGTTGTGTTCTAAGTTTTAGATTTATTTCTTTTTAGTAAGGAAAGTTCCTTTTCAGCAACCTATGATCCACATAATACTAACTAATAGAGAAATCTACAAGATCTTGTCAAAACTTTTACAAGATTATCCTCAAAAAGTTGCAAGACATGATCCAGTTTGACAAGCAGCAAACATAATTAGAGCTGTACACTCATATCCTCGGTCTTAGCAAGAACACAGGCACTATTATCATATTTCAAAAGATGATTGCTCCAGCAAGGCTCCTACCATTCAAATAATTTCTTGCAAACTTATCCTGCCTAAATTCCAGAATAGAAAAGGAAGAAATAAATCAAGTACGAACTATGCAAGCTTTCCCCCTAGTAGATCACTGAATGGCAGATTAGGAATTCAATAAAGTTCTTTTTATTAGTTGGGACGGTTCCTTTCTGCAAATGAAAATAAATATTTGCAGCTGCACATTTTGAGGATGCATGTTCAAGCATAAGTGGACTTCAAACTTATTTTTCTGAAATGAAATTTCTACTAATTTCATTTACATAGAGCTGAAATATTACTCCTACACAACAACTATTATAAAACAAAGTGGGAAACAACTCTGTTCTCAGATCAAAACATTTAATTCTGGGCTACAACTTAACATAATATATCTGTTCTTAAGCACCTGTACCATAAAAGTAATGTTTCCTTCTCTTTTTTGTAATCATAAAAATAAAAAATTGAAAGGAAGCATATAAAGAAGTATGTATTGTACATCAGTCAATAAGTAGGAAAGTTTTTTATAATCACTACACAGCATGTAACAGAAGAGAATTGATTCCAAAACATAGTTGTAGCCCATGACCTATACTACCAACTATTGCCGGTTAACTTTATACCCAGTTGCACCCAAGCATTGAATCATAGCCCATGACCTATTCTACCAACTACTGCCAGTTAACTTTGAGTCCAGTTGCACCTAAACATTGAAAAATACTTCCATAATGAATGCAAAGCATTGAACCAACAACAAAAGGACCGCAACAAAAACACCAAAACAGAAACAAGAGTATGTGGCAGAAGCTGATGCATAAGCATCTCCTAAACTCATCTGCAAATCTTAAGCTTTCAGCAACGGTACTGTTGGCATGGAGTTTTTGAATCGGCCGATCGGAGCCGCTGCACTGCAGGACTGCTTCCTAGTTTACCTGCAAATCAGGTTTCTTGTCGGAGTCGTTCTGGCGGGGGACACTTCGATGCCTAAGTCAGTGGCGGATCCCAGCCATAGAATGGGAAAGGATGTCGAGAGTATGAAAGAAAAAACTCTTAGAATATATGTGAGCGTATGTCAGTGTATGTGTACATACCTTTCGAGCATCCTTTTTACCATTATTTAAAAGAAGGTCTCTGGCCTGTGGCCCGCTCTTTTTCCAGTGATCATGGAAAGTCAATTTCTCCCATGATTGGCGATCGTGGGTTGTCATTGAACGGTTCCGGCCAGATCGGAGGCGTGGCAGCTGGAGTTGTGCGCCATGATCGTGGCATGAGAATGTTGATTGTAACCGTTGGTTACAGTTGCCTACTTGGACCAGATTGTGGTCCAATCTTCGAGTTTCCTCTCGCGTGGGCCGAAGACTTGGTATTTCCCCCGGGGCCGGAGATCGTGTCTACGGCTGGGACCGAAGAGCGTGTCTTCGGAAGACGATGAAAAACTTGGTCTTCGGTCAAGGTCGAAGACGTTATCCGTAGGACTGGCCTTTGGATGTTGTAGTCCGGTGAGAAGCAGTGAGCTGCCTGTAGTTGGCCTGGCCTTTTTCCTGGTCCGAAGTCCGTGGTCCGGAGAAAAGGGCTTCGACCAGTTGAGCCGGAGTTCGGTTTGTAGCTGAACCGGGATATCCCAACAGTTACCCCCCTACTCTCAGTTTTTGAAACGGAGATTTGTCTCGAGAAGTAAGAGTATTAGTGCTTTGTCGTTTTCCTCCCGGGAGACAGTGTAGTGGATGATTACGGGATCTCTGATTGGACTGTCCATCATGATCTGGGAATCAGATGGTGGACAGCTGTCACTCCCAGGTTGGGGAAGAGGGAAAAAGTGGGCGGCCCTGGGGCCGTCTTTCCTTTTCCTGTTGCACGATGGTTAAGCCAATCTATTGGTTGAGATTTGGATGGTTGTGGTGGCTTTCCCCCGTCCGTTGGATGATCGGTGCGCTTCATCCTGGCGGTTAGTCGAAGGCGGGTTACCTCCTAGGGTAACCTTGGGTCAAATCAACCTTGGCAGGGCTTCAGAGACCCTTGCTTTTCTTCTAGGGAAGGGCGAAGGTCTGGCTAAGGAAGCTTCTTCAACCTCGTCCCATCCTTCGTCCAACTTGTTCTGGACTACCAGTCTATTTCCCAGGTAAAATCTTCATTCTGCTCCCTTGCTTCATTCTTTTGTCGTGTAAGAAATCGTAGAGAGTCAGGGGGAACAGGTTGGGCTTTCAGGGGCCGGTGACGTAGTAGGTCCGGAGTCGACTCCCAGCTCAGTTTCTCAGGGTAAGGCGGCCCTCCTCTGGGAACGCTATCGCATTCCCGAGGAGTTCCCCTTCGTTCTCCCCGCACTCGAAGAAAGAGTGAACGAACCCCTCCTGGGTGTCTAGCCATATACGAAGATCATCTGAAAGCTGGTCTTCGATTTCTCCTGCACCCCTTCTTCATCAAGATCTTCCGCTTGTACCAAGTGGTGCCGGCGCAGTTGACCCCAAACAACATCCGGAACATCTGCGGGTTCCTAATCATGTGCAGCATTGCAAACGTAGAACCCAGGACCAATTTGTTCATGGTCCTCTTCGTTCTCAAGAGGGGTTTCCACAGCAATGGGTGGTGGGTGATTGGCTCTAGATCAGGCCACAAGGTCATCAAGGATATGCCCAGCGCCATCCACGGGTGGAAACCCGTCTTCGTATTTGTGTTGTCTTTTGATCCATGGGGCTTCGACACTGTGTGGAAGAAGCCTCGTCTAACCGCCAATGACGGGAAGGTCTTGGCGGCCGATCAGTCGGACTACGATCTTCTGGTTAACTCCGAAGTTGCCCCCATCCGGGAGCTGTTAGAGGAGAGAAATCTCCATCGGGCGAGAATTAGCAGATTCCCCTCATTAGGTATAGCAATGGGAATTTTTGCTCCCCTTTCCTGGTTTTATTGTGGCTTAGTTAATTGAAGTGGACTCTTTTGCTTGTAGGTGGTGAGATGAAGCTTGGTATGAGCTGGCTCCGTCAGACTTCGGAGAAGAGGGTAGTGTAGGCCCCTCTCACCAGGTCTGCAGTTCGGAAGAGGGCCTGAAGGGATGGCCCCGAGGGGGACCAAAGTACTTCGTCTTCCTGGGGCACCTCCGGGGAAGACACAGCAGCCGCGAAGGGGGCTCCGTCGAGACCCTGCCCAGTCGAAACTCCTCCGGCAGCTACCTCCCTGGTTCGCACAATGGGGAGTCTGCCTCAGGGAGTGAATGTGCCACCGTTTTGCCCCCCTGCAGTTGATAGGGGCAAAGCACGACAAGTCGAGGGGGAGTTCGCTCACGGGGCTTCTTTAGCTGAAGGCCGTTCGACAAACTCCTCGGAGTTTCACCTACGGGGGGACTGCTGGTCCTGGCTGTAGCCAGGCAGGCGTTGAAGGGTATGTTGCTGCCTTATGACTTGGCGGTTCTTCGGAATCGGAACCTTTCCAGGGTGTCTGATTCTGCCTTCTCCATCCTGCAACAGGTATGATCCTCGCCGTTCCCTTTGTCCTGAGAGTTGTTCGGTTCATGACCCCTCACTTTTGATGCAGTTGGTCTACGACCTTACCTTCATGGAGGAGGGCCTGGGGAACGTTGACAGCTTCATCCATGGCCTCAAGGAGGAACTTCATACTGCCAGAGCTGCAAAGGATGTTGCCGAAGAGCTGAGGTAGTCTATGGAGGACCGCCTTGTCCGGGTGAACAATGAAGTTCGCGAACTGAAGGGTGAACTGAAAAGTACCCATCTGACAATGGCGGGACAGGAGGCAGGATGGAGAAGGAGCAGGAAACAAGTCGACTCTATGGAGCAGGCTGCCAGGGAGGATCAGGAGAAGATAGAAAGCCAGACCAAGGCGGTGGAGGAGGCTTCCAGAGGGCCGAAGAGGCGATCCTGGAGTCTGAAGCCGCCAAGAGGGAGTCCGTGTCTTTGAGGAAGCGGGTAGACGATGCTGTGACAGACTTCAGAGTGTCTTCACAATTTCAGGTGGAGATCAATAAAGCATCTTTGTATGGCTATCAGCATGGCTTTAACAATGGACTCTCCAGGGTAAAGGAGGTCTTCTCTCAACTCGACCTTTCCGGTGCTCCTCCCTTCGATATAGCTGGGGAAGAAGAAGAGGAAGTGGAGGAGGCCGAAGCCGTAGTAGAGGTTGAGGAGGTGCCATGTCCGGGTGAGGAGGCTGCTACCTCAGTCAAAAATCCGGAGGTGACCCCAATTTCGATTCCGGTCCAGGAAGAAGCTCAGGCTGGAGGAGTCCAAGCCAAAGGTTCTTCGGTCCTGGCCTAGATTGATGAGGTCCTTTCAGAATAGGTTAAGGAGTTGCTTTAGTCCTGTGGCGTAGAGTCTCCTCCTGTCGATGTTGAGTGACTTGAATCGCTCTGGATGTATTTTTTTTCTTTCTCCTTCATATTATCAATGGATTTTGTATGATAATTTCTTCAGATTTTGAAATGAATTCTCCTTTCTTTGCATATGCAATGTTATGTTTCATATGTAGCTGAACTGGTTTTACCGTTCTTTCTTCTACTTAGTCGAACAGTCATGGCTGAAGGCCGTTTAGTCGATAGTTGACGAAGATGAACTCTGGAATGGACCAAAACTCCATTACCGAAGGCCGTCTACGGTTGGTCAGGTCGGTATCACCTTCCTTTTGATATTAAATTTATCCGTTGGAGCGAACAAGCATCATCTCCCCGTCAACCAGTGATTAGGGAGATTTGATTATGATCTTTGTTGTCTATGTGGCACGTCAATATTTGTACAGTCATGATTTCTTGCGCATTGTGAGCCGCCAGGTCTTCTTTTTCCAAAAAGAAGCCATTAATAATGTTTGTTGACTCTGGTCTTGATTTTGATGATTGACAAAATGTTTAAGTATATATGAGTACTAATTATATTTTAAGTATGTTTTTTCAGATCTTAGTACTCATCCATGTTGAATGAAGAAATGCTTGTATTTCAATTGAAAAAGTCCTTAAATTAATGAAAAATTAAGTATATGGACTTTGGAATTGATTTGGAAATGAAGTGTCGACACCTGAGGATCAAGTGTCGACACTTGAAGAGTGAAGTGTCGACTCAAGGCCTGAAAACAAGAAAAATATAGAAAAAATGAAAAATCAAATTGGCTGTGAATAGTGTTCTAGTGTCGACCTACTGTAGCAAGTGTCGACACTTGCACTGTTCAAGTGTCGACACTTACTGTTCAAGTATCGATACTTGACTGTAACGGCTAGTTTTTAAAAGCTGCAGAACTTCTCCAACTTGCTTCAAACGGCCATATCTTCATCCCCAATGGCTATAAATGGTCATTTAAGTATTTGGAGAGCTATATAAACATCAAAAATCAAATGGAGAAGTAATCCTTTGGTGAGTTTTTTGAATATTCTTCAAGAATTCAAGAGTTGAGTGATTCAAAGCCTTCAAGCTTCCAAGTTTCAAAGAGAGCATTCAAAGTCTACATCTACAAGCATCAATCAAATGCTTCATAAACTTGAAGACAAGATCTTCATCAACAATCAAGGACTTCAAAGAGATATTTGCTTTATTTTAAAAAGCTTTTATTGTATTCATTTATACTTGCTCTTACATTGTTTTACTTAAGGTTTTTGGTGAGCCTTGGAAAACCAAAGAGGTTTTTGGTAAGCCTTGAAAACCAAAGTGGTTGTTGGTGAGCCTTGAAATCAACTAGGATTTTACTTGTGAGCCCGAAGCCAAAATAAGTTGTTTAGGTTCTTGGTTATCCCGTAAAACCAAGGATGGTTGTTGGTGAGCCTTGAAACCAACTAGGGTTTGACTTGTGAGCGCGAAGACAAAACAAGTTGTAAAGGTTGTTGGTGAGCCTAAGTTATAAAACCAAACTTAGTGAATTCCCAAGGGATTCTTGGGGAGTGGATGTAGGTGCTTGGTTGGCACCGAACCACTATAAATCTTTGTGTTTGTGTGATTATTCTCCTTGTGCTTTTATTTATTTATTTCTGCTGCATTTATTTGAAATACACAAGCACTTGAATTGCATTAGCACATACTTGCTTTAGTTCATCTTTTAAATAGTACAAAAGTTTTATAAAACCCAATTCACCCCCCCTTTTGGGTTGCCTACCTGAGCCTACAATTGGTATCAGAGCGGGTGCTCTGTTTGAAAATCTAACGATTTTGACTAAACATTTTGGAAAACTCGCATCGCATGCGCATCCATATTCAATCTATTAGTTATCATCTTTGGAAAATTATTGTTAGTGGTCCTCATATTCCTTCCATTTTGGTTAATGGCATTTCCATTCCAAAGCTCGAAGAGGATTGGAATGAATATGATATTAAACAAACTGAAATCAATGCTAAAGCAATGAACTTGCTTTATTGTGCATTGGACTTAAATGAATTTAATAGAATTTCTATATGCACATCAGCGAAGGAAATATGGGACACACTTGAAGTTACTCATGAGGGTACTCTTCAAGTGAAGAACACTAAAATTAATTTGCTTGTATATTCTTTTGAAATTTTTGAAATGATGCATTATGAATCTATATCTGATATATTTTCAAGATTTATGACTATTATTAATGAATTAAAAAGTCTTGGCAAAATCTATACTAATGCTGATTTGGTGAACAAAATTCTTAGATCCTTACCAAAATCATGGGATCCAAAGGTGACGGCGATCCAAGAAGCTAAAGATGTAGAAACCTTACCTTTGAAGGAGCTTATCGGTTCACTCATGACCTATGAGTTGAACATATGGCAAAGGATAGTGGAAGTTGATGTAAATAAGAAGATAATAGCCCTCAAGGCCAAAAAGAAATTCAAGGAAATGATGGCAACTTGGAGCGATAGCAAAGATTCAAGTACGGATGATGAAGTTGCCCATCTTTGCTTCATGACAAATGAGAAAAAGGTATGTGCTAAAAATAATTATGATTTTACCTTTAAAGAATCACATGATGCATCTAATGATCTTGTGCATGAATATAGATTGCTAAAAATTGAGCACAAGAAATTAAATAAGCATGTAGATTCATTTTCTCTTGACAACACCAATCTTGCAAATAAAAATGATGATTTAAATGCCAAGATTGATATTTTGAAAAATGAAAAGAATAATTTTTCTAAAGAAAAAAAATTTTTAGAAAAAGAAAATGTTATTTTAAAAGATTTATGTGATAAAGTTTTTAATGAGAAAAATATTTTGATTGAGGAAAAGAAGCAAAAACTTTTGAAGAATTTCTGTATTCCTGATTCTTTCAATTTTTCTTATAAATGTGGTTTTAATGCTTATCCTTCTAGATTAAGAAAAGTTTGGGCTCCAAAAGGAACCATAATTACTAATCATAAAGGACCCAAGAAAGTTTGGGTACCAAAAATGTCCACTTAATTTATTTTGCAGGAATGTTTTGCAACCCAATATGAAGAAAGGAAGTTCTTGAAAAAAGGTTATATATGACAATTTAAAGAAGTGGACAAGCTACATTTTGAACTAAATGGTAAAAGGAAGGACTTTGTATATTGGTAAATTCTAAACATCTCCTTCCATAATTAAAAATATAGATTAATTTTTATTGCATCAATTACTTTGAAAAATTATTTTAAATAGTTAATTAGAATCAAGTTTGGACTTATCATCATTGGCTATGATCATGAACTTTTTGGTGTTGATGAATTTCATGCTATCATGATTAAATTTATGATTGTAAGACCTTCACTTGATTTTGATTAATTTATTTCATGAAAAATACTTTTAAAAATGCATATTGATTTGAAAAATATTTTAATTGATTGATTAGAATCAAGCTTAGACTAATAATCATTTGTTGTGATTATGACCATTTTGATGTTGATGGATTTCAAGCTCTCATGGTCAAACTTGTGATTATTAGATCTTCACTTGATTTTGATTAATATAATTTCTGAATTATTTCAAGTGAAATGTTACGATTTATGTGCTTTCATTGTTGTCATCTATGCTTAAGTTAGAACTGATTTGAATCAAGTATATAACTGGTAGTTAAGGGATACATTTAAGAATAATGTATGCATTTTGACAAACCCTTGCTCTAGTAGCTAGACTTGATATCATATTATTTCTAGCATTTGTATGGATATCAAATCATCTTAAAATGAATTTGAAATCATGTTAAAAGTTTTTAAGTGATATAAATGCTTTGTATTTTGAAAATCATGAATATCTTGAAAAAATTCAAATCTTGATGCATAAGCTTTCATGTTTTATTCCTGAAATAAATGCATATTTTTAAAGGAGGAATAACATTCAGGGGGAGCATCTAAAGATTTGTTATCATATTTGATGCTTTGAATATCTTGTTTGATGCAGAACAAATAAAGGGATGCGATGCGGAAGTAAATTAAGATTAACTAATTTTTTTTTGTTGTTTTTATATGTTTGTAGAAGTTGGCTTCAAATCAAAGAAAAGTTAACCTAACATTGAAAGATACTAATATGATAATTGAAAGCACAGTTTTAAGGAAACTAAACTATCAGAGTAATTTAGAAGCAACGGATCGCTGGGGGTTGAGAAACTCCCAGGCCTAGGGTTTCACTCCAAGCTTTCAACAGAACAGAAATAAAGGGAAGGGAAGGGTTAACTAACCAGACAATGATCTTCACAGATTTTGGTGGAAGAACTCTCCCGAGCAGATTGTTGGATCCTCGGAGTCGGATATCTTCGTAATGGATCCTCCAATACTGGTCCTTTGGCGGGTTGGCTTCTCCTGAACTCAAGATCTGGAAGAGAAGAAAGACAATTGATGGAATCAGAGAGTCAAGGAAAAGATTTACCAGGTTGATGAACTTGAAGATCGAAATTGCTGAAAACTGGATTCTCCTGGATGCTGATGTGATTTTCCTTGGAACTTGCTCTGGATCTGAAGTAGCCGGACTGGATCTGGATGAAGGTGGACGGCCTGGACTTGTAGAGAGAGAGAGGCCGTGGGAGATGGATGGATCTAGGGTTTGGTGGATGGAAAATAATGAAAGGTGGCTAGGGTTTTGGAATTTCAAGTGGTAACCTAGGGTTTTGGATAAAGATGGAGATCTCTCACCTCCTCAAGGCTCCAATGGAACCCGGATTACCCCCTCACGGAGCTCAACACTTAGAATAGTGCGGAAGAAGAGAAACCTAGGTCACTCAACACAAGAGAATAGCAAAAATAATTTTTCTTCATTGATTGCTTAAAGTTACAAAGAGAGGTCTATTATATAGACCTAAAATTTTCTCCTAGCTTGTACAAATTCCCATGTGGGACTAAACTCTTCCAACCCCTAGATTAGGTAGAAAATCCTCTCCCTTGGCCGACCAAGAGTCCAAAAAAAATTGGGACGGCCATAAAGGAATTGTTTTGGAACTTTTATGGCACCTCCTTTGGAGTTGGATTTGGATTTGGAGTCCTCTTCTTCTTAAAGTATTTCTTCTTTTCTTTCACTCCAAGTTAAGCTCTTTGATTTTGATTTGAACTTCAATTAGGAGTAGGTTGGATGTCCTTCTTTGATTTCTTCTCCAAGAGAAGTTTTCTTCCTTCTTTGCTTAGGTAAATTAGGCAGGTGTGGGCGCCTCCTTTAATTTAGCCTCCAATTTGATTTTTTCTTCTTTGGATGTGGGGACCATGACACTGGGATGCCTCTATGGCACCTCTGGACTCTGGCGTGTGCTCGGAGTGTGGCTGGGCGTGTGGCTTGGAGTGTGGCCTCCACTTGCTTGAACCTTGAGTTGATTGGAAGAGAAATGTGGCACCATTTTGGACCAAATTGAAACCACATTGGGACTTGCACCGAGTCAACATGACTCAACAAAATTTAAATGGTGATTCAATAAATAAAATAAATAAACTGGTTGACCAGGTCAACCTTTATTACAAATCCTAATTTCTCGGGCAATGTCAATCAGAGATCCAAATGGAGCTCTGAAGTCTTCTTCTGAGTCTGGTGCCCGCACCAATTCTCCCAGGGTGGGAGGAACTCGACCCTGTTGAGTAAGGCTCAAGTTGGCTCTGGTATCTCTCCAAGAGGTCTGGGTCCAATTCTTGTAATTCTTCTCGGGAGATCCAAGAGTCATCAGAATCTGGCCTTCCTTGCCAGCGGACCAGGTACCTTTGGTATCCTCGATTACAAGTAGAGATAACCTGATCATCCAGGATCTTTTCAATCTGCTCTTTCCTCACAGGCCAGTTTGTTGGTGGACACACAGGGTCGGGATCACTCTCAATGATAGGGTTAGGCTCAAAAGGCTCACTAGGAATCACAGCTGGCTCCCTGTACTCTACTAAGTCTGTAATGTTGAAAGTAGAGCTAATGCCTAGTTCTGGAGGCGACTCGAGCACATAGGCATTGGATCCTACTCTCTTTACCACTCTAAATGGTCCAGCTCCCCTAGCATGTAACTTTCTAACGGTTCCAGGAGGAAACCGTTCAGGCCTTAACCTAATCATCACATAGTCTCCCTCAACAAAAGATTTGACTCGTCTTTGAGTATCAGCCAACTTCTTATAAGTTTCATTACTTAAATTTATTTTGGCATGAATTTCTTTATGCAAGTCTTTTATATGCTGTGCAAAATTCTCAGCAGATTCGGAGACTCGAGTGTGGACAGGTAAAGGACTAGGTCAAGAGGTGTGTGAGGTTTGTACCCATGTACAATTTCAAATGGACTTTTACCCGTAGACCTATTGACCGAGTCATTGTACGCAAATTCTGCCCTTGGTAGGTATAAATCCCAATTTCTGGTGTTTTCACCAACAAGACATCTCAGCAGATTTCCTAGGCTACGGTTCACTACTTCAGTTTGGCCATCAGTTTGGGGATGATAGGCAGTTGAAAACTTAAGTTTTGTCCCTAACTTATGCCAAAGGGTCTTCCAAAAGTAACTGGTGAATCGGACATCCCTATCTGAAACGATTGTCTTAGGTAGGCCATGGAGTCTAACTATCTCATTGAAGAAAAGTGTGGCTACCTTAGACGCATCAAAAGTTTGGGAACAAGGCAAGAAGTGGGCCATTTTAGAGAATCGGTCGACTACGACACAGATAGAATCATGCCTTCTCTGGGTCTTAGGTAAACCTAACACAAAATCCATACTCACATCTTGCCAAGGACGATTTGGGACAGGGAGTGGGGTATAAAGGCCAGTGTTTTGTTTTCGCTGTTTGGCAACAGCACAGGTTCGACATCTAGCTACAATATTAGCTACATCCCTTTTAAGCTAGGCCAGAAAAAGTGGTCTTCAATAGCTAGAATGGTCTTGTCTTTTCCAAAATGGCCAGCTAAACCTCCAGCATGGATTTCCCAAATCAAAAATTCCCTAAGAGAAGTTCTAGGGATGCAAAGCCTATTTTTGAAGAACAAAAAACCATCTACAAGGGTATAATCCTGGTGATTACTAGACGGTCCTTGAACTAGATCCTGATACACAGTTGTGAAATCCGGACAAGACTCATATTCCTCTTTGATTTGCTCAAACCCTATGACCTCAGTTCTAACAGAAGTTAATAACAGAGATCGGCGACTAAGGGCATCAGCTACCTTATTCTCAACTCCAGCCTTATGTTTCAGGACAAAAGTATAGGACTGGATATATTCTACCCACTTAGCATGCCTAGGGTTAAGCTTCTTTTGGGAGTTCAGAAATCTAAGAGCCTCATGGTCCGAAAATAGTACAAATTCCTGCGGTAGCAAATAATGTCTCCAGTAACGCAAAGCTTGCACCACCGCATAAAATTCCTTATCATAGGTAGAATACCTAAGCTTAGCATCATTAAGTTTTTCACTAAAGAATGCTATGGGATGATTCTCTTGGCTTAGGACTCCACCTATTCCTACACCTGAAGCATCACAGGCAACCTCAAATACTTTAGAAAAATCGGGTAATCTCAGAATGGGTGCCTGGGTCATCTTATCCTTAAGATCTAGGAAGGCTTTATGGGCTGACTTAGTCCAATGAAATTCTCCCTTCCTAATACAATCAGTGATAGGAGCAGCTAAAGTACTAAACCCCTTGATGAATCGCCTATAGAAGGTAGCCAAGCCATGGAAACTTCTAACTTCATGCACATTGGTTGGCTCTGGCCAGTCTACTATGGACTTAATCTTCTCAGGATCGGCCGCCACGCCGTCAGGGGTTACTACAAAACCAAGAAAGATAACTCTACTAGTCATGAATTCACACTTCTTAAGATTGCCGTAGAGTCTCTCATTCCTCAAAACTTGGCAGACTGCTCTAAGGTGGTCTAGGTGATCTGTTGGGGTCTTACTATAGATCAGGATGTCATCAAAATAGACCATCACAAATTTTCCTATGAAAGCTCTAAGTACCTGGGTCATAATTCTCATGAAAGTACTAGGGGCATTGGACAACCCAAAAGGCATAACAACCCATTCATAAAGACCATCCTTAGTTTTGAAAGCAGTCTTCCATTCATCCCCGGGTCTAATCCTAACCTGATGATAGCCGCTTTTGAGATCAATCTTAGAAAAAACCATTGCACCAGCCATCATATCAAGCATGTCATCTAGTCTAGGGATGGGAAACCTATACTTGATTGTAATTTTATTGATGGCACGACTGTCAACACACATCCTCCACGTGCCATCTTTCTTTGGGATCAGTAAGGCTGGGACTGCACAAGGGCTAAGACTTTCTCTAATAAACCCCTTCCTCAATAATTCTCCAACCTGCTTTTGCAGTTCTTCATGCTCAGATGGATTCATCCTGTAATGGGGCAAGTTGGGCAAAGTTGCTCCTGGGATTAGATCTATGGCATGCTGGATATCCCTAAGAGGTGGAAGGTGGTCTGGCAAATCCTCGGGAAAGACATCCTCAAATTCTTTTAACACAGGTTTAACTTCTTGAGGAGGCTCTGAGGGTTCCGAAGTTCTAAGCTCCTTAGCAGTCAACATCCAGATGGGTGAACCACTATGAATTTCTTGTTCTAGATCCTTAGCACTGATTAGGTTCACTCCAGTTTTCATCTCCTTAACCTTACCAGCTCCTTTAGTTACCTTGTCCTTAGGGGGAACGGAATGGATCGTAATCTTCTTCCCATTGAAACTAAAGACACAGGTATTGGATTTTCCTAAGAGGGTGGCATCATGATCATACAACCAAGGTCTTCCGAGAATTATACTGCTCACCCCCATGGGTAAGACATCGCACCAAATCTTTTCGTGATAAGATTGCATTTGGATTTGGACTTGACATCTAGACTGGATGGGTATGGAGGTAGAATCTACTCAAGAAACCTTATAGGGGTTGGGATGGGGAACTGGGATTAAGCCTAACATCTTGACAGTGCTAGTAGAGATGGCATTTACACAGCTCCCGCTATCTATGATGATCTTACATACCTTATCCCCTAATTTAAGAAAAGTCTGTAGGATGTTAGTCCTACGCCAATCCTCTTGAACTAGATTCTGGGATAGGATGCATCTTACAACTCCTAATTGGTCAGATTCATTGGGTTCCTCCTCTCCTTCATACTCCTCAACCAAATTCATTCCGGCCTCATAAACTTCTTCTTCAAATTCCTCACTGGGCTCGGAATTATCATTCTCTCCCTCTTCTATGTAAAGGGATCTCCGTGGGCACTGGCTAGCAACATGACCTACCTTATGACACTTGAAACAGGCTATGGCAGTACACTGACTAGAAATGTGACCTGGTTTCTGACACTTAAAACAGGTGATATTTGAACTAGGGGTTCTCTGGGTGTCAGGTGCCTTACCTTTGTCCATGGGCCTAGGGGTAGAAGTACCCTGAAAAGGTTTACTAGGGATAACTTGGCTAGGTCCATTCCTTGGGATTGGGGCACTAACCCTAGAAGGTATAGGGCCTCTCTGAAATTTCTCAGTGTTCAGTGCAATCTGGTAGGCTTGGTCTAGATCAGTAACCTCCCTCAGAAATAGTTCTCTCTTGATATCTTCCCTCAGTCCAGCCCTAAATCTAGACAAAGTGACTTCGTGGGCTTCACTCACATCACATCTCATTAGGTATTCATCAAAAGTAGTTATGTAGTCTGAGACAGATCGGTTTCCTTGTTTCAGGTTTTGCCATTGGTCTAACAGGTTTTGCTGGTATGAAATGGGTAGGTATTTATCTCTCAGTTTTTCTTTCATACCCTGCCAAGTGGTTATGGGCTCAACATTCCGTCTCCTAGTGGTTAGCTCAATGTTCCCCCAGTATAACCTAGCTTGACGCACTAATTTCATCTTGGCAAACTTGTATTTTCTCTCCTCAGACATAGCATACCACTCAAAGTATTGATCCATCTCACCCTCCCAATCAGAATACACCTTAGGGTTCAGACTACCATCAAAAGTGGGTGCATCTAATTTGATGTTCCTGATGAACCTATCATCTCTATCTTCAGGCTCTGGGTCAGGCCTCCTATGATTAGGTTCAGGATCTCTATATAAAGGCCTTCTAGGCTCCAGATGTGGGTGAGGCTGAGGCACATTAAAATCGGGGTCAGGAGTCCAATTCCGATGTCTAGGTTCTTCAAGTACTTGGACTCGGTCCCTAAGTTGGGTAAGATCCTCATGAATTTGTGCGCTAAACTGGGCCACAGTGTTTGTCATATCCTGATTCATTTTAGCCATACTTTCAGTAAGAGTTCTGATCATGGCCTCTAAATCGGGTTGGGTTTGACCAGGTTGATATGGCACTCCGTTTCTGGTAGACATGATGATTCAAGCAAGCACACAAAATGAGACTAGACTAAATCGACTACTGGATCACTAGACCTAGAGTCCAAACTAGATGCCCAATCAGAGTGGCAAGCTAGCCTGTAGTAACTCAGGACTCAGCCAGGCAGGTGTAAGGGGAGTGTTAGGTCCCTGATTGCCAATCCTAGACACCAATCAGTGATTGGCCAGGTAGGCGGACCAGCACACAAGCCCTTCAGGACGTAGTCCCTGAACCACCGTTCTAGACACTGAGTGCTAAGCACACACAGAATAACTCAGCAAACTGACTCAACACTAGCCTAGACCCGACCAATTGGTGTCCCTAGCCCACTAGGGCAAATTAGGTCTAACTGATTTTAAATTAGGTCTAGGTTCGAATGATTGGATGGTGTTTTGGGCTAAGGAGAGGTAATCAACTCCTCCCCTTATCTTAGATGCTCAATTGCCCTTAAGTAAATTATGAGATGATCACTCCAAAAAAAAAAAGAATTGAATTGCAGAACACAAAAAAAACAGAGTTGCTGTATTTTAATTCTCAGAATTTTTACCGAAACCAATAAATCGCAGAAAAATTATGGAAAATAGGATCAATTATACTGGTTTCAACGAAGCAAAATCATGCAATTCAGAGTTTTATGCAGGGAGAAATAATTCAGACAACAGGGCAATTACGGGCTGCAACTAGATTGTCTTCCCCGTTTATAATCCCTGCTACGAAGTTATAACCCAATGGATCCCCTACACGCCCTAGGAACACCCCGTGGAATGGGAGGAGGAGGCTTGCGCCTCACTTAGTTCCTAGGACCGGACGTCCTGGGGAGTCTACTTCGAGCAGACAAAATAAAAAGAGAACAATCAAAGCAAGCAAGCAAATCAGAAACCCTAGACTGGGCTCTGATACCAAAAATGATGCAGAACAAATAAAGGGATGCGATGCGGAAGTAAATTAAGATTAACTAATTTTTTTTTTGTTGTTTTTATATGTTTGTAGAAGTTGGCTTCAAATCAAAGAAAAGTTAACCTAACATTGAAAGATACTAATATGATAATTGAAAGCACAGTTTTAAGGAAACTAAACTATCAGAGTAATTTAGAAGCAACGGATCGCTGGGGGTTGAGAAACTCCCAGGCCTAGGGTTTCACTCCGAGCTTTCAACAGAACAGAAATAAAGGGAAGGGAAGGGTTAACTAACCAGACAATGATCTTCACAGATTTTGGTGGAAGAACTCTCCCGAGCAGATTGTTGGATCCTCGGAGTCGGATATCTTCGTAATGGATCCTCCAATACTGGTCCTTTGGCGGGTTGGCTTCTCCTGAACTCAAGATCTGGAAGAGAAGAAAGACAATTGATGGAATCAGAGAGTCAAGGAAAAGATTTACCAGGTTGATGAACTTGAAGATCGAAATTGCTGAAAACTGGATTCTCCTGGATGCTGATGTGATTTTCCTTGGAACTTGCTCTGGATCTGAAGTAGCCGGACTGGATCTGGATGAAGGTGGACGGCCTGGACTTGTAGAGAGAGAGAGGCCATGGGAGATGGATGGATCTAGGGTTTGGTGGATGGAAAATAATGAAAGGTGGCTAGGGTTTTGGAATTTCAAGTGGCTAACCTAGGGTTTTGGATAAAGATGGAGATCTCTCACCTCCTCAAGGCTCCAATGGAACCCGGATTACCCCCTCACGGAGCTCAACACTTAGAATAGTGCGGAAGAAGAGAAACCTAGGTCACTCAACACAAGAGAATAGCAAAAATAATTTTTCTTCATTGATTGCTTAAAGTTACAAAGAGAGGTCTATTATATAGACCTAAAATTTTCTCCTAGCTTGTACAAATTCCCATGTGGGACTAAACTCTTCCAACCCCTAGATTAGGTAGAAAATCCTCTCCCTTGGCCGACCAAGAGTCCAAAAAAAATTGGGACGGCCATAAAGGAATTGTTTTGGAACTTTTATGGCACCTCCTTTGGAGTTGGATTTGGATTTGGAGTCCTCTTCTTCTTAAGGTATTTCTTCTTTTCTTCCACTCCAAGTTAAGCTCTTTGATTTTGATTTGAACTTCAATTAGGAGTAGGTTGGATGTCCTTCTTTGATTTCTTCTCCAAGAGAAGTTTTCTTCCTTCTTTGCTTAGGTAAATTAGGCAGGTGTGGGCGCCTCCTTTAATTTAGCCTCCAATTTAATTTTTTCTTCTTTGGATGTGGGGACCATGACACTGGGATGCCTCTATGGCGCCTCCTGGACTCTGGCGTGTGCTCGGAGTGTGGCTGGGCGTGTGGCTTGGAGTGTGGCCTCCACTTGCTTGAACCTTGAGTTGATTGGAAGAGAAATGTGGCACCATTTTGGACCAAATTGAAACCACATTGGGACTTGCACCGAGTCAACATGACTCAACAAAATTTAAATGGTGATTCAATAAATAAAATAAATAAACTGGTTGACCAGGTCAACCTTTATTACAAACCCTAATTTCTCGGGCAATGTCAATCAGAGATCCAAATGGAGCTCTGAAGTCTTCTTCTGAGTCTGGTGCCCGCACCATTGTTGATATCATGCTTTGCTTATATTGCTCTGATACTCCTTCTTCTTGTTTTCAAATCTAATTCTTTGAGGGGAGTTACATTCAAATAGTATCAAATTCTATTGGTATCAAAATTTTTTTTAAAAGAATTCCTAGTAACCGCTTCGGATTGGGTTAGTCACCATGGCCGTCCGATCATAGGAGATAAGTAGGGCTTAAAGACCCTCTCTTCCCATTCAATGGGCTCTCTTATGACGTGTAGCGGTGCCGCTGTGACCTTATCCCATGAACAAGTAAGGCGAATGGATAATATACATCAAATCATTTCCTGCATGTGCTTACATTCTTTGGTATCTTGTTCAATTTGTATCATATTCAATTGATATCATAATTATTTGATTTCATGCATTGATTTTGATGACCTACTTGCTATTCTTTCCGACTTCATTCCCACTTTGTATTGCCTTTCATCCTTTTTCATGATGTCAAAAAGGGGGAGAAAATTGTTAAGTATGAAAAGGAGAAGATTGGATAAATATGAAAAATTATTTGAGAAATGAAAGAAAGTGCAAAAGGGGAAGAATAATGTAAAATTTTTATTTAAAGGAAAGAATTAGTAAGAAGAAGAAATTTTAAAAAATTTGAAAATTTTGTATATTTTGAAAAATATTTTTGAAGATTTTTTTGGATCATATTTTGAGGGAGAGCTTGGTGCTTATTGTTTTGAGCTTACATGTTTATCTTATTGTTAATCTTTTTAAGCTTACCCTATTCATATACTTAAAGATTTTGTCATCATCAAAAAGGGGGAGATTGTTGACTCTGGTCTTGATTTTGATAATTGACAAAATGTTTAAGTATATATGAGTACTAATTATATTTTAAGTGTATTTTTTCAGATCTTAGTACTAATCCATGTTGAATGAAGAAATGCTTGTATTTCAATTGAAAAAGTCTTTAAATTAATGAAAAATTAAGTATATGGACTTTGGAATTGATTTGGAAATGAAGTGTCGACACCTGAGGATCAAGTGTCGACACTTGAAGAGTGAAGTGTCGACTCAAGGCCTGAGAACAAGAAAAATACAGAAAAAATGAAAAATCAAATTGGCTATGAATAGTGTTCTAGTATCGACCTACTGTAGCAAGTGTCGACACTTGCACTGTTCAAGTGTCGACACTTGACTGTAACGACTAGTTTTTAAAAGCTGCAGAACTTCTCCAACTTGCTTCAAATGGCCATATCTTCATCCCAACGGCTATAAACGGCCATTTAAATGTTTGGAGAGCTATATAAACATCAAAAATCAAATGGGGAAGTAATCCTTTGGTGAGTTTTTTGAATATTCTTCAAGGATTCAAGAGTTGAGTGATTCAAAGCCTTCAAGCTTCCAAGTTTCAAAGAGAGCATTCAAAGTCTACATCTACAAGCACCAATCAAAGGCTTCATCAACTTGAAGACAAGATCTTCATCAATAATCAAGGGTTTCAAAAAGATATTTGCTTTATTTTAGAAAGCTTTTATTGTATTCATTTATACCTGCTCTTACATTATTTTACTTAAGGTTTTTGGTGAGCCTTGGAAAACCAAAGAGGTTTTTGGTAAGCCTTGAAAACCAAAGTGGTTGTTGGTGAGCCTTGAAACTAACTAGGGTTTTACTTGTGAGCCCGAAGCCAAAATAAGTTATTTAGGTTCTTGGTTATCCCGTAAAACCAAGGGTGGTTGTTAGTAAGCCTTGAAACCAACTAGGGTTTGACTTGTGAGCTCGAAGACAAAACAAGTTGTAAAGGTTGTTGGTGAGCCTAAGTTATAAAACCAAATTTAGTGGAATTCCCAAGGGATTCTTGGGGAGTGGATGTAGGTGCTTGGTTGGCACCGAACTACTATAAATCTTTGTGTTTGTGTGATTGTTCTCCTTGTGCTTTTATTTATTTATTTCTGCTGCATTTATTTGAAATACACAAGCACTTGAATTGCATTAGCATATACTTGCTTTAGTTCATCTTTTAAATAGTATAAAAGTTTTATAAAACACAATTCACCCCCCCTCTTGGGTTGCCTACCTGAGCCTACAATGTTGCTATCGCACGATGAGGATTTCTCCGGATTCGAAGCGATGGTAGTTGTTGTCCTGGGGATGGCTTTCGAACGACCTTCTGGTTCTCGAAGCGTCGCCCGGACACATGGCACTTTCTGATGCAGCTGGGAAGGACGTGGAGCACACCTCCCCGCAGTCGATCATAAGTGCAGGGTCTCTATAAATAGGATCCTGCCTTCTGTTGTCAAGGGCCATCATTTTCGTAGACTCCTTCCTTCCATTAGAAATGAGGTTCGGCACTTCTGAACTCCACCGAGCCACAAAAAGAAGGGCCGTTGATCCAAAAAGGAAGAGAAGTCCGAAGTCCTTTGGGCTAGGTGACGGTAATGAGGAGCCTCTCGTGGACCATCTTGAATAGAGGGTTTGCCTGTTTGAGGCCCAATTGAGGGAGGCTCGGGCCCAGGTCACGGTGGCGACCACAGAGGTGGAGGAAGCAAGGAGGGAGGCAGCGAACGCGATATCAGACTTCAAGGCTTCTGTTGTCTTCAAGGAAGAAGTCACCGAGGCGGCTCTGGACTCCTTCCAACAAGGGTTTCGAGAATGTAGGAAAAAGGCCTTCAAGTTTTACAACTTGGAGGGCCTGGACAACATCAAGCCCTCCGTTCCCTTTTTCGGACATGAATTTGATTCCGACTCTGATGAGGGGTCAGATTTTGGTTCAGATGGGAACCCCGGGGGCCCTTCGTCGTCCCTCCAGATCTCTCCCCGCCGGTATGGAAAAAACCCGGCGGGGGGTTATTGAAAATTTTCCACATCTTTCCGGTGCCACTCCTTTTTTTTGTCTCTCTTTATGAGAGTTTCTTCTTTTTTTTTTTCTTGTTATCTCTTTGTGAGAGTTTTTCCTTTCTTTTTTTTTTTTTTTTGTAAAAAATTGAAAAAAAAAGAAATGAAGTATCTTTCTGTTACCTCTTCTCATGCATCTTTTGCGATATGTTGCATCATGCTTTGTCTGAAATGTTGACTTCATGGATCATTTTCGATCTAAAGGGAAGAGATAAGGTCAGTTGGATAGTTTTTGGAATGTCTGTTGTCGACAGAAAGGATGATAGTGGTCCTTTTAGGTATGTTTTCGGATTTACCATAGGGTAGGATGTTTACACCGTCCCTGTGCACTTCTGTCGTGATTAAGGTAGGCTATTCAGGCCCGCCTCGGCACGTCTTCGGATTCACCATAGGGTAGGTTACGAAAACCATCCATGCACCTTTGATCTTCTTGGTGGCCTGGTTAGGTCATCCATTGCACTCGTCGGGCATACCGATAAAGTGAGTGTATCAGACTCTCCTTTGCGTAGTTGACCAATTTTTCAGATCGGGTCACTTAGGCTGTTGTCATTCAGTCGATGCAACTAGCCATTCTGAGTTGAGCAGGGTTGAGTAGCTTTGCACAGGAATTTTAGGAACTCATTTATTGATAGTATTTGTGAAGGTTTTGTACATTCCATGACCGGGATAGGGTCTTCCCCTCCAGGGTCTTGAGTCGATATGTTCCTAGTCGAATGACTTCTTCGACTTGATATGGGCCTTCCCAGTTGGAGAGAGTTTACCCTGTTTTGCTGGCCTGGATACCTCTGTCCTTCGCAATACCATGTCCCCCGTGCGGAAAGTTTGCTCTTTTACCCTTGAGTTGTAGTACTTGGTGACCTTTTGTTGGTACGCCGCCATCCTTATCTAGTCCTGGAGCCTGGTGCTTGATAGCAAGTCCAGATCAATCCTTCTACGATCGGAGTTCTCAGGCTCTTCATAGTTGTCAATTCTCAGGGACTGTAGGGAGACTTCAATAGGTAGCACGGCTTCGGTACCGTATGCCAGGTTGAATGGAGACTCGCCGGTGGCCGTTCTCGGGGTAATTCGGTATGCCCAGAGAATGGAGGTCAGTTTTTCGGCCCAAAGCCCTTTGGTGGCGTTCAACCTTGTCTTCAGACCATGGAAGATGGTCTGGTTAGTGACTTCGGCTTCTCCGTTGGACTATGGATGAGCAATGGATGTCAGTCGATGCTGAATATGATACCGAGCGCAGAAGTCCTTGAACTTCGAATTGTCGAACTGCCTCCCATTGTCAGTAATGATGACATGTGGGAGACCGAACCTGAATATGATGGAACTTTTTACAAAATTTTCCACCTTGCCTTCCGTAATCTGGGCCAGTGGTTTGGCTTCTACCCACTTCGTGAAGTAGTCGATGGCCATTAGGAGGAACTTCCTTTGCCCTAATGCTGGTAAGAATGGGCCAAGAATGTCCATTCCGCACTAGGCAAAAGGCCATGGGGCTGCCAGTTGAGTCAGGTGACTCGTAGGCTATCTCTGTATATTGGTGTACCTCTGGCACTGGTCGCACTTTCGCACGAAATCAGCCGAGTCCTTCTGGATGGAGGGCCAGTAATACCCCTGTTGAATGATCTTGTACGCCAGAGATCTACCTCCCAAGTGATCACCGCATACGCCATCGTGGACCTCTCTCAGAGCATAATCCGCATCTGTGGATCCTAAGCATTTTAGCAATGGCTGAGAGAACGATCTCTTGTAGAGGGTTCCGTCTAAGATGACGTACTGAGATGCCATCCAGTGAATCTTTTTGGCCTCTGCTTTATCTTCTGGTAGCTCTCCCTCATTCAGGAACTTGATGATGGGATCCATCTAGCTTGGTTCAGCGTCGATCTGGCATACCTCTGCAGCCTCTTCGACTATGCTTAGAGCTTCAATATGTTCAACAAAGGTGCGCCCGAGAAATTCGGTGCCGTAGTTGCCAGTCGAGATAGTGCATCCGCCCGGGAGTTCTCTGATCGTGGAATATGGATGATCTCAAAATGTTCCAGTTAGGAGGATAAAGCCCGTACCTTCTCCAGGTATTGCACCATGGTTAGATCTTTTGCTGCATATTCTTCGTTAACTTGATTCACAACCAACTAGGAGTTTGAGAAGGTTCGAAGTTACCGGACTCCCAGATCCTTGGCGATCCAAAGTCCGGTGAGCAAGGCCTCGTATTCGGCCTGGTTATTAGAGGCATGGAAGGAGAACCGGAGTGCGTACTCTATGGTGTGGCCATCAGGTTTGGCCAATATGAGTCCAGCCCCGCATCCAGTAGCATTGGAAGCTTCGTCCACATGAAGCACCCAGACGGACTTCATCTCTTTCGAAACTTTGTCTTCTACCGAAGATGCTTCGTCTTCGGACTTCCAGGTACACTCAGCCAAAAAATCGGAGAGCACCTGGGCTTTCATAGCCATTCGGGGCTAGAAGCTGATATCAAACTCACTTAGCTTCATAGCTCACTTGGCTATCCTTCTAAAGGTGTCCGGAGATCGAAGAACGGCCTTGAGAGGTTGATCGGTTAGCACCACAATAGCGTGGGCATGGAAATATGGCCATAGTCACTTTGCCACAATCACCAAATAGTAAATCAGCTTCTGCATCCTTGCATATTGCGTCTCGGTATCATGCAGGACCTTACTGATATAGTAGATCGGCTTATGGGATCCGTCTTTATCTCTTCGGACAAGAACTGAGCTGATTGCTTCATCTGAAGAAGAGAGATACAGGTAGAGGACCTCGCCTTCTTGTGGCTTGGAGAGCAATGGTGGGGTCTCCAGGTACTTCTTCAGCTCCTCAAGGCAGTGCGACAGTCTTCGGACCATTCAAAGCCCTTTGACTGCCAGAGTACCTTGAAGAACGAAAGGCATTTCTCGGCTGACTGAGAAATGAATCTGCTAAGGGAGGCAAGTCTCCCTGTCAATTACTGGACTTCTTTTTTGTAGGAGGGATGATGCATATCTTTCAAAGCTTGAATCTTCTCAGGGTTCGCCTCAATCCCTCGTTTGGTGACAAGGAAGCCCAAGAACTTGCCCGAAGTGACCCCAAAGGCACACTTTGCCGGATTTAGCTTCATGCGGTAGCATCGTAGAGCACTGAATGATTCCTCCAAGTCATGGATGTGGTCTTTCCGAAGGAGGCTCTTGACGATCATGTCATCAACATAGGCCTCCATGTTTCTCCCTAGTTGCTTTTCGAATACCTTGTTGATCAGCCTTTGAAATGTTGCTCCGGCATTCTTGAGGCCGAACGGCATCATCTTGTAGCAGTAAAGACCTTTATTAGTGATTGTTACAGCCGTGACAATGACGTGGCCAGGCTCAGGTACCACCGAATGCGCTCGGTCCACGTGGAGGCTTCTTCGGCCGAGTCAGCGCCACGTCTTCAAGACCAGGTTCGACAAGACTACAGCGCCCGACAATTCTCTAAGGCAAACTGCCCCCGCCGAGGTCGAGCTCGGATCGGAGCTCCTCTACCAACTCGATGGTGCCCAAGCCCGGAGATATCCGTCCAAGTGAGGTCGGCCAAAGCCAGGAGGCCTCCTGCCACCTCGCCAGGTGTCCACCCAGGAAAAGTCCGCCCGGGCCGAGGTCGGCCGACCCTTCGCCCTTCGCCAGGTGGCCTCCCGGAGACGGGTCCACCTCGGCCGAGACCAGGCGACCTCCTGCCACCTCGCCAGGTGTCCGCCCAGGAGGTGTCCACCTAGGCCGAGGTCGGCTGGTCCTTCGCCCCTTTGCCAGGTGGCCTCCCGGAGACGGGTCCACCTCGGCCGAGTCCGGGCAACCTCCTGCCGCCTCGCCAGGTGTCCACCTGGGAGGGGTCCACCTAGGTCAAGGTCGGCTGGTCCTTCGCCCCCTTGCCAGGTGGCCTCCCGGAGACGGGCCCACCTCGGCCGAGTCCAGGCGACCTCCTGCCACCTCGCCAGGTGTCCACCCGGGAGGGGTCCACCTAGGCCGAGGTCGGCTGGTCCTTCGCTCTTCGCCAGGTGGCCCCCGGAGACGGGTCCACCTCGGCCGAGGTCAGGCCGCCCGTACGGAGAAGATCTCAAGGAAGAGTCGCGGGCCCCGAGGCCATCCCTCGGGCCGTATGAATCCCAGACGGTGCCCCGTACGGAGGGCGGCGGCATGCGAAACATCACTTGCATCGGCCCGACAAGCTCCACAGCCGAGGGGCACGATTCTGACAGAACAGGCCCTATAGATGGATGGCGCCCATGCTTGGGAGAGAGAGCGCTCTCGCTGGGCCCGAGGCCTGACCGGCCGCCTTGTCAGCGCCGCCCTCTCTTTTTCTCTTCTGTCTTTGCCTTTTCCCTGCTGGGCTCGGCGGATGAGGTCGGAAAGCCGCCTGGCCCCCCTTCACCGAAAAGGGAAAAGAGAAGAAGACAGGGGAGGGGAGTCTCCCAGGAGGAAAAGACAAGCGCACGACGAAAGGAGATAAAGAGGGAGGAATCTGGGGACAACGGAGGTAAGCGAATAAGCCTGGGGACAAAGGAGAAGCAACGGCAAAAGGCCTCACTCCGGAGAGTGAAAACCAGAGATCCCGAGAGGGAATCACTGGGTGCGAGCTCGGCAAGGAGGCCCAGCTGAGATTCTGGTCCCCAGAGCGTCTCTCTCACTAGTAAACTCTCTAAGTCTAGAACCCTTTCGGGGGTCCATCTGGAGAGTCTGTTCCTTCTCGTCGTCTACTGACTTGACCGTCGGAGATCCCTCGCCGGGATCCCCGGCCAGGGTCCTCTAACCCCTTTTTCGCAGGTTCGCCGCAGGAAGGGAGGCTCCCTCGCCAGGCGGTCAGGAGGGATCGGCGGATTCGTGGCACGGGCGCGACGACGAGAGCGGCAACAGTGATGAAAGCCATCTTCTCCTCATCTTGCGGATCCATTTTAATTTGGTTGTAGCCGGAGAAGATGTCCATGAAAGTCAGCAACTGGTGGCCGGCAGTGGCGTCGACCAGCTGATCAATCTTCGAAAGATGGAAGCTATCTTTTGGGCAAGCCTTGTTGAGGTCTGTATAGTCGATGCAGATCCTCCACTTGCCACTAGCTTTCTTAACCATTACCACATTGGCCAACCACTCGGGGTAGCGTGCCTCTCGGATGAACCCTGCTTTAAGGAGCTTGCCAACTTCTTCGTCCACAGCTTGCTATCTTTCAGGAGCGAAGCTCCTTTTCTTCTGCCATATCGGCTTGTACCCAGGGATAACTTCCAGCCGATGAGTGATTACTTCGGCAGGAATCCCTGGCATATCCGAAGCCGACCAAGCGAAGACGTCGGCATTGTCTATGAGGAAACGGATCAACTCCGTTCTGGTTTCCTCATCAAGCATGCTCCTGATCTGCACAACTCTGGAGGGATCTTCCTCTGTCAAAGGTATTGGGACGATCCTCTCCATGGGCTCACCAAGGTTTGTGGTTGCGTCCCTCGGATCCAGCTGATCCTGAGTTGTTGAATCATTGAAATGCCTGTCTTCGATCATCAGGCACTGACGTGCTGTCCTCTGGTTTCCTCTAACTTCTCCAATACCGTTCTTGGTGGGGAAGTGCACCAAGAGGTAATGAAAGGAGATTACGATTCGAAACTTGTTCAAGGCAGGCCGCCCTAGAATAATATTGTATGCTGAAGGGATCCGAACCACCATGAAGTTGATCGGTAGTGTCTTTTATCGAGGTTCGGTGCCAAGGGTTACAGGTAACACTATTTCCCCCTCGGCATAAACTTGGTTGCCCCCAAAACCGGAAAGCGGTATGGGGGATCTTCGCAGTTGATGTCTAGGCAAACACATTTTAGAGAATGCATCATACATCAAGACATCAGTCAAACTTCCATTATCAATAAGGATTCGCTATACATCATAATTGGCCACTACGGTCGAGATTACAAGGGGATCATCATGTGGGAGCCGAACTCCCGCAAGGTCATCATCGGAGAAGAGGATAGAGTTGATGTCTTTAAGTCGCTTTGGAGCGTCGTCCTCATTCCTTTTCTAGTCGGTGGGTCAGTGTATCATCCCTACACCTCCGTTGGTGGGCCTTTGATTTGGCAATTCGCCTCTTCGGGAGGTGGCCGGGGAACAGTTGCTTCCGACCGAGGTCCTTGGCGATCGATGTACCGCCCCAAGTACCCTCTCTTGATGAGATCCTCAATTGCATCCTTCAATTGGATGCACTCTTCTATGTTATGGCCGTGGTCCCGGTGGAATCGGCAATATTTGTTTTTATTCCTTGCGAAAGAGGAGGCCTTTATGGGACGGGGCCGTTGGAGATAGTTCTCCTTCTCTATCTCTATGAGGATCTTCTCTCGAGGGAGATTGAGAGGGGTGAAGGAGTCGAATCTTCTTCCCGAAGATCTAGGCCTAGGAGGACTTCTTCGGCGGTCTGTATATTTGCCGCCATTGTTATTGAAAGTTTGGGGACCTTGTCCCATGTTATTCTTCTTTTTTGAAGGGGGTTTCTCTTCGATCAGTCATCGATTTGCCGCCTGCTCTTCAGCATCGACATATTTTTGAGCCCTCGACAAGAGCTCAGCGTAGCTTTTAGGGAACTTTTTATCCAGGAAAAAGGTAAGCCTGGAGGGACGAAGCCCCTTCTTCAATGCAGACATGGCCACGCGCTCGTTGAGATCAGAGATCTTAAGCGTGGCCGCATTAAACCTGGAGATGTAATCTCGCAGGCTTTCTCCTTCGTTCTGGTGAAGGAGGAACAGTGTGTCCGTATTTCATGGAGTCTTGCGGCAGGTCCTGAAATGCAAAACAAATAATTTTTCTAACTCGAAAAAGAATCGATGGTACCTGGGCGCAGGCTCGAGTACCACATCTGAGCGGACTTCTTCAAGGTAGCCGGGAATGCTAGGCAATACATCGCATCCGAAGCTCCTTGGATCATCATATGGGCCTTGAAGCTGCCCAAATGATCGAGGGGGTCAGAGGTGCCGTCGTAGGATTCCATCTGGGGAACCCTGAAGTACCGAGGAATGACTTCGGTCATGATACGATCGGTGTATGGTGGGCATAGATCGTCCACAATCAAGTCGTCGGGAACCTTCAGATCCCGCATTCTCTGTTCTCGCGCCTTCGCCATCTCTGATTCGATGGCTCTGAATCTCCCGTCGTAATCGGGAGTCTGCTTCGGTGCTTTCTCCACAGAAGTGGAGTCTTTGGAGGAGGGTGAGGGAGTTTGCCTAGGCCTTTTTCCTTGTTGGGGAATTGGCGGACCTAGGCAACCTCGAAGTTCGGCCTTCGGGAGAGGGCCGAGAATGGGGGGAGGGATGCATGGAATCCTCCCGTGGAGCTCTCTTCCTTTGGGACCAAAAGCTATGTCTAGAGGAGGCCGGTTGATTTTCCACCGGAAAGGCTCTGCTCTGGAAGTCCTGAACCATGGCCGTGAGGTTGGTGACCTGGTTCATAAGGGCTTCGAATTGCTGTAGTCCCATGACAACCGTGGGAGGTGGGATATCGTTCTCTCCGGGGGTGCGCCCCCCTGGGACGGAGCACGACTTCGGTTTGTAGAAGCCACTTGAGTCTTTCCTCTCACCATCAAGAACTTTTTGCTTCCCCTTGGTCTAGGAGGGAGCCTAAAGAGTGCTGATCCCCCTTACCTGGTGCGCCAATTTGTTGGCACGTTGTCCCTGAATCGGCCGGTCATAGCCGCTGCACCGCAGGATCGCTGATGCGGGACTAATATGCATGCAATTCTTTTTGTATGTTTTATATATTGGGTTAGGTGATTAATTCCCGATTTTCAGATCAAAATTAGTTTTAGGAAATTTTGTATGAATTTTTGAAGCCACGCATGCAGATTAGGAGCTAGAAAAGTACTAAAGAAGGATCGCCGGGGCTGAGAAGCCTCGATTAGGGTATGTTCTCCTACAATATAATTACTGGAGGTAGAGGGGGTGTACCTGACAACGTCTGAAGCACCCGATGAAGATCGCAGCGAAGGGATCTCTCGTTCCTCGATGGATGCAGCATGGAAAACCGAGCCAATGACCTGCATATACCCGGCTTTCTGCTCGGTGGTCGATTGAGGCGTGGCAGGAGTCATTGGATTCGTAGGAACTCGGGGACCTGCAAACGACCTATCAAGGGTTAGAAAACTCAGAGAAAATCAAGTAAACAAAGGAAAATAGCAAAGATAAGAAAGTTTTGAAGGTGACTGGAAGGATGGTTGGCGGCAGGAAGATGGTTGCAATCACCGGGAAGAAGAACTCTCAAACCCCTTTATGCACACAGCAGGGTAATCACACAAAGCAATTGAAGAACTCAAGGTTTATTTCATATATCAAAATCTCTCTTCATACAAGAGGCTAGGGTCCTTTAAATAGACCCTTAACCTTGGACTCCAAGTAAGGGCACATAAGTCTTTACATAAGAATCATTTTCCCTCTCAAACCCTAGCTAGAAAATAAGGAAATATTAGGTAGAAAAATTCCTAAAAATTCTCTTAACTTGGCCAACACTCCAAGGATGCCTAGGAGGGCATGTTGGGCTTCTAGGAGCAGCAAGTGGCCGGCCCAAAGGTGCTCGGGCGCATGGGTTTGGGCCTCTGGAAGCTGGGGTGGCCTGGTAGCCAGGTAGTAGGAATATTCCCTGGTATCTTGCTTCTTAGGGGCTTGGGCTTGGCGCCTGGGCTTGATTTCTTTGGGCTAGGATGTAGATGGACCTCTGGAATCATGAATTCCTTATCTATGAATATACTTTGGCATCTGGAAGGGAATCTGGGCATCTGGAGGGCATCTACAAGAAATCAGGGTTTTCTGAATTTTCCTCCTGGGGTCTTCAAATCTTCAAGCTGGGTTGGACTTGGGCTATACTTCCATGTCTTCAATCTAGTTGGACTTGGTCTTCACTTGTATGATATAGTCTTGAGTCTTCAGTATGCTTGGACAGGACTCAAAAAAATAAAATTAGCTCAACATGAGCTGACTAGCATTGGATTGAATTAGCTCAACATGAGCTGACTAGTACAGAACTGAAATAACAACTCAAAATATTCAAAAAACAACTAAAATGGACTTAGATGGGCTAAGCCCTTATTACAGATGGACTCATAAATTATTGATCAATTCATAGAGGGTTGAAAAGCCTCTATCTTATTCTGGTGCTTTTGGTGTCCCCACCAATTCTCCCGGGGTGGGAGGAACTCGACCCTGTCGAGTGAAGATCAAGCTGGCTCACATATCTCTCGAGGAGGTCTGGGTTGAGGTGCTGCAAGTCCTCTCGAGAAATCATGAATCATCCGACTCTGTCCGGCCTTGCCATCGGACCAGGAAGCGTTGATAGTCACGGCCCCGGGTCGTGATGGCTTTATCGTCCAGGATACGCTCGATCCGTTCTCCTCTCTCAGGCCAATTTGTTAGTGGACACTTTGGATTAGGATCACTCACAATGAAAAGGAACAAGTCCAAAGGCCTCACTAGGTATTGCTGTCGGTTCCCTATACTCAACCAGGTCTATAATATTGAAGGTAGAACTAATGCCCAAATTCGAAGGCAAGTCTAACACCTAGGAATTTGATCCAACCTTCTCTATCACTTTAAAAAGGTCCGGCTCTGCAAGCATGAAGCTTCTTTTAGGCCTAAGCCTAACCAAGATAGAATCCACTACATCAAATTCTTTGACCCTTCTTCGGGAATTAGCCAGTTGTTTTAACATTAGTGCGGGTGGTGAACATGCTAGGCACATGCAGACTCCTAACAAGATGATGCAAAGGACTCAAACCTACACCTAACAGACTCGACTAAAGAGGTTTATTAGGTCTTAACTACCACTTGGGCATGGGGGCATGAGTCGTGGTTGATGGATGATATGCAGAAGAAAATTTGCTAGTAACTCCTAATAAGTGCCAGAGGGTCTGCCAAAAGTAGGTAGCAAATGGGATGGGCTCTATGGATCCTTGCAACCTAGTAACCTCAACAAAATATAACCTAATAGTTCTAGACACATGAGAAAACTCAGGAAAGGGTAGAAATAGGAAGTGGGTTCAGAATTACTCTGGTAGGGTGGAGAAAAAGGTTCCGGGTTAGTTGGATAAAGTAGAATCAAAGAAGGCATGTCAGGGACTAATCCTAGACTAATGATGTTAACCTTACGGGGTTGCGATATATCTACGGGGTTTGTATAATGGAAGGATGGGTTATTAATCTCAGGGAAGAGGTCCTTAATGGAACCATAGGAGGAGACTCATCCTGAGGGTACTGATTCAAAGAGATCAGGTCCTTAATAAATTCTTCAAGTTCTTGTATTTTAGGACTAGACTCTATAATTTGGCTCTCCTCTATGGTTTCCTCAGGTAAGGCTCTAACAGCAGTACCTAGGTTCTCTTCCTCTATTTGTTCTTCCACTATAACTTTTGGTTGGATGTGGTTAGGGTCAACTACCTCTAGGTTGGCTTCTACCTGGGTATTTACTAGGCCAACTATTTCTAGGTCATCTATAGGTATCTCATCTTCTCCCTCGTACTCATCCACTAGGCTCGCATCAGCTTCATACACTTCCGCATTAATGTAAGCCTTGTCAATCTCAGGAATGGTTGGAGAAGGTCGGCTAGGGAAAAATTGGCTAGGTCCTGGTTTCTGATTATGGACACTAATCCTAGTAGGTTCAAGTTACCTAAGGGATAGTGGCTCACTACTGGGCTCATATTTAGGGATGCTAATCCTATGGGGTTCAAGTTGACTAAGGGAAACCTGACTAGTACTAGATTGATACCTAGGGGTTATGGGTTCTCTGGGCTCATAGGACAAGGGTGCAGATCTATGGGTCATGGGATTATAGGATCTGGGGTCATAGGATTTTGGGTCAGCTCTATGGTCAGGTTCTAAGGATGGATCATGGTATGGGGTCCTCCTAAGTTTGGGCTCCCTATATGGGTCAGGATATTGGGTTCTCCTAGGGTTGGACTCCCTATATGGGTCAGAATATTGGGTTCTCCTAGGGTTGGGCTCTCTATATGGGTCAGAGTATTGGGTTCTCCTAGGATTGGACTCCCTATATGGTCAGAGTATTGGGTTCTCCTAGGATTGGACTCCCTATATGGGTAAGAGTATTGGGTTTTCCTGGGTTCAGTATCATAATAAGGGTCATGGTAAGGGGTTCTTCTAGGTTCAGTATTATAGTATGGATCAGGCTGAGGGGCTCTCCTAGGTTCAACCTCTCGGTATGGATCAGGGTTTGGGGTCCTCCTAGGTTGAGGATTGTAGTACGGGTCAGGATAAGGGGCTCTCCTAGGTTCGACCTCATGATATAGATCAGGGTTTGGGGTCCTCCTAGGTTGAGGGGACTCGGGATCTGGCTCAGACTGTGACCCATGGGTTCTTTGTATGGTCCCTACACGGCCTTCTAACTGGTCAAACCTATTGGCAAGATGGTCAATTCTATTGTTGGTTTGGGTACCAGACTGAGTTAACTGGGCCATGGATTGGGTTAGTTGCTCAGTGAGTGCTTTTATTTGGGCTTGCAAATTTTTCATGGGTTCAGACATTTGTGAAGGAGGTGGGTGATATTAAACCCCTGATCTAGTGCTCATGCAAGACTCGATTAGACCGACTACAGCTGACTAGACCTAGAGTCCAAACTAGATGCTCAATCAGGATGGCAAAGTAGCCTATAGTAACCCTGTACTCAGCTAGGCAGGTGTAAGGGGAGTGTTAGGTCCCTGATTGCCAATCCTAGACACCAATCAGAGATTGGCCAGGTAGGCAGACCAGCACACAAGCCTTTCAGGATTGAATCCCTAAACCACCGTTCTAGACACTGAGCACAAAGCACACACGGGTTAGCTTGACACAATGATCTGACACATAGTCGGACCCGACCAGTTGGTGTCCCTAGCCTACTAGGGAAAATTAAGTCTAGTTAATTTTAGGTTAAGGCTTGGGACCGAATGCAAGGGATGTGGTTTTGGGCTAACGAGAGGTGATCAAATCCTCCCCCCATCTGATATAGCAAGAGTGCCCTTAAAAGTAAATTATGCAATGATGGCAGGCAGATGAGGATGCAAATTAGGGTTTAGATGTTTTTGGTATTTTTGGAGAATATGTAATTTTTTTTTCTTATTTTTTTAAATAGAAGAAAACTTGCAAATCATGGCCTAATATACTGAAATATACTAAAATTAAAAGATATGCAAAAGATGCTAAACAAAACCCTAAAACTTCCAAACTTGTCTTGCTGATTTGCAAGTTTTCTTCTATTTAAAAAAATAGAAGCCAAAAATTTACAGGCTATATTTCGGCTTGCAGAAAATTCACAGGCCATAATAAAATCTAAAAAAATTCTTTAAATTACTGTGAGTTGTGATGAATCTAGAAAAACAAATTTCAGGATTTTTGGAGTCTTTATCAGGGAGAAAATATTAAAATAAAAGAGTATTACGGACTAAAAAATTGCAGAAAACAAGTCCTAATCTAAGCTCTGATACCAAATGATGCGGGACTAATATGCATGCAATTCTTTTTGTATGTTTTATATATGGGGTTAGGTGATTAATTCCCGATTTTCAGATCAAAATTAGTTGTAGGGAATTTTGTATGAATTTTTGAAGCCACGCATACGGATTAGGACCTAGAAAAGTACTAAAGAAGGATCGCCGGGGCTGAGAAGCCTTGGTTAGGGCAAGTTCTCCTACAATATAATTACTGGAGGTAGAGGGGGTGTACCTGACAATGTCTAAAGCACCCGGTAAAGATCACAGTGAAGGGATCTCTCGTTCCTCGATGGATGCAGCCTGGAAAACTGAGCCAATGACCCGCGGATACCCGGCTTTTTGCTCGGTGGTCCAATTGAGGTGTGGTAGGAGTCGTTGGATTCGTAGGAACTTGGGGACCTGCAAACGACCTATCAAGGGTTAGAAAACTCAGAGGAAATCAAGAAAATAAAGGAAAATAGCAAAGAAAAGATAGTTTTGGAGGTGGCTGGAAGGATGGTTGGCGGCAGGAAGATGGTTGCAAACACCGGGAAGAAGAACTCTCAAATCCCTTTATGCACACAGCAGGGTAATCACACAAAGAAATTGAAGAACTCAAGGTTTATTTCATATATCAAAATCTCTCTTCATACAAGAGGCTAGGGTCCTTTAAATAGACCCTTAACCTTGGGCTCAAAGTAAGGGCACATAAGTCTTTACATAAGAATTCTTTTCCCTCTCAAACCCTAGCTAGAAAATAAGGAAACATTAGGTAGAAAAATCCATAAAAATTCTTTTGACTTGGCCAACACTCCAAGGATGCCTAGGGGGGCATGTTGGGCTTCTAGGAGCAGCAAGGGGCCGGCCCAAAGGGGCTCGGGCGCATGGGTTTGGGCCTCTGGAAGCTGGGGTGGCCTGGTAGCCATGTAATAGGAATATTCCTTGGTATCTTGCTTCTTAGGGGCTTGGGCTTGGTGCCTGGGCTTGATTTCTTTGGGCTAGGATGCAGATGGACCTCTGGAATCATGGATGCCCTTATCTATGAATATACTTTGGCATCTGGAAGGGAATCTGGGCATCTGGAGGGTATCTGCAAGAAATCAGGATTTTTTGAATTTTCCTCTTAGGGTCTTCAAATCTTCAAGCTGGGTTGGACTTGGGCTATACTTCCATGTCTTCAATCTAGTTGGACTTGGTCTTCACTTGTATGATATAGTCTTGAGTCTTCAGTATGCTTGGATAGGACTCAAAAAAATAAAATTAGCTCAACATGAGCTGACTAGCATTGGATTGAACTAGCTCAACATGAACTGACTAGTACAGAACTGAAATAACAACTCAAAATATTCAAATAACAACTAAAATGGACTCAGATGGGCTAAGCCCTTATTACAGATGGACTCATAAATTATTAATCAATTATAGAGGGTTGAAAAGCCTCTATCTTATTCTGGTGCTTTTGGTGTCCCCACCAACCGCTCCTTAGTTCACATGCAAAACAGGTCCCTTGCCAGAGTTGTTCCGGCGGGGGACACTATGGTCCCTAAGTCAGTGGCGGATCCCAGCCACAGAATGGAGAAGGGTGTCGAGAGTATGAGAGAAAAAGCTCTTAGAATATGTGTGAGCGTATGTCAGCGTATGTGTGTACCTCTCGAGCTTTCCTTCTTACCATTATTTAAAAGAAGGCCTCCGGCCTATGGCCCGTTTTTTTTCCGGTGATCATGGGGAGTCAATTTCTCCCATGATTGACGATCGTGGGTTGTCATTGAGCGGTTCCGGCCAGATCAGAGGCATGGCAGCTGGAGTTGCGCACTATGATCGTGGCATAGAGAATGTTGATTGTAACCATTGGTTACAGTTGCCTACTTGGACCAGATTCGGGTTTCCCCTTGCGTGGGTCGAAGACATGGTATTTCTCCCGGGGCCGGAGATCGCGTCTACGTCAGGGACCGAAGAGTGTGTCTTCGGAAGTCGATGAGAAATTTGGTCTTCGGTCAAGGCCGAAGACATTATTTATAGGACTGGCCTTTGGATGTTGTAGTCCGGTAAGAAGCAGTGAGCTGCCTGCAGTTGGCCTGGCCTTTTTTCTGGTCCGGAGAAAAGAGCTTCGACCAGTTAAGCCGGTGGTCGGTTCGTAGCTGAACCAGGATATCCCAACAGGTACATAAGCATGCACAATAAACAAGGCAGACCCTTCTTGCATCTCTTCTTTCAACACTCTAGCCCGTCTCCTTGCAAGAACTGCATACATGGGACCTAAGTACCATGTGGGGGTGTTTAACTCGCAAAAGTACATTGCTTCCACGAGCCTTGGCTTGTTTTGTTGCATGGCTGCCCTACATACAAGCTTCCTTCACAGCAGTTATCACTTTCCCATTGAAGATACGTACTGATCAAGCTGATGGGCAATTTCAGAGTTATCATGAAAGATGTAACGTTCCACAATATGCCAACAATGATTCAGTTTCTTCTTTTGATTCTTCAACACTTGAAATGGTATCGTCAGTCTCCACATCCAAAAAGTCGAGTCTTCTAGGTACATCGCAAGAACCGCATATGAGAATCCCTTTCTCGCGCTAGAATTATTAATGTCACTCGCTTTCGAATATGGAATAAGGACATTTGGCCCAACCTGCCTGGGCCCAAATGACCATATCCTCTTAGGACTGGAAGTGGGCTCAGGCCGGCTCGATGGGCTTCGAACTGGCCCATCGACATCGGACCGGGCTTGGGCCAGATCCAAACTAAATCAGGTCGGGCTTGGACCTAAAAATAAGGTTCATTTCATTTTCGGACGGGACTCGGGCACCTCATTGGCCTGGCCCAGCCCAAACTTGGCCCAAAAGTGGCCTGGACCGAGCCAGCCCGAACAAGGCCCAACGACCCAGCCCGATTCCTTTTACTTAGATGGGACCATGGGGTCGTACCGATCTTAGGGTTTAGGATTTACACTTTACCTCCTCTCTGGTTCTCCTCTGTTCTCTCCTCCTTCACTGTTGACTCTCTAGTTCTCTCCTCCCTCCTCACCGCCATCCGCTACGTATGGAGGTTTAGCCGATCATCGTCCCCAACTATCGTTCGATTGCTGGTTTGCTGTCTTTAAGGTAAGTAGGTAACATTTTCTCCATCCTTTCTTCCCTGCCGTTCTGATCGCCGTCCCCAGTTGCTGCCCAGCTTAGACGGCTGTTTCCCGCCCTTTTGAACTACCCCCTCTCTTTCCTCGCCGCCATCACCAGCCACCATGAGGGCCCCCTTGTGCTAGCTTGTAGTCGCCAAAAGAGAAGCTATTCTTCTTCCTTTTTTTTTATTGGTTTTTTCTATAATTTCTCTCGATTTTTTCTCCGTTTCTAGTCACCAAGCTTCAAAACAATTACAATATGGTGCTTTATCAATTATCATGTCCTCCTGGTGTCGACTTGTAGTGGCCAAAAAAGAAGCTTCAGATCCGTCCCTTTTTTTTTTGTTTGTTTTTCCTAAAATTTCTCCCAATTTTTTCTCTGTTTCTAGTCACCAAGCTTCAGAACAGTTGTAATATGATCCTTTATCATGTTCTTCTAGATATATTGCATTTTAAAATTACAGGAAATTAATGTTTCTTTATACCTATTACTGGCATTTCTCATCAATGGCCAAGATCTTTATAATTATGGTGTTTTTGGACTTATAATTCATAGCTCATCAATGGCCCAGATCTTTCTGAGATGGAATTCTTGACCATTCTTGTTTGATACTAAACTCATAAGATAGCTAAAAGAAAGACTTCCTTTCCATGTCGATAGTAATTCTTTGGATTGGCAATGATATTCTTGGTTATATTACTGTTTGGTTGCATGTTGTGTTTGGCAATGTTTTAATTTTAGCTTTTGCTGCCACATACTCTTGTTCCTGTTTTGGTGTTTTTATTGTGGTCCTTTTGTTGTTGGTTCAATACTCTGCATTCATTATGAGAGTACTTTTCAAGGCTTAGGTGCAATTGGACTCATAATGTTAACCAGTAGTGGTTCGTAGGATAGGCCATGGGCTATGATTCAATGCTTGGATGCAACTGGACATAAAGTTAACTAGCAATAGTTAGTAGTATAAGTCATGGGCGATGACTATCTGAAATCAATTCTCTTCAGTTACATGCTATGTAGTCTGTTATATCCGTCCGGCCATCCCGGGTTGGGCCGAACAAGGCGTTTAGCTGGTTGATACGGGTTGAAGCTCCCACCAATCGGCTCTCGTGGAGGTCCTGACGGGTTCCCCATCGAAGGTTCAATGAGCTGATTGGCTATTGGGCTTATTGTTCTTGGGGCCAACCCATCTGAAGATCGGCTGACTCAGTGGTAGCCGACCTACTGGAGGCCGACTTACTGAAGCCGACTCACTGAAGCCGACCTACTGAAGCCGACCAACCTGGGGTCGGCTTATCCATTCCTACTTAGCTCGTCGGGCTTGTCTGCATTCGGAGAACCGCCCGAAGGTTCCAGAAGATTCCCTCCAGCTGGTATCAGAATTCTGTTGCAACGGACTCCACGACACGACCACGACCCTATGCCATCTGGCCATCACTTCGATCCTTCCAGGAGCAAATCAGGGACTTCATCTCTGTCCTCTAACGAATTTTGGCAGTATCTCACGCCCATAAAAGGTGTCCAGGGGGCCTCCACGAGGGTAAGAGGTTCTTCCTTCTCCACATTACGCTCTTCTCTCTTTCTCTCCACTCTGCTGCTCTAAATCCCCTTCTAACTTAAGCATCGGAGTGTCCCCCACCGGAGCACCTCCGGCGCCTAGGGGACTTTGTGCAGGTTGGCAGGCCGAGGAGCTCTCCAGCGCAGCAGGACAAGCCCGGTCCAGAGGTAAGCATGGAAACATAGTGATTATAGAAAACTTTCCTACTTATTGACTAATGTATAATACATACTTCTTTATATGCTTCCTTTCGAATTTTCATTTTTCTGATTACAAAAAGGAGAAGGAAACAATCATTTATAGTACAGACACTTAAAAACAGATATATTATCTTAAGTTGTAGCCCAGAATTAGATGTTTTGATCTGAGAACAGAGTTGTTCTTTATATATTGTAATGCTTCCGGGAGGTGGTCGGTCTATTCTTTCGTCAGATCAAAAGGGACGACAGCAATGAACTCTTGCAGGATATTGTAATATCACCGTAGGGCTTGAACCCTAGAGTCATTAAGGGAACTAACATATTCTAATCTAATCAACTCTGCTTGACAGCCTTGTCTCCTACGGGGTCAGGATTTTCGGGTTCAGCAGCAATGGAAGTTTCAAAGATCCTAGCCATCGGGTGATGAAGAAAGAAAAGCTGACCTAGAGAAGAAACTTGGAAAGAAGAAAGCCAACTCGAAGGAGATCCCTTTAAAAGCTAGAAACCAGGATGGGAGAAAGATCTGTTCATTAGGGCCGAGAGTTATTTATATAGTGAACACCGACGGCCCAGATCTCTTTCTTGAACTCTAAGCCTAGTTTCTGATCATGCCAACTATCTTTAACTTTTGATGAAAAGATGTGACTCATCGAAAAAAGATCCTGGCAACTGATGCGATGGGAGGAAAACCAAGGCAACCATCTGCGGTGCATCGGCGGATAGTTAATAATAACGGCCTTGATCGAAAGCTCGTGCTTCTCCAACAACCTTGATTTCTTTATATTTTCAAATTTCAGAACTGATAATGATGACAGTAGATAATGGTACAACGGTATGATTTGTATCATAACTACTTCCCCAATGGGAGATTGACACGTCGCCAGGACGTTACGCTTGAAAACGGATGTCTTGATTTTGACGTCTGACATCATAAAAAAAAAAGAGAATAAAAGAAAATAGAGAAAGGAATATCTTTTGATAGTCTCTCCCTGATTCTTCTTAGCTCCTGATGTTCATAATATTTAAAAATATTTATTTGAACTCAGGAGCTGTGGGGCAAATGTTGGGATATAAGGATGGATCCATTTACAATGGATCAGAGGAATCATCTGCGATTCATTAAATGATAAACCAATCTCTCAAAATTGGAGAGACAAGTGATCAAGGCTGGTTTATGCCCCAATCCAATCAAGACACAAGGCCGATTAAGGCGCAAGGCCGATCTATGTTTGAGACCGACCAACGCCCAGGGTTGACATGTAACTAAGGCTGATTCAAAATATAAGATTGGACAAAGCCGATTCGGGCGTAAAACCGATCAACCACTATGGTTGACCTGAGCATCTAGTCAGTCATGATATAAATCCGATCGGTTTATTAAGCTAATTGATAAATGAAGACAATAGAGGGTGAGGAAGTCACTCTACCAGAATAACTGATTACAGTTATTATATGCACGTGATAGTTTCTAATGGAACTAACCGCTTCAGGCCCTTCTAACTGAATTCAGTTAAGATCCAAGTCTATAAATACCGGTAAATGGAGACCTTCGAAAGGTAAGTGAGTTTGACTGGCAAGAACACTCATTTCTCTAGCCATTTTTCTCTCAGATCCTTTATCTGTTTCACCCGAACCCTTTTGCTAACTTAAGCATCGGAGTGTACCCCACCGGAATTCCACTGGTGAGTGGACTTGCTTTACATAATCAGAAGGAGCCCAATCAAACAAATTCATCGATGCTTTGGAGTCACATCGATTCGGTAACAACATATTGGCATGCTAGGAAGGCCCATTTAATTTATTTTATCATTTTCTATTAGGATATAAGGGATAGACCCATTTACAATGGGTCAAGGGAATCATCTACGATTCATTAAATGATAAACAGATCTCTCAAAATTAGAGAGACAAGTGATCAAGGCCAATTTACACCCCAATCTGATCAAGATACAAGGCCGATCAAGGCGTAAGGCCGATCAAGATGCAAGGCCGATCAAGTGCAAGGCCGATCAAGGTGCAAGGTTGATCTATATTTGAGGCCGATCGACACCCAGGGTTGACATGTAACCAAGGCTGATTTAAAAGATAAGATTGACCTATGCACAAGGCCGATTCGGGCATAAAGCCGATCAACCACTATGGCTGACCTGAGCATCTAATCAGTTATGATATAAATCTGATCGGTTTATTAATATGATCAAGAAATGAAGATAATAGAGAGTAAGGAAGTCACTTTACAAGAATAACTGATTACAATTATTATATGCACGTGATAGTTTCTAACAAAACTAACTGCTTCAGGCCTTTCTAACTGAATTCAGTTAAGACCCAAGCCTATAAATACTAGTAAATGGGGACCTCTGGGAGGTAAGTGAGTTCGACTAGCAAGAACACTCTCTCATTTTTCTAGCCAATTTTCTCTCAAATCCTTTATCTATTTCACCCGAATCCTTTTGCTGACTTAAGCATTGGAGTGTCCCCACCGAAACCCCTCCGCTGAGTGGACTTGTTTTGCAAAATTAAGAGCCTAATCGAGCAAATTCATCGATGTTTTGGAATCACATCGGTTCGATAACAACAGATTGGCGTACTAGGTAAGGGGCGAGATAAATATTTAGGAATCTTGATAGGAAAAATGGTGAAATGAAGGGCACAGAATCTTTCTGCTAGGAGAATTCACCCATCATCCAAGAAGAATGATCCACTTCTAGATAATGAGAAGGCAGTCCCTGCTGTTAGTTTAGGCCAACAACAATTGGGAGTTCTCCTGAACAAGATGGAAGTCCTTACTGCCACTGTACAAAACCTTCAAGAAATGGCAGTCAGCAGACATCAATGACCTATTGCTTCCAAATGCAGCCGACTTTCACCTTCGCATGAGGTTTGACGCCCAAGTCCAAGCCATCGTTCTCGTCATCAACGATCATCAAGCCAATACTCCCACACACGACGGAGTTCCCGACCCCATGATTATGAAGAAGGCTAGAATAAGAAGAAATGCCCTAAATCCTACTCAATTTCTTCCAACGAATCGGCTCCTAAAAGCACCCAGCAGAGCCCAGGTAGTTGGAAGAAGGAACGTTTTGAAAGAAAATTCCGCAGATTAAATTGCAAGTCGCTAAGCTTGATGACCAGAGGAGGACAGAAGACATAATGATTACCTGTAATATACGACCACCTTTTTCTAAGAAAATCTGGAAGAAAAAGTTCCACCTCACTTCAAGATTTTTCAGTTGGAGCCATATGATGGAACAACTAATCCCCTTGATCACTTGGATAGCTTTAAAGCTCATATGTTGATCCAGGGAGCGATGGATGCCCTCCACTATCTCACATTTCTGGCCATCCTCAAAAAAGCTGCTAGGATGTGGTACTCGAGTTTTTGACCAGGTACCATCCATTCCTTCGAACAATTAGAAAGATTATTTGTATCTCATTTTAGGACTAGCCGAAAAATGCCAAGGAATTTGGATAGCCTCTTCTTCATTCAACAGTAGGAAGGTGAGACATTGAGGGGCTATGTGGCCCGAGTTAACTCTGCCACATTAGAGATCCTTGACCTCAATGAATATGTTGCCATGTCTGCGATGAAAAAAGAACTTTGGGCATCTCGATTCACATTTTTCTTAGATAAAAGGTTTCCTGTTAACTACTCCGAGTAGCTGGCACGCGCCCAGAAATATGCCCAAGCCGAATAGCAAGCTGCCAGCCGATGCCAAGTGGAAGGAAAGCCGGCATAAAAAAAAAAAAACTTAAAGGCAACTGACTTCGGTCTCTTGACGACATGCCGAACCAGTGGCAAAATACAAAGTCGAAGAATCCGATCGACAAAAATTATGTCGGCAAATATGATGCTTATACACCTATGTCTTTTTCCAAGGAGAAAATATTGATGAAAATCAAAAATAAAAACATGATCCATGTAAATCGTGAGAACTCATCTACAATAACTAGACCGTACTTCTTACCTCCCAAACTAGATATTTTAGTTGGCCCAAAGAGGTCCATGTGAAGCAACTCTAATGGTCTAGATGTAGAGATTACTCCTTTTGGTTTGAAAGAGGATTTAGTTTGTTTTCCAAGCTGACATGCACTACAGATCTTGTCTTTTTCAAAACTAAGTTTTGGCAAATTTTTATCAAATTCTTTTTGCTAAGTTTTGAAATCAAATGCATACTAGCATGTCCTAGTCTACGATGCCAAAGCCAACTAGTTTCATTGATCTTGGCTTCCATTGCCACTAGGCGTTGACAATTTTGAATAGGAAGATCATCAAGATCAACCATATAAATATTGCCATGCTTATGACTAATGAACTTGATGCCATTGTCATCTAAACTAGAAACAATGCACATAGAAGATTCGAAAACAACTTTAAAATCCTTGTCGCAAAATTGACTAATACTAAGCAAGTTATGTTTCAAACCATCAACATATAACACATTATCAATGTAAGTAGAGGGGGTGATATGGACTTTACCAATACCAACAATTTTGTCCTTTCCATTATCACCAATGTCACATTGCCACCATTTTGATACATGAGTGATGAGAACTGCTCCACATCTTCGGTCATATATCTTGAGCAACCACTATCGAGGTACTACATTCTTTTCTTATTGGTTGCAAGGCATACCTGCAATAAAAATCAAGTGGAGACCTTAGGTACCCAAGTCATTTTGGGTCCTTTCAGGTTAGTGGCATTGGTTCTTTTTGGAACCCAAATTTTCTTAAAATTACTTAATCTTTTCTTATTGCACATGTAAGATTTATGCCCTATAGTACCACATGCATAACAGGTAATGGATGAAGATGCAGGCACAAAGAAATTTTTGAAAAGTTTTTGTTTCTTCTGAGTTCTAAACCATAAACCTGCTCTATTAAAAATAGCCCTTTGGTTATTCAAAAGCATATTTAACTTTTCATAACTGTATGTAAATTTATCTACAAAAGGTTTTAACTTTTCAATTTCTTCTTTATATTTTTTGTTTTCATCCAAAATTTCTTTGTGTTGTTTTGAAAGATTTTCATTTGAAGCTAAAATGCTTTTCTTTTTCAAAATGTCTTTCTTCTTTTAAAGAATAGAAATCTTATCATTTAATTTTTTGTTTTGAAGAAGTAGACAATCATTTTCATTTGAAAACTTATTATTTGCTTTGACTAAATCCAAATTTTGCCTTTTCAAATCTTTATGTTTTGACTTTAGTTTTTGAAATTCTATAACTAACTCATCAAAAACTTCATGTAACTAATCAAATGTAAATTCATTTTTAGTTTCAGATTGTACCTCATCATGATCCGCCATCAGACAGAAGTTTGCAACTTCTTGCTGTTCTTCCTCAGAGCTGGAGTCCTCACTGCCACTCCAGGTTGCCATTATGGCCTTCTTTCTTAATTTTCTCCTTCTTTTCTTAAGTAAGGGGCAGTCTACCTTGAAGTGGCCCGGTTTTTTGAATTCAAAGCACGTGGGCAGCTCCTTGTCTTTCTCTTTTTCTTTCTCTTTACTTGGCTTACCTTTCAGGGTTTCTTTTTGAAGTTGAACTTCTTCTTCCTCATGAACCTTCTGAATTTTCTTGCCATTAGAGCCGTCTCATCTTCTTCATCATCTTCTTTAAAGTCATCGCTTGATTCTTCTCTTGCAATGTATTTGAAAGCTATTACTTTCTTCTTTTTGTCAACTTCCATATTCTTTTGCTTGAGGGAGAGCTCATAAGTCATTAGTGAGCCCAACAATTGCTCAAGTGGAAGAGTGTTGACATCCTTGGCTTCTTCAATAGCTGTCACCTTTGCATCCCAAGAAGCTGGTAGAGACCTGAGAAGTTTGTTTACAAGTTCACCATTAGAAACATTTTTTCCAGGCTTCTCATGCCATTCATAATATTTGTGAACCTAGTATACATCTCACTAATAGACTCAGTAGGTTTCATTTTAAACATTTCATAAGTATGAATGAGTATGTTAACCTTAGTTGTTTTAACTTGGTGTGTACCCTCATGGATAACCTCAAGTGTGTCCCAAATCTTCTTAGCGGAGAGACGATTAGATATTCTATTGAATTCACTTGAATCAATAGAGCAAAATAACAAATTCATAGCCTTAGCATTAAGCTCTATTTGCTTAATATCATTCTCATCCCAATTATCTTTCATTTTTGGAGTGAGAATGCCATTAACCAACATAGTAGGCTGATGAGGGCCTTTTACGATTGTCCTCCAAAGATTATAATCAATAGCTTAAATGAATATGTGCATACGTGTTTTCCAATACGTGTAATTTATGCCATTAAAGAGTGGGGGACGATTTGAAGCTTGACCTTCAACAACATCCATTTCTATTGGGGTTGCCATGATCTTTTACTCAAGATCCTTGGACCTACAAGAGAGTACTGGTGCTCTGATACCACTTGTTGCCCAAAAATGGAGCCCAAGAGGGGGGGGGGGAATTGTGTCTTTTAAAAATTTAAAACAATAATGTGCAGGCCTTGTTGTGTTTGTGAGTTATGAAATTTAATGCACTAGATTAAATGCAGTAGAAAGCAATAAATGGATTGTAATAAATAAAGAGCAAGAAAGAGAGAAGACAATCACACACAAACACAAAGTTTATAGTGGTTCGGTACAAACCTAGCACCTACATCCACTCCCCAAGCTATCCTTGGGAATTCCACTATAATCCAACCAAGATTACAGCGACTTGTTTTTCAAAAGGCTCACAAGTCAAAATCTATGTTGGTTTTATCAGTTAGGTTCACCAACAAACCTTTATACTTGTTTTGTCTTCGGGCTCATAAGTTAACCCTAGTTGGTTTTATCCCTTTGGCTTACCAACAAACCACAACAACCTTCTTTCAAGATACCCTTGAAAGCAAGGTCAAATCACAAGATAAAATCAGATACACAATTTCAAAAATAAGACAAACTCTCTTCAAGAGTAGAATAGGAGCTTTGAAGCTCAAGTTGATGCTTTGTCTTGTCTCCTCCTTGAAATATTCTTCAAACTCTTCTTTTGGAATGATGTAAGAATGGGCTTGTAAGCATTTTTAGGGAATCAAACTTTAAATGGCTCTTGAAGTGAAGTTCTTGAGAGAATCTTGGTGTTTTGGCTTTCAATGGACTTCAATACCTCAAGAATGAAGTTGGTGAAGCTTAAATACAAAGAAAAACTTCTAAAAAATGGTTTGTGACTGTTTGAGCATCGAATCTAGCCGTTGGGAGCTTAAAAAGATATTTCTGCAAGTCAGAAAAATAGATCCGTTAGGCCTGTCAGAATCCGAGTATCGACACTTGGCTGTTAGGTGTCGACACTTGGCTGTCAGGTGTTGACACTTGGCTTCCAGGTGTCGACACTTGACTTCCAGGTGTCGACACTTAATTCACAGGTGTCGACACTTGACACAAAAATATTCCATTGGCCAAGTTCTGGATTTTCAAAAAGTCTCAGGCCTTAAGTCGACACTTGGAAACTTACGTATCGATACTTGAGTTTCAAGTGTCGACACTTGGAAACTTACGTATCGATACTTGAGTTTCAAGTGTCGACACTTGAGTCCTGGGTGTCGACACTTGGCATGCCAAGGAGTTTTTCTGCATGCCAAATACTGAAGTGTCGACACTTGACTTCCCAGGTGTCGACACTTGGTTCTAAAAAATTCATAATCAAGTGCAAATTAAACCCAAAACACAAGCATCAATTTTGAAACTTAAATGGAATATAAATAACCAATAATTGAATATATAAAAGCCTTTTTTACATGAAGAAGATGTCTTAAGTTGCAAAAAATATTCCGTTCCACGGTGTGCCATGATACTTAAGTTTTTGAGAATTTGAGGCGCTTGCTTCCTGAAAACTCATAACTGAAAGTAAACATTAGTATACAATATGTACTTAAGGTTTTGGTATTTATCAAAATCACTAGGAGAGCCAACATTTTCATCCTCAAAGAAGTTGTTTGGGTTCTCAAACACTGTTACATATATAGTGCTAGCATTAACTTCCTCTAATAATTCTTCATGTATTGAACTTTTAACATCATCTCTTTCTCTATTTTTTAGAGGAATTTGATATCTTACAATAGCTATGATATATACCATGCATTTGTCTATAAACATCCGTACCAAAAGGTGAAATTGGAGCAAATCCCAACTCTATTTTATCATCAAAAAAATCTTTTTGAAATCAAAATAGATGATTTGCTTCAAATCATCGATGATGTTCCATATAACAAAAGTTTTCTCTATGTTTTAACCAAATTAAATATGTTGAATCACCACATGAAGGACATGCAATCCACCCCTTAATGCTCCATCTAGATAAATTAGCAAATATAGGAAAATTATTAATAGTCTATACTAAAGCTGCCCATAATTTGAATATTTGGCCATTTGAAGCATCAATTATACGATACCCTCCTATAACTATTTCATTTCTTCTATTAAAGGTTATAGGAAAATATCAATATCATTGCATGGATCCTTATCACCTGGAATGAGCATTGATAGAATAAATGAAGATTGTTTTATGCATATCAATGATGGCAAATTGTAAGGAATCAAAATAACTGGCCAAGTACTATGATAGAACTCAAGAAATAGATTGAATCCATCGGTGCTAAACCCAACCTGACATTGTGAACATCAGAGGCAAAATTAAGATGTTTATCATCAAATGCTTTCTATGCTAAACTATTCGCTGGGTGTTGCAACATTTTATCCTTTGTATGTCTTTCATTGTACCACATCTCATGATGATACCGTCTTTGATGATGCATGAATTTTTCTCAATCTGGGTATGAGGGAAAAGTAATGCAATACATTGGCCGATTTTTGTTTATTTCATGTTACATCCAATTTATTCAGTTAATCAATGTCATTTTCTTTATGCTCCACCCATCATGAAGATCTACACACATATCACGATTCTTGATCAACATGTTCTTTCCAATATAACATACAATCATTTGAACAATTATGAATCTTTTCATATCCAAAATCTAATTCTTTACTATTTTTTGATTTCATAAGAAGATAATGCTAAATTAGTACTTTCTAGAAATGCATCCTTTAATAACTAGAGCACAATAGTAAAACTCTTACCATACCATGCATTCAAATATTTCAAATAAAATAAATGCAAAAAAAAGAAATCTTCAAAAACTTATTACAATCAGGATATAATTCTTAATCTACATCTTTCATCAACTTGTAATACTGAGCTATCTTATCATTAGCTGGATATATATAGGCTCCTTATTATGCATAGGTTCAGTAAATGTAGATCCCTCAGGTAGCCCATCTGCTTCTTATCGAGTTCAAAAGCATCTCTGAGCAAACTCTCGATATCATCATCTCTTGTAGGATTTCTATGTAGGTTATTATATCCAAAATCAAATATATGTTCTATATAAAAGGGTTGGTTACATGGAGATGTAACATAGACTCTCCATGAAAAACCCACTCAGTATACCTTCTTAAAAAACCAATCCATACTAAATGTTCTTCAATGATTTGTGGATATAAAAAAGAACAACTTATACATTTTTGACATGGACATAGTCCTACTACTTTTTTTTTATACCAAATTTAAAGAAATCTTAAACTCCATCCAGATATTCTTTGCTATTTCTTATTTTATTTATTTAACTCTTATCCATTGTAGGATAAAAATAACTGAAATAATAATTTATCTAAAAAAGAATTGAAATAATAGATTTAATATTACATGCATTGTGAACAAATATTTAAAAGAACAAAAATATATTAAATATCATTTTCAAATTGTGGCATTCAATCCTGGTGGAAGTGTGCCACTTGATTCATGGAATGCTGTATATAACTTTAAAATGTTCAAGTGATCAAAAAGTGTTGACACTCCAATATTTCTTCACAAACTGAAGTGTTATGTGCAAATCATGCAACAGATTAAGATTGTATCAAAATTGTAGTAAATGCATTTCATCACCAACATAATATTTCTCAAGAAACCCATCTAGGAATCAGTCAAATTGCATGGAATCAAACAAGAAATTTAACATGTATTGGGTAAAATAAAAGTCCATCTAAAATCATTTCACTAGTTAAGCAATCTAATACTTATTTCTCTATTTCTACACCCCTTAAGAGTCATCTTGAACAACACTAAATGAAAAACAGGACAGCAATAATGTAGAGGTAAACAATTGGTGAAACAAAAAAATGAAAAAGAACTCAGGTAAACAGAATGCTTTGAACCTCTAAACAAAAAGCATAAGACTGCAAAAAAAATAAGAGACCGATCAAAACAATCCACAATAGAACATCAAAAAGGAAAAATAAATGCTAATTGACAAAATCCAAAACAATTGAATGTGAAGAATCACCCTTATAAAGTCATATCATCGAAATGCCTTCAAGCCATCACACGAGCCCTGACACAAAAAACCAGGTGACAGTAAAAGGATCACCAAAACCATGACAGCATTCCTCTAGCCAAAGCTACTAGAAGCTTTTTCTCTAAAAAATTAAAAATTAATTTTTTTTTCAAAAAAGTAGCTAGACCACCGTTCAAACAATACTCAAAATTAAAATATGTACACTAATGCAACCACCTGGAAAACTGCAGCAGCAATAGAAATGACAATTATCATCTACCCTGACAAGTGAAAACTAAGAAAAAAAAAGAAACTGAGAAAGCAATCAGCAAATGGTGATAGAACACCAAGGCCACGTTTGGAGATTCTTAATTTCAACTTTAGTTCTTCATCAATTAGAAATATCGAATTCTAGAAGTTAAAATCCTACTAAGGGATGTTTTATAGTTAACAAGGAAAAGATGAGAATGGAAGAATTCAAATATGAGAGTAGGAAAAAAGCATCATTTTTTATAATTCAATTTGAAATAGAATTTTCAGTTTCATGATTTTGGAACTATGTTGAAATTTCATCATGTAACCAAGCAACCCATATAAAAAGTAATGAAAATATTTTCAAAGAACTTATAATAACTAGATTTTTAGTCCACCCAAACACATTTTATGTTAAAATGATTTCGCAAAACCCCATTGAATGGAAAGTTGGTGCGGGCACCAGGATACGAAAGAGGCTCCAAGCAAATTAGGTCAACCCAAGCTCCATATGGATTACAAGTGAATAAACCATACTCCAATTTTGTCTTCAACTTTATTTTTAATTTCAACATGAGTCATGTAATTAGAGTCGAGTCCATTCCAATTGTAATTTAAATTTAGTTTTGTTAGGCTCAATTTAGTCTTGTTAGGATCAATTTGATTTTGTAAATAGTTGGGTCTTGTAATTAGACAAGTTGGGTTCTGGGTAAGATCAAGACCATGAAGCATCAAGATGGGATGGAGCAAACCAGCCCAACCACCTTGCCAAGTTGAAGCGCCACCTCACCATGCCAAGATGGGAAGCCACCTCACCTCCCATGCCACATCATGATGCCACCTCACCTCCATTTGGGTGCCCAAGAGTTTTGAGGTTGAATTCAAGTTGTAACTCTCCCACTTATCTTTCCACTCTTCATGCATAAATCCCACTTATCCCTCCACTCTTTAAACTTATAATTTGAATTTGAAAGGGCTAGGAAAGTCTATAAATATCCCTAATCCTCTTGTAATCAAGCATGTTATGTTATGAATGAAATTTGAAGTTCTTTTTCCTCCATTGTAATCTTTTTGCTTTGCCACTCCGCAAGGGAGAAGGGCATAAGGCCCAACCATTGTTCTAGCTCCAAGAAGTCTCCACCAACCGGCTCTTCCAACATCCAAGAAATCGCCATCAAGCCTTTTTCTTCCCTTTCCTATCTCCCTTGTTCTTGCTTTATTTATTCCCAACCCTTCCATGCCCACTCATGTTCTTTGTTTAGCAGGATCCCTCAAGTGCTTCCAGTCAAGGATTGTGTCTTCTTTGCCTCTAAACCAATAGCAAGAAGTTTCTATATTTGAGGAAGAGATAGCCTTTTCATCCAGTCGTCAATCTTCGAGTGTTGAAGAGTGATCCCATTACAAGGAATTCTTGAGTTCATTGTTGGTACAAAATCCTTTCCTTCCCTCTAAGGTCTGAAATATTGAATAGAGTTTTGTCCTAATCAGATGATTTCTCAATCAAGAAGGTCCATTTTCTTTACTTGCATGTGATTTGCACTGCGGGATACCAACATCTCTTTATTAGTCTTCTTTAGTGCACTTAATCACTCCTTTATGGTTGAATCTTGCTATTATATTTAGGATTATTTCTTAACTTTAATTACTCAATCTTTTAAAGTAAAATTTTTCATTACCTTCCCGCACCAATCTTGGTATCAAAGCATGGTAGATTAGGACATGCATGCATAAGTACTGAAATTTATGCATATGTTGAAATTTCTGCATATTAGGACATAGATCTGAAAATTGTTCAATAATTATTCAGATCTTAGTTTAATTTAGCATTTGTTGCCGCCTGGATCGTCGTGGCCTATAGCTCCGGTGTATCGGGTCCCTCTCACTGAACGCTCGGCTTCCGGCCCCATGAATCAGCTCCCTCCATTGGGCGGACTTGCAAAACATGGGAGACCTAGGCCGGGGATTCCGGCGAAGACACTCCGACGATCAAGTTAGTGGGATGATCGAGGGAAACAGAAGACCTCTGAGGTAGAGAGATTGGGGAACTCTCTGCTTCTAGATGGTGATAAAAATAGAGGACAATGCAGGACTAAAAATGGTTTATCAGCTCTTACCTCTTCCTTTTGATCTTATGTAGACGAGCAACCCTTGTCATTCGGGGGAGGCATGCTGGTCTTCTTGGCATAGGCCTGTGAGGCTTCTACAGGCCTGGGAGGCTAAGATAGGTTGGTGAACCTTCTCCTTCTGGATGGTTTAAGAGGTTGGTGAAGGGGCACAGTGCCTCGGATGGGGCACTCCTTCCTGATTGGTGAAAAAAGTGATTTGGGAGGCTTTAATATAGCCCTCCTTTGCAGGCTGCGTGCTATAGAGCCTGGGACGGTGATTTTACATGTCGGGGTTGCCATCTATGTCTCTTACATGTCTGTACATTAAGAAGCATACTTGGAATGAAGTAAGATGGATCGTGGCACGTGGGCCGAGATGAGGCAGGAGAGGCTCTCCGTGTGCATGGTTCGAGGTGCGTAGCACGAGACTCCTCGAGCATGCCGACTGAGGTGCACAGGGCTGGCATAAGCTCTCTGTGCGCGGACCAAGGTGAGACATGAAGTCTCTCTACGCGCGTGGAACCCCACTGGAGTGGGATGGCTGCGGCGCGTGCTGCCCTCCAGGCGAGTCGGATTGGTGCGGGGGCACACCGGGCCGAGCCGGACCGGGCGAAGGAGTACCAATGTATGCGGGCGAGTCGGATGGAGCCGGACCTGGGGATTGTGCACGGAGGTGGAGCTGGACTGGAGCTGGGGTACGCCGTGGGTGGAGGCAGAGCTGGAGTTGACCGGGCATAGGTGCGCTGCACGGAGCAGACCTGGGGTGCCAGACCATCGACCTGGAGTAGGCATCCTGCCAGACTGGGCCGGACCTGGGGCACGAGAGCGCCGGACCGGGTGGAGTCCCGTCGGGCTGAGCCAGACCGAGCACAAGTCACCAAACTGGCATGGGGTCTTGCCGAATTGGGAGCCGCCAGAGCCGAGGTGCACTGGGCGTCGGAGCGGGCGGAGGCCTCCCACGGGCGGACTCACATCGGAGTTGGACTGTGCCACGCTTCCCACAGGTGGACTGGGTGCCGAAGTGTCGAAGCCGAGGTGCGGACCCCTGCGGGCGACCAGGCACCGGAGCAGGAGGAGCTGGGGTGGTTGCACATGCCGGACCGAAGCTGGGTGCGCCACGGGCATAGGCAGAGCCGGAGTGACCAGGTGTCTGGACTGGGCATGGAGGTGAGGTGCCCTAGCACGAACAAAGCCAAGGTGCGGACCACTGCAGGCGACTGGGCATCGGAGCGGGTGGAGTCGGGGTGGTCACACGTGCTGGACCGGAGTGGGGTGCGCCGCAAGCGGAGGCGGAGTCGGAGTCAACTAGGGGTCCAGACCCTAGCACGGGCTTGGTGCCCTGGCGTGGGTGGAAGGACTCCGCGCGAGCAGAGCGCACAGGTGGAAGAGCCGGGCTGGAGCTGGGCTACCACGGGTGGAGCACACAGGTGGAAGAGCTGGGCCGCGAGTGTGCTGCGAGAATGCCTAGTTGAACTGGAGTCGGGCTGCCACGGGCAGAGTGCACGGGCGAAAGAGCCGGGCCACGGTCGTGCTGCGGGCGTGCCGAGCTGAACCGCCGGGGCGGAGCGCACGATCGGAAGAGCTCCCCGCAGGCTTGCCGAGCTGGACCGGCATGGACTGAGGTGCCGAGGTGAATGGCCAAGGTGGGGCTGAAGTGGAGAAGTACGTGGCCGAGGTGGGGCCAGGTGGAGAACATGGCCGAGGTGGGGCCAAGGTGGAGAATATGGCTGAGGTGGGGCCGAGATGGAGAAGTACGTGGCCGTGTCATCCATCAAAGAGGACGTTGGTCAGGGCCGAATAGATTTTTTTTACTACTGTAACAGATGCCCCCACTTTCTGAGTCCAAAACGTCAACGTTTTGGATAAAGGGAGTACCATTATCCATTCAGCTCTGTGCCTTAGCGGGTTCTGTACTAGTTGTAAGAAGTCAGTCGCTAGATAGAACTGAACTTACTGGGGGTTGTCGTCGATCTTTAAGAGCCTAGGTGAAGGCATCGAGTCTGGCCATCCTTTTTGTGAACAGGAAGTGGCCTGTAAAACAAAATAGGAGGTGGTATTTTTGAAACTTACTTGCCTGTAGGTACCTCAACCTAAGGTTAGTTACTTTAGTTTGACTCCTCTTTTACCAGATAAAAGGTGGTGCCATAGAGGAAGAGGTTGGTAAGGTGCACAACTTGGGTGCACACACATATATGATCGGGCATATAGTTGATGTGGCCGAGCTCAAAGCACCCCTCAAAACCTTTGATGAAGGCATAGAAGTTGCTGGATGATGGGAGCCATCTTGGCTGAAGAAGCTCAAGGAGCAGGAGAGAGAGATCAACTCCGGCCAGATGCTCGACCTCGGGGGAGCCATCTTTGGGGAGAAACTCAAAGAGCAGGAGTTTGACTCTAGCCAGATGCTCGATCTTGGGGGAGCCATCCTGGGGTAGGAACTCAAAGAGCAGGAGTTCGACTCTAGCCAGATGCTCGACCTCGGTGGAGCCATCCTGGTGGAGGAACTCAAGGAGCAGGAGGGGGAGCCCTTAAGAGGGGAGCAGTATAATATATGTAAACTTTGTACATTCTAATGCCTGTGTTGTATGGAGTGTCTGGATCACTCTTTGAGGCGAGACTAATATGCATGCAATTATTTTTGTGTGTTTTATATGTTGAGTTGAGTGATTAAATCTCGAATTTCAGATCAAAATAAGTTGTAGAGAATTATGTATGAATTTTTTGAAGTCAAGCATGCAGATTAGAACCTAGAAAAGTAACAAAGAAGGATCGCTGGGGCTGAGAAGCCTCGGTTAGGGCAAGTTCTCCTACAATATTATTTCTGGTGGCAGAGGGGGTGTACCTGATAATGTTTGAAGCACCCGATGAGGATCACAGCAAAGGGATCTCTCGTTCCTTGATGGATGCAGCCTGGAAAACCGAGCTAAAGACTCGCGGATACCCGATTTTTTGCTCGGTGGTCCGATTGAGGCTTGGCTGGAGTCATTGGATTCATAGGAACTCGGATACAGGCAAATGACTTGTTAGGGGTTAGAAAACTCAAAGGAGATCAAGAAAATAAAGAAAAATAGCAAAGAGGAGGTGTCTTTTGGAGTGGACGGCCAGGGTTCTGGAAGGTTGGCTGGCGGCAGGAAGATGGTTGCAGCATCGGGAAGAAGAAAACTCTCAAACCCCTTTATGCACACAGCAGGGTAACACTCAAAGCAATAGAAGAACTCAAGGTTTATTTCATATATCAAAATTAAGCTTCATATAAGAGACTAGGGTCCCTTAAATAGACCCTTAATCTTGGGCCCCAAGTAAGGGTACTTTAGACTTTACATAGGACTCTTCCCTTTCAAACCCTAACTAGGAAAATAAGGCAACATAGGTAGAAAATCCCTTAATCTTTGCTCTCCCTCTCCTTGTCTTGGTCGGCCAAGGGGGTGACCATAAGTGGTAGACCAAGAGGAAGGTCACCATAAGGAATGGCGCCCTAATCTCCTTCCTGGGCCTGGGCTGGCCCAGTTTGCTTCCGGCTGGTTCAGGGCTTCAGGTTTGTCCTTGTTTTCATTTTCTTCTCCTGGGATCTTCAAGTCTTCAAGCTGGGTTGGTCTTGGAATCAACTCCCTTGTCTTCAATCAGGTTGGACTTGGTCTTCACTTGTATGATGTGGTCTTGAGTCTTCAATTTGCTTGGACAGGACTCAAAAAAATAAAATTAGCTCAACATGAGCTGACTAATACTTGACTGAACTAGCTTAACATGAGCTGACTAATACAGGACTCAACTCAGCTGAACTAAACTTTATTACAATGAACTCGAATGTCATTAAGTGATCCACAGAGGGTTGAGAAGCCTCTGCCTTATTCTGGTGCCTCTGGTATCCGTAACAATTCTCCCGGGATGAAAGGAACTCGACCCTGTCGAGTGAAGATCAGACTGGCTCATATATCTCTCGAGAAGGTCTGGGTTGAGGCGTTGCAAGTCCTCTTGAGAAATTCATGAATCGTCCGACTCTGGCCGGCCTTGCCATCGGACCAGGAAGCGTTGATAACCGCAGCCCCAGGTCGTAATGGCTTGATCGTCCAGGATACGCTCGATCCGTTCTCTCTTAGGCCAATTAATTGGTGGACACTCTGGGTAAGGATCACTCTCAACAGAAGGGATAGGTCCAAAAGCCTCACTGGGTATCGTTGCCGGTTCCTTGTACTCAACCATGTCTGTAATATTGAAGGTAGAACTAATGCCCATATCCAAAGGCAAGTCTAACACATAGGTATTTGATCCAACCTTCTTTAATACTTTAAAAGGTCCGGCTCCACGAGCATGAAGCTTCTTAACGGTCCCAGGTGGAACCGCTCAGGCCTAAGCCTAATCATGACAGAATCCCCTACATCAAATTTCTTGATCCTTCTTCGGGAATTAACCAATTTTTTATAAGTTTCATTGCTTATGTTTATCTTTTGGCTAATGTCCTTGTGCAAGTCTCTAATATGTTGTGCAAATGATTCTGCAGACTCTGAGACTCGTGCATGAATAGGTAAAGGAATCAGATCAATAGGGCGATTAGACTTGTACCCATGGACTCCTCCGCCCCTCGCGAGACTCCAGGGTGTGGTCACAGGCCCCCACAAAAAAAAATGGGGGGGGGGAAAGAAAAAGGAAGAAGAGGAGAAGGAAAAAGGGTATGATCATAATATTCATGCTCGTGGTCTTATAAAAACACCAGGCACTTCCCATGCAATGGAGATCTATTCCCCCATTCAATGGAGTCCTCTTCTCCTGCGCAATGGAGATCTATTCTCCCATGCAGCGAAGCCTTGTTCTCCCATTCAGAGGAGTCATATTCTTTTCTAAGGTAAATCCTTTTTTCCGTTATCTTTGTAACGTAAAAGACTGTGTTTCAGTCCTGCAGGAAGAGCTCCTACATCATCATCGACGGAGCCCTGTTCTCCTATGCAATGGAGCCTCTTCCATGCTCCCATGCAACGGAGCTCTCTCCAATGTAACGGAGCTTGTTCCTCCCATACGGCGGAGTCCCATGCTCCCATGCAATGGAGATCCTCCTCCTCTATGCAATGGAGCCTTGTTAGCTCCTCCTCCTCCATGCAATGGAGCCTTGTTCTCCCATGCAGAGGAGTCCTATTCTTTTCTAAGGAAGAGCTCCTACATCATCATCGACGGAGCCCTGCTCTCCTATGCAACGGAGCCTCTTCCATGCTCCCATGCAACAGAGCTCTCTCCCATGCAACGGAGCTTCTTCCTCCCATACGACGGAGTCCCATGGTCCCATGCAAAGGAGCTCCTCCTCCTCCATGTAATGGAGCCTTGTTAGCTCCTCCTCCATGCAATAGAGCCTTGTTCTCCTATGCAGATGAGTCCTATTCTTTCCTAAGGTAACCCCTTTTTACATTATCTTTGCAACGTAAAAAAACTGTGTTTCAGTTTTGCAGGAAGAGCTCCTACATCATCATTGACGGAGCCCTATTCTCCTATGCAATGAAGCCTCTTCCATGCTCTCATGCAACGGAGCTCTCCCCTATGCAACGGAGCTCTCTCCCATGGAACGATGCTCTTTTCCATGCAACAGGACCTCATTCCTTCCATGTAACGAAGCTCTTTCCCATGCAATGGAGCTCTCTCCCATGCAACGGAGCTCTCCCCCATGCAACGGAACTCTCTCCCATGCAATGGAACTCTCTTCCATGCAACAGGATCTCATTCCTTCCATGTAATGGAGCTCTTTCCCATGCAATGGAGCTCTCTCCCATGCAACGGAGCTTCTTCCTCCTATGCGGTGGAGTCCCATGCTCCCATGCAACGGAGCTCCTCCTCGTCCATGCAATGGAACCTTGTTCTTCCATGCAGAGGAGTCCTATTCTTTCCCAAGGATCTCATTCCTCCTATGTAACGGAGTTCCATGCTCCCATGCAATAGAGCCTCATGCTTCCATGCAACATACCCATCTTCTGCCATGTAAGGGAGTCCCATTCTCTCCTGAGATGGTGGTGGGCGAATTTAATTCTAGCCTTCTCAAGGAAGAAATATAATTTTCATGATCGGAGCTCAACAGGTAACTCCTTTCTCTGCTATATTTATAACATGAAAAACTATGTTTCAGTTATACAGGAAAGGCTCCTGTACCACCATCAAGGGCAAGCACTATGGCCTGTCAGAGCTAGTCACTGCCAGAAAGAGTCCTTGACAAAGGCCAAAGCCGCGAGGCTCTTCACTGAGCCCCGTATCTACCACCTGACTCTCATCCATAGATGTCCCTGGGAAGCTCTGGAGGTCCAACCATTTGCGGCTCGCCTCCTAGCATGCTGAATGAGCGGCTCTGCCACCTCATGAAGGATGTAAGAATCCCTCCTCAATAATTAAAGTTCCTCTTTGGTGCAACTTTGCTCTTCATCATTACAGGAGCTCGTACATCCCGGAGTCCAGTTCGGATGAAAGCCCGGAACCTAGTTCTGGCATAACATTTCGGAGTTCAGTCCGGAAGGCCGCATAAAATCCAGTTCAGGCACAAGGCCCCAGAGTTCAGTATGGAAGGTGGCACGGAATCTAGTTCCTTCACGAGATCCTGGAGTTCAGTCCGGAAGGCCACACGAAACCCAGTTCCGGTATAAGGCCCTGGAGTTCAGTCCAGAAGGTGGCACGGAATCCAATTCCTCCACAAGATCCTGGAGTTCAGTTCGCAAGGCTGCATAGAACCCAATTTTGGCACAAGACCCCGGAGTTCAATCCGGAAGGTGGCACGGAATCCAGTTCCTCCATGAGATCCTGGAGTTCAGTCTGGAAGGCCACACGAAACCCAGTTTTGGCACAAGGCCCCGGAGTTCAGTCTGGAAGGTGGCACGGAACCCAGTTCCTCCACGACATCCCAGAGTCCAGTTTGGATGAAAGCCCGGAACCCAGTTCCGGCATAACAGCCCGGAGTTCAGTTCGGATGGAAGCCCAAAAATCCTGGCACCTCAAGACTAGAAACCCCGGTGCCTTAAGACGGGAAATGCCAGAAGTCCCGCACCAAAGTCAAAAGCTTTTGAAGCTCCTCCTCAATCAAGCGGAGCTGAAGTCAAGCTTCTCCTTAATCAAACAGAGCTGAAGTCAATCTCCCCCTCGATCAAGCGAAGCTAAAGTCAAGCTCTTCCTCGATCAAGCAGAGCTGAAGTCAAGCTCCTCCTCCATCAAGCGAAGCTAAAGTCAAGCTCCTCTTCAATCAAGCGGAGCTAAAGTCAAGCTCCTCAATCAAACCAAGCTAAATTCAAGCTTCTCACTGAGACTATGCTCCCTGCTGAGGTCAAACTCCCATTTGAAATAAAAAGTACCAGCCCTCACCATGGCCAGGGAAGGCAGCAACAAGATGCGATTCCCACAAGGTGGAAGAAGGGAAGGCCCCATCACCTCATGCACACCATACAAAGACAGAGTGGGATTTCATCCTCCACTCCATACAAGTCTGATGCAAATAGTGGTGCGGACACCAGAGGCACCAGAATAAGGCAGAGACTTCTCAACCCTCTGTGGATCACTTAATGACATTCGAGTTCACTATAATAAAGTTTAGTCCAGCTTAGTTGAGTCCTGTATTAGTCAGCTCATGTTGAGCTAGTTCAGTCCAGTATTAGTCAGCTTATGTTGAGCTAATTTTATTTTTTTGAGTCCTGTCCAAGCAAATTGAAGACTCAAGACCACATCATACAAGTGAAGACCAAGTCCAACCTGATTGAAGACATGAAAGTTGAGCCCAAGACCAACCTAGCTTGAAGACTTGAAGATCCCAGGAGGAGAAAATGAAAACAAGGACAAACCTGAAGCCCTAGACCAACCGGAAGCAAACTTGGCCAGCCCAGGCCCAGGAAGGAGATTAGGGCGCCATTCCTTATGGTGACCCTCCTCTTGGTTGGCCACTTATGGTCACCCCCTTGTCCGACCAAGACAAGGAGAGGGAGAGCAAAGATTAAGGAATTTTCTACCTATGTTGCCTTATATTCCTAGTTAAGGTTTGAAAGGGAGAAGGAGTCCTATATAAAGTATAAAGTACCCTTATTGGGGGCCCAAGGTTAAGGGTCTATTTAAGGGACCCTAGTCTCTTGTATGAAGCTTAACTTTGATATATGAAATAAATCTTGAGTTCTTCTATTGCTTTGAGTGTTACCCTGCTGTGTGCATAAAGGGGTTTGAGAGTTTTCTTCTTCCCAGTACTGCAACCATCTTCCTGCCGCTAGCCAACCTTCTAGAACCCTGGCCGCCCACTCCAAAAGGCACCTCCTCTTTGCTATTTTTCTTTATTTTCTTGATCTCCTTTGAGTTTTCTAATCCTTGACAGGTCGTTTGCAGGTCTCCGAGTTCCTACGAATCCAACGACTCCAGCCAAGCCTCAATCGAACCACCGAGCAGAAAGCCGGGTATCCACGGATCTTTGGCTCGATTTTCTAGGTCGCATCCGTCAAGGAACGAGAGATCCCTTCGCTGTGATCTTCATCGGGTGCTTCAGACATTGTCAGGTACATCCCCTCTGCCACCAAAAATAATATTGTAGGAGAATTTGCCCTAACCGAGGCTTCTTAGTCCCGGCGATCCTTCTTTGTTACTTTTCTAGGTTCTAATCTCCATGCTTGACTTCAAAAAATTCATACATAATTCCCTACAACTTATTTTGATCTGAGATTTGGGATTTAATCACTCAACTCAACATATAAAACACACAAAAATAATTGCATGCATATTAATCCCGCATCATCTGGTATCAGAGCTTAGATTAGGGCTTGTTTTCTGCATTTTTTTTAATCTATATATACTCTGTTATTTTAATTATTTCCCTGCTCAGAACTTCAAAAATTCTAAAATTTATTTTTCTGGATTGGTCATAATTCAAAGTAATTTCAAGAATTTTTGTAGATTTTATTTTGGTCTGTGAGTTTTCTGCAAGCCAAAATACAGCCTATAAATTTTCAGCTCTGTTTTTCAGCAAGACAATTTTAGAAGGTTTAGGGTTTTGTTTAGCATCTCTTTGCATATCTTTTAATTTTAGTATATCTCCTGCATATTAGGCCATAATTTGCAAGTTTTCTTCTATTTAAGAAAATACAAAAATAAAAAAAATTACATATTCTCCAAAAATACCAAAAACATATAAACCCTAATTTGCATCATCCGCCTGCCATCATTGCATAAACTATTTATAAGGGCACTCTTTCTATGTCAGATGGGGGGAGGATTTGATCACCTCTCCTTAGCCCAAAACCACATCCCCTGCATTCGGTCCCAAGCCTAACTTAAAACTTATTAGACTTAATTTGCCCTAGTGGGCTAGGGACACCAACTGGTCGGGTTCGGGTTAAGTGTTAGATCATTGTGTCAAGCTAACCTGTGTGTGCTTTGTGCTAGGTGTCTAGAACGGTGGTTTAGGGATTCAATCCCAAAGGGCTTGTGTGCTGATTCGCCTACCTGGCCAATCTCTGATTGGTGTCTAGGATTGGCAATCAGGGACCTAACACTCCCCTTACACCTGCCTGGCTGAGTACAGGGTTACTATAGGCTAGCTTGCTACTCTGATTGAGCCCTTAGTTTTGGACTCTAGGTCTAGTCAGCTGTAGTCAGTTTGATTGAGTCTTGCGTGAGCACTAGATCAGGGGTTTCATATTATCCACCATCTCCACTTTTGTCTGAACCCATGGATAACCTTGAAGCCAAGATTAATGCACTCACTGAGCAGCTAGCCCAATCCATGGCCCAGTTAACTACCCAGTTAACTCAATCTGGTACCCAAACCAACAATAGAATTGACCATATTGCCAATTGGTTTGATCAATTAGAAGGCCGTGTAGGGACCATAGAAAGAATCAATGGGTCACAGTCTGAGCCAGATCCTAAGTCCCCTCAACCTAGGAGGACCCCAAACCCTGATCTATACCATGAGGTTGAACCTAGGAGAGCCCCTCATCCTGACCCATATTATAACCCTCAACCTAGGAGAACCCCAAACCCTGATCCATACCATGAGGTCGAACCTTGGAGAGCCCCTCATCTTGACCCATATTATAACCCTCAACCTAGGAGGACCCCAATCCCTGATCCATACCATGAGGTCGAACCTAGGAGAGCCCCTCATCCCGACCCATATTATAACCCTCAACCTAGGAGGACCCCAAATCCTGATCCATACCATGAGGTCAAACCTAGGAGAGCCCCTCATCCTGACCCATACTATAATCCTGAGCCTAGGAGGACCCCAAACCCTGATCCATACCTTGAGGCTGAACCTAGAAGAAACCATCGTCCTGACCCAATCCCTGAGGTTCATCCTAGAAGGCCCAATCAGAATTTTGTAGACCAGGAGGATCGATCCTATAGACATGTTAAGCTTGATGCCCCAACTTTTGATGGTTATCTAGATCCTAAGGTCTATATAGATTGGGAGGGAGAGATGGATCAATATTTTGAGTGGTATGATATGACCGAGGAGCGTAAATTTAGGTTTGCTAAGCTTAAGTTGGTTCGGGAAGCCAGGTTACATTGGGCTAGTGTTGAGAGAATCCTTAGTCTAGGAGGGTGTGATCCTATAACCACCTGGTGGGCCATGAAGGGTAAGCTTAGGACAAGATACGTTCCATCTTCATATCATAGTGATTTACTAGATCAGTGGCAACGATTTAATCAGGGTAACAGGAGTATAGATGAGTACATCGCAAAATTTGATGAGTATTCCATGCGATGTGATTTGAGGGAGTCTGAGGATGTTGTCTTATCTAAATTTAGGGCTGGACTGAGAGATGACATTAAGAAAGAGCTCTATATGAGAGAGGTTAGAGACCTGGACCATGCTTACCAGATTGCTAGGGATCATGAGCATTTTCATAGAGGGCCCGTTTACCGTAGACCTGAGCCCACTAGAAACCCTAGTCAGTATCCAGGAGCTTGCCAGCCCCATCAGAGCCGACCTAGCCCAAGTCGACCCAGACCTAGTCAGCCAGGCCCGAGTCGACCCCAGCCTAGTACTCCTTTGACCCGTAAGGATGATCGAGGAAAATCTGTAGAGGTCAATAAGAGTTACTCTCCCCAGAAGACCTGTTTTAGATGCAAGAAACCATGCCACTTTATACACCAATGCCCAACTGCCCTACACTTAGGTAAGCTAGTGGAAGAAGAGCCTGAACCTGCAGCTGAACCAGAGGGAGAGGTTTATGAGGCTGATAATCAGTTAATAGATGAGTATGAAGGTGAGGAGGAGGAACCTGAGTCTGAGAACCAATTAGGAGTGGTTATGTGCATCTTAGCCCAAACCCCAGTTAAGGAAGATTGGCGTAGGACTGGCATCCTACAGACTTTTGTTAAGGTAGGGGGTAAGGTTCTTAAGATCATCATAGATAGTGGGAGTTGTATTAATGCCATCTCTGCCAAGACCATTAAATCTTTAGGATTGACCACAGTTCCCCATCCTAACCCGTACAAAGTTTCTTGGATAGATTCCACCTCCATTCAGATTCAAGCTAGGTGCCAAATCTTAATTAGATTGCAGACCTATGAGGAAAAGATTTAGTGTGATGTCATCCCCATGGAAGTAAGTAGTATCATTCTAGGTCGACCTTGGCTTTTTGATCATGATGCAACCCTATATGGTCGAACCAATATTTGTGCTTTTAACTACCATGGGAATAAGTTTGTTATCAATCCAGCTCCCCCTAGGGACCCAATTAAGAGGGGTTCTAGTAGCTTTAAGGACAAGAAACCTGGAGTTAACCTGATTAAGGCTAGGGAGTTAGAAAAGGAGATTGCTGAGGGTAACCCTGTTTGGATCTTGACCTCTAAGGAAATACATGAGCCAACCCAAAAGGAACACCCTAAAGAAATTGTTGAAGCTCTAAAAGAATTTGAGGATGTCTTCCCTGAGGATTTACCTGACCAACTACCACCCCTTAGAGACATCCAGCATGCAATAGACTTAGTTTCAGGAGCCACTTTACCAAACCTTCCTCACTATAGACTGAATCCCAGTGAGTATCAAGAATTACAAAAACAAGTGGGAGAATTGCTTAGGAAGGGTTTCATTAGGAAGAGCCTGAGTCCATGTGCAGTCCATGCTCTACTGACCCCTAAGAAGGATGGTACCTGGAGGATGTGTGTAGATAGTAGAGCTATCAACAAGATAACTGTGAAGTATAGGTTTCACATTCCCCGATTAGATGATATGTTAGACATGATGGCCGGAGCTAGAGTTTTCTCCAAGATAGACCTTAAGAGCAGCTATCATCGGGTTAGGATTAGACCTGGGGATGAGTGGAAAACTGCTTTCAAGACTAAGGATGGCCTGTTTGAGTGGGTTGTAATGCCTTTCGGACTCTCCAATGCACCAAGTACTTTTATGAGGATTATGACCCAGGTCCTGAAAGAGTTTACCGGAAAATTCGTTGTGGTCTACTTTGATGATATTTTGATTTATAGTAGGACCTAAGTATGGACTTCGTGTTAGGATTACCTAAGACCCAGAAGAGACATGATTCTATCTTTGTAGTGGTCGATAGGTTTTCTAAGATGGCTCACTTCATCCCCTGTTCCCAGACTTTTGATGCATCTAGAGTAGCCAAGCTTTTCTTAGATCATGTGGTTAAACTCCATGGCCTACGCAAGACCATCATATCTGATAGGGATGTTAGGTTCACCAGTTATTTCTGGAAGATCTTATGGCACCTGTTAGGGACCAAGCTTAAGTTTTCTATAGCCTACCACCCTCAAACAGATGGCCAAATTGAAGTGGTGAACCGTAGTTTAGGAAACCTCCTTAGATGCCTGGTAGGTGAACATGTTGGAACTTGTGATCTATTATTGCCTAGAGCAAAAGAAGACTTTAGGGCTCCATCTGGATCTCTGATTGACCTTGCCCGAAGAATTAGGATTTTCTGGTTTTGTAATAAGGGTTGACTTGGTCAACTCAATTTTAGTCTTGAGTATGTATTTCCCTGTAATTTAAATTTTGTTGAGTCCTAGTAGTGGCCTAGGTCTTCTCCAGGTTGGTGACATCTTTTTCAAGTCAAGGTCCAGGGTGCCACATTTTCTCCCAGGCTCAAGTAAGTGGGCGCCACACTCCCAGCCACACGCCAGAATCCAAGGGGCACCACATCTCCATCCAGTGTACTTTGATCCCCACACCACAAGAAAGTAGGTCCCTTCTTTCATGTGCCACTTAAGGAGAAATCAATTTAGGATCCTCAATCCAAGGAGGCGCCCAAAATATTTCCATAAGAGCCAAGCTATGAAAAGAAAGGAGCAAAGCTTGGGGAGTAAGACTAGGAGGCGCCCAAATATTTTCAGATAAAACCAGGCATGGAAGGAAGAAAATCTTTCTTGAAGAGCAAGGCTAGGAGGCGCCACCTACTTACCATTTGGAGCCATCAATCAACACTTATGGAAGCTCTTGGCCGGCCATATGAGGAGGAATTGATTCTACAAACCTAATTTGAGGATCCATCCTATTAGTCCCACATGGAAAGATGTAAAACCCTGACCTCTTGTAAAGACCTATAAAATAAACCCCTCTTGTAAGTTTTAAACAACTGATGAATGAATTCAAATTTTGTGTGAGCAACTTTATGTTTCTCTCTTCCGCACTTGCATCCAGGTGTTGAGCTCCGTGAGGGAGTAAATCCGGGTTCCTTAGGAACCTTGAGGAGGTGTGAGATCTCCAACCCTAAAACCCTAGGTTAGCCACTTCACTTCCAAACCCTAGCTGCCCATCATCCTCTTCACTCCACCAAATCCTAGCCTACCCCATCTCTCATGGCCCCTCTCTCCAAGTAGAGACCGACCACCATCATCCAGGTCCAGTTCAGCTACTTCGAAGACAGAGCAAATCCCAGAGGAAGTCAGATCAGCATTCCAGGAGAATCAGGATTTCAGCAACATCAGCTTTTAAGTTTTTCTATCTGGTAAATCCTTCCTTGAGTATCTGGTTCCATAACTTGTTCTTCTTCTTTCCCAGATCTTGAGTTCAGAAGAAGCCAACTCTGCCAAAGGGCCAGTATTGGAGGATCCATTACGAAGATATCTGAATCTGGGGATCCAACAATCTGCTCAAGAGAGTCCTTCCACTAAACTCTGTGAAGATCACTGCCTGGTCTGTAACCCTTCTCTTCTCTTTACTTCTGTCCTGTTGAAAGTTCAGAGCGAAACCCTAGGTCTGGGAGTTTCTCAACCCCCTGCGATCCTTTACTTCTGAACTACTATGATAACCTAGTTTCTTTAAATTGTGCTTTCAATTATTACATAGTTTCTTTCAATTTAGTTTAACTTTCCTTTGAGTGAAAGCCGACTTCTGAAAAAATATATATATATAAAAAAAAGAATTAGTCTTAATTTACTTCCGCATCGCATCATCTCTTCTTTCGTTCTGCATCATTTTTGGTATCAGAGCACTGTCTAGAGTTTCTGACTTGCTTGCATGTTTTGAGTGTCTCTCTTTTTTACTTTGTCTGCTCGAAGTAGACTCCCCAGGACGTCCGGTCCTAGGAATGAAGTGAGGTGCAAGCCTCCTCTTCCCATTCCATGGGATGTTCCTAGGGTGTGTAGGGGATCCGCTGGGTTACAACTTCGTAGCAGGAATTGTAAATGGGGGAAGCATTCTGTTTTCAGTCTGTAACTATCCTGTTACAGGAATTGTTTCTCATTACAGGTAACTCCAAATTGCATGATTTTTATTTTGATAGAACCAATATAATTGAAACTATTTTACATAATTTTAATTTAATTTATTAGTTTCTGTGGAATTTTTGAGAGTTAAATTATAGCAACTCTGTTTCTATGTTTCTGCAATTCAATTTTTTTTTGAGTGATCATCTCCTAATTCATCTTAAGGGCAATTGAGCATCTAAGATAAGGGAAGGAGTTGATAACCTCTCCTTAGCCCAAAACCACCACCCATTCATTCGATCCTAAGCCTAATTTTAAAATTTATTAGACTTAATTTGCCCTAGTGGGCTAGGGACACCAACAAGTCGGGTCTAGGCTAATGTTGAATCAGTTTGTCTAGTTACTCTGTGTGTGCTTTGTACTCAGTGTCTAGAATGATGGTTCAAGGATTCTATCCCGAAGGGCTTGTGTGCTGGTTCGCCTACCTGGCCAATCTCTGATTGGTGTCTAGGATTGGCAATTAGGGACCTAACACTCCCCTTACACCTGCCTGGCTGAGTCCCGAGTTACTACAGGCTAGCTTGCCACGCTGATTGGATATCTAGTTTGGGCTCTAGGTCTAGTTAGCCTATAGTCGATTCAGTCGAGTCTCATTTGGTGTGCTTGCTTGCATCATCATGTCCACCCGGAACGGAGTACCCTACCAACCTGGTCAAACCCAACCTGATTTAGAGGCCATGATTAGAACTCTTACCAAAAGTATGACCAAATTGAGTCAGGATATGACTGATACTGTTGCCCAGTTTAGGAATCAAGTCCGTGAGGATCTTACCCAGCTTAGGGATCGAGTCCAAGTACTTGAGAAACGTAGACATCAAAATTGGACCCCTGATCCAAAATTTAATAGGCCCCAACCTCACTCATGCCAGGAGCCTAGGAGGACCTTATACCGTGATCCCGAGCATAACCCTAGGAAGCCTAACCATGATATCTATAGTATGGATCATGTCTATGAGAGGTCCTTACAATATTCTAGACCAGTCACTCAACAACCCAAGTCTTCTAGATCAAACCATTTAGATCCACACCCATGCCCAAGTAAGGTCTCTACTAGCTTGAAACCCAGTGTGACCTAGGTTCCTATATCGCAAGAATGTTGGTTTTGTGGAGAAAGAGGCCATAAATCTAGTCAGTGCCCATGCATAGGACTGGCTTGTGCACAGCTAAGTGGTAAGAATCCTAAGGATGACATTCATGAGGGAGAACCCAAGCCTACCAATGAGGAAGAAAGGTTAGGTATGACAAGCCCAGAATCAGTTGACCCGATTATCACTGACTCGAAACCCATTGAAGATGGCATCGAGGAAGTATATGATGCTGGCTTGAGTCTAGTTGATGAATATGAGGGAGAAGAACTTGAAGAATATGACATCGATACTATTGGTTCCTTACCTGAGGAGACCTTGGAGAGCAACCAAGTGGTAGGACCTAGTTCAGAAAATCAAGAGATTTGTGAGAACCAGGTTCCTTTAGTCAAATACCCCCAGGAAGAACTCATAGTGTTAGCCCGAGCTATCAGTTCATACCCTCTAATGACAGTCATTTCCCAAGTACCAATTGAAGATCTTTGCACTGAACTATTTAAGTTTGCCCACCCTATGGTAGATCCTCTCCTTAGGATGACTGAATCAAGCCTCTTACAATTGAACCTTGTTCCATGCCCAGTCACTAAGGTCTCTCCCGTAATCTCAGTTGAACATCCTTGTCTTAAGCGGATTGATTCACCCAGTCCTGTAGAAGTCCTCCTTATGGCCCCAGACCCCTTCCTTCGCATGACTAACCTACCCTTCTATAGAGTATACCTTTCCGCACCTATATGTCAAATCTCAAGTCTTGAGGTCATCACCCATAGGCCCATCCATGAATCATTCTTTAATCCAGTTCTTGAGAAAATGGATCATTATTTGCTTAGAGAACAAACCTTAACTGTTGCAATCACATGTCCTAGGTTACTTCCCGAACTATCTCTTGATCCATTCCTGGGAGTAGCAAACTTTTCCTTTCGTAAGGATGACCAGTTGACACTCATAGATCACCATTCAAACCTTCAGGTCACCACCTTTAGTCAACAGGTAATTCGAGACTCCACCTCATATTTCCTCCCTTTCTCTAGGACTTCCAAAGCTTCTTACACCATCCAAGTATACTTTGTCGAAGTCTTTAGAGTGAACCACGTGTCAGAACCTATTAGGTTTGCCACCTACTTCTGGAAGACCTTATGGCACCTACTAGGCATCCATAATAAGTTTTCATGCTCTGCATGCCCTCCTCCGACCCAAGGTCAAACCTAGAGAGCCTTAGTTTGTTAGGTTTAGATCTAGGGTTCATTTGGAATAAAGTCCATTCTTTAGGAATGCGTCGTCAGTCTAGTTTAGTTTTTCTTGACCCTTTACTAGGCTTTGGCTCAGATTTTGGTTTGATTGAGAGCACCAGGAATTGGGATTTGTATTTTGTCCAGGGCTGAAATTGCATTCAATGTTTCGATCAATAGGTCTATAGGCTAGAGTCCCTTTGAAATTGTTCATGGATACAAGCCTCACACACCACTTGATCTGATTTCACTATTAGCCCACACACACAAGTCTCTTGATGCACTTGCATAGCATGTAAAGGACTTGCATAAAGAAATTCATGCCAAAATAACTTTAAGTAATGAAACTTATAAGAAGTTGGCTGATTCTCAAAGATGAGTCAAAACTTTTGTTGAGAGAGACTATGTAATGATTAGGTTAAGGCCTGAGAGGTTTTTTCCTGGAACCATTAGAAAGTTACATGCTAAAGGAGCTGGACCATTTAGAGTAGTGAAGAGAGTAGGATCCAATGCCTATGTGCTCGAGTTGCCTCCAGAACTAGGCAATAGCTCTACTTTCAACATTACAGACTTAGTAGAGTATAGGGAGCCAGCTGTGATTTCTAGTAAGCCTTTGAAACCTAATCCTGTTATTGAGAGTGATCCTGACCCTGTGTGTCCACCAACAAACTGGCCTGTGAGGAAAAAGCAGATTGAAAAGATCCTGGATGATCAGGTTATCTCTACTCATAATCGAGGATACCAAAGATACCTGGTCCACTGGCAAGGAAGGCCAGATTCTGATGACTCTTGGATCTCCCGAGAAGAATTACAAGAATTGGACCCAGACCTCTTGGAGAGATACCAAAGCTAGCTTGATCCTTACTCGACAGGGTCGAGTTCCTCCGACCCCGGGAGAATTGGTGCGGGCACCAGACTCAGAAGAAGACTTCAGGGCTCCATTTGGATCTCTGATTGACCTTGCCCGAAGAATTAGGGTTTTTTAGTTTTGTAATAAGGGTTGACTTGGTTAACTCAATTTTAGTCTTGAGTCTGTATTTCCCTGCAATTTAAATTTTGTTGAGTCATAGTAGTGGCCTAGGTCTTCTCCAGGTTGGTGACATATTTTTCAAGTCAAGGTCCAGGGTGCCACATTTTCTCCCAGGCTCAAGTAAGTGGGCGCCACACTCCCAGCCACATGCCAGAATCCAAGGGGCGCCACATCTCCATCCAGTGTACTTTAGTCCCCACACCACAAGAAAGCAGGTTCCTTCTTTCATGCGCCACTTAAGGAGAAATCAATTTAGGATCCTCAATCCAAGGAGGCGCCCAAAATATTTCCATAAGAGCCAAGCTATGAAAAGAAAGGAGCAAAGCTTGGGGAGCAAGACTAGGAGGTGCCCAAATATTTCCAGATAAAACCAGGCATGGAAGGAAGAAAATTTTTCTTGAAGAGCAAGGCTAGGAGGCGCCACCTACTTACCATTTGGAGCCATCAATCAACACTAATGGAAGCTCTTGGCCAGCCACATGAGGAGGAATTGATTCTACAAACCTAATTTGAGGATCCATCCTATTAGTCCCACATGGGAAGATGTAAAACCCTGACCTCTTGTAAAGACCTATAAAATAAACCCCTCTTGTAAGTTTTAAACAACTGATGAATGAATTCAAATTTTGTGTGAGCAACTTTATGTTTCTCTCTTCCGTACTTGCATCCAGGTGTTGAGCTCCGTGAGGGAGTAAATTCGGGTTCCTTAGGAACCTTGAGGAGGTGTGAGATCTCCAACCCCAAAATCCTAGGTTAGCCACTTCACTTCCAAACCCTAGCCGCCCATCATCCTCTTCACTCCACCAAACCCTAGCCTACCCCATCTCTCACGGCCCCTCTCTCCAAGTAGAGACCGACCACCATCATCCAGGTCCAGTTCAGCTACTTCGAAGACAGAGCAAATCCCAGAGAAAGTCAGATCAGCATTCCAGGAGAATCAGGATTTCAGCAACATCAGCTTTCAAGTTCTTCTATCTGGTAAATCCTTCCTTGAGTATCTGGTTCCATAACTTATTCTTCTTCTTTCCCAGATCTTGAGTTCAGAAGAAGCCAACTCTACCAAAGGGCCAGTATTTGAGGATCCATTACGAAGATATCTGAATCCGGGGATCCAACAATCTGCTCAAGAGAGTCCTTCCACTAAACTCTGTGAAGATCACTGCCTGGTCTGTAACCCTTCTCTTCTCTTTACTTCTGTCCTGTTGAAAGTTCAGAGCGAAATCCTAAGTCTGGGAGTTTCTCAACCCCTAGCGATCTTTTACTTCTGAACTACTCTGATAACCTAGTTTCTTTAAATTGTGCGTTCAATTATTACATAGTTTCTTTCAATTTAGTTTAACTTTCCTTTGAGTCAAAGCCGACTTCTGAAAAAAAAAAAAAAAAAAAGAATTAGTCTTAATTTACTTCCGCATCGCATCATCTCTTCTTTTGTTCTGCATCAAAGATGGTACATGGAGAATGTGTGTAGATAGTCGAGCCATTAATAAGATAACAGTCAAGTATCATTTTCCTATTCCATGTTTGGATGGCATGTTAGACATGATGGCTGGAGCCACTATTTTCTTCAAGATTGACCTTAAGAGTGGCTATCATCAAGTAAGAATTAGACCTGGGGATGAATGGAAAATAACTTTCAAGACTAAGGATGGCCTGTATGAGTGGGTAGTGATGCCTTTTGGTCTTTCCAACGCACCAAGTACCTTTATGAGGATCATGACCCAAGTCTTAAGAACATTCATTAGAAAATTTGTTGTGGTCTATTTTGATGTCATTCTTATCTACAGTAGGACTAAGAAAGACTACCTGAACCATCTTAGACAAGTTTGCTAAGCCCTTAGACAAGATAGCCTCTATGCCAACCAAAGAAAGTGAATTCTTGATCCATAGAGTTATCTTTTTAGGATTTGTTATCATCTTTGAAGGAGTGTCTACTGACCCAGAGAAAGTCAAGTCCATAGTTGAATGGCCTATACCCACTAGTATACATGAAGTGCGTAGCTTCCATGGCCTTGCCACCTTCTATAGGAGATTTACTCTAGAATTTAGTTTGATTGTTGCACCCATTACTAACTGCATTAGGAAGGGAACCTTTGAATGGACCAAAGTCACCAATACAGTCTTCTTAGAAATCAAAGAGAAAATGATCCAAGCACCCATTTTGAGATTACCTGACTTTTCAAAGGTATTTGAGGTTGCTTATGATGCCTCTGGAGTAGGAATTGGAGGAGTCTTGAGTCAGGAAAATCACCCAGTGGCATTTTTCAGAGAAAAGTTAAATGAGGCAAAACTTAGGTATTTAACTTGTGATAAGGAAATATATGATGCCTTTGGAGTAAGAATTGGAGGAGTCTTGAGTCAGGAAAATAACCCAGTGTCATTTTTCAGAGAAAAGTTAAATGAGGCAAAACTTAGGTATTCAACTTATGATAAGGAATTATATGCGATAGTTCAAGCCTCAAGATATTTGAGACATTACCTATTACCGCAGGAGTTTGTCTTATATTTAGATCATGAAGCACTCCATTCCTTAACTCTCAAAAGAAGTTGAACCCTAGGCATAGAAAGTGGGTAGAATATATCCAAGCTTATACCTTTATCTTGAAACACCATGCTGGTATTGAAAATCGGGTCGCTGATGCCCATATTCGATGATCCATGCTTTTGACCTCGGTTAGTACTGAAGTTGTAGGGTTTGACATGCTGAAAAAGGAATATCCTAAGTATCCCGACTTTAGTGACATTTGTCAATCTCTTCACCAAGGACCATCTTGCTTGTATAGTGATTATACCCTTTATTGCCGCCTATACCATCATGGCCTATAGTTGGAGCCAACCTCGGATGCCAATCTCGTTACACGGGAGCCTGCACGCACACCTAGACCTGCAAAATAGTGGAGACCCGGGCTGGAGATCCCGGCGTGGGCACTCCGATGATCAAGTCAGTGATGATCTAGGAAAACAAATCCTTCCTTGTGGACCCCTTGCTCGGACTCCACACTTAGAGGAGGAGATTTTGTTCGAAATAGAGGGAATGGAGCTGGGGTAAGAGCAGCTGATGAGGACTTGAGCCTTGTGGTTGTGTTTGTCAAGACCCTTCCGATGAGTCTCCGGTAGCCCAAAGTGCTTAGTCTCGCTGTTGCTTTCCTGTGCGCTGCCTTCTCCCCCGCTTGCTCGAGTTAGACTTGCTTACCTTTTCTTGGGAACCCTCGGAGAGTCCTTTTTGCCCTGATCTCTCCCAATGGCTTACCTTAGGATCTTTCCCCTCTGCCGGTGCCGGAGGGTCAACGTTTGGCAGTGCTTCATGCCATGCACACAGGTGCCTTCCCTTATTCGTGATAAGGGTTTATGCTGCATACTTTGACTCTCCATCTTGTCACTTTTCTTCGAGAAATCTGGCAGTGCCTCGATCGGGGGGCAACCGTCCCCTGGATTTGAATCTTTCAGGATAGTTTCTTCTTCCAGGTGATGCAGATGGTTGGTCGAGAGTGTGGTGCTTTAGGCAGGGCACCTTTTCGTATCTGGTGTAAACAGCAGCAGGGGTGATCATGGCATCCTGGGAGGTGCTCCTCCGTGGTCCTTGGATGGTGGCCCGCTGCCCGAGGGAAGAGGCACCACGAGATTCGAATGAGAGCTCAACTTCGACCGAGGTAGGCTCAACCTCAAGGGAGCCACTCGGCGAAGGAGCTCGAAGAGAGTGGGAGCTCGACTTCGGTCGAGGTGGGCTCGACCTCGAGGGAGCCACCCAGCGAAGGAGCTCGAAGAGAGCGGGAGTTCGACTTTGATCAAGGTGGGCTCGACCCCGAGGGAGCCACCTGACAAAAGAGCTCGAAGAGAGCGGGAGCTCAACTTCGGTCAAGGTGGGCTCAACCCCGAGGGAGCCACTCGACGAAGGAGCTCGAAGAGAGCAGGAGCTCAATTTTGGCCAAGGTGGGCTCGACCTCGAGGGAGCCACCCAATGAAGGAGCTCGATGAGAGCGGAAACTCGACTTCAGTCGAGGTGGGCTCAACCCTAAGGGAGCCACCTGGCAAAGGAGCTCGAGGACAATAGCAGCTCGACTTTGGCCGAGGTGGGCTCGTCCCTGAGGGAGCCACCCGGCGAAGGAGCTCAAAGAGAGCAGGAGCTTGACTTTGGTCGAGGTGGGCTCAATCTCGAGGGAGCCACCTAGTGAAGGAGCTCGACTCTAGCCAAGGTGCCTCGACCTCCGGGGAGTCGCCTGGCGAAGGGTTTGACATGGCAGCACGCGGCATCGGGCCAGATCTGATAGGGACTCCATGTCAGCAATCTTGCCACATTATTTGCCCCCCACTCCCTAGTCCCGTTGGTGCATGGTGTCGGGACGAAGGGAGTAAATGCGGTGCTGACATGGAAAGGCAAAAATTAGGCACCATTAATACCATGATTGCCGGCGCCTCAAGGGGAGGACCTTGAGCCAATGCGGGGATGACACGTTAGCCAGTCCGAGGAAACATAATGACCGATGCAGGACCCGAAAAGATTTTTGGCGAACCGAAGCATCGTTCCTCGCTGATTTCGACACATGGCTATGATCCGATGGAGGCGGTTGCAAGGGGGTATGGTCGCTGCCTGGTCATTTCAAAAAGAGAGAAAACTTCCTAAGAACAACACTTCCTTCGAATCCTCTATGCCCGTCGATGAACCAGAGCCTTTCTCTTCTTCCCATCCAGGTGTTTTTGACTTTCAAAGCCACTAGGTTAGTCTTCCGCAGTCTTCCCCTATCCTTTGGTTTGGTAGAGCCCATCATCAGAGCCCCTTTAGACTTCAACTTCCTTCATTCTTCATCCTTCTTTGTTCCTCCCTGGTCTTTGCTAGGATGGCCCCTTCAGGCCATAGTTTTTGTCCTTTAAGCAATCCCGTGAGGTGTGGCCATCTCGACCGAGGACTCCCTCTTCTGATGAGGAGGAGGAGATCCTGCTCGAGGTTCGCAGGAACCTTCATCCCGGGATTGTGATACGGGGGCCTAAGGCCCGCCCTCCTCTTCCTTCTGTCCCCGAAGTTCTCCTCGAGCCATCCCACTCATCTGGTGCCAGCGAGGTCACCTCGATGATAACCGTGGAAGACCTTGCCATAATCTGGGAGGCATTCGATATCCCAAGCTTTGTCTGGCTCTCAGTCCCTCGATTGAGGGAGCGGGTCACCTCCAATGGCCTGGGCCAAATCACCCTCAAAGAGGAATCCCTCCAAGGGGCCTTTGACTCCCTTTCCATCCTTTCTTCCTCTCCATTCTAAGCAACTACCATCTTGTTCCTGCTCAGCTGATTCCAAACGTGGTTAGGACTATTTTTTATTTCATCATCCTTTGCCACTTCTATGGGATAGTGGCCCGTTTCTCCTTGTTCAGGACTTTCTTCATCCTGAAGCACCACCCGACCGAGGACAGGTGGTGGTTTATTTCTCCTTGCCCAAAAGGCATTAAGTTTGAGCTCCCCTCTTCCATCAAAGAATGGAAGAGTAAATATTTTTTTGCTTCCATCGAGGGGGTCGATTGGATTTGGAGCGACCCAGACCGAACCCCGAACCGGAACTCTACTGTTGAAGCGGTTGATCAAAAAATTTATGACCAGCTCCGCGCCGACCAAATCCCTTCCCTAGAAGTTCTGCTATCAGAGAAGAACCTCTTTGAATCTGGGGTTAGCCCAATCCAGGAGTTGGGTGAGTTCGGCCTGAACTTGATTCTCCTTTTCCCAGGTCTGTCCAGGCGCAAGGCTGACCTCAATTCTTTTCTTCTTGCAGGCATGAAACTTTCAATAGAGCATATAGTCCAGTGCGCCCAGAGGAGAGGCATGCCAAGGGGTCCAGGGAGTCTCCCTTGAAGAGGGCACGAAATGAGCCTAGCTAGAGGCCCGAGCCAGTCACAGCCTTCAGCCTAGGTAGAGGGGCAACTGAACAGGCACGCGATCCGCCAAGGCGACAGGCTTCGCCTCCGGCCCGGGATTCCATCATGGGTGCATAGGTTCGGCCTGCCATCGTCGCTGCCGCGCCCCCACCTCCTGAAGTCATCGAGGTTGAGGCGGGAGGAGATGAGAGGAGGGTACTACTGCAGACAGCACCGTCCGGTGTGGTAGCAAGTTTGACCAGGAGCTCGAAGACATCCTCGGCCACCCCTAAAGACATGATGGCAGCCCGGGCGAAGAAGAAGTCTGGCTCCCGGAGGGTGCCCTTTGAGGTTGCACTGAACTCCTCGGTAACTCAGGATCGGTCCTTGGCCAAGCGCATGATGGACTTCGCCATCCAATCATGCAACCGATGAGAAAGGGGAGGAAGGCCCTTGCCGAATGCTATTCTCGGCACCTTCCCCCATCTCTTCACAGTGAGGCTTCCTACCTACTTTCTTCTTCTCTTTTTTCTCCTTCTTTTTGTTGATGTCATCATTGTTGTAGCTTGGCATGGATCTTCTACTCATCCGTGATCACTACTTCCATTGGATCAAGAGGGAGAAGTTGAAGGAGCAAGAGCTGGCATCGACTGTGGCCGAGGCCAAGGAGAAGATGGCCAAGGCTCAGGAAGTTGAAAAGAAAAATAGAGAATTGATGGCCAAGGTAGCAAGCGCCGAGAGGTGCATTAAAGATCTCGAGGCATCCTTAGCCTAGGAAAAGGACCAGGTCAGGCACAGGTCTGAGGAGCTCAAGGTCGAGGCAGCCCATGCTGAGGAACTCATGGTCGAGGTGGCCCAGGCATTAGAGCAGACTGAGGATCTTCGAACCCAGCTCGAGGTCGTGTAGGCTCGGGCTGCAGTCACTGAATAAAAGGCCACGGGTTTGGTGGCTTTGATGGAGGCCGCTAAAAAAGAGGCTGTCGAGGTGGTCCCCAACTACAAGGCCTCAGAAGCTTATGTTGACGAAGTCGAGGAGGTGATCCTTGACTCTTTCTCCAAAGGCTTTGAACATTGCAAGTCCCGGGTTGCCCAGCTGTTCCTCGGGCTGAACCTGGATGGCCTTGTCTTCGTTATGGGGCTGGTTGAGGATCCTAGTGAGGTCGCAACCATAGCAGTGGAGGAGGAGCCCCCGCCGTCACAGAAGTAGCTCCCCCGGTGGCAGCCAGAGTGGATGCTGATGTGCCATAGCGCCGCCCTGGGAAGGGGCCGGTAGAATTGGAGCTCCTTCACTTCACTCGCAATCCTTCATTTTTTCTTTTCACTTCCATCTTCGGACCGCCCGGCCTATCGGGGGTCTTTGTATGATGTAATACTTTTGCACCTTAATGAAGAATCTCCTTTTTTAGTGGAGTCTCAATTCTCCTCTTCCTTTCCCTCTCTTCCTCTCCCCTTTTCTTTTTTCTTTTCTTCTCTTTTTTTCTCTCTCTTTTTTCTTTTTTTTTTTGGGCCGCCGAGGCACATGCTTTAGCTCTAATGCCATAGAATGGGGTGTTGAGTAGCTAGCTCTTCCTTGTAGAGCTCCAAATATGCGGGCGAAGAAGAGAGGGGTCTTTGGCTTTTAGCTTCTCCGCCATAACGAAGACGAGGTGGAGAGACTTCGTGCATCTCCTCCAGGTCGGTTGCATTCATGGGTCCTCCATGTCCCGAGCAGGGAACAGATGAATGCTCAACCTCGGGGGAGCCATCGAGGTGAAAGAACTCAAGGAATGGGGGTCCAACCTCATTGCAAAATTCACCCTCAATGGGAAACTCTACCCCAACGGGGAGCTCGACCTCATTTTTCAGCTTCGGAGAAGGGCTTCGAAAGTTTCTTGGCTCGAAGTGCTAGGTTTCAGGAGTTTTCAGGCTGGGAGTGCCGGGCTTCAGGAGTTTCCGGGCTTCAGGAGTTTCCGAATGTGCCCGGCTTCAGGAGTTTCTGGGCTTAAGGTGCCGAGCTTCAAGATTTTCCAGGATTAAAGTGTTGGGCTTTAGGAGTTTCTGAGCTTAAAGTGCCAGGCTTCAGGAGTTTTTGGGCTTAACGTGCCGGGCTTCAGGAGTTTCTGGGCTTAAGGTGCCGGGCTTCAGGAGTTTCCGGGCTTAAAGTGCCGGGCTTCAGGAGTTTCTGGACTTAAGGTGCCGGCTTCAGGAGTTTCCGGGCAGCAATATTCCTACAAGGCAAAGATGGTTTGCACTGAAAGGAATTCTATCATTAATGGGAGGAGATCTTACATCATTGGTAATACATCCTCAAGTTATCGACGTTCCAAGTCCATGGGAATCGGGTGCTACCGAGCTCAACGAGGTAGTATGATCCATGAGGGAGAGCTTCTACCACCTTATAAGGGCTCTCCCAGTTCAGGAAGAGCTTGCCGCACTCCCTAGGTTGAGAGGCTTCAGCACGCCGCAACACCAAGTCACCCGCTCAGAAGATCTTTGGCCTTACCCGCACGTTGTAGTATCGAGCTACCCGCTATTGGTAGGCTGCCATCTGGAGCTGAGCCTTATCTCTCATTTCCTCGAGGAGGTCCAAGTTTAGAAGAAGGTGAACTGGGTTTTCACCTGTATCATACTGCTCCACCCGCAGCATGGGCATGCCGAGCTCGATTGGGACAACGACTTCAGAGCCGAAGACTAGGTTGAAAGGCATCTCGTCCGTGGTCATTTTGGACATTATGTGGTAGGCCCAATGGATGCTGGAGAGTTCTTCTGCCCATCTACCCTTGGCCTGGTCCAATCTGGTTCGAAGTCCCAAGAGGATGGTCCAGTTGGTCACCTCAGCTTCACCATTCGTTTGGGGGTAGGCCACCGAGGTAAAGCGGTGGCAGATTCTGAGGTCGGCGCAGAACTCCTCAAACTCTCGGTTATCAAACTGTCATCCATTATCAGTGATGATGCTATGGAGGAGCCCAAAATGATAGATAATCGACTTCCAGAAGAATTGGCGGACCTTGGCCTCGGTGATCCATGCTAGTGGCTCTGCCTCCACCCTTTGGTGTAGTAGTCAATAGCCACTATCAGAAACTTGCGTTATCTGAACGTGGGAGGAAATGGATCGAGGATATCCATCCTCCACCGAGCAAAAGGCTAGGGGGCCGAGAGTTCGGAGAGTGGCACCATTGGTTGACATTATATGTGGCCATGGTGCTGGCAGCGATCGCACCTCTTCACGAAGTCGGCAGTGTCCGCCCTCATAGTCTCCCAGTAATATCCCTGACGAAGAGCCTTGTACGCTAGCATCCTACCCCCCACGTGGTTCTCGTAGAGGCCTTCGTGTATCTCTTGAAGCACAAAGGCTACCTCTGAGGGTCTCAAGCATTTCAAGAGTGGACAGGAATAGGACCTGTGGTAGAGCTGTCCATCCATTAAGATAAAGCACGCAACCTTCTTCTTGACTAGGGCGGCTTCCATGCGATCTTCCGATAGGGCACCATCGTTGATATACCTGATGTATCGATCCATCCAGCTGGACTCTGGTGTGACCTGCTGGGCCTCCCTAGGAGCTTCGTAGCTCGAAACTTCCAAGTATTCAATGTGGATGCACCCCAGCGATGAGTCCGATAGGGTTGCGAGCCTTGAGAGGGCATCGACGCGAGCATTCTCTCCATGGGGGATGTGGAAGATGCTGAAACGTCGAAAGCCTGCCATGCTCAAGCCTACTTATTCCAAGTACTTCATCATCTGGGGGTCCCTTGCCTCGAACTCTCTAGAGACCTGCCCGGTTACCAAATAGGAGTCGTTGAAGACCTTTAAGTTGGTTACACCCAGCTCGCGAGAGACTCTCAGTCCTGCGAGGAGTTTCTTGTACTCTGCCTAGTTGTTGGTTGCTGCAAACCGAAAGTGGAGCGCACATTCAGCCACGACCCCATCACCATTGGCGAGGATGAGGCCCACTCCGCTCCCTCTCGAGTTGGATGTGCCATCCACATGGAGGACCCAGATCTCCTCCTCGATTCCGGGCTCCATCTAGTGTTCCGAGAAGGTCTCCTCGGGCTCCTGGCTCATGCCCACACACTCGACCAGGAAGTCAGCTAGCACTTGGGCCTTCTGGAATGACCTCGATCGGTACGCGATGTCGAACTCGCTGAGCATCAGAGCCCACTTGGCCAGGAGCCCGAAGGTGTCGGGACGGCCAAGTATGGCCTTCAGTGGTTGGTCCATCATGATCGCGTAGGATGTGCTTGGAAGTATGGCCTGAGTCACTGAGCAGACATTATGAGAGCAAAGATCAACTTTTTAGAGTGGGTGTACCTAATCTCTGCATCTCGGAGGAGCTTGTTGGCATAGTACACCGACTTCTGGACTCCATCCCCATCTGTATGGACAAGGATCGAACTGATGGCCCCAGGGGTGACCACCAGGTACAACAAGAGTTCCTCTCCGTTCTAGGGTCTAAAGAGCAATGGTGGCGATGCCAGGAATTTCTTCGGCACCTTAAAGGCCTCCTTGCACTCCTCCATCCAGATGAAGTCATGCACCTTGCGTAGCACCTTGAAGAATGGTAAACAGTGATTAGCCGACCTCAAGATGGATCGGCTCAAGATGGCAATCTGGCCCGTTAGGCACTGGACCTGCTTCTTCGAGGTAGGGTGTTCCTGAAGGTGAAATTATTCAAGCATGCTGGGCAGAAAAAATGCATTTTAAAACTATTTTAAAACATGTACAGCGGAAGGCTTAGTAGATAGATCAACATAATCTATCGATCTGCCCGCAATAGGATCTAGTATAATAATCTAGCATGCAAGGAAACATCAATAGCAAGAAATAAACAAAGATATAAAAGTACCTTACCGTTATACCTCTGAAAATATAGTGAAAAGGAGGAAGGCCCTGAGCCATACACGTGTCTGGCCTCTATAGGTAATCCACACCAGGGCTCGACACTGATCAACTCCCTCGGAGTGCTAGCTTTTCGGGATCCTTCGGGCTGATCTTCTTCTTCTGAGAAGACAAGGAGGAGAGGTGGAACCCTTTCCAAGAAACTCTCTTCCTAAGACCTAGCTTGAATGCTAGGTTTCTCACACCCAATCCCAAGTCCTCACAAAACCCCTCTTATTCTTCTAATTCTTCTAACCAAAACCCATCTACAGCCTCTAAAATGACCTTCATTTATAGGGGCATCCATGAGAGAGAGAAAGAGAAAAGAGGAGTGATCGGGGGAGAAGGTCAAGGGCCATACCAAATGGGTCCAAGCCAAAGAAGGTAAGTATGACTATCATACCAAGAAAGCTTGGAGCCAAAATGTCCAAAAATCAAAATTCGAATTCAAAATTCAAAGTCGAAACATTCTAGAAATTCTTTCCAGAAAATCTGCTCATCATGCCAAGTGTTGACACTTGCAAAATGCCAAGTGTCGACACTTCCCAAGTGTCGACTCAAGCAAGTGTTGATACTTGAAACATGGTCAATCATATTGACCTCAGGTGATGGCAAACGATTCTCAATCATCGATCAGTCTTAAGATCAGATAGAAATTCCTATGATGTGTGACTCCATAGGTTCGAACACTAAGTCGGTAGTACTGGAATATTTTCAGTACTAGTCAAAGTCCTTATCTAGCAATGATACCCGATATATGGATAGGTCGAACATGCAGAGCACCTCACAAGAATCTCTGGTATATGGTTATCATATAATTCATCCCTTTGACCTCAAAATGCTCAGGATGACCTGGGGTTTGACTGCCAACCCTAATATGGTTTATCCAGATCATGTCTCAACTTTACAAGTTCTGTGACTCATCAAAAGAACTATCCTGGTCAAGGATTTGCTAAATTGAGACATTGTGAGTCATTCACTCCAAACTATTTGGAGGGGTCAATTCCATCTTGATCCACCATCGCTCCACAAGTACTTAACTGTACCCAGAAATCTTCAGTCACTAGATTAGAAATCCAGGTAGTTTGGCATCATAGTACAGTGAGTTGCTTGCAAGCTACCATGATGATCTCAGGTTCGAGGGATACATATATCCATATCCCTTCGCGAGCAATCCTTTGATAGAAGGGAGTTTCATAGATGGTCACGTTCAATGAGATGTCACACATTTCACTTGCATGTCACACCAGTATCTCCATACTCCTTGGTTAAGAGAACAACCAACAAATGTGACTACAACAACCTACACTTGATACATTATCATCGTATAACAATGTATCATTTGGTTGTGAACCAGTTTAAGAACTACTTGATTTATCCTCTCTATATCAAACAATGTAGTTCCAAGGACTCCATCATACAAGAGTTCATTTCAAGAAAATGCAAATATGATGAACAGCCAAAAAGAATAACTTTTATTCATTAAAAATTATATACAGTTACAAGATAGAATAACCATCTACAGCCTAGATGATTGGCTTTGGGACACAATTCCAAATAGTTCCATATCGATGATTACTTGGACCTTCTCAGGATTTGCTTCTATTCCCCTCTGGATGACCATAAAGCCAAGAAACTTTCCTACCGCCATGTCGAAAGCGCACTTCGTTGGATTCAATTTCATCTAGTGCAGGCGAAGGTTTTGGAAGGCTTCCGCCAGGTCGGTGATGTGGTCTGACTTCGGCTTGCTCATAACGAGTATGTCGTCTACATAGACTTGCACGTTCCAGCCGATCTGATCCTTAAAAACTTGATTAACCAGCCATTGGTATGTGGCTCCGGTGTTCTTCAGGCCGAAGGGCATCATCCGATAGTAGTACATCCCCTGATTTATGATGAAGGCAGTGCATTCCTTATCCTCTAGATACATCCGGATCTGATTATATCCGAAGAACGCATCTATGAAGGAGAGCAAGTGATGCCCTGAGGTGGCATCTACCAGCTGATCGATCTTTGGCAATGGGAAGCTATCCTTCGAGCAGGCCCGGTTGAGGTCGGTGCAATCCATGCAGATCCTCCATTTTTTGTTGTTCTTCTTAACCATAACCATGTTTACCAACCAGCTGGGGTACTGTACTTTATGGACGAAGCCAGCTGTGAGGAGTTTCTCCATCTCCTCATTGATCATCCGTTTCCTCTCCAGGGTGAAGCACCTCTTCTTCTGCCGGACAGGGCGGCACTTCAGATTGATGCTTAACTTATGGGTGATGATGTCGGGGAGAATCTCGGGCATGTCTGCACTATCCAGGCAAACATGTTCGTGTTCGCCTGGAGAAAGCTTAGCAAGCAGGTCCGCTCCTCTTCTTGTAGCTAGGTCCCAATTTGCACCATCTTCGCTGGGTCCGCCCCAAGCGGGAATGTCAGCAAATGCTCGATAGGGCCGCCCCTGGGGTCCTGCACCCTTTGGTCAAGGTCATCGATAGTGGGGTCTTCCTTGAAGCTCCTGGCCCCCAGGACAGCTTGAAGGCAATGCTGGATCGACTGAGGTGCCCCCCTCATTTCCCCTACGCCATAAGGAGTGGAAAATTGCACCAATAGTCGCTTGGTGGAAATGACTGTGTCGAGCAGATTAAGCTCGGGGTGGCCAAGGATCATGTTGTAGGCTGAAGGAAGCCTAATAATCATGAAGGTCATCATGATAGTGCTCTGTCAAGGTGGCATCCCGGTTATAATTGGGAAAGTTATTTTCCTTTCGACTCCCATGGAGTTCTCAGTAAAACCAACAAGGGGAGTGTGCACAGGCCTCAATTGAGCAAAGGATAGATTTATCCTAGAGAAAGCATCATAAAAAAGGACATCAGTCGAACTTTTACTATCGACCATAATCCGTTTTATAGGATGCCTGGCGATTATCATCTTGACGACCATGGCATCGTTGTTTATATTTTCGTCCCCAGATCCCCTCTCCATCATGAAGGGAAGTACATTTTCTAGACTCTCTCCTCCTTGGGTCTTGTTGGCAGCGTGCTCTGTTCCCCAACATATCATTTCCATGGGCTTCTCGGTGGGTCGATTGTTAACCGCAGGGACAGGGGGAAGAGCAGCAAGCGCCTAAGGTTCCGTCGAGGTCTTGCCCCCCATGAACTTCTCGAGGTAGCCCCTCCTTATCAGATCCATAATTTCTCTCTTGAGGTGGCGGCATTCCTCGATGTCGTGGCCGTGGTCATGGTGGAATTGGCAGTACTTCATCTTGTCACGACCATTAGATGGCCTCAGCAGGGGAGGTCGGCGCAGGTTGCACTCGTCCTTAATCTTCATGAGGATCTTCATCCTTGGGGCTAGGAGAAGCATGTATCTCTCTTCTGGGTTGGGGTCACTCTTTGGTTTTGACCCTTGACAGAAGTTCGGGGTGGTCGACCCGAGCTTCTACACCCCGGGCGTCTCCCCTGGAGGTTGCTTCTTCAGCAGCTTCCCGTCCAGCTCCCTCCTCGTACAGTCTGCATCCTTAGCATGGATGTACTTGTGAACATGGAGGAGGTTGGAGTACGTCTTCAGTGGCTTCTTGTCTAGGGAGTAGGTCAGGCGGGAAGTCCTGAGCCCCCTCTTTAGTGCCAGCATGGCAACCAGCTCATCCAGATTATAGATCTCCAGTGCAGCAACTTTGAAATGGGTCACATAGTCCCACAAAGGATCGTGATCCTGTTGCCTAATGAAGAAGAGGCTATCCGCTTTCTGAGGTACCTTTCGGCAGGCATTGAAGTGGGCTACGAACTTTCTTTCCAGCTGCGCGTAGGAGTCGATGCTTTCAGGCTCAAGACGGGCAAGCCAGACCTGAGCCACCATCCAGAGAGTGGCTAGAAAGGCGATGCATAGGAGGGCATCGGTCACCCTTTGGACTCTCATGAGAGCCTTGTAGCTCTCAAGGTGGTCCAGGGGGTCGGTGGTCCCGTCGTAGGGATCCACCTGCGGCATGCAGAACTGACTCGGAAGCAGCTTCTCTTGGATTTCTCGGAAGAAAGGGAAATGGGCATCGTAGCCCGCAGGCTCACGAGAAGAGTCCTGCAAATTTACAAACTAGCAGGATTGCTCCACTAGCTTGCTCTCCTACTCCTCCAAGTGCCTTTCAGCCATGTGCCTGATGGCCTCGTTGGTGGAGCCCTCTGTCGAGGCCGATGGAGGAGGTGAAGGTGACAATTGAGGGTGGTCGCGATGGGGGGTCTTGCCTCTACGGCCTCGGCGGTGCTTAACAATGACCTGCTCGAGGGTCGGATTCCGACTCTCCCGGTCGACCGACCCGGTCGACCATCTCTTCATTGGGGTTTGGTGGCTTCCCCAGGGATCTGTCGCGGCTTGCGAGAGAGACAACCTTTCATGGAAGGACCGCAAGCTATCGTGAGGTGCTGCGGCTTGGGCCACAGGAGTTCCTGGTTGTTGGTGGATGGCTAGGGACCGGTGTTAATGCTGCAGCTATCGTACCGTTGCAGTCAAGAGCTATATCTACTAGGCGAGCACCGCTAACTAGGCATCCATCGAAGGAAGTAGTGGTGGACTATGTGGGCCCCCACGGGAGGGGGGATCTCTCGCATGACTGGTGGAGACCTCCCGTGCTTGCATCATCACCATACTTCAAGTGGAGTCACACAAAAAGGAAAGAAAAGGGGGGCTCAAACTGTGTCCGGTCCCTCCTACCTGGTGCACCAATCTGTTGCCACCTACACCGTTGTGGCCTATAGCTGAAGCCGACCTCGGATGCCGACCTCATCGCACGGGAGCCTGCACGCATGCCCGGACCTGCAAAACAGAGGAGACCCGGGCTGGGAATCCCGAGGGAGCACTCCGACGATCAAGTCAGTGATGATCTAGAAAAATAGATCCTTCCTTGTGGGCCCCTTGCTTGGACTCCACAATCAGAGGAGGAGAGTTTATTTCAAATAGAGGGAATGGAGCTGGGGTAAGAGCAGCTGAGAAGGACTCGAGCCTTGTGGCTGTGTCCGTCAAGACCCTTCCGATGAGTCTCAGGTAGCCCAAAGCACTGAGTCTCATCGTTGCTCTCCTGTGCGCTGCCTTCTCCCCCACTTGCTCAAGTTAGACTTGCTTACCTTCTCTAGGGAATCCTCGAAGAGTCTTTTTTGCCCTGATCTCTCCCAACGGCTTGCCTTGGGATCTTCCCCCTCTGTCGATGCTGAAGGGTCAACGTTTGGTAGTGCTTCGTGCCATGCGCACAGGTGCCTTTCCTCATTCGTGATAAGGGATTATGCCGTATGCTCTAACTCTCCATCTGGTCACTCTTCTTCGAAAAATCTGGTAGTGCCTTAATCAGGGGGTAGCCGTCCCCTAGATTTGAATCTTCCAGGATAGTTTTCTCTTCTCGGTGGTACAGACGGTCAGTCGAGAGTGCGATGCTTTGGGCAGGGTGCCTTTTTCTATCTGGTGTAAATAGCAGTAGGGGTGATCATGGCATCTTGGGAGGTGCTCCTTCATGGTACTTGGGCAACGGCCTGCTGCCCGAGGGAAGTGGCGTCGTGGGATTCGAACGAGAGCTCAACTTTGGTCAAGGTGGGCTCGACCCCGAAGGAGCCACCTGGTGAAGGAGCTCGAAGAGAGTGGGAGCTCGACTTCGGTCGAGGTGGGCTCGACCTCGAGGGAGCCACCCAACGAAGGAGCTCAAAGAGAGCAGGAGCTCGACTTCGACCGAGGTGGGCTCGACCCCGAGGGAGCCACCCGATGAAGGAGCTCGAAGAGAGCGGGAGCTTGACTTCGGTCGAGGTGGGCTCGACCTCGGGGGATCCACCCGATGATGCAGAACAAAAGAGGAGATGATGTGATGCAGAAATAAATTAAGATTAATTCTTTTTTTATATATATATATTTTCAGAAATTGGCTTTGACTCAAAGGAAAGCTAAACTAAATTGAAAGAAACTAGGTAATAATTGAAAGCACAATTTAAAAGAAACTAGGTTATCAGAGTGGTTCAGAAGTAACGGATCGCTGGGGGTTGAGAAACTCCCAGACCTAGGGTTTCGCTCTAAACTTTCAATAGGACAGAAATAAAGAGAAGAGATGGGTTACCAACCAGACAGTGATCTTCACAAAGTTTGGTGGAAGAACTCTCTCGAGCAGATTGTTGGATCCTCGGATTCGGATATCTTCGTAATGGATCCTCCAATACTGGTCCTGTGGCTGAGTCGGCTTCTCCTGAACTCAAGATCTGGGAAAGAAGAAGAACAAGTGATGGAATCAGATACTCAAGGAAGGATTTACCAGATTGAAGAACTTGAAAGCTAATGTTGCTGAAATCCGGATTCTCCTAAAGGATGATCTGGCTCCCTCTGGAATTTGCTCTGAATCTGAAGTATCCGGAGTGGACCCGGATGCTGGTGGTCGGCCTTGACTTGGAGAGAGTGGCCGTGGGAGGTAAGGTAGGCTAGGGTTTGGTGGATTGAGGAGAATTATGGGCGGCTAGGGTTTTGGAGTGAAGTGGCTAACCTAGGGTTTTCGGGTTGGAGATCTCACACCTCCTCAAGGTTCCTGGGGAACCTGGATTTACTCCCTCATGGAGCTCAACACCTGGATGCAAGTGCGGAAGAGAGAAAACACAGAGTTTGCTCACACATAAATTGGATTCATTCATCAGATTGCTTTAAAATTTACAAGAGGGGTTTAATTTATAGGACTTTACAAGAGAGTAGGGTTTTACATCTTCCCATGTGGGACTAATGGGGAGAATCTTCAAATTAGGTTTGTAGGATCAATTCCCACACATATGGCCGGCCAAAAGGTTCCAAAAAGTTGATTGGAGGCTTTAAAAGGAAGGTAGGTGGCGCCTCCTAGCCTTGTTCTTCAAGAGAGAATTTCTTTCCTCCATGGCTCAACTCTTTTGGACTCCTCCTTTTCTTTCTCCCTAAGTCATGGTTCTTCCCATCTTTGCTTTGGGCGTTTTTGGCATGGAATGGGCGCCCCCTTGAAGTACTCTCCAAGAAGAGTTTCTTTCTTTTCATAGCTGGTTTTATTTGGAATTACTTGGGCGCCTCCTAGTCTTCCTCCCCAAGCTTTGCTCCTTTCTTTTCATAGCTTGGCTCTTATGGAAACTCTTTGGCCGCCCCCTTGAATTGTGGATCCCAGATTGTCTTCTCCTTAAGTGGCGCATGAGAGAAGGGAACTGCTATCTTGTGGTGTGGGGACCAGAGCATACTGGATGGAGATGTGACACCCCCTGGACTCAGGCGTGTGGCTGGGAGTGTGGCGCCCACTTGCTTGGCCTTGGGAGAAAATATGACACCCAGGTTGAAGTCCTAGACCACTACTGAGTCAACATGACTCAACAAAAATAAATTGCAGGGAATACAGACTCAAGCTAAAATTGAGTTGATCAAGTCAACCCTTATTACAAACCAGAAAATCCTAATTCTTCGGGCAAGGTCAATCAGAGATCCAGATGGAGCCCTGAAGTCTTCTTCTGAGTCTGGTGCCCGCACCAATTCTCCCGGGATGGGAGGAACTCGACCCTGTCGAGTATGGATCAAGTTGGCTCTGGTATCTCTCCAAGAGGTCTCGGTCCAATTCTTGTAATTCTTCTCGGGAGATCAGAATCTAGCCTTCCTTACCAGCAGACCAGGTATCTTTGGTACCTCGATTACGAGTAGAGATAACCTGATCATCCAGGATCTTTTCAATCTGCTCTTTCCTTACAGGCCAGTTTGTTGGTGGACACACAGGGTTGGGTTCACTCTCAAGAGCAGGATTAGGCTCAAAAGGCTCACTGGGAATCACAGCTGGCTCTCTATACTCTACTAGGTCTGTAAAGTTGAAAGTGGAGCTAATGCCTAGTTCTGAAGGCAACTCGAGCACATAGGCATTGGATCCTACTCTCTTTACCACTCTAAATGGTCCAGCTCCTCTAGCATGTAACTTTCTAACAGTTCCAGATGGAAACCGTTCAGGCCTTAACCTAATCATTACATAGTCTCCCTTATCAAAAGTTTTGACTCGTCTTTGAGAATCAGCCAACTTCTTATAAGTTTCATTACTTAAATTTATTTTGGCATGAATTTCTTTATGAAAGTCTTTTATATGCTGTGCAAAAACTTTGGCAGACTCGGAGACTCGTGTGTGGATTGGTAAAGGAGCTAGGTCAAGAGGTGTGTGAGGTTTGTAACCATGCACAATTTCAAATGGACTCTTACCTGTAGACCTATTGACCGAGTCATTGTATGCAAATTCAGCTCTAGGTAAGTACAAATCCCAGTTCCTAATGTTTTCACCAACAAGACACCTTAACAGATTGCCTAAACTACGGTTCACTACTTCGGTTTGGCCATCAGTCTAGGGATGATAGGCAGTTGAAAACTTAAGTTTTGTCCCTAACTTATGCCAAAGGGTTTTCCAGAAATAGCTGGTGAATCGGACATCCCTATCTGAAATAATGGTCTTAGGTAGGCCATGGAGTCGAACTATCTCATTAAAGAACAGGGTGGCTACCTTAGACGCGTTAAATATTTGGGAACAAGGCAAGAAATGGGCCATCTTGAAAAATCGGTCGACTACAACACAGATAGAGTCATGCCTCCTCTGGGTCTTAGGCAAACCTAACACAAAGTCCATGCTCACATCTTGCCAAGGACGATCTGGGACAGGGAGTGGGGTATAAAGGCCAGTGTTCTGTTTTCGCTGTTTGGCAACAGCGCAGGTCCGACACCTAGCCACAATGTGTGCTACATCTCTTTTTAAGCTAGGCCAAAAAAAGTGGTCTTCAATAGCTAGGGTGGTCTTGTCTTTTTCGAAATGGCCAGCTAAACCTCCAGCATGAATTTCCCAAATCAAAAATTCCCTAAGAGAAGTTCTAGGGATGCAAAGCCTATTCTTAAAGAACAGAAAGCCATCTAAAAGGGTATAATCCTTATGATCACTAGATGGTCCTTGAGTTAGATCCTGGTACACAGTCTTAAAATCCGGACACGACTCATATTCCTCTTTGATCTGCTCAAACCTTATGACTTCAGCCCTAACAGAATTCAATAACAAAGATTGACGACTAAGGGCATCAGCTACCTTATTTTCAGACCCAGCCTATATTTTAAAATAAAAGTATAGGACTGGATATACTCTACCCACTTAGCATGCCTAGGGTTAAGCTTCTTCTGGGAATTCAAGAATCTAAGAGCCTCATGGTCCGAAAACAGCACAAATTCTTGCGGTAGCAAATAATGTCTCCAGTAACGCAAAGCTTGCACTACCGCATAAAATTCCTTATCATAGGTAGAATACCTAAGCTTAGCATCATTAAGTTTTTCACTAAAGAATGCTACGGGATGGTTCTCTTGGCTTAGGACTCCACCTATGCCTACTCCTGAAGCATCACAGGCAACCTCAAATACCTTTGAAAAGTCGGGTAACCTCAAAATGGGTGCCTGGGTCATCCTATCCTTAAGATCTAGGAAGGCTTTATGGGCTGCTTTAGTCCACTAGAATTCTCCCTTCCTAATACAGTCTGTGATAGGAGCAACTACAGTACTAAACCCCTTGATGAATCTCCTATAGAAGGTAGCCAAGCCGTGGAAACTTCTGACTTCATGCACACTGGTCGGCTCTGGCCATTCTACTATGGACCTAATCTTTTCTGGATCGACAGCCACGCCGTCAGGGGTTACTACAAACCCAAGGAAGATAATTCTACTGGTCATGAATTCACATTTTTTGAGATTACCGTAGAGACTATCATTCCTCAAAACTTGGCAGACTTGTCTAAGGTGGCCTAGGTGATCTGCAGGGATCTTACTATAGATCAGGATGTCATCAAAATAGACCACTACAAACTTCCCTATGAAAGCTCTAAGTATCTGGGTCATAATCCTCATGAAAGTACTAGGGGCATTGGACAACCCAAATGGCATAACAACCCATTCATAAAGGCCTTCCTTAATTTTGAAAGTGGTTTTCCATTCATCCCCTGGTCTAATCCTAACCTGATGATAGCCGCTCTTGAGATCAATTTTAGAAAAAACCATTGCACCGGCCATCATATCTAGCATGTCATCTAGTTTAGGGATGGGAAACCTATACTTGATTAAGATTTTGTTGATGGCACGACTATCAACACACATTCTCTACGTGCCATCCTTCTTTGGGATCAGAAGTGCAGGGACTGCACAAGGGCTAAGACTCTCTCTAATGAACCCCTTCCTCAACAATTCTCCAACCTGCTTTTGCAGTTCCTTATGCTCAGATGGATTCATCCTATAATGGGGCAAGTTGGGTAAAGTAGCTCCTGGGGCTAAATCTATGGAATGCTGGATATCCCTAAGAGGTGGAAGGTGGTCTGGCAGATCCTTGGGAAAAACATCCTCAAATTCTTCTAACAAAGGTTTAACTTCCTGAGGAGGCTCTGAGGGTGTAGGAGTCCTAAGTTCCTTAGCAGTCAACATCCAAATAGGTGAACCACTATGAATTTCTTGTTCTAGATCCTTAGCACTAATTAGGTTCACCCCAGTCTTCATCTCTCTGACCTTATTGCGTCCTTTAGCTACCTTGTCCTTAGGAGGGACTGAATGGATTGTGATTTTCTTCCCATTAAAGCTAAAGACATAGGTATTGGATTTTCCTAAGAGGGTGGCATCATGATCATATAACCAAGGTCTTCCAAGAATTATACTGCTCACCCCCATGGGCAAGACATCACACCAAATCTTCTCTTGATAGGATTGCATTGGATTTGGACCTGACATCTAGACTGGATGGGTATAGATGTAGAGTCTACCCAAGAAACCTTATAGGGGTTGGGGTGGGGGACTGGGGTTAAGCCTAACATTTTGACAGTGCTAGCAGAAATGGCATTCACACAGCTCCCACTATCTATGATGATTTTACATACCTTATCCCCTAGTTTAAGGAAAGTCTGTAGGATGTTAGTCCTACGCCAATCTTCCTGAACTCTATTCTGGGATAGGATGCATCTCACAACCCCTAATTGGTTAGACTCTGTGGATTCCTCCTCTCCTTCATACTCATCGACCAAATTCATTCCGGCCTCATAAACTTCTTCTTCAAACTCTTCATTGGGCCCGGAATTCTCTTCTTCTCCTTCTTCTATGTAAAGGGATCTACGAGGGCACTGGCTAGAAACATGACCTACCTTATGGCACTTAAAACAAGCTATGGCTGTGTACTGGTTGGAGATATGACCGGGCTTCTGGCACTTAAAACAGATGATACTAGGGGTTCTCTGGGTGTCAGGTGCCTTACCTTTGTCCATGGGCCTAGGGGTGGGAATATCCTGATTAGGCTTGCTAGGGGTAACTTGGCTAGGTCCATTTCTTGGGATTGGGGCACTAACCCTAGAAGGTATAGGTCCTCTCTGAAACTTCTCAGTGTTCAGTGCAATCTGATAGGCTTGGTCTAGGTCAGTAACCTCTCTCAGAAACAACTCCCTCTTTATGTCCTCCCTAAGTCCAGCCCTAAACCTAGACAAAGTGACCTCATGGGCTTCACTCACATCACATCTCATCAGGTATTCATCAAAGGTGGTTATGTAGTCTGATACAGATCGGTTCCCTTGTTTCAAAGTCTGCCATTGGTCTAACAGATTCTGCTGGTATGAAAGGTAGGTACTTATCTCTAAGCTTCTCTTTCATACCCTGCCAAGTGGTTATGGGCTCAACGTTTCATCTTCTAGTGGTTAGCTCAATGTTCCCCCAATATAACCTAGCTTGACGTACCAACTTCATCTTGGCAAACTTGAACTTCCTTTTCTCAGACATGGCATACCACTCAAAGTACTGGTCCATCTCACCCTCCCAATTAGAATACACCTTAGGGTTTAAGCTACCATCAAAAGTGAGTGCATCTAATTTGATGTTCCGAATGAACCTATCATCCCTATCTTCAGGCTCCGGGTCAGGCCTCCTATGATTAGGTTCAGGATCTCTGTATAAAGGTCTTCTAGGCTCCTGGTGTGAGTGAGGTTGAGGCATATTAAAATTTGGGTCAGGAGTCCAATTCTGATTCCTAGGTTCCTCAAGTACTTGGATTCGATCCCTAAGCTGGGTAAAATTCTCATTCATATCCTGACTTAATTTGTTCATACTTTCAGTAAGAGCTCTAACCATGGCCTCTAAATCAGGTTGGGTTTGACCAGGTTGGTAGGGTACTCCATTCCGGGTAGACATGATGATGCAAGCAAACACACAAAATGAGACTCAACTGAAATGACTACGGGCTAACTAGACCTAGAGCCCAAAATAGATGCCCAATCAGAGTGGCAAGCTAGCCTGTAGTAACTCGGGACTCAGCCAGGCAGGTGTAAGGGGAGTGATAGGTCCCTAAATGCCAATCCTAGACACCAATCAGTGATTGGCCAGGTAGACGGACCAGCACACAAGCCCTTCAGGAAAGAATCCCTGAACCACCATTCTAGACACTGAGTACAAAGCACACACAGAGTAACTATACAAACTGACTCAACACTAGCCTTGACCCGACTTGTTGATGTCCTAGCCCACTAGGGCAAATTAAGTCTAATAAATTTGAAAATTAGGCTTAGGATCGAATGAGTGGGTGGTGGTTTTGGGCTAAGGAGAGGTTATCAACTCCTCCCTTTATCTTAGATGCTCAAATGCCCTTAAGATGAATTAGGAGATGATCACTCAAAAAATTGAGTTGCAGAAACACAGAAACAGAGTTGCAGTAATTTAACTCTCAGAAATTTCATGGAAACCAATAAATCACAGAAAAATTATGTAAAATAGAATCAATTATACTGGTTCCAGCAAAATAAAAATCACATAATTTGGAGTTCCTGCAATGATAAACAATTCTGCAACAGAGTAGTTACAGACTGAAAATAGAGTGCTTCCCCCGTTTACAATTCCTGCTACGAAGTTGTAACCCAGCGGATCCCCTACATGCCCTAGGAACACCCCGTGGAATGGGAAGAGGAGGCTTGCACCTCGCTTCGTTCCTAGGACCGGACGTCCTGGGGAGTCTACTTCGAGCAGACAAAGTAAAAAAGAGAGACACTCAAAACATGCAAGCAAGTCAGAAATCCTAGATAGGGCTCTGATACCAAAAATGATGCAGAACAAAAGAAGAGATGATGCGATGCGGAAATAAATTAAGATTAATTCTTTTTTTTTATATATATTTTCAGAAATTGGCTTTGACTCAAAGGAAAGCTAAACTAAATTGAAAGAAACTAGGTAATAATTGAAAGCACAATTTAAAAGAAACTAGGTTATCAGAGTGGTTCAGAAGTATTTGATCGCTGGGGGTTGAGAAACTCCCAGACCTAGGGTTTCGCTCTGAACTTTCAACATGACAGAAATAAAGAGAAGAGATGGGTTACCAACCAGACAGTGATCTTCACAAAGTTTTGTGGAAGAACTCTCTCGAGCAGATTATTGGATCCTCGAATTCGGATATCTTCACAATGGATCCTCCAATACTGGTCCTGTGGCTGAGTCGGCTTCTCCTGAACTCAAGATCTGGAAAAGAAGAAGAACAAGTGATGGAATCAGATACTCAAGGAAGGATTTACCAGATTGAAGAACTTGAAAGCTGATGTTGCTGAAATCCGGATTCTCCTAAAGTATGATCTGGCTCCCTCTGGAATTTGCTCTGAATCTGAAGTATCCGGACTGGACCCGGATGCTGGTGGTCGGCCTTGACTTGGAGAGAGTGGCTGTGGGAGGTGGGGTAGGCTAGGGTTTGGTGGATTGAGAAGAATTATGGGCGGCTAGGGTTTTGGAGTGAAGTGGCTAACCTAGGGTTTTCGGGTTGGAGATCTCACACCTCCTCAAGGTTCCTGGGGAACCTGGATTTACTCCCTCATGGAGATCAACACCTGGATGCAAGTGCGGAAGAGAGAAAACACAGAGTTTGCACACACATAAATTGGATTCATTCATCAGATTGCTTTAAAATTTACAAGAGGGGTTTAATTTATAGGACTTTACAAGAGAGTAGGGTTTTACATCTTCCCATGTGGGACTAATGGGGGGAATCTTCAAATTAGGTTTGTAGGATCAATTCCCGACATATATGGCCGGCCAAAAGGTTCCAAAAAAGTTGATTGGAGGCTTTAAAAGGAAGGTAGGTGGCGCCTCCTAGCCTTGTTCTTCAAGAGAGAATTTCTTTCCTTCCATGGCTCAACTCTTTTGGACTCCTCCTTTTCTTTCTCCCTAAGTCATGGTTCTTCCATCTTTGCTTTGGGCATTTTTGGCATGGAATGGGCGCCCCCTTGAAGTACTCTCCAAGAAGAGTTTCTTTCTTTTCATAGCTGGTTTTATTTGGAATTACTTGGGCGCCTCCTAGTCTTCCTCCCCAAGCTTTGCTCCTTTCTTTTCATAGCTTGGCTCTTATGGAAACTCTTTGGCCGCCCCCTTGAATTGTGGATCCCAGATTGTCTTCTCCTTAAGTGGCGCATGAGAGAAGGGACCTGCTATCTTGTGGTGTGGGGACCAGAGCATACTGGATGGAGATGTGGCGCCCCCTGGACTCAGGCGTGTGGCTGGGAGTGTGGCGCCCACTTGCTTGGCCTTGGGAGAAAATGTGACACCCAGGTTGAAGTCCTAGACCACTACTGAGTCAACATGACTCAACAAAAATAAATTGCAGGGAATACAAACTCAAGCTAAAATTGAGTTGATCAAGTCAACCCTTATTACAAACCAGAAAACCCTAATTCTTCGAGCAAGGTCAATCAGAGATCCAGATGGAGCCCTGAAGTCTTCTTCTGAGTCTGGTGCCCGCACCACTCGACGAAGAAGCTTGAAGAGAGCAGGAGCTCGACTTCGATTGAGGTAGGCTCGACCTCGAGGGAGCCACCCAGCGAAGGAGCTCGATGAGAGCAGGAGCTCGACTTCGACCGAGGTGGGCTCAACCCTGAGGGAGCCACCCAACGAAGGAGCTTGAGAAGAGCGGGAGCTCAACTTCGGCTGAGGTGGGCACGACCCCCAGGGAGCCACCCTGCGAAGGAGCTTAAAGAGAGCGGGAGCTCGACTTCAGACGAGGTGGGCTCGACCTCGAGGGAGCCACCCAGCGAAGGAGCTCGACTCTAGCCAGGGCACCTCGACCTCCAGGGAGTCGCCTGGCGAAGGGTTTGACATGGCAGCACACGACATTGGGCCGGATTTGACAGGACCTCCATGTCAGCGATCTTGCCACATCACCCTTCATGATGGATTCCTTTTCAAGGAAAATAACTTGTGTATCCCTCGAACATCTATTAGAGAATTCCTAGTATAGGAAATTCATGTTGGAGGTTTAGTTGGCCATTTTGGTAGAAACAAGACCATTTTAGCTATAGAAGACCAATTCTTTTGGCCTGGCCTAAAAAGGAATGTAGCCCAAGTTGTGGCCCTATGTCAAACATGTATTGTTGCCAAAAAGAAAAGCAGAACATTGGCCTATACACCCCTCTACCAGTCCCTGATTGCCCATGGCAGGATCTTAATATGGACATTGTATTAGGGTTACCAAAGACCATATGGAAACATGATTCTATCTATGTATGGTTGATCAATTTTCTAAGATGGCACATTTCATACCTTGTTCCTGGACTTACGATGCTTCGAGAGTAGCTAGGATGCATGGGTTATCCAAAACCATTATGTCAGATAGAGATATTAGGTTCACTAGCTATTTCTGGAAAACCCTTTGGCATATGCTAGAAACCAAACTCAAATTCTCTACTACCTACCATCCTCAAACTGATGGCCAGACTGAAGTTATCAATCAAAGTCTAGGAAACCTATTAAGATGCCTAGTCGATAATAGCATGAAAATTGGGATGTATTATTACCTCGTGCTGAATTTGCTTATAACAGCTCAATCAATAGGTCCACTGGAAAAAGTCCATTTAAGATTGTCCATGGTTACAAGCCCATAAACCTCATTCCTTTACCCATGCATGTACAAATTTCTGAGACTGCAGAGTCATATGCCTAGCATATTAAAGATTTACATTAGAAAATCAGTAAGAAAATTCAATTGAGTAATGAAACTTATAGGCATAAGGCAAATTCACGTAAGAGAGTCAAAGAGTTCATTGAGGGAGACTATGTCATGATAAGGCTTAGACCTTAACGATTTTTACCAGGAACCATAAAAAGTTGCATGCCCCCGATGCAGGTCCGTTTAAAATAATAAAGAAAATTGGACCTAATGCGTATATGCTTGAGTTACTATCTAATTTAGGTATCAGCTCGACCTTCAATATTTCAGACCTAGTAGAGTATAAGGAGCCAATAATGATACCTAGTGAGCTTTTTGGGCTTGAGCCTATTTTTGAGAGTGAGCCTATCCCTGAATGTCCACTAGCCACTTTACTAGAACAACGAGATAGGATTGAGTGTATTCTAGATGACCAGGCTATTACTACCCGGAATAAAGGTCACCAATGCTACTTTGTTTGTTGGCAAGATCGACCGAAATCCGAGGACTCGTGGATCACTCGAGAGGATCTGCAAAGAGTCAACTCAGATCTACTAGAACATTACCAAAGTCAAGTTAACCCATACTCACAGGATCAAGTTCTTCCTACCCCAGGAGAGTTGGTGCGGGAACCAGGATACGAAAGAGGCTCCAAGCAAATCGGGTTAATCTAAGCTCCAATGGATTACAAGTGAATAAACTAGATTCCAATTTTGTCTTCAACTTTTTTTTTAATTTCAGCATGAGTCCTGTAATTAGAGTCGAATCCATTCCAATTTTAATTTCAATTTAGTTTTGTTAGGCTCAATTTAGTCTTGTTGGGATTAATTTGATTTTGTAAATAGTTGGGTTTTGTAACTGATAAGTTGGGTTCAAGTTGGGTTCAAAATGGATAAGATCAAACCATGAAGCATCAAGATGGGATGGAGCATACCACCCCAACCACCTTGCCAAGTTGGAGCGCCACCTTACCATGCCAAGATGGGAAGCCACCTCATCTCCTACGCTACATCATGATGCCACATCACCTCCATTTAGGCATCCAAGAGTTTTGAACTTGAATTCAAGTTGTAACTCCCCTACTTATCTTTCCACTCTTCATGCATAAATCCAACTTATCCCTCCACTCTTCACTCCACTCTTTAAGCTTATAATTTGAATTCAAAAGGGCTAGGAAAGTTTATAAATACCCCTAATCCTCTTGTAATCAAGCATGTTATGTTATGAATGAAATTTTAAGTTTTTTTTCCTCCATTGCAATCTTTTGCTTTGCTACTCCATGAGGGAGAATGGTGTGAGGCCCAACCATTGTTCTAGCTCCAAGAAGTCTCCACCAACCAGCTCTTCCAACATCCAAGAAATTACCATCAAGCCTTTTCCTTCCTTTCCTATCTTCATTGTTCTTGCTTTGTTTATTCCCAACCCTTCCATGCCCACTCATGTTTTTTGTTTTGCAGGATCCCTCAAGTGCTTTCAGTTAAGGATGGTATCATCTTTGCCTCTAAACCAGTAGCAAAATGTTTTTACATTCGAGGAAGAGATAGCCTTTTCATCCAGTCATCAATCTTCGAGTGTTGAAGAGTAATCCCATTACAAGGAATTCCTGAGTTCATTGTTGGTACAAAATCCCTTTCTTCCTTCTAAGGTTTGAAATATTGAATAGAGTTTTGTCATAATCAGATGATTTCTTAATCAAGAAGGTCCATTTTCTTTACTTGCATGTGATTTGCACTGCGGGATACCAACTATCTCTTTATTAATCTTCTTTAGTACACTTAATCAATCCTTTATGGCTGAATCTTGCTATTATGGTTAGGGTTATTGCTTAACTTTAATTACTCAATCTCTTTAAGTAAAATTTTTCATCACCATCCCGCACCAAAAGTATTCCCCACGGAAATACACCAATGGTAACATGAGTAACATCATTAACACGAGGTCACATCTAATAGGAGAATAGGTGATAGTTGCTCACACCCCTTCACGAGATATTGTATCCAACTAAGAACATCAACACATGATTAACAGTAGATAATCTGATAGAACAAAGATTCACAAAGGTAGCAAGTTATTATAAATAAAAGAAAACAAAAAACCTCATTATCAGAATCGTAATGAAAACCATAGTTATTACTATCATCTATTCTTCTTGACAAATATATACTTGCATAAAACCATGTAGGGTGGGGGAAGGAGACAAAACCTAAGCCCTAGAATCAATCAAACCACAAATGAATTAAACACATTTATGAGACAAAAATATAGAATAGGAAAATGAGAATTACCTTCAATGAAGTGGTTGAGGATGCAGATGCTGGAGCTAAAAAGCATTTTGTGGATGGAGAAGATACGACAGTTGTCACTCTCAATCAAGCTGAGCCACTACAAACCCCATTTATGGAGCCTAATCAGAAAACTTCTAAGAATAGTACAGATCATGCACCATACCAAAAATAGAAAAAAACTAAATTATAGGTACCTAGGTCATGCAATCAAGAATTTTACCTGCATCTTGAAGATGAAGGAGCCCGATCAGAAACTACTGAGAATGATGAGGTGTGCAGAGGAGAGGATCCATGTTGGGGAGGGCGATCAAAAGAAAAAAAACCCTCGTGGATTTGCCAAGGATCGATGGCTTTAGTAATGGACTTGGGAGAATGGGAGGAGAAGAACAGGCGAAGATCACAAGTTAGGGATTTTATTATGGAAATAGAGGAAGTCCGATGACACTTTAAAGCATCATAATTTATCGATGCTTTAAAGTATTACCAACATTGTTGATGCTTTTAAGCATCATTATTTAATGATGCTTTCTAAAAGCATTAGCAGATGTGCTACATCGCCGACACTTTATTTATCGATGCTTATCTACCGATACATTTAAAAAGTATCGTTATCTATCAATGCCTTTTAAAACATCAATAAGCATGTGCTACTTTCTGATGCTTTACTCTAGCATTGAGAAAAATAAGTTGGCTTTTACTCCTTTTCCTATAATGATAATAACTTCCTTTGGATAAGCGTTATATACCATTACCAAAAAATATCCCTCTCATGATAAAAAATTTCATAGACTGACATAAATAAACTACTTTGATAATAAATATTTATGCTAACCCATAAAATTATCCATACATAAAATTAAATGCCCAATAAATACAAAATAGTATACTTTAACCACATGTATACCAAAAAGTTCATGTCTAAAATAGGATACTTAATAACATGCACCCAACTGATTATATTATAGCATAACATTATATTCCAACTGCCACTTCTATCAACAATAATTATTATTAACTATAAAATATCTTCGGGCAAGAATTATAAATAATAAGTATTACAATTAATTTAATCATAAATCTAAATATAATAATCAATGCCAAAGTATGCATTACATAAATATATATATATAACTTTTTATAATTAATAATAATATGAAATATCTAAGCAAGAACGGTAATCATGACATGAACATATAATTTATATTTAAATTATGATCCATCATATTAGTTATACTTTCAGTAGTTTAACCAACTATGATTATAAAAATCTAAAATTATTCTCATTTTTGGATGTAGAACTTTCTGTCTTTATACAATTCAAGTTAGTCAACTTATAATTATTAACTTTTACATCTAATTACAATCACCTTTGGATCAACTATAAAGATACATCTTTATGTAATTTTAAAATATAATGAGAGAGAAAATAATTAACCCTTAATGACCTGGTTACTTAAGATCCATAAAGTACTCCGGATCATTTGGGACTACATAAAAAACACATATGAACAATACAATAGTAAGCAAATTATATATAAATAATTTATAAATATTTTAATATTTTAATATAAATGAAAAACTTAACCAAAATATTCTTCAAAATATCACGAGTCTAATGGTTCAAAAATTGCTCAAAATAGATGAAAAATAAATAAGATATAGTGATTTGATTAAAAATTTAATAATGGAAGACTGAAATGTAAATAACAGACATTAATGAAGCTTTTCTATAAAAGAACTCCTTTAAAAAGTAAAATCTATTAAAAATAGTAGGGACCTAAATATAATTTAACTTTATACAGGCTAAATCACAAAAAACTTTCTTAACCCAAAATAAATCTGATTCAATATAATTGGGTTTAATCAACTTATAACATGGCCTAACTAATTAATGGATTGGATTTTAAATGCGTTGAAATCCTAACCCAAACCTAAACCTACTAATCCCATTCTTCTTCCTCCCAAGATCATAACCATGCTCCCGAACCTCAATTAATGGAATCTCTAAGCTTGGCATCTCCCCTGCCGGTAGGTCACCGACCAAACCAAACCTCCAGTGGCCATCTCCTGACCATCGGTGGCTTAAAGAGAGATGGGTACGGGACCAAAACGATGAAAAGGAGAGATGGCAAACCAATACTTCTCCTACCAAATCAAAGCCACTGGTCGTTGTCAATCTGCCATGATCACGCCTGTCATGGCCTCGCTACTGGCCTCTGTCACTCTTGGTGGGGAGATCAAGGAGATCCAATAGTGGATCTCCTCTTTCTGTCAAGTCTAAGAGAGAGGACCGACAACCACTGGCCATTAACCCCAAGTAGTGGCCCAAGGATTTCTCCCCGGCCTTCCATTGCTCAATTATTAGTGATATAGGAAAAGGGTCTTAGACAAATAGGACCGGCAACCCCGATGGGCTCTCTTTTCTTCCATTTTTTTTGATCTTGGAAGATCAACGAGGAAGGTTGCGGGCGACCGACGTACCGGTTGCCCACCCGAATGGCCACAGCCTCCCCTGACGACTGCCAGATCCATCGGATGAAAGGAGAAGGGCACCATAGAGGGAACTGATGGCCCTAATTTTTTTATTAATCTTCCATCCATTCCCATGAAACTAATTTTAAAAAAATAATTAGATCATGCATAGCCTTCTGATATTATATGTAAGAAAGTTTTTATACCAAAATACTATGCATTATTGTTAGAATACCAAAATAATAATTTAAAATTAGAGGATACCTATTTATGCTATTAGAATATCTTAGAATACATACATGTATATTTTAGGATTAGATTTTCCTCTACATAAATCCTTTGCTTGAATGATGGCTATTAATGGGATAAGTATCAAAATTAGGATTTTAGAATAGAAACCTAGTTTATTTATAAGCAAATCTTAATAGGTCCTTCCATCATGGATTCAAATTGGGTTAAGATCTATACCATACCATCTCAACCATACCAATCAATATAAGGTGCATATAGTCCAAATATAAGGATCACTAATAATATTGGACTTTTAAACATGTCCATCAACCTAGATCATATTATCAATCCATTTTTAATAAAACAAAATAAATAAAAATAATAATTAATAGTAGTCTATAATTAGAAAAACTGTTATAGCCATATGTGATGTTTTAAGGGTTGAGCTAGTTAGTGGAGGTTGCATGCTTTGTGATGGTCAAACTAGGGATGGCAATGGGCTAGGTTTAGGCCGAGTGCATAACTATCCAAACCCAAATCTGAATATTCAATAAGCTACCTAAACCCAGCCCAAACACTATCGGGACTGGATTTTTTTTATCCAAACCCATCTCAATCGGGTATTGGATAATTCAGGTTTACTCGGCTCAAACCCAATTGAATCATATTAAATATTTTTTTATTTTTATAAATTTTAAAATTATCTACCATTTTATTAATTATACATACATTAAACAAATAAAATTTAACTATATTTTTAGTTCAATACTGATTTGAGAGGAGGAAGAGCTGTCGAAGAGGAAGAGGAGAGCTGGAGATTAATCGAGATTTACTGATTACAAATTACAATTTACAATTCTCTTATTTATGAAAAATAATGATTAGGGTAAAGGGTTTAAATATTTTAAAATTTAATGACTAATAATTAATAATTAATAAAATATAATTAATAAAATATATATTAATTATATATATTTAAATATTAAAATAATTTGGGCTGGGTTCGGGTCAGGTGTATATCTACCCCATCCTGGTCCAAATCTAAAATTAAGCATTCAGGTTTTATCCAACCCGGTCCAAACTCAGTCAAAACATTTACTACCCGGCCCAATTGGGTCGGGCCGGGTCGGGTACTCATAGATTTGGATTTTGTTGCCATCCCTAGGTTTAACTAAAATTATCGCACCTTTTTTTAACGGTGTCCATTTAGAGGGTCCTTAAAGAATGTTAGAAATTGAAAGATATCCTTCATCATTCTATTCATAGGTGGAAGGTTTGCGACCAACTGGTAATGGCTAAACATCGGCAAATTTGGAGAGAAGGAAATGATAGGCTATTCCTCTAGACTAACTCCATTATAGCTAAGATTGTCAACCTTTTCACTTCTTGAATGCTTATGCTCCACTAACACTACAAGAAAATCTAGTTTTAGCAACCGATTTTTTGGTTGCTAATAATTAAAAATGGGTTGCAAAAATCTAGGTTGCAAAAATTTGTGACCAATTTTTTATGGTTACAAAATTTAGCAACCGATTTTGATGTATTTATAAATTTTTTTAAATAAAAAAATTGGTTGCAAAATCGGTTGGTAAGAAATAAATTTATTTTTAAATATTTTTAAAAAAAATTAAAAAAATAAAAAATTGGTTGCAAAATCAGTTGTAAAAAAATTAATTTTTTTTAAAAAACAATCAGTTGCAAAAAAATAAAATTTTGAAAAAAAAATAAAAAATCGGTTGCAAAAAAAATAATTTCTAAAAAAAATAAAGAATCGGTTGCAAAAAAATTAATTCCTGAAAAAAAATTGGTTGCAAAATCGGTTGCAAAAAAATAAAATTCTGGAAAAAAAATAAAAAATTGGTTGCAAAAAAATTAATTTCTAAAAAAAATCTGCTATAAAATCGGTTACAAAAAAATTAATTTTTGAAAAAAAATAAAAAATTGGTTGCAAAATTGATTTCCAAAAAAAATTAATTTGTAAAAAAAATAAAAAATTGGTTGCAAAATCGGTTGCAAAAAAATTAATTTATGCAAAAAAAAATGAAAAAAAAAAAATCAGTTGTAAAATTGATTGCGAAAAAATTAAATTCTGAAAAAAAATAAAAAATCGGTTGCAAAATTGGTTGCAAAAAAATAAAATTTGAAAAAAATAGAAAATCAGTTGCAAAATCGGTTGCTAAAAAATAAAAATTTTAAAAAAAATTAAAATCAATTGCAAAATTGGTTGCAAAAAAATAAAAATCTGAAAAAAAAAATTAAAAATCGGTTGCAAAATCGGTTGCTAAAATATAAAAAAATTAAAAAAATTATAATCGGTTGCTAAAATTGAATAATTAAAAAAATTTATGTAAAACTGATTTATTTTTTCCTGAATTTTATAAATTTGCCACAGGCAGCTGAACTTATAAAGCATCCATTAGGCACAATGTCAACATATAAAGCATCCAGTAGGAACAAGAGATAAGCAAAGGCCATATAAAGCAGTCATTTTCCAAAGGCCATATAAGGCAGCCAATTTTGCACACATAAAATGGTAGTACTTTGCTAAAAATGTCATATAATTGAGAAAAACATACATAAAAAGAAGGGGGGAAAACATAAATAGTTTAGGATACAAACATTTGAAGTTTGGAAAAACATAAAAGATGAGCAACAATACCATAGAACTGAGCATTAACCCAAGCCAAGCACCACTAATTCCAAGAGCTTTTCTCAACCTTCTGTTGAGTGTGAGAAGAGCATCGTGAGAGTGATGGCATCCTTGAAGGCTAGCAAACCTGTTGGGCTCCCAGCACAGCCCAAGGTTGGCGAGACTACACCCAAGGATCCAGCATCCAAGCCGGCATAGCCCAAGTTCTTTTATGTTTGTATCCTAAACTCTTATGGTTGGATGTATGTTTGGATGTTCAGCTAGGCCTACCGAAATAAATGTATTGATGATTACCAATACATAGAACTGAGTATTAAGCTAGTTTCCTAATAAGTTCCAATGAAATGAGCAACAATACCATCAACACAAAAAAAATTGCACATACAAAAAAAAATTATTGACATTTCCTTCCAAAATATATAATTACCAAATGCTGGCAGACAACAAGAAATGGAATGGCATGCAAAGATATATAAAGACAATATCATTGTGGGATGTCAAAATGAGGCACCTTTGTATAACAATTGAGAATTTCGACTCCCACCAAACTTTGAAACTCTTGAGGAAGCAATCTGCTGAGCAGGGCACTAATCAACTATCATGAATCAGAATACATGAATGACACTTGAAATATCATATACCCCTCCCAAATATAACCAGAAATTGAACATGTTTGTTCCAGTAACCTTTGTTATTTTTGGTTGTGTTATGGTAAAGTAGTAACCATACTTTACAAGGTATTTTCACAGTCAAAAACTATGAGATCAGAGAATAAATATACATGGAAAAAGCAATTCTTTATAAACCTCTATTATAAGTGCATGAAATAAGATAAATATTGGAAAATAAAGTTACCTGCTTCCGCATTTGCACAACACCATGTTTCTTCTCATTCAAGACTTGCAACTTCTTCTCCAACTCTCTTTTCCACATATTATAATTTGTATATCATCCGAAAGTACAAGAATACCATATTTACACATGGGTTTAAGTGGAATTGAATACCGGGTTCAAATGAAGCTAAAACAGCCAAAAAATATTATAAGTCATAACTTCAACACTGTAATTAATCCCCATATATAATGAAAAACAAGAAGATTTAGAGGCTCAGGATTGCCTATTTTTATACATTGAGAAGGGTCTAAGGCAGCAAATGATTGCTTGCAATAATAGCAAGCCATCCAAATTTGCAACACCATTTAGATCTATGCAAAATGGTCCGATCTAGCATACACTTTCAGCACTTGAAGCATCACGAAGATACCAAGGCAACTCATCACAGCCTCTAACCGCAGATAACAAGAGGAGGCAATCCATGCAGAAGTACAATAAAACAACAAAAAGAAAGCAAAACCGTCAAACAATAACATTCAAAGGCTCAGGATTGCCTATTTTTATACATTGAGAAGGATCTAAGGTAGCAAATGGTTGCTTGCAATAATAGCAAGCCATCCAAATTTGCAACACCATTTAGATCCATGCAAAATGGTCCAATCCCGCATACACTTTCAGCACTTCAAGCATCACGAAGATACCAAGGCAACTCATCCAGCCTCTAACCGCAGGTAACAAAAGACAATCCATGAAAATGCATAATAAAACAACAAAAATAGAACAAAACTATCAAACAATAAGATTCAGAGGCTCAAGATTGCCTCTTTTTGTACATTGAGAAGGGTCTAAGGCAGCAAATGATTGCTTGAAATAATAGCAAGCCATCCAAATTTGCAACACCGTTTAGATCTAGGCAAAATGATCCGATCCAGCATACAGTTTCAGCAGTTGAAACATAAAGAAGATACCAAGGCAACTCATCACAGCCTCTAACTGTAGATAACAAGAGGAGGCAATCCATAAAAATGCATAATAAAATAACAAAAATATAACAAAAGTGTCAAACATGAAGAGGTGCAGTTCATAATACAAAGCTAAACAAATAACAGTAAGAAGAAGTGCAGTTCATAATATAAAGTAAAACAAATAAGAGTAATAGGTGCTGCAAGGTAATATGAATAATGTGCTAATGCTCCTATTCCTCCTCATCCTCGTCCTCCTTATCGTTATCCTCCTCCTCCTCACCTCGCTGTGATCCTTGTGCATGATACATTTGAAAATGATCCATTCCAGTTCTTTGCGAAGGATTAACACTAAAAGGAGTTGCTGAAGGCTGAAAATTTATGTTGGCTAATATCTCCTGCAACAGTCATTCATTGTGTTCAACCCACCTCCGCATTTCATCCCTTTCTTGCTCGGCAACTTGTACCCGAGCATTGACTTTGGTTTCAACATGCTCCGTACTTGCTCCTGGAATTCTTTACTATTCAACCATTGTATGGGGAATGAAGATTGTCCTGAAAATTTTGACATTTCTGTCAATGCAGTGGACTCTAATCCTAGCCCATACACCCTTCCTTTCTTCTTTCCACCAACAGTATAAATCCATACATCCAATTCTGATGGTGGAGTTTGCTGCTCGCTAGAATCAGCATTGCTTTGAGTTTGTGCCTCTTCCATGTTATGTTTAAATTTAGACTGAAATATTTAATTCAATTAGTTTAAAAAAAAAGTAGAATAAATTAAAATTTTAACTTATGCAAATATGCTCTGATCTCCTGTCAACCCAAGTCTTATCCTTCCTTTGATGGGTATGAATAAATAACTCAGATGGAGAAGGCACAGTATCAGTCTTCGAAGTCTGTATTTCGAAGAACAAGATATTTTATTAATATCAATTGTAAATATATTAAAGATTTCAGTTGGTATTGCTTACCAAATTGTATCTGTGCTGGGATGTAGTGATAGAGCCACACGTATGACGTGAAGGACCAAAATCGTCGCTATCAGAAGCCTTATTTACTTTTGCTTTTTCTGACTTCTCCTGATATTGGGCGGTGCGCCAGTGCTCACACAATCTATTCCACAAAAGGTCTCCTAGCCATGGCGGTCTCTCCATAGCTCTTCTAACATTAGCAAGGAGATTTTTTAGTCGGCCGCACCACGTCTTTCAAAATTACGATGTGCCCATATTTCATCCGGTGGCTAAAACTGATATCTCCTCTATTATGAATTCAACAACCGGTTAAATGATAATAAAAATATAAAAAAATAACTTACATCTATCTAAGCAAAATTACTTGCCTTAAACTTATCAAACCACATATCCTTTACATCGTGCGGTATTTTTTTCCATGATACCCATGACTCATCAAAATGGCTCCTCAATATGTCTGCAATGGCATTGGCAGCTGGATAAGATGGTAAAAACCTACAAATTATAAGTAAATCAATCAACAAATCTGATACAACCCACAAATATTTCAACATCGGATATAAGGCTAAAATTTAATATTACTATTATCCCTCTCCATCAATGATCAATACAGCCCTGCCATCGGTGGTCTGTGAGCCTCGTGCATCGTGAGAACTTCTAGGCTCAGGATTAATTAGCACTGCATGAGGAGATGATGAAGGAACAGCACCGGTGGATGAATGAGGAGATGATGAATGAATAGTGGCTGATCCTAACCGAGGAGATGATGAATGGACTGTAAAAGATGTAGCATAAGCAAGGGATGGTATATTATACATGATAGAGTCTGGAGCATGTATAAGAGGTCCTTAGTATAATGGAGGTGAAAATGTGGTTCCTGGTGAACATAGCACAGTAGTAGTATGTGGGGGACTAATCAGTGGAGACACAGGAATAGTGAAAAATGCAGGTGGGATAGCGGATGATGAGAATGGGATAGTAACGGAAAGACGATGCCTCCTACCACGACCCCTACCAAATGATGTAAAAGTGTTTCCGGATTGATCTGCCATCTACAAACAAATATAAAGAATTTAAGTCAACTTCATGAATAATATGATAAAGTAGTTAAATAAAGATCGTATATACAGAATTAGGGGTCTGCTTATATGATTACTATTCATCATCAGAAGAACTTCCATGTTGGTCATGCTCGGTGTCATCCTCTTGGCTAGAATCAAAATCGTCATACTCTTCTTCATCTTCATCATTTATGTTCAAATTCATATCGACGATTCTATCAACTTTTTCAAAAAATACAGTCATTGTCGACCAAATTTTCAACTGTATTATCATGCGGTACACTATTCACATGAGATATTATATCCTCTTGGTAAGCAACTTCAATTGTACATCGATCATCCACAGTACGTCTCAATCTAGTCATAATTACAACCCATCAATGTTTCTTGTCCCTTAACTTTTCATGATATGGTAGATAGTATACCTGAATCACTTTTTGTGCAACTATAAAGGGATCGTATCTTGGATACCTTCTATTGTGCTGGATCTCAATGATCCCATAATCCTTAAGCACTTTCATGCCACGATTCAATACCGTATCAAACCATTCACAATTAAATAACACTACCTATTTCATTGGGTGGCCAGGATATTCTAATTGAATTATTTCCTTAATTATGCCGAAGTAATAATTATGATCTGTGGCTTGTTCTGAACCTTTGACGCACACTCCACTATTAATTATTTTTTTATAGCAACTCCATTCATCTGTGTGAAACTTATAATGGTTGACAAAATATATCTACCATGTAAGAACCTTTCTTTTTGGACCCCATGCCAAATCATGAAAATATTGAAGACTTAAACCAATATGGAAAGTCAGATGCAATCCTAGAATCAATTTCTGTGGTGCTTATATTTGGTGTCAAAAGTCGTAATTGCTCGCTAAAAATTCTAAAACCAAGATTTTTTCAGAGTTAGTATTTCAATAATCAATATAGGGATTGAATAATTATGCATCACTAATTATTTAAGCTTACTCGATAAATGGTTGTACCTCTTCACAGTTGAGCAATATATGTAAATGCGCAGCAGCTAATTCCCTGTCATTCAGATATCGACTTTGACATTTTCTAGAAGATCAGCTAGATTTATTAAATATTGACAAAGTATGTTCACGTGTCATATCCTGATCCACAACATCATTTCTTCCAATTATATTTCTTGATGACTGCACATGTAGTTCAAAATAATATGAATAAAAAGAAGTTGTCTCTTGACACAAATATACTTTGCATATGGATCCTTCAACACGAGCTTTGTTCTTGATCATACATTTTATTTTGTTAAGGAACCTACATCATTCAAGCATTAAAATATGGTACACGTTACGTATATGATATATATTTATTGCAGAAGAATAGGTTTGTTGAATTGAACTTAGTAATATTTACCTCTCAAACGGGGATATCCAATGATATTGAACGGACCACCAACTATTGCTTCATATGGTGAATGAATAGGTAAGTACTCCATTGAGTCAAAAAAACTGGATGGAAAAATCCATCCCAATTTGTATATAATCAAAGCAATATTCTCTTCCATTTACAACAAGTCATTGATCCGTAACATTGTTGAGCACAAATCCTTAAAAAACCTACTTAGCTTCGCTATAGGCTTCCATACATGATCCGGTAGAGCAATAAATGCAACTGGCAACAAACACTCAAAGAAGGCATGGCTGTCATGACTTTTCATTCCAATTAATTTTTTCTCATTCATATTAACACATCTGCTTAAGTTAGATGCATAACCATCAGGCATTTTTAATTCCTTCATCTATTTAAATACACCTCTTTTCTGCTATAGGTTTAAAGAATATGTTGCTTTTGGTTTCAATAAATTTTTGTTAGCCAACTCTTGCAACTCAAGTTCTCTACGCTTGCAGTATTCCTTTAGATCCATTCGTGCTTTGACGTTGTCTTTGATTTTGCCTTTGATATCCATTACAGTGTTAAAAACATTATCAAATACATTTTTTTCAATGTGCATCACATCCAGATTGTGTCTGATCAAATTAGTTTTTCAATATGGTAAATTCCAAAATATGCTCTGTTTTAACCAATTATGTGTAACCCCATATCCTTCAACTTTGCATGAACCTTGCTCGATTACATTTAGAATGGAAGATACAGCTTCCCATATTTCTTCTCCAGTCAACCTTCATGAAGGTTGATCTTTTTCAATCCGGTTTTTGTAGAATGCATTCTTATTTCTTCTTTAAACATATCAATAAGCAGAAATTGTCGATGGTAATCAAACCAAGAATTCTTTTGACCATGTTTTAAAGTGAATGCCTTTGATCGGTTCATACAATACGGACACGCCAATTTTCCAGCTGTACTCCATCCGGACAGCATTCCATATGCAGGAAAGTCATTGATGGTCCATATCAATGCAGCCCTCATCATAAAATTTTGCTTTCTTGGGATATCATATATTAGGACACCCTCCTTCCACAAATATTTCAACACATCTATCAAAGGTTGTAGATACACATCTATTATGCTCTTTGGATTATGTGGACCCGGAATAATTATTGTCAAGAGCATATAAGGAATGATCATGCACAATTCTGATGGCAGATTGTAGGGAGTAACAATTACTGGCCAGCAAAAATATGGGGCTAATAACTGACTGTAAGGAGTAAAACCATCAGTACATAGCCCTAACCTGACATTGTGTGGTTCAGCTGCAAAATCAGGATAGCGTCAGTCAAAATGTTTCCAGGCTTCTCCATCTGATGGATGACACAATAACCCTGGCTTACGCCTGTTCTCATAATGCCATGTCATATGTGGTGCAGAACTCATTGAAACATACATTCTTTTTAATCTAGGAATTAGAGTAAATAATGCATTCTCTTCATCGGTACCTCTTTATGTTTACTGTCTACATGGGACCGAGGTTTATATCTAACAGCCCCCCAGAATTTGCATTGCTTATCTTCAGATTGTTCACCATAATACAGCATGTAACCATTAATACAATAATCTATCTTCTCAGCAGTAAGTCCAAGTTTGGACACCAACTTTTTTGTCTTATAAAAATCCTGAGGTATGGTATTATTGGTTGGAAGTATCTCTTTCATAAGACCCACTATTACCTTCAGATTTGATGCTAAGCAACCATACAGCTACTGATAACTCAGAATGATCTGTACATCCTGGCCATAATGGTTTTTGGATTGAATGCAACAAGTCATAGAATTTTTGATCATCCAAATTCGGTGTCTCCTCTTCATTAGATGAATGGTCAGGTACGTACTCTGTTCCAAAGGTATCGAATATCATGCGTCCATATGTGTTCTGTGGATCATTATCCATTGGTGCAAAAGCAGGATCATTTGCATGCAAATCAGGTACCCCACCCACACGAGAATCACTCTCTCCATGAGATGTCCAATACGAGTAATTAGGTACAAATCCTATTTTGTAAAAATGAAGAATCACTTCATCAGTAGTTAAGTACCTTTGATTTTTGCACTTGCAACAAAGGGCATCTGAATTTTTCTTCACTTTGAAAGTTAGGTTGCTGACATGCAAAGAGTACAAAATCTTCCACGCCTTTTAAAACTCTTCGGTATATCCCTTTCGACCCAGTAAAAGTCTATTATACATCCAACTATGAAGTTGAAAGATATCCATATTCTGTACCATATCAAAACATGATGATATAGAAAATTATCTTTTCTTGTAAATTGCATCATGAAATCAGTTCAAATCATCATTGGAATTAGTTCAACAATAGCAAAAAGTTGAAAACAATCAAATCATCATGAAATCTTCATCGAAAAATAACACAAGCAAATCTGAATGTGGAACAATAAGTTGCAAAAAATACACTAATATAAGAGGACTAGTAAATTGCATCCAAACACTAAAATTCCTACATGCCATGGATATACAGATTAACCAATTCATGAGAAAAAAGGACATGCTATAATTATGCATACAGTATTGTAGAATTGTTAACAACCAGTGATTTGAGATAGCAGAGAAAAATGAAGGTCAAGACATTAAGATATAAAGTGTAAAGTGTAACACATGCAAGTTTTTAATCAGACTGAATCTGATCATGAACAAATAAACTTTAAAAACTAAGCTCCTAGGTGAAAACAAGATACTGGAAAGCATTTTCTAATAAGCATCACACAAAGATACTGGAAACCATGTACAGATTTTTAGAGAAGATTTGAATACCTAGTCTCTAGATGCTTCCTCCATCCACTGGTTCTGATATTTTTGAAGTGCGATTGAAAGAATTCTTCGAAGTTCAGCAGACAAATCAATAGAAAATAAACTTTGGATATCTTCACCTGTGGCTCATAGGCTCATTTACCTAAAATAACAACCTAGCCTGAGTCAAATAAAAACTTAGCACCAAAACATGCACCATGACCCATTCAGCATATACGTTTTCAAGTTAACAAGTATTTAAACTGCCAACTGGAAAACAAGATCAAGCCATGTGTATATGTGTGTTGTCCATAAAAATAAAAGTGCAAGTATTAATCTACTAAAAAATAATATGTGTATTCATTGAAAATAGAGTTATAGAGTTATAGAAAAAAAAAATAATAGATTGAGAATGCACATATTATTTGGTATTAAAATAATGACTATTAGAGCAGAAAATAATAGCATTAACATATCCACTTTAAAACCATTATAACAGTACTTATAATATTATAATGGTCATTATTTTAAATCATACATGCACTGCCTATCAAGCCATAAAAAAAAAAAAATTATTTCTAGAATAAGACATTATATTCTACAATAGCCATCATAGAATTCTTAGAATTTAAAGTGCATTTGCAAACTCCTCATAGCTTGAGTCTCCATCTTTGCATGCTTGAAATACAAAATATGCATGGACTAAACAATTAATAGCTATAACATATAAATGAATAACATCAGCAGGGATGGAGACCGACACAGATACACAACACACCCATGCCCATTCCCATGCCCACACCACCTACACACCAAGTGTGATAGAGTTCATATGTCGCACTGTTCATTACAAGGGTTGGAAAGTATAGTGTGAAAAGGAGGACTTACCCCATGATGGGAGATAGAGATCTTAATTTGATGGAGTGAAAAGTACAGCAGATGGCAGCACTAATAGCTATAACATTCAATACTAGTAGTTGTGCTCAAAATCAACTGAAGAAGAACAAGGAGAGCAAAAATAAAACCAAGATCAAGCCAAAATAAAACCAAGAATAGGGAGGTGGCGTTGGCCGTCAGGTGGAGGGCCAGAGGTGACGTTGGCCATTAGGGGGGAGGCTCAGCCGTAGGGGGGAGGGCCGGAGGCGGCGTTGGCCGTCGGGGGAGAGGCATCGCCCGTCGGGAGGAGGGTCGGAGGCGGCGTTGGCCGTCGAGGGGGGAGGCCTTGGCCGTCGGGGGAAGGCCGGAGGCGGCGTTGGCCGTCGGGGGCGAGGCATCGCCCGTCAGGAGGAGGGCCGGAGGCCGGAGCTGGCGTTGGCCATCGGGGGGGAGGGCCGGAGCCGACGTTGGCCGTCGGGGGGGAGGCCGGAGCCGGCGTTGGCCGTCAGGGGGAGGCCGGAGCCGGCGTTGGCCGTCGGGGGGAGGCATCGCCCATCGGGAGGAGGGTCGGAGGCAGCGTTGGCCGTCGAGGGGGGAGGCCTCGGCCATTGGGAGGAGGGCCAAAGGCGGTGTTGGCCGTCAGGGGGGAGGCCTTGGCCGTCGGGGGAAGGCCGGAGGCAGCGTTGGCCGTCGGGGGCGAGGCGTCACCCGTCGGGAGGAGGGCCAGAGGCGGCGTTGGCCGTCGAGGGGGAGGGCCGGAGCCGGCGTTGGCCGTCGGGGGGGAGGCGTCGGTCGTCGGGGGGAGCGCTGGAGGGGAAGGGTAGCTAGGGCACCCGATTCGAAGGAGGCTGGATGGCTGGAAGGGAGAAGGGACAAGGTAGCTAGGGCACCCGAACGAGAGGAGGGTTTTCTAATAAACCCTTAATCAATTTTATCGATTCGATCTATATCCTACGCCCCATATTTATTTGTAAAAAAAATTAAAAATCAATTTTTTGCAACCGATTTTTCGGTTGCAAAATTCAAATTAAATTTTGCAACCGAAAAATCGGTTGCAAAAGTTTTTTAAAAAAATAAAAAAAATTTATAATTATCATTTTTTTTGCAACCGATTTTTTGGTTGCAAAATTCAAAAATATTAAAATTAATTTTAAATTAAATTTTGCAACCGAAAAATTGGTTGCAAAATTTTTTTAAAAAATTTAAAAAATTTTATAATTATCATTTTTTTTGCAACCGATTTTTCGGTTGCAAAATTAAAAAATATTAAAATTAATTTTAAATTAAATTTTGCAACCGAAAAATTGGTTGCAAAATTTTTAAAAAAAATTTAAAAAATTTTATAATTATCATTTTTTTTGCAACCGATTTTTCGGTTGCAAAACTCAAAAATAATAAAATTAGTTTTAAATTAAATTTTGCAAACGAAAATTCGGTTGCAAAATTTTAAAAAAAACTAAATTTTTTTTTTAATTACCATTTTTTGCAACCGATTTTTCGGTTGCAAAATTTTATTTAAAATTAATTTTAATTTGTTTATAATTTTGCAACCGAAAATTTGGTTGCAAAGTTTTTAAAAAAGTTTTAAAAATATTTTTAAATGAATTTCAGTTTTGGTTACAAAATCGGTTGCAAAATGAGAATTTTGCAACTGAATTTGCAACCGATTTAAATCGGTTACTAAATTATTCAAAAAAAATCGGTTGCAAAATCGGTTACAAATATAACCAAAAAAATCGGTTGTAAAATCGATCACAAATATAACCAAAAAAATCGGTTGCTAAAACTGTATTTTCTTGTAAGGAAAACCAGGAAGACACACAAGGAGTTTGTGACCAATCTTTGTAATCTAAATCTTCGCAAGCCTACCTAACTGGCCTTCCATTTGTAACGACTTAAATTAATTCTTTGAATAAATTTGGGCGGGGACTATGCTTTCCTACTAATTCCATGGAAAAAAGAGTTGGTAACCAAACCAGTAGCATATTGGTAGATTAATTAAGATAAGGGAAGAAGGTACTTTGCTTCATTCCCATATCCTGCACTTTCGCTGTGGAAGCAAAATACGAGGAAGAACTGCACATGGCCAGAACAAAGTTCCATGTACTTGAGCTCACGATATCCTAAAGGAAAGTATAACTCGAGCTTTTGCCTTCTTTGAATCATGGTCGTCTAGCTCTCACCGATAAACTTTAAGTTTTCCCATGGCTTTCCAGCTAGACTTCAGCTAAATATATAGTTATGATATTTTGTTCTTTATTCTTTTTCTGTCATGGATTGCATGTGTTGATTTAACAAACTTTAAGATACATAGCTTAATCCATCATTTATGTTCCGTGTGTGTGTGTGTGTGTGTGAGAGAGAGAGAGAGAGAGCAACGGGAAGTTACATGCTCACAAAAAAAAAAAAAAAAAAAAAAATCCAGCCAGCCAAATTGCCCAAATAAAACATTGCATAATGCTTAAGCTAAATCTATAGTACCAGAAACCCATCAGATGAGACAGCCAAAATAACGAGGTGCATGCCATCAATTAGCTGCTTATGTTTTCATTTTTTATTCCTTAAATAAACAAGGGAATCTAAATCATCAACAGGTGGGGAGAGAGTTTACCAAAACCGGGGGGGGCGCGGGAGGGGAGAGAGAATCTATTAGATGTATCCACGGGATTTCGAAACAAATCTTTTACTCTCCTAGCAGATGACCTAACCCAAGTTTACTAAGTTCACAGCACATTGATGTGATTTGGGTTTGTCCGATATGCAGCGGGAGAATTAAAGATGGATGTTGTCGACCGAAACGATTGATAGTGTGTTAAAAGGTGGAGGCCATGCAACACAAGACACGTGGCAAAGTGTAGCTGTAATAGATTTTGTCATGTCCTGTTGCGAAACAAGAGGGAAGGAAGGCCGAGTTGTGGTCCAAGAGCTAATTATATATTAGTCTTATTGGACTGCTTATTGGGACATGGATGTATATGTTTCATGGAGTGGTTAGATGGCATGTTCAAGCCAACAGCAATTACTTGTGCCTGCTTTGTATCCAACCGAAATAGGCATATTTCAGTAGTTCAATGCTGAACAGCGACTATTTGAGAGAAAAATGCATGCAACTTGAAGCATAACTTAACAATATATTTGACTACTGCAGAAGTTAAGCTGCATTTAATCTGACAGGCTCATGAAACCCTCGTCTAATTGCAGAAATTTTCTAATTTGGGAATGGATAATAGACCGGAATGGTGGTGCATGGTTCGATATTCTACGACTAGTTAACTTTGGGAAGTATTATTGCCACATAAAAAATAGCAAGATGCATGCTTTCTCGTTCATTGTCCAAACCAAACTTTAGAATGTCATACATCTCTTTTAAAATTTCTACAAATTAGCTGTAGAATTCTCCATAACCAAGGCTAATAAAAGGGAAAAGCTTTTGCAAAAAAAAAAAAAAACGTAGTGCTGTAAAACTTTAAATTTAAGTTTTGGGGATTCAAATTTACGTGAAGACTTTCTTGGCAGCGCCTACTATTTTAGTGACTTTGGTGAAGCTGGAGATAGAGGCATCTGGGCTTAGTTGGATGCTAAATTATTTATTTATTAGATTTATAAATGATCCATATCATTGGCTCAAGAATCTTGCACATATTTTGTTAGATATGTGTCTTATTGGCACAGCTCAAGATTGCATTGCTGTCTTGCATTTACAGACAAACGTGGGAAAATGGATCTCTATTTAATTCTCTATCTCAACTCCTTGGCAGATCATTGTTGTGGTAAATATAGCAGAGATCTTTCCAAGCTTAGAAGGTGGTTAGGAGAAATAATTTCATCACTTGCCAAATTAAAATTCATATCCGTCCGCTAAAATATCACATTATAATCTCTTCATACAGTCGCTCTTAGAATTTTATACCTCATCACAAATCAGCAGGAGGTACCGCCAGAAAAGTAGATTAATTGCATACAAAAAGCTGCTTGAAGAATATTAATTAAAGAATTGGTGAGAAAGAGTGCCGGTCACCCAGAGACAAGAGCCAACATTATTAGTACCTCTCAGGAGACTTGATTCACATATGTACAGGCTCTTGATATGATCCATGCATGGTAACTTCACTTTCATTTCTCTCACCACTAACAAACTTCACATAGAAAACATCATGAGACCTAGCTTGGTTTCTTCAGATGGAGAATAATCTCTTCCAAAATTTTTCCCTCTAATTCTGGCGGAAAATATAAACAACATTCGGAGTGTTTGTGGTGCAGAATAATGGCATGCAAAAATATCCAGCTCAAAATAGGCTTGCAAAGTTAGGTAATTAGACAAGGCTATGTTATTTTGAGTACAGTGAAAAGCTTGTACCGGAGAAAGGAGGTTCGGAAGCTAGACATATATATGCTCTTCCTTTCAGGTACTTTTCAAGGGGACTAAAGAAAAGTCTGATCATATATAGAAAGGATACATAACAAAACAAGGATGGATACATTGCCAAAATCATTTATTATGGCTCAAGTTGGGCTTCCTCCCCTTGGGATTGCTCTGTGAAGAGGTAGAAGAACCAGCTTCCCTTTGAAAAGGATTTCTAGTTTTTCCATCTTTATTCTTCTTCATCCTGGGAAATATCCTGCATAAATGTGAAGAAGGCTGACTATCATTCCCATCATTTTCTTCATCATGCTTGGGATGCTCCAAGGCCTTGATACCATCACCTTTTCTGTAAGAATACTTCTTGTGAGCTCGTCCTGTAGAAGCATCAGAAGCCATGGAGTCATCATCTTCATCACCTTCATCTTTACCACCACTGCTGTTATTGTTACTGCTGCCATCATCATCATCATCATCATCATCATCATCATCATCATCGTCTTCACCTCCGTCATCATCCCCTTCAACATCATCATGGTCATCACTATCACCATTATCATGCATGGGGGATACAAGGTACATGGTCCACCCAGACTCGCTGCTGCTACACTCTTCTGCATCTCCAGTGGGTTGCGAAGCCTCCATAGCAGTAAATTGGGTTGGGAGGAGTGGGAGACAACGAGAAAGAAACCGAGCTAAGAGAATGTTAGCCCCAAAGACAAGTCAAAGAACTCATCAAGAAGCACATAAATTCTCACTGCCAAATGAACCTCCTTCAGCCTTTAAAGTCTTTGACTTGTCCATCAACAGAGGCAGCTTCCACATAAAAAGACCAGATGAAAGCATAAACCAAGATATAGAAAGCCCACATCATTTAATAGGATGGCATAAATACCCACCACCTGGAAACCCAATTCACCTTCGAATTCTCTGACAAACCCCTAGCTCGACAGAAAGCTGCTCTTGTGCAAGGGACAGAGCCTCTTCAGTAGGAGGCCATCTTACATGAGGAATGGAAGAGCTCAAGGATGCATAGTTTGATATATCCCATCTTCTTTAATTCTCCTGCCATGGAGACCCAGGGTACTTAAAAAATAGGAAAGACAGCCTATCCTTACAACTGTCCCTCGCACCCCTTCCCTACCTTTTAGTTCTCAGTCTTGTCATCGAGCCAGAAGGTTAATTTTTCAATGCAGTGTGGGGATCCCATCTGGATTCCTGGAGCTTTAGTTTACATGTCATGGGGGTAGATGAGGCTGTCATGAAGGCCTCTAATGCTGCCGTTCCATCTGTCCTGTACTGTTTGGCTTCCTGTCTCTCCATCCAATCCAAGAAAATGAAAGCAAAGCAATGTCTTCGTATATCTTAGAAAACAAAGGATTGGGAGGTTCTAAAGATAAAATTTTATGCTATCGCCGTGGTTTAGGCAGGCTAGCAATGAGGTCTTATTTTGTCTGATATGGGACAAAATACTGTAATCTTCTTGTTTTGTCACTTAGGTTGCTGTATTTAAGCATCACCTTCACCACGGTTACAAGACATTTATTTCACATGTGACGTCAATAAATTTCACATAGCATCGTCGACTTGGGGTCTAGTGCACAACTTTAGTTGTTGGGGTGTGACATGCCCCTTATTTTAGGCTGTCATGTCAATGGTCATTGAAGATGGGCCTAATAGGCCAACATGAATTCTTAACTGATGAGATGTTTATGCTTTATGGTCATCTGGTCAGACTTAAATTGCTTTGAATGGGGAGCAAGTCCCTGTGCTTTTCCACCGTATCATGAATTTGAGGAAGCCCTTGAATGTGTTTCCTCGCATTCAAATTGGGTGGGGCCTTTTCTTTTTTTTTTTCTTTTTCTTTTTTTTTTTTCATCTACCTGATCATGCGTTTCTCAATTTCCTATTGGTAACTTGGTACAATCTAGAACATAATCTGATCATCTTTCTCTCCATGGCTTGTCATGGATTGCCTTTTGAAGGCCATTCACTCCTGCATGAGTTTCCATGGTCAATCCTGAGCAACCACGTCAGCATGTGGGGGTTGAACATGCAGGGGGCTGCGCCTGCACATATCTTTTCTCCATTGCTAAAGTCTTGATACAAGGTGGTGAATACATCTCCTTTATCAAAGTTTTCACCAGAATAAAGATAAAGGATAAATTACAGGCACGCATCTTCATTTTTTTTATAATTTAGACTTGCATCCTAAATATTTTTTAAAAAAATTAAATTTTAAAAATTATAAGTTGATTGCGATGTGCTTTCAACTGTCTATTTTTTGTCGACATTCATGAACATATAATCGTCATGCGAGATAAGTTTAGATATAAAATACTAAAAATATTATTGTTTGTTGGATCGGAAGGAGTGATGTGTTTTGGTTCAAGAATGAAAAAATTTAGTATAGCATAAAGGTTATTGTTGTGATAAACCGGCTCAAGAAAAAGTGATTACCGGTCTAGGAGTTCAGTTGATCTTATTTGAACCGGTCGACCACGCAGATGAACATGAGAATGACTCCAAAGCTCAACGAAGCAATGATTCGACGATATGTTCCGGCCAACGACGTCGCACAGCATAGGATCAGTCTTTGGCTAGCTCCGAAGAAGGTAACTCTGAAATATATACCTGATCAACACTGTTCCGGAATAAATGGCTAATCTGTCTTCGTCCAATCCGAAAAGGATGGCTCCGAAGCAAATGACTACTACATCTTCAGTCCAATCCGAAGAGAATGGTCCCGAAATAACTGACTAATCCATCTTCGACCCAATCCGAAGAGGATGGTGCCAAAATACATGGCTAGCTTAACTTTGATCCATTTCGAAAAGAATGGTCCTGAAGTAAGTGAATGGTTTATCTTGGCCTATAGCCATCAAGAACAGATTTGGTTGTCTTAATCAACTACGTGATTAATAGCTCCAGCTTCAATAAGATTGGGGTAAGCAATCTCCGGTAGCAATCCCATTCTGTTACGGAGAAGTTGGTTTAACTAGCTTTCCTAACAGAATTTTTGAAGGGTTAACTACTTTCAGTTACAACAGCACCTATAAATAGCGGTAAGACGGGATCTCCGAGATAAGCGATTCTATGCAAGTCTGGACAGTCCATGACTAGCTCTTACTACGCCACTCAAGCTTTTCACACCTTTCACTTTACTTTTTTTCTTTTTAAGCTCTCCATTCTATGGCCTGAATCCTACTGACTTAGGCATCTGTTCTCCATCGAAGGAAACCCGGTCAGGAGATTTGTTTTATAAGGATCTCGGAAGACAAACTAGCGATCCAAATATTCCGTCCGATTTGCAGGGATCAGCATCAACAGTTATATTTATGGGACAAGAAAAATTGCAACAACAAAAATATTATGTTCACGAAAATATTGGTGCTGTGAGTTATTTTAGATTTTTAGGGTTCAAATTTTAGAATAAATCTTGGATGAGAGGATTTTAGAAATGATATGGGCTCATGATTTTTTTTTTTCAAGGTAAAAAAAAATCATGGTTATCTTTGTTTTGATAAAACAAAAAAGATAGGAGATAAATCCAGTATAGTTTTCATTATGGTCTCTAATCTATTAGATGATTATTTGATTCGGACCGTAAATTTTTTTACATATTCTCTTATTAATCAATGAGTATGCCAATTTAATCATAAATTATTATTATCTTTGATGGATATATTTAACCCCGGGACCAGGTGTGATGAATGCATGATTTTTTTTGTTTGAATCAACGAGATCAGACCATATGAGTACCAAAAACATAAAAAAGATAAGGTCATATCATCGTAAAGCTGATAGCACGATGTATCGAACTGGGGGGGAAAACTGCCCACAACTTTTTAGTTAACTTTTTTTGTCAGTTAAGGATTCTTGACGTCATTCCATAAATGGGATAAAATTTAAGGACAACCCAAGCTCCAGTGGATCCAAGGAACCACCGACCCCTTTTGTCCCCGTGCTTTTGCTGAATTGTCGATGATCAACCGTTAAGAGGCAAAAACTCTGTGCCCTTTAATAAAGGACGATATTTGGTGCGAGTTAAATAATATGATTATTTTATATAATATTATAAAATTTTATTTAGTGATACAAAATTTATTGATAAATTTGATAATAGCAACATTATATTATACAGAAATACTTATCACCTTATATATTCTAGATAATATCATATCACCGAGTATCAGTGATATACTAAAATTATTTTAGAACAAAAATATTTCTAGCCAATAAAAATTAAAATAAATTTATTTTTTGTAATTAAGAAGAAAAAAAAATCATTATCATCATTTTAATAGCTTAATTATAATAGATACCTCTAATAATAATAATAATAGTAATAATAATAATTGATACATCAGGATTTGATTGGTCCAGTGTAGTGTCGAAGCTTCAATCCATGCTGAACACGTGTCAATCAGCTTGGACTACCAGGGCATTTCTCATTATCTTACCACCTGGACATCAAACCACTTGCTCACCAACCCTTTGCTTGGACGTCGACTATTGCTAGGTCCGCTCCGCAGCCATCCCAGTCACGCATGATCCAGGAGCGACGATCATAATGCTTGCTGATGTGGCAAGAAGCTGACGTACTGACGTGTGATCCCTGTCATATACCATGTCATAAAATCTGCCATGGTAGACATCCCATCTCGGACTCCTTTGACCGGGCCGAGCTCCCCCAGATCAACAAGGCGACCCATCAAAGCCTAGCTCCGTCCTCCACCAGGTCAGCACCCACAAGCCCGAGGCACCTAGGTCGGAGCCGAGCGACCCCCTTCGCCAGATTGAGCCCCTTCGAGACTGAGCCCGAGAGCTGAGCCCCCTGAACCGGAGTCGAGCTCAGCCCTCCTCCACCAGGTCGAGCCCCTCAGAGGCTGAGCCCTCTGGACCAGAGTCGAGCTCAGCCCTCCTCCGCCAGGTCGAGCCCCTCCGAGGCTAAGACCCCTAGACCGGAGTCGAGCTCAGCCCTCCTCCGTCAGGTCGAGCCCCTCCGAGGTCGAGCCCTCTGGGCAAGAGTCGAGCCTTCCTCCACCGGGTCGAGCCCTTCCGAGGTCGAGCCCCTGAGCTGGAGTCAAGCCCAGCCTCCTCCGCCAGGTCGAGCCCTTCGGAGGTTGAGCCCCCCAAGTTGGAGCCGTGTCCCAGCTCTCCAGTTCGACAACCAACTCGGACAGAACCGCCGGCCATCAAGGGGGCGAAGCCACCTTCCCGAGGTATCGACGAGCAACCCGAAGACCACAAGGAAGCACCTGTCAAGTCATAATAACTGTCTGCGGCCACCGCTTATGCTAGGAGAGGAAGAAGCTCCCTGACCAAGGTGCCACGCTCTCCACCGACCACCTGCACCACCCAAGAGGGAAATTCAACCAGGATATTCGAATCCCGGGGATGGCGGCCCCCCGATCGAGGCACTGCCAGGCTTCCTAGAATGGGGCGATCGAAAGGAATGTCAAAACGCACGATAGTCTCCCTTATCATGAACCAGGAAAGACGTCCCGTCCTTGGCACGGAACGTCGCTACACGTGCCTGACAATACGGACCAGGAGAGACGTCTCGTCCGTAGCATGGAATGCCACCGCACGTGCCTGACAGAATGGGAAAAATCCCGAGGTAGGCGCTCAACAATCACCCGAACTTAAAAGAACCTTCGACAACTCTCGAAGGAGAGGTAACTCAAACTAAACAGCAAAGATCCAAGCATGTAAGGGAGAGGAGGCCACACAGGAGGACCGATCCACCTCGGTCACCGCCTTTCCCTGCATACTTGCACCCCCACTCTCACTCTACTCACATCATCTTCACTCCTCCTAGCGTGGAGTCCATCAAGAAGGGCTCGAACAGGAGGATCTGTTCCCTTGGATCGTTACTGACTTGACCGTCGGAGTGCCCCCGCTAGAATCCCCGGCTCGGGTCACTAACCCTTATTTTGCAGGTCCTGAAGCGCAGATCAACCCCGAGAGGACGAGGGGTGATCTGACGTCGACAGCAGCTACGGGCCACGATGATCTTGGCGACAACAGATTGGCGCACCAGGTAGGGGGGGCTGACATATTTTGATCCCACATAAACCCCCTGCAAGCAGCTCACCGTGAGGATGGTGACGATACGAGTGAGAGAAGTCTCCACTAGTCATGCGGGAGACCCCCCTTCTCAAGGGGATCCACACGGTCTAGAAGGAGAGCTCCTCGCTCCCGCTCAACTACCTCCGGTGGACATCCAGCTGGCCGCACTCACCCAACAGATGCAAATCCTCACTACGGCAGTGCGCCAGCTCCAGCACCAACAACGGTCTTTGGCCACCCCCCAGCATCCAGGGACCCCAGTGGCCCACGTTGCAGTGCCCGGTGATAGCCTGCATTCCTTCTAAGGAAGGCCTTCGCAGCCACAAGCCATCATTGATCACCGGGGCAATCACTTGACTCCGACGAAGAGACAACGGGCCGGGTCCACCGATAGGGAGAGCCGGTCCCCTACCCTCGAGCGGGTAGTATCCAAACCCCGTCGAGGGTGAAAAGGCAAGACCCCCTTTACAGGCATCGTCCCACATCACCTTCTACATCTCCTTTGGCCTCGGTGGAGGGTTCGACCAACTAGGCCATCAGGCACATGGCTGAAGAGCGCCTGGAGGAGCACGAGCGCAAGTTGACGAATTATCCCATCGATTTGCGGACATGCAAGGCTTTGCCAACGAGCCAACAGGTTATGACGCCCATCCCCCCTTCTCCCGAAAGATCCAAGAGGAACCGATTCCCAGCCGGTTCCGGATGCCATAGGTGGATTCCTACGATGGGACCACCGATCCCTTGGACTGCCTGGAAAGCTATAAGGCCCTCACGAGGGTCCAGGGGGCCATCGATGCCCTTCTTTGCATCACCTTCCCAGCAACCCTCTGGAAGGCGGCTCGGGTCTGATTTACCCGCCTCGAGCCTGAAAGCATTGGTTCTTTCGCTCAGCTGGAGCGGAGGTTCGTGGCCCACTTCGACACTTGTCGGAAGGTGCACGGGAGGTAGATAGCCTCTTCTCCATCTGGCAACAGGACCACGAGCCCCTACAAGACTACGTGGCCCGCTTCAAGGTTGCCGCATTGGAAATTTATAACCTTGAAGAGCTAGTCGCCATGCTGGCACTTAAGTGAGGGCTCAGGACCTCCCGCCTGACCTACTCACTCGATAAGAAGCCCCCCAAGAGTTACTTCGAGCTCCTCCTCGAGCTCAAAAGTACATCCGTGTCGAGGAGGTAGACCGCACGAGAAGGGAGCTAGACGGGAAGCCATTAAAAAAGCCGGCTCCCGTCGAGACATCCGGGCTGTGAAAACCAGTGCCTTCGGCTCCGAACTTCTGCCAGGGGCCGAGACCAAGATGTGTTCCCACTCCGAAGGAAAGACTCACCCCCTGCTCGCCCCAAGGACAAAGATCCTGATGAAGATCGAAGGTGAGCCCTACCTGAAGCGCCCACCTTCGATGAAGCTGTCCACTAGCCATGACAAGACGAAGTATTGTCGCTACCACCGCGACCATGGCCACGACACCGAGGAATGCCACAATCTCAAGAGGGAAATTGAAGAACTTATCAAGAGAGGCTACCTCAGGAGGTTCGTGGGGGGCAGACCTCCAGCAGAATCTCAGGTGCTCGTCGCTCTCCCACCAGTCCCCGCAGTCGACAACCACCCTACTGAGAAGCCGGTGGGTATGATATGCTAGGGAGCCGAGCGCACCTCTAAGAAGCCCCGGGGGGCAGGGTATTCTGAAAATGTACTCCCCTTTATGAGAGGAGGAGGAGATGGGAGGGAAAATATAAATAACGATATCGTGGTCGTCAAGATGATGATCGCGAAGGATCCTGTAAAACGCATCATGGTTGATAGTGGAAGCTCAATGGATGTGCTTTTTTATGATGCCTTCTCCAAGATGAACCTATCCTCCACTAAGCTAAGACCTGTGCACACACCCCTTGTCGGTTTCACAAAGAATTCTATGAGGGTAGAAGGGGAGATCACTCTCCTAGTCACTGCCGGGATCCCATCCCGGCAGAGCACCATCATGATGACCTTCATAGTAGTTAGGCTTCCTTCAGCTTACAATGTGATCCTTGGCCGACCTAGGCTCAATCTGCTCGATGCTGTCGTCTCTACGAAGCGGCTACTGGTGCAGTTCTTAACTCCCTACGGAGTCGACGAAATAAAAGGTACACCTCAGCCGATTCAACACTATTTTCAGACTCTCCCAGGAACCAAAATGCCCGAGGATGATCCCAGGGTGGATGAGCTCGACCAAAGAGCACAAGACCCCGGGGGTGGCCCGACCGAGCATCTACTATCTTATCCACTCAGAGCCGATCAGGAGAAGATGGTGTAGATCGGGGCACAGCTGCAACAAAAGGAAAGAGCCCACCTGTTAGAGTTCTTACAGGCGAATGCAAATGTGTTCACTTGGACAGCAGCCAACATGCCAGGTATTCCCTCTGACATCATCACCCACAAGATGAGCATTGACCCGAAGTGCAGGCCAATTCGACAGAAGAAGTGGAGTTTCGCCCCGAGAGGCAGGCGACAATCAATGAGGAAGTCAACAAACTCCTCGCTACCGGTTTCATCCGGGAGGTACAATACCCGAGCTGGCTTGTGAATGTAGTGATGGTGAAGAAGAGTAATGGCAAGTGAAGGATCTATGTGGACTATATTGACCTCAACAAGGCATGCCCGAAGGATAGCTTTCCTCTATCAAAAATTGACCAACTGGTGGACACCACCTCGGGTCACCGACTGCTTTCCTTCATGGATGCATTCTCCGGGTACAATCAGATCCGGATGCACCCGGAAGACGAGGAGCACATCGCCTTCGTCACTGACCAAGGGATGTACTACTACAAGTTGATACCCTTCAGTCTGAAGAATGCTGGGGCCACGTACCAGTGTCTGGTCAATAGGATCTTTAAAGATCAGATCGACCGGAACATGCAGGTGTACGTGAATGACATGCTTGTCATGAGCAAGCTGAGCTCGGACCATGTCACCAATCTCGTCGAAGCCTTCAACAACCTCCGAAGGCACCAGATGAAACTGAACTCGACAAAGTATGCCTTCGGAGTTGCGGTAGGAAAGTTCCTTGGCTTCATAGTCACTCAAAGGGGCATTGAAGCAAACCTGGAGAAGGTCCAGGCGATCGTCGACATGGAGCACCCGACATCTAAGAAGCAGGTCCAGCACCTGACAAGATGTATCGCAGCCCTGAGCCGATTCATCTCGATGTCGGTCGATTGTTGCCTTCCTTTCTTCAAGGCACTGCGCACGATGCATGACTTCACCTGGACGAAGGAGTGCAGGACAGCCTTTGAAGAATTGAAGGAGTTCCTGGCTTCTCCCCCGTTGCTCTCCAGACCGGAGGAAGGGGAGGAGCTCCTGCTCTACTTGGCAGTCACACCCGGAGCTGTCAGCTTAGTCTTCGTCCATGCAGATGAGGACGGATCTTAGAAGCCAGTATACTACATCAGCAAAATCCTTCACGACATGGAGATCAGGTATACCCGCTCTGAAAAACTTATTTTTGCTCTAATAATGTCTGCTAAGCACCTCATGCCCTACTTCCAAGCACATCCTATCGTGGTCATGACGGACCAGCCGCTGAGGACCATACTCAGCCACCCCGAAATATTCGGGTAGTTGGCCAAATGGTCTCTGATGTTGAGCGAGTTCGATATCACATATCGATCGAGGTCGTCATAGAAGGCCCAGGTCCTAGCTGACTTTCTAGTCGAGTGCACGGGACTTGCCGAGGAGCTGGAGTAGACTTCCATGGAGCATCAAGTTGAGCCCGGCATGGAGGAGGAACCTTGGATCCTCCACGTGGATGGTGCATCCAACTCCAGTGGGAGCAGAGAGGGACTCATCCTCGTCAACAGCAATGGGATCGTGGCAGAATGTGCCCTCTATTTCAAATTCTTTACAACAAATAACCAGGCGGAGTACGAAGAACTACTCGGGGGCCTAAAGGTCTCACGCGAGCTGGGCGTGCAGAACTTGAAAGTCTTCACTGACTCCCAACTAGTGGCCGGACAAGTTTCCGAAAAGTATGAAGCTAGAGATCCCCCAATGATGAAGTACCTGCAGCGAGTCTGCTCATGCACGACAGGCTTCTGATGCTTCAACATCTTCCATATCCCCCGCAGAGAAAATGCTCGCGCGGATACACTATCGAGACTCGCGACCCTACCAGACTCATCGCTGGAGGGGGCATATATCAAGTACCTTGAGAATCCAAGCTACGAAGTCCCGGAGGAGGTGCAGCAGGTCAGGTCACCCCGGAGCCAAGCTGGATGGATAGGTACATCAGATATATTACTGACGGTACCTTGCCCGAGGACCACACGGAAGCTAGCCTCGTCAAAAGGAAAGCCTCTCGGTTTATCCTGATGGAAGGACATCTCTATCGCCGATCCTACTCCTACCCTCTCCTGAAATGCCTGAGGCCCATGGAGGAAGCCTTCATTCTCCAGGAGATACATGAAGGCCTGTGCGGAAACCACGTGGGAGGAAGGACGTTGGCGTATAAGGCTCTCCGCCAGGGATACTTTTGGGAGACCATGAGGGAGGATGCCACCGACTTCATGATGAGGTGTGACAAATGCTAGCACCATGCTCATATACAACGTCAGCCGGCGGCGCCGATCTCATAGCTCTCCGTCCCTTGGCCCTTTGCCCAATGGGGAAGCACCTGTCAAGTCATAATAACTGTCCGCGGCCACCGCTTATGCCAGGAGAGGAAGAAGCTCCCTGACCAAGGTGCCACACTCTCCACCGACCACCTGCACCACCTGAAAGAGAAAGTCAACCAGGAGATTCGAATCCCGGGGGCGGTGGCCCTCCGATCGAGGCACTACCATGCTTCCCGGAATGGGATGACCAGAAGGAATGTCAGAATGCACGACAGTCTCCCTTATCATGAACTAGGAAAGATATCCCATCCACGGCACGGAACATCACCACACATGTTCGATAGTATGGACCAGGAGAGACATCCCGTCCGCAGCATGGAACGTCGCCGCACGTGCCTGACAGCACGGGAAAAATCCCGAGGTAGGCGCTCAACAATCACCCAGACTTAAAAGAACCTTCGCCAACTCTCGAAGGAGAGGTAACTCAAACTAAATAGCAAAGATCCAAGCAAGTAAGGGAGAGGAGGCCATACAGGAGGACCGATCCACCTCGAACACCGCCTTTCCCGGCACACTTGCACCCCCACTCTCACTCTACTCACATCATCTTCACTCCTCCTAGCATAGAGTCCATCAAGAGGGGCTCGACCAGGAGGATCTGTTCCCCTAGATCGTCACAGACTTGACCGTCGGAGTGCCCCCGTCGGAATCCCCGACCCGGGTCATTAACCCTTGTTTTGCAGGTCCTGAAGCACAGGTCAACCTCGAGAGGATAAGGGACGATCCGACGTCGACAGCATCTTCGTGCCACGATGATCTTGGCGGCAACACTTACCACCTGAGGGACACATCGTTGCAGGGATATATCGGTCATCACTTCCTGCTTCACCAACTATAGTATGGCCCTTACTACGGATATGCCTACAACAACCGAGATGTGTCAACACCACTCTCCTACAATGCATACCATATCTCTTCTATGTATCAGGTACATGCCTATAAACTCTTTCCCGGGACCCTCCAAGTAAGGCCAAGGAAAAGAAAAGAACGAGGAGAGAAGCGAGAGATGGAACCAAGATCTCTCACCTTTCCCAAGAGCTTTTTCATCCTAACAATGGAACCCTCTTTTCACTCTCATAGTGCACCCCAATCCTGAGTGTTCATCAAAATATTTGCAGGCCATCCTACACATTTTCTATTTCTTATGAAGTGCCTCAATCTTCACAAGTCCACTACTCATGTGTCATCTTTCTAAAAGCGAGATTCATATGTACTGAGATCCCCTTTTTCTATAGATCCCATTCCATCTTTTCCTCCTTCGTTACCTCTTCGGCTTCTTTTTTCTTTATCTACACTCAAATCCAGGGGGACTACGAGCCTTCTCTATTTATTTTTTTAGGAGACTAACTTAAACATCAAAAGGTCCACCACTAGGAAATGCCCCACCATGTGTGGACTTTCTAGTCTTTTTTGTCTTACATGATTGACTCCCAGTGACAAGACTATGCGAGATCCGGCTCTACATCAATAGCTACCTCAGTTATAGTCCTCGTTGAGTCGAGCCTAAGTTAACCAATCTTTCGATTTGACATTAGATTGGTGCTAGAGGAAGGGCTTGTCCCAAAACTCTATTAAGGTTTGGAGTTCGCCTATAGACTTTTCTTGTCTTCAGTCCACACTATGGCTAAGAAAAAAAGGGCAATCATGTCTACTCCCATCAAAGCATCCGCAATCTCAGCCACCCTGTCTTCGGTTCCTTTAAAAGGAGGAGAGGCAGGATCGTTAATTACTCCAACCATTACTGTCAAGCAATTTTAGTAGCTCTCCCAGCAAGTTCAAGCACTAATGACTTTGGTGCAGGGCCTACAACAAGCCCCATCAAGGTTGGAGATGGAGCCAACTTGCCACAGTCTCTAATGCATCCATCCTCTCTCGAGCAACACGATCAACCTGGGGTGCATGGCAAGCCTGATGTTGCTCCCACTACCGAGCAAGAGGTTCCCCGTGTGAGGTGATCATCCCAGGGCATGAGGTGAGCCTCTTGTCAAGCCTCACCCCAGCCTATCGCATTTCATAATCATCACTCCTGCAAGAACTAGATGAGGTATTTCAATTTGACTCTCTTATTTTTATTTCTTCTTTCTCTATGCAGGATGCTTTAATTACTAGATGAATCTTTGAGCCACCACCCCACCTAACGGTTTGGATGGTGAGACGAGTTGGTCAATAAGCTCCAAGAAGTAGACGGTTGACTGAAGGAGCTTCGTCGATAGAACCTATCTTTAGGGGCGAGCCTCAGTTCTTGGTTCAACCCCCATTTTTTTGCAAAATTATAGAGGAGCCGATGCCTCACCATTTCAAGGCACCTACCATGGAGACTTATGATGGCACCACCAACCCCTTCAACCATTTAAAGAGCTTCAGGTCTCTCATGCTTTTATAGAGAGCATCCGATGCTCTCATGTGCAAATCCTTCCAGACCACCTTCTGGAAAGTGATGAGAGCTAGCTTGGCACACCAAACTTCCACCAAGATCGATCCACTCTTTTGAAGGGTTTGGCCGACAGCTTATGGCTTAATTATAGAGTAGCAAGAGGCCCAAGCGAGGCTCTGACTTCCTCTTCTTCGTCCAATAATAAGAGGATGAATCTCTCTACCACTATATGGATCACTTCAAAGCTACCATGCTGGAAGTTCGTGGCCTCTAGCCCTCCATTGCCATATCAGTCTTGAAAAGTGAGCTACATGGAGGCAGCTTTTATATCTTCCTCTCTAAGAAGGTCTATTCTCTAAGAAGTTACCTATAAACTTTCTTGAGCTCTTGGCTTGTACTGTGAAGTACATCAAAACCGAGGAAGGCATGGTGGAGAAGTGGAAGGAGAAGGGTGATCAGAAGCATGCCAGAGATGATCACCCAACTTCAGAAGATCGCTCCTATCTTTCCCCTCCTCCTCAGCCATAGCAGCAGTAAAAGAAGAAGTGGAACAAGGAGTTCTATCATCAATCTGGAAGTCCCAGGCCATCCTGTTGTGAGGACTTCATCCCTCTGAATGCTCCCTAGGGGCAAATCCTGATGGAGATCAAAGGTCATGATATTGTCCATTGGTTAGGAAAGATGAACAAGAGAGTTGGAAGAATTTCAAGAAATACTACCAATTCCATCGGGATTACGGGCACGACACTGAGGATTACTTCTCCTTGAAGAAAAAGATTGAGGCCATGATTCGATGTGGGTACCTATATGGCTATGTTAATCAGCTTAGCATGTTTAGGCCACCGGTTGAGAGCCCCAGCTGATAGCCAAACCTCCTACAGAGAACAACATCATCAGCAGCACCATCTTAATGGATTGGTCACTAGAGGGCCAAGCTCCTCCAGATGGAAGGCCTATGCCAGGGTGGCCCAAATGGAGATCCCTCAGTCCAAGTGCCAAAGGGCAAAGGAGGAGCCCATTATCTTCTCCATTGCTGATGTAGATAGAGTTCTATTCCCATATGATGATCTAATGGTTGTTTCCTTTACTATCTGGAACTATGATATAAGAAGAATCTTGTTAGATAAGGAAAGCTCCATAAATATTTTGTTTTATGATGCTTTATCTCAAATGGGCTTGCCCAATGATTGCTTTCGAAGGGTATCTCTTCCTTGATTGATTTTTCTGGAGATGCCATTCCCATCGAGGGCATTGTATTTTTTCCTGTGACTATTGGCCGAGCCTTGAGGCGAGTGATGGTCCTTTTGGATTTTTTGGTGGTTAAGGTCCCAGTAGCCTATAATGCTATCTTAGGGAGATCTTGTTTAAATGTTCTATGAGTTGTGATCTCGACCTAACATCTGCTCATGTGGTTTCCCACTTTTTATGGGGTAAGTGTGGTTCGAGGCCACCAAGCTATAGCAAAGCGATGTTACATGGCGACCCTCAAAAGCAAGAGGTTGAAGGAAGCCATGTCTATCGAAAGCCTCGACCTCTGAGATCAGTAGAGGCTGCAGTAGGGAGAACACATTGAAGAGCTTGTTTCTGCTCCCTTGGACTTATCTAACCCTCCCGTGTGGTCTATGTTGGGAGTACCAACGTAAAGAGTCCAGGGCCCATCTGGTGAAGTTTCTTTGTATGAATGCTAACATCTTTGCATGGATAGCTACAAATATACCAGGCATCGACCTTGAGATTATGGTGCACCATCTCAACTTTGACCCATCGCACCCCCAGTTTGCTAGAAGAGGAGAAGCTTCGCCCCTGAGCGGCAGCACGCCATCAAGTAGGAGGTAAAGAAGTTCTAGAGAATAATTTCATCAATAAAGTCTAGTACCCGGTTTGGCTCACCAACATTATCTTAGTGAAGAAAGCCAACCGCAAGTGATAAGCATGCATTGACTTCACCGACTTAAACAAAGCCTGCTTGAAGGATTGTTTCCCTTTTCCAAAATTGATTAGCTTGTGGATTCAACCTCTAGGCATGAGTTCTCAACTTCATGGACACATTCTCCAGGTATAACCATATATGGACAGTACCTAAGGATGAAGAGAAGACTACATTTATCATAGACCAGGAGCTATACTACTACAAAATTATGCCCTTTGGCCTGAAGAATGCTGGAGTTACCTACTAGCATATTATCAATAAAATCTTCAAGGATCAGATTAGGCATAACATGAAAGTGCACATTGATAATATATTAGTGAAAAGCTATAAGGAAAGTCAGCACATGCCGAACCTGGAGGAGACCTTCCAAATGCTATTGAGATATTGAATTCGGCTCAACTCAAATAAGTGTGCATTTGGAGTTTCTTTTGGAAAGTTCCTAGGTTTCATGATATCGCACCATGGAATTGAAACCAACCTTGAGAAGCTCCGAGCGATCCTAGAGATGTCACCCCCTAGGAGTCAGAAAGATATTCAGTGCCTTACAGGGCAAGTTGCTGTGCTAAGCTATTCCGTTGCAAGGTCTGGCGATAAATGCTTGCTCTTCTTCAAAACCTTAAGATAGATCAAAGACTTTCAATGGATGAAGGAGTATCAAGCTTCCTTCGTGCAGCTCAAGACCTACCTTGCCACCGTGCTGCTTCTCACATGGCCAGTCATGGAGGAAATACTTTATCTTTATTTGGCTATCTCCCCCATGGCCATGAGTTCTATGCTCATGTAAAAGGAGGATGAAGTATAGAAGCTAGTTTACTACATCAATTGAATCCTGAAGGATGCAAAAACCTGGTACCCAAAGGTAAAGAAGGTTGCCTTTGCCCTTCTGACTTTGACAAGGCAGCTTCTTTCATATTTCCAAGCACATTCTATCATGGTCCTAGCCAATTAGTCTCACATCAAATTTTGCAAGAGATCGATGCCTCTGGGAGGATTGCCAAATAGGTGGTAGAGTTGGGTAAGTTTGATATCTATTATCAACCTCTTCCCTCAATCAAAGCCCAAGCTTTGGTAGACTTCCTTGTGGAGTGCACTGTCCTAGATGGGATGGAGACTAGACCAGAGCTAGTAGAGTTGGAATCGATGGGTGAGCCTTGGACTCTCCGTGTTGATGCTGCATCCAATACTGGAGAGTCCGGGGCAACAATGATCATTGCCAGCCCCAAGAGAGTCATCGTTAAGCAAGCACTTCATTTCAACTTCAAGACCTCCAATAATGAGGTGGAATATGAAGCCCTCTTCATGGGGTTGAGGCTTACCCGAAAGCTTGGAGTTTAGCACCTTGAAGCCTTGAGCGACTCTTAATTGATAGTTGGGCAAGTCCGCGAGGAGTTTGACACCAGAGCCCCTGCCATGAAAAAGTATCTCAAAAGGGTAAAAGAAACTATCTCATCTTTTCTTTCCTTTGAGATAGTGCATATCCCCAGGACAAAATTTTCAGGCAAACCTGCTATCAAGGCTAGTGACCTCCGGTTGCACGGATATCCTGAAGATCACCTACTTGAAAAATCTCGAGAAGCCCAGTATCGAGAAAGAGCTAGTTCCAGTCTTGTAGGTAGACTGCAAGTCTTACTAGATGGACCTTGATTTATTACCTACAAGAAGGGACACTACTAGAGGACAAGGCTAAAGTGAGAAAGCTCAAATACCGATCCATCTTGTTTGTGGTACTTGATGGGAAGCTTTATAAATGGGCCTACTGGATGCTACTCTTCCGTTGCCTTTATCCCTTAGAAGTAGACTTAGCCCTTTGATAGGTCATGAAGGGATCTACGGCAGCCATGTAGGAGGCCATGTTTTAGCCTGTAAGTTCTTGATATGGATATTATTTGCCAAGCATTCTTAAGAACACTGTCAAGTTTGTGTGGGGCTACAATCGTTGCCAAAGACACGCCAACATTCAGCACTAACTGGCAATACCCCTTAGCTTCTTAAGCTCTTTGTGGCCCTTTGCTCAGTGGGGGATACATATTCTCGACCTTTTCTACCAGCCACTAGGCAAAGAAAATTCCTGATCATCACCATCGACTACTTCACCAAGTAGTCGAGGTGAAACCGTTGGTTTGGATCACTGAGCAAGATGCCTGGAGTTCATTTAAAAATTAATCATCTATAATTTTGGACTTCCTCAAGTTATCATCATCAACAACAATAGATAGTTTGATAATGCATCCTTCCAGGAGTTCTGTGAAGACTTGAGAATCAACCACCGATTCACTTCAGTCACGTATCTACAAGCAAATGGAGAGGCTGAAGTCACCAACCAAATAATTATTCAAGGTTTGAAGACCCGACTAGATAGGATTGGAGGACTCTGAGTAGAAGAGTTGTACGGCATCCTTTAGGCCTACCGCACCACTCACTGGCTTCCTACAAGTGAGATGCCATTCAACCTCGCCTTCGAAACTGAGACCATCATTCCTTTGGAAGTAAGCTTGTTGTCACATCAAGTCGAACCATATGATAAGCAATGCAATTTAGAAGACCTAAGGGCAAATCTTGATCTCTTGGAAGAGGTTCGGGATAGAGCCCGAGTACGGATGTTTACGTATCAGCAATGCATGGCATGCTACTTCAATTCTCTCATGAAGGTGAAACAATATTAGCCAGGAGATCTTGTCCTCTAGAAGGCAACAACTTGCTAGCCCACTGAGCTGAGCATGGAAAACTCTCTCTAAACTGGAAAGGACCCTATCATATCATCGAAGTGGTTTGACCTAGTATCTATTGCTTGGAGTAGCTGGATGACATCCTAATTACTCGTACTTAGAATTTTGACAATCTTTGACCATACTATCAGCAAGATGTATCCATAGCCATTGTACTTAGTCTCTTCATCAATGGAAATCTTTCTTTTTGTTTCTAAGAAGAATGTACAATGAAAGCTAGGATCATCTCACAAAGTCCTAGATAAGATTATCCCAAGTGGGGTTCTAATACCCCTTATCTCAAAGTCATGGGTGAGGTTGTACCAAGCAGGGTTCCTGCATCCCTTATCTCAAAGTCATGGACAAGGTTATCCCAAGCAGGGTTTCGACATTCCTTATCTTAAAGTCTTGGACAAGGTTATCCCAAGTAGGATTTCAACATCCCTTATCTTAAAGTCTTGGAGGAGATTATCCTAGGAAGAGTTCTGATACCCCTTATCTTAAGGGCTCAATAGCCATTAAGGCCTGGTTAGGTAGTCAAATGCCCAGGTTGGATTCTAACACCCGTAATCCCTGGCTAAGTAATTAGTATCCCAAGCACAAAGTCCTGGACAAGATTATCCTAGGTGGGGTTCCAACATCTCTTATTCTAAAATCTTTGGTAAGCTCTGCATGCTAGGCATGGTTGATGCACCCCTCATTTTAAAGTTCTAGATGAGTTCCATGCCTTAAGCGGGGTTGATGCACTCATTCTAAAGTCCTAGGAGGGCTTTATGCCCTAGGTGGGGTTAATGCACCCCTTTCACTAAAATCCTGGATGAGGTTATCCCATATGGGATTTTGACACCCCTCATACTAAAATCCTAGGTGAGCTTCGCATCCTAGGCAGGGTTGACATATCCCTTATCCTAAAGCCCTGGTCAAGTGATCAGATACCCAGGTTGGGTTTCGATGCTTGTAATCCCTAGCTAAGTGGTTAATCTCTCAAGCACAAAACCTTGAGTAAGGTTGTCCTAGATGGGGTTCTGACATCCCTCATTCTAAAATCTTAAGTGAGCTCCATGCCCTAGGCAGGGTTGATGCACCCCTTATGCTAAAATCTTGGATGAGGTTGTCCCAGGTGGGGTTTCGACACCCCTCATACTAAAGTCCTAGGTGAGCACCATGCCCTAGGTGGGGTTGATGCACCTCTTATGCTAAAACATTGGACGAGGTTATCCCAGGTAGGATTATGATATCCTTATTCTAAAGTCCTGGGAAAGCTCCACATCCTAGGCGAGGTTAATGCATCCCTTGCATTAAGGCCCTAGGCAAGCTCGCATTCTAGGCAGGGTTGGTGAACTCTCTACTCTAAAGTCCTAAACAACCTTTGTTCCCTAGGTAGGGTCATCGCACCTTCCATTCAAAACATCTAAGACATACAAGCAAACATAGATATATGTCAAGAAATGAAGATCTCTTTTCATTGATGAATATCAAACTACACGTGTTTGTAACTCTACTACCATATTACGTTACTTTGAGATTGTCTTGAAAGATAGATAGAGGATAGGGACAAGTTATACCAGTCCTAAGAGGACAAGACATGACTCCTTGAAGCTCTGAAGCTCCTTTGATGCCTCACTAGCAAGAAGGGGATCAGGATCAGATCATAGCTTTCGAGAGCATTAAAGTTCCTTCTATGCCTTGACGAGATTCCTCCTGGAAAAGCTATGAGGTACCTCCTTCGGGTTCTAAAGGCTCCCAGATCCTTCAAAGGTGCATGGAGGTGAGACCGGTCAGCTGAGGGAAGATGTCCATCATGTTATAGTAACCAGGCTAGCATGCATAATGTGAAGGCAAGCCATGGATGATGCAAAGCCTCTCCCATAGAAGATGAAAGGAAGAAAGAATATTCCCTACCATGGCCTTGGTATGGACCTACTGGCCATCGAGCAAAGTGACATTCTCAAGGCTGCTTCCCCTCCTGACCTGCTTGCCTCTCTCTAGAGAGCTAGAGCCTACTTGAGGTAGCCTAGAACCATATGCAGATGATAAAGAGCCACCCCTGCACATCCCTCATATGGATGGACTCACTAGTCATTGAGCAAGGTGGGTTCCTGAAGTTGGGCTTACTACAAGCCCATCTGCCATCAAATGTGAAGATGGGTCATTAACAAGGAGGAACTGGATGATGAGGCAGATGATTGTCACCCCTCCCTCAATTCCATCCTTCGATCGGCAACAGCCACAGCCCAACGACTAGAGTGTCGACCATTTTCAATACCTCTTATGCCAAGAAGTGCATCCATCAGCATGCCCTTGGTGTAGAGCCACTTGCCAGGAGAGAACCCTTCCATTGAGAAAAGAAACTCGACAACACCAGCATCGAAGAAAGTTGACCATTATTTCAACATCTCTCTGATCACTAGAACTTCGAAAGAACTTGGCAAAGACCAACTGCCCTGGCCATCTATTTATAAAGTGGTTGGGGGAAGGCCACCACACTAATGGCCAACCAATGCTTGATAAGTGTCTGCATCCCATCAGCTAGGTGATGGCTCTTCCTAGAACCAAGTGCCCCTTTCGAGGTTGACATCCTCTCAGGAGGTGGTGCACTTGTACTCCCTATGCTCTGATTGAAGCAACACCATGAAGTGTATTAGAGTTGCGCTCGATCAAAGACTCCTGTGGGATCGAGTTTGTGTCAAGTAGTACACCAAGCCATGTTGCACCCTGTGATTGGGGGGCAAGCTAGATACCCTCACTTTTCCCTTAAGGATGATCAGGCACTGAGATCTTAAACGCACCTCAAGATTTGCATGAAGGCATTCTTATAGAAACAACATATCAAGTGCATACAGAGTTTTGCTGGAAGGCAAACAAAATATTATAGAAAAATAAAACTCAAGGGAGAAGCAAAAGAAAATTCTTTATTGCTTTGAAAAAAAATATAGCTAGAGTCTAGTGCTTTTATAAGCCTCTCTCTCCTGGTCCTCATACTTCTCACCATCTCTGCCATGGGAGCATTTACAAGAATAAGGTGGCTGTCGCCGGTCCAATCTCTGGGTAGCAGAGGTGTAGTATCATCTCACAGCATTCAAAACATTAATTAAAGATATAAGCACACTTCACTAAAGGGACGTCTTGAGGAATTGGGTACCAGTACAGGCAGTCAACCTCATGTAGAGACTTGAACAAGTCCACTCATGCTTCAGCCAAGTGTCATGCAAATCCACCTCTCTCTAGAAGGATGCTACTTCAGAGGAAGTCAATGATGCTTCGAAGGAAGTCCATCTCCCATTGTATGTCTGTGCGGTCTTGGTCCGATCATCGTCTCCTCCGTCGGCCACCTTCGCTACTCACTACCTTACTTACCATGGGGCAAACTACTTTGTCCTCCTCTATGAAAGACTCGCCAATAGTGCCGGATAGCATGGTCTACCCGTGAGGCACTTCACCTTTAGCAACTTTGCCTATGGCACTGGACCGCGCATCCGGGTTATGAAGATTTTCCCTGCCAGTCTCATCCTTGCTAGTGATGCCCCGTATCGAGGCCTTGACCTAGACTCCTTGCTAGTGAAAAGACAGTCCCTCAAGCTGCATACCTGGGAGGTCATCTTCTATCTGCATTCCCCTACTAGTCCAAGCCATTATTATGGAAGCACTGCCCATGGCTGGCCTCACTCTAGAACTACCACCGTCTGTATTTGGTGATCCTCTGGCAAGCAAATTCTAACTCCCAAGTCAACTTCTCAATCTTGGTAAAGGAAAAATTGAACTGGCGCTTGGCTACTTTCCAGGCATTTTTAGCCATAGATTGATTAAGGTCTGCACCTGTGCACCTGAGTTCTGCAATCTCCAACTTGTGCTTGATTTGGATGAGCTCCTCTTCCATGCTTTTGCCCTAGTCCCACATCTACATGACACAAATTTCCAGTACCTGCCAAAGAAAAGAAGCCGTCAGCCAGATCAATGGAAAGACTCATAACTTGACAAGCGTGGTCTTACTTGTAGGCACTAGGTGGTGTAGTCAATTGGCCTCCCAGGTAGCAGGTCAGGCATCTAGCTGGTAAGGGGTGGGGAGCCTCAAAATTGACTGCTACTACCCCTGTCATTGCAAGAAGCATCCTTGCTAGGAGACCCACTCTAGCTGATGCCTTTGTAGGAGTGGCAATCACCCCGCATGCTCTTGACACAGCCTTGTTCATTAACTCTCCTACCACCTCGCCTGTTAGAAACTCAGTGGTGGTTGGGGAACTTTGATCATGGCTTGAATTATTAGCAGACTTGCCATGGCAAACCCTTCTCCATTGACACCTCGATGATAGCCGGCTGTGCTAGCAATGCAAGTACCAAGAAGTCGATCGGTTGCACCTCCTCCACAACCATGGGGATGGTGAGTGGTACAATTGCCAGGGTCATCTCCATCACCTCAATGCCCAATGGGATGGGTAGAGCAGCCTCCATCTCTTTGGTTGGGTCTCACCTCGGACTCTATAGCGGGCAATCCTGGGACCTCTTCTATGACGATCTCCAGGGGGGCTAGCGCATCATTGACCATTATGGCACTTGCCTTCTCTACTTCAGCCTCACTGCTATCCCTTCTCTTTCAAATCTTCCTCTTCTTGGCAAGATACTCGATCAACTCATCAAGTGAGAAGTCCATTGCCTAAACAATATAATGATGAATCCAGTTAACTCAAAAACAAGAAGGAAGAAAGAGTGAGGTTCAATGGGAATAGAACTTAACAAAATACAAAATTTCATTCCATTGACTTTTAAGTATTCTATACCAGCCTCGACGACCGTTACAAAAGAAAGAAAGAAAAAAGAAGGAAAACAAAGTGGGGTGCGGAGGTCATAGAAGCCCAGTTGGATCTTCGCCCTCTTTTGAGTCTTCCTCATCAGAGCTCATGGAGTCTTCGCTGTTGCTTGGAGGTGGCTCGACCATCAGCATCTTGATGTCTACACCAAGGAACTACTTGGTGACCTATTTCTTGCATAGCTCAAAGCTCTGTTGGAAGCCTTCTTGCAGGAGTCACGTACCGTCTGACGGTGCTCCCCTCCTACCTTGAAGCTCTCCACTATTTCCATTGATGTCTTGGAGGGTTGAGCTTCCACAGCCCACGCCTCCTCCTTTATAGCTGAAGCCTGATTCCTAGCCTCACCAAGCACTTCTTCCACCACCTTGGCCCTTGCTTTTGCCTTAGCGATTTTCACCTCTACCTCAACAAGGGTCATCTGGGTGTCAGCAAGGTCTTCCCCATCTATAATTGAGTATCCACTAGTAGCAAGCAAAGCTTAGTGCACTCCATTGTACTCTTATCGAGGCAGGTAGATTTGGCTGCCAGGAAGGCCTTTGATGCTCCCACCCTTGCGCTCTCAATCGCCAGCTGCTTACTGGTCAGGCTAAGTTCTTGAGTCACCTTGTTTGCTTCGCTTCCACTATCCTAGTAAGTTTCTGTAGCTACTCCAGCTTATAAAGGAGGTGGTCCGCATGCTATAACAGCCCCTAGGCCTCTAAGAAGCCCTGTATTTAGAAGATGTACTTAGAAAGGTTCCTTTCCTATTGGAGAATCAAGACTAGGAAGGACCGTTGGGAGAGGACTTACTGACACGATGACATGGGTGAACCACTGCAGGCCTTCACTATAGGGCCTCTCTAGCACCTCCTCTTTGATCTCCAAAGGAACGGAGTCTTCCAAGAGCTTGAGGCACTCCTCCATCCCTAGAAGGTGAACCTTGCTAGGTGTAGAAATGCCCTCTTGTGTAACAAGAGGCCTCGCCTCTACTCCCTTGCCTATGTCCATCGCGGAGCTATAGCCTACCTCACCTTGGCAATAGCTGCTTTGCCCGTGTGGCTACTCTGGTCACCCTCATCGAAGTCCCCTTTGTCAGCACTTGAGCCTCACTGGCCTATACCCGAGCCCTCGCAATGGTCACCAGCCCTTCCTCTCTTTCTCCAAGGACCTTGCCCATGTCAGTCGAGGTAGCTCTTTCCACGTCCAGAGACACCCGAACCTCTGCTCCCACCTTTGCAATGGGTGCCTCACTAGGGCCCAATACGAGGTCCGGGGGGAGGGACGGCCCCTTACTCTTCTTCAACTTCTTTGCAGGAGATAGAAAATGTACTCTCTTCTCCTTCGGGTCAATCGGAGGAGATGAAGGTGACCTCTTGATTGCCATTGCCTTGGGCTTAGCCTAGACCACCAAGCCTGTATCAAAAGATGAAGATACTTTGCCTACCACAAGGAAGCAAAAGCTTGTTCATAAAAAAGTAGGGGATGGCTTACCTTGGGATAGGCAAACCCTTTTGAATAGAGGGCCTCTAGCAAAAATTTCTAAAAGGAGAATATCAAGTGGTGGGACATGGACCGGCATCGGCTCATCCACCATGTTCTTCTCCAGGTCCTATAGCACTAGGTACTCCTACAGCCACATGGTCTCGACCTTCCCCATCTTCCCGAGAATGGCCATGTTGTTTGGAAAACTGCAAAGAAGAATTGTGATTTCTAGCTACGAATCTTTTCCAGGCCGGGTGGGAAGCTGAACCCCTTGCAGGAGACACGTACCACCACACTTGGCTCTTAGGATGGGCCTTCACTTGGAAGAACGCATAGAACACCCATGCCCCGGGTTCCATATCCCATCGGACCATCAAGCTGAAGATCCCAATGATGGCCCTCTAGGTATTGGAGACCAACTATACCAGGAACAGCCAGTATCATTATAGCAGCTCCACCATTATCGGGAGAGTGGGGATCCTGAGTCCTACATTCAAGGACTCATGAAGCGTGGCTCTCATCACTTTTCCCTCGGTGATGCATTTGTTCCCCTCCAGAATCTCCAGTCGGACATTTGCTGTGAAGCCAAATTTCTTTCCCAACCGGTAGACATCCTCTTTTGCCACGAAGGAGGCCATAGTCTCTAGCATTAGATCTGGCTCCTCCATCGCCATGACTGCTATGCACCAGACACAAAGAAAGAATAAAAAAAGAGGGACAAAGAAAATCCATAGCTGATTACTGCCAGTGCTTCTCTTAACCCCATAAGTTTTACACTCTACTGATCTGCCACTTCTCGATCATCTAGATGCTACAAAAGTAGTGGAGGCCCAACCGACTTCACTTTTTATAATCATTGAAAGGACCCATCTTTTCTCCGATGAAGGGTTGTCAATTTTTGCCTCACCATTCGGAGCATCCCATGTTGACTCATCATTAAAGGCATCATTTTAGAAGACTCGCCATAACATCCCAAAAGTTCAAATCATCACAACATTTTTAAAATTATCACCACTTTGGATGATGTCACTGTCCTGCAAACCAGGCCTACTCTCTTCAACACATGCCAATCCTAGCACTGAACTTGAAGGGCATGACCTTGCCTACCTCGCCGTGAGCTATCATGCCATGTGCTTATTGAATATGGCTCACCGAAAGCTGCCTCGCCCTATGCTTGCCAAGTTTACCTTGTCACGAGCAACCTCGCCCCATACCAGCCATGCCAGCCTCACCTCAGCACAACAGGCTTCTGCACCATGCCAAACTAATTGGATTTCTACTTCCTTCATCCAAGGCCCTAGGAAGAGTGGCCATATATGCTTGCACATGGGGGGTATCTGATATGTCAGGATTTGGTTAGCCCAACTATGCCAGTGCTAGACACATGTCAACCAGCCTGGACTACCAAGCTATTTTTCATCACCTTGCCACTTAGACATCAAGCCGTGTGCTCACCAACCCTCTACTTGGATGTTAGCCATTATCAAGTCCACCCGGTATCCATCCCAGTTGTGCATGATCTAAGAATGGAGGCCATTAATGCTGGCCACCTAAGAACACCTTATCATAGGGACATGTCGGTCACTATTCCCTGCTTCACTAACTATAGTATAGCCCTTGCTACAGGCATGCTACAACAATTGGGGTATGTCAGATGCCACTCCTCTGTAATGCATACCATATCTCTTCCGGGCATCAGGTACATACCTATAAACTCTTCTTTAGGACCCTTAGGTAAGGCCAAGGGAAGGAAAAGAACAAGGAGAAAAGTGGGAGACGGAACTGAGAGCTTTCACCCTTCCTAAGAGCCCTTCCATCCTAATAATAGAACCCTCTTCTCACTCTCGTAGTGCACCCCCATCCTAAGTGTTCATCAAGACATTTGTAGGCCATCCTATAACTTTCCATTTTCCAAGATGTGCCTCGCCTTCTGCAAATTTACTCATTTGTGGATCTTCCTAGAAGCGGGACTCATATGCACTGAGATCCCCTTCGTCTACAGATCTGGTTCCATTTCCCTTCTTCATTACCTCTCCAACTTCTTTACCTTACTCTATTCTTAAATTCAAGGGGACTCTAAGCCTTCTTTGTTTGCCTCTTCGGGTAACTGATTTAGGCATCGAAGGGTCCACCACCGAGGAACCCCTGTCGTATATGAACTTTTCGATATTCTTTGTCTTGCAAGACCGACTTCTAGCAATATATCCACATTAGCAGGACAGACTCCTAGCAATAGCTCCACATCAGCAGTCATCTCAGATCTAGCCCTTATCGAGTCAAGCTTGAGTCAGCCTATCTTTAGGTCTGTCATCAATAATAATAATAATAATAGTAATAATATATTATTATTACTATTATTATTTTTATCACTACTATCATTACTATTATTATTATTACCACTACTATATATTTTTGTGAGTTGGTACGAAGAATGCTAAATCAATTTATAAAGTAATTATTACATACTAATATGTAAGACTAGTTATGGTTTTCTTATATATTATCATTATGATTATTCGATGATATATCAACTACAATAAAGTTTTATTTCTAGTAATATTTTAGTGATATACCTGATATGGTGGGATCGCTGATGCGGAACCCATGTCAGACCTAGTCAGATGCTACGTCAAAGGAAGCTACCATGTTGGACATCTCTCCTCAGACTCCTTCGCCAGGTGGCTCCCTTGGGATCGAGACACCCTGGCCGAAGTCGAGCTCTGCCTCTTCGGACTCCTTCACCAGGTGGCTCCCTCGAGGTCGAGATGCCGTGATCAAAGTCGAGCTCTACTTTCTTTCAGACTCCTTCGCCATGCGGCTCCCTCGAGGTCGAGACACCATGGCTGAAGTTGAGCTTCGCCTATCCGGACTCCTCCACCAGTTACCTCCCTCGAGGTCGAGATACCATGGTCAACGTCGAGCTCCGCCTCTCCAGACTCCTTCGCTAGGTGGCTCCCTCGAGGACGAGATGCCATGGCCGAAGTCGAGCTCTGCCTCTCTGGACTCCTTCACCAGGCGGCTCCCTTGAGGTCGAGACGCCGTGGCTGAAGTCAAGCTTCGCCTCTTTTCGGACTCCTTCGCCAGGTAGCTCCCTCGAGGTCGAGACGCCGTAGCCAAAGTCAAGCTCCGCCTCTCCAGACTCCTTTGCTAGGCGGCTCCCTCAAGGTCGAGACACCATGGTTGAAGTCAAGCTTCGCCTTCTTTCGGACTCCTTCGCCAGGTGGCTCTCTCGAGGTCAAGACATCATGGCCGAAGTCGAGCTCTGCTGGTGTGGGAACCAGAATCAGGAAAAGACTCCAACCTATTCAATTCAAGTCTGAGTCCTTATGGTTGGATTAGTCCTGTAATTAGTCCTATAATTTCTTTTTCAATTTTGAGTCCAAATAATCTTGTAATTAATTTCGAGTCCATATGGGGTCAGGTCCAGTTGAAGTCAAAGTCTTAGTCCAATTAATTTCGAGTCCATGCTGGGTCGGGTCCAATTTGAAGCCTTAGTCCAATTGAAAGTCAGATTTTGAAGCATCAAGACAAGTCCAAAGCCAAGTGGTGCCACATGCCACTTGCCACCTCAGCGCCACATCAGCTACCACTTGCCACCTCAGCGCCATCTCAACTAGAAGCCACCTCATCAAGTGGTCCCCACTTTGGTGCCACTTGTCATGGGTTGAAGGAACTCCAAGAGGGCGCCCAAGAAGAAAGTTTGAATTCAAAATGATGGTTGGCCACCCTCTTCCACAAATCAAGCATCAAGGCCTACAAATCCTCTAACTCTCCTTGTAATCCTCCACATTTTAGGGATTTTCAAATTTTAAAGATTTACCCTCTTCCACAAATCAAGCATCAAGGCCTACAAATCCTCTAACTCTCCTTGTAATCCTCCACATTTTAGGGATTTTCAATTTTAAAGATTTGTAAGGCTCCTATTAAAGACTTTGGGATGCCCCATTGTAAGGGTAATGGATGAATAAAATTTTTGGCTTGGATTATTCTTTCTATGTGATTGTCTTTGTGTCTATGTGGTTTAGTCTTTCTCCTCTTCCACGCCCACTCTAGTTCCTCCCTTCTTCCATCTCCAACGCCCAATGACTCCTTTCTTCCTCTCCAATCTCAAGTGAGCCTTCAACATGCAATGGTGAATCAAGAGGATCAACACAAGGAGACCAACCTGTTCCATCTCAAGCACTCCACCATGGAGCCAAGAAGGATCCCCATCAATGCTTCATCCACCTCTCTACCCTTTTCCATTTCATGTTTTGTTAAGTTCTTTCATCTTAGGGATTTCTTTGTTGCAGGGTTCTCTGGAATTCCGACTTCAAGAGGAAGGATCTCTTGCCACCAATCCAGAAAACAAGAAGAGTCTCCAACCTGTAGCATGGCCTGGTCATCTGGAAGATCCCCTCAAGAGTGATCTTATTCTTATTGAAAAATCAATGCCAGGTAAGTCAGTATCAATTAGGTCTGAGACATTAATCTGACTAGCATGACTGGTGGTTTTAATTCTATCCTATTTCTTTATTTTTTCGAAGTCTCGGTAATTAGGGTTATGCATGATCATTCAAGTTTGCTTTATTAACTTATCTTTGATAAATTATGCTGAACTCTTCATATGTCGATAGAACTTGCCAATTAATCTTTGCTAATCTCCTTTAGATTTGCATAGTTTCATCTTCACTTTGCATCCCCTACCATCTGCCTCCTTTCGAACTCCTTCGCCAGGTGGCTCCCTCGAGGTTGAGACACCATAGCCAAAGTCAAGCTCTGCCCCCCGAGCTCGCCCCACCTCGGATGAAGGGACCAACAGCTGAAGGATGTCTCCACCTTCCTTGAATGACGGTGAACCGCCTAAGGACCATGGAGGGGCACCCGCTAGGCTGCAATAACTGTCCCAACTATCACGTACACCAAAATGGAAGGGATCTCCCGATCGAGGCATTGCACTCCTGACCGACCATCTATGCCACCCAGAAGAGAAAGTCAACCCAAAAGATTTGAATCCAGGGGGTGGCAGCCCCCTGATCGAGGCTCTGCCAAGATTCCCAAAATGGAGCGACCAGAAGGAAGGTCAGAGTGCACGGTATTGTTCCCTATCACGAATGGAAAAAGATACCTCGTGCATGGCATGGAATGTCATCGCACGTTCCTGTAAGCGAGGGAAGGATCCTGAGGTAGGTGGCGTGCAGTCGTCCTGGTTTAAAAGAGTTTTTCAAGTTTCAAACAAAAGGTAAGCAAACAAACGGGGAAGAGGGGCGGCACATAGGAAAGCAATCGAGAGGTCAAGTGCTCTAGGCTACCGGAGACTCACCGGAAGGGTCTCGATGGACACAGCCATACAGCTTGAGCTCTCCTCCACAACCACTTCCATCGCTTCACTCTCAACCCATTTACACTATCCCAGTTCATAAATTTTTCCTCCTAGCGTGGAGTCCGTCTACGGGGCACGACTAGGAGGATATGTTTTCCTGGATCGCCACTGACTTGAGCATCGGAGTTCCCCCACTAGGATCACCAGCCCGGTTCTCCTCTATTTTGCAGGTCCGGGCACGTGTGCAGCTACCCGAGCGACAAGGGCGCGGTCCGAGGTTGACTCCAGCTACAGGCCATGGCGGTCTTGGCGATAACAGATTGGAACACCAAGTAGGAGGGCAGGATGTATTATGATTCGAGTCAATCCCCTTTGCAAACAATCCCACTAGGAGCATGGTGATGACGCGTGCGAGGGAGGTCTCCACCAGCCATGCGGGGGATCCTCCTTCCCGAGGGGATCTGCACAGTCCAGAGAGGGAGCTCCCCGCTGCATCGTAACCAGCTCCAGCGGATGCTCAACTGGCCGCACTCGCTCAGCAAATGCAGCTCTTGACTGCAGTGGTGCGCCAGTTGCAGCATCAGCACTGATTCCTGGCCACCCACCAACAGCGAAGGACTCCTACGGCCCAAGCCACCACACCCCGCGATAACCTGCATTCCTTCTAAGGAAGGCCTTCACAGTTACGGGCCACAATAGACCACCGAGGAAGCTACAGGACCACGACAAAGAGGCAATGGTCTGGGTCTGCCGACCGGGAGAGCCGATCTCCGGCCTTCAAGCAGGCTGCTGTTAAGCATCGTCGAGGTCACAGAGGCAAGGCCCCCCATCGCGACCCCCCTCAGATGCTACCTTCACCTCCACCGTCGGCCTCAGCAAAAGGATCAACTGACGAGGCCATCAGGCGCATGGCAGAAAGGTGCCTGGAAAAATAAGAGCACAAGCTAACAGAGCTATCCCGCCAGTTTGCGAATCTGCAGGTCTCCTCCAGCGAGCCTGCAAGCTACGATGCCCATCCTCCTTTCTTCCAAGAGATCCAAGAGGAACCGATCCCAGGCTAATTCTGCATGCCGCAGGTGGATCCCTAGATGGGACCACCAATCCCCTATACCACCTTGAGAGCTACAAGGCCCTCATGAGAGTCCAGGGGATGACCGACGCTCTCCTCTGCATCGCTTTTTCGACCACCCTCTGGAAGGTGGCTCGGGTCTGGTTTACCCACCTCAAGCCTGAAAGCATTAGTTTTTTCGCTCAGCTGGATTGAAAGTTCGCGACCCACTTTAGCACCTATCGAAAAGTACCACGAGAGGCAGACAGCCTCTTCTCCATTAGACAGCAAGACCACGAGCTCCTGTGAGACTACGTGGCCTGCTTCAAGGTTACCGCACTGGAGATCTATAACCTGGACGAGATAGTTGCCATGCTGGCGTTGAAGAGAGGTTGCAGGACTTCTCGCCTGACCTACTCATTGAACAAGAAGCCATCGAAGATGTACTCTGAACTCCTCCTCTACATTTACAAGTACATCCACTCCAAGGAGGAGGACCATACGAGGAGGGAGCTGGATGGGAAGCTACTGAAGAAGCCAGCTCCTGGGGAGACATCCGAGGTGCGAAAACCTGGATCGGCCACACCGAACTTCCACCAGGGGTCGAAGTCATAGAGCGGACCCATCCTAGAAGAAAGATACATCCCTCTTCTGGCCCCGAGGATGAAGATCCTTATGAAGATTGAGGGCGAGCACTATCTGTGGTGCCCACCCCCATTGAGGCCATCTAGCAGTTGTGATAAGATAAAGTACTGCCAGTTCTACCGCGACCACGGCCACGACACCGAGGAGTGCCGCCACCTCAAGAGAGAGATTGAAGACCTCATAAGGAGGGGCTACCTCGAAAAGTTCATGGGGGGCAAGACACCGGCGGAGCCTCAGGCACTCGCTGCTCTCCCTCCAGTCCCTGCAGTCGACAACCGCCCCATCGAGAAGATTGTGGGGATGATATGCTGGGAGATTGAGCACGCTCCCAAGAGAGCCCAAGGAGGAGAGAGTTTGGAGAATGTACTTCCCTTTGTAAGGAAGAGAGTGCCTGAAAATGATGATATAAATAACGATGCCGTGGTCGTCGAGGTGACGATCGTGAAATATCCTGTAAAATAGATTATGATCGATAGTGAAAGTTCGACCGATATCCTTTTTTTTTTTTGATAAAAGGAGGAGCAGAACTCCCCATGTTATAAGCTGTAATAGAGAGTGTTTACAAAATGCAAGAACTTATACAGATACTCAAACTCAAGATAGCTATACCAAAACCTCCTCCCAAAATAAAACACAGCAGAGCCTTCATACAATTGTACAATCCAGTTTGGTAGCAGAGATGTGGGGAAACCTAAATCTGAAGGATAGAACTGTAGCACTGTCCTAGATCGATACAGTCCAAGAGTCTTAGTTGGAGCAGAGCCTTCAATGTGAAGAAACATAGCAGAGCCTTCGATGTGGAGAAAGTGACATCTGGAGAATAGAATTTTAGCACCGTCCCAGATGGAAGCAGTCCAAGAGTTATAGTTGGAGCAGTGAGAAGTTAGACCCCAAGTTCTGTAAAAATGGTATAATCTGGGGAGAGTAATTACAGCAGTAAGGATATGATAGCTGTTAATTTCCTTCTGGGCTGACTGGTTTGGAATGTCCTCCACCCTCCCAAACAGCAACAGTTTATCTGAAAAGAACTTAATGAAATAAATAGATTTAATGATGCAATAGAGTTTATGATGACATTGTAGCTGTTCCATTGCAAAGTGATGTAAACAGCGCCTGATGATGAGAAGCAATAGATCTGCATCCTCCTGATTAATGTTGAACACTGAGAAAATAGGGACGTTGTATAATAACTGAGAAGTATCAGTAGAATGCACAGAGCAATAGAGAGCAAGACTTCTGCTGCATGATGTATTGGATATCCTTGATCCAATGATTGATAATTTGGAAGAAGCCATAAAGGATGAGAAGCAAACATAACCATAAATTTGAAAGCCATTAACTTCCCAGCGCATAGGAAACCAAATAGCATCATGAGTATGCATAATGAGAATGTAAGTAGGTATAATTGAATTATATAGCAGAGAAAAATAATAAGCTTGAGATCCAATCATTCCGAAACACCTTTGACTCCCAGCATATACCGACATGATGAAACTGAAGGGATTGCTTAATGGTTGCTAAAACTCTTTGTTAGGCTGCCGGATAAAACATTGTGCAAGCATAGCTGTCCTTCCTTTAAACTTCAAAGGCAGATAATACAAGAAGATATTCTGAATATCCGAGGAAGAATAAATTGTATGTTGTAACTCATAATGAATTAAAACTTCCCTGTATCCTATCAGTGAAGGAAAATATGGAATATATTATAGTAGCCAAACAGCTTGAAAGATAGTGAAGGTATCAACAGTATAATATGGCATCACTATAGCCGGAACAGAAAACCAATAGAATTTAGGGAATTTAAAACAGAGCATTTGCGCCCAATTTCCATCCATAAAATTTGCAGTTTTGTGGACCAGAAGAAAGAAGCACAGCAGACAGAAGCTGACCGAACCTTGTAAGACATTAGTTATGTGGTAAAGAAACATTCTGCAGCAAATTTCCCCACATTGAGAACAGTAATCCATGCATTCATACCTTAGTAAGTAGTAGTTGTGGAGAGTTGCAATAGATGCATAACTATAAGGAAGGTAAATATTGCGAACCATTAGATGGGTAAATAGAATATATAGTAATTGTTGACCAAAATTTGTAATGGACCAGTGAAGCCCAACCTGCAAGAACAAAAGATTGTTAGAAAGCCATCTATTCATTTTTACCTTTTTTCTTTGATATTTTCTTTTTTTGTTTTTTTTTTCTTTCCCAACTGTGTGGATATTCTTTCTTTTCTGTAGATAAACCGTAAAAAGTTGGAGTGGTCCTTGTCGGTGTTCCCAGCAGTCCTTTTGAAATACTCAGACCAGCATCATCTCTGTTGAGGAGATAATTGCCATCCTTATTATAGGTGTAATTATAAATAGATCATCTGGCTGATTGCAAAGAAAAAACAGTAGTCCGACGATACATGAAGATTGAAAGCTGAAGGACATAGTGATGTGGTATAATATAATTTTAGCAGTTCAGCATCCAAGATAGATGTGGAAATATGACCGTATCAATCTTATGATAATAAATCATAATAACCCGAGCAGCATAGACCTTACACAACAACTTAGAATAGACATTAATCTGAAGTCGTCCTCGATTGTTATGCTCCATTTGGATAATATTGACCTCCAAACTTGTCCCTAAGAATCTCCGATAAGAAGGCCTCAGGGATATGATTACCTTGGTAGAAGGTAAAATTTCCCTGACTAGCATACCTGGCAAGATAATGGGCCATTTGATTTGCTTGGCGCGGAATATACCTTGCCAAGAAATTGGGATTTAAGTTCTTCCAGTGAAGAATATCCAGCAACATAGAGTTGAGCTTATAATGGTTATGATAGGACTTATTAATAAGCTTGATAACCAAGTCGCTATCACCTTCCAAAATAAGATGAGGAGAAGTATCTTCAAAAAAGTTCTAAATCCCATACCAAGCCGCACTCAGTTCGGTATTAAGTATGGAAGTAATAGGAATTTTCTTCCCGGCCGCCTTTATCATATTGCCAGCGGAACCTCTAATAATATAGGCTACCGTAGTAGCGTCAGGCCTAACCGAAGCATCGAAGTTAATTTTGATAGCTCCAGAGGGGGGGGAAGCCAACAAACCTGTTTGGGACCCCTACCAATGGAACGATGGGGATTTGGTTCTTCCCAGTACCTCGGGGGCGTGTCAATTCGCTTGTCCTCTAACGAATATCTGGATGTTGCAAATATGACAACCATCTTCGATAGTTGAGTGTGTCATGAATTTGTTCTAGAATAGCTTCTCATTGCGCGCTTTCCAAACCTACCAAAGGAAATAGGCAATGATGGAGTTGGTAACTTGATTAAACTGAGAAGTCGACATCATTGTTAGAAGATGTAGAACAGAAATCAATTGGAAATGAAAGTTAAAGTTATGTTTGAATAGGCGCCAACTATCCTTCGCAAAGGGGCAGTGGATAAAAATGTGATCAATGTCCTCCTCCTGAGCAGGGCAAATGTCATAATAAATACTGTCAGCAGGTAAAATACCTCTATTACAAAGAAACCATTTGGACTGTAATTTGTACTGAACCAACTTCTAGCTGAAGGTTTTGACCCGCTGAGGAGTTTGAAGCTTCCAGATCCAATGGTAATGGAAAGGTGTTACCTGTCTAGATTGATTCATAAAAGGGAGCATGTCTTTCTGATTAACCATGCTTTTAGCCGTCGACTCCCAGATAAGAGTATCCTGCCATTTACCTTTAGGAATAAGGATAGGAATGATGGTCTGAAGAAGATCTTCAGAGAAAATTCTGTTAAGAGTAGAGAAATCCCATTCCCTTTCCGGGGTAATTAACCGGCTGACATTCCAATCCTGGATCTCCATCTCCATATTTATAGTTGTAGGCCAGCAAGATAACGGAATGTGAGATATCCAAGGATCACTATACACATTAACTATTTCTCCAGAGCCAATAGAGTACATAACCCTGGGACCTATCATTTTTCTGAAGTCTACGATACGACCCCATATGTAAGATGAATTGCGGGGCTTTTTGTAGTTGACCCAATAAGGGGATAGGCAATACTTAACCTTGACTGTTTGAGCCCATAAGGAATGAGGCTTCAACCAAACTTGAGCCGTAAGCTTTGCGAACGAAGCTTTCTGCTTGTTTAGAAGAGGAACAATCCCAAGGCTCCCCTCATCCTTCGGCTTACAAATCTTGTCCCAAGAAACTAGATTGAGGCCTTTGCTGTCGTTAGAATGTCCCCACAAAAATGCCCTGATAGTCTTTTCAATCTTCTTTATAACTCCATGAGGAATATAAAGAACTGCCATGGTATAATTGAACAGGGAAGCTAAAATAGAGGTGACAAGCGTCACACGTCTAGCAAAGGACAGTTTTCCATTTCCACCCTTCAATTTTGGTATTCACTGCATCCAACAAAAAATTAAAATCAGTAGAGAGCAGTTTGCGGCCTGACACAGGAATACCCAGATATTTAATCTTTCATTTTTTCTCATTAATGCTAAAAATAGAAATGATACGATTTTTGATATCTTGGTTGATAGAGGGGCTGAAGAGATATGCGAATTCCCCGTATTGATCGCCTGACCAGAGAGGCTGTTGTATGCATCAAGGATAGCTTTTAGGCATATGGCATCGGTAATAGTGGCTCGAGTGACTAAAAGCATATCATCCGCAAAAAGTAAATATGAAAGAAATGGACCGTTGGTACCCACTTTGAACGGTCTAAACAATTAGTGGTTAACAGCATAATTAAGCATATTGGAAAAAAATTGGAACTTAAAATGAATAAAGAAGGAGATAAGGGGCATCCCTGGCGAAAGCCTCTAGCAGGCTGCATCCAGTTAGTAGGGGTTCCATTGACCAGAATAGCATAATCATATCCCATGACACATTGTTTGATCAATTGCATAAACTGCGGATGAAACCCAAGTTGCTGCATTACCTTTATAAGGAAAGACCAAAGCATTTTGTCGTAGGCCTTCTCCATGTCCAATTTTACAGTCATCAAAGCCTTCTTTTTAGAAGCTATTTGCATATAATGCATGATTTCCTGGATCAATAGAATATTCTCCGTGATACTTCTACCCAACACAAAGGCTCCCTGCTCCTCTGAAATAATAGAAGGAAGGACACTTTGCAGACGATTAGCCAAAATTTTGGCCACAATCTTATATATAGTGTTACAAAGACTTATTGGATGGTAATCCGTAATGTCCTCCGGCTTGCTTTTCTTGGGTATAAGAGCTATAAAGGTCCTTTTCTAGGTCGCCAGCATCTGACCTTCCTGGAATATGTGATGAATAGCTTGATTAACCTCCCTATGGATGATGTACCAAAAGTGCTGAAAGAACAAGGGAGGGAAACCATCAGGTCCAGGCGCCTTATCGGACGGCATCTGCTTGATTACTTCCTCAATTTCCTGCAAGGTGACAGGCTTAATTAGACAATCATTTTGTAGCATTGTAACTTTCATATTAGCAGTAAACAGGGGTTCATTATCTTCATGCCCGTCCCTCTGCCATCTTTGCTTAAAATGATCATAGACCAGCTCCTGAATTCGATCATCCCCTATAACCCTATTTCCATGTTGGTCCCTTAGGAAAAGTATATTATTCTGTCTTCGGTGCATTATTGTTGATTGGTGGAAGAACCTGGTATTGAGATCCCCCTCCTTTAGCCACGTCAGTCAAGGTCTCTGGCGCCAGAACATTTCCTGTGACCGAAGATTCTCATTAAATTGACTTATGAGATTAAGAAGGTGCCTGTGATCATCATTAGAGAAATTATCAAAACGATATTCCTTAATTTGCATATCCAGAATATTTTGTTGGAGTTTATTACCTTGCCAGAAAATATTCCCCAAGCACTTCTTCTATTTTTTCAAAGCTACCTTTGTTTTGTATAAAAGTTTAGATAATCTTACCGAAGGATTACTACTAACATCTGTCTTCCAGGTACGAGCTATGATGTGGTGAATCCCTTGGCACTGCAACCACATTTTCTCAAACCTGAACGAAACTTTTACATTCTGCTTATGAGTCTCAATAGAAAGAAGTATCAGACAGTGGTCTGATGCAAACCTCATCAAATGTTGCAATTTTGACTCAGGATAAGACTGAAGCCACTTAGGGGAAGCAAAGGCCCTATCCAACCGTTCCCACACCCTTGCGTTGCCAGATCTATTGTTACACCAGGTGTAGGAAGGGCCGGAGTAGCCAATGTCAATGAGTCCGGCCTGGATAATGCACTGGTTGAATTCTTTGACATCCCTCGTTGTACGGAACGGACGACCTCCTCTTTTATCTTCCCTGTGTAAAATACAGTTGAAATCGCCTATTATTAGTAAAGGAATATCAATAGAATTAACATTAGTAATTTGCTGCCAAAGCAGTATCCTATCAATACCATTCGTGCTAGCGTAAATAAAAGCAACCATCTAGGACTGAGCATTATTAGGCATGATAATCCCAAAAGTCCCCTATCTATTTGCATGCATAAAGTCTACTTGTCCTATACTCAATTTCCACGTGATTGTGATGCCCCCAGACAGCCCCAGAGAAGGGATCATGTAGACTCCCCATGTGGGTCCCATTATCCGCTTAATCTTATCAGTGGCCTGGTCCGACATCCTAGTTTCAAGAAAACAACACATATCCAATCTATAATTACGTAATATGTTCTTAACATAATTCACAAAATGGGCCTTAGCCGCACCCCTACAATTCCAAACTACCATCTTCATTGAACAAGGTTAGGTGGTATCGCCTCTCCAGGCTTTTCCACTTCATCATGCATGCCAGACATAGATTGAACAATAGGAATATTTACTAAACAAGTGTCAGAACAGTCAACAGATATTTGAGCATTAAGATTTTTAGTAGATTGGACTATAGCTGAAGAAAACTGAGCCAAATAGTCATGATGCTTACCTTTGTTATTTGTTTGGAGTACCTTATGTTCTTTCTGGGCAATCTGCTGATCCATCTCATTCTCCATCATTTGACTATCAGAACTAGTCTTGGTCACTGTTATAGGTCTCCATACTTCCCTTACCTGATTTTCCTTCCTTCCTTGTTTGGGTTTGTATAGGACTAGTTGCGAGTTTGCTTCATGAACCTCCGCTTGTTCTTGTCGGACTATAACCTTGGTTAAGGGAGGAGAATCATTCATGGACCTTCCGTCTTTTGCCACCGTCTTTGCTGGAGACCTCTTTCTCTTCTCCTTGTTGGCAATTTTGGTGAACGATTCCACCTTTCCCATAAAAAGGATTCCTTGCATATCTGTGTTCTCCTGCTCCTCCGAGTCTTGGTACAACAGTCTAAATCTAGAACCCATACTTGCTTCCGAAGGCTGAGGAACATTTTTAACCAGAGAATGTTTCCTAACCTGCTTATTGTTATGGGTTCCTTGAGTACTATTATCCCTCGTATTAATAGCCGGGATTGGCTTCTCCTTGTATGGTGACTGTTGGACTTGCACCGGAACCCTCGCAGCCCTTATCCAGGGGCCGTACACCTGTTGATTTCTAAGTTGCTGTGATAGTTCTGAACATTTACATAACTTAGAGAAATCAGCTTGGATAAATCCACACGTATAGCATATTTCCGGTAATTCTTCATAAATAAATTCCTGCCACCAGCATTCATCATTTACCTAGATTTTTGTTCCCAGGCATATGGGCTTTGTAACATCGATAAGGGTGCAAACTCTAGCATAACCCATACGGGTTGAGTTTGCCGTCCAATCATCGAGAAACAAAGCTTTGCTCGCAGCCGAGGCAACTTTAAAAATTTTTTCCTTATCCCACAGCTCTATCGAAAGATCTGGTAACCTAATCCAAACCCTTGCCTGGGATATGATATCCCGGCTAGGTTTAAAATTAGGCTGCCATGCTTCCAAGGCTAAAAGTTGTCGAGCTAAGGACCAGGGTCAATTTTCCAGAGCCCGATTTCTATCCTCTTCGGACCATAATCGGAATAGCAACACACCCTCAGATAAGGAAGCTATCGTGAGGTCATCTTTCAGACTCCAGCGGAGCCTGAGCTCCTTCTGAACAAACTCCACTGGCAATCCCTTCCCCATAAACCTGCCAATTAGAGCTAATTTAAGGATAGTATTAGCTTCCCTTACCTCCTCCGAAGAAAACACCACCACTTTTGAAAACCTTTGTTCCAGAGCTTCGATGTCCGCTGGCGAAGCTCGAGATGACTCCCAGCGAAATCGCCTTGCGCCTTGGACCACCAGGGACCAAGAACGGATGGTGTCGGGGACGACTTCATCTCCCCTCTGGACTCTTGGCCTACCCGCTTCTGCTTGATTTCCTAGACCCTGCACCGATGCCGGCTCCGGCATACTCCTCCCAGCCCCTGATGATGTCCCCCTTTCCTCCTACGCCTTGGTGGACATATCGCTCCACCCTTCGGCGATGAAGAACTCGCACGCCGATCAGATACCTCCGCCCCCATCGGGGCTTTTCTTTCCACCTCTAGCACTCTCCCTTTCCCTTTCTCCAACCGCATGGCCTCCTCGTCCTGCCGATTGGCCCCGGTCGAGAAAACCCTAACCCGTGTTTCCCCCTTCTCGCTCATGAAATGAAATCTCCGGACTTTCTCTCACTAGACGAACTTTCACTTTATCAAATCACTTTTACCGATATCCTTTTTTACGATGCTTGCTCTAGGATGAATCTGTCCTCTACTCAACTTAGACCTGTACACACCCCTCTCATCAATTTTATTGAGGACTCCGTAGGAGTCGAGGGGGAAATCACTCTCCCTATTATTGCTAGGATGTCACCTTGGTAGAGCACCATCATGATGACCTTCACGGTTATTAAGCTTCCATTGGCCTACAACATGATCCTTGGCCACCCCAACTTAATCTGCTCAATGTGGCATTTCCACCAGGCGACTATTGGTGCAGTTTCCCACTTCTTATAGCGTTGGAGAAATGAAGGGGGCACCTCAGCCGATCCAACATTATCTCCAAGCCGTTCCTGGGGCCAAGTCCTTCGAGGAAGACCCCAGTGCTGACAACCTCTACCAAAGGGTGCAAGACCCCAGAGGTGGCCCGATTGAGTGCTTGCTGTCATATCCACTTGGAGCCAACCTGACGAAGACAGTGAAAATTGGGGCCCAGTTGCAAGAGGAGGAGCGGGCGCACCTGTTAAAATTTTTTTGAGGAAACGTAGACATGTTTTCCTAGATGGCAGTCGATATGCCCAGGATTTCCCCCAACATCATCACCTATAAGTTGAGTATTGACCCGAAGTATTGTCCTATTCGATAGAAGAAAAGAAGTTTCATCCCGAAAAGGCAGCGAGCGATCAACGAGGAGGTGGATAAGCTCCTCATAGCCGACTTTGTCCGTGAAGTGCAATACCCTAACTGGCTGGCAAATATAGTCATGGTAAAGAAGAACAACAGGAAGTGAAGGATCTGTGTGGACTACACCGACCTCAATTGAGCATGTCCGAAGGATAGCTTCCCTTTGCCAAAGATCGACCAACTAGTGGACGCCATCTCGGGGCACCGCTTGTTCTCGTTTATGGATGCATTCTCCGGGTACAATCAAATCCGGATGCATATGGAGGACGAGGAGCACACTGCCTTTATCACCGATAGAGGGACATACTGCTACCGGAAGATGCCTTTCAGCCTGAAGAATGCTGGCACCATGTACCAATGGCTGATCAATCAGGTCTTCAAGGACCAAATTAGTAGAAACATGCAAGTATATATGGACGACATGCTCGTGATGAGCAAGCTGAAGTCAGATCACATCGTCGACCTGGCAGAGGCCTTTCACAATCTTGGGGAGCCCAAGATGAAGCTGAATCTGGTGAAGTGCACCTTCGACATTGCAGTAGGAAAGTTCTTTGGCTTCATGGTCACCCAGAGGGGAATCGAAGCGATCCCGGAGAAGGTCCAGGCAATCGTCGACATGGAGCACCCTACCTCGAAAAAGCAGGTCTAGCGCCTGATGGGCCGGGTTGTAGCTCTGAGCCAGTTCATCTCGAGGTCGGCCGACCACTACTGGACTGAAGAATGCAAAGTAGCCTTTGAAGAGTTGAAGAATTTCTTGGCATCATCGCCCCTGCTCTCCAGGCCAAGGGAAGGAGAGGAACTCCTATTGTATCTGGCAGTCACCCCGGGGGCCGTCAGCTCGATCCTTGTCTGCACAAATGAGGACGGATCTCAGATACCGATGTACTATGCCAGCAAGATCCTCCGAGATGTGGAGATCAGGTACACCCACTCAGAAAAGTTAATTTTTGCTCTTATAATGTATGCCCAGTATCTCAGGCCATACTTCCAAGCACACCCGATCATGGTCCTAACGGACCAACCTCTAAGGGCCGTGCTTAGTCACCCTGACACATTCGGACGCTTGGCCAAATGAGCGTTAAAGCTCAGAGAATTTGACATCACGTACCGGTCGAGGTCATCTCAGAAAGCCCAGGTGTTGGCCGACTTCCTAGTCGAGTGCGTAGGACTTGCCGAAGAGCCAGAGCAGACCACCTCGAAGCATCAAGTGGAGCTCGAGGTCGAGGAGGAGTCTTAGGTCCTCCACGTGGATGGCGCATTCAATGCAGGAGGGAGCAGAGCAGGCCTCATCCTCGCAAACAACGACGGGATCATGGTCGAGTGTGTGCTCCATTTTTGATTCACGGTGACCAACAACCAGGTGGAGTACGAGGCACTCCTCGCTGGGCTCAAAGTCTCCCACGAGCTGGGTGTACCCAACCTGAAGGTCTTTACCGACTCCCAGCTAGTAGCCGGGTAGGTCTTTGGGAAGTATGAGGCCGAGATCCCCAGATGATGAAGTACCTGGAGCGGGTCCGTTTGAGCATAACAGGTTTTCGGTGCTTCAGCATCTCTCACATCCCCCATGAAAAGAACGCTCGTGCCGATGCCCTATCAAGGCTGGCGACCCTGCCGGACTCATCACTGGGCACGCTACATTGAGTACCTGGAAAGTCCAAGCTACGAAGCTCCTGGAGAGGTCCAGTAAGTCACCCCAGAGCCTAGCTGGATGGACCAATACGTCGGATACATCACCGATGGCACCCTGCTAGAAGATCGGACAGAGGTCGGACTCCTCAAGAAGAAAGCCAAGCAATTCGTCCTTATGGATGGGCAGCTCTACCATAGATCCTACTCCTATCCACTCCTGAAGTGCCTAAGATCCATGGAGGCAGCATTCATGCTCCAAGAAATACACGAAGGCCTCTGCGGAAATCATGTCGGAGGAAGGAAGCTAGCGTACAAGGCCCTCCCTTAGGGGTACTATTGGGAAACCATGAGGGAGGATGTCGCCGACTTCGTGAAAAAGTGTGATCGCTGCTAGTGCCACGCCCACATATAGCATCAACCAGCGGCACCACTCTCCCAACTCTCCTCGTCCTGGTCGTTCACCCAATAGGGGATGGACATCCTTGGTCCATTCCCTCCTACATTCAGACAACTCAAGTTCCTGATAGTGGCTATTGACTACTTCACCAAATAGGTGGAGGCAGAGCCACTAACATGGATTATCAAAGCCAAGGTTCGCTAGTTCTTCTGGAAATTGATCATCTACCATTTCAAGCTCCCCCACAACGTCATCATCGACAATGGGTGGCAGTTCAATAACCGAGAGTTCGAAGAATTCTGTGCTGACCTCGGCATTCAACACCGCTTCACCTTGGTGGCTCACCCCCAGACCAACGAAGAAGCTGAGGTGACCAACCAAACAATCCTTCAGGAACTCTGGACTAGACTAGATAGAGCCAAGGGTAGGTGGGCAGAAGAACTCCCTAGCATTCTTTAGGCCTACCACAGAACACCCAGGATGGCCATGGATGAGATGCCTTTCAGCCTCGTCTTCGGTGCGGAAGCCATCGTCCCTGTTGAACTCGGCGTGCCCACATGCGGGTAGAAAAGTATGATGAAGCAGAGAACCCAGCCCACCTTCTTCTCAACTTGGACCTCCTAGAGGAAACGAGAGACAAGGCTCAACTCCAGATGGTGGCCTACCGGTAGCGGGTAGCTTGGTACTACAATGCTCGCATGAAGACAAAGACCTTCTGCCCGGGTGACCTGGTGCTGCGCCGAGTTGAAGCCTCCCAACCCCAGGAGTGCGACAAGCTCTCGCCGAACTGGGGGGGCCCCTATGAGGTGGTCGAGACTATTCCCCATGGAGCCTACTACCTAGCGGAGCTGGGCGGTGCCAAATTCCCATGCACTTGGAATGCCAACAATTTGAGAATATATTATCAATAATGTAAGGCCTTCCTCTATTAATGATAAAGATCCTTTTTGTGTAAATCATTTTTTCCTTGCAGGAATGTCGCTGCCCGACCCCAGGTCTGGCATGCTCAAGCCCGGAAACTCCTGAAGCCCGGCACCATCAAGCCCGAAAACTCCTGAAGCCCAGCACCATCAAGCCCGGAAACTCGTGAAGCCCGACACCATCAAGCCCAAAAACTCGTGAAGCCCGACACCATCAAGCCCGGAAACTCCTGAAGCCTAGCACTCTCAAGTCCGAAAACTCCTGAAGTCCGACACTTTCAAGCCCAGAAACTCCTAAAGCCCGGCACTCTTAAGCCCAGAAACTCCTGAAGCCCGGCACTCTCAAGCCCAGAAACTCCTGAAGCCCACCACTCTCAAGCCCAGAAACTTCCAAAACCCGGCACCTCATAGTCACCCGATGGTCCCACCAAGCACAGCATACGGGCTCGTTCGCACCGTGCTCACTTGGAGGTGATTCTATCCTAGGTCGAATACACCTTTCATGAAGTAGCGCTCGGAGGCCCATTGCCACTTCGCCCATGGACTGGGAACAACTCAGCAAGTCAAAGACTTCCTTCCCAACTCCTCGCATACCCAGAGCTCGGTAGAAAGGAGTCCAAGGACTTAGAGCCCCAAGGCAAGACGCCTCGGCCAAAACATGTACATGGACAGTTGAGAAGCAAAGGAAGGAAGATTGCTAAAGAGTTGGTAACACAAAAAAAAAAAAGAACAAGTGGAGAAGGTAAAGAGAAATTTCATTGATAAATTTAAAGTTTTTACATCATCTTTGGGCCCCGACAGGTCGGATAGTCCATAACAGAAATAATAAAAAGGAAGAAGATACAGGAGCCCCTATGCTACTCGGCTGGCTCCTTCTTGGGGCAGTGCATGGGCGGGGCATCATCTTCCGCTATCTTTGGCGGCGGAGCTGAGTCGGCAACAGCCGCTGGTTCCTTCGCTTCAGCCAAGTCTAGTGTTAGGCTCTCACACGGAGTAGCCGGGAAGGCGAGCCTATCCAGGTTCTTGTCTGGAACAAGCCCCGCTACCTTGGACGGCAGTACAAAAACCTCTTGAAGAAGGAATCCGTGGCCAGCTCGTGGAACTCGACGTCGAACTCCTCCGAGGCCTTGTACTTTGAGACCACCTTGGCGACCTCCTTCTTTGCAACCTCTACTTGTTCGACGGCCACCGCGGTCTTCTTTTCGGTGTCAGCAGCCTTCATCTCAGTGGTAGCAGCCCGCTCCTTTGCCGCATCCAGCTGAGCCCGGAGAGGTTGGGCCTGCTCCCTCTCCCGAGTCGCTTCAACCCTGAGCTATTCTACTTTGGCCTCCTTGGCCCTGAGCTCCTCAGCCCGACTTTTGGACCGACTCCTCTCCCAGTCCTAGGACTCCTCCAGATCCTTTATGCACCTCTCAGTGCTTGCCACCTTGCCCCTCAGCTCCTTATTCTTCAGCTCGGACTCCCAAGCAGCATTTGACTTCAGCTTGGCCTCGACCATCAGAGACTCAAGCTGTATTGCCCACTGCTGGTCTCTTTTTGCCCAGTGCTTGCAGTAATCTCTAATGAGCAAGAGGTCAGCCCCGAGCTGCACCGAGGAAGACATCAGCCACAAAAATAAAGAGAAAGAAAAAGAAAAAAGGGAAGGAGCGAGGGGAAAGGAAAGGAATACTCACCGAGAAGAGCTGAGAAAATGTGCCATGAATGGTATCAGCCGAGAGCTTCCCCATTTTCTCCCGCCGATCGCGTGACTGGATGGCGAAGTCCATTATGCGCTCGGCGAGGTCTTGATCCTGGACCAGGGAGGCGTTAGGTGCCACCTCGAAGGGCAACTTGAGGGGATCCTTCTCCCTCTTCTTCGCCATTGACGTGGCATCGCCCCCTCCTCCGATCGAGGAACTCTCGGAGGCGCAGTGGGGGCTCGACGCCACTTCGAACGGTGCCACCGACGACAACTCCACTTTCTCCTGCTCTCTCTGCTTCCACCTCGACGATCTTCGGAGATGGATGCACCATAGCGGCAACAGTAGTAGCGGACCTAGCCCGGGTGACAACGTCAGTCTCTCACACCAGGGGCAAGTCACGCTGTCTCTGTGGCTCGATAGTAGGCTCTGCTCTCCTCCTGCTCTGCTTAGGGGCAGGCTCTGCTCTCCTCCTACTCTCCTCCTACCTGGCTCTTCTAGCACGGCAGGCATAGCCCTCGCGCTGTCCTCTTCCTGAGCCCTCTTTGACGGGAACTCTTTGATCCCCGCCGGCAGGCCCCTCTTTCTGGAGAGCATGAGGAGGTCATCCATAGAATACCTCAGTTTCGAGCTAGATTATGCAAGCAGAAAGGAACAAAGCTTAAGCTAAACTCACCCAACTCGAGCATTGGGTTAACCACGGCTTCGAACAAGTTCTGCTCTGACAGCAGAACCTCGAGAGAGGGGATTTGGTCGGCGCGGAACTGGTCATAAATTTCTCGATCAGCTACTTCGACAACAGAATTCCAGTTCGGGATCCGGTATGGTTCGCTCCAAACCCAATCGACCTAATTGACCGGAGCGAAGAAATATTTGCTCTTCCATCATTTGATGGAAGAGGAGAGCTCAAACTTAATGCCCTTCGGGCGAGAAGAAATAGACCACCACCCCTCCTCGGTCGGGTGGCACTTCAGGGTAAAGAAGACCCTGAACAAGGAAAAATAGGCTACGATCCCGTGGAAGTGACAAAGGACAATGAAGCAGAAGATTGTCCTAATGGCGTTTGGAACTAGCTGAGCCGGGACAAGACGGTAGTGGATCAGCACGGAAAGGATGAAAGGATGGAAAGGGAATCGAAGGCCCCCTGTGAGGATTTCCTCTTAGAGAGCGATCCGGCATGGGCCACTGGAGGTGACCTGTTCCCCTGGTCGTGGGACCGAGAGCTGGACGGAGTCCGGGACCAAGAGCCGGACGACACCGTAGGTCTCCCGGATGATCGAGAGCTCCTCGCCGATTATTGTCGAGGCAACACCGCTGGGACCGGTCAACCGAGAAGGTTCAATCGAAGGTTCTGGTGGAGGAGGAGGCGGGGGACGGACCCTAGGTTCCCTTATGACAATCCCTGTGGGGCGAGGCCTTCTGCTAATCTCAAAGTGCACCTCTTCCTCCTCATCAAAAGAAGAAGGTTTCCTCGGCTGAGAAGGCCCAGCCTCATTAGGGTTGGTCGAAGGATGAAAGTTAAGACCCCAGCGAGACATCTCGGAGAGGAAGACGAAGGACAAAAGACAGAGAAAGAGAAGAAGACGGACGAAGCTCGAGAAGATCCTAACCCTGGAGAAATGCTCTACCCAACCAAAAGGAGAAGAGGAGAATGAACATGGCTAGACCGTGAAGGAACAGGATGGCCGGGGGAGGAGAAAGAGCTTTGGTTCGATGGCGGGCACGCGAAGTTTGAAAGAATATGTGTTTTTGGAAAAACTGTCGTTCCTTTCGAAGTGACCAGACCCTAATCATACCGTTCCAGAGCTGCCACCATTGGATCTTCGCCACATGTCAGTAATCAGCAGGAGGTAACGCTTCGATTTTCTCATGACCACTCCGAATTCTGTGTCAGCAATTAAGTCTCCTCGGATGGGTCCACATGTTACCCCCTCATTAGCACGGAGGACCGTCCCATGAAACGCCGGCGATCGTGGCAATTATGGCATCGGATTTTGGCCTTTCCATATCAGCACCGCATTTACTCCCTTCACCCCGAGCGTCGTGCACCAACGGGACTTGAAAGTGGGGGAAAAATGATGTGGCGGGATCGCTGGTATGGAACCCATGTTAGACCTAGTCAGATTTCATGTCGGAGGAAGCTGCCACATCGGACTTCTCTCCTCGGACTCCTTTGCCAGGTGGCTCCCTAGGGGTTGAGACGTCCTAATCGAAGTTAAGCTCCACCTTTCCGGACTCGTTCGCTAGGCGGCTCCCTCGAGGTCGAGATGCTGTGGCCGAAGTCGAGCTCCGCTTCCTTTCGAACTCCTTCGCCAGGCAGCCCCCTCGAGGTTGGGAAGCCGTGACCGAAGTCAAGCTCCACCTCCTTTCGAACTCCTTCGCCAGGCAGCTCCCTCGAGATCGAGACGTCGTGGCCGAAGTCGATCTCCGCCTCCTTTCGGACTCCTTCACCAGGCGGCTCCCTTGAGGTCGAGACGCCGTAGCTGAAGTCGAGCTCCGGCCCCCTGAGCTCGCCCCATCTCGGATGAAGGGACCGACAACTGAAGGACGTCGCCGCCTTCCTTGAATGGCGGTGAACCGCTTAAGGACCACGAAGGAGCGCCCACCAGGCCACAATAATTGTCCTAGCTACCACTTATAGCAAAATGGAAGGGATCCCCCGATCGAGGCATTGCGCTCCCGATCTACCATCTGTGCCACCCAGAAGAGGAAGTCAACCCAGAAGATTCGAGTCCAGGGGGCGATCGTCCCCGATCGAGTTTCTGCCAAGTTCCCCGAAATGGAGCGACCAGAAAGAAGGTCAGAGCACATGATGCTGTTCCCTATCACGAATGGGGAAAGACCCCTCGTGCACGGTATGGAATGTCACCGCATGCGCCTGCAAGCGAGGGGAGGATCCCGAGATAGGCAGTGTGCAGTCATCCTGGCTTAAAAGAGTTTTTCAAGTTTCAAACAAGAAGGTAAGCAAACAAATGGGAAAGAGGGGCGGCACATAGGAAAGCAACCGAGAGGTTAAGTGCTATAGGCTACCGGAGACTCGTTGGAAGGGTCTCGACGGACACAGCCATACAGCTGAGCTCTCCTCTACAGCCACTTCCCTCGCTTCACTCTCAACCTATTTACACTATCCCAGTTCATAAGTTTCTCTTTCTAGCGTGGAGTCCGTCTACGGGGCTCGACCAAGCGGATCTGTTCCCCTGAATCACCACTGACTTGAGCGTCGAAGTGCCCCCGCCGGGATCACCGGCCCGGGTCTCCTCTATTTTGTAGGTCCGGGCGCGCGTGCAGCTACCCGAGCGACGAGGGCACGGTCCGAGGTCGGCTCCAGCTATAGGCTACGACGGTCTTGGCGACAACAATACCAAATACAGTAATTACATATCATCTCGGTATTTATACTTCATCCTAGTGCTCATATCAATGATTACATCATCCCAATGATCACATCATCGATGATATACCGAACAACATCTAGATGTTATGGTTGTTACTTATTACGGGATAAAGATTTGATAACTTTATTATCCCAACTCTTATCCATTTTCTAAATCAGATTTTTATATCCATTAAAAAATTAAAAAATAGATAAATTAAAAAATTACCGAGAATGGTCGAGCAAAAAAAAAAAAGTAAAATAAAAAATTAGACACAAATGATAACTTTATACAAAGAATAGATTATGACACCTCCCATTAAAAAATAGTTTTTATACAAAAATCTTTCATTTGAATAGTTACTCCTAGCTTATGACGTGCACGACTGTTTCTTACTTACCTAGGATGCGTGGCACTTGTCCTAGGCTTTATTGCACTCTCAGGTAGCATTGGGCTAGATAAAATAGGATACCGTACGTTAAAACATTCTCGCTCGCAGGAGTCGGCATCTAGAATTTTCCCACGAAACCATGGGCGGAAAGAATGCCAACTTCGTTGCAACTAGATGAGACATGGCATTTCATTGAAAAAGTCGATATTAGTCAGGGAATTTACCGAGTTGCATTATTGTCAGCATTTTTTTTTTTTTTGAAGCACAAAAATCCATGGAATAATTCCTATAACTGGACGGGTTGTATCTTTTATAGAAAAAGAAGATTTACCTTCCTTTTTGCACAAATCCATTAGGATCCTGCAATGTCTGCTTCAAGATTCGTGCAATTAATTTTGGAATGCTTCATGTACATGCAATCCTACCATTGATGTCACAAAAAAAAAAAAAAAAAAAAAAGGGACCAATGATTCTTTTGTACAAAGGGAGAAAACCCAAATCCTAAAAACCTATATATGGGGTGATCTTTGATCGGCAAACTTTAATCTAAAAAGTAGAATGGTAAATGTCCATGGATAAAAGAGACAAGTTTACCATCAAGGTGGTGGCCCAGTTAGATAGGACTTTATCTTATACCTATTTGACATGAATTCAAGGAGAGATACAGTGGTTAGCTTGACTAAACTATGATCAATCCCTGGAATCCATGTTAGATGAGGTAGGTAGGGGAACAGTGTCTCTTCTTATTTTTTGTATTGTCCAAGTTGATATACTTATTTTTAGATGAAAAGAGATCGTATAAATCAACATCTCATATCGAATATTTTCTATCAAGATGGAGAATTTTGAATGTAGCTATACTTGATTTATTTTTTTTAAAAAAAAAAAAAAAAAAGGACAGGGGGCCGGGGGGGGATTGGAGCTTCTCATACGTAAGTTGGATTTGTGTTGCTCAAGTACACTCAAGTTATAAGGGTTGGGTTCCTATATGGGACTTAACGGGTCACAAGGATTAGACGTTTTTAAAACATAGCTCCAAATTTCAAAGATAACAATAATTTCGTACTATTAATGGCTTAGAAGATTATACTTAAAGCATAAAATGTTGGTAAGGTCCCTCCTTTATGTGGGATCCACATCTTTTGAAATAAAGAGAAGTGGATATTTTTGTTACGCAAGCCGCTTCGGCTTCCTGGCGTGCGGCAACTGAGATTGTAATCGTTGAAAAATAAAATAAAATAAAATAAAACAAAATAAATAATAATAATAATAATAATAATAATAATAATAATAATAATAATGTTATTTTGTCGAATGATTTGAAAGTTTATTTATTTAGATTTAGTTAAAATATTAATACATTATTCCATTGAGAGCTGGTGATTAAATGATTTCAAACTTTGAAAAGTTTTCTTCGTTAAATATTTTAAATATTAATACTTGATAAGATGTATCTTCTATATTGTTATTTATTATTAAAATCTATTTTATTGGTGATGATTATTGTTATGGCGTCAACTCCTGGACCGGGAACCGGGGCAGCTGGATGGGCTGGAGCACTCCTCTCCAAGGCGGACCTGTACGAAGTCCTCAAGGGCGCCGGTGGTGTTTCGGCGGGAACCCTCCGATGCTTAAGTTAGCAGAAAATTGAAGGCAACATAATGGAGGAATCAAGGAATCAACAATCTCTGAAAATGGAAGAGTTCTTCTACCTTCGAACGGGGTCCCCTGGGTACTTTATATAGATGCGTAACAGTCCAAAATCTGTTAGAGGAGGGACTGAGAAAGACCGATATGCCCCTAAGAGAATCTGGAGAGTGGCCACGTGGCGCGCAAATACGGCGGCATCATGGAAGTAGTGAAGCAGGGCCGTTGGGATAGTAGGATCCCGCATCAACAGAAAGGTGCTTCCGGAACACCCTGGATGCTAAGACTCGCCGGTCGAACGTCGACCGTGAGGCGGTCAGTCAGTCGGACCAAAAGCCAAACCTCCGAATGAGAGCAGTGGATCAGACCCCAGCAGGAGAGGGTAGTTCAGACCTCAGCTCCGGTGGGTCAGACCTCTGAAGGAGAGCGACGAGCCGGACCCCAGCAGGAGAGGGTCGTTCGGACCTCAGCTCCGATGGGTCGGACCTCTGAAGGAGAGCGACGGGCCGGACCCCAGTAGGAGAGGGTCATTCAGATCTCAGCTCCGGTGGGTCGGACCTCTTTAGTTGGAGTCTTAAGAAGGGCGGCCGGGTCGGACTGCAGGACTGGGCCAGTTCTGGCGGAGGGTGAGCCGTCATGGTACAACAGTTGTCCCCCTTGCCCTTGTGCTTCGAGCGAGTCCGTAGGCTCGAAGGGCAAGGGCATTAAATGGCAATGAATGTGCCAGCCTTTCAAATGATGGTGAATCCAGTTTGGCGCGCTACGTCCGGTCCCGCCTCCAGTGGCAGTTGCCCGTTGGGAGAAGCGATGTGGGACACGTGGCGCCATCAGGATGGTTGGTGCGCTTGCCAGAGCGGCCCATCGGCCATTGCCTCATCTGTCACACGGATCACGGCCGGATATGATCCGGCACGTCCCCTCGGATTCCCATCCAACTCTGGAACCGAAGCGGCGGCTGTCGGAGCTCGGCACGTGGGGGATGCATCGGGACGCGACCCCCGGATGCCTATAAAAGGAGGAGGGCATCGCCCAGAAGGAACCTGCTGCTGCGTTTGTGCTGGAAGAGAAAATCGCCTCCTCCTCCCCTGCACTGCCTTTAGGCTCCTTTAGAGACCCAAAGAATCAGGTTAGTCCCATCTTCGTCTTCCTCCACCTCCTTCCTTCTCTGCAATCCATTTTAGGATGGCTGTAGCTCACGGTCATAGGGAACCCGGTCCCTTCGACATCTCATCGGCCATGACCCGGGAGAGGGTCGAGAACCTTACAACCATATACAACATTCCTTCCACCTTACATCTAACCATCCCCAGCCATGAGGGTAGGGTAAACGGACCTCTGAACTTAGGAGCCCTCCCCGTGTACGAAGACCACCTGAAGGCCGGTCTTCATTTCCCGATTCATAGCTTTTTTGTCCAGGTCTTCAATACCTATAGGATCACGCCTTCCCAGCTGACGCCGAACAGCATTAGGATTCTGTGCGGCTTCGTAGTTCTGTGTCAGGGGGTCGACATAGAGCCTAGGGTAACCCTCTTCTCGAACTTCTTTCTACTGAAACAAGACTTCCGAAGTCAGGAATGGAGGATGTCCAGTCTCCGTCCTAACTGGAAGATCCTAGAGGGACTTCCGTCCACGATTCACGGATGGAAGTCCTGATACTTCTTTGTAGATAGTCTGGAACCATGGGGCTTCGAGGCAGCCTGGAGGGAGCCGAGGCCGAATGCTTTGAATGGAAGGAAAGTCTTGAGGGCCGACGAGGCTGACTTGCACAAGTTGGATGGTGAAGATCCAAAATTTATCAATTTTCTACTTTTCGAGGAGAGCCTTCACCAAGTCGGACTTAGACGGAAGTCGATGTTAGGTAGGATGAGAGTCATGTAGAGAGAGGTCGGCTGCTCTTTTTTATTTTCCATCGGCTTGATGACTGCCACTAACTCTGACTTTCGTTGTTGACAGGTAAAAAAATGAAGCCGAACCGGGCTGTCCTTTTGGCACGGTCGGCGCAGCGGAGAGCCGTCCGGATTGCAGAATCGATGCAACAAGAGCCGAAGAAACGGGTAGTAGAATCAGCGCTCAAAAGGTCGAAGAAGCAACGGACAGCAGAGCCATCCGTCTCGATGGTGTCGGTCAACTCAGGGGATGACATGCCCCTGACCGAACGTCGAAAGGTGATCGCATCCGAGCGATCCTCTTCAACAGGACAGCCGGCCGTCCAGATAGAAGGGAGGCACTCGACATCAGCAGGGATGGTAGCAGCCCCTGCGCCCCCGTCGTTGGAGACGACTACAATGATCACCCCGACGACCCAGAGAACCCCTATGGGAGAGGGGTCGTCGGTTGTTGGCGAGAGGGCTGCCGGTGCCCTGGGAGAGGAGGAGGAGCGCCTACTGTGGCGTGCTGCTGAGGAAGCGAAAGAACAGCTTCAGAGGGTCGCCCCCAACACTGACGGCAGGTCGGTGAATGAGGCAGCTAGAAGTTCCCTCCGCCATCTATTGGGGGTAAGTTTCACTCTTTCTGCCTTCACTTAAAATTTATGACTGGTAATTTTCTAACCGTGAGTGTTTGTCGGTAGCTCATCAAGGATAACCTCCTGATGGATGAGGGGCTGGGTGAGCTACTCTATATAAAAGAGCAGTTAACCCAGAGGGCTGAAGCGGCCGAGCTAGCAAGGGACACAGCTGGGCGGCATTGACAGCTTCCAAGGAAGAGGTGCTGGGCTTGAGGGCCGCAGTGGCAGAGGTGTCCCCCCTGTGGGTTGAACTGGAGGCCCAAAAGAAATAGATATAAGACCTACCCGCCCAGAAAGCCGATCGGGAGGCAAGGCTAAAAGAAAGGAAGAAGAAGATCAAGACCCTGGCCCATCGGCTGGCCGTTGAGGAGGGTCGCCTAACCGATCTCGACATCCGCACGAAGGGTTATCAAGCATCGGCGGAAAGATACAAGGGCTTGCTGAAGTCGGCCCAAGATTTGCTGAAGACAGTCAGCGAGAAGGCCGTGGCAGATTATAAAGCCTCCGAAGACATTACGGAGTAAATGATCGAATCCAGGACGGTCGGCTTTGGCTACGGTACGACGAGTACCTGGGAAAGGTTAGCGCTGCCTTCCCAGAACTCGATCTGGCATTCCTTCGGCCGCTGAAGCCGGCGGAGGCAGGAGCTTTGGACGGGACGGACCCGACTGCCCGAGCGGCCGACGTCGCAGCGGAGGTCGTTGCGGGAGTAGCCGGAGCGGATGCCCCAGCTGGTGCCGAGGCAGAGGCAGCCGAAGGAACCGAAGAGGCTGGAGCGGCAGCTGGCACTGAAGGGGCCGAAGTGGCCGTAGTTGCTGTAACTCCCGGAGGTCAGAACTAGTCATCTGTAAAGGTCTGACCTTCAGTTTTTGTAAAGAACCTTTTTGGAGTAATGAAAAGGTCTTTTCTTAATGTCTTGTCTTTTTACGCTGTCCAATGTCTTCTTTTCTGAAATTTTGCTAAGTATGGGCCAGTTGGCATGTCAGAGTGAGTGGTCGGATCTTCAGGGTAAGTGTTGAATAGTAGCCTAGGCTGAACTAGACTCTCTTGATATTTCCCTTCTAAGTACTAGCCCGTCGGCCTTCCGAACCAAGAATAGACTAGGGCGGTGGTCGGATTCCAACTCAGGCCGAAGCAACAAGCTTAGGAAATTTATCCTAAGTGTTGGTCCGTCGGCTTTCCGGTCCTAGGAGCAGTTGAAGTAGCGGTCGGATTTCAGCTCAGGCCGGAGCAACTAGCTTAGGAAATTTATCCTAAGTGTTGGTCCGTCGGCTTTCGAAAGTGGGCTGCCCTAGAGTCTTTGCCGACCGGAGTCGAACTTCGGAAGTGGTTCGTAGAAGAAACATGAACTTCATTGATAGTCCTTGCGGAGGTTGTCTACATTCCACAGACGCACCAATTACCGTCCATCCAAAAATTCAAGTCGATAAGTGCCGGCTCGGACCACTTCGGCGACCCGATAGGGTCCTTCCCAATTTGGGGAAAGCTTGCCTTGCTCGGTCGGCCTCAAGATTTCGGCCCTTCGCAGGACCAAGTCTCCGACTCGAAAAGCTCGTGCCTTAACTCGAGAGTTGTAATACTTTGCCATCTTTTGGTGGCATACCGCCATCTTCATGCTTGCCCGAAGTCTTGTTTCCTCAAGCAAGTCCAGGTCAGCCCTTCGTCGCTCGGAGTTGGCCGGTTCGGTGTAGTAGTCAATCCAGAGAGATTGGAGAGAAGTCTCAATGGGGATGACAGCTTCACTTCCGTAAGTGAGGTTGAACGGAGTTTCGCCGGTCGATGCTTTGGCGGTCGTCCAATATGTCCATAATACTGAATGGAGTTCCTCTGCCCAAAGTCCCTTTGCTTCATTGAGCCAGGTCTTCAGCCCATGCAAGATTGTTTGGTTGGTGACTTCGGCCTCTCCGTTGCACTGTGGGTGACCGACCGAGGTAAGTCGGTGAGAGACTTGGTATTGCTGACAGAAATCCTGAAATTTAGAGTTGTCAAATTATCTTCCATTATCAGTGATAATTATCCGAGGAATGCCAAATCGGAAGATGATATTGTTCCGGACGAAGTTCTCCACCTTAGCCTCCGTCATCTGTGCTAGTGGTTTGGCTTCCATCCACTTGGTGAAATAGTCGATAGCCACAAGCAAAAATTTCCGTTGCCCGGAGGCCGGGGGAAAGGGTCCCAGGATATCCATCCCCCATTGTACAAACGGTCATGGGGCGGTGATCGGAGTCAGCTCGCTGGCGGGTCTCCTTTGAATGACGGAGTATCTCTGACATGCATCGCACTGTCGGACGAAGTCCGATGCGTCCTTCTGAATGGTCGGCCAGTAGTATCCCTGCCGGATGATCTTGTAAGTTAAGGATCTCCCTCCAAGGTGGTCGCCACAAATGCCTTCATGGACTTCTTCTGAGGGCGTAGTCGGCGTCCGCCGGTCCCAAGCACTTTAATAGTGGCTGTGAGAATGACCACTTATAAAGGACATCGTCAAGGAAGACGTACTTAGAGGCCATCAGGCGCACCCACTTGGCCTCAGCCTGATCTTCCGGAAGGGTTCCCTTGGTTAGAAAAGTAAGGATCGGATCCATCCAAGAAGCTTCATGTTCCACCTGGTAGACCTCCGTTGGCTCTTCGACAATGCTAGGATGCTGCAAATAATCCACAAAGGTCCGGTCAGAAGTCTCACTAGCGGCCGTAGCCAGCCTTGAGAGAGCGTCCGTTCAGGAGTTCTGCAGATGTGGTATGTGGAGGATTTCGAAAAATTTGAACCGATGAATGAGGTTTTGTACCTTGTTTAAATATTTTGCCAGGATCAGATCCCTGGCTTCAAATTCCTCCTTTACTTGATTAACCACCAGCTGTGAGTCAGAGAAAACTCTGAGTCGAATGATGCCCAGTTCGTTAGCGATCCACAGCCCGCGAGGAGGGCTTCATACTCCGCTTGATTATTTGACACCTAAAATAAAAAATGTAATGCATACTCTAAGTTCTCCGCGTCCGGGTCGGCCAGAATCAGTCCGGCTCCACAGCCTGCGAGGTTGGACGCTCCGTCCACATGGAGAGTCCAAGCTGGCTCTACTTCGTAGACAGCATCTGCTTCAGGTACTTCGGCCATTCGAGGAGGCATCTCCTGTCTCCACGTGCACTCTGCAATGAAGTCAGCAATTACTTGGGCCTTCAAAGCAAAGCGTGGCTGGAAAGAGATGTCGAACTCCCCTAACTTGATGGCCCACTTGGCGAGCCAACCGGATGTATCTGGACTCCGAAGGATTGCCTTGAGGGGTTGGTCGGTCAGTACTACAATCGAGTGCGCTTGGAAGTACGGACGGAGTCGCTTAGCAGATGTGACCAAGGAGTATATTAACTTTTGCACCTTGAGATACTTTGTTTCGGTGTCATGGAGGACTTTGCTGATATAATAGACAGGCTTTTGCTGTTCGTCCTCTCCGACTCATATAAGGACGGTGCAGATCACCTCGTCTAACGTCGAAAGGTAGAGGTATAAAGGCTCTCCCTTCGTCGGTTTGGCCAGTAGTGGAGGGTTCTTCAAGTACTTCTTCAATGATTCAAAAGCCGATCGACAGTCATCGGTCCAAACAAAACCCTTCGACCGAGCAGGGTCTTGAAGAATGGCAAGGACTTCTCGACTGAACGGGAGATAAAACGGCTGAGGGAGGTGATCCGATCGGTGAGCTCCTGGACCTGCTTTTTGTTGGTCGGGTGTACCATCTCTGTGACAGCTTTTATCTTGTCGGGATTCACTTCAATTCCCCTCTGTGTAACCAGAAAGCCAAGGAATTTGCTAGAAGTTATCCCAAAAGTACACTTCGTGGGATTCAGCTTCATCTGATGGCGCCTGAGTGCATCAAAGTATTCCTGCAGGTCCTTGACGTGGTCAGCCTTATGAAGACTCTTCACTATCATGTCGTCCACATAAGCCTCCATGTTCCTATCCAGCTGACCTTCGAACACCCGGTTGATCAGCCTTTAAAAGGTGGCGCCGGCGTTCTTCAGGCCGAAGGGCATCATTCGATAACAATACAGATCTTTGTCGGTGACAAAGGCGGTCTTCTCCTCATCTTCCGGATGCATCTTTATTTGATTGTAGCCAGAAAAGGTGTCCATAAAGCTGAGAAGTTGATGACCGGCCATGGCATCCACCAGCTAATCAATCTTGGGTATTGGGAAGCTGTCCTTCGGACAGGCCTTATTGAGGTCGGTGTAGTCCACACAGATCCTCCACTTTCCATTGGATTTTTTTACCATAACCACATTCGCCAGCCACTCAGGGTAGTGGACTTCCCTGATGAAGCCAGCATCATGGAGCTTCTTTACTTCCTCATCTATAGCTTTCTGTCTTTCGGCAGCAAAGCTTCTCTTCTTCTGTCAAACAGGTCGGTAGGTCGGGTCGACCTTGAGTTGGTGAGTGATGACCTCCGACGGTATTCCAAGCATGTCCGACGTCGACCAGGTAAAGACGTCGGTGTTACCCCTAAGAAAGCTGATCAGTTCTGACTTAAGATCTTCACCGAGGGAGCCCCCAATCTGATGGACTTTAGTGGGATCATCCTCTCGAAGGAGAATAAACAAAATTCTTTCCCCTGGTTGACCGAGGCCATCGACCTCCATTCTTGGGTCAAGTTGCTCCAGAGTGGTGCGGCCTTCTGACTGTTGATTCATAATGGTTAGACACTGCCTGGCCATCCGACAGTCTCCCCTCATTACTCCGACCCCGCTCCTGGTTGGAAATTCACCAGCAGATGGTAAGTGGACACGATGGCTCTGAATTTGTTGAGGGCCGGTCGGCCCAGGATAGCATTGTAAGGCGGGGTCATCCAAATGACCACAAAATTGAGGAGGAGGGTTTTCTGGAGAGGCTCAGTCCTAATTGTCACGGGCAGAACTATTTCTCCTTCCACTCCGATGGAGATGCCCCCGAAGCCTGTTAGCGGCACGGGGGATTCTCGTAGCATGGACTTGGATAGATTCATTCTTACAAAAGTATTATACAGCAATACCTCTGTCGAGCTTCCATTATCAATAAGTATTCTCCTTACATCGTAATTGGCAATCACAACTGACACGACTATAGGATCGTTCTCAAAAACATGAGTTTCCAAGATATCTTCATCAAAAAAAATGATGGCACTGGAGCCCCTGGGCCTTTTAGCAATATCGACTCTGTCCTCGTAACTTCCTTCGGATTGTCGATGCAGCATGCCGACATCCCCACTCGTCGGCCTTTGATTGGGGAGCTCCGTCTCCTTCGAAGGGTTTCGGGCATTTGATGCTTCGGCTCGATCCCGGTGGGGTCGGACATACTTGCGCAGGTATCCCCTCTGGATGAGGTTTTCAATGGCATCCTTCAGCTGGAGGCACTCTTCAGTACTGTGCCCATGATCCCTATGGAAACGACAGAATTTATCTTTGTTCATTAGGGCAGGAGGTCCCCTCATCGACCGAGGCCTTTGCAGAAAGGTCTCGTTCTATATCTCCATCAGGATCTTCTCTCTTGGCAGGGACAGAGGCGCATAAGTCTCGAACCTTCGGGGGAAATCCCTTGGCTTCAGACTTCGGCGTTGGGTCGACCGCCGAGCGTCGCTCGGAGGTTGGACTTCGGGAGCTTTGTCGCTCCGCTTCTTCGGGGCCGGCCTTCCTTCAGCTTGACATCGGTCGGCTAATTGTTCTTCCGCCAGGGTGTACTTCTGCGCTCTGGCCAGTAGTTCACTGTAGCTTGTCGGATGCTTCTTGTCCAGGAAAAAAGTCAGCCTGGACAAGCGGAGCCCTCGCTTGAAGGCTGACATTGCTACAGCTTCGTTCAAATCCGGGACTTCCATGGTCGCTGAGTTGAAACGGGCCATGAAATCCCGAAGGGTCTCTCCCTCCTTTTGCAGCACGAGGAAGAGGCAGTCAGTATTCCTTGGGGTCCGACTGCAAGTCCTGAAATGGAAAAGAAAAAGTGATTCGAGTTGAGAGGAGTGGATCGTACCTGGCCGAATGGCGGAGAACCACATCCGGGCGGTCTTCTTGAGGGTTGCGGGGAAGGCGATGCAATGGAGAGAGTTGGAGGTACCCTGGACCATCATATGGGCCTTGTACGTGCCCAGATGGTCCATCGGATCGGTGGTACCATCGTAGGGATCCACCTGTGGGATCTTGAAGTGGCGAGGGATCGTCTCCGCCAGAATCTTCTCAGAGAACGGGGGATGGGAGTCGTATACCTGTCCCCCTTCGACCTTCTGTCGAAGGGCAATTTCAGCAATGCGCTCCTTCATGTGCATGATCTCGCTGGCATAGTCCTTCATAGGCTCAAGAGCAGGCCGACCGTCGACAGGAACAAATTTAGCATAGGAAGGCGAAGTGGACCTTGCCCTCTTGTCGTCAGCGCGATCACCCAAGGACCTCCGGGGCTCTGCGGCGGTGTGAGAATAGTGTTGAGGGACCTCCGGCCCCCGACTTCCCATAGCAGTAGTCGGGGGGTTGGTGTAGGAAGCAACTGGTTGCTGCTGACGGTTATCAGCTGCTTCCTGGAAACGCTGGACTGCAGCAATAAGTGTCTCAATGCAATTCACCAATGTTTGGAACTGTTGCAGCCCCAATGTGATGGTAGGTTCTGCAGCAGCAGCAGGGGCAGCGATAGCAAAATCATTCTCTCCAAGAGGCTCCTCAGACCTGGAAGGAGAGACATCCCTCCTGGTAGCGGCATTTGGAGCTCTTCCCTTAGCCATTTTCTTACCGGAATGAAGGATTCCTCCTTTTAGAAGAAAAAAGAGCCCTCTTTCTAGCGCCAATCTGTTGCAGCATCAACTCCTGAACCGGGAACCGGGGCGGCTGGATGGGCTGGGGCACTCCTCTCCCGGGCGGATCTGCACGAAGTCCCCAAGGGCGCCGGTGGTGTTCCGGCGGGGACCCTCCGATGCTTAAGTTAACAGGAGATTGAAGGCAACAGAATGGAGGAATCAAGGAATCAACAGTCTCTGGAAAGGGAAGAGTTCTTCTACCTTCGAACGGGGTCCCCTGGGTACCTTATATAGGCACGGAACAGTCCAAATTCCGTTAGGGAAGAGGCTGAGAAAGACCGATCTGCCCCTAGGAGAATATGGAGAGTGGCCGCCAGATACGGCGGCATCATGGAAGTAGTGGAGCAGGGCCGTTGGATAGCAGGATCCCGCAGCAACAGAAAGGTGCTTCTGGAATACCCTGGATACTAAGACTCGCCGGTCGGACGTCGGCCGTGAGGCGGTCAGTCGGTCGGACCAAAGGCCAAACCTCCGAAGGAGAGCAGTGGATCAGACCCCAGCAGGAGAGGGTAGTTCATACCTCAGCTCCGGTGGGTCGGACCTCTGAAGGAGAGCGACGGGCCGGATCCTAGCAGAAGAGGGTCGTTCGGATCTCAGCTCCGATGGGTTGGACCTCTGAAGGAGAGCGACGGGCCGGACCCCAGCAGGAGAGGGTCGTTCGGATTTCAGCTCCGATGGGTCGGACCTCTTTAATTGGACTCTTGAGATGGGCGGCCAGGTCGGACCGCAGGATTGGGCCGGTTCTGGCGAAGGGTGAGCCGTCATGGTACAACAATTATTATTATTGTGGAAGTCAAGATTCAATCTTAATAATAATTATGTAGTCTCTAGTTGAACTAGAGATGATCTATTATAATTTTATTATTCTAAATATTTAAAAATTTTGGTTGTACCAGGTCTCATAATCTTTTCTCACATTGAATAATTTTTTATATTAAAAATTATGGTGTCTTTTATTTATAGGTTGCATGATTATTTTGCTTGTTGATTGATTACATAGCTTATAGAGGTTTTTGTTGCTTTATAAACTATAGTGATATCCCATTTAATTATATTAAAAAAAAGATTATTATAGAATTCATCTTTGTGAAAATCCATCGTTGGATTGCACAATGATCAGTTCAAGATTCGTGCAAGTGAGTTCAAGGTGCTTTAAGTTTTATATGAGATGCGATCCAACAGGATGTTACAAAAGAAGACCAATTATTCTTTCGTATGAAAAAGGAGACATAACTCAAATCCTAATAAAAGAGATGCGGGGTTGCCGATATGCCGTTGCTAGGGGAAAGGAGGTGGAATACCACCTTGGTGGCCCTGCTATTCAAGGAGCAGAGTTCAGACGCTCACAATTCTGATACACAACACTCCTAATATGAGAGTTTGAAGATCCATATGCAACTCTAGGGTGAGGATGAGCCGGCTTAGACAAGAGACATGGCATGGATCTGGAGGCTTGGAGTGTATCCAAGAGCCTCTCTCTTTATATAGAAGGTGGCCTGGGATCGCTCCCCACCAAGGGGTCTTGAGCAAGCCGGGAATGAACATCTCTCTAGCCTATGTTGTGTGCTTGAGAAGTCTACGAAGCATGCTTTGTTTTAGTAGAGCCTAATGGGTTTGGACTTTGAAGGCTTGCCGGTGCTTCTGGGGACTCGGGGCAGTCAAATACCTCGGCCGATATTTTCTTGCTTAGCTCAGAAGTGGCTTTAGTAGATTAACTTTTAAACTGACTGTTGACTTAGAAGAATATATTGCTTATCAGATCTGGTTAGCCATGAATGCTTGGATCGTTGAGGGCAATTGGCAATTGTCCAGGCTTACATTGGAAAGAGAACAAATGTAGGCCGAGAAGATTACCGGTTCACATGCTATTGGAGAGCCTTTTATAGCTTGAGACATTTGGGGCTCCTTTTCGCCTCCTGCAATGACCAGGTTGATTTTTATCTTTTAGAAGCCCTCATTTCCAAGTGTTCTTAAGATCAACTTTGATAGCAATATTTTGGATAGTAGCAATCATGGTAGAGCAGCATGTGTCATTAGAGGCCTTGACTTTAGGTTCGTTATAGTTGGTGGGAGTCCGATGTTTAACACCTTAGTCCTGGGGGTGGAGCTAAGCGCAACATAGGAGGGCATCAGGTATGATCAACAGGAGCTAATGGCAGAGTCTATCCTACTTGTCAGGGACTTGGTGACTATGATTGGCTAGATTTAGGGGTTATTTTTCCACCATTGTTGTAAGATATCCAGGAATTAGCCAATGAACTGATGAAATCACTAACTTCATTGTCAAGCATGTACACTACAAGCAGGGGCGGACCACTGGAGGGCAAGGGGGGGCCTTGGCCCCCTGATTTTTTTAAATTTCTTAATAATTTAAAATTTTATATAAAATTTTAAATAAATATATATTTACATATTTGGTCTCCTTAAATGGGGGTATTAAATATAATTTGAAAATTCTTAGAAAAAAGTTTTAAAATGAAACAAATATTATAAATCAGCTTTCTCTACTTGGAAGTTGGATCACTTCCAACTTTATCTTTCATTTTGATTTATTTTTTTAATATTTTTTTAGGAAGATAAATTTTTTTTTTGTCGCTTGACCAGCATCCATCTCCAGAATCCATCAAGGCTGAAGCCACCTCACACAGCCAATACCATCCCATTCGCCACATCGACAAATAAGATGACAGCCGGATTTGTTGTAGTACAATCGATGGGAACGCTCCTACAGCGAGACTGGGCGGTTGTAGATATGCAAGGCTAAATACATTGATGCACTAGCCTACAACTGTCGTCCAATGGCCTTCGTCAGCCTCGCCGCACTGATAGATGCCGTGTGCAATGAAGCAGCGCACCGTCCTAGCGACCGGATCTATTGTATAGTATGATCGGGTCTTGAGAGGCACGGACAGACAGGCACCCGTCATGCCTTGTGCTCCCATCGATGCTACTGCACTCGTGCGGCATCACCTTTAGCCCAGCTGCTCGATGGACATCTCATCCCATTATGCAACGCTAACGGTGCTCGGTGCAACGCTGCCACCATCATGCTGGTACGCACGCATCCTCTACGAGTCCGTAATACTTATGACTCTTCCTGTTTCAACTACTACTATAGAGAGAGCATTTTCAATAATGAAGATTGTCAATAACAGATTGTATAACAAGATGGAAGATAACTTTTTTGTCGATTATTTAGTCACTTATATCGATAAGGAGATAGCTAAAAATTTTACTGTAGATTCTATTATCGATGAATTTAGTTTTATATAACAACATAAATACAATTCAAATAATATTTATAAAAAATATTTAAATAAATTTTAATTATTTATTAATATATTTTTTAATTTTTATATTTTTTGGCTCCTCCTAGAAAAGTTGGTGTGGTCCATCCTTGACTGCAAGGTAAATAGGACAACATATTGGGTATCACGAAGCACTCAAAAGAAGTGTCATGGATTGCTTTGATATCGACCTCACGTATGTTGGGGGATATTTTGGTTCCGACTTTTTTAGGTATATTCATACTAGATAGATATGAACAATTTTTTTTAGTGAAGTCTCGAAAGAAGTTAATTATAAGATGGTTGTATATATGACATATATACTTGAATACAATCTAGTAGGCAAATGTTTGTCTTAATATAAATAAGTTGTGAGAGGATCATATATATATATATATATTATATATAATATATATATATATATATATATATATATATATATATATATATATATCACACATGACAAACCCTAGTTTATAATGGTAGGATGTCCTTCAAATCGAGTTTGTTATAGAATTTCAAATCAAAACCTATTTATAATTAGCTAATATCCATAACAAGATTTCATGACACTCATGCCATTTCATTAAGTTTCGAGGCTGTTATAAATCGTTCCGGTCTACATTACCAAATAATCATAAATGTATATATGTCTCATTGAGCCATATAAAACAATCAAGTCCTTTGGTTAGAATGTACAAATGCCTCTTCATCAACTAGATGGCTCTTTCAATATGTAAACTGATATTAATTTTACATCATAACCAAGAGTATCAACAAACCGAACACAAGCGAGCTCTAGCTTGGCCTTTTCTATAATCTAGCCGAGCTCAAGCTATTTGAGAAAGGCTCATCTAAAAGATTCGGTAAGAATTTGGTAACTCTCGGGACTTTAAAATATCTAATTTAAATTTATTTTTAATTATATTTTTATTTTATAATTAACATGTATTTAAAATTCCATTAATTAATAGTAAAAATAGATATTTATTTTATATCGATAATAATAATTGTAAATATATGTAACCTATATATATATTTACATTAATTTCAAGCTAGATCGAGCTCAACTCGAGATCAAGCCGAATTCAAGCTAAATTTGAGGTTTGCCCGCCAGATTAACTCAAAACCAGGCCTCTCGTTCCTTATCCATTGGCACTATTCTATGACCTGGCCGCCTAGAATTTCTCTCTCGAGCCTCATTTAACTCATGGTTACCACTGCCATGAGCTTCATGGATAATTTTCGTGTGCATGCTGCCAAATGATCGAGACTTTTGCTACCACGTCTCCCAGCAGTGAACTGATATCTAATGGAAAAGAAGACGCCGAATAAGTGTCCTCTAATCATCATTTGTCAATTTAGCTATGCACCGATGGGACTGCCTAACTTACGGCACATAAGAAGAGGCAACAACGTACTGCATCCATGATCTACTCCACTGTCTTATCCTCTCCCTTTGGTTCTCATGGATGAGTGAAAGATTTCCACGTTTGGGACCTCTCTAGCTACGAGATGCAGGATTTCAACATATGGGACCTCTCTAGAAGGTCGTACGATTCACCATTTTTTTTTAAAAAAAATAAAGAAAAAGATATGCGTTTCGTTAATTCTAACTTTTAAAACCTATTCGGTCCGGAGTAATCTGGCTTAGAAAAAAAAAATTATATATTAAATTATCATATTTGATATAAAAAATTTTTAAAAAAAGAGAGATGATTAAAAAATAATAAATTCTTTTTTTTTTTTTTTCTGAGAGAGAAGGTAAAATAAATATTTTGGGATCGGTATTTTATAAATTTTCATGTTTTTTTTTTTTTTGTTGGGAGAGAAAGTAAAATAAATATTTTGAATTGGTATTTTATAAATTTTCAAGTAACGGTAATCTTGCATTGACAAGAATATTTCTAATAAAGTTTATTTATGATCATTGAATTTGTCCTGTTATCTTTTCATATTCATTAAATAGAGAGCTCTTACAAAATAATTAAAATGTAAATAGTATTATACGAAAAATTATATGATTATAATTATTTTATAAAAATTAATTGAACATGATAATGCTATTTTAGTATTAAAAAATTTATTTTTTGTTAATATTGATTATATTTCTATATAGAATTACCTCCAATCAATATAATAATCTTTTTTCAGTATTATTTTTTTTTTAAAAAAAAATCAAAATTTCTCCGCAATCATTTTTTCAAATAAATGATTTACAGTAATTATCAGATTATTTCATAATTTGATATAATCCAACCAAATGGATTCACATATGGGATCCCCTTGGAGATGTAGTTCACCGCAACAACCGGAGGGAGAGTCATAGATAGGGGCCTAAACACTCGAGCATTATACATAATTTCATATATAAAATAATTCTCCGTAAAAACCCATGAATTCATTTGTTCATGCATGGAGGCTTTTATTTTATTTATTTGAGAAATATGAAAGAAATGCTACATCGTGTGTTCAAACTGGAGACTTGTCTTCGGTGCACTCATCAAGGAAAAAGATGCCAATGGAAGGAGCTTGAAGAGAGTTTTTAGAGTTCTTCTTTTTGTATATATATCCTGGAAATATACGGCATTGCATATTATTCTTTAAAAATTATTATTTGCATTATGCTCTGGATGCTATTTTCATGTGTTACCGAGTATACATTTAAATGAAATGACTCTCTTTTGTATTAATGTACTCGAAAAAAAAAAAAAAAACATTCAATTTGCAAAGAGTTATCTTGCAAATTTTTTTCAATAGTATTAATGCAAAGGGGTAATAAAGTTAGAGTTATTTAAATTTAAAATGGATAATCATTAATTACTTAACAGGAATGGATATTGTTGCAAAATCATGATGAATTGATGGTATATATAGAAATAGTGATTTTGAAAGGTAAATATGTAATATCCTAAATTTGCAGGAGTATAAATACAAAATGACAAATTTTTAACTATCAGAACCAAACACTCATAATTTGTGGATGCATATATATATATATTGTATCTATTAAGTATCTACCAGCTGGAAGAGATGATATGCTTCTTGTGTACTTGGAGCCATGTTTCACGCATAGAATGTTCAGCATACAAATGGACTGCTGGAAACATTGACAAGAACATGTTCCCTTGGCTTTTACGTGTATGTTGTGTTGGACATCTCTAGCAATTCGACAAAGATAGCTGAGTCATATACCAATGAAAGCTTCATCTTAAACCATTCTTTAAAGTCATTTTCATCAGAAATTTGTATACTTCGAGTAATTTCTGTCCTAAAAACTCTTGCCTCATGAAAAAAAAAAAAAAAAAAAAAAAAAATCAACACAGCATTAAAGCTTCGAAAAAAATTTCTAGTTACCTACATTAAAAGTTTGGATTGATGCGTCCAAAATCGGACCAGCCATTCATAAGCCAACATGAGAGGCATGGTTGGGACTGGTTTCGATTCGATTCATATTCTTGAGTCAATCCAGAGTAGAAAACCAGAAATCGGCCGATCGTGGGACTCTAAATTCTAGAGCCCAGCTCCGTTGGGATATGGACTTTTCATCTAAGAAAGGGATTCAAAACCCCAAATACGAGAAGAAAGTCACAAGCTCTCTGCTTCCTCTTCTTTCTTTGTCTATCTACGTATCCTATTCCCACTCTGTTGGATTTAGCACGAAGGTCTCCGCCGGATTAACCTGGATTGAATTTTTGCTCTTCTTTTTGTCTGCAAATCAGCACTTCATCTTCTTTCACAGATCGGTAGCCTCCATGACTCTAGATCACCGGACAGGATTTTGGTGGCAACACCAACCAACTGTTAGGGAATGTGGATCGCAGTGGGATGCCAGAAGGTTCGCAGAAAAACAAAAAAGAAAGCCTAAAAGATAAATAAAAAATTAGTACAAGCAAACACATAGGGATTATGTGCTTCGGAGCCTCTTGCTCCTACATCCACGGCCACACGGATCAGATCTCCATTATTAGAAGAAATAGAAAAAGTTATTATACAAGAGAACCCTCCCTGGATGCAACCCTGGCACAATGAAGAAATAATAAATCAAAACATAGAAGGAACCTTGCTCTCTCTCTCTACCTTCTCTCCTTCTCTGGTTTTTTCTCTTGGAAAACCCTTAGACTTCTCTTCTTTGGCTCTCTTCTTCCTCTCTGTTAGTCTGCAGGCTCTGTTCTGCTTACAGTGGCTCTCTGTCGGCGTCCCCTGATGCAAAGGAAAATGAACCAGTCCAAAACTAGGTAAAAATCTCATCTCATAAGTCCAAAATAGTCAGGAAACCTTCCAAGCCGTTAGATATGAATCAACGTCTCAGATCGTGTAAAAATCTGAATCAAATAGCCCCCGATCAAGCCTAATCTACCTCGGATCAGTCTTAGCCGTCCGATCAGACGATCGGATGGTCCAGATCGTGCAGAGGCTCGTGGACCATGGTGGACCGCGAGAAACACCTGGAAATGCCTGGGAAATGCCCCATACCAAACCACCTAGAGCTGGGCCGAGCCCGCGCGCCCGTGCATGCCTCGCATGGGGCCTGGGCTGCACCCGCGTGCCTAAGTGCCAGGCCAGGTTGCGCACTCGGGCACTCGCACGTCGGGCCGGGCCGTGTGCCTGCCCGCGTGCCACCTGGGCTGGGCCGCGTGCGTGGGTTGGGCCGGGCCCGGTCTGGCGGGCCAATTGCTGGATTCATTTTTCCTTTTTTCGGTTTTTCTGATTTTCGCTGCTAGGCTTCTAGGCGTTTGGGGACTGGGTCTTGGGTGGATATGGCTCTATATCCAACAACTCTTCCACTTGGAGACTTAGACACCCAATCTTGCATCCACTGAAATATTAAAAAATAAACTTTCAAAGAACAATAGAAACAAGTCCGTATCCGGAGGCCAATTGAGATCATGCATGGCCCTAATTTCTCTGTAGTGACCATCTCTGTCAGCATATCCATCTCAATGGTAGAAGACCACAATCTTCTGCAACTATGAAACCCAGCTCACCTCTGTCCCGCTAATGGTGCACACGTACCCTGTCGTTCTTCTCCTAGTATCGGCATCACCACCTAGATCTCTTTTATTGACCTTGCTTGTATCTCTTGCTGCCATTATCCTTTTCCTTGATCTTGTAGACCTACTTGTTATGCAGTGCTTTCTTTGCTTTTGGTAGTGTGCTGAGCTCCATGTATGGTTCTTTATTAAGGACAGCATCTCGTCCTTCATCGCCAGCTTCCACTTATCCGAATCTCCGCTCTCCATAGCTTCATCAAAGCACTCTGAGTCCCCTCCATCGGTCAACAGTAGATAATACAACAAGAATGAACATCTTACACATGATTTCGGGATCCTTGTAGATCTCCTCGGCTGAGATGTCTCTGGCTCAGGTTCAGTCAGAGTTGTAATTGGACTCATCAGTGCCATACCCAATGAAGAAGCACCCCTCTGACTCTTCTCTGCATTGACGTGTACGTAGGAGACAACGAAGACCTTCAGGTGAGATAAACTTGCTGACTTCCCTGTCACTCTCTTTTGGTAGTTTGTATTCAAGAGGCATTGAGGGACTCTTATTGATCAGATAGGCAGCAGTGCCAACTACCTTAGTCCAAAATACCTTGGGCAATCCAGCATGGAGCCTCATACTCCTAGCTCTCTCGTTCAAGGTTCTGTTCATGCACTTAGCTACCCCATTCTGTTGTGGCATACTTGAAATCATCTTCTTCATCTTGATCCCATTGATTGCGTAGAACTCCTTGAACTCGGTGCTATCGTACTCGCCTCATTGTCTGATCTCCGGCACTTTATTTTCTATCCAGACTCATTCTCCACCAAGCTTTTCCACTTCCTGAAAATGTCAAATATATCTGATTCATTCTATAAAAAATAAATCCATACTTTCTGGTGAAGTCATCGATGAAGGTCACATAACATCGCAAAGCTCCAAAGGATGCAACCGGAGAGGGACCCCACACATCGGTGTGCACAAGCACCAGCTTTCTTGATCTTGGTGCCTTGCCAATCTTGGAGAAGCTGACTCTCTTATGCTTTCCAAGAACACAATTCTCGCAGAAACTAATATCTGTTATCTTCAAACCTGGTAATTTGTCCTTCTTCACAATACTTGCATTCCTTTCTCACTCATATGACCCAACATGTAGTACCATGACTATGAGTCTACCGGTGCCAGTGCCACTACGTCTCTCGTGTTACTAGTCATATAGGGTACCCAACTTGCTTCCTCGTGCTATCACCATCGCACCTTTGGTGATCTTCCAAGAGCCACCAACAAAAATTGTAATGTACCCCTCTAAGTCCAACTGCTTGACTGAATCAGGTTTCTCTTCAAACCTGGGACATGTCTAACATTCTTGAGCTTTCAAACTGACTGATCCGGCATTTTGATGAGTACAGCATCATTTCCATAATATCCAAAGGCTCTTCATCTGCAAGATGGACATTTCCGAAGTATCCAGCAATATAGTTGCGCATAGACTCCTTTTGTGCGGTAGAGTGAAATGAAGCTCCGGAGTCTAGAATCCGAGACTCCATCGGACTGTCCATGCTGAGAACCAATGCATCTTCAATTATCTCATCGCTGCATTGAATGACTCTTCGTTCTACCCCTTGTCCTTCCTTACCCAGCAATTCTTTCTAATATGCTCCTTCTTGCCGTAATGCTAACTGCCATCACCCTTCGGTTTTGACTGGCTCCTCTTCTTAGACTTGGATCTCCTATGACCTTCGCTGTGCTGTGTAGTTCATCCTCTGCCTTCTTAAGTCACGAGGCAGAACCAGAGCTCCCTTTGATTTCTTTCCTTCTGGTGTCTTTACTGAGAATTAAGTTCCGAACCTCCTCAAGTTTCAGCTTGCTCGAGCCATATGAACTACTCACCGTTATCACAGTTGTACTCTAGCTCTCGGGCAAAGAGGATAACAGAATTAGGCACGGACTTCATCCTCGAAGCTTATGTCAACTAAACTCAACTGACTAGTGATCAAATTAAATTCATTGATATAATTGGTTACGGATGCACCTTCGTTTATCTTCAAGTTGAACAGACGATGCATGAGATAAACCTTGTTGGAGGTCGAAGATTTCTTATACATGTTGGATAGTGCCTGCATCAATCTAGCTGTCATCTTCTCCTCTAGGATATTGAACGTGACGTTCCTGGCCAACGTCAAACGGATAACTCCAGCCTGGTGGTCCAACAAATCCCAGTCTGCTTGTGACATTCGGCAAGTTTCTTCCCTAGCAGCGGTAGGTGAAGCTTCTTCTAATACAGATAATCCTCGATCTGCATATTCCAAAATCCGAAGTTTCCTGTTAAACCTGTCGATCTTGACCTTTTCTCGTCTCCTGCCATCGTCCTACTCAAACCTGGTGCTCTGATCCAGTTGTCAGAAAATGTAGATCGTAGTGGGATGCTGGAAGGTTCACAAAGAAACAAAAAAGAAAGCCTGAAAGACAAATAAAAAACAAGCACAAGCAAACACACAGGGATTACGTGGTTCGAAACCTATTGCTCCTACGTCTACGACCGCACAGGATCAAATCTCCATAATCAGGAAGAAATATAGGAAGTTATTATACAAGAGAACCCTTCTTGGATGCAAACCCCAACCTAATATGAAGAAAGAAGAAAGAATAAATCAAAATATGGGAGAAACCCTTACCCTCTCTCTACCTTTCTCTTTCTCTTCCCCTGGTTTTCTCTCTTGGAAAACCCTTAGACTTCTCTTCTTTGGCTCTCTTCTTCCTCTTTGTTGGTCTGTGGCTCTGTTTTGCTTCACAGTGGCTCTCTATCGGCGTCCCCTGATACAAAGGAGAACGAACCAGTCAAAAATCAGGTAAAAATCTCGTCTCATAAGCCTAAAACAGTAAGGAAACCTCCCAATCCGTTAGATCTAAGATCAACGTCTCAAATCGCGTAAAAATCTGAATCAAATAGCCCTCGATCAAGCCTATCTCCCTCGGATCAGTCTCAGCCATCCAATCAGGCGATCGAACGGTCCAGAACACATAGAGGCTCGTGGACCACGGTGGACCGCGAGAAATACCTGGGGAAATGCCTGGGAAACACCCAGGAAATGCCCCATGCCAAACCACCTGGAGCTGGGCCGAGCCCGCGCGCCTCATGCATGGGCCTAGGACCTGCCCCGCGCGTCCACGCATCGGGCCGGCCCGCGCCGCGTGCCTGCGCACCTGGGCCGCACGCGTGCGTTGGGCCGGGCCCGGTTTGACGGGCCAACTGCTAGATTCCTTTTTCCTTTTTTTTCTGGTTTTTTTGATTTTTCTTTGCTGGGCTTCTGGGGATTTGGATATTGGGTGGATATGGCTCCACACCCAACACCAACAAATTTTTGGACTTCAAAATAGTTGCACTATGATGTTCCTGTGATAGGTGCATCATGAATCATTGCTGGTTGTCAAAGGCAATTGCTATTGTCAATCATTAGCAAGGAATATGCTTCATTATTCTTCTCTACTTTCAGAAATATATATATATATATTTGTGAGAGAGAGAGAGAGAGAGAGGAAGTGAATCACTTCCTCCTATTTATAAATCAGAAAATAAATATGAACATGTAGAAGAGGCATCTTCTCATGAGGATAGTGAGTAATCAATATTCAGCGGCCAAGGAAGATCGGAGGAGTTACTTTAACCATCTCGATCTTCCCTTAAATTATCTTGATCTTCCCTGTTTTCAGATTGAGATAGTTTTATAAACTACCCCTTACTTGATATGGTACATCTATATAGAGTATAGACTTAATTGATATAGACAGGACATACTGAAGTCAAGAAAGAAGTGAGTTAATCAAAGGATTTTACCAACATGTGAAATAGTATGAACCTCTGAAAAATAGTAACTTGATCTGGCTTTCTCAACAAGAATGACACAGTAGCTCTTTTAAAAGCAACATAAAGAAGTGATGTCCTCCCATACAAGATTCTCGCTCACCATTAATCCATTTTTGAATGTTAGAGCTGAACAACACTGATTTTTTCCTCCAATAACAAAATACACTGATTATTTCGGCAATAACAAAATTGAAGGCAGCCTTGTGGTTCTTGTTCTTATTTTTATGGTTTTATTTTTTTCCCAATCTTTAGGAAAGATGGGTTAAGGCAGGCCAGGTTTACTAAGTTAATGATGATGACCTTGTAGTTGATATGATGGCATTGTCATGGTCAGAGAGATGCAGAAAATGTTTTTCAAATTTGAGGTAGGAGCAGATTTTCTTACATCCACTAAAGTTGCATTTGGTTCACAATTTGAATGGAATCGGAATAGCGATACCCTCTAACATTTTGTTATAAATAAAATCAAAATCAAAATGAGATTTGAATACTAGAAAAAAATAGGGATTATTAGATTATGAGAGATTAGGGCTGTAACATTAGGAATAAGATGAGAATTCTCTCTTGATTCTATTAGATATCAAGTACAACCAATATATAGGCCATATCGACCAATATGTACAAAAACAAAATAAATAAATAATCCTATGATTTGTCAATCCTTATAATCTTTCATTCCTACAATCTCTCACAATTAATTCATGATCCACCAATTCCATGTTATAGATTATGTTCCACTAATTCTATATTTACAGATTCTGGTCCACCAATTCTATGTTTATAGATTATGTCCCACTAATTCTATATTTACAGATTCTGGTACACCAATTTCATATTTACATATTTTAGTCCATTAATTCTATATTTATGGTTCTATATTTATAGCTCATCTGGTACTCCTTAAGTTGGCGCATGAATGTCAATTATGCCCAACTTACCAAGTAAGAACCGAAATCAATCCCATCCCAAGGCCTTTGTGAATACATCGACCAACTAGAGCTTGATTAGCACATAAGCTGTGACAATGACATGAAACTTTAGATGATCACGTATGAAATGACAATATGATATCGTTCGTTCGCTCAAGAAAGATGAGATTATCAACGATGTGGAGGGCAGCTTGATTATTACAGAAGAGCTCCATGGGCTGAATATAATCGATTATGAGAGATCGTAAAAGGCTGTGCAATCACAAGAGTTCACTAGTAGTAGCTACCATGGATCCGTATTATGCTTTATGATGACCTAGATATAGTGGTATGTTTTTTGGTCTTTCAGGAAATAGGGCAACCTCCAAGCATAACAAAGTATCCAATGATGGAATGGCATGTTGATGGGAGACGAATTTAAAATGATGAATGGAGAGTTTTAGCAAGCTAACCAGCAAGCAAATTTGAGTAATTAATTATCAAATAAATGGTCTAAATTAATCCAAGAAAAGAATCTTCATAAGGAGACTAGTTGATCTAAATTACAATACCCGAAATGTAGATCTAGTTCAAAATAGAGATTAGGATCTTCATGGCAAGGAAACCATCACTACTAGGCAGTTAACCTTCAAATGATCAGATCTAATGAAGCTTAGGAAGAGTTTCCTGCCAACAATGATGGCTAATTATTTGGTGGAAGAAAGAGCTCTCATCACTCAAGGAGAGGTCTAAACCATAAGACTAGCACTCCCTACCTTTAGGACTCACCTTGGCCATGATCCTTGGCTTGAGACCTTCATCTTGGACTTGGAAAATCAGAGAAACCTGCATCAAATCAGAGATAGGCATGGAAGAGAATTCAAAATTGGAATGGAAACAAGAAAAAGAAGAAAGGGAAAACAAGGAAGTGAAACCGGCGCCTTCAAGGAATGATGCTTGGATCTTGGATCAAGCAAGGAGCACTCCACCTTTCAAGCACTCAAGGGTATTTACTCTTCAAACACTCACTCTAAACCTCACACTCTCTTCTCAAACCTATCTTCTACCTCTCAAACTAAGAACTTTTCACTCCAAACAAGAGAACATAGGGAACTAGAATAAGAAAGATAGCTTTCTTCATTAAATCCAAGGTAGAATGAATCATAGAATGAATACAAGAGAGGCCTAGGGCCCTATTTATAGGTTTTAATCCAAGAAATTTCATCCAAGGGGAGGGGATAAGGATGAGCTAAGGAGATAAGGATGAGCTAGCTAATTCTAGTTGATCGAACAACTTTGGTTAGGTGGTCAACTAGAATAGTTTTTTTACAACCATTTATGGGTGAAAGGTTACAACCAATTGACATGTGGCTCCTAGGTGACAAATGTGTCCTCCATTTGCTGATGTAGATCATGTGATGTGGCATCCCATATGGCAAGTTAGTTGGAGGGTTGTTGGGGTAATAGAACATGGCTTCATCTCCCATAAAATCCTTGATGTGGTGTCCTTCCTCCTCCCCAAAAGGTGCTTGATGTGGTGTCGACCAATAAGGAAAATGGGCTTCAAGTAGATGGCATCCAAGTGAGGTAAGTGGGCTTCAAATGGATGGCACCAAATAAAAAATGGGCATTGAAGAAGTGGCCTCGTACCCTGCTTGAATCTAGGTGAGTCGACTCTGAATCGGCTCAAGTATTTGCTGAAAGAAAAGATGGACTCAAACCCTTTTAGATTTATCTATTTTAACTACAAATAAAGTAAGTTAGTCCAAAAAACTTCTTTCTTATTGATGTCCCCATCATATGTCTTGGACAACCAGTCCAATCCGAGTCACGATAAGCAGTCAATTAAAAAGATGTTGATGTATTGAGTAGAATCCCCTACCCCAGACATTGTTTAAAATATCGAAGGACTCGCATTACTGCATCCCAGTGCGGTCATCAAGGATTTTGCATGACTTGAGACAGAATATGGACTGAGTACCAAAGTTCAGTCATGTGATAGTCAAATAAATCAAACACCCACTAGGCATCGGTATTGTCTAGGATCGAACATGGTTTGCAAGAGTCTATCAATAGATGGTGCTGTTGCTCCATGGGAAATGATGGTAATCTAGCTTGAGCATGCCACATTTGTTTAATATGTTTAGAGAATATTTCAATAGAACAAAATATCCTGATGGGCTACAAGCAATTTAACCTAGAAAATATTTAAAGGACCAAGATCCTTGATATAAAATTGGATGGCTAGAAAGTCTTGAAATTCTGACTTTGATCTGAATCACTGTATACCAATATTAAGTCATCTACATAAACTAGAATAGTCATGAAAGTAGTTTTTTATTATATTAAATAGGAATGTCAGTTCTTATTGAACGAACTTGTATTCATGCAAAATGGATGCAAACTTTGCAAACCTTTTTAGAGGCTTGTCGGAGGCGATAAAGTAACTTTTGAGGGCGGCAAATTTTGCCATGACCTGTGACATATAAACCTGGCAGAATATTCATGTATACATTTTCTTCGAGATCACCATGTACAAATGTCTTGTATACCCCATTTGGTGAAGTTCCCACTTCTTAAATTAAGACAGTTAAAGGCAACGTATACTCACCAATTTAACATCAATGCATATGTCTCATAAAAATCGAGTTCCTTGATTTGGGAACCCCTTTGCGATGAGGCAGACCTTATAATGCTCCCACTGCCATCAGCTTTGCACTTCATCTTATATACTCATTTACAACTAATGGATTTCTTGTTTGGTGGGAGGTCCTTCACGGTCTATGTACCATTGCCTTCAAGTGCGTTTATCTCTTGGGCTATAGCATCCCACCATCTAAGATCTTTCATTGCCTGAGAGTAATTTCTAGGCTCAACATATTCATTAAGAGCTGCTAAAAATGCCTTGTAAGATTGAGATAATTTATCATAACAGACAAAATTTTCTATGGAATGGACCATACCTGAAGTCATTGTGGAGCCAGGTATCATGCATGAGGGGTTTTTGGGCTTGGTGGCATGGCACACAGTCTCATAGGTGGACTGGTGTTTTGTGCATCCTTCTGGCCTTGCAGTTGGGCCTCTATCAAATTCATTTCATCACATGCCTCGGGCTCGCTCTCCCTATCCAACATTTTTTCCTGATTAGGCTATTGTTTTCTAAGCCTAGTTCGGATTAGACTTTCAAACTTTTGGCACCTCATTGAGTTCAGGTGCACTAGTCCCAACTGAAGGAATTGGATCTAGCTGAGCTACTGGCTCACTTGCAGAGATCTGGCATTCATGCATATTGGGTATTAAGCTTGCATCATCTTCTCCAAATACTAACGGCACGATTGACCCATCTTCATTATTGGCCTCAAATTTGTAAATTTTTCTTTGCTAAAAACTATATCCTCGAGATAAAAATCTCATATGTATTGAGGTCGAATTGTTTCCATCCCTTTTGGGCATTAGAATAACCATGAAGATACATTTCTAAGTCCTTTCATGAAATTTATCATTGACCCATGACTTCCGATGAGCAAAACATATGGACCCAAAATCTGAATATGATCATAATTTGGTTTTGCCCAAAGAGCACCTCATAAAGCATCTTCCCTAATAAAAGATATGTTGGAGTATAATTAATAAGATAAATAACTGTTAAGACATAGTCACCACAAAACATAACAGGTAGTCCTTCCTCAAAGTGCAAGCCCTTACTATATAAAGGATATGTCAGTGTTCTGTTATACTCTCATAGTTTGTTGCAGGGTATTAATGTAGGAAGTTTGATGTATTATCTTCTTATTTGAGTAAAATTACTGTAGCAGATCTAACATAAATCTTCAACCATTATCTGATCTGATTACCTTAATTATACATCCCAACTGAGTCTTAACTATAGTATAGAACTTTATCAATAACCCATATTTTCAATTTTTTTTTCATAAAAATATCCAAGTTCCTCGACTATGATCATCAACTATGGTTAAGAAATATTAGCACCGATAGAGATGTCATGTTATAAGGCCTCCACCAATCACAATGATTCAAATCAAAAATAACAGCAGGTTTTTCACTAACATTAAAAAGTGCTCTAGTTTGTTCTGAGCGTAAACATATATCACAAATTACCAAAGGACTTATTAACTAAAATTTAGAATTACTTTTAAACATGATGAATGGATATCTAGTTATCATGCCATAACCATAGCTCTCCATCATAGTTGCCTAACATGCCGACAATGGTGCCACATCCAAACTAAAGACCCCCTTCGCAATTCATCACTCCAATCGACTTCTTCAGGTAAAGTCCTGTATAAGGAAAAACTAGGAAAAACCATTACCGAATAATTTAGATTTGCTATCAACTTTCTAATGGAAATCAAATTACAAGTAAAATCGGGAACATAAAAGATATCTTATAGAATTAAATTTGGGCCTAATTGCATTGGACCCATCCCCTTAGCCTAAATCGTCCTCCCATTGGAAGTTGTATAGGATATGATGCTTCTACTTATTAGATTTGTCAAGACACTTTAGTCATCCAGTCATGTGCATTGAGACTCCTGTATCCAGTATTCGTCTACAGTTCATTGTGAGTAAATTCTCACCTGACATTTATTCGATAAACCCTTCTTATCATTCAAGAGCACTAGAAGTTGCTGATATTGCTTGTTGGTGAAGGTTAGGCCATTTAGGTCAAACTTTGGGTCTGTGGCTTGGGCAAATGAGTGGCCATGCTTGGATGGCATGTCCACTATTACGATGGTCCTCTTGAATGGCTGCCTCTTCGGCTCATCTGCCTTTCCTTCCTTGAGATCCCCATCGCTATGAGGGATGGGGTTCTAACATGATTCATGCAGATGAGACATGAGAAAGATAAAATTTAAATTAAAATAAATAATAATTTTTTTAGATTTTAATTGATTATTTTGAAAAGAAACTAGACTAGTAGGATTTTTGAGATGGTTAGAATCCTACCCCATGCTAGAAACTATCAAAGAGATAAAAAACTAGGATCCTAGGGTTAACAAAAACTATAGGACATGCTCTAAACTTTAATAAACAGAAAAGTAAAATGGAAGGGCCTACATACCTAGCAATGATTGCCTTGATATTGTCGAAGAGATCGCTCCGCTCGGATCGGCACCTGGATGATCGAGTCGCTTTCTCGCGGATCAGTCAACTTTTTATCAGATCAATTCGGAGGCAAAGAAGACCTCATCTAGAGGGCGTGGCACTGGAGGGATCTTGCAAACTCAAAGGTTAGGCTTAAGATGATAGAAAATTATAATTGGAAGAAAGAGAATAGAGGATGGAAGGGATCTCCGGGGTGGCTGGCAGCCAATTGAAGGAGGATACCTGACTTGGAAAAAGTTGGGGCATCTTAGCTTTTGCTGGGATGGTGGACAACTAGGGTTTGCACTCAAGAAAAATAAAAAAATGGGTCTCACAATCATTCCAATCTGAAGGAAACAATTTGACAAATAACTTCAAGTTGTATTCATGAAAAAGAGATTGATTATAAGAGGGGGAGGGTGGGTATTTATAGACCAACCAGCCCTTTCCCTATCAAACTAGGAGTATACAATATGAATAGGATTTGGAGAACAAAGTTAAGTAGAATGAGGAGTACATAGTTTTAATAGAATTGGTAGACTGAAATCCTTGTAGAACTTGGATATCAACTCCTTCTTAGACTTGGAAGCTTTGACTTTTCTTCATGTGCTTGGACTGTATGAAATTCTTGTTGGGCTTGGACTAGGCTTGGACTGGTTGACTCCTTGCTGGGCTGGGACGACAACCACTTGGACTGGGTCAAGCCTTGGGCATCTTGGACTGGGTCAAAACATGGGGCACCTTGGACTGGGTCAAAGCATGGGTGCTAATATGAATGGCTTGGGCTTGGGGCCGGAACTGAGGTGGACTGAGATGGGCACCTACTCCAGTGGGCTCTGGGATATGTGCCAACCTAGTGGACCTTGGGCTGGGGTGCCAATGCTTGGGACCTTTGGGGCATCATGAAAGGGGCCCAGGCCAAGGACTGGGGTGCTAGAGTAGGGGTCTGATAGATCTCTTGATCTGATGACTCTCCCTCTTATAGTCTTGACTGAATGATAAATTACATGGACTCAATTTGGACTAAATAGGGACTTCAACTGACTCAGTGAACTCAATCAGCTCACCTTATTACAGGACTCAAAATTAGACTTCATTACAAGACCATTTTACTCATTTCATTGAAAAATTGTAACTTCCCAACACATGAATAGAGAACAAAATTGATTCCTTAAAATTCTGGTCAGCTCTTGATGTTCTTATATCAATTCTCCTGGGATGGGAGGAACTTGACCTTGTCGAGTAAAGGTTAATTTGGCTATGGTTCTGCTATGATGGGTCTAGGTTAAGGCATTGTGGATCCTCTCGAGTGATCCATGAAACCTCCAAATCTCGGTCGACCATGCCAACAAACCAAGTGACATGGTAGCCTTTGATTCGGTACTTATGGCTTGGCGTCTAGGATATGCTCAATCTTGTTCCTCTCACAAGCTAATTTGATTATGGACACTCAAGGTTGGGTTCGCTCTCAAAGGAGGGGTTAGGCTCAATAGACTCTCTGGGTATCATTGCTGGCTCCCTATACTCAACTAAGTATGAGATATTGAAGGTTGAGCTTAATGCCTAATTAGATGGTAACTTAGGCACTAGATCCAACATTCTTTATCACTTTGATGGATCTAGCTCTACAGGTATGTAGCCTAATCATCACAAGATTTTCCTAGCGAACTCTTGGACTCTTTTCGAGAATTAACCATGTTCTTATAAAATCATTGCTTACATTAATCTTATGGACAATTCCTTATACAAATTTCTAATCATGCAGTGCAAAAACTCATAACACCTAATGTAGGTAAATGACTCATCACTTATGATATGTAGACTCGACTATACCTTAAATGCAACTGGGGTTTAACCTTTGTCAGGTGAGTGATCAGATGAAAATGGTGCATGTACTCCTATAAATGCCATAGAGTATGCCAGAAATATGATGCAACTTAACATGCGCAATGAATGATGCAACATGCTAACTTCTATAAAATGCAATCTAATGGTTAGAGAAACATGAAACTTCAGGAAAGGTAGAAAATAAGAGGTGGATTCAGGGTTAGTCTAATAGGGTAGAAAGTAAGAAAAGGGTTCGGGGTTAATCGGATAAAGCAGGATGTAAGAAGGGGTGCATGATTAATCCTAGACTAATGAGGTTAACCTTATGAGGTTGAGATCTATCTACAGTATCTGCCTTATGGAAGAATGGGTCACTAATTTCAGGGAAAGAGATCTTAATGGGATCAAAGGGGTGACTTCATCCTGAGAGTACTGGGTTAAATAAGCCAAATCCTTAATAAACTCTTCTGGCTCATGAAATTCAGGACTAGGCTCTACAATTGGCTTCTCTTCTAAAGTCTCCTAGGTGGTGCTCTAGTAGCAGGATCAGGGTTCTTTTCCTCTAACGATTCTTCCACTATAGCTTGGGTGTGGTCAGGGTCAACTAACTTTGGATTGGTTTCAGTTTGAGTATGGCCAGTGTCAACTAACTCTAAGCTGGTTTCAGTTTGGGTATAGTCAGGGTCAACTAGTTCTGGTCATCTATAGGTATCTCCTCTTCTTCTTCATACTCATCCACTAAGCTCACATCAGCTTCATATATCTCCCCTAATGTCTTCCTTGTGAACCAATAGGATGGTAGGAGGCGGTTGGTTAAGGGAAACTTGACTAGTGGCTAGGGTAGCAATGGTGGGTCGACTAAGGGGTGCCTGACTAATACTTGGCTCATATCTAGGGTACTAATCCTATGGGATTCAGGTCGACTAGGGGAAACCTGACTGATACTAGGCTGATACCTAGAGGTTATGGGTTCCTTGGGCTCATAGGACATGGCTCAGACCTACGGGTTATGGATCTAGGTTCATAAGGTCTAGGTTCATAAGATCTGGGTTCATAGGTTCTGGGTTCATGCAAAATTGATGCAAGGTGCAGTGAAGGGTACTTCTCTCTAAGTCTGTTTCTCACGGCTTTCCATGTGGCTACGGGACTGATCCTTTTTATCTAGTCACTCTCTCAAAATACAAAGCTATACCTCCTTCCCAATCAAGAAAATCCTCAAAATCAGATCACCACTAAATGTAGGTGCTTCTCGCCTAATATACCTAGTGGCTCTCTCATCCGGGTCTATGAAGTCATAATTGGGTTTCCTTGTACTATGATCCTAGATTGGCTCAGGGTGTGGGGCTCTTCTAGGGTTGGGCTCCAAGTATGGGTCATGGTGTGGGGTTTTCCTAGGGTTGGGCTCCAAGTATGGGTCATGGTATGGGGTTCTCCTTAGGTTGGGCTCCAAGTATGGGTCATGGTATGGGGTTCTCCTAGGGTTGGGCTCCAAGTATGGGTCATGGTATGGGGTTCTCCTAGGGTTGGGCTCCCAGTATGGGTCAGAGTATTGGGCTCTCCTAGGATTGGGCTCCTAATATGGGTCAGAGCATTTGGCTCTCCTATGGTTGGGCTCCATGGTCATGCTAGGTTGGGGTGGGTTGAGGCTATTGGTATTGGGCTTCTAATCTAATGGTCATGCAATCAAACACACAAGGGTTATGATGCAACCAAGCACACATGGATTAATTGTACTAGGATTTGCTAGACCTAGAGTCAAAGTCGAATGGGTCAACTCAACTTACACCCAACTCAACACTTAATCCTTCCACTGGCCAGGTAAGAGGTGGGGTGGTGGGAGGCTCTCCCTGCTTGTCACAGGGTCCTAATTAAAAACCACAGTCCGCTTAGGGCGTTTGTCACTGGACCTCTAGCCTAGACACCAGCTTCTAGTAATAAGTAGAGGTTGAGTGCACTAGTTTACCACACGACTCGGACCCGACTTGTTGGTGTCCCTAAATCAATTAAGTTTCTAGTTGATTTTAATTTAAGCTTGGGTTGATATGTAGGTGATTGTTTTGGGCCCAGGACAGTGATGAGATCCTACCTGATCTGATGAGTAGAATGCCCTTAGATTAGGTTAATGCAAATGATGCGCACACAATGAAACCTAATGCAGTCTAAATCAAAAAAATTAGAAAATATTTTTCTTCTTCTTTGTTTTATGAGGTGGCTGACTTAAATTAAGTTGGTTAGATGGTCAAACAAAATTGGCTTGGGTTGGGGGGGGGGGGGCAGGGGGTTTGGATGTAAGTTAGGTTCAGCCCTAGGTTAACATGCAAAATCAGCACTACAGGGTTTTGGTTTCATGCAAAATTTCCTAGGTTTTCAGATCAGAAAAATTATCAAAAAATGCATAAAAAACAGAGGACTCAACAGGGATGACGTGATGAAAATTTCAGAGAAAAACAGTAAAAAATTAATAAAAAATTGGACTAGATTTGGACTAGTATGCAAAATTCAGTGTGTAGATTTTTTTGTTAGGGTTTTTTCTCATGTAGATTTCATCCTATTTTCATACAGGAAAAAAACAAATAAATCATAGAAAAATATAGGACAAAACAGAGATCAAATGACATGAAAATCAAAAAAAATAGAAAAAATTAATGAGGATCTAGACCTATGTTGGACTCCTAATGTAGAAAACAACATGCAGAAAATCTAAACTATGATGCAAGAACATGTCCTAATCCTGCTCTGATACCAAAATTGGTGAGGGACAAGATTCTAACATGATGGATGCAAATGAATGACATAAGAAAAATAAAATCTTAGATTAAAATAAACAATGATTTTTTTTAGATTTTTATTGATTTATTCCTGAAAAGAAACTAGACTAGGTTAGGGTTTTGTGAGATGGTTAGAATCCAACCCACATGCTAGAAACTATCAAAGAGATAAAAAAAAACTAAGATCCTAGGGTTAAGAAACACCTATAGGACATGCTCTAAACTTCAATAAATAGAAAAAGTGAGATGGAAAGGGGTCTACATACCTAGCAATGATTGCCTTGATGTCGTAGAAGAGATAGCTTCGCTCGGATCGGTGCATAGATGATCAAGTCACTTTCCCGCGAATCCATCAACTTTTTATCAAATCGATTCGGAGACAAAGAAGACCTCATCCGGAGGGCATGGCACTGGAGGGATCCTGCAAACGTCAAAGGTTAGTCTGAAAATAATGAGAAAAATATGTAATTGGAAGAAAGAAGAATAGAGGAATGGAAGGGATCTCTGGAGTGGCTGGCGGCCAATTGAAGAAGGAGGATGCCTGGCTTGGAGGAAGTTGGGGCACCTTAGGGCTTTTGCTAGGATGGTGGATGGCTAGGGTTTGCACTCAAGAAAAATAAAAAAAATGGATCTCACACCCACTCCAATCTGGAGGAAACAATTTGACAAAATAACTTCAAGTTGTATTCATGAAAAAGAGATTGATTACAAGAGGGGAAGGGGTAGGGTATTTATAGACCAACCAGCCCTTTCCTGTCAAACTAGGAGTACACGATACAAATATGATTAGGAGAACAAAGTTAAGTAGAATGAGGAGTACATAGTTTGAATAGAATTGTAGACTGAAATCCTTGTAGAACTTGGACATCAACTCCTTCTTAGACTGGAAGCTTTGACTTTTCTTCACGTGCTTGGACTGGTATGAAATTCTTGCTGGGTTGGACTAGGCTTGGACTGGGTCAAAACATGGGGCACCTTGGAGGGCCAAAGCATGGTGCAATATGAATGGGCTTGGGCTGGGGCTGCCAATTGAGGTGGACTAGGATGGGTACTGCTCTAATAAGCTCTGGGATATGCGCCAACCTGGTGGACCTTGGGCTGGGGTGCTAATGCTTGGGACCTTTGGAGCATCATGAAAGGGGCCTAGGCCAAGGATCGGGGTGCTAGAGTAGGGGTCTGATAGATCTCTTGATATGATGATTCTCCCTCTTGGTCTTGACTTGAATGATAAATTACATGGACTCAATTTGGACTAAACAGGGGACTTCAACTGACTCAGTGAACTCAATCAGCTCACCTTATTACAGGACTTAAAATTAAACTTCAATACATGACTCAATTTACTCATTGAAAAATTGTGACTAACTTTCCAACACATGAAATAGAGAACAAAATTGATTCCTTAAAATTTTGGTCAGCTCCTGATGTTCCTACATCAATCACTGTTTCCAATTTTTTGGATAGCCATTCAACTGCTAGCATCTTTCTTGAACATGTCCCACCTTTGATAGTGGTTGCACTTTGGTTTGTGGCATTGAGTCAGTTTTGCACTTCCTTTTCTATTGTTGCTTGTGAAGAAGGCTGCCGATCCATTCCGATCATCCCTTCCATTGGCCACCATTTATTGATGCTCCTCTTGTGTAACCAATAAGTATGCTTTGCTCAAGTTTGGCAGAGGATCAGAGTTGAGTATTTGCAAACGAATGGTGCCAAATACCTTGACTTCGAGATCCCTGAGAAACTGGTAGAGTTTCTTATTTCCTTCTCCTTGATGTGATCCCGGGCTACCGTGCACGTGCAAGCCAACATCCCGGAATCATCATCCAATTCATCCTACAAAGTTTTCAATCTTGTGTAATAACTCACCATTGATAAGCCCTCTTGATGGAGAAGGCTAAGCTTGATTTTGAGTTCAAAAACTTGTGAGGCATTCCCTTGAGAGAAATGATCCTTCAGATCATCCCACATAGATTTCGCATCTTCCATATAAGCAACACTCCCTCGTAATGATTTCTCTAGGGAGTTGAAGATCCACACAATAACCTTTGAATTGCAAATCATGCAATGGCTTGTCTTAGGTGCACTAGCATCCAACTTCTTCAATGTTATGTTAATGAACTCGAGCTTATTCTTTGCCTGCAAGGCATTCTTCATTGCCCTTGTCTATGTCGAATAGTTGCCACCAGTGAGGGAGCAGGAGACTAATGGGATTTCCGGATTGTCCGAGAAACTCATCTAGTATGATGACAGCATCTCTACCACCTTATGATCGACCAAAGTGGGTCGAGGTTGTGAATTGAAAAGGCTACTTAAGTCTCGTTGATATCAGGATCTTTGCTCTGATACCATGTAAAATTTGGAAATAAGGTTAGAATTTCTCTTCATTCTATTAGATATCAAGTACAACAATATATAGATCATATTGGCCAATCTATATAAAAACAAAATAAGTAAAGAATTTCCACGATTTGTCAATCCCCATAATCTCTCATCCCTACAATCTCTCACAATCAATTCATGGTCTACCAATTCTATATTACAGATCGTGTTCCACTAATTCTATATTTATAGATTCTAGTTTACCAATTTTATTTATAAATTTTGGTCTAGCAATTCCATATTTATAGATTCTGGTTCACTAATTTTATATTTATGGATTCCATGTATAAGCTCATCTAATAGGGGCATTTTCATTTCTTCCTTAAATTGGAATGGAGATGTGGCTTTCCTTAACCAAATAATTAGAATAGGAATACTCATTCCCATATCCATTTTAGAGTCAAACTTTCCCAACCAAATATACCCTAAATTTCTATTTTTGTGCTGGTTGGGCATGTTTGCTGAAAATAAGAGGAAGAATTACTATCAGAAAAGAGGAAGAAATATGTGGATATGTTTTTAATTAAAACTCTAGAGGATCTTAATCACATGGAAGATGAAAATGCTTAGAGGCTACATCTCATGACCGTCTTCTCCCTTATTATTGCTTTATAGGATATCAAAATAATTTTAGACTCCTTATCTTTGTTACTCTCATCATGAGGCATTTGGTATGCAGTGATTATCTCGAGATTAAGGATTACATGGATGCAGGTGATGAGATCATGTTTAGTTGCATCACGGTAATTTTACATGGTAGTGATCCCATATCATTCCTACTCCTCAAATCATCGCCCAACTTAGTGATAGGATAAATGTTTTTAAGTTAGAAATTTAAGATCATCCCTGGACAGTGATCTTGAACTGAAATTTAATGAAAAAATATTTCTCAATCCAATATAAAAAATTAGCATATAATTATATCATTAATATACTATATCAATATTATATATGATATTATATTATATTGATATTATATATATTATTTAATATATATAATATTATAATATATTATTAATCATATTATTATTCAATAATAATTTTAAGTCATAGTAGAAATATATGATTGCACTTTATATCTATATAATAAAATTATTGAAATTATTTAATATATTACTTCTATTTTCTTTTTTTTTTAATCAAAATAAATATTAGTATTAAAAATAATATCTTAAAAGTATGAATAAAATATTAATTTTTATAATAATAATTTATTTTCATAGGATTAATAATTTATAGAACAAATAATATATTTTATTAAATATATTAGTAATAAATATATTAATATTTTATTATATTATATTTATATAATTAATAAATATGTTCTTATAGAATACATCAAAGATAGTTTGGGCATTATGTGATTGGTAATCTTGAATTTACACGGAATACCAAACTAATCACTCATGAAAATTCAAAAATTTTTAATCATTAGATCATGACCTATCAAATATAATGATTTTGGATTACTAAAAATTAGATCATCTTAAAATTTGGATCACCGATAATTTTAGATCACTATGATTATTCTATTTGAATCATCAAATAACAATTTAAAATTTATGGACTTCTTAAATAAGTAGTTCACCTTTGATCTTGCATTCTATATGCGCCCGTCACCCTATTTCATTTACAATTCATTGAAACAATCTAACAGTCATTCTCACTACCATAATTTGCAAGCCAATCAGCGACGCCGCTAACTCTATATATATATATATATATATATATATATATATATATATATATATATATATATATATATATAAAAGAGGATGGTGCATTGCACGAGGCTGGTGCTATAAGATTAAAAAAAAAAAAAAAAGTAAGATGCCCCAGGCGGCAAGGCAAGAGGCCGTTTTGTATTTTGATTTCAGGACACCAAGGTCATGACGAAGCAATCATGCTGCTACGCCAAGGCTCATCCTTAGACATCACGACTGACCTTACAATGTGCCGGGTTGAAACCTTTGAGGCAGTTGACACGCGTGACATCCAAACAAATTAACAGGACTGTGGATGGGAGATTTTTTTTAAGTAATAATTTTTATCAAACTGCCGACACTTATTTTATATTTTTCTAAATAGATGCCATACCAAGAAATCACGGTGGTACCCACGATTTCAATGCGAAATCACGGATTATCTATAACTTCATCAAATAAATTATACCACATCAAAAATTAAAAAATATAAAAAATTAATTAAAAAATTTAAAATAATAATTTTTTTAAAAAAAAATTAATGAGAAATCGTGGATTGTATCCATGATTTTAATATGAAATCACGAGTACAACACACGATTTCACCAAATAAATTTTACCCGGTTCAAAAATTAATAAAAATATAAAAAATTTATTAAAAAATTTTAAAATTAATATTTTTTAAAAAAGTTTAATGAGAAATTATGGGCTGTACCCATGATTTCAATGTGAAATCGCAGGTACAACACGCGTTTCACCAAATAAATTATACCTGCATTAAAATTTAATAAAAAATATAAAAAATTGATAAAAAGTTTTAAAATTAATAATTTTTTAAAAAAAGTTCTTAATGAGAAATCGCGGGCTGTACTTGTGATTTCAATGTGAAATCACACGTACAACCCGCAATTTCTTACATAAATCATTTCCTACATCAAAATTTAATAAAAAATTAAAAAATTTTAAAAATTAAAAATAAGAAAAAAATAATAACATAATATTACAATAATATATTATGATATATTTTATATTATAATAAATATTTATATTCTAAAATATAATAAATATATTATAATATATTAATTTATATTATATATTATAATATATTAAATTATATATTATATATTATTATATATTAAATATATATTATGTATTATAATATAGTATATTTGTTGATGTATGTATACCAAATATGGTGGTGGCGATATTGCGTCAAGTACCGTTGATACAATATAACGGGATGGCTGGCCAGATCGGCGATCGGACAAGCACCATCCTGGCAGCCAAACTGGCTATCGGATCAGAAGCTGGACTGGTGGCTGGACTTTGTGATTGGATTGGTGGTCGGACTAGTGATGGTCATCGATCTGGTAATCTATTCGATAACCAGTCTGGCTCCAGCCACCGGTCCGATAGCTAGTTCGGTTGCCAGGTCGGTGCTAGTCGATCGCCTGTCGAGTCGCTAGTCCAGCCACCGGTCCAATAGCTAGTTCGGACATCGATCCAGTCACCAGTCCGGCCACCAGTTTGACTCTTGATTTGACAGCCAGTCTGTTGACCCTATAAGTGATTTTGATCATAACCAAATATTGGAGCATGAATTTATTTTACTGACAACTCTTCAAATGCTTTACAAGTCTTTATAGGATGATTTTATTGTTTAATTTCAACTCCTACATTCCTAATTTTGAAATGAGTTGAGTTGTAAGTGATTCATGTAAAGAAGAACCCAAAGAAAAAAGTTAAGTAGAAATCATAAAAATGTGTTACTTCTAGATGTGTTTCAAGCTTAAGTTTCCTAGAAAAGATTGGTTAGAAGAGTTTGAAGGCATCTTGAGATTTTGAAGACTTGGTGGATGGTTTCTGGAGAAAAACTAATAATTCACTAAAGAATTTATCCGAGCCGACTCGAAGAGAAGAGAGCCGACTCTGGCATATGGCACGCATGAAGATTTCTGGCATGCAAATATCCGAGCCGACTCTAAGAGACCCGAGCCAATTCGTCTAGAGTATCATTTCCTAAATCAGACAGGCGAGCCAACACAAAGGAAGTCCGAGCCGACTCTATCATTTAGTCAGACATCCGAGTCGACCCTTCAGAAGTTTGAGCTGACTCCTCCAGAGTCCTGAAAAAGAGTTCTGAGTGAACAACCAACCGAGCCGACTCTAATGATAAAGAGCAGACTCTTCTAGACTGGATTTCTGAATGCCTATGAATCCAAGCCGACTTAAAGTAAGGCGAGCCGACTCTTCTAGAATAAGAAATCAAGCTACTGAGAAACCTAGCCAACTCAATTGAAGAGAGCCAACTGGACCAGAACTACTCTATGGATCCGAGCCGCTCAAGTAGATCCGAGCCGACTTGAAGATCGATTTCAGGTCTATAACGGCTAGTTCCAGAACTTGGAATTTGAATCCAAAAAGTGCACCAACGATCAAATGTCATATCCCAACATTCTATAATGACTAAAATCATCTGAAAAGAGTACATGACTATATATTTGAGGGATTTGAACTACTTTAAAAGAAGGAATGAATATTTAATGTTTACTTGAGCTTGTGAGCAAGAGAGCACTGAAGATCATTCAAGATAGTCTCCAAGTCTTCACCAACTCACATCTGAAGCTTGAAGCATTTATTGAAGAAGTTGAAGAAGCCAACCAAGTGCATTAAAGTGCAATCAATTAGGCTTCTCTTGAGCTGCATCGGCAACCATTCGACAAAATTTGTTTGTCATTCTATTGCTTTCTCTTTACAATTCTTTTCGAATTGTCGAATTTTTGGTGAGCCTGGTTTAAAAATCAAATAGGTTCTTGATTAGCCTGTGTTAAAACCAAATATTGGGTTCTTGGTGATCATGTTAAAACTAAGTGTTGGATTTCTTTGGTGAGCCTAGTTTAAAAACCAAAGTGTAGAGGTTCAGATTGTTAACCTTTTAAAACAATCCGACTGTATTCCAGTGGGGGATATAGTGGAAATCCCAAGTAGTAATCTTGGATAGTGGATGTAGGAGCTGGGTTGCTCCAAACCACTTTAAAATTTTATGTGTTTGTATTGTGCATTCTTTTATATCTTGCTTCTGCTTTTTATCTCAATCACAATACTCAATATTTCAAGGAATTTTCAAAGAACACATAATTGCTTAAACTTTTTAAATTTCCAATTCACCCCCCTCTTGGAAAAATCACCTGGGCAACAACTAGTATCAGAGCTGTGTCTTTGAATACATTTAGAGTAAAGATTGATGGCTTATCCCATGAGTACATCCTTGGCCGAAGGCCAATCTATCAATAGACCTCCACTCTTCACTGGTACAAATTATTCATATTCGAAAGCTAGAATAAAAATCTATATTCAAGCTATCAATTTTTAATTATGGAAGGTCATTCTAAAAGGGCCACATATTTCCATGATCAAAATTAATGGCATGGATGTTCCAAAGCCTGAAAAGAACTGGGATGAACACCACATGAAGATGGGAGAATTAAATGCCAAAGCAATGAATTTATTATACTGTGCTTTGGATGCTAACGAGTTCAATCGAATTTCTACTTATTTTCTGTAAAGAGAATTTGGGACAAACTCGAAGTGATCCATGAAGGAACTTCCCGAGTGAAGACTTCGAAAATTAATCATCTTGTATATAGTTACGAACTTTTCAAACTGGAACTAACTGAAACTATCTCTGCCATGTTTACTCGCTTTACAGATATTATTAATGGTTTGAAAAATCTTGGCAGGGTTTATTCAAATGCTGACTTAGTACAGAAGATTCTCAGATCACTTCCGGATAAGTGGGATCCCAAAGTGACTGCCATCCAGAAAGCAAAAAATCTAAATACCTTACCTCTGGATGAATTAATGGGTTAACTCATCACATATGAACTAGCTCTGCAGCATAAAATTGATGATGATCAGAAGAAGAAGAAAATAATAGCCTTCAAAGCTGCATCGGATTCAAAGAAACATAAGGAATCGGAAGATGACTGCACCTTCTCCGAAGATGATCTAGAAGACGAAGATATCGCAATGGTCATGAGGAGATTCAGAAAATTTATGGAAAAGAAAAAAGGAAGATACTATAGAAAATTCCATAAACGAGGTGAGCACTCCAAGGACAAGGACAAGGATAGAGAAAAAGAAAAAGAATAAGTGCCCACATGCTATGAATGTAAGAAACCAGGGCACATTCATCCCGATTGTCCTTTGTTAAAGAAATCTTTCAAGAAGAAGAAAAAGAAAGCTATGGTTGCTACATGGAGCGACAGCAAGGAGTCGACTTCATTCGAAGAAGAAGAGACTATGAAAACTGCTAACTTATGTCTGATGGGTCTCGAAGACGAGGAATGTCTTGCAGCCCAAAAATTGAATAAAAGATGGTATCTCGACAGTGGTTATTCAAGGCATATGACGAGTGACAAGGATCAATTTATCATCTTAGAGATGCAAGGAGGTATGGTTACTTTTGGAAACAATGGTAAGGAAAAAAAAATCGAAATCGGTAAGATCAAAATAACTCCCTATACTTTTATTAAAAATGTATTGCTAGTAGACAAATTGAAGTATAATTTGTTAAGTATTAGTCAATTATGTGATAAAGGCTTCAAGGTTGTCTTTGAATCATCTATGTGTATTGTAACAAACTCTCTTAATTCTAGCAGTAAGTTTATTGGACATAGACTTGGAAATATTTATGTTGTAGACCTTAATGATCTTGCCATGTCTAGTAGTACCAGTCTAGTTGCAATGAATGCTAAGACTAAGGAGTCTTGCTTGCTTTGGCATAGACGATTAGGTCATGCTAGCATGCATACTATTGACAAGCTAATTTCCAAGAATCTAGTAAGAGGCATGCATAAATTTAAAGTAGATCTTAATCATATTTGTGATGCATGCCAAATAGATAAACAAAGTAGGGGAGTTTTAAATCCAAAAAAATGATTTCAACTACTAGACCCCTTAAGCTACTTCACATGGACTTATTTGGACCAACTAGGACCACAAGCCTAGGTGGTATGAAATATGCTCTTGTGATAGTAGATAATTTTTCTAGATTTACTTGGTTTTGTTTATCGCTCATAAAGATGAAACTTTTAAAGTCTTTTAAAAATTTCACAAAAAAGTTTCTAATCAGAAAAATCTTTTAATAGTTTCAATTAGGAGTGATCACGACACCAAATTTGAAAATCATTGATTGCATGGCATTGATCACAACTTCTCTCCACTCCTAGAATACCACAACAAAATGGTGTTATAGAGAGGAAAAATAAGACTTTGGAATCGATGGCCTGAATAATGTTATGTGAAGGCAATCTTCCAAGGTAATTTTAGGCAGAAGCAATGAACACTACTTGTTATATATTGAACCGTGTTTTGATTCGTTCTATTTTGAAGAAAACCCCCTATGAGCTTTGGAATAAAAAGAAATCCAACATTAATTACTTTCATGTATTTGGTTGTAAATGCTTTGTGCTTAATAATGGTAAAGATAATTTAGAAAAATTTGATGCTAAATCTGATGAAGCAATTTTCCTTGGTTATTCATTACATAGCAAAGCATATAGAGTATTTAACAAAAGAACTTTCACTGTAGAAGAATCTATGCATATTATTTTTGATGAATCTAACCCTTTACCTTCTAAGAAAGAAGAGTGCATAGACAATAATGCGGGTACAATTCAAAAAGAAATGGAAGACATGAGCATACAAGAAAGACCAACTCAAGAAGGAGAAGAAACAGTAAGTAAGGATCATGCTGATCTACCAAGAGAATGGAGGTATGTAACTTCTCATCCAAGAAAATTAATTATTGGTGATCCTTCATAAGGTATTAAGACTAGGTCATCACATAGAGATGCACATGACTACCTAGCCTTTGTATCACAAATAGAACCTCATACCTTAAAAGAAGCTCAATCTAACCCAAATTGGATGATGGCCATGCATGAAGAACAAAATCTGTTTGAAAGAAATAAGGTATGGACTTTAGTTGAAAGACCATCAGACCATCCCATCATAGGAACCAAATGGGTCTATAGAAACAAGTTCGATGAACAAGGAAATGTAATTAGAAACAAAGTTAGATTGGTGGCTAAGGAATATAACCAAGAAGAAGGTATAGATTTTGATGAAACATATGCACCTGTAGTAAGACTATAAGCCATTAGATTACTTCTTGCATTTGCATGCTACATAAATTTCAAACTTTTTCAAATGGATGTGAAAAGTGCATTCTTGAATGATTTATATCCGAACAAGTTTTTGTAGAACAGGCACCGAGTTTTGAAAATCATGCTTTTCCAAATCATGTCTTTAAACTCAATAAAGTATTATATGGTTTAAAACAAGCACCTAGAGCCTGGTATGATAGACTTAGCACCTTCTTGATTGAAAATAATTTTTCAAAGAAAATATTGACAAAACTCTTTTCATCAAGAAGAAAGATAATGATTTATTAGTTGTATAGATTTATGTTGATGATATTATATTTGGTACAACTAATGAAACTCTTTGTAGAGAATTTGCTAAGTTAATGCAGGGAGAATTTGAAATGAGCCTAACGGATGAACTTAACTACTTTCTTGGACTTCAAGTGAAACAAACAAAGGAAGGAATCTTCATTAACCAAGCCAAATACATCAAAGAAATTATCAAGAAGTTTGGTATGGAGTCAAGCAAACAAATGAGCACACCCATGAGCCCAACCTGTAGATTGGATAAAGATGAAGATGGATCCAACATTGATCAAAAACTCTATAGGGATATGATCGGATCCCTGTTATACTTAACTACAAGTAGACCTGATATCTTGTTTAGCGTATGTGTATGTGCTAGATTCCAATCTAATCCTAAAGAATCGCATATGCTTGCTATTAAAAGAATCATAAGATATCTGAAAGGAACAAGCAATCTAGGTCTATGGTTTTCAAAACATTCTTCATTGAATTTGATTGGATTTTTGGATGTTGATTATGCTGGTTGTAAAATTGATAGAAAAAGCACTAGCGGTACATGCCAATTTCTAGAGTTGAATTTAATCTCATGACACTGTAAAAAAATAAAACTCGGTAGCACTATCTACTGCTAAGGCAGAGTATATTGCTGTAGGGAGTTGTTGTGCACTAGTGTTATGGATTAAACAACAACTAAAAGACTTTGGTGTTACATAATCTAAAATTCCTATGAAATGTGATAACACAAGTGCTACAAATTTAACAAAAAATCTAATTCAGCATTCAAGAACTAAACACATAGAGATTAGACATCATTTTATTAGAGATCATGTTTTGAATGGTGACATTGAACTAGAATTCATCCTTACTAAGAGCCAACTTGTTTACATTTTCACTAAGCCACTCAATCAGAATAGATTTGAGATGATTATAGGAGAATTAGGTCTTTGTGATCCCTTTTAGATTTTCTAAACCTAATCCCTTCAAAATTAAGGAAAAATTATCCAGAGAACCTCCTACATTAATTCAACATCTTTGAGCACCTTTCCATCCATTTTCCTGAATTTGTTGTCATTTCTGATCAATTCTTAACTTTTGTGGAAAGTTTTTATTCGAGTCGACTCGGACAATTGTGCTCAGGTTGAGCTGACTCGAATTACTATTGTTTCTGTTTTTGCTCTGGTCGAGTTGACTCAAATAATTTGAGTTAGTCGAGCTGACTCGGATATCGGACAAACTATTTTTTAATAAAGTCGTAGAATCTTTACTGAATTTTTTTATCTTTTGCTCTCGCTCTAAACCTTAGAGCTCCATTCAAAACCTCTTCCAAAATCTCAAAAATCATCTCCCTTGAGCTCCAATCTTCTAATTTCTCCCAATTCTTGCAATGGCACCGAAAACGGTTGTTGGGAAAAGGTCAAAAAGGGCTGCTCCATCTACTGAGATTGAAAGAAGGTCTAAGCGTCAGCATGAGGAGCCGACTAAAGCTATATAGAGAGAAGAACCGCATGAACTCACTGAAGGAAGAATAATTGCTGTGACTCCCTCTCCAAGGCAAGTTTTATCCATGTCTAATCGCCCAGTAACAAGTGGTCGAAGGATTATTTTCTTTTTTCTCAAGGATTTAAGACTGAAAATTGGTGATTCTATAGAGGAACTGGGGTGGAGTTTTTTATGCTCTTTAATTGTACCAACTTATCCAATCCTAGTTAGAACATTTTATGAGAATCTGAGACTTGAGGCTCAACACATTGAATCAATAGTCAAGGGCAAGAGGATAATTATTTCTGAAGAAAGGTTGAGTAGTCTGTTAGAAATGCCAACTGAAGGGTCTAAACATCTAGTGCTAAAAGACAGAGAGAAGACTCTCAAAACTGTGCCAGATAGAGAAGATGTTAGTGGGGTCGGAATTGTTATGGCAAACACATTATTCCTAGAGATGAGATTGCTCCATAATTTTATCAATCGGATCTTTCTCCAAAGAACAGGAAGGTTTGATTGGGTAAGTGAGAGAGACTTATGTTTCATGGAGCACATCATTGAGGGGGAGGCATTGAATTTACCCTACATCATAATTATGCAGATGAAAGAGGCTGTGAGGAAAGTGAAGGCATGCTTACCCTATGGAATGGTGTTAGCACTATTATTTCAGGCCTCCAGAGTCAATCTTGAAGGGGAAGATGGAAAGCCTCTTCACCACACTGATACTTATTCTTCCAAATCTCTACTTCGAATGGGATATGTCTGTAGTGAAGGAGTATGGAAGAAGAAAGGGTCAGATGCAAGAGCCATAGGAGCTTCTAGCATAGAGGATGATGATGATGATGATGAGACTGCAAAAATATCTAGAGAGATCACTTCTAATACTGCTGCACTCTCTACATTGGAGCCTTCAGAGCATGTCATTAATGTACCTATTACTGAGGCTGTTGCACCTAAGCCAGCTGCACATGAGGCTATGGAGACAGTTCATACTGATTATGAGACTCCCTTACCTACTTCTCCACCAGCACATATTGCTCCAGGTCCATCTGCACACTCTACAGAAATTTCAGTAACTCAAGAGTTCATAGAACAGTAGATGAAAGAATTGACTGATACACTGACCTGCTCCTTGACTAGTATGTTTGGCGAGCTTCGCCAGTCAGTGGATACTAGACTAGACCTGCTCAGCATTGAGGTCAAAGAGCACGCACCAAGGTTAACTCACTTGAGTCATCTAGACCTGCCTCTCAGCTTGACACACAGCCCCTATCAGACTCTATCAGGTCAGCTACTGAAGCTATTAAAAATTCTATGGATAAAAGTATTGAAGAAATTAGGGCTGAGTTGAAAGAAGTAAATTTCAAAATGGGTGGCATGGAACAAGGCAAAAGAATGGAGGAGGACTACACCAAGGGCATCGGGATCCTTAGGTCTGAGTTTGGCAGACTTAAAGGTTCCACTGAAGCATTTGCAAATGCCCAAGCTGCTGAAATAATTGCACTGAATACTGAGGTGAAGAAGCTTCATGAAGAAATGGATACAATTCAATTTCAACTTGATCAGCTCAAAATCACTATCATTGCAGCATTTGCTTCTCCTAGACCTCGGCCTGTACCTACACCTCAACCTGCACCTCAACCTAGACCTACCTCTACTCTACATCCTAGGCAGCCAGCTCCTCATCTTATGCCCCAGGATTCTGAGCCATAGTTTGTGGACCCAATAGCATCCATACCATCTTTTGGACCATCTTTTATACCACCTTTTGGGCCATCCACTAGTACTAAGGTAGAAATACATAGTGATAGTGAATAGGCTTTTAATTTCAATCTTTTGTAATTTGTAATGAAAATTTTATGAATGCAATGAATATACCATATCTTCTGTGTATGAATTGAGCTTATGCAATACTATCAAAATGAGTTTTAATTAAAATATCAAAGTTAAGAAGAGAAAGTGAAATTATCTCAAACAAATTGTATCAACTTTCTCTTTCTAATGTAAAAATTGAAAATTGAAAATTACTTGAACACCTTTTTGATTGTTGACAAAAAGGGGGAGAATGTTTAAAATTGCATGAAAATGAAAGAAAGAAAAAGGGAGAGTGTGATTAAAAATGTGAAATTGTATATATAAGTAAGGGAGAGAAAAATTATTAAATCTAAATGGTTTTAGTTTATGCTCTATGCTCTCAAAACTTGTACACACATCTTGAAGATCTTAAAGCATTAACTCTGATACTTTTTAACTCTGATACATTTCTGATACTTTGCACAATTGAGCTTTGATACCTTGCATACATTAATCGCTCTGATACTTTGTGAAAGTGCTAGCCTTAACACTCTGATACATATAAAAGCACTGATATTGTATAGTCTTTTTTTTCACAAAAAGCTTTGATACTTACTTGCAAATTCAATTAGCTCTCATACATGTTAATGCTCACTTTCAAATTCAGTTATACATATAATTGTAAAGAATTTTTTCATGCCCAGTATTTTGTCATCATAAAAAAAGGGAAGATTGTTGATCTCATAAGTGATTTTGATGATAACCAAACATTGGAGCATGCATTGATTTTACTAACAACTCTTCAAGTGTTTTACAAGTTTTTGTAGGATGATTTCATTGTTTAATTTCAGCTCCTACATTCCTAGTTTTGAAATGAATTGTGTTGTAAGTGATTCATGTAAAAAAGAACCCAAAGAAAAAAGTTAAATAAAAATCATGAAAATGGGTTACTTCTAGATGTGTTTCAAGCTTAAGTTTTCTAGAAAAGATTGATTAGAAGAGTTTGAAGGCATCTTGAGATTTTGAAGACTTGGTGGATGATTTCTAAAGAAAAACTGATAATTCACTGAAGAATTCATCCGAGCCAACTCGAAAAGAAGAGAGCCGACTCTGGCACATGGCACGCATGAAGATTCTGGCACGCAGATATCCGAGCTGACTCTAAGTGACCCGAGCCAACTCGGCCAGAGTACCATTTCCTAAATCAGACAGGCGAGCCGACTTAAAGGAAGTCCGAGCTGACTCTATCATTTAGTCAGACATCCGAGTCGACCCTTCAAAAGTTCGAGCCGACTCCTCCAGAGTCCTGAAAAAGAGTTCTGAGTGAACAGCCAACTGAGCCGACTCTAATGAGAAAGAGCAGACTCTTCCAGACTGGATTTCTGAATGCCTGTGAATCTGAGCCGACTTAAAGTAAGGCGAGCCGACTCTTTCAAAGTAAGGAATTAAGCTACTGAGAAACCTAGCTGACTCAAATGAAAAGAGCTGACTGGACTAGAACTACTCTGTGGATCTGAGCCAACTCAAGTAGATCTGAGCCATACAATTTTTGAAGAAGTATAATTTATTTAGTGAAATCGCGGGTGGTACCTGCAATTTCATATTGAAATCGCGGGTACCACCCATGATTTCTCGGTACAATACTTATTTTGGAAAATATGAAATGGGTGATGATAGTTTGGTAATTATTTTAAAAAAACTATTATTTTTTAAAAAAATCTATGGATGGGTGGATTTTTTTAAAATAATATTATTTTAATTAATAATTATTTAAATAGATTTTTTGAATTTTATTTATCAAAATAAGTAGAAAAAATAACTTATTTTTTATTTCAAATTTTAATAAAAAATAAAAAAAAAATTTTTTTAAAAAATAGAAAAAAATAAAAAATAATAATATGATATTATAATAATATATTATGATATATTTTATATTATAATAAATATTTTATGTTCTAGAATATAATAAATATATTATAATTTATTAAATCATATATTATATTATATTATATTTGTTAATATACATGTATCAGTCATGGCGACTGCGGTATCGTATTGAGTGCCATTGACGTTGAATGATAGAATAGGCGTTCATCGAGCGACGAGATGTAAGGACGACGATGTTGGTGCGAGCCCAGGCACCCACCTACCATTGCCCTCAAGACCTGATCTTGCTGCTCGATAGATTCGATCACTAGCACAACATGTGGCTCCACCACACATGGCATCCATCACTGCGGCAAGGCTGATAGAGACTATCGGAACAGTAATCGCCACTCAGCACATCGGTGGTATTCGGTTTTGTATACATGCAACCACCCGGTCATATCATAGGAGCGTTTCTAGTGGTCCCACCATGCAACAGGTCTGACTGCCATGGAGGTGCATGCCTTTACCATACGCAATATCTGTTCAGTATGCATGCATCAACAAATATATTATATTCCACGTAGGTCATTCTTTTTTCATTTCAAAATTTAATAAAAAGTAAAAAAAAAAATTAATAAAAATCTTTAAAAATTAATAAAAAATTAAAAAAATGAAAAAATAATATGATATTATAATAATATATTATGATATATTTTATATTATAATAAATATTTTATATTCTAAAATATAATAAATATATTATAATTTATTAAATTATATATTATGTATTATAATATAATATATTTGTTGATGTACGTATACCAAATATGACGGTGGCGGTGATGCATCAAGTACCGTCGACGCAGTACAATGGGATGGGAGGCCAGACCAGTGATCGGACAGGCACCGTTTTGACAGCTAGACTGGCTGTCGGATCAGAAGCCGGACTGACGATCGGATCAATGGCCGGACTGGCGATCGGACTGGTGGCCGGACTGGCGATGATTACCGATCTGGCCATCGGTCCGATAACCAGTCTGGCTCTAACCACCAGTCTGATAGCCAGTTCAACTGCCAGGTCGGTGCTAGTCCGATTATCGATCCGGTCGCTAGTCCAGCCACAAACCCAACAACGAGTCCAGTCACCGTCCGGTCACCAATCCGATCACCAATGTGGTTCCTGATTTGATAACCAGTTTGGCTGCAAGGACAGTGCTTGTCCAATCACTGGTCCGGCCACCAGTCGATAGCCAGTCTAATCACTAGATCGGGACAGTCTAGCCATCGATTTGGTCGCTAGTCTGGCCACCAATTCGATTACCAGTCCAGCCATCGATCTGATAGCCAGTTCGATCATTGATTCGATTGCCAGTCTGACCGCCATGCCGGTGCCAATTCGATCGCTAGGTTGGTGCCAATCCGACTTGAATTGGTGACCGAATTGATACTGGATAAGAAATCAGACTGGCACTGGGCTGTCGACCAAATTGGTACCAGACTAGCAACTAGATGGTATCGACTCAGTGACCGAACTGGCGGCTAGATTAGCACAGGGCTGACGGTCGGACTAGCATCGACCTGATAGGCGAATTGGTGATTGGCATGGCGACTAGACTGGCACCAACTAAATTATAAATTTTATATTACATTATAAAATATTTATTATATTTAGTATATTTTATAATATAATAATATAATTTAGTATATTATAATATATTTATTATATTTATTATTATATTTATTATTATTTATATTATTTATTATATAATATAATAAAGTTTATTTTATAATTTTAATATTTTATATTATATTGAGGTAATAATTTATGACTTTACTTATATATGTTTTAATTTGTTTAATTTTTTTAATTTTTAATTTTTTTTTTTTTTTAAATGGATGTGCAAAAATAAAATGAAATTGCAAGTATGACCTGCGACTTTACTTAAGATAAAACTGTAGGTTGTACCTGCAACTTTTTAAAATTTTTTAATTTTATTATGTTATTTTAAATATTATATATATATATTATTATTTTGAAATTTAAAACCGTGGATTGAACCCGTGGCTTCTGATATGGTTGCCACTCATATCAAACTACACCAGTTTGGTAAATTTGTTTTAACCCATCCCAGTTTGATAAATATTTATTAAAAAAATATTATTTAAAAAAATCCATGTGCCGATGGTACTTGACACAACACCGCCACCGCCATGATCGATATATATCAACAAATATACTATATTATGATATATAATATATAATATATAATTTAATAAATTATAATATATTTATTAGATTTTAGAATATAAAATATTTATTATAATATAAAATATATCATAATATATAATTATAATATCATATTATTATTTTTCTTATTTTTTAAATTTTTTTTAATTTTTAATTTTTTTATTTTTTATTAAAATTTAAAATAGAAAAAATAACTTAGATGTAGAAATCGCAGGTACAACCTACGATTTTATCACCCTGCTTTCCATATCATCAAAAATCATCTACTTTGATAAATTAAATTTAAAAAACCTATTTTAATAATTATTGATTAAAATAATATTATTTTTAAAAAAATCCCGTGAATGGGCCAGGCTAAACCGAGAAAGCTGACCAAAAAGCCAATCTCGCCCATATGGGCCCTGCTCGAAAATAACTGTCAAGCTTCATTAGTCTTGGGCTCAATACCCTTGGGCTACCTTCATGCGGGCCAATTTATGACCTAACATTTGTGAGAAAGACCTTGTCTTTATAAAGCTAGGCCCAACTTTTCCACCGAACAAAAGGCAAATGTCCTCAAGAATTTGCGTGTCCAACTGGGATAGATTGCCAATCAGGGATCCACAATATAGTCCTAGATAAATCACGTTCCGGCCTGATGGTAAGGGTTTAAGTAACAATGCTAACCAAGGATGAATAGCACTGGTGGGGACGCTGATTATAGCCAAGATCCCAACCTCCCTCAGTGTATCACACTAACTGCAAAATATACACCCTCCATCCCATCGTTCTCCCTTACGTTTTATCCCCTCAATTTAGCAGTGGGAATGAAGGTTATGCAGAGCAATCGAAATTTAAGGCATATGGCATGGCCACCTTTGTTATTATGATCTTTGTATCCACTCTTCGGTAAAAGATCGAGGAAAATAAAATAATGAGTATATTTATTAATTTTGAACAATCATGATTGATGTGATGACACAATTATCCATCAGATGAGTCTTCCTCTTAAATAAATCACTTATGTAACACCCCAGCCCATAAAACCCCAGGTCCATTGAAAAAGGGTCCAACAAGACCTCTATACAAATTATAAAGCACCAGCAAAATAAATTAAAAAAAAAAAAAGGACTCGCAATTTTCTAGTGGAAATTGATGTTGTGGTCCATGTGGAGGAGTTGATCTCCTCCCATAGACCACCATTTAAAGGGGGGCAAGCCCCCTTTCGAACCCATGAACATCGGCTACTAGCTATCGCTAGAGTTTTTTCTACTGAAATCCCATAATCATGTTGATGGATTTTAGCTTAACCTCCTGATAAGATATGAACTTGTAACCTCCTAATTGATCTTGTCTATTATCTTTCTAAGATCTAAGATCATGGATTCTGGCTAGTAAACTACCGGATTTTTCTCGGAAGAAATCACTAATTTTTTTTATGTTTTCCTCTTTTTTTTCTTGATTTTTTGATGCCTTTTGTCACCATTGATCACCTAATTGAGGATTGTTAGTTGCGTTGCTGGGCCCACATCCTAAACCACAACTTTCTAGCAAAGCAAGGCTCAATTCTATGGGAAAGAAGTGCACTCAAAGGAATCTCCCGGATGAATGGAAGAAGAAGAGAATAGAGAACGAAAACTAGAAAGAAGAAGAGGGAGAAGAAAGAAGGAAATAAAAAGAAATAAAGACATAAAGAAATAAAAAGGAAAAAGGAGAAAGGAGAAAAAAAATCTACCTTTTATCTCTCTCCTTTCTTAACATACCTTCCCTTTCCATTTTCTCTCACCAAAAGTTTCTTTCTCTAGATTATTTCTTTTTTAAGGTTTTCTGGATCTTTAAAAAAATTGATGATAGATTTGAACAATCCTAGTGAAGGAGTCCTGATCTGTAGTCACTAAGCAGCGTGTTAATAGCCACTTTGACCAAACCAAATACCATTATATTTTATCACCCCTAATTTAATTAAATTATTTATATAGTAATTTGATTAAGATTTAATTAAATTATCTAGATGAACCAATTGAGATGCCGGACAGTGTCATTTGAACCAATTATTTGATCTAGTAAATAATTTTTTTTTCAATAAGTTTGACTGATTTTGGGATAAGAGATCCTGATCCATTGTTGCTGGACGGTGTATCGACATCCATCTTGATAAAATCATGTATCATTAGATTTGAGCACCAATGATCTCTATTGAACCATCTATATATGTATGTATGTATATATATATATATATATATGTTCAACTATGTTTTGAAGAAATCACCTTGATCAAATGGATTAGAATGCCAGGTATGTTGCTTGATATGCCATATTCCATCTTAATAATTTCTCTCTCCTCAAAATTCTCTCTCTATTTGATTTGTGAACCCAGTGAAGGGTCTGCAATCTTATCATTTGAATTTGAGTTGATCCAATAGATAGATCTTGAACTATCTTATTAGTCGAATAGTATGCATATACCATCAAAGCCTTTGTTGAGCAACGCAAGATGTAATCTTTATTGGTCTTTATCAAATCTTTGTATTTCAAGTGATTCTAGTTGAATGAAGTTAACTTTGAATTGATCCCTGATTTGCCAGGGCATATCGACCTTCATTTTAGTTCTTGTCGAACATTATTGATTTGATCATCCTTGATCTCTGTTGAAGCACTATCTTCTAGCTTGATCCTAATCAGATGAAGTCATCATGATCTGATTGATCCAAACCATTAGATCCGATTACTCGTTAATCGTATCTTTCAATAACTATTCATACTCTTTTTCATTATTGAACTTGATTTTGTATAAAAGTGTAGTCATCTTGATGAGAAGATGTCTAGCGATTGGTCCTATAACATGACTTGATGATTTGAAATAGAATTCTAAAATTATTTATATTTATCAGAGTGTTTATGAGGTAAGTAGTGTTTCAAATTTTCTAGATTTATCGATGAAGTTTAAAATATTTTCTTGACATGATTTATGAAATGATGCATGAATTCGATAAATGATATTTTGTTATTGAAAATATCTTATTTGAAATGTTTATGAAGCATGATTAGAAGTATTGATCTTATTGTGTATTACACTTGATTGATTTTGATACTATATAATTATGCATATTCTTCTCGAACTAAAATATGATTATGAAAATAATTTTGACTTAAGATAATTTAAACTCTCGGCTGGACTATATGAAAGACTCGCCAATGGGGGATGTTGCCGCCCGGATCGCCATGGCCTGCAGCTCTGATATGTCGGGTTCCCTTCGGATCCTTGGCTTTCATCTCGCGGTCGGCTTGCTAGCCTTCTCGGGGGTCCTGCAAGATAGACAAAAATCTTAGGCCGGGGATTTCGGCGAAGGCACTTCGACAATCAAGTCAATGAGATGATCGAGGGGAACAGATACCTCTGAGACGAAGAGCTTAAAAGACTCTCCACTTCTAGAGGGTGATAAAAGAAAGGATAATAATAATACGAGAATAGAAGAATGGAAGGGTCTTTGCCTCTTTCTTATTTTTCTTACTCTTTTTTCATTTACCTCTACTTACTGTTTTCTGCGGGTCTTATATAGATGGGAGGCTTTCCAGGGGGTTCCCAGTTCTCTCCTTTAAGGAGGCTCTTCGTTGCCTGCTAGTGTCTCTCTCTGTCGGGCTGGTTCTATGTCTGAGCCTCCAACCATAACGGCCTGTTGCCACTTTGGAGGAGGTCATCCAGGTGCTGCCGGGCATAGAGCCGTAGGGGATGCCCTTCTCTAAAAGGTCCAGGCATCCTGTCATGAAAGCTGCAGTCTTCCAATCGTGCGGTCATCGACATGTCGGCATACTGCAAGGCTGGGAGCCTGACATTGTCCAGATCGTGCAGATCATGCACACGATGCACCACAGGAGAGTGCTTGCCCCCATGGCAAGGCATGTGCCACCTCTCGAAGGGTCAGGGTGGCTAGGTACTCCGCTATCTTTGCTTTGAATCTTGGCTTCTCCCTTCTTAATGCCTTTGGCGGGAAACCATACTCTTGGTAGGAGGGTTTGCTTTGGAGAGACGGACTGGACCTTAATCGGGAGCTAACCTCAGATGCGGGGCTCGTCCAATGAGCCCTGTCTTGACTAGGAGCTGACCTCGATTGGGCGGTCCTTTTCTGGAGAGGCGGACTCGACCTCAATCGGGAGCTAACCTTAGACGGAGGGCTCGTCCAATAAGCCCTGCCTCGATTGGGAGCTGACCTTGGCAGGGTGGTCCCTTTCTAGAGAGGCGGACTCGATCTCAACCAGAAGCTGACTTCAGACGGGGGGCTTGTCCAATGAGCCTTACCTTGACTGGAAGCTGACCTCAGCAGGGCGGTCCCTTTGGCTTTTCATCATGCAGCCTTGTTCAGGTGGTGGACTTCTTTGCTATCATGGCCATCCGCAGGCTCCACGTCAGCAAATATCATCGCTCTGATCCATGTCAGCGGATGTCGCCATATCAGTTTCCCCCCACTCCTAAGCCCGGAGATTGAAGCATCAGCTTGGGGCGAAGGGAGTAATGATTGTGCTAGCATGGAGAGGGTGCGTCCCTTCCGCTTTCGATGCCGGAGGCACCAGTGTTCAGGCGATCGTACTTCTGTACTGTTCGAGCATCGCCACGTCTTCTCTCCCCAAAGGCAATTATTAATGCTACATTGGCTTTAAGGAAACTGCTTCGGGTTTGAAGCATCGCTTCGATACGTGGTGCCTCTCTATTGGTTTGGTGCGATACATGGCACACGTCTTCTATGGGCATGAAGTGACAGGGCTCCGGGCCGTTAAATAGGATCCATCTTCTCAATCTTTGGAGGTTCTTTAGGCAGTGGAAGAATGAGACTCTCGCTCTAGAGCCACTTTTCCCTTCTTGGGTGAAGTCCTGGAAAGCTAAACTTCCTTCCTTCTGTCTTATTCATACTGTAGTAATGAAGTTCAGCCTCTAAGACCTTCGGGAAATGTCCTGGAAGAGGGCCGCTGCCAAGGCGCCCGAGGGGGAGCCTAGTGCGAAGGTTCGGGAGGGTGATGACGATACCTTTTGGGCCAAGGAAGTGGCTCGCTTGGAGAGGAGGGTGTAGACCCTCCAGGCTCAACTGGAGGAGGAGAAGGCTCGGACCGTGGCGGCAATTAAGAGAGCAGCGGTGGCTGCTGTATGGGTGGAGATGGCCAAGAAGGAGGTAGCGGAGGCCATCCCCAAGTTCAAGGCATCCCAGGCTTTTAGGGACAAAGTCGTCGAGGATGTCTTGAACTCCTACCATCAGGGATTCCAGGAGTACAAGAGCAAGGCCTTTCACTTCTATAATTTGAAGGGTCTTGACAACATCAGGCCCTCCATCCCATTTCCTGGGGAGGAGGATGAGCCCCGCTTCAAGGAGTCGGAGTCAGAGGAGGTTGGGACAGAGCCTAGAGCTTCCCCGAGTGCCCCGCGGGGAACTAGTGCCATTCATCGGTCTGGGAAGGGGCCGATGGCCGGTGTTTAGATCTTCCTTCCATTATCTCTCTTTCCTTCTTTTTTTTTTGTAAATCAAAAAGGGCCTCCAATTTGTTGGGGGTGCCTTACAGGGGATGTACAGAATGTTTACATCAATGAAACATCTTCTCTTTGATGGTTGCTATTCTGTTTCTTTCTTTTATGTTGCCCGACTGCGGGTCAGACGGTAGATAGTAGGATTTGCTTGGGGTTCCCAATTGACACCTCTAGATTGTGAGCTGGGTGATGAAATTATGTCTCTGGGTGTTGGGCTTCATGAGCTCCCAGGTTTGAATGCCGGGCTTCAGGAGTCTCCGGGCTTGAGTGTGGGGTGCTGGTGTCTCCCGGCTTGAGTGCGGGGCTTCGGAAGTTTTCTAGCTTTGATGTGGGGTGCTTGTAGCTCTCGGCTTGAGTGCGGGGCTTCAGAAGTTTCTCGAATTTGATACGGGGTGCTGTGGCTCCCGGTGGGGTGCTACTTCTCGACTTAAAGTGACGGGCTTTGAAAGTTTCCGGGCTTAGGTGTCGGGCTTTAGGAGTTTCTGAGCATAGAGTATCGGGCTTCGAAAGTTTCTGGGCTTAGGTGCCAAGCTTTAGGAGTTTCTGGCTTAGAGTACTGGGATTCAAAAGTGTTCGGGCTTAGATGCGGGGTGCTGGTGGCTCCTGGTAGGGTGCTACTTCCTGACTTAGAGTGCCGGGCTTCGAAAGTTTTCGGACTTAGGTACCGGGCTTCAAGTGTTTTCGGGCTTAGAGTGCCAGGCTTCGGAAGTTTTCGGGCTTATGGTGCCGGGCTTAGATGTGGGGCGCTGGTAGCTCCCAGCGGGGTGCTACTTCCCAACTTAGAGTGCCGGGCTTTGAAAGTTTTCGGGTTTAGGTGCCGGGCTTCAGGAGTTTCCGGGCTTAGAGTGCCGGGCTTTGGAAGTTTCTAGGCTTAAGTGCCAGGCTTCAAGAGTTTCCGGGCTTAGGGTGCTGGGCTTCGGAAGTTTTCGGGCTTAGATGCGGGGTGCTTGTGGCTCCCAATGTTGAGTGGGGCAGATGAGTTTTTGCACAGGTGATAAACAAGATTGCACCAAAAAGGAACTTGAATTTATTGTGAAAGAGCCTTACGTTATTGGTGGTACATCCTCAAGTTACTGGCATTCCAGGTTCGCGTGAAGTGGACGCCATCGAGCTCGGCGAGGTAGTAGGCCTCGCCCAGTAAGGCTTCGATCACCTGGTAATGACCTTCCCAATTCGAGGAGAGTTTCTCGCATTTCCCTGGTTGGGATGCTTCCGCTCGCCTGAGCACGAGGTCGCCTAGGCGGAACACCTTGGGCCGCACGTAGGAGTTGTAATAGCATGGGACTCGCTACTGGTAGGCCACCATCCGGAGTTAGGCTTTGTCCCTTGTCTCGTCTAACAAGTCTAGGTTGAGGAGGAGATGTGCGGGGTTCTCACCTTCTTTATATTGCTCGACCCGGAGTATAGGCAGGCCGAGTTCCACTGGGATCATCACCTCAGTCCCGAAGACGAGGTTAAAGGGCATCTCATTGGTGGCCATGCAAGGAATGGTATCATAGGCCCATAACACACCGGGCAACTCATCCACCCACTAACCTTTGACTTCATCCAGCCTCATGCGGAGCCCTTGCAGGATGGTGCGGTTGGTCACTTTAGCTTCACCATTTATTTGAGGGTAAAACACCGAAGTGAAGCGATGGTGGATACCACAATCGGAGCAAAATTCTTCGAAGGCCCAGTTGTCAAACTGCTTCCCATTATTAGTGATGATCGTGTGTGGGAGACCATATCTACAAATTATAGATTTATAGAAGAAAGATTGGACCTTCGTCTCCATTATCCATGCCAAGGGTTCGGCCTCTACCCACTTGGTGAAGTAGTCGATGGCCACGATCAAAAATCTTTGTTGGTCGGATGCTGCAGGAAAAGGGCTAGGATGTCCATCCCCTACTGGGCAAATGACCACGGGGCTGATAGCTTGGAGATAGGGGCTGCCAGCTGCCGCTGAATGCATGCGTGGCACTGGCACTTATCGCATTTCTTCACAAAATCAACTACATCCTCCCACATGGTCTCCCATAAGTATCCCCGTTGGATCGCCTTATGGGCTAAGGCCCTACCCCCCACATGATTGCCACAGATACCTTCATGTATCTTCTGGAGCACATAAGTGGCCTCCGGGGTTTCAGGCACTTCAGTAGGGGGTACAAATAGGATCTCCGGTAGAGCTGTCTATCTAGGATCACGTAGCATGCGGCCTTCTTCTTGAGAAGGCCGGCCTCCTTTCGATTGTCTGGCAGGTTACCAACGGTAATGTATCTGATGTAAGGGTCCATCTAGCTGGCCTCGTGGGAGACTTGCTGGACCTCGGCCATAGCCTCGCAGTTGGGGGCCTCGAGATATTCGATGAAGGTGCTCCCCAGTGAAGTCTCTGGCAAGGCGGCTAGCCTGGAAAGGATGTCATCCCTGGCATTCTCTGCCCGTGGGATATGGGAGATGCTAAAGTGATAGAGGGTCGACATATGAGAGCGCACCTGATCCAGGTACTTCACCATCATGGGATCTTGTGCTTCATACTCACCGGAGACTTGGCCCGCTACTAGCTGTGAGTCTGTAAAGACCTTCAGTCTCTTGATGCCTAGTTCGTGGGACACCTTCAGCCCCGCAAGGAGTGCTTCATACTTCGCCTGGTTGTTGGTCGCCTTGAAGAGGAATCGTAGTGCACATTCTGCAACGACCCCGTCGGGACTAGCAAGGATGAGGCCAACTCCGCTTCCTCCTGCATTGGACGAGCAATCCATGTGGAGTATCCACGTTTCTCTCGCTAGGGTCGGGTCCAACCCGAGCTCGGGTGGCTGGTCCGCCTCCTCTAGACTTCCTTCAGCCTAGGTGCATTTTACCATGAAATCAGCTAGAACTTAGGCCTTCTGTGCCTATCGTGGGTGATATGTGATGTCGAACTCACTAAGCTTTAGCACCCACTTGGTCAAACACCCGGAAGTGTCGGGACGGCTCAGGATAGCCCTCAGGGGCTGATTAGTGAGGACAGTAATGGGATGCACTTGAAAATAATGCCTGAGATGCCGCGCAGATGTTATTAGTGCAAAAATAACTTTTTATGATTGGGTGTACCTAGTTTTGACATCACGGAGTAGCTTGCTGGTGTAGTAGACTGGCCGTTGAGAGCCGTCCCTGTCAGCACGAACCAGCACAAAGGTAACCCCTTCGGTGAGACCGCTAGGTATAAGAGGAGCTCCTCTCCAGGCTCCGACCTGGATAGTAGTGGCGATGAGGCGAGGAGCTTCTTCAGCCCCTCGATCGCTTCTTGGCATTCTTCTGTCCAGGTGAAGTCATTCATCTTCTGGAGGACCTTGAAGAATGGTTGGCAATGCTCAGTGGAGCGTGAAATGAAGTGGCTTAAAGCCGCAATGTGCCCAGTCATGCACTAGACCTCCTTCTTGGAGGTGGAACGCTGCATGTCCATGATCACCTGGATCTTCTTGGGATTGGCCTCTATCCCCCTTTGGGTCACCATGAACCCTAGAAACTTTCTCGTTGCCACGCCGAAGGTACATTTGGTGGGATTTAGCTTCATCTGATAATGACGAAGGTTCCCGAAAGCCTCCATCATGTCGGCGATATGGTCCTCTTCTAGGTTGCTCATGATAAGCATGTCATCCACGTACACTTGTATGTTATGGTCAATCTGGTCCTTGAAGACCGTGCTGACCAAGTGCTAGTAGGTGGTCCCTGCATTCTTGAGATCAAAGGGCATCATCTTGTAACAATACGTACCTCGATTGATCACGAATGATGTGCACTCTTCATCTTCTGGATGCATGCGGATCGATTGTATCCGGAGAACACATCCATGAAACTGAGGTACTCGTGGTCCAAGGTCGCATCCACCAGCTGATCGATCTTAGGGAGGGAGTAGCTGTCCTTTGGACATGCCTTGTTGAGATCGGTGTAGTCCACACAGATCCTCCCTTTCTAGAAACTTTCCTGACCATCACCATATTAGCAAGCCAGTTAGGATATCATACATCTCGGATGAAGCCTATCGTGAGGAGTTTTTCGACCTCCTCGTTGATAGTCTTCTACCATTCTAGGGCGAAGCTCCTTTTCTTCTATTGGACCAGATGACGGTTAGGGTCAACGTTCAGCCTGTGGGTTATCACCTCCAGTAGGATACAGGGCATGTCATTAACAGTCCAGGCGAAGACATCTATATTGGCATGCAGGAAGCCGAGAATACGGGATCTCTCTTCTTCAACTAGTAGAGCCCCTATCTGCACCACTTTCGAGGGATCATCCCCCAAAGGGAAAGATAGTAGTTTGATCGGCCCGCTCTTTGGTTCCAGTGCCACCGAATCAAGCTGGTCTACAGCAGGGCTGAGATCCGCTCCCCTCAGACCCGGGATGGTTTGCCAGCAACGATGCACTAGCTACCGGGATCCCCTCATTTCTTCGATTCCCCATGGTGTCGGGAACTGGACCAAGAGGTGTCTTGTGGAGATGGTGCCGTCAAGCAGATCGAGTCATGGGCATCCCAGGATGGCATTATAAGGTGAGGAGAGCTTCACATCAGTGAAGGTCACCAGCACGGTGCTTTGCTAGGGTGGTGTCCTAGTGGTTATTGGAAGTGTAATTTCTCCCTCGACTCCGATTGAGTCTCCGGTGAAGCCTACCAGGGGCATGAGCACCGATCTTATTTGGTCAGTGGACAAACTCATCCTTGTAAAGGCATCGTAAAAAAGGATGTCCGAGGAGTTTCCACTATCTACCATAATTTTTTTTACAGGGTACTTGGCTATCATCATTTCGATGATGTTATAATCATTATTTGGGTTATCTATCCCAGTTGATCCTTCCCCACATAGGGGAGTACATCATCACTCTGCTCTCTCCCCTTAGCCTTCTTCGAGGCCTTTCCTGCCCCCCAGGATATCATAACTACCGGCTTCTCGATGAGACAGTTGTCGATGGCGAGGGGCCGAGGCCCTTCGATTTGGGCTACAGGGGGCGCTCCCCCCTCCACATACTTGTCGAGGTAGCCACGCTTGATGAGCTCTTCGATCTCCATCTTCAGGTGGCGGCATTCCTCCATATCATGGTCATAGTCCCGGTGGAAGCGGTAATAGCGGGATTTATCCCGCCTAGTCGATGGCTTCAGTGATGGGGGTCGGTGCAAAAAGTACTTGCCCTCGATTTTCATCAAGATCTTCACCCTAGGAGCAAGGAGAAAAGTAAAAGTCCCTTCGTCAACGAGGATGGCCTCGGATCTGGGCTTCGATCGTGGGGCCCGCACCATGCTCTGGTCTGGGCGGCCGGACATCTCCCCGATAGCTTGTCTCTTCAGGGGTCTCCCATCCAACTCCCTCCTGGCACGATCCACCTCCTCAATGCGGATGTACTTCTATGCTCGAAGAAAAATTTCGAGTACGTCTTCGGGGGCTTCTTGTCGAGGGAGTAGGTGAAGTGGGAGGTTCACAATCTCCTCTTCAGGGCTATCATGGCAACAGACTCATCGAGGTTGTAGATCTCCAGGATGGCGATCTTGAACCAGGACACGTAGTCCCGAGGAGTTCCCGATCCTGCTATCGGATCGAGAAGAGGTTATCGGCCTCGCACGGTGCCTTCCTACAGGCATCGAAGTGTGCCACGAACTTTCTCTCCAGCTGAGGCAAAGAGTCTATGCTTTCAGGTTCGAGCCTGGAAAACCAGACTCAAGTGGCCTTTCGTAGAGTGGTGGGGAAGGTGATGCAAAGGAGACGTTAGTGGGCCCCTGGACCCTCATGAGGGCCTTGTAACTTTTTAGGTGGTCCAGGGGATCGGTTGTCCCATCGTAAGAGTCAACCTGTAATATACAAAATCGGTTGGGGATTGGTTCCTCTTGGATCTTCTTTGAAAAGGGCGGACGAGTGTCGTAACCCACGGGCTCACTGGGGGAGCCTTGCACTTTCATGAACCGGCGGGCCAAATCCGTCAGCATGCATTCATGCTCTTCGAGGCGCCTTTCTGCTCGATGTCGGATGGCCTCATCAATGGACCCTTCGATGGAGGACGCCGGGGGTGAGGGTGGACTGGAGTCAAGGAACTCGTGCCTGAGTTCCCGGCCATGCCAGTGCTGCTGGTGCGAGGGCACACGATGGTCCGAGACCGGGGAGTGGCTCCCCCAGCCGGTCAGATCACCCTGCGGTTGCTTGTCATTCGCCTGATGGGCCTCTCGAGGGGGTGATGCCTTATGTAGAAGCCCCTCCTGGAAGGATCATAGGCTGGTGCGAGGATCGATTATGCGAGCTGCCAGAGTCCCTGGCTGCTCCGGGGTTTCCCGAGAGTGCTGCCTCTGAAGGAGCTGGTGCATTGCCATGGCCAAGAGCTGGACCTGGTGGGTGAGTGCGGTGTACTGGGAGTCTGCCGAGGGTGGCTGCGATGGAGCAGGATGATCCCCCTTCGAAGGTTGGTTGCCATGACAAGGGGGTCCTCCACTTGATTGATGGGGGCTCCACGGGCTTGCGTGGTCACCATCGAACTGTGGGCACCTACGGGATCTTTCTTGTTATGGGGGGAGTGACATTTTCTTTCGATCGGTCTCCTCCCTACTTGGCATGCCAATTTGTTGCCACCTAGATCATCGTGGCCTGCAGCTCTGACACGTTGGATTCCCTCTGGATCCTTGGCTTCCATCTCGCGACCGACTTGCTAGCCTGCTCAAGGGTCCTGCAAGACAGAGGAAAATCTTGGGCCGGGGATTCCGGCAAAGGCACTCCGACGATCAAGTCAGTGGGACGATCGAGGGGAACAGATGCCTCTGAGGTAGAGAGCTTGGAAGACTCTCCACTTCCAGAGGGTGATAAAAGAAATGATAATAGTAATACGAGAATAGAGGAATGGAAGGGTCTTTGCCTCTTCTCCTTTTTCTTACTCTTTTTCTCTTACCTCTACTTACCATTTTCTGCGGTCTTTTATAGACGGGAGGCTTCCCAGGGGGTTCTCGGTTCTCTCCTTTGGAGGAGGCTCTCCGTTGCCTACTAGTGTCTCTCTCTGTCGGGCTGGTTCTGTGTCTAAGCCTCCAGCCATAATGGCTTATTGCCAATTTGGAGAAGGTCATCCGGGTGCTGCCGGGCATAGGGCCATAGGGGAATGCCTTTTTCTGGAAGGTTCAGGCATCCTATCATGGAAGCTGTAGTCTCCCAGTCGTGCGGTCATCGACCTGTCGGTATACTATAAGGCTGGGATCCTGACATTGTTCGGATCGTGCAGATCGTGTGCACGACTGGCCGCAAGGGGGTGCCTGCCCCCATGGCAGGGCATGCACCACCTCTCGGAGGGCCAGGGTGGCCAGGTACTCCACTATCTTTGCTTTAATTCGGCTTCCCATTCTTCATGCCTTTGGCGAGAAACCATGCTCCTGGTAGGAGGGTCTGCTTTGGAGAGACGGACTCGACCTCAACCGGAGCAACCTCAGATGGGGGCTCGTCCATGAGCCCTGCCTCGACTGGGGCTAACCTCGGTAGGGTGGTCCCTTTTTGAAGAGGTGGACTCAACCTCACTGGGAGCTGACCTCAGACGGGGCTCGCCTAATGAGCCCTGCCTCAACTGGGAGCTAACCTCGGCAGGCAGTCCCTTTCTGGAGAGGCAGACTCGACCTCCACCAGAGCTGACCTCAGAAGGAGCTCGTCTAATGAGCCTTGCCTCGACTGGGAGCTGACCTCGACGGGGCAGTCCCTTTCGCTTTTCGTCATGCGGCCTTGTTCAGGTGGTGGACTTCTTTGCCATCATGGCCGTCCGCAAGCTCCATGTCGGCAGATATCGCCGCTCCGGTCCACGTCAGTGGATGTCGCCATATCAGGGGTTAATATGTTGGTATTTGTTTTATCTTGAAACTTATATTGTAAGTAGATACAAGACATACCACAAGCAACTAGTGATTCCTACAGACTTTGTTGTAAGATAATATGCAACATGCTACAATGACATGCAGTGCATCAAGATAATGTTGTATGATGATTCTGTCACAAAGATAATATAGTTATAGCTCATTTGCTCATGGCTGATGGATGAACTTAAGATCATTGAAAAGAAATTGAATTCATGAATGAAGCTCAAATTTGAAAGTTGAATTTGACATGATAATATTTTGATAATGCTACATATTTGAAATTGATTTTGATTTGATGAATGCTATATATTTACTTTCTATAAATAATTATTTAATTTATTACGTAATTAGTTTAGTTGAAAATTTATTTCTTACTGGGTTGTCTAGCTCATCACCACGTTACTGTTTTTACAAATCTTGAGAATGAAGTTGACATGAGATATCTATGAGGGAATGATTAGAAGTAGAAAGTTGATGTATTTTTGTGATTGAAACTCAATTGATATTGATAAGTTTTTGAATATCATTGAAATTTTATAAGACATTATGATTTACTTAATTCATGCTTAATGAAAGCAAGATAGATGCATTGCATACTTGTAGAGAGAGTTCTCTATAAGTATGTAGTGGTTATCACGACACGATCTCGGTCTAGGGTGTGACAATTTATATGATATCATATATATGTGATAAATTATGACACATAAATTAGACATGAGTGAAGATGGGTAGACACTAAGGACATTGAGATGTAGATCTATGATGATTGTACACAAATTATTATTATGATTTCAATTAAATATTATGATTATGTATGAAAGAATCATATGGAATTATGATTAATAGGGTTTGAGATTTGATGAGCAATCTGCAAATCATGTTGTGATTAATTGGATTTTGATCTAAAGTAACTACAAAAGGATTGATCATGAAATTTAGTTTGAATTGTGATTATTAATTTGATCATTAGTTGTTCAAGTGAATTGTAAGCTCAAATTGTATGAAGTAATTCTATGATATTGCTTATAGTTTTGAAGTTAGTTATGTAGTGAAAAAATAAATGTTTATTTATAAAATGCCATTTAAGGTTTGAACTAAGAAGATCTTTTATGATATATGATTACAATTTTTTTGAGTTGAATATAGTATATGTGTGAGATCATGTTATGATAGTTACATTTTGATCTAAATTGAATGTAAAAGGATGGATCATGAAATATGATCATGTGACATGATTACATGTTATTAGTTATTTACATGAAATTGGGAGCACAAATTGATATGGGTCATAATGGTATGATATTATTTCTATTTTGAGATTAATTAGTTGGTATGGAAATTAAGATTTCTTTATAAGATGCATTTATAATCTAACTAGATGTTTTTTAAGATTTGAACTTGTGAATAGATTATGAATAAACTAGATAATATGGAAAGAAAATATGACTTGGAGATATCTCTTATATGATGATTTAAGGCCTTCTAATATAAAAAGTATTCAGAAATTTCTTTAATTATATTGATTCATAAGAGTTTACTTTGGAATTATCTAATTGAATTAACAAAAGAATTAAGAATTAATGTATTTTGAACTATTGTAACTGACCAACGTGACGGTTTTGAATGTGTTAATAGAGTTAAGGGCTGATTTAGACAAACATGCTTGATGCATATTAGGGATAAGAATTGGAAGTTCCTTTTTGATTTAGAATTTAATATCCTAATATTTTCAATACGTTGTAGTATATTTAGATTGAAAATCATCTAGTACATCCAGGAAATTTGATGGTTTAAAACAGAGTGTGCAGTGGAAGTATGATGGCTTAATAATTCATAAGCTATGATTATTATCTCTTAAGTTGGAAAGTTTCATAATAAAAGACTTGATTGGGTTTTTTCTTATAGGATGACTTTATTGTTAAAGGAGAAGAAGATATGTTTGATTCTTGACCGATTTGGATATCATAGTATGATTTTCATTGGTATGTCCTTTATTTTATACTGAGTCAAGCTTTAGAATTTGGAATCTAAAGTTAATAGGTTATCCATTCTTGAGCTTGAATATGAAATTTTTAGGTGGAGATCTCATTCCCCCCTAAATCTGAAGATTGTACTCCAATCATTGTCATTTCTCTACCTGATTGAAAAGTTTGATGTTATCTATTAATATTGAAGATTATTCTACATGAGGTAGATTGAAGTCATTTGCAATCTAATCTTATGATGAATCAATTAATTAAAAGTAGTTGATGTTTTGATAGAAAAACTTGATATTCTTATTTAAAATTAAAATATTGATTATTTTTTGCTTACAATAGATGGGTTCAATTTAGATCATTTACGATAAAGTCAAGTCATGGGATATTAAACCTTATTAATGAGATTTAATAATGAAAACAAATCTATAAGTAGAGTGTATTGAAACTTGGAAATGAAATCATGATTGTAAAACTTTAAAGTCAATTTTTTTTATAGAAAATTTAGGGATGAAATTTTTGTTAGAGGGGAAGGATGTAATACCCTAACCCACAAAAGCCAAGCCATAAAAAATGAAAGGGATTAAGGAAGAAGACTCATCATAATTTTTCAGTGGAAATCAATGTTGTGCAGGAGTTGAACTCCGTCCTTCTATCAACATTTAAAAGGGACGAGCCCCTTTGAACCCCGAATGTAGGCCATTAGCCATCGCTGGAATTTTTCCTCCCAAATCCCATCACAATGCTTGCCAAATTTTAATTCAACCACCACCGAAAAAATATAGCATGGGCATGTAATCTCCTAATTGTTCTTGCCTTTAATCTTTTTAAGATATAAGATCATGGACTCCGATCATCGAATCATCAGAATTTTCTTGGAAGAAACCATGTAAATTTTTTCTTTGTTTTTCCTCTCGTTTCCTGTTTGTTTTTTGGGATTGTTTGTCGTCATTGATCGCTGGATTAAGGACCGTCGGTTGCACTACCGGGGGCCCCATCCTTGGCTACCACTTTTTGAGGCAAAGCAAGGCTCGATTCCATGAGAAAGAAGGGGACTTAAAGAAGTCCCCTATTTTGGCCAAATAGAAGAAGAAGAGAAAAGAAAAAAGAAAAGAAAAGAAGAAGAAGAAGAGGAAGAAAAAGAGGAAAAGAAGAAAATAAAAAGAAGAAAAAATGAAAATGAAAAAAAGAAAGGAAATAAAAGAAAAAGAAGAAAGAAAGAGAATTCTTCCTTTTTTCCTCCTTACTCTCTCTACCTTCTCTCCCTACTTTTTCTCTTAAAAGTTTCTCTCTAGATTATTTCTCTCTCATTGCATTTTCTAGATTTTTAAAAAATTGATGATGAGTTTGACCAATCCTAGTAAAAGAGTCTTGATCTATGATCATCGAGCAACATGTTGGTACCCACCTGGCCAAACTGGATATTATTAGATTTTATCACTCATAATTTTATTAAAATATCTATATGGTAATTTAATTATGATTTGTTTAAATCATCTAGATCAAATCAATTGAGATGTCGGATAGTGTCATTTGGTTAACCCTGCTTCACCCCCAAAATGTGAGGAAGAATAAGAAAAAAGAGAAAAAAGAAAAAAGAAAAAAAAAATTTCTCTTTTCTCTCACCTCTTTTCTTCTCTTTTTCTCTATAAAATTTTCTCTTTCTAGATTGTTCCGTCTCTTTCATGAATTTCTCTCTATAATTGTGTCTCTTTATAAAGTTTATCTTCGTAAGATTGATGTAGTAATATAGGAGCAGATTGGTGCTTACAAGCCTTGGGAAGTCGTAGAGGAGCCATGGCATTAACTCCATGAGTCAATGACCGTTTGGGTTCTAGGGCTAAGACCAATTGGTCCTAGGATAGAGGTTCAGCCCTCCACGGTCTTGAGGCTCGGAGATTGGGGATTTGGGTCTCGAGATCCAGGGGATTTAGATCTCGAGAGGGCTAATCTATATTTGGATCCAAGAAGATAAGAGCACATCAGGTCATAGGTGTACATAGGCTTGGGTTAGTTCAATTATAATTGGATTAGCCTTAGAAGTTGATTGAGTTAGGATTTGATTCATATTTCCTATTCCTATTTAGTTTAGGGAGCCTTTGTATAATAAGCACACCATGTAACTCTAAAGTATGGGAATCAATAATAACTCTTCTTCTTCCAAAACCAAAGTCTCTCTCTCTCTCTCTCTCTTTCACATTGCCCAAGGGGCCTTCACGCCCCAAGGAACTGCATGCCCAAGAAGCCATGTGCACAAGCCTCTTCTCTTCCTAGCATTAGAGAGTCCCAAGCCCTTGGGACTCTCTCTCCTTAATGCCTTGCTCTCCTGCTTGGTGAGCTTGGGTCTCTCTCTCCTTTATGCCTTGCTCTCTTGCTTGGTCGACCAAGATTCTAGCAAGAGGGCACATCCTAGTTCCCTAAAGAGAAGGATTTATGGTCTGGCAAGGACAAGGAAGCACCAAAGTCTTAGTGCTAATCCTTGTAGCACTGAAAAAATCATGTCGCCAAGGTATCCTAGTCCAAATAAGATTTCGGTTTGCTGCCACCCAAACCCTATTGCATTCTCCTTACTATTGCTTCCAGGTGTCCATGCAAAGGTCTTTTAATCCCTATAATTAGTGTCAGAGCTTGGTTCGGCATGGAGAGGAAAGAGAAGTCTTTGCAGGGCATGGCAACCAATTGAAAAAAAAAATTGTCACAGTAGGAATCCCTATCCACCCCCTTCTTGAATCCTTTTCATGCTAGTTTTATGTTTTTCAAAGCCTAGTGAGGGCCTCTACATGTGGTAGGAGTCAAGAAAAAAAGTCCCTTAATATCTGGTTGTATGGAGAGAAAGAAGGAAGGAAGCTATCTAAGGAATACAGAAATCAACATACCTTGTCCAAGGTATCCTCACAATTCTACCTCATGATTTGTTAGTGGTAGTATTTGTGTGTTACCATGAATAGTTGAAGGTGGAGTTTGAGAGGTTTGACGGGAAGGAAAGCTTCTTCATGTGAAAGGTGAGGGTGGAGGATTTGCTTATCCAACTTAGATTTGATCCGACCTTGGAGAAAGCTGGAGGGTATGACGGATAAACAGTGGATTTCACTGGAGAAGAGGGCATGCTCAACTATTAGAGATTGTTTGGTGGATAAAATCTTGTACGGCATGCTAAAGAAGAGGACACCCAAGGGGTTGTGGTCGAAGTTGTACAGCATATATATGGAAAAGAACATATATAATAAGTTGATGCTGAAGAAGTAACTATATAATCTTTGGATGCAGGAAAGAGAGGACATAGTTGGGCACATTCAGTGATTGATTAGATGAACATGGACTTGCTGAGTCTTGGGGTGCAAATGGAAGAGGAGGATAAAACTTATTATTGCTATGTTCATTACCTGGTAGCTTTGATTTATTAGTGATGACTCTACATACGGTAAGGAAACGTTGCATTGTGAGGAGATAGTGTTAGTACTTAGATCTAACGAGCAGAGAGAATGGATGACAAAGAATGATATTTTCCAGGAGGTTCTCATCATAGGAGGAAAGCCCAGAAGATGGAAGGATAGTAGCAAGCAAAGGAGATAGTCCAAGTCCTCGAAGGGCAAGGAGCAAGGTACTTCACGTGTAACAAAGCAGGGCATTTTAAGCAAAACTATTTGCTTTGAAAGAAGTACAAGGGAGAAAGGGAAAGTCTGATTTCTTGAGTTTCACTTTTGACTTAGAGAGAGATGACTTTCTATTGGTGGTTTCAAAAGAATCCAGGATGTCTGGAGAATCCAAAATGGCAATAGTGGTGGTGGAGCAGCAGGAGGTTCAATAGGTTAATGTTGGACAGCTGACTTATATTTCTGTTTTACCTTTTAAAAGAACCAAGAGGAGTCAATATTTAAGTGGAGCACCATCCAGAGATGCCTTCACATGTGGAGGAAGGTGTGGCACAAGTTTAGGGTTGAGGGGTGCATAGAAAGGAGTAGATTCTGGCACTAGTGGTGGTGATGCACTACATGGATCGATGCAGGATATGCAAGTACCAAAGAGGTATGGCCTTAAAAAGATGGTGTCACATGCATTGATTGCAGCTAGAGGAGGCCCTGATACCTATGAGAAGGTTGAGGTAGCCAAGTTAGAGAGGTGGGTCCGAGCCAGGACAAGAGAGCTGTAGTTCCTCCAAGAGAACCTAAAATGACGGTTGGTCTAGGTGTAGAGGAGGAAGAAGAATATAAGATGTAGGATGGTGCCTAAATGCAAAGAAGGACCTTCAGCCCAGGTGGAGGTTGATGTCTCAGCAACCTCCAAGGGAGCTCCAAGGGTGAAGAGCATGGCATAGGTGATGGGGTTTGCACATGGAGTTATCAGGGACATGGTGGTAACAGGTTGGTGTAGATGGATCATACAGAGTGTGCCAATACTTATAGATACTAAGGTGGAGATTGTAGGTATATATTTGGTACTTTCAAGCCATGGAAGGATAGGAGAGGAGCTATGATGTTGGTTCCAGGAGTCTAAGATTGGTTTGGATCCTAAGGCTTAGACTGGTTAGTCCTAGGATGGAAGTTTGGCCCTCCATGGTCTTGAGACCCAGAGATTGGGGCCTTGAGTGCTCAAAGTTCAAGGGATTTGGGTCTTTAGGGGATTATTTTACGTTTGGACTAGATTTGGGTCTAAGAGAGAAAGAGTACAATAGGTCATGGGTATATATGGGCTATGCATGGGCTTCAATTAATGCAATCATAATTAGATTAGCCTCGGGAGTTGTTTGAGTTAGGGTTTGATTTATATTTCTTATTCCTATTTGGTTTAGAAGAGCCTTTTGTATATAAATAGGCACACCATGTAATCTTAAAATATGGGAATCAATAATAACTCTTCTTCTTAAACTAGAGTCCCTCCTCTCTCTCCCTCTCTCTTTCATGCCACCTAAGGGGCCTTCATGCTCCAAGGAATCGCATGCACAAGAAGCTACATGTGCAAGCCTCTTCTCTTCCTAATGCTACAAAGTCCATAGCCCCTAGGACTTTCTCTCCTTCATACCTTGGTCTCCTATTTGGTCGACCAAGATTTCAGAAAGAAGGCACGCCCTAGTTCCCCCCAAGTGAAGGATTTCTGATTTGGCTAGGAGAAGGAAGCGCCAAAGTCTTAGCACTAATCCTTGTAGTGATGAAAAAATCCTACCACCAAGGTATCCTAGTCCAACTAGGATTTCGGTTTGCTACCATCCAAGCCCTGTTGCATACCTCCTTGCTACTACTTCTAGGTGTCCATATGAAGGTTCTTTAGTTCCTATAGTAAAGAACTTTATTTCAATGAGTTTGACTGAATTTGGTGAAGGTAAACCTGATCTATTATCGTCAGACAGTGTACCAGCATCCATCTTGACAAAATCATCCATCATTAGATTTGAGCACATATGATCTCTATTGAACTATCTATATATTAGTTCAATCATATTTTGATAAAATCACCTTGATCAGATAGATTGTGCTACCAGGCATGTCACCTAATCTACCATGTTCCATCTTATTAATTTCTCTCTCCTCGACATTCTCTCTACTTGATTTGTGAACCTAGTGAAGGGTCCATAATCTTATCATTTGAATTTGAGTTCATCCAATAGGCAGATCTTAAACCATGTTATTAGTCGAATAACATGCATGCACCCTCAAAGCCTATGTCGAGCATCGTAAGATGTAATATTTATTGATCTTTATCAAATCTTTGTATTTCAAGTAACCTTAATTGCATGAAGTTAATTTTGAATTGATCCTTGATTTGCCAGTGGTATATCGACCTCCACTTTAGTTGTTGTTGGACACTATTGATTTGATCATCTTTGATCTTTGTTGAAGCACTATCTCCTAGCTTGATCTTAATCAGATGAAGTCATCATGACCAGATTGATCCAAACCATTAGATGCAACTACTTGTCAATCATATCTTTCAATAATTATTCATATTCTTTCTTATTATTGAACTTGATTTTGTATAAGAGTGTAGTCATCTTGATGAGAAGATATCCAACAATTAGTCCTACAACATGACTTAATAATTTGAAATATAATTCTAAAATTGTTTAGATTTATCAAAGTATTTATGAGGTAAGTAGTGTTTCAAATTTTCTAGATTTATCAATGAATTTTAACATATTTTCTTGACATGATTTATGAAATGATGCATGAATTCGATGAATGATATTTTGTTATTGAAAATTTCTTATTTGAAATGTTATGATGAAGCATGATTAGAAGTATTGATCTTGTTGTGCATTATACTTGATTGATTTCGACACTATGTGACTATGTATATTGTTATCAAATTGGAATATGAAATATGATTATGAAGATAATTTTGATTTAAGATGATTTGAACTCTCGGCCTGACTATGTGGAGGACCCGCAATGAAAGCTAATATGTTGGCATTTGATTTATCCTGAAAGTTTATATTGTAAATAGATATGCGATATACTGCCAGCAGACCCGTGGTTTTTAAGGACTTTGTTGTAAGATGATACATAACATGTTGCAAGATGATATGCAGTTTACCGCAAAATGATATGTTGTATTATGATCCTACCATAAGGATAGTATGATCATAGCTCATGGATGATAGGATGAACTTGAGATTATTGAAAAGAAATTAAATTCATGAATGAAGCTTGAATTTGAAAGTTGAATTTGACATGAGTAATATTTTTATAAAGTTGTATATTTGAAATTGATTTCAATATGATAAATGCTATATATTTACTTTCTATAAATAATTATTTAATTTATTACTTAATTAATTTAATTAAAAAAATTATTTCTTAATTGGTTGTCCAGCTTATTATCCCACGTTACTATTTTTATAAATCTTGAGAATTAAGATAAAAAGAGAATATCTATGGGGGAATGATTAGAATAGAGCATCGAAGTATTTATTTGAAATTAAAAATTTAATTGAATTTGATGTAAGATTTTTAAATATCATTAAAATTTTATGAGACATTAGAGATTGACTTAATTTTTTACTGATTATTTAGCTGATATTTCATAATAGCATGATAAGATATCTTGCATGCTTGTAAATAGAATTTTTTATAAGCATGCAACGGTTGCCACTATACTTAGCTTATAATCTTGGATTTTGGATGTGACAACTTATATCACAAATGTCTCCGGATTTTTTTTTTTACCTTAAAACATTCATCATGCCCTGCTTTTGCCAGAAAGTGCAGTGCCATTTTAAAAGTTAAGAATAACCGCTAAGACGGTAGCCTGGTTGATAGAGGCCTTGCCTCACTATCAACAAGTCGGTGATTCGATGCATGATCTCGCGGATGACTCGATTAAATCCAGAATTTTCTTGAGGCCTCGACAGTTGGCATGAGTGAGAGGTCAGGATCTCTCACTTTGTCCCCGATCTACTAGTCGACGTCTCACTTACTCACTTAATGAGGTCAGGATCTCTCCCTTTGTCCCCGATCTACTAGTCGACGTCTCACTTACTCACCATTAAGTGAGGAGAGGCTGCGCGAATCTGAGCGCCTCGTATCGAACATTACCTGGAAGGTGGGGGCCTGCGGGGTAGGTACACCGAGATTTATCCCCCCTCCCTATCCCAATTTGTTTTACCAAAAAAAAAAAAAGTTAAGAATAAAGATTCAACTAGAGCAGCAAAACAGGCCATCCCCTGATGATCTTTTGATTGAATAAATAATCAAAAGTAATGTTCTATATGGTATATGTCACTTTTTTAGTCCCACGTGCCAACATAGCACAAGGAAAATGGTAATTGATGTGATTAATATTAGGATATTTGAAGCATGGCATGCACCACATGATGTTCCAAATAATGATATCTTAGTGTATTATCACAATGTCTACAATTTCAAGCGGTTGACTTTTATTCATGGTGACATTATTATTAAATACATGGAACAGCTAATTATGCCGAACGGCTACCTCATCATTTCTTTTTGAGTAATGTTATGTCCTTCTCTTTGTGCAGTCATGGAGAAGTTCTCTCTATCATTTGATAAGAAGGAATTAGTGCAATTGTAAAAATTAATACCGTAATAATAGCATAGCTGAATGCCGGATTGCCAATGAACTTGGAGAACTTTTCGCTTAACGAGGATGGGTACCACAAAGCTTTCCTCACCATGGAAAATGATATTTTTTCTTTCTTTTCTTTCTAAACGATTGATAAAATAAACTTAAGAACCTGAAAATAAAGAATTAATTGGTGATCACAATAACAAAACCAATGCAGGATTTCGTAGCGGTCCCCACCCAACCACCGCCCCGTCCTCCCATTTTATTTTAAGCTATGTTCACAGCTACCGGTGACTTGAACCATTCCTTGAAGAAAAGCCATTGGTTCATCCAATTATTACAATAATACTGAAAAATCTTGAAAGGGAATGCTTGTCAGCATCACGACTTGCCCAAATGGCCAGCATCTACGGATATTGTAGGACCTTTTGTTTCTCCATCCTAGAAATTAATTGAATTCGTCGAGACCGCAAAGTTTTCTTCTATGCATTTAAAATTAGGTCGGCAGCGTCCTGAATTTTTCTCCATCCGAAGAATTAATTGAATTCATCGGTCCGTTTAGTTTTCTTCTATGCATTTAAAATCAGGCTGAGCTGGCCAGTCCAGCAGGTTGAAATGGAAAAAAATCATATAAGACAAGAATATCATATAGACGGGTTTTATTGTTTATCATATTTTTTCATTAATATTAAAAAGTAGGTATAAAAATTAAAAAACTTTTCTGCTAATGAAGTTATAATTTTATAATTATAATATTTTATTTTTTTATTTTTAACATATATTTTTTATCGATACATAGTATATATCCGTAAGCCCCCGAATATGTATTATTTGATTATGTGCTGTGTATTGGTGAGCGCCATATTCTACAAGCTATGTATCGATTTATCTACAAGCATGTATTAAAATATTAAATGAATATTTTGTAAGGTATGTATCAACTAGTCATGTATTTACCAATACATAGTATATGGCTAATTGATATATAATTGATGGCTTATAAACATATATTATAATTTTTTTATATATATCTAGTAGTGATCCAATACATACCTATAGATAAATTAATATATAGTTTTCTGAATATAGTGTTTATCAATACACAGTGCATAGTCAATTCATACATACTTGATGGCTTACCAATATATACTATAAGCTTTTTTAATACATATCTATTAGTAATCCAATATATACATATAGACAAATTAATACATAGTTTTTCGAATATAGTGTTTACCAATACATAGATATGACCAATTGATACAGACTTGATGCTTACCAATATATATTGTAAGCTTTTTTGATACATACCTAGTAGTGATCCAATACATACCTACAAATAAATTCATATATAGTTTCCCGAATATAGTGTTCAATAATACATAGTATATGACCAATTGATACACATTTGATGGCTTACCGATATATACTATAAGCTTTTTTGATACATACCTAATAGTGATCTAATACATACCTATAGATAAATTAATACATAGTTTCACGAATATAGATCACCATACATAGTAATAGCCAATTGATATATACTTGATGGCTTACTGATATATGTTATATATAGTTAGTTGATACATACTTAGTAAAATATTTATTTGACATATGGATATATATATTTAGATAAATTGATATACAGTTTGTAGAATATAATACTTATTATTGTCAATGTTTCCTGCCTATCACCGGAGTATGCTGGAAGAGTGCTCTCCAACTATACCTACAAAAAAATCTCATAAAGGTGGCTTCAACAAAGACACTCCGATACTCAAGACCATCAACAGGACACTCCGATACTCAAGACCATCAACAGGCAATAGAAAGGAAAAAAATAGAGTTGAGTAACGAGAGAGAGGGTGAGAGATCATATCCTAAGGGTTTTTAAATAATCCCCTTTTTATAGGTGGATGACAAAGACATTTTAGGAATGCAAAAATCCTTAATGGGGTTCGGTCAGAAGTGACAAGGCTGCAGGCTTTTATCAAAGAACCTGGCAGTGGATCAATCAATTTGCTTAGAGTACTCACCTCTTATTAATTGGAGCCTTTGTCTTATTCACACTGCTAGCCACTCTTCTTAATGATGATGGAGACTATAGCCTAGAATAGGTCGCATCTCTCTCAATTGAAAGGATTTGCTTGAGATTATAGGATACGGTCTCCTGATTATATCACTATATGCATAGGAATGAGCACCAGCTAATTTGCATTCCTGGTTCATTGGAAGTATTTTACTAAGGAATTTTTCTCTTCCTGGGCTCAAGATCCTAGGTTAGCCTAATTTCTTACTAAAGTCGAGGGTCGAGGGTTGCCTAGAGCTGAGGATTTTTGGGGAATGGCCCTGATGTGCCAAAGCTCAATTATTGAAGGCAAGGTGAGCCTTTAAAGAGACTGAAGGTTGACCAGGCTGAGGATTAACCAGGATGAAGATTTACTAGTTGAGCAGATGAACTAGAGGGTTAGCTAGGATGAAGATCCACTGGCTGAGCAGATGAACCAGGTTGAGATCAAGGGTTAGCCAGCGTTGCCCAACATAGCAATCCAAGAGGGGGGTGAATTGGATTTCTTTAAAAAATTAAAGCAAATATGTGCTGTAATTTAAAGATTTGTGAAGCAATGCAAATGAGTATACAATGAATAAGATGCAATGCTATGAATATGAGCAGCAAATGCAAGAGAGCAAGAATATACACACAACACAAAGGTTTATAGTGGTTCGGTGCACACCAAGTACCTACATCCACTTTCCAAGCTACCCCTTGGAAATTTTACTATAATCAACCTAGATTATAGCCAACTTGTTTTCAAGGGCTCACAAGTCAAATCCAAAGTTGGTTTTCTCACTTAGGCTCACCAACAACCTTTACTCAAGCCAACCTAGGCTTGATTCCAATCCACGACCTGGAAGGGCCTAACACATAGTTTCAAACATCCTTAAAACTAGTCATAATAAATAAAATTAGATATACAAGAATAAAGCACAAGCAAACTCTCTTAAAGAGTAGAAAGTAGAAGCTTTGAGGCTCTTAATGATTGCTTGACTTGTCTTCTCTTTAGAATCACTTCAAACACCACTTTTGGAATGCTGATTTGAAGGCTTGGAAGCTTTTTTAGTGGGAATCTTCTCTTTTGCTCTCTTTTTGATTTTGGAAGTGAAGTTCTCAAGGAATGTCTTGTCTCTTGTGAGTTAGTTCTTCATGAATGAGTTTGGTGAGACTTAAATACTTTAAAAACTTTCAAAAAATGGTTTATGACCGTTGGTGGAGCAAAACTAGTCGTTTAGAGCTTGTAGAGTTCAAATCTGGCTCTCAAAAATTATAGCCATTATTGCTGTCAGAACCCGTGAGTTGATACTTGAGTTTGTTCATGAGTCAATACTTGAGACTTCATGAATCGACACTTGGATCAGCATGAGTTGACTCAAGGTATAAACTTTTGAAAAACCAGGGTTTTATTCTTTTTCTGTTCTCAGGCTATGAGTCGATACTTGAATCATGTGAGTCGACACTTGAGTCTTCTGAGTCGATACTTGATAAAAATATCTCAAAATGGCATAATTCTTTATCTTCATTTTTCTTAGTCCATGAGTCGATACTTGGTTTCTGAGTCGACACTTAACTTCTGTGAGTCGACTCAAGCATGCCAAAGAGATTTCTACATGCCAGTGCTTTGAAGTGTCGACACCTTGCATGCCATGAGTCGACACTTGACTCTGCCACTCAACAAAAACTTATGCCAACCTTCAAAATTCAAGGTATTCTTCAATAAAACTTTAATACCTTCTTCATAAAGTCCAGATTGACCTATTTTGAGACTTTTTCAAGATGAGAAGACTTCTTATATACTGAAAATTGCTTAGCTTCAAATGAGTACCTTTGATACTTTTATATCAAAAATTTGAGGTGCCTGTATCCTGAAACTCATAACTATAATTGAAATATTAGTATAAAACATATACTCAATATTTTGTTAGTCATCAAAATCAAGGACTAAAGCCAACAATCTCTCCCTTTTTGATGATGACAAAACCTTGAATATATAAGCATTCAAGTTCAATTAAGGATATTGTATCACACATTCCCCCTATGTGAGTTAAGTTATGAAACATTTCAGAATTTTTTGAAAATGCTTATATATAGATCTTACTCCCCCTTTTTGTCAACATTAAGCATTAAAAGGAGTATTCTTCCCTTGAATTAATGCATTTTATCATAGAAAAGCATACAAAGTTGGTTGGGGCGACGATCCTACAGCTGATATCAGAGCAATTTGATAGAAAGAAGAGTAATCATGAAATAAAAGTAAACTTTCATATATATAAGAGAGTTTCAATACAACACAAGTTCTTACATAAGATAAGCATAAACTAAAATACAAGCATAATAGATAAGCAAAAGTACAATCAAAGACTACAATCACAACAGATGTCTGTAAGGCTACTCCTCATCAGACGGAAGCTCAAAGTAAATAGGAGCCATACATCTAGTCCTAAAGGCTGAAGGCCTAGGGGTCTTATGGGTTCGGCTTCTAGTCCTAGTAGAAGGTCCAAAACGGGATACAATCCTGGAAGATCTAGTAGAAGGAGGAGGAAAGGTCTCTGCTGGTGTCAGGAAAGCTGAGGTAGTGCCAAGTTGAGTATCTGTAGGAGTATCTGGTATTTGAGTCTCCATGCTAACAATCTGATAATCTCCAACTCTGTCATCACTGCCATCACTATCATCACCATCAAGAATATATGTGCCTCTATCATCATCATCACCTCCATCTCTATCACCACCACCACCACCTAGAGTGTCATCATGTGTGTCATGGTGGTCATCGTCATCTGCGGGCAAAGGAGGTGGAGGTCCTGAAGGTGCTATTGGAGGCAAAAGAGATCTCAGAAGATCTCGAATCTCAGTGAAGCCGGCCTCCATCGTCTACCTGATACCTGAGAGCTGATCATCTGTGTGTACTCTCAGTCCCTATACCCTATCCTGAGTTGTGTAGTCCTGACTACTAATGCAATGACCTCCTCTCTAACCTTAGTAATCTGATTCTGATATCCTCCTCAAAAGTAGACTTTGTAGTGGCACGGGGAGCAGTAGCTAGAGAAGGAACTGGTGCTAGAGTGGCTGGCTCTGATCTTAAAGCTGGTATTGGTGCAGGTCTCAAAGGTGTAAGATGCTCTGCAGGTCCAGAAGGTCTTGTCTTTGTTGCTTGTAGCTCGTCCTCCTCATCTGGCTCCTCATCTGGCTCCTGACCAGACTCCCTGCATACCTATCTGCCAGTAATCCTCCTGTATCCCATACGATGTAAAGATCACTCATCGTACACATCAATGTGAAGAATATCCTTGGAGGCCTCCTCCTCTAAAGAAACATGGTAAGCTCTAAATAGACGAGTCAGACCCATCCCGTACAGTAGACACAGACAAAACTAAGTCTCAACCTCTCCCATCTGGCTCATCATCAGGGTTAGGATGTTGACAATAGTCCTTTGTGTGAGGCAGACCATCAACATGAGCTCCCGTTCTGTGATAAAGTCGAAAACGACCAGTCTTCAATAAAAGTATCCTCTTAATGAAGTGATAAAGGAGGCGCATCTCAACTGATAACTGATTCACGATGACAATAGTCACACTGCGTACATCGTCTCTCTCTAATATGCACTGAAATGCCGCCTCTCTATCTCCAACACACGTAACAGCAATCCCATGATGAGGAATGTCCCAGACTCTGCTCAATATGTCCTCAGAAACTAAAAACACCATGCCTCTGACTGTAGCACTCCACATCAATCCACTGGTAGCCAGACTCCCGTAAAACTCTGATGAGATGGGGATAATACTTCTCCTTCATAGTGCAGAAGGAGGTCAAACTAGTTGCTCCAAGAATCTCTCCAAGACGAAAACCCTCACGGTCGAAGAACTCCAAGTCTACACATCGTCCAGCTACGATGATCTTCCCCGACACTCTCTCTGCAACGGGGGACCATGGGGGAGGTACTCTCTCCTGCTCATGCTGCTGACCTCTGGTAAGGTCACATCGAGCCTTGGTTCTCCTTTCGGGAGAACCTTGGCTCAACCTCTTTTTAGAGACAACTTGTTTGCCGGGTCCTATAACACCAACAAAGGGAAAGATCAAGAAAGGAACGGGTGAATGGGAGAAGGCCAAAGAAAAAAGAGGGAGGATTGGGTTCATTGTGGACCAAAGAGGAAAATCGATGGGAAGGAGTGAATCCAAGTAACAATCGGCCAAAGAATGGACCGAAACAAGAGGGAAAGGTTTGAGAAAGAATGAACATAGACAAATCCAACAAAAAACATGGGCCGAACTACAAGAAATCAAAAACGGACCAAAAGAGAGGGAATGCATGAGAATCGGGCCAAAATCCACAAAAAAATCATGGAAAAGACAGTGAAAAATGGACAAAATGAGAGGGGAAAGCGAGGAAATTACCAAAAATTAAGGACAAAGAAGGAAGATCACTATTCTGGGACCAAAGTGAGGTTGGGGGACCATTAGGGCAGAGGAAAGGCAAAGGATAGGTGGCTATGGAATGAATAGAAGATGCCCTAAAAACTCATATTTCCATTCATGAGTTGACACTTCGATTTTGGTTAAGTGTCGACACTTGGCGTGAGTTGATACTTGGCTAAAAATCAAGTGTCGACACCTGGCCAGAAAATCAAAAAAAATCTAAAAAAAATTCAATAAAATTTTCAAAAATCATAGGGTTTCTAAAGATGGGTTTAAGACATAAATGGGATGATTTGAAGCACAAGAACAAGATTTGAAAGAATTCTATATAAAGGGATCGATGATATCTAACTCTCTCCTAATCATGCAAAATCTTTCTTCACTCAGGGATTTTGTGAACATATCAGGTAATTGACTATTAGTACACACAAATTCAAGCATTACATTAGAGTTTTGCATATGATCTCTTATGAAGTGATGTCTTATTTCAATATGTTTGCTTCTTGAGTGTTGAACAAGATTTTTGGTTAAATTAATTGTACTAGTATTATTACATCTTATGGGTGTCTTAGTTAATTTGATGCCAAAATTATCGAGTTATTGTTTGATCCATAGGATTTGAGTACAATAGCATCCAGCTGCTATATATTCAACTTCCGCCGTAGATAGAGCAACTAAATTCTATTTCTTGCTACTCCATGAAATCAAATTAACTCCAAGAAATTGACAAGTTTTACTTGTACTTTTTTATCAAGTTTACATCCAGCAAAATCAGCATCAGAATATGCAATCAATTCAAATGATGAATCTCTAGAATACCAAAGTCCAATATTTATAGTGCCAGATAAGTATTTAAGTATGCATTTAACAGCCAATAAATGAGACTCTTTAGGAGTAGACTGATATCTTGCACACATACATACATTGAACATTATATCTGGCATACTTGCAGTCAAATATAATAATAAACCAATGATGCCTTTATATAACTTTTGATCAACATTCTTACCTGATTCATCTTTGTCAAGTTTACAAGAGGAGCTCATAGGCATACCTAATGGTCTGGTTTCTCCATTCCAAACTTCTTTAAGATTTCTCTTGTATACTTAGCTTAGTTGATGAAGATCCCCTCTTTTGTTTGCTTGATCTAGAGTCCGATGAATAAATTAAACTCTACCATCATGCTCATCTTAAACTCTCACTGCATTAACTTTGCAAACTCTTGACAAAGACTTTCATTAGTAGCACCGAAAATAATGTCATCTATATAAACTTGTACTACCAAGAGATCATCATTCTCCTTTTTTCAAAAATAATGTAGTATCTACATTTTCTCTAGAAAAATCATTTTTAAGTAGAAATGAACTCAATATATCATACCAAGCTCTTGGAGCTTGTTTCAAACCATACAAAGCTTTATGAAGTTTAAAAACATGATTGAGAAATTCATGATTTTCAAAACCAGGGGACTGATCTACATAAACTTTTTTTTCAATAAATTCATTTAGAAAAGTACTTTTGACATCCATTTGAAATAGTTTAAAATCCATAAAACATGCAAATGCTAATAATAGTCTAATTGCCTCAAGTCTAGCAACAGGAGCAAAGACTTCATCAAAATCAATCCCTTCCTCCTGATTGTAGCCTTTGGCAACTAGCATAGCTTTATTCCTAGTAACTATTCCATTTTCATCAAGTTTATTTCTGAAAATCCATTTTATACCAATTATTGAAACATTAGTAGGTCTTTCGACCAAAGTCCAAACATTATTCTTTTTAAATTGATTTAGTTCATCTTACATAGCATTTATCTAATTACAATCATTTTCAGCTTCTTCAATAGATTTTGGTTCTATTTGAGAAATAAAAGCTAAGTAATCACATACATTTCTCAATGAGGAACGAGTACTTACCCCTTTTGATGGATCACCAATTATATATTCATTGGGGTGTTCATGAGCATACCTCCATTCTTTTGGTAAAGGCTTAGGTGTAGATGAGTCACCAACTCCTTATACTTGTTCTCCTTCATTGTTTTGATTATCACCTTGCTCCTTGGAAGGTTCTTCATTGATGTTCACTTTTTCAGTTCTTTGAATACATGTTTCATCATCAAGAATATCTTCTTTTCTAGAAGATTTTTGATCAGTCTCATCAAATACAACATGGATGGATTCTTCAACAAGAAGTGTTCTTCTGTTGAAAACCCTGTATGCCTTGCTAGATGTAAAGTAACCTAAAAAATACCCTCATTTGACTTGGCATCAAATTTGCTTAGATTATTTTTGTCATTGTTTAAAATGAAATAACGGCATCCAAAAATATGAAAATACTTAATTGAAGGTTTTCTACCTTTCCAAAGCTCATAAGATATTTTTTTAAAATAGACCGGATTAAAACATGATTTAAAATATAGCAAGCAGTATTTATAACTTCCATCCAAAAATATCTAGGCAAATCATTTTTGCAAAGCATAGTGCTTGCCATTTCTTCAAAAGTTCTATTTTTCTTTCTACCATCTCATTTTGTTGAGGTATATTAGATGTAGAAAAGTTATGATGAATATCATTTTTACTACAAAACTTTTCAAAATCATGATTTTCAAATTCCGTACCATGACTACTTTGTAAAGAAATAATTGAAACACCTTTTTTTATTTGAGACTCTTTTGTGAAATTTAATGAATACAGAAAAAGTTTCATCTTTATGAGCTAAAAACATGACCCATATAAAATATGAGAAGTCATCCACAATAACTAGACCATACTTCTTACCTCCCAAACTAGTTTTCTAGTAGGTCCAAAGAGATCCATATGAAGTAATTCTAGGGGTCTAGATGTAGAGACAACTTCATTAGGTTTGAAACAAGATTTAGTTTATTTTTCAAGTTGGCAAGCACTACAAATCTTATCTTTTTTCAAAACTAAATTATGGCAAATCTTTTATGAGATTTTTTTTGTTAAGTTTTGAAAACAAATGCATACTTACATGTCCTAGTCTACAATGCCAAAGCCAACTAGTTTCATTGATCTTGGCTTCCATTGCCACTAGGCATTGACCATTTTATACTGATAAATCATTAAGATCAACCATATAAATGTTGCCATGCCTATGACCAATAAACTTGATGCCATTGTCATCAAGACTAGAAACAATATACATGAAAGATTCAAAAATAACTTTAAAATCTTTGTCATAAAACTGCTAATACTAAGTAAATTATGCTTTAAGCCATCAATAAGAAGAACATTATCTATATAAGTGGAGGGGATGATATAGACTTTACCAATATCGATGATTTTGCCCTTTTCATTATCATTGAAGGTTACATTTCCATCATTTTGATACTCAAGAGATGAGAACTACTCCACATCTCCAGTCATGTGCCTTGAGCAACCGTTGTCGAGGTACCACAATCTTCTTTTGTTTGTTGCAAGATACACCTACAATAACAAATCAAGTGGAGACTTTAGGTATCCAAGTCATCTTGGATCCTTTAGGGTTAATAGATATGGTTCCTTTTGGAACCCAAACTTTTCTAACTTGATTCAATTTTCTCTTGTTACACAAATATGATTTATGTCCTACTTTGCCACAAGAATAACAAGTAATAGCAGAAGAAGTAGGCACAAAGAGATTTTTGAAATATTTTTATTATTTTTGTGGTCTAAAATCTAATCCAGCTTTGTTGAAAATAGCTCTTTGATTATTTAAAAGCATGTCAAGTTTTTTTAAACTATAAGTAAATTTTTCAACAAACGGTTTTACTTTTTCAAGTTCATCTTTGTACTTCTTGTTTTCTTGCAAAAGCTCTTTATTTTGTTTAGAAAATTTTTCAGTTGTTGCAAAAGATTTATCCTTTTTCAAATCTTCCTTTTCTTTTTTCAAAGAGTTAATTTTATCAGTTAACTTTTTATTTTCTTGAAGTAAACAATCATTTTCAATCAAAGACTTATCATTTATTTTGATTAAATCCAAATTTTGCTTTCTTAGTTCTTTATTTTTCATTTTAAGTATTTGATACTCAACTACCAATTCATCAAAAACATTATGCAATTCATCAAAAGTAAATTCATTTTTAAATTCAGATTTTATCTCATCATCAATCAAACAGAAATTTGCAACCTCTTGCTGTTCTTCATCCGAACTCGAGTCCTCACTCTCGCTCCAGTTGCCATCATTGCTTTCTTTCTTAATTTCCTTCTGTTCTTCTTGCGTAAGGGATAGTCCATCTTGAAGTGGTCGGGTTTCTTGCACTCAAAGCAAGTGGGTTGCTCCCGTTCCTTCTCTTTTTCTTTTTCTTTACTAGGCTCTCCTTTTTGAGGCTTCATCTTGAAACTATACTTTTTCTTCCTCATGAACCTCTTAAACTTTTTTAAGATGAGAACCGTTTCATCTTTATCATCTTCCTCATCGAAATCATTACTTGAATCATCCTTGGTTATGGACTTAAATGCTATGGTCTTTTTCTTTTTGTCATTGTCCGCAACCTTTTATTTTAGTGATAGCTCATATGTTATGAGAGATCCTAGAAGCTGCTCAAGAGGTAGTGTGTTGACATCCTTAGCTTTTTCAATGGCTGTCACCTTTGGATCCCATGATGAAGGAAGTGACCTGAGAATTTTATTCACCAATTCAACATTAGAAATAACTTTACCCAACTTCTCATGCCATTCATAATGTTAGTGAATTTAGTATACATTTCACTAATAGATTTAGATGGTTTCATAATAAACATTTTATATGTGTGAATGAGCATGTTAACTTTGATAGTTTTTACTTGATGTGTACCCTCATGGGTAACTTCAAGTGTGTCCCATATTTTCTTAGTGGAGAGATAATTTGAAATTCTATTGAGTTCACTTGGATCTAAAGCACAAAACAATAAATTCATAGCCTTAGCATTAAGATCAACTTGCTTAATGTCATTCTCATCCCAATCATCTTCTAATTTGGGAGTGGGAATGCCATTAATCAATGTAGTAGGCTGATGAGGACCTTTAACAATAGTCCTCTAAATGTTATAATCAATGGCTTGAATGTAAATGCGCATGTGTGTTTCCAATATGCATAATTCATGCCATTAAACAAGGGGGGACAGTTTGAGGCTTGACCCTCAACAATTCCAACACCAATTTGGGCTACTATTTAGATCTTTGACTCAATATCGTTACACCTATACGCTGAGTACCAAGCTCTGATACCACTTGTTATCCAGCATAGCAATCCAAAAGGGGGGGTGAATTGGGTTTCTTTAAAAAATTAAAGCAAATATGTGCTACACTTTAAAGTGTTTGTGAAGCAATGCAAATGAGCATACAATGAATAAACTGTAATGCTATGAATATGAGCAACAAATGCAAGAGAGCAAAGAATGCACATACAAATACAAAGGTTTATAGTGGTTCGATGCATATCAAGCATCTACATCCACTCTCTAAGCTATTTCTTGAAAATTTTACTATAATCAACCTAGATTACAGCCAACTTATTTTCAAGGGCTCACAAGTCAAATCCAAAGTTAGTTTTCTCACATAGGCTCACCAACAACCTTTACTCAGGCCAACCTAGGCTTGGATTTTAATTCATGGCTTGGAAGGGCCTAACACCTAGTTTCAAATACCCTTGAAACTAGTCATAATAAATAAAATCAGAGATACAAGAATAAAGCACAAGAAAAATCTCTTAAAAAGTAGAAAGTAGAAGCTTTAAGGCTCTTGATGATTGTTTGACTTGTCTTCTCTTTGGAATCACTTCAAATATCACTTTTGGAATGCTGATTTGAAGGCTTTAAAGCTTTTTCAGTGGGAATCTTCTCTTTTGCTCTCTTTTTAACTTTGAAAGTGAAGTTCTCAAGGAATGTCTTGTCTCTTGTGAGTTAGTGCTTCATGAATGAGTTTGGTGATGCTTAAATACTTCAAAAATTTCCAAAAAATGGTTTATAACCATTGGTGGAACAAAACTAGCCATTTGGAGCTTGTAGAGTTCAAATCTAGCTCTCAAAATTTATAGCCGTTATTACTATCAGAACTCGTGAGTCGACACTTGAGACTTCATGAGTTGACTCAAAGTATAAACTTCTGAAAAATCAGGGTTTGATTATTTTTCTGTTCTCAGACTATAAGTCGACACTTGAACCATGTGAGTTGATACTTAAACTATGTGAGTCGACACTTGACAAAAAATATCTCAAAATGGTATAGTTATTTATCTTCATTTTTCTCAGGTCATGAGTCGATACTTGGTTTCTGTGAGTTGACACTTGACTTCTTCATGAGTCGACACTTGATTTCTGTGAGTCGACTCAAGGCGTGCCAAAGAGATTTTTGCATGCCAGTCCTTTTGAAGCATCGACACCTTGCATGCCATGAGTCGACACTTGACTCTACCACTCAACAAAAACTTATGCCAACCTTCAAAATTCAAGGTGTTCTTCAATAAAACTTTAATTCCTTCTTCATAAAGCCCATATTGACCTATTTTGAGACTTTTTCAAGATGAGAAGACTTCTTATACACTGAAAATTGCTTAGCTTCAAATGAGTACCTTTGATACTTTTATATTAAAAATTTGAGGTGCCTGTATCATGAAACTCACAACTATAATTGAGATATTAGTATAAAATATATACTCAATGTTTTGTTAGTCATCAAAATCAAGGGCTAAAGCCAACAGCCATGATGAAGATCCATTGGGTAAGTAGATGAATCAAGCCAAGACCAAGGGTTAGCTAGAATGGAAATTCACTAGCTAAGTAGATGAACCAGGTCGAGGCTCCGTCAGGATGAATATCAATAGGCAAGGGATTTAGGCCAAGGCTTTACTAGGATGAATATCAATTGAGCAGAGGATTTAGGCCAAGGCTCTGCCAAAAATAAACTTTGGACCAGGCATCTCATGGAGTAGCATGTAACTGATATCATTCCATTAGGAAACTCTAAAGGCAGCTTTGGTGACATTCCTCTATCTTTGTAGATGTTTGGTTAATATTCTATTTAAGCAAATACTTTCCATATAAACACTCCAAGGATGAAGGGCCTGATATCGAGGATTGGCAATGCCTAGGGAGATCTAAATGCGACCTTGTTTCATCTTGGATGTGGATGGCGATTGCTTATACCTTCATCCCAACCAGAAATCTTAGGTTATCAAGGGTTAGGGGTTTACCCCCATATCAGTTACCCCCCCCGCACCCCCCCCCCCCCCCCATTATTTAGTCTGAGCACAAAACATCTTATATTGAAGAGTATATCCAGCAACATGCTTGAGGAATCCTGAGAATTGCCATTATTAGCTACCTTAGTTTATATTAGAGAGTAAAGATGTAGTAGCTTTCCTTGGTGCCCTTTGTACAGAGACCAATGTTGAACCAAGATTTCTTAGTTAATCATGGCTTGTTTTATTGTCAAGCTATAATACATTAAATTTTGTTGGACTGATCAAAGATTCCCAAGATTTTGGCCAATCAAAGATCATTGAAGAGTCCCAGAACTGTCCAGTCAATGGCTATTTGGAGTCATGGATGCAAAATTATCTTGGAGCTATGACTGATTAATGGTCATTTGAATGTCATTAAATGCTGATCAAAAGTACCTTCAAAAAATTAAATATCGATCAAAGATGCCTTCATAAAATAAATGCCAATAAGATGTGCCTTCATAGAATGAATGCCAATAAGAGATGCCTTCATATTATGATTGGGCCAAAGACTTTCTGACACTGACCCGAAGGCTTTCTAGCACTAAGCTTTAACCGAGCCAAAGGCTTTTTGATGCTATATTAGGCTAAGAGCTTTCCATCATTAGGCCAGGCTGAAGGCTTTTTGGTGTTGAGCTTTAACTAAGCCTAAGGTTTTTCAATACTGTATCGGGTCAAAAGCATTCTAACGTTAGGTCAAGCCAAAGGCTTTCCAATGTTAGACTAGACTGAAGGCTTTCTGGCATCAAGCTTTAACCATGCCAAAGACTTTCTGGTACTACATCAAGCTAAAGGCTTTTTGACATTAGGGCAGGCCAAAGACTTTCTAACATTGAGCTTTAACTAGGTCAAAGGCTTTTCTATGCTACATTGGGCTAATGGCTCTCTGGCATTGGCCAGGTTAAAGACTTTTTAGTATTGAGCTTTAACCGGGCCAAAGGCTTTCCAATACTGCATTAGGCCAAAGGCTTTTCAATGTTGGGCCAGGTCAAAGGTTTTATGATATTGAACTTTAACAGGACTAAAGGCTTTATGATATTGAGCTTTATAATATTGAGCTTTTTAGTGTTGTGTCGAGCCAAATGCTTTCTAGTACTGTGCAAGCCAAAGGTTTTCTGACATTGGCCAGGTTGAAAGCTTTCTGACATTGAGCTTTAATCAGGTCAAAGGCATTCTAGTGCTACATTGGGCTAAAAACTTTTCGATATTTGATCAGGCCAAAAGTTTTCTTGTGTTGAGCCTTAATCAGGCTAAAGGCTTTCTAGTGCTGCATTAGGCTAAAGGCTTTTTGATATTAGACCAGGCCAAAGGCTTTCTAGCATTGAGCTTTAATTAGATTAAAGGCTTTCCAGTGCTACATCAAATGATAGGTTCTGGGCTCTACAAGCTTCTGGATTCACCTCCGAACCATTCCTCAGTAATTAACGATATTCATCATCCTGGATCTTAGTCAGTTTTTCATGACTTTTGGTGGGCTTGAGGTTCTGCAAGAAAGAGCAAAGCAACAATGGGGTTCTCTAGAAAACTTAGATTTCGATAGTTTAGGTGTGAGTTGATAGAAAAAGATGTCCTGGAAAGTAAACATATTAAGTCCAATATTAAGTTTGATGAATGCCTTTGACACGGGAGGGTACCGGCATGCCTATCTACTGCTAGCATCATAGGCATATGGACAGGCGAGGAACCTAGTGGTTATCCCTCTGCTTCTCAAAACATGAGTCATTATACACAATTATGCACATTAAATAATAAATTAGAAATTTCTTTAAAGAAAAGTGGAGTTTTATTACTTATGGATTGTAGACATTCCACAGCCCGGGTAGCGGAGACCCATCGGGCCTCTTGCACTTGCTATTGAATCACCTCCTAATAATGGCATTCATCATCTATACTGTAGGTTGGTTTTTCATAGTTTTTTATAGGTTTGCAGATCTACAAGAAAAACAGAGTGAAAGATGGCTCAGCTTCCTCGTCTCTTGGTCTTGAGAGCTTAGGCTTTAGGTTGTCAGCTTTGAGAGGTTGGCCTCCTCCTCAGCCTTCGTCCTGGCTTTGACTTCGAAGGCTCAATCTTGATTTTATCATTTCGACTCAGCTTTAGGTTTGTCTTCTTTGGCTCAAATTGATGAGGGACAGGATTTTAATATGATGCAGGATGATATGCAAGGGATAACATGAAAAAAATTAGATTAAAGTAAGCAAGTATTTTTAGATTTGTTTAAGGTTTAATTTTCAAAACTAGAAAAGACTAGGTTAGGGTTATCCTATATCAATTAGTATCCTTTCCACATGCTAGATTAGTCAAAGAGAAAAGATAATCAGGATCCTAAGTCTAAGAAGGCCTATTAGGAGCATGCTCACCTTCAAAAAATCAGACAAAAAGAGATGGGAATTAGGTCTAACATACCAGCCAATGATTTCTAGTTGCTGTAGAAGAGATAACTCTGCTCAGATCGGTGCCTGGATGATCCGATTACTTTTCCATGGATCCGCCAGCTTTTTATCAACTTCGTTCGAGGGCAAAGAAGAATTCATCCAAGGATGGTTTCACCAGAGGGATCTTGCAAATGTCAAAGGTTAGAGGCAAACAAGAAGGAAAAAATAAGAAACTAGAGATCGGGTTGAATGATGGTTGGAATAAGGAGTTGCAGGGGGTTGGCGGCCTTGGAGGAAGCTTTAGGCATCTAGATCTTGGAGAGGGCTGATGGTGGGTATCTTAGGGCTCTTGCTTGGATGGACAAGGGCTAGGGTTTAGTCACAAGAAGAAAAAAGAACAAGTCTCGCACTACTCTAATCTGGAGCACACAATTCAACAGAATAATCTTAGGTTGTATTCATGAAAAAAAATTGATTATAAGAGGGGGAGGGGTGGGATATTTATAGGTTTACCCAGGGCCCTTTTCCTGTCAAAATTGGATTACAAGTTTGTATGGGACAAGGAGTACAAGGTTAAACTAGAATTATGAGTACAAAGTTTGATTGAAATTAGGAGGCCTAAATTCTAGTAGGGCTTGTGTTGCCTAGAAATGGAGCCCAAGGAGGGGTGAATTGGGTCTTTTAAAAATTTAAAACAATTATGTGCTAGTCTTGAAGTGTTTGTGAAACAAAGTGATGTAGCTCTAAGAGATATACAGTGGATAACAGCAAATTAAATGCAAGTATGGAAGAGCAAGTAATAAAGAAAGCAATCGCATACAAACACAAGGATTTATAGTGATTCGGTGCACTCCAAGCACCTACATCCACTTTTCAAGCTTCCTCTTGGATATTTCACTATAATCTCTCTAAGATTACAGCCGACTTGTTTTCTAAGGCTCATAAGTCAAAACCTAAGTTGGTTTTATCACCTAGGCTCACCAACAACCTTCACAACTTGTTTTGTCTTCGGGCTCATAAGTCAAATCCTAGTTGGTTTTATCCCTTTGACTCACCAACAACCTTTACAACCTAGTTTCAAAACCTTGAAAACTAGGTCAACAAAGTAAGAACAAGAATGTAATAAAAGAGTGCAATAAAAGCTTATAGAATGATCTTAAATGAAGATCGTTGAAGCTCTCTTGATTGCTTGAGTTGACTTCTTCTTGGAATCTCTTGAATGCATAATTATGGCCAAGCACTTGAAACCTTAACAACTCAAAAATGGAAGGCTTTTTCAAGGGAATCTCTTTAAACACACTCTTCTTATCTTTTCAAATGATTGGAGTTTGTCTCATATGAATTCACTCTTCCTTGTTGTCTTTATAAGGTTTGGTGAGTATTAAATACCTCAAATCCACTGAAAAGATCGTTAGAATTCAAAAAGTAGCCGTTTGGAAATAAATTTAAAATTCTGAAAAACTAGCTGTTAAACCTTGAGTCGACCTCATGAGTCGATACTTGATGCATGAGTCAACCTCATGAGTCAACACTTGATGCAGAATCCAGAAAACTTGAAGTTTTATCCCAAAATTTTTCTCAAACGATGAGTCGACCTCATGAGTTGACACTTGAAGTGTGAGTCTACCTCATAAGTCGATATTTGGTGCGTGCCACTGAAACTTTATGTGCTGGTCTTCTGAAACTTCTGAATTTTCTTCATGAGTCGACCTTGTGGTCGACACTTGGCTTGTGAGTCGACACTTGGCTTGTGAGTCGACACTTGTTCCTATGCCATCCAAAAAAGCATGCCAAACTTGAAATCCTCAATGATTTGTCCATTAATCCATTGATGGTTTTTCATGAAGGCCAAAGAGGTTGTTTTGACAAAGTTCCAAGGTGAAAAGCTCAATTAGACATGAGAAACCTCTAGCTCTTAAATTAGTAAACTTGATACCTTTTTGTTGAAGAAATTGATGTACCTAAGATCTAAAATTCATACTCCAATTGAAACGTTAGTCCAAACATATACTTAGTGTTTTGTTATTCATCAAAATTAAGGAGCCAAAGCCAACAATCTCTCCCTTTTTGATAATGACAAAACCTTGAGTATATAAACAAATAGATTTCAAAAATTGACTAGTATGGTATCAAGAGTTTTGAAAATATATGAATTTATCGAAGTATCTCATATTTGACAACAAACAAGATTCATATACTTATTTTAGTGAAAATGAATAAGATTTTCAATTCATAGAGCAATGTTTCAAAGAGTATCAAGGTAATAGAATTCAAGATCTCCCCCTATCTTAAGTAATCTATGAGAGTTTCGAGAAATAAAATTTGAATATGATGTTGCTTATATATCTTTCTTACTCCCCCTTTTTGTCATCATTAAGCAATAAAAGAAATTTGTCCTCCTGAATCATTGCAAACAACACAACTTAAGGTGTTTAAAGATACAAAGGAGTGAGCAAAGAAATAACAGAAGCTTTCATATATCAAACTGAGCTTTCATATATCAATGTTTTCAATACAACATAAGCTGAAACATACATAAATTGAAAAGATACATTAGCTGAAACAAGCAGAAACTAAAACATACATAGATATAATATAAAACATAATCATACTAAAGCAAACTAAGAGTATGTGAAGCTACTCTCCATCAGATGGAAGCTCAAAAAAGATCGGTGCCCTGATCCTAGTAGCAGAGGATCTAGGAGTCTTATGGGTAAGGCTTCTAGTCCTAAGAGAGGGTCCTGATCTAGGTATGACCCTAGTTGTCCTGGATCTGGCACAAGTGAAAGTCTTGGAAGGAGTCTGATAGGCTGAAAAAGCATCTAGCTGAACCTCAATGGGGATATCCGAACTGTGATCAAGTATAGCAGGAGTCTAATCCTTCCTGCTGACAACCTGGAAGTCTCCATCATCACCACCACTGTCAGACTCAATAACTATATCGCCATCAACAGCAGTCTCACATGTACATCAGTGTGCTCAACATCATATACTGCTAGAGGAGGATCTGTAGAGGGATCAATTGTAGGACAGGAGTAGGATCAGCAGGAACTGCACTGCCACCACCAAACTGATCACCATGATCATCATCTCCATCACTGCCACTATCACTGTACCCATCACTATCTGACTCATCAGAATCACCATCAGTAGAGGGAGGTGGAGGTGCAGACTTATCAGTAGTGCCGGAAGGCATCAAGGATCTCAACAAACTCTGCATCTGCATAAATCCAACCTTAGTCATAGCATGAAGAGAGCTGATATGTAAGTCAGTATGTGCATGTAAACCCTGCAGCTCAATCTGTACCTGTGATATCTCCCTACGAACCTCTGTGATATGATCTGAATCCTCTGCTCAAAGTCTGAGTCAGTCCTGACAGTGGGCTGAGGTGTAGAAGCAGGAATAGGTGCAGCTGGTGGAGTGACTGGCTCATGCTGCTCGGGCTGGACAGGTGCAGGCCTAGGAGGTGTAATTTGCTCAGCAAGTTCATAAGGTCCTACCTCGGTTGCTCTCAACTCATCCTCCTCATCTGGCTCCTGGCCAGACTCTCTATGAATCCATCGTCCACCAATCTATCGGAATCCTATCCTGTGAAGAGATCTATCTTCATACGTGTTTGTATGGAGGATCTCTTTGGAGGGCTCCCCCTCCAATGGAACATCAAAGTCTCTGAACAACTAGGTCAGCGCCATGCCATATGGTAAACACAGTCTATGCTAATTAGCTGCCTCTCCCATCCGGTGGATCATGATCATAGGTAAGTTGATGGGGGTCTGCTGTCTCAGAGCCACCATCAGAACCAACTCCCTCTCAGGAATAAAATCAAATAGCCCAGTCTTCGAAATCAGAATCCGAGCAATGATGTGATGAAGTACTCGCATCACTATCGAGAGTTGGTTCACAAAAACAACTAAGATGCCCCGCACATCGTCCCACTCCAAGATGCACCGAAAGGCTGACTCTCAGTTCCCAACACAGTTCACAGCTCTGCCACGGAGTGGGATCTGCCATACTCTGCTAATCACCTCAGGGGTCACCTGTATCTCAACTCCCCTGACTACTACAATCCATCGAAGGCCATTAGTGGCCATACTTCCATAAAACTCTCTAATAAGTTGGGGGTAATATCGCTCTCGCATAGTGCATAAATGAATGAGCCTAGCTGCTCTCAGTAAGTCTCCTATAATGAAGCTCTGTGAATCTCAAAACTGAATATCCACACGTCTGCCACTAGCAATGGTTTTCCCTATAACTCTAGCTGCTCCAGGAAAAGAGGGTACAGGCTACTCCTGAGTATCATGCTCTGCCTACTCAACTGGATCCTGGCGTGCCTTGATTCATCGCTCTCTGCTAGTCTAACCCTACTCAATTTTTTTTTTCTGTATGCCAGCTACTTTCGAGGAGCCATACCACACAGAGGTAACAAAGAAGAAGTGGAAGGAGTAAATCAGAGTGGCTAAGAGAGAAGAAGGAAGAGTCGGCCAAGAGAAAAGAGGAGAAAAGGAAACAATGGACTGAGAGAGAAACCAACTAGAGGGGAAGAAGAAAAAAGAGGAACAAATCATGAAAAGAGGGAAAATGAGGGAAGGAACAGATTTAATCCAACAAGAAACAAAGAAATCGATCAAAATAAAGAAGGCTAGGGTGACCGGAAGCAAGAACAAAAATGGAGAGAAGAACACACGATCCGATTGGAAAATCCATGAAAAAGATGGGAAAATACCAAAAATCCGATGGCTAGAAGAGGGATTCCACTGTTCTTGGAGGTTCGGACGGCTTTTGGGGACCACACGGCACTAAGGAAGGGAGAAATAAATAGATTAAAAGGTTTACGAAAAGTCCTAAAAAGTCTCAGTCCCGACATCATGAGTCGACACTTCAAAACTGCTCAAGTGTCGACACTTCAGGTAAGTCGATACTTGGCAATTTTTCAAGTGTCGATACTTGACCTCGGGCAAGCAAAATAAATTTTAATAAAATCTAGAAAAATCTAGAAAAAATCTATGAGATATTCTAAGAGATATTTGAAGGATTTTGAGAGATTTTTGGAGGACTTCAATAAGAATTTGAACGGTTTAGATAAAAGGATCAATGACACCAAGTTTCCTTCTAATCATGCAAAATCTATTTTCACTTAGAGATTTTGTAAAAATATATGCTAATTGATTATCAGTACACACAAAATCAAGCATTACATTATCATTTTGCATATTATCTCTTATGAAATGATGTCTTATTTCAATATGTTTGCTTCTTGAGTATTGAACATGATTTTTAGTCAAATTAATTGTACTAGTATTATCACATCTTATTAGTGTCTTAGTTAGTTTGATGCCAAAATATTCAAATTGTTATTTGATCCATAAGATTTGAGCACAACAGTTTCTGACTACTATATATTTGACTTTCACCATAGATAGAGCAATTGAATTTTGTTTCTTGCTAAACCATGAAATCAAATTAACTCCTAGAAATTGACAAGTTCTACTAGTACTTTTTCTATCAAGTTTACAACCAGCAAAATCAACATCAGAATATGCAATCAGTTCAATAGATGAATCTCTAAAGTACCAAAGTCCAATATCAATAGAGCCAGAAAGATATCTAAGTATACATTTAACAGCCAATAAATAAGACTCTTTAGGAGCAGACTGATATCTTGCACACATACATACACTGAACATTATATCGACCTACTCGCAATCAAATAAAGCAGTGAACCAATGATATCTCTATATAACTTTTGATCTATATTCTTACTAGATTCATCTTTATCTAATTTACAAGAAGGGCTCATAGGAGTATCTAATAATTTTGTGCTCTCCATCCCAAACTTCTTTAATATTTCTTTTGTGTATTTGGTTTGGTTGATGAAGATCCCTTTTTTAGTTTGCTTAATCTGGAGTTTGAGAAAAAAATTCAGTTCTCCCATCATGCTCATCTCGAACTCACCTTATATAAGCTTGGCAAACTCTTGACATAGAATTTCATCAGTAGCACCGAAAATAATATCATCGACGTACACTTGTACTATTAAGAGATCATCATTCTTCTTTTTCAAAAATAATGTATTGTCTACATTTCTTCTAGAAAAATCATTTTCAAACAAAAATCTATTTAATCTATCATACCAAGCTCTTGGAGCTTGTTTTAAACCATACAAAGCTTTATGAAATCTAAAAATATGATTGAAAAATTCATGATTTTTAAAACCAGGGGATTGTTCAACATAAACTTTTTCTTCAATAAAACCATTCAAAAAAAGTATTTTTGACATCCATTTAAAATAGTTTGAAGTTCATGAAACATGCAAATACTAATAATAGTCTGATTGCTTCAAGTCTAGCAACAGGAGCAAAGGTTTCATCAAAATCAATCTCTTCTTCCTGATTGTAACCTTTGGCAACTAGCCTGGCTTTATATCTAGTAACCAAACCATTTTCATCAATTTTATTTTTGAAAACCCATTTTGTTCCTATTATTGAAACATTTGATGGTCTTTCAACTAATGTCCAAACTTTATTTCTTTTAAATTGGTTTAGTTTATCTTCCATAGCATTTATCCAATTGCAATCAGATTCAGCTTCTTCAAATGATTTTGGTTTTATTTGAGAAATAAAAGCTAAGTAATCACATACATTTCTCAGAGAAGAACATGTACTTACTCCTTTTGATGGATCACCAATTATAAGTTCTTTGGGATGTCTATGAGCATACTTCCATTCTTTAGGTAGTGGATTGGGTGAAGATGAAGCTCCTACTTGTTCTCCTTCATTGTCCTGATTATCATCTTACTCCTTGGAAGGTTCTTCATTAATTATCATTCTTTCAAACTTTTGAGTACGTGTATCATCATCAACAGTATCTTTTTTTTAGAATATTTATCATTAGTCTCATCAAACACTACATGTATGGATTCTTCAACCAGAAGAGTTCTCCTGTTGAAGATCCTGTATGCCTTGCTAGAAGTAGAGTATCCTAAGAAGACATCCTTATCTGACTTGGCATCAAATTTGCTGAGATTATCTTTACCATTGTTTAGAATGAAACAACGGCATCTAAAAACACGAAAATATTTAATAGTGGGTTTTCTGTTTTTCCAAAGTTCATATGGTGTTTTCTTCAAAATAGGTCGAATTAAAACACGATTTAAAACATAACATGCAGTATTTATGGCTTCTATCCAAAAATATCTAGGTAAATCATTTTTACAAAGCATTGTGCATTCCATTTCTTCAAGAGTTATATATTTTTTTTTCTACCATCTCATTTTGTTGAGGTATCCTAGGTGCAGAAAAATTATGATCTATATCATTTTCATTGCAAAAGTATTCAAAATCAAGATTTTCAAATTCAGTACTATGATCACTTCTTAAAGAGATAATTGAAACACCTTTTTCATTTGAAACCTTTTTATGGAATTTAATGAATGCTGAAAAAGTTTCATCTTTGTGTGTCAAAAATATTATCCATGTAAAACGTGAATAGTCATCTACAATCACTAACCCATACTTCGTACCTCCCAAACTTGTCATTCTAGTTGGTCCAAAGAGGTCCATATGAAGTAATTCTAAGGGTCTAGTGGTAGATACTACTCCTTTAGGTTTGAAAGAAGATTTTGTCTGTTTTTCAAGTTGGCATGCACTACAAATCTTATCTTTTTTAAAAGTGAGTTTTGGCAAATTTTTTACAAGATTCTTTCTATTTAATTTTGAAATCAAATGCATACTTGTATATCTTAGCCTATGATGCCAAAACCAACTAGTTTCATTTATCTTGGCTTCTTTTGCCACTAGGCATTGACCATTTTTCATAGGTAGATCATCAAGATCAACCGTGTAAATGTTTTCATGCCTATGACCAATAACCTTGATGCCATTGTCATCTAGACTAGATACCATGCATAAAGAAGATTCAAAAAGTACTTTAAATCCTTTGTCACAAAATTGACTTATGCTAAATAAATTATGTTTTAAACCATAAACTAACAAAATATGATTAACAAAGGAAGTTGGGGTGATTGGACTTTACTGATACCAACGATTTTGCCCTTTCCATTATCACCAAATATCATGTTTCCACCATTCATAGCTTTTAGAGATGAGAATTGTCTCGCATCCCCAGTCATGTGCCTTGAGCAACCATTGTCAAGGTGCCACATTCTTCTTTTATCCTTGGTTGCAAGACACACCTACAAAAATAAGTCAAGTAGAAACTTTAGGTACCCGAGTCATCTTGGATCCTTTAGGATTAGTTAAAATGGTTCTTTTTATTGCACATATACGATTTATGCCTTACTTTACCACATGCATAACAAGTAAAATTAGATGAAGTAGGTACAAAGAAATTTTTTAAAAACTTTTATTATTTTTGTGGTTTGAAGCCTAATCCAATTTTATTAAAAATAGCTCTTTGATTATTTAAAAGCATGTTAAGTTTTTCAGAACTATAAGTAAACTTTTTAACAAAAGGTTTTAGTTTTTCAAGTTCTTCCTTGTACTTCTTATTATCTTGCAAATACTCTTTATTTTCTTTGGAAAGCTTTTCGTCAGTGGCAAATAATTTATCCTTTTTCAATTCTTTCCTTTCCTTTTTCAAAGATCTTAATTATTAACTGTTTATTTTCTTTAACCAAACAATCATTTTCTATCAAAGACTTATCATTTATTTTAATCAACTCCAAATTTTGCTTTCTCAGTTCTTTGTTCTTTATCTTGTTTTCGATATTCAATTACTAATTTATCAAAAACTTCATGCAGTTCTTCGAAAGTAAATTCTTCTTCAAGTTCAAGGCTTACCTCTTCTTCTTCGTTGGCCATAAAGCAAAGGTTGGCGACCTCTTGCTGCTCTTCATCAAAACTCGAGTCTTCACTCTCACTTCATGTTGCCATCATGGCCTTTTTCCTGAGTTTCTTTCTGTTTCTTGAGTATGGGGCAATCAAACTTGAAATGACTGGGTTTCTTACACTCGAAGCAAGTGGGTTGCTCCCTTTCCTTCTCCTTTTCTGTTTTTTTTGCTATAGTCTCCTTTTTAGGCTTTTTCTTGTAAAAACCCTTTTTCTTCCTCATAAATCTTTTGAACTTTCTAGTCAAGAAGACCGTCTCATCTTCATCATCCTCTTCTTCAGATTCATCACTTGATTCTTCTTTGATAGTGGACTTGAAGGCAATGGCTTTCTTTTTCTTATCATTGTCCACTGTCTTTTGTTTCAAGGAGAGCTCATAAGTCATCAATGAGCCCAAAAGCTGCTCAAGTGGAAGTGTATTGACATCTTTGGCTTCTTCTATGGTGGTGACTTTGGCATTCCAAGAAGCCGGAAGAGACCTGAGAAGTTTATTAACAAGTTTACCATTAGAAATAACTTTATCTAAGCTTCTCATACCATTCATAATGTTTGTAAATATAGTATACATTTCACTTATATATTCAGTTGGTTCCATTCTAAATATTTCATAGGTGTGAATGAGCATATTCACTTTGGTAGTCTTCACCTGATGTGTATCCTCATGGATAACTTCAAGCATGTCCCATATTTTCTTGGTGGAGTGACAATTTGAAATTCTATTGAATTCACCAGGATCAAGTGCACAAAATAATAAGTTCATAGCCGTGGCATTAATTTTAGCTTGCTTGATGTCATTCTCATCCCAATCTTCTTCTAGTTTAGGGGTAAGAATGCCATTAATCAAGTGAGTGGGCTGATGAGGCCCTTTAACTATAATTCTCCAGATATTATAATCAATAACTTGTAAATAAATGTGCATGCGTGTCTTCTAGTATGTATAATTTATGCCATTAATAATGGGGGACGGTTAGAGGCATGTCCTTCTACAACACCCATACCAATTGGAGCTACCATAATCTTTCACTCAAGATCGTTGGACCTACAAGTAGAGTACCGGTGCTCTGACACCACTTGTTGCCCAGAAATGGAATCCAAGAGGGAGGGTGAATTGGGTCTTTTAAAAATTTAAAACAATTATGTGATGGTCTTAAGGTGTTTGTGAAACAAAGTGATTTAGCTCTAAGAGATATGCAGCGGATAACAGCAAATTAAATGCAAGTATGGAAGAGCAAGTAATAAAGAAAGCAATCACACACAAATACAAGGATTTATAGTGGTTTGGTGCACTCCAAGAACCTACATCACTCCCCAAGCTTTTTCTTGGGTATTTCACTATAATCTCTCCAAGATTACAACCGACTTATTTTTCAAGGCTCATAAGTCAAAACCTATGTTGGTTTTATCACCTAAGCTCACCAACAATCTTTATAACTTGTTTTGTCTTCGGGCTCACAAGTCAAATCCTAGTTGGTTTTATCCTTTTGGCTCACCAACAACCTTTACAACCTAGTTTCAAAATCTTGAAAACTAGGTCAACAAAGTAAGAACAAGAATGTAATAAAAGAGCATAATAAAAGCTCCTAGAATGAGCTGAAATGAAGATTGTTGAAGCTCTCTTGATTGCTTGAGTTGACTTCTCCTTGGAATCTCTTGAATGCATAATTATGGCCAAGCACTTGAAACCTTAACAACTCAAAAATGGAAGGCTTTTTGCAAGGGAATCTCTTTAAATACACTCTTCTTGTCTTTTCAAATGATTGAAATTTGTCTCATATGAATTCACTCTTCCTTATTGACTTTTTGAGGTTTGGTGAGTGTTAAATATCTCAAATCCACTGAAAAAATGGTTGAAGACCGTTAGGATTCAAAAAGTTGCCATTTGAAAACAAATCTAAAATTCTAAAAAACTAGCCATTAGACCTTGAGTCGACCTCATGAGTCAATACTTGATGCATGAGTCGATCTCATGAGTCGACACTTGATGCAGAATCTAGAAAACTTGAAGTTCTATCCCATAATTTTTTTCAGACGATGAGTCAACCTCACGAGTGGATACTTGAAGTATGAGTCGACCTCATGAGTCGACACATGGTGCATGCCACTAAAACTTTGTGTGCAGGTCTTTTGAAACTTCTGAATTTTCTTCATGAGTCGACCTTGTGAGTTGACACTGGCTTATGAGTCGACCTCTTGAGTCGACACTTAATTCTGTGCCTCCAAAAAAGCATGCCAAACTTGAAATCCTCAATGATTTGTCCATTAATCCATTTGATGGTTTTTCATGAAGGCCAAAGAGGTTGTTTGGACAAAGTTCGAAGGTGAAAAGCTCAATCAAACATGAGAAACCTCTAGCTCTTAAATTAGTAAACTTGATACCTTTTTGTTGGAGAAATTGATGTACATAAGACCTAAAATTCATATTTCAATTGAAACGTTAGTCCAAACATATACACAGTGTTTTGTTATTCATCAAAATTAAGGAGCCAAAGCCAACAACTTGGACATTGGATTCCTTGTAGAATTGGAAGCTTTGACTTTTCTCCATGGGCTTGGACTGGGATGAAATCCTCTTGGGCTACTTTGACTTTTCCATTCCCTGCTAGGCTTGGACTAGGAAGGGCGCCAACCATGCTTGGACTGGGCTTGGAGAGGGTGCCAATATGAATGGGCTTTGGGCCTGGGGCACCATAGGAGCTTGGACTGGGAGGGGCGCCTGCTTCAGTGGGCTCAGGGATGTGCGCTATCTCTTGGAAGGCCTAGGGCATCACTCCTTCAGGGCTTGGGCGGCATGAAGGGAGTCCATATGCTAGGCTGGTGACTTGAGGGTGGGTCCAAAGGTCCTCCTCTTGAATAAAAATTACATGGACTCAAAAAGACCTAACTGACAAGACTTAAAATAGGTCTAAATAAATAAAGAATGAACAATGGACTCAATAGACTGATTGACTTAGATTTACTTTATTACAAGGACCAACACATGACTAATTATGAAGTCTATACCACCCTCATCACATGTCATCGGATGCGAATGATGCCACATGTCATGGAGCGAATGAGTGATAGCAAAGGGGAGCACAAGGAGGCTAGAGCTAGCCCCTCCTTCTAGCACCATTTTTGGATGCAATACCCCTAGGCTATGGTCAAGGAGCTTGTGACCTAGGAGTTCATGGCCAAGGGTGCTTGTGGCCAAGGTGTTCATGGCCAAGGAGCTCGTGGCTGAGGGTGCTTGTGGCCAAGGAGCTCGTGGCTAAAGTGCTTGCAACTGAGGGGCTCATGGCCAAGGAGTTCATGGCCAAGCATGCGGCATTACCAAGGTTGTGGCCTTGCCGAGGTTGAAGAAGCCCATTGGAGCTCATCCTCACTACCTCCGCTCCAACTACAATGATTCCATAGGGCCCCAAACCTTCCTAGTGGACATAGGCCTCAAGCCATCATAAAATAGCTGACATCAATTCCAAGAATTCCTTGCCAAAGAGCATAGTAGCTTCTAAGAAGTTGCTTGGCTGGACCTTAGGGTCTCAAAGAAGTTGCTCGGTCGGGACAACATGGGGTTCCAAAAATTTCAATCTCGCCTCATCACCTTTAGTGCCGTATTACTCCCAAGGTTCATCGATGAACACCAAGAGAGAGGAAGCCAAGGCACTATCAATGCCGAGGTTGAGGTCGCTAGGGCAGATCCTGTTGCAAGCCATAGCAGTGTCAGCTTGGACTTTAGATGAGAACACTAAGGAGTGGCGGATTTGAAAATGATGGGGTTAATGAAATCAGGTTTCAACACCTTCCCACTCAGTGGTTTTCCATTGAGCCTTGTTAAGGCTTTTTCTCTCGGTGGCCTTGTCAAGGATCACAATATTGCCAAGGTTCATAGCTTTGCCGAGGTGCTGCAAAGCCGCAAAGCATCCCTACAGACATCATTACTTTGCGGCCAAGGCATTTATTGACCCACCCATTGGCCTACTGAGACGAGGCCAAGGCTGAAGGATGGTGGAGCTGAAGTAGTCGCTAGTGCAGTTAGAATTAAGCCACAATATAGCCTTTGCGCCACTCGAGCTGAAGGAGAGTGATGCAGTTGCTGGTCTCCCTAAAACTAAGCCAAGAGAAGAAGCTCAATGCTACCAAGGCAGTTGCGAGCCAACCACCGAGGCTGAGAAAATTGCAGGTGTTGCCAGTTTCCTATAGACGAGGAGGAAATGGAGGCGAGGACCTCTAGCGAGCCTCTAGTCGGTGCTTTCATTGGACGGTGGACTTCTGTCGGCTTCTTGAGATGGATCTGAGGTGGCTTCCCCAAGACCATGAACAAAATGGAGGTGGAGGACCTCTAACCAGCTTCCCGCAAATGGAGATGGAGGTTGATGGGCTTCGTCTACCCATGGGCAAAATGAAGATAGAGGCTGGCTAGTTTTGATTTGCTCATGGGTGAAGGGGAGACGGAGGTCGGAGAAGCTTCTAGAAATTTGATTTTAAACCGACAAAAAGTCAAAGAGATGCCACCTCTTTCTTTTTCTCAATCTCTTTTTTCTTCTTCTTCTTCTTCTTCTTCTTCTTCTTCTTCTCTCTCTCTCTATGTTTTAGCAACCTTGCGAGCGATCTACGTATTGCTACCCATACTGGAGAGGATGATGAAGATATCCATTGGCACTATTGGGTGTTGCCATCAAATTGCCTATACTATGGTTAGGTCAAGCTTGACACCCCAGTTGAGTAGTGTCTGTTTCGAGGTTTTAGAATGGGACCTTTGGCAAGCTGGCCAGCCTAATGTGAGGTGGTGGCACTAGAACGCTGACTGGTCACATCATAAGGTGGTATTAACATTCTGCTTGATGTTTCCTACTAAAAATGGGTGAGCAATAGGTCTGGCAAATAGTATGCCATTCCTTTATTTGTTGTCACTATTTCTTACTTGTCGCCAGAGTATGTTAGAGAAGTACCCCGTAACTATACTTGCAAAAAGGCCCTGTAGGAGGTGACTTCGATGCTCAATTCAATTAACAGGCAATAGGAGAAAAAAAATGAAGCAGGGCAATGAGAGAGAGGGTGAAAGATCATACCCTAGGGTTTCTAAAGAATCCCTTTTTTTATAGGTGGATGGCAAGAGCATTTTGAAAATGTAGAAACTCTTAGTAAGATTTGGTGAGAAGTGACAGAGCTGCAAGCTTTTGTCAAAGAACTTGGCAACAAGTCAACCATTTGCTTAGAGTACTCACCTCTCATTATTGGAACCTTTGTATTATTCATGCTGCTAGTCACTCTTTTTAATGGTAATGGGGATTGTAGCTTGGAATAGGTTACATCTCTCTCAATTAAGAGGATTTGCTTGAGATTACAGGATGTGGTCTCCTGATCATATCACTTTATGCATGGGAATGATCATTGACTATTCACTTTCCTGGTTGCCTGGAAATATTTTACTAAAAAATCTCTCTTCCTAGGCTCAAGGGTTCTGGGTAGAACCTAATCCTCTTGCTAAAGCCGAGGGCCGAGGGTTGGCTACAGCTAAGGATCTTTGGGGAATGGCCCTAATGCACCGGAGCTCAATTGTTGAAGACAAAGTGAGCCTTTGAAGAAGCCGAAGGTTGATTTGGCTGAAGATCAATCAAGCCGATGGTTAACCAGGCCAAGGGTCAGCTAGGATGAAAATTCACTGGTTGAGCAGATGAACTAGGCCAAGGTCAAGGGTTAGCCAGGATGAAGATCCACTAGCTAAGTAGATGAATATGGCTGAGGCTCTGCCAGGATGAATATCAATTGAGTAGAGGATCTAGGTTGAGGCTCTGCTACAAAAAACTTTGGACCAGGCATCTCATGGAGATAGCATGTGACTGATGTTGTTCCATCAGAAAACTCCAAAGGCAACTTTGGTGGCATTCCATTGTCTTTATAGATATTTGGTTAATGTTCTATTTAAACAAATGCTTCTCATATAAACACTTTGAGTATGAAGGGCTTGCAGCGAGGAGCGGTAATGTTGAGGGAGATTTGAATGCGGTCTTGTTTTGTCCTGGAGATGGCTAGTGACTGCTTGCAACTTCATTCCACTTAAAAATCCTTGGGATACCGAGGGTTGGGTTTATCCTCACATTATTCATCAATACATAGTATACGATCAAATGATCATCTAGTTAATTTATTGATACACATTATGTATTGGTAAAAAGTATTAATTGAAAACGAGGAAGAAAGAGAATACTATAATTATAGAACCATAACTCTATTAGCAGCAAAGATATTTGACTTTTATACTTACTCTTTAACATTGATAAAAAATAAAATATAGTAAATAATGAATCTCGTCCGATATGATATTTTAAAGTGCCATCCCTATATGATTTTTGTTTATTGATTTGGGATAGCTGCTTGTCTGATATAGTTAGAAATTTTTTTTTGAACTCATTGGTCTAATTTGATTTAACCTTTTTTTTTATAGAAAATTATTTAAGTAAAATAAATTATACATGATATCATGATCACCAACTCAATAACGTGTCTTGATTTTTATGGATCTATGCATTTTGCACTTATCTCGTTGACATGGTGAATGTGAGCATGATATAATGTTTTTTTTTTTTAATGTGTTGCGCTCCTTATCCGTTGCTATTCTCCAAGTTTCAATATCCTTCACCATTTACCTATAACTTTGCCTTCTACTTCTTACCAAGGAAAAAATTTATTTTTCTTATTTTCTATTTTTCATTTTTAATTTTTTTGTAAAATAAATTTATAGTTATGATATCATAACAATGTTTATTAGCATCATCGATCAGATCAGACAGCCCGTAGTTCTGGAGCCGAACAGCATGGTTCTCTATCCAGTCCGATTAAAATCCTTTGTTTGATTGGAAGCTTGTACACCATACAAAAATAATAAAATATTGACCGGCTTCTCTAGATCTCCATGGTCGTCCTTGACGAGGCTTGTGTGGGAAACTAACTTTTCTCTTGTGCGCACATGTACAAGTAGAGGACGATCTGCTCCAAGATTCATTGGTCAATGCTGGCTGATTGAAAATTATGACCATACCAGACATGAGATTCTTTATTCTCCAAGTTCCGTCGCTTCGATTAAGGTGGTTTTTTTTAAATTTATTTTTATTATGGTCAACGCTACTTCATGGTAATATATGCCCCAAAAGATACTCGAGCCTGATAGGGCCAGAATAAAATCCAAATAATAAAAAAAATTCACCTCGCCAGAGCACAGGGGGCGTCAAGGTACCGGAACAAGGGCCCGTGAGGTCATGCGAGAGGGCAAGGGGCCTCAGGTGGGCTGCCAGGGCCAGGGAAGGCCGGAAGGGAGATCGGAGCTCGAGGGGGGCCGCGGGGTTGCACAGGGGCGAGGCCGTCGGGTGCGGGCGTCGGGGCCGAAGAAGGAAGATCGGAGCTGGAGGGAGGCCACTGGTTCGCACAGGAGGGCGGGGGCGTTGGGTGCGAGCATCGGGGCTGGGAGACAAACCGGGCAATCCATGGTGAACTGGGAATTAGGAAACGAGAGATCCTCCGATGGCAGCACCTGGTGCTGCTCCATCTCATCCAAGGCCCACCACCACCAGCCCACTCCCTCCTCCCCTCGCCTCCCCACCTCCACCGCCCTTCTCCTCTGCCTCGATCGGAGTTGGATCCCGTGCTTGCCGAGGTGTCATCCCACTCTCCGTTGCTGCTCAAGTCTCCCCAGGTTGTGCCTCGCGCCGGGCTCCACCATGGATGCCTCCCCTACCACCGATGAGGAGGGAGGAGAGATCTAGAGAGCCAAAGATGAGGAGGGAGGAGAGAACGGAGAGGTGGCTGAGACTTCATAAACCCTTAATTAGTTAACCCTAGGACGGGACCCTATCCAAATAAAAGGAACCGAGTCAGGCCTTGTTCAGGCTTTGTCAGTTTGGGTAACTTTCGGCTTGGGTTCAGGCTGAGCTGGGCTGGGCCGGGCCAAGGGGGTGCTCGAGCCCGGCCTGAAAATTAAGTGGACCCTATTTTTAGGCCCAAGCCCAGCCTGATTTAATTTGGATCTGGCCCGAAGCCCGACCTGACTTCAGGCTAGCCCGAAGCCCATCGAGCTGGCCTGAACCCACTTCCAGTCCTAATTTTCAGGGATATATAGTGGCCCCTAACATAAGTTAGAATTTTTCTTTGACTCATAACTGATATAAAACTTAAGAAGATCTCATCTTATCCTTATACTCACAACATAGTCTCCGGTCAAGAAAAAATCTATATTAGGATTGCAACCTATCCACTAAACCTTACTGAATCCACTGAAACCTGCAAGGCTCATTGAAGTCTAAAAAAGGCTTACTGAAGTCTATTGGGTCCACTGAAACCCGATTGTCATAAAAGGCCCACTAAAGCCTAACAATGATTGGTTAACACCTGGTTGACAAAGATAGCCAAAGTAGTCGCAACAATTGGTTAATATTCAATCAACTATGGTAATAGTTGACTAACACCCGGCTATAAAAATTCAGATCTCCAGATCAAGGCACATATGCCACCAGACTGATGCACGAATGTTTCTATGGTCCAAGGCATGTATACCATTGCAGATCGAGATCAAAAAAGTGGCTTTACTCTCTTTGCCTATAAACAATAAAAGTTAAAGTACTCAATCAACAGTATTTTGGACTCAAGAGTGGGGGGGGGTGGGACAATGTCATGACAACTACTCAAATACCCGGCCTTCAGGAACCAACTAGATCGATAATTAAGCTAGAGACAAACTTTTGACCTAAGCTCAAGCAATTATGGCACTTGGGCCTGAGCAAGGAGCACGGATAAGGAAGGATATAGCTATTGTACAGAAAATTGTTATTCCAACCAAAAAAGATTACTTCTAACTAGAGAAGTTATTGTTAATTAGAAGTTGTTATCTTAACCAAAAGAAATTGTTTTCAACAAAAAGAGGTTAATATTAACATAAAATTATTATGCTCAACAGAAGGGGTTACTTTCCAATAGAAATTAGTTATCTTGAATAATTATATATAGATAAGAGGGGACTCCCGACAAGTACATTTGTCACCACTCATAAGATATTCATTTTGGTACTTTCTTGCCATTCTTTCTTAGATCCACTATTATCCAAATTCTTTTACTAACTTCAATATCAAAAGATTTCCCACCAGAAATCAATAGTCAAGTGAGACTTACCTCATAGGAAGCATGGAGCACCGGGATTGAACCTCACCAAAGGAGATTGCGGGAATGCCGAATGCTGTCATATCACCGAGGTGGGGCTTTGGTTACGACACTTTGTTTCTCAAGAACTCCTAACCAAAAGAGGTGGATGTATATTAGACAAAGATCCTTGTTGGGTTCCGAACGGGGTACAGCGAAAGACCAGATTTCAAATTTTTCATTATTAAAACCCTGATCGGCCGAAATCCTAAATCCCAGGACCACTTGACCATGACAACTAATAAATCAAAACTTTAAGATTATAGAAGAATACCTGGAGCGCTATACTCCTTATTTCCACAAGGCACACAAGTGTATGCCCTCTAGAGGTGATCCACACAGAACCGGATCAAGGAAGCACTCCTACCAAGCTTGCTTATTTGACTAGGACTCTTTCGGCAGCCTATCAGACTTTCTTCCTTTGCTGGAATCCCTACCTTCCTGTAGGGTACTCAGAGACTTCTCTGAATCCTTTCTCAAGATCCGAATATCCCTTCTAATTTTCTTCCTAGGGCCTTGTCTTAAAATAACAAGCCTTGTCTTAAAATAACAAGCCTTGTCTTAAAAGGACAAGTCTTATCTTAAAAGGACAAGTCTTGTCTTAAAAGGACAAGCCTTGTAAGGAAGAGAAAATAGTAAGTGAATTTCTTCATATTAGAATTAAATTGCTTGGCATCAGATTATCAATTCCTATTTATAAAGGGGGATGAGGTGGCTGATAAGTCTCTTTCTCAACCCTTTGATAAGACCCTTCAAATATAAGGTGTTTTTTGGGTGAGAGGACTTATCATGAAATGTCCTTTCATGTGCCAAGAGATATATAAATGTCTCTTCATAATTCCAGCAAATTCTTTACATGCCATGTGGCATATTACCGGTCAGACATTGGCCAAAGGGTGTGGGCTTCCAAGGGACACATCGGAGAAACCAGATTCCTTCAAATAGAAGGACTCTGGATTTTAAAATCAGTGCCATATGGTGAAGAGACCCAACCCTTCAATATGCACGCCATATTTCTCACGCCAATTGCCACCTTTTGATCGATCAAAGTCCATCCATTTGGACATGAAGATAAGGGAGAGGGGCTTAGAGATTATTTAAAAAAGGTGATTTAGAAGTAGAAGGACCCTTGGTCCTTCTGTGTCCCTTCATTCTTAGGCATACCAAACTTGGCACCAAGTGTCCCTTCTACCTTGGACTCTACCATAAATAAAGAAGTAGAAGGACTCTTGGTCCTTCTGTGCCCCTTCATTCTTAGGCATACCAAACTTGGCACCAAGTGTCCCTTCCACCTTGGACTCTACCATAAATAAAGGATAAAGCCCAATAAAATCCAGATAAATACTAATTAAGGCCGTCCCATTTAGGACTCAACCCAATCTAAATTCTACTTAAATTGGTTAGCCTAAATAGCAAGCTAACAAACCCAATCCAATTGGGCTAGCCAACATATGCTAGTATGTCAATTTGCTAGCCAATTAGGATCCAATGACCCTAATAAAAATATAATTGACTTTCTTGGCCAATTTTTTAATGTATGTGACTCTTTGGATTCCACATATAGTCAATAGTAGGTCTAGATCCAAGCTAATTTGATCCAATCGAATCCGATTGACCTAATTAGGTCAAATTGAGCTAACCTAAGTTGCCAATTCAAACCAGCTTTTAAATTGACTTATGAATCCAATCAATTTGATTCATGAAAACCTACAAGACATGATGACGTCTAACAACATGTCATGCCTACCCAGAAGATGAGAAATTTAGTAAAAATTATCAAAATACCCTTCAGTAGAAAGTTATCGTGCAATTCAATCCTTCGATCTTCCTTTATCCCGAATGAGTGATGGGAATGGATAAATGTCAAACCCTAGTACTTAATCCTTTCGAATATCAATTCGATAATGAAGACTCGATCGATGAAATATTAAAAACCTTATCTAATCTCATCATAATTTGATCAAAGACTTCCTAAGTCATCATTTGAAGAGATCACATGGGATAACTTCTCCCCTTACTAGGAGTGATCGATTCCTTGTTGACCTATGCATTACCTTCATATACAATCCACTATATCCAGAAGCATCCCGTACATGACTTAATTGCCATGAATGAGTATGCACCAAAATATGGATTCATGTGCACAAGAAACTATGATAGTCTTAGGTCTAAGGATCACATGCACAACTCTCACTAGCAGAATATTCTTTTGACAAGTAAGACTTCCATTTGATGTTCTCTTGTCAGATCAGTTCAGTGAACTCATACCCTAATGAGCACCCACATTCTTGTATTAGTATCCCTATACAAGTAGCTATGAGACCAAACACCCTCTCCATCGATCATACATAGGATGTTTTAGTCTTACCGGAAACATCGATCCCCGAATCAATGATCCGACGACTAGAAATATTTTAAATTAGAATTTATAGGAACTTAGGTATCATCATTATGATCTCCATCATAATCCTAATTTTATTGTCCTAACCTATGATGTTCATCATAATCTTGATAAAATGCAGTAGTATGATGAATCAAATATCTTTTATCAATAAATAATATCATATATGAGTTAAAAAATTATAGAAATATCCATACAAAAAATAATTTTATGGCATAATTTTTTTAGATCTAACGCACAAGAAGATGCAATACTCGATGCCCCCATTTTGCTGATATGTTGCAAGGACCGTATGGTCTGTTGTGGCCACGGGTGTGCACACTAAGCTTTTTTTTTTTTTTTTTTTTTTCTGAATATTTTTTTATCACCATTAAAATTAGGCTAGCCTGCAAACTGGTTGAGTTTGGACTGGTCTCGTACCACTTGGATCCAATCCTCCTCATCCTTTACGAGTAATGAATTTAGGCCTGGATCCACCAACAAGATTGACCTAAGTCAGGTCCGTGAAAAATTTTTTCGATCCATTTGTAACAAGTTGGAACAAATCCAACCCAACGTGCTTAGTTAGAATTAGGTTGGATCTAGGTACAGATCTAACGCAAGATGAAAGAAAAAAAGATATATATTTAATTTTATTTAAAAGAAGAATAAATATTTATATAAATAATTAATTGCATATTAATTTGAAATAATATTAGATATAGTCTTAAATATAAATACCCAATGAATAATAAAAGTTAGATGGCAAAGGTAGATGATTATGATTATTCAAAAAGTTTTAGTTGAAATGTTATCATTAATATCTCCCACGGTAGTATAGTTCAATTTGAGCTTTCTACTTAAAAACCAATAACCTTGGTCCCCCTAACTTAGAAATCCAAAAATGAGTGGACGAAGACTTGGAGATTTTGAAGTTGTGAAATTATTTAACCCATTTTAGACCCCTCGATCCACAATCAAGGTTGGATTAGATTAGATACCAGGAAATGCGTGATTTAGACCTATGCTATTCTCCAAATATAGATTATATTTTAGGTTCAAACCCAACTCCACGGATCCATATGATCAAACATGATTGAGCCTAGAGATGGGGGCTAGTTCAATCAAAGGTTGACCGGAACCATTCGTGGCCCTTTGATCCTTGTCAAAAAAAAAAAAAAAAAAATCTCAGCCACCCTTAACCACTGGGGCAACTAATAAGTATTACCAGCCAATATGATTCATGAACCAGCATGTTCATCGTCCATTAAATTTGAGCTTTATAAATTTTTAAAACAGTAATTGCATCTTACCATAGCATGCTAAAATTAGGATTATATTTTGGTACATTGCCAAGTAATCTTAAGAAATAATATAGATCGCTAATAATATGAATTACCAGTAATATTAATCGCAGATAATATGATTTATTATATTTGATACATACAGATAATATTACATAATATCAAATCAAAATTTTAAAATATCTCTAAATCAAATATATATTTTATCTATTTATTAAAAATATATATATATATATTTATATTAAAAATATAAAAATATAAAAATATATTTCATATTTTATATAAAAATAAAAATATTGTTATATTAAATAAATTTAATATAAAAAATTATATATTAAATAGATGATATATTTAATATATTACTTAAATATATTAAATAATATATTACATTTATATATTATATTATAAAATATAATATACTATATTTTATATTATAAAATATAATATAATATACTATATTAATTGTTAGGATATGCCGGTTCAAGTACCAGATAATTATCGATTCGACCGCCTGCCAGATCTTTTTCAAACTGCACATTTAGACTGAAATGCCCAGAGAGAGCCATGAGAATGGATGAAGCGGCAGCTCGGCCTCCCATCACGTCGTAGGCCCGGTCTTCGGCTTTATCCGAGGACTTTGATCTTGAAGATCGATCTATTGTGCACTGTTGAAAGAAGCTGACCCGAAGAAGACAAGCCCGAAGACGATGACAGGTCCGTCCTATGATCCATTCTGAAGGGAGAAGCTTCGTGACAAATGGCCAAAATAATTTTGGACTTTCCCGGCGAGGCATGACGAAGACATTTCGGCGACACGACAATAGCCCCTCATAAAGGGGAGACTAGGAAGCGGATCTCTGATCGACTCCATAATAACGGAAATGGATACAGCGGTTACGAGCGGTCACCTGACCACTACCTCCAAATCATTACTGCTTCGAAATGGCCACGCGGCCGCTAGCTACAACTCTCATGCCTCCACCTGGCCAGTATCTTTTGGTAACCACCTACGGTTACGGGCGGGATGAAATTGATTAGTCTCCATCTTAATCATAGGGTGAAAATACCAAGTGAGAGACTAGGCCCAACCACTATAAATACTGGTAAAAGATGACACTCGAGGTAAGGAGGAAAAATCCTGGAGAAAGAACAACTCTTTCTTCTCTAGCCACCATTTTTTCTCTCTTCAGAACTGCTCTCCGTTCTGTTGCTGGAACTTGCCCCTAACTTAGGCATCGGAGTGTCCCCCACCAGAGAAAATCCGGTCAGGGACCTGTTCTGCAGGTGAGCGGGGGGAGCGAATTAGCGATCCAGTAGCTCCGTCCGGTCAAGGAAGGTTCTACGCCAACAGATTGGCATGCCAGGAAGGGGGGCGTGAAGCAGCATCTAGGCATCCACTGCTAACTTTTCTCCCTTTCTTTTAAAAAGGAGAGTAAAAGGAGATCCCGATGGCGAAGGGGAGAGCACAAAATGCTTCGACAAGCAAGGGTCGTCCTCCCTCTCACAGGAATGACCTGCCGGCAGAGAACGATGTCCTGCCTCCCGCTCTCATCGTGGGACAGCAGCAATTTGAGACCCTTCTGAACCAAGTCAACGTCCTTATGGCCATGGTTCGGAATTTCCAAGACAGAGCCCTCCAGGTGGGGCATCTGCCGGTCGTATCCAGACATAGTCATCAATCCCAGATGAGAGAAGATCATTGACCTGGGTCTACCCCTCTCTCCCTCCTAGATCGCCCCTCTCCCGAAGGCCACAGCTCTCAGAATCCAAAGTCCACTGATCCCCTGTGGAGGGTAAAGAGATCTAGGCGATCTCCCTCCGTTTCCTCTGAAGATTCTACTTCAGAAGGAGATCTACCGAAGGAAGCCTGCCTCGATTATAAGGAAAAGCTTAAAGCCCTCGAATCGGAGGTCGCAAAACTTCAGGACCATAGGAAGGATGGTAGCCTCGTGGCTTATGAGTCGCGCCCTCCGTTCACCCCTCGCGTCATGGCCGCAATCGTCCCTCGGCACTTCAGGGTTCCTCAGATGGAACCTTACGATGGCACTACTGATCCACTCGATCATCTGGACAGTTTTAAAACCCATATGATGATTCAAGGGGCCTCGGATGTACTATACTGCCTTGCCTTCCTGCTACTCTGAAGAAGGTGGCTCGAATGTGGTACTCGAGCATACGTCCAGATACTATCGACTCTTTTTTTGACCTAAAAAAATTATTCGTTTTGCATTTCAGGACCAGTCGCAAAATGCAATGGAAACGGACACCATATTCCTCTTTCACCAGAATGAAGGAGAAAGCCTACGAGACTATATCTCCAGGTTCAATTTGGCTACCCTCAAAATCCCTAGTCTCAACAAACACGTAGCCATGTCCGCATTGAAGAAGGGGCTCCGATCATCCAGGCTTACTTTCTTCCTGGATAAGAAGTTTCCCACAAGCTATGCTGAGCTCCATTAAGGGCTTAGAAATATGCCGATGATGAGGAGCAGGCGGTAAATCGATGACTAGCTGAAGGGAAACCCATTCCGAAGAAGAAGAACAGCAGGGGGCTGGATCCTCTTGCACCCTCCAATAACAACAACAACAACAATGGTAGCTCTAATCGGCGACGAAGTCCCAAGCCTAGAGCATTGGGCGGGAGATTCGACTCTTATACCCCCCTCAATCTCCCCAGGGAGAGAAGTCTGATGGAGATAGAAAAAGAGAATTATCTCCAACGGCCGCATCCCATGAAGGCGTCCTCTTCCATGAGGAATCGAAGCAAATATTATAGATTTCATCGGGACCATGGCCATAACACCGAGGAGTGCATCCAACTTATGGATGCCATCGAAGATCTCATCAAGAGGGGCTGTTTGGGGTGATACGTCAATCACCCAGTATCTAGGCCTAAGGCCACGGCCCTCCAGAGGGTCCCTGAAGAAGCTAAGCTACCGAACCAAAGACCCACCAGCGGCAATGTGGGAATGCTACATCGGCCAACCAACTGGAGAAGAGTCGAAGACAATGTCACGAAACAGCTCAAGGACAACAACTCCATACTCTTCTCCGACGACGACCTTGTGGGGGTTCAACTCCCACATGATGATCCAATTGTAATATCAGCCATTGTGGCCAACTACGATGTAAGGCATATTCTAATTGATAATGGAAGCTCCGCAGATGTCTTACTCTAAGATGCGTTCTCCCGAATGTGCTTACCCATAAACAAGCTATAAAGGTCTCCTGTACCGCTTACCGGCTTCGAAGGCAATCAAGTCGATGTAGAGGGTGAAATAATACTATCCGTAACCCTCGGTACCGAACCCCGATAGAAGACACTACCAATTAATTTCAGGTAGTCCAAACTCCTTCGACCTACAATGTGATCTTGGGGCGGCCCGCCCTGAACAAATTTCAGGCCATAGTGTTGACCTATTACCTCTTAATGTGGTTTCCCACCAGAAGTGGGGTCAGAGAAGTAAAGGGAGATTAGAGGGACGCACAACAGTGCCTGATCATCCAGGACAAATAAGTAGTCAATCCCGCAACTTCAGACCAATTGGACCCAAGGGACCCAATTATAAACTATGGTGAGCTTATGGAAAGAACCATTTCGGTACAGTTAACCGAAGAGGATCCTACCAAAGTTGTGCAGATTGGAAGCCTGCTTGATGAAGAAATGAAAGCGAGGCTAATCTACTTTCTCAGGAACAATGCTGATGTCTTTGCTTGGTCAGCTTCGGATATGTCTGAAATTCTGGCTGAAGTGATTACTCATCGGCTGGAAGTTATCCCTCAATACAAGCTGATTTGTTAGAAGAAGAGGAATTTCATCCCAGAAAGGCAGCGGACGATAGACGAAGAAGTAAACAAACTTCTTAAGGCAAGATTCATTCGGGAGGCCCACTACCCCGAATGGCTGGCCAACATGGTAATGGTGAAGAAAGCTAGTGGTAAATGGAGGATTTGCATTGATTACATAGACCTCAACAAAGCCTGCTCGAATGATAGCTTTTCCTTACCAAAGATCGACCAATTGGTCGACGCCACCACAGGCCATCAGCTATTAAGCTTCATGGATGCCTTCTCTAGGTACAACCATATCTGGATGGACCCTCAGGATGAAGAAAAGACTGCCTTTGTCACCGAAAAAGACCTATACTGCTACAAAATGATGCCATTCGAACTGAAAAACATCGGGGCAACATTCTAAAGGTTGATCAACAAAGTGTTTAAAGAATAGCTGGGAAGGAACATGAAGGCTTACGTCGACGACATGATCGTGAAGAGCCTATAAAGAAGACCATATCAAAGACCTGGAAGAGTCATTCAATGCCTTACGACGCCATTAGATGAAGTTGAACCCAACAAAGTGTGCTTTCGGGGTAACCTCAGGCAAATTCTTGGGGTTCCTCGTTATCAAGCAAGGAATTGAAGCAAACCCTGAAAAGATCCAAGCCCTCCAAAATATGAGACACCCTACTTGTAAGAAGGAAGTACAACAGCTGATGGGAAGAGTCGCCTCTTTAAGTAGATTCATTTTCAGATCGGCTAAGAAGTATCTCCCTTTCTTCAAGGTACTTTGACAGTCCCGGGGCTTCGAATGTACCAAGGACTACTGCCTTGCCTTTGAGAAATTGAAGAAGTATTTGGAGATGCCACCCTTACTCTCCAAACCTCACGAAGGAGAGACTCTCTACCTGTACCTCTCTGCCATGGACGAAGTAGTTAGTTCAATTCTCATCCGAAAAGAGGCAGACGACCTCTATAAGTCGATCTACTTCATCAGCAAAGTCTTACACGATGCTAAGGTAAGGTATCCAAGAATGCAGAAGCTGATCTACTCACTGATAATTGAGGCAAAGCGACTACGGCCTTATTTCCATGCCCACACCATTGTGGTCTTAACTGACCAGCCCTAAGGCCATTCTTCATTGTCTTGACACCTTAGGAAGAATAGCTAAATGGGCTGTTAAGTTAAGTGAGTTTGATATCAGCTTTCAACCTTGATCGGCCATGACAGCGCAGGTGTTATCTGACTTCTTAGCTGAATGCACATGGAAGGCTGAAGATGAGGTTCGATTAGCCGAAAAGGAGGTCGAAGGGGAAGGAGCTGATCCGAAAGATACGGAATCCGCCTGGGTCCTCCACGTGGATGGGGCCTACAACTCCACGGGATATGGAGCAGGCCTCATACTGGCCGAACCAGATGGACACGTAGTGGAGTATGAACTTCGATTCTCCTTCTATACTTCAATTAACCGGGCCAAATATAAAGCCTTACTTGCAGGGCTCTGGATCACCGAGAGCTTAGGGATTTGAAAGATCCAGGTCTTTTCAAACTTCCTACTGGTTGTGAACCAAGTCAAAGGCGACTTCAAAGCTAGAAATCCTACAATGATCCAATATTTAAAGAAGGTACGAGCCCTGTCTTTCCGATTGGAGTTCTTTGAAATCACCCATGTGCCTCGATCGGAGAACTCCCGAGTGGATGCATTGTCTAAGCTCACCACCACTACTCAAGAATCCCTCGGTCGCACCTTCATTGAACATCTTGAGTTCCAAGCATAGCCGAAGAAGCCTCAAGGATGCACCAGATCGAGATAGAACCCAGTTGGATGGATCCCATCCTCAAATTCCAGAATGAGGGCACATTACCAGAAGACAAAACATAGTCTAAGAAGGTCCGCTTGATGGCGTCTCAGTACGTTACCTTAGACGGGACCCTGTATAAGAGATTGTTCACTCAACCTCTGCTGAAATGCCTAGGGCCATCGGATGCCTGATGGGGGATAATGGGTAGGACCATTGGTGAGCCTAGAAGTCACCTAAATTAGGATACTATTTTTTTTTGGTTTTTTTTTTCTAGGGTTGGTGAAGGAATAGCGGGGATGGAGGACATGGATCTGGATCTCATGGACTTTGGGACTCACCCTAACGAAGAGATCTCTCACCTCTAGGGCATTATACCCTCCTCGATACTTGAGGCGCTCGGATGGATCTCAAAGGCCACGAGGGGATAGAGAAGATGGAATGGGAAGGGGGATAACTAGGGTGAAGGCAAGAAGAATCACTCTTCTAAAAACTCAAATTTTTTTCTCCCAAAACTATTTTTTTACAAAGGACAGATGGTGGTATTTATAGACCTGTCCAACCCTCATTTGAATTTGAATACAAGATAAAAAGATAGAGATGATTCAAATTTGAACACAAGATAGGATAAGATAAGCCTATCCATATCTCAATCATAACCAACCAAATCCTAATTCAAAATTCAAACAAAAGATAAATTCTAAATTTATTTTGGATATGCTCCGAGATTCGTGCAGCTTCAAGATTCGTGCTTGCTCTGGGATTCGTGCAGGTGAGGTCCCCATCATTTCCTGAGGTAGGGAAAACTTGACTCCGTTGAGTTAGGCTGGCTCTAGGATGCACTTGACCTGTAAATGATTTTTTTTAGCTCTGCTATGAGATCTGTGCATTTAAAGAGTGTGCAGCTTTGAAGATCATGCACTTCAAAATTGGCGCGGCTTTGAACTCTATGCAATTCTGATGAAGAAGACTGTAGAGCTTTGAGATTGGTGCGGGATCCCTTGAGTGATGTCGGCAGCAAGGGGGGAATTGCATTCACGTTCGTGCAATCCCTCCCTTCTTCTTCATGGACCGAACCAGCACAAGGGCTCGTGGAGGGATGTCGCCGGCAGGCGTTCACAGGTGATGGCGCTAGGGAGGAAGATGGTGGCACAGGGCGGAGATGGCATCGCTCGGTCTTGGCGGTGCGACGGTCCAGAGCTTGACGGAGTCGTTCCAGGAGGTGGTGATGTTGGGGATGATCTTCCGGTCGATGTCGTTGTAGATTAGGATGCGGAAGCCTCAAGGCATGGAGGAGGTTGCATTCGTTGACTGCAAGACCCATGAAATCCCATGAATGCGTAGTATGAAGGATTCTCTTCTTGTTCGGGAACACTGAAACCACGCCAGGCATTTCCCAATTTTTTTGAAACTTGTTCTTCAGTTAACTTGGCTGTGAATCCTCTGAAACCATTGTTGTAACTATATATGTGTGATGCCTGTGCTTTCTCGATGCTTCATCCATGAACAGCAATGAGCATTTGGTGATTCTATCTCGATACCTCATCTGGGAACCGATAGTGGATCAGGATGGATTCCGACGGAGAGGAGAGAGAGGGAGTGCCGGAGGAGCGAGCCAGCAAGGATGACGATGGTGTTGGTGTCGTCGCCGGTGGTGGCGTTCTCGGAGTGAGACAGAGAAGAAGCGCCGGCCGGAAGAAGGGGACAACGGCGCCGTCGCCGGTGGTGGAGTTTGGTCGGAGGAGGATGGCATCGCAGAGGGAGGAAGAAAGGGTCTTGAATCAGGAAATGAGCTTGAGGCACTCTGCCTCGTACCCAGCGGAGGAGACGAGGTCGCGCACATATGCCTTCTCCAGCTTCTCCGTGATCTTGATGATGGCGTAGAGATCGGCGAAGCTATCGAGCATCTCGAGCTCTTGCTTGTCATTCCATAGCTTCACCTCCATCTTAGCGGTAGAATCGGTCGCTCTGATGAATGGTTAGGGTTTGCGAAATGTCCGGTCCTCCGGGGCGTACCTCAACCTGCTCGACGAAGCCGATGCCGATGCGGTCAACTTCGAAGATCTTTTCTTCTATCACGGCGTTAGGTTGATCGATTGAAAGCAAAAATGCCACAAAGAGAGGACCGAGGGTCGATGGAGGAGGTTGGTCTTCACTATTTTCATAAGACAAGTCCGATGGACAACCCAACGTTGTCTGGCCACATCTGGAATGGGAAAGAGAGGGGGTTGGGCAGTAGGGAGGTGACGATGATGGATTTGGGCTTTTCAGTGATGGCTTGAAGAGGAACCGGATTTATGATAATAGCTAGATTAAACATGAAGAACAGGGGAAGGGAAGGGGAGAAGTAGAGAAGATTTCAGTAATCCAGAGAAATAGGAGAGCGGAGATGAAGAATAAAAAGATGGAGATGAAGATCCGGGAAGAAAAAAAATATATTGGTGACCTGGATGAACGGGTTGGGAGACTTTTTTTTTTTTTTAGTTGAATCCGAGAAGTGGCGGGATGGCTAGTAAGAGGAAATTTGGAATGATACGAAGGTACCATAATTTAACCTGGCTCTGATACCAAAATTAATGGGGGATAATCGGTAGGACTGTTGGTGAGCCTAGAAGTCACCTAAATTAGGGTACTGTTTTTTTTTGGTATTTTTTTTCTAAGGGTGGCGAAGGAATAGTGGGGATGGAGGACATGGATCTGGATCTCATGGACTTTGGGACTCACCCTAACGAAGAGATCGCTCATCTCTAGGGTTTTACACCCTCCTCGATACTTGAGGTGCTAGGATGGATCTCAAAGGCCACGAGGGGATAGAGAAGATGGAATGGGATGGGGGATAACGAGAGCCTCACGCCCATGCCCGAAGGCGAAGGCAAGAAGAATCACTCTTTTAAAAACTCAATTTTTTTCTTCCAAAACTATTTTTTTACAAAGGACTGAGGGTGGTATTTATAGACCTGTCCAGCCATCATTTGAATTTGAATACAAGATAAAAAGATAGAGATGATTCAAATTCAAATACAAGATAGGATAAGATAAGCCTATCCATATCTCAATCATAACCAAAGAAATCATAATTCAAAATTCAAACAAAAGATAAATCCTAAATTTATTCTGGATATGCTCTGAGATTCGTGCAACTTCAAGATGCATGCTTGCTCCGGGATTCATGCAGGTGAGGTCCCCATCATTATAATTGATGGGGGACAGGACAGGGGTAGGATCAGAATGGGACAGGGGTAGGATCGTCGGCGAGCTGAGAAGTTGCCGAAGATTAGGATATCCTATTTTTTTATTTTTTTATTTTTGATTTTTCTATGGTGGTGGCGAAGGAATAGCGGGGATGGAGGACATGGATCTGGATCTCATGGACTTTGGGACTCACCCTAACGAAGAGACCTCTCACCTCTAGGGCATTACACCCTCCTCGATACTTGAGATGCTAGGATGGATCTCAAAGGCCACGAGGGGATAGAGAAGATGGAATGGGAAGGGGGATAACTAGGGCCTCACGTCCATGCCCGAAGGCAAAGGCAAGAAGAATCACTCTTCTAAAAACTCAAATTTTTTTCTTCCAAAACTATTTTTTTACAAAGGACTGAGGGTGGTATTTATAGATTTGTCCAACTCTCATTTGAATTTGAATACAAGATAAAAAGATATAGATGATTCAAATTCAAACACAAGATAGGATAAGATAAGCCTATCCATATCTCAATCATAACCAATGAAATCCTAGTTCAAAATTTAGACAAAAGAAAAATCCTAAATTTATTCTGGATATGCTCCGAGATTTGTGTAGCTTCAAGATTCATGCTTGCTCCGAGATTCGTGCAGGTGAGGTCCCTATCAACATCGACTATGCCTTGAGAGAAGTCCACGAAGGCATATGCCGAGATCACTTGAGGGGTAGATCCCTGGCCTACAAAATAATACACCAGGGATACTACTGGCCCACCATCCAAAAAGACTCAGCCGACTTTGTCCGAAGGTGTGACCAGTGCCAGAGGTATGCCAACATCCAAAAACAGCCAGCAAGCCAGCTTACCTAACTGATGGCTCCCTGGCCCTTCACTTAGTGGAGCATAGACATTCTTGATTCGTTCCCTCCAGCATTTGGACAAAGAAAATTTTTATTCATCGCTATCGACTAATTTACCAAGTAAGTCGAGGTTGAACCCCTGGCTCATATCACAGAAGGGAAGGTTGAAAGTTTTGTTAAGAATTTTATTATATTTTGGTTCAGGATTCCTCATACCATAATCATTGACAATGGGAGACAATTCGACAATCCTAAGTTCAGGAACTTCTGTGCTTAGTACCATGTGCTTCACAAGTTGATGTTAGTCAGTCACCCATAATGCAACAGAGAGGCCAAAGTGACAAATTGGACTATTCTCCATGGTCTAAAGACTCGACTGAACGACGTCAAGGGACTTTGGACCAAAGAACTGAACTCCATTTTTTGGGCATACAGGATGACCCCCAAAATGGCCACGGGTGAATCTCCATTCAATTTGGCGTACGGTACTGAAGCAGTCCTCCCCATTGAAGTCACCTTGCAATCCTTGAGGATTGATGGGTACGAGACCCAAAAATTTAGAACGCAGAAGAGCGGATTTGGATCTACTGCAGAGCACCAGACTTTAGGCTCAGATCAAGATGGCGGCGTACCAGCAAAGAGTCGCTAAGTATTACAACTCCAAAGTGAAAGAGCGAACCTTTTGACCCGAAGACTTAGTGCAGCGGAGAGTCAAAGTATCCAGGCCGATGGAACAAGGAGGTCATACGCCCGGGAACATATCGACTCGAGACCTTGGACAGCGTCATGCTATCTCGACCTTGGAATGTACAAAACCTCTGCAAATACTATCAATAAACACTCCCACCAGAGGGAGGCTTCTATAAATTGTCTGATTGAAGATGCGCCTGAACAACCTACTTTGTCATCAATCAATGACATAGAAATGGTCTCAGTGGTCCATCCGGCATAACCATCAAGAAAGCACAAAGGTGGGTCTGATCCACCCACCTTATCAATATGTCCGACAAGTGCAAAGGAAGCTTAACCAGGCGACTTTATGATCAAAGGCGCAAAGGTGGGTCTGATCTACTCACCTTATCGGTATGCCCGATGAGCACAAAAGAAACCTAGCCAGACGATTTTATGATCAAAAGTATAAAGGTGGGTTTGATCCACTCACCTTATCGGTATGCCCGACAAGCACAAAAGGAAGCCTAACCAGGAGACCTTATGATCAGAAGCACAAAGGTGGGTCTAATCCACTTACCTAATCGGTATGCCCGATGAGTACAAAGGAAAGCCCAACTAGGCTATTTTATGATCAACCAAAGGTGCAGTAATGGTTTACGTAACCTACCTTATGGTGAATCTGAAGACACGCCGGTGTGGGCCTAATCAACCTGCCTTAACTTCAAAAGAAGGTGCAGGGATGGTTTACGTAACCTACCCTATGGTAAATCCGAAGACGTGCTGGGATGGGCCTAATCAGCCTACCTTAACTTCAAAAGAAGACACGAGGATGGTCTGAACATCCTGCCTTACGGAAAACCTGAAAACATGCCAAAGCAAGTTCAAATTGCTCGCCTTATCAATAACAGATGCCCCATGGAATGGCTTGACCAATCTACCCTAGTGGCAAACTCTACACAATCCACAATATCTTGGGGTAAGCCTTTCATGGAAAAAGAAAAGTATCTTCATTCATCAAAAGAAAGAACTTTACAAAAAAAAAGAAAAGAAAAGAAAAGGAAGAGCGGAAGCAGATACTGGAAGGGATGGCTCAAAGACCAGCCACTGGCCCCTTCCCATGATGACGAACGGTGCCAGGCCCTCGGGAGGCGCTCGGGGAGGCTCCAGACTTCCCCTCCGCATCAGACTCTAACTCCTCCTCGAAGTCAGGGTCATCTTCATGCCCTGGGAAGGGGATGGAAGGCCTGATGTTCTCTAGGCCCATCAAGTCATAGTAGCAGAAGGCCTTGTCCCGGCACTCCCTGAACCCTTGATGGTAGGAGTCCAGGACCGCCTCAGCGACCTCCTCTTTGAAGGCCGACGATGACAAGAATTTGGTGACGGCCCCCGCCACCTCCTTCTTGGCCTCCTCCACCTCCATGATGGCCTCCATGACCTGAGCCCTTGCCTCCTCCAGCTGGGCCTCCAACACCCGTACCCTCTTCTCTAGGCGGGTCACGTCCCCGGACTGGAGGTCCTCGCCATCATCGCCCCGATGAGCCTTCCAACTGGGCTCACCTTCTGTTTTAGGGCTGACAGCCCTCTTCCAGGCCATCCCTTGGAGTTCTACCAAGCTGAACTTCATGTTCAAAGACTGCTAAGAGGGAAGAAGAAAGCGACTTTTAAAGCAAGGATTTACCTCCCTGCCATTCAAAAACCAAGAAGATGGGTCCTATTTAATGGCACTTCATGCCCACTAACGCCCGCAAAGGGTGTGTCCCACTTCTTCCTCCGACCAACTGGAAGGTGCCACGTGTCGAAATGATGCATCGAGACTTGGACGGCCTTTCCAGAGATGATACGCTCATTAATACCACCCTCGAGAAAGGAGTTGACGACGCTTCGAATCTGGAGCAGCTCTTTTCGTATGGGTACTACATCAATGGTCATCTTCAAAAAGGAACACTTGGCGGCTCCCAAGACGCGTGGAAGTGCAGCCGCTCGAATACCAACACGTTCGGCAACGACAACTGAGAATGTGCTCGATGTCCTCCAACCCAACTGTCGATGACAGGGCAACATCTATCCACCACACAACCACCAATTCAGAGGAAATAACCTTGATGGATGGTCAACACCGGTCCTACTGGGACCAATCCTGATCCAAAAAGCCGGTCAGGTCCTTTCCAGACTGGTCCACTGTGCTGAAGGAATCGGCGATGAATCAATGGCATTATGGTTTCACTTCAGAGTTAGTCTTTAGTTTGGGCCGAAGACATCGATTCTGAATTCTTTACCCTAGATGCCTACTACCGGATGACCGATCAATCTTCTACGTACCTACCGGAAGACAATCGACTTAGAAGAGATTAATTCAAAGAAAATCAGCCATTTATTTCAAAGAGGAGAGACCCTCATTTCAAAAGGAGACATTACAACTGGTTGGCAAAAAGGAGAAAAAATTATAATTTTATCCTTCGACAACCCTTTCAGCAGCCGAAACAGAAGTCAAGACTTCATCAGTGGCCATCCCGTCACCCTTAGCAGGATGCGCTGAAGTCTCTTCGACTAGAGCCCCTACTACCTCGACCCTGTCTCTCGGAACGACAGTCAAAGAGAAGTCTAGATTAGGGTAAAGCCTCCTAACTTTATCTAGACAGTCGGCATGGCCAAGGAAATAACTCTCCATCGTGGCTTCATGCACCTCATCTTTAAAGGCCTGTGAGCCTTTGTAAGCCTCAATGGCCTGAAAAGACCTCTCCTCAGCCTACGCCACCCTCAGATTGGCCATTGAAAGATCCGTCTCCATCTCGCTAATCCTCCTTTTCAGTTCGGCTCGTTGAGTCTTTAGCTCCTCAGCATCCCGAAGACATTCCCCCAATAGCAGCTCGAGAGAGATCATCTTCCTTCTCTTCTTCTGCAGAACAGTCACCATGTCTGTCGCCTGTGCCTAGAGCATCCCCAGTTGTCCTCTCAAGACATCGTTGGAGGTCATGGCCTTACCCAACTCCCCTTCTGTGGCAATCTGAAGCCCCTCGGCGGCATCTCATTCAGCTACAGCTAAAGTCACCTGACTTCGAAGGTCTTCACTGAAGCCGATAGACTCACGAATGCTTCTCTCCAGCAAGGAAAGGTCACGAGAAACCTGCCTAAGAGAAGCACATGCAAGGTTAGCCTGGCTGACACGCACAGGCATACGACACACATACCAAAATCTACCTGTTGTATTTCGAGAAGGATGACAGAGAGACGATCCTCGAACTCCCGCCTCTTGGTTCCAGTGGCAAGTGCATCACATCCCATGGGGCTCCTCCCCTCCATGGTTGGAATCGCGAGCTTGACATCTTCGACAAACGAGGGAATCCCGCCAGCATGTGGCGGGCTCGACACCCCAGCTGGCCCAGTCAGCACGGCTCTTCCAGGAGAGGCCCGTTCCTCCCCTGATGAAGAACCTATCTCGACTGGGATGCTACTCCCTGAAGGTGAAGTGCATCTATGAAGCATACCAATATGCAAACATGCATTCATGAAAGTAGGGCAGAAAATATGCATTTTAAAACATGCATATCGGAAGGCTCAGTAGATAGATCTAAATGATCTACCGATCTATCTGTAACAGGATCTAGCATAATGTAATAGCATACATCATAACATCAAAGCAAGACAGAAACACAAATATAAAAGTACCATACCTTTATACTGGAGAAAAGCTGTAGAAGGAGGAGGGCGCTCGAGCCATATACATGTCTGGCCTCTACAGGTAATCCACACCTGGGCTCGACTCTGATCAACTCCCTCGGAGTGCTAACTCTTCAGGATCCTTGGGCCGATCTTCTTCTTCCGGAAAGACTAGGAGGAGAGTTAGAACCCTTTTCCAAGAGAACTCTCTTCCCAAGACCTAGCTATAATGCTAGGATTCTCACACCCAATCCCTAAACCTCTTACAACCCTTCTCTATTTTCTCTCTTTTCTCTTGTTATGTCTCTTTAGTTGTTGTAACCTTTGTAGCCTATAGAATGACCTCCATTTATAGGTGCAGCCATGAGAGGGAGAAAGAGGAAGGAGGAGAGAAGAGGGGAGAGAATGGGGGAGAGGATCAAGGCCATACCAAATGGGTCCAACCCAAGAAGGTAATTATGACTATCATACCAAATAACCTTGGAGCCAAAACTGGTTTGAATTTGAAATTCAAATCAGGACAAAACTTGCCCAAAATCCTTCCAAAATTTCTTTCCAAAAATTTGCTCACCACAGGAAGTGTCGACTCACGAAAATTGCCAAGTATCGATACTTCACCAAATATCGTCACCTGCAAAATTCCAAGTGTCGACACTTGGAACAAAGTCAATCATATTGACTTCCAGTGATGGCAAACGATTCTCAATGATTGATTAGCCTTAATATCATATAGAAATCTTCTATGGTGTGTGACCCCATAGGTTCGAACACTAAGCCCGTGGCACTGGAATATTTTCAGTACCAGTCAAAGTCCTCATCTAGCAATTATACCCGACGTTCGAATAGGTTGAAGATGCAGAGCACCTCACAAGAACCTCTGGCATATGGTTACCGTATAATTCATCACTTTGACCTCAAAATGCTCAGGATGACCTAGGGTTCGACTGTCAACCCTAATTTGGTCTATCCAGATCATGTCTCAACTTTACAAGTTCTGTGACTCCTTATAAGAGCTACCCTGGTCAAGGATTTGCTAAATTGAGACAAAGTGAGTCATTCACTCTAAACTATTTGGAGAGGCCAATTCCATCTTGATCCACCACCGCTCCACAAGTACTTGACTGTACCTAGAAATCTTTCGTCACTGGATTATAAATCCAGGTAGTCCGGTACCAAAGTACGGTGAGTTGTTTGCAAGCTACCATGGTGATCTCAGGTCTGAAGGACACATATACCCATATCCCTTCGTGAGCAACCCTTTGGCAGAAGGGAGCTCCGCAGATGGTCACGTTCAGTGAGATGTCATATATTTCACTTGCATGTCATACCAGTGTCTCCACACTCCTTGGTTAAGAGGACAACCAACAAATACGACATACAACAACCTACACTTGATACATTATCATCTTATAATAATGTATCCTTTGGTTGTGAACCATTTTAAGAACCATATGATATATCCTCTCTATATCAAAATAATGTAGTTCTAAGGACTCCATCATACAAGAGTTTATTTCAGGAAAATATAAATATGATGAACAGCCAAAAAGAATAACCTTTTATTCATTAAAAATTTATATACAAATACAAGATAGCACAATCGTCTATAACCTAGACGATTGGCTTTGGGATACAATTCCCAACAACTCCAACTTGGATTAAAGCCAATCGATACAGAATCTCATTCCCATTTGTCATTTACAATAGTCGAATCTTGAACTCTGATAGCTTTAGTGAAGGGGTCAGCCAGGTTTTCCTTTCCATCGATCTTTAGAATGTCAATGTCACCTCATTCCACGATCTCTCGTACAAGGTGATAGTGCCGCAGAATATGCTTTGTATGATGATGAGACTTCGACTCTTTGGCTTGAGCAATGGCTCCAGTGCTATCACAGTACACCAGAACAGGACCATCCAAGGAAGTTGCCGCTCCCAGCTCGCCAAGGAACTTCCGCAACCATATAGCTTCCTTCGCTGCATCTGATGCTACAATGTACTCTACTTTGCATACTGAATCCGCTACAGTAGGCTGCTTGGAACTTTTCTAGCAGACAGCTCCTCCATTTAGGATAAAGATAAATCCTGACACACTCTTGCTATCATCCTTATCTGACTAGAAACTGAAGTCAGTATACCCCATAAGTTTCAAGTCAGATTCTCCATAAATTAGTCATTGGTCCTTAGTATTTCGTAAATACTTAATAATGGACTTTACCACTTTCTAATGAGCTTCACCTGTGTCAGATTGGTATCTGCTCACTATGCCTAGTGAGTATGCCACGTCTGGTCTAGTACATGTCATGGCGTATATGATAGAATCCACTATCGAAGCATATAGGATTCTACTCATGCGCTCTCTCTCTTTAGGAGTTGTTGCACAATTCCTTTTGGAGAGATCAATTCCAGTGCCCATCGGGAGATAGCCCTTCTTGAAATTTTTCATACTGAACCGTTTCAGCACGGTGTCGATGCACGTAGATTGGGACAGTCCCAGAAGCCTCTTAGATCATCTCTATAGATCTTCATACCCAATATGTAAGAGGCTTCACCCAAGTCCTTCATAGAGAACTGAGATGATAACCAGACCTTTATTCCTTGTAGTGCTGGGATGTCATTCCCAATTAAAAGAATGTCATCCATATACAACACAAAGAATACAATCACAGAACCATTAGCCCATTTATAAATGCAAGGTTCTTCTACGTTTCTAATGAAGCCATACAACTTGATACACTTATCAAATCGCACGTTCCAACTCCTTGATGCTTGCTTCAGTCCATAGATGGACTTTTGAAGCCTGCACACCTTTGACTCGTTTATGGATGTGAACCCTTTAAGTTGTATCATATACATCCCTTTAAGTTGTATCATATACACCTCCTCTTCCATCTCAGCATTCAGGAAAGCTTTTCGGATATCCATTTACCAGATTTCATAGTCAAAGTGTGCTGCTAAAGCAAGCATAATCTGAATGGATTTGAGCATTGCCACAGGAGAGAACATCTCGTCATAGTCAATACCATAATGTTGACGATACATCTTGGCAACCAGACCGGCTTTATAGGTCTCCACCTGCCCATCTGCGTCCTTTTTTCTTTTGAAAATCCATTTGCATCCAATGGATTTTATCCCTTCAGGTGCATCAACCAATGTCCATACATTGTTGATCTCCATGGCTTCATTTCAGATTTCATGGCTCCTAGCCATTTCTCAGAGTCGGACCTCTGCATCACATCCATATAGGTGATCAGATCCTCATTGTTCTCATCGAGTTCAATGGGATCACCGTCCCGGACTAAGAAATCGTAGTATCTATCTGGTCGGCTAGGTACTCTACTGGATCTCCTTAATAGTTCCTGAGTGGGCTCTGGGTGTGATCTAATCACAGCCGGTTCTATGTTATCCCTTAAGTGTGTTGGTTCTTCTACTTATTGAACTTCACTAAGTTCAATCTTAGTTGCTACAGTCCCTTCACCAAGGAACTCCTTTTCCAAAAAGATAGCCCTAAGATCGATAAACAACTTTTGTTCCTCAGCTAAGTAGAAGTAATATCCCTTCGATTCGTTTGGATACCCAACAAATAGGCACCGGTCAGACCTAGGTCCAAGTTTATCCGTTTCCAAACATTTTACATAAGTCGAGCACCCCCACACCCGAAGGTGTGATAGTGTCGGCTTACGTCCGGTCCATATCTCATATGGTATTTTACTAACGAACTTACTTGGAGCCCTATTCAGAAGGTAACAGGTTGATTCTAGAGCATATCCCCAAAAGGATACTGGCAGAGTAGCAAAGCCCATGATGGACCGAACCATGTCTAACAGGGTTCGATTCCTTCTCTCGGACACTCTATTTAATTAAGGTGTCCCTAGAGGTGTCCACTGAGAGAGAATCCCATTCTCCTCGAGATATGTCAGAAACTCACTTGAAAGGTATTCACCGTCTCAATCAGACTGAAGGGTTTTAATACACTTTCCAGTTTATTTTTCTACTTCACTACGATATCGTTTGAATATTTCAAACGACTCAGATTTATGTCTCATCAAGAAGACATAATCGTACCTCGAAAGGTCGTCTATAAATGTAATGAAATAATCGTACCCACCCATGGTACTAACATTCATGGGTCCGCATACATCATAATGTACCAAACTCAGAATTTTTTTGGCTCGTTCACCTTTTCCATAAAAGGTGACTTAGTCATTTTTCAAAGAAGACATGACTCACAGGTTGTAAGTGAACTATCTTCACTAAAATCGAGGAGACCCTCGCTTTTCAACCTGTTTATCCTGTTCCTGTTAATATGACCTAGCCTACAATGCCATGGGTATGCTTCGCTAACATTATCAATCCTAGGGTATTTGCTAGACATGTACATTATACTAACAGGTCGCGATAGTACATAAATGCCATCACGCATTTGTCCAATCAAAAATATAGAATCATTCCAAATAATTTTGCAAACGTCATTCTTTATTGATAGTTCATAACCATACATGGCCAATTGGCCTACAGAAATGGTATTCAAAATAAAAGATGGACAAAAATGACACTCATTTAAAATGACAGTACAGGACTCGAAAATAAGTTTGAGGACTCCCAACGCCATGACTGGAACTTGGCTTCCATTTTCCGTGTTCAAGAATCTCTAGCCGTCCTCGAATCTTCCACTAACTTGAAGTCCCTACAAAGAATTGCAAATGTAAATTAGACTTCTAGTATCCAATACCCAGTTAGTAGTATCGCAAACAGAGAAACTACAAGGTGTTATCATATAAATACCTTGTCCAGGACCATCCTGCAGCTTTCTCTTCTTGGACCTGTTCGGGTCAAGGGATGCAATTTAAAGAAGACAGTTCCTCTTCCAGTGACCTTGCTTCTTGCAGAAGAAGCACTCTGCACGACTCTGATCAGCCTTCACTTTCTTAGCCTGACTAGGCCCAGAAGCACTTAGCATCTTTTTCCTTTTATTTTTCTTCTTCCCTTTCTTAAAGGGACAACGCTCTCCCGAAGATCCTCCCACTAGATTCACCACTCCTTTATTCAATTGGTGGTCTTTCTCATAAGTTTGCAGCAACCCCAACAGATCGTGGTAGTTAAATGCAGGCTTATTCATTTTGTAATGATGGAGAAAATCTAGATAGAAAGAAGGGAGGGAATTCAGTATCGCATCTTTCCCAAGCTGTTCATGTAAGGGACAGCCGAGCTTGCCCAGGCACTCAATCATTTCGATCATGTAAAATACATGATTAGTGACCGAGGCTTTATCACACATCCGCGCATTGTAGATAGCACAGGAGACCCTGTACCTTTCAACGTCGTCTGGTATTCTGAAAGACTCCTTCAACCTTTGAAGGATTTCTTCTGGCTGGGCTTTCTCAAACTTGCGACTGAACTCGTCATTCATCGCAGCCAATATTATGCACCGGACAGTGGTCCTGTCAGAGAGCCACTTCTGATAAGTGTCTTTGACTGAACCCCGAGCATTGGCAGCAGGGATCTCAGGTGCCGTATCTGATATCATATACAGGATCCGTTCATGCTCGAGGATAATCCTGAACCTTCGATACCGACTATCGAAGTTAGGTCCATTGATCTTCTCATTGTCGAGAAGAGACCGAACTGACAGGTTGGAAGACATCTGAAAGGAAAACCAAAGCTAATTAGTGTATATGAATTATTAACCTAAAGACATGGACTTTAGTCTAAAGGTCCCTCCCACTATTTTGCTCAGAACGGTAGCCTCTATCTCCAATCCAAAAAATTACTTTAATTTCCTAGTGAGTACCAGAGTCCAATAGACAATACATGAGCCTGACTTTGGTCGGCCCACCTATGCATGTCTAAAGATAGGTTCTTTAACCGATTACTTCTCCAAGTAACCTCTAGTATTTGGATTTTGCCCCAAGGAGAACTTTAATTGACCTTTGGGCCTCCTATTGAAGGTCCCGGTTATGTCCAACTATTAACATGACAAAATTCAATACTTTTAACTAACGAATAGTCAAGCCCGACTTTGGCCGACCCACCTGACCACCGTTAAGAGAGTCGCACTAAGCCATCATATTAGGAACAACAATTCCAATAGCTTGATGAACACCCGATCTTTGGATCTGTCGATGAATACCTAACTATTGGATCCATTACCATTCCACTTAATGGGAGGCTAGGACTTGGTTATCCCTATAACTTTATTCTTTTAAGGATCTAATAATTTAGAGGATTTTTAAATAATGTGATAGATGAAGAGATGAGAAGACATGGATCAACCTCCCACTGACCAAATCAGTAATCTGGTGGGTTACTCATAACAAATAATCCATGGGCAACTAAAATCAGTCAAGACTGATTAACCTTGGGTGACAAAGGTTAACACGAGTCAATGAGCTATCCAATCAATCCTGATCGACCACATTAGCCAGGTAAGTGAGATCATGGATTGGGTTCCGTCATTAACCATCTTGCCTTAGACACCAATAGAGTTGGCCAAGTAAGAGGTAGCTCCAAAGAACCATAATCAAAATGCCAAACTTACCTCGACACCAATCGATTCATCAGACTTGATTATACTAGCCTAAAGATTCGGGTTTTTCAGTGAGCCACAAATTAGGTCCATTTAGATTATGGACTAATCAATCTAACTATTAGATAAATCTAGAGAAGAAATCCTAACTCTACATTTGATTAGATTAGTTCTCTAATTTGTCCAATGCATCTAAACTTAGGTCTAACCTAATCAAGGACCTAATAGAAGCTAACCCATGACCCTTAAGGCTTATTGAAATGACTTAAAATCTTTGAATCATATTCCTAGAATTCTTAGTCATTCTTAATTCTCAATTAAGTTCAATAGCCTTAATTAAATTAAAATAATTTTAATTTACAGATGTAAAATAATTTTATAAAAATTTTAAAATTTGAATTCACTGTTTTTCTGCATTTTCATCCCAAGTGTCGACTCACCAGGAGCAAGTGTCGATACCTAATGTCGACACTTGGATCGACTTAAGACCTGAGACAGGAGGAAAACAAAAAACCAAGTTTTCTAGTAAGTGCTCATGAGTCGACACTTACAAGGCCAAGTATCGACTCACGAGCCCAAGTGTCGACACTTCCTGGTCAAGTGTCGACACTTCAGCCTATCACAGGAAAAAAATAGAACCCAGATCTCAATGAATTTTCTCATGAGTCGACACTTACAAGGCCAAGTGTCGACTCATAGCCTGAGACAATGAAAACATAGTGATTTCAAATCCAATTTTTCTCCAAATATTCAATCAAAACCGATCAATAAAAACTCTTAGATCTCATTTAAAGTTGTTTTATGATCATTTCATTAGATTAAAACATTTTTAATCTACATTTTCTTACTTCTAATTTTTCTTTTCAAGAGTCAATCACATCGGCACCCCTACATGCTATAGGAGATCCCATTGAATGAGAAGAGAGGGTCTTACAACCCTATTTCTCTCCTATGACCGGACGGCCATGGTGAAGCACTCAATCCAAGTACTTAAGAAGTGATGTTATTAGCATGCTAGAATCATTATATGATAAAAAGGAACCTATTGCTCTGATACCATTGAAGGTGAAGTGCATCTACGAAGCATACCAATATGCAAACATGCATTCATGAAAGCAGGCAAAAAATATGCATTTTAAAATAATTTTAAAACATGCACAGCGGAAGGCTCGGTAGATAGATCTAAATGATCTACCGATCTGCCCGCAACAGGATCTAGCATAATGTATAGCATGCATCATAACATCAAAGGAAGACAGAAACACAAATATAAAAGTACCATACCTTTATATTGGAGAAAAGCTGTAGAAGGAGGAGGGTGCTCGAGCCACACACGTGTTTAGCCTCTACAGGTATTCCACACCTAGGCTCGACTCTGATCAACTCCCTCGGAGTGCTAGCTCTTCGGGATCCTTGGACCGATCTTCTTCTTCCGGGAAGACTAGGAGGAGAGTTGGAACCCTTTCCCAAGAGAACTCTCTTCCCAAGACATGGCTAGAATGCTAGGATTCTCACACCCAATCCCTATACCTCTCACAACCCTTCTCTATCTTCTCTCTTTTTTCTTGTTGTGTCTCTCTAGTTGTTGTAACCTCTGCAGCCTATAGAATGACCTTCATTTATAGGTGCAGCCATGAAAGGGAGAAAGAGGAAGGAGGAGAGAAGAGGGGAGAGAATGGGGGAGAGGATCAAGGCCATACCAAATGGGTCCAATCCAAGAAGGTAATTATGACTATCATACCAAATAACCTTGGAGCCAAAACTGGTTTGAATTTGAAATTCAAATCAGGTCAAAACTTGTCCAAAATCCTTCCAAAATTTCTTCCTAGAAATCTGCTCATCACAGGAAGTGTCGACTCACGAAAATTGCCAAGTATCAACACTTCACCAAGTGTCGACACCTACAAAATTCTGAGTATCGACACTTGGAACAAAGTCAATCATATTGACTTCCAGTGATGGCAAATGTTTCTCAATCATTGATTAGCCTTAAGACCAGATAGAAACCTCTATGGTATGTGACCCCATAGGTTCAAACACTAAGCCGGTAGCACTGAAATATTTCCAGTACCAGTCAAAGTCTTAATCTAGTAATGATACCTGACGTCCGGATAGGTCGAAGATGTAGAGCACCTCACAAGAACCTTTGGTATATGGTTGCTGCATAATTCATCCCTTTGACCTCAAAATGCTCAGGATGATCTAGGATTCGACTGCCAACTCTTTAGCCTGAGTCTCTTCAGCTTGGACCGATCTTGCTGGACCATCCATGATCGACTCTTCGGTCGCAACCGGAACTTCTTCAGTTTGGTCCGGTACCCTTTTAGACTCGACGGGGGCCGCGATCCCTTCCTCTTCTTTTTCCTCAATCTCAAATGCCGGGATGCTAGAAAGGTCAAGATCAGGAAAGACTTCGCTAACCCTACTAAATCCATCATTGAAGCCATATTGGTAGCTGAACAGGCTGGTTTCGATTACTTCTTTCTTGAACTGCGAAGACTTTTTAAAGTCTTCGACTACCTTAGCTGCCTGCTCTCTTAAAGCTTCAGACTCCTTCACATCTACATCGACTTTCAGAGTCACCTCATCGGCCCTCCTGATCGCCTCCTCGATCGTCTTAGCCAAGTCTTCTACCTTCTCCTAGTTTTCTTTGACAGAATATTCCAAGGAGTGAACCTGCTTCTTCTTCTTCCTCAACTTGACCTCCTACTCAGAGATCCTTAGTTGAGCCTTCTTCAGCTCGCCTTTCAAATCCTAAACTTCGACGTCCTTATGGGTGAGCTGCTCCTCCATGGACAGCTTTAGTTCTTCGACAACCTCCCTTTCGGCCTTGGCCACCTGAAGCTCCTCTTTCAAACCATGAAGGACGCTATCGACATTCCCCAACCCTTCTTCTAAGAAGGTGACATCGTAGAGCAGCTGCGCCAACATAATGAAGCGTAAGAAAACATAAGATTGGTCATAGTATGAATGTCATGTTGAAAACAAGAGAAACGATGACTGCTCTACCTGTAGATAAGAAGAAAAAGCAGAATCGAACACCTTGGAAAGGCTCCGACCCCGAATAACAGCCAAGTCATGGGGCAACAAGACCCCCTTCAGCACCCGCATGGCCACATCGGGGACGGTGAGACCCCCCACGTTAGAGAACTGCGAGGGATCCACAGGACAATCCCAACCCAAAAAAGTCCAACTCAGAGGAGTCTGCCTCACGGACTCCTCCTCAACTTGTGGTGCCTTCCCCCTGTCTACAGTAGGAGGGCAAGGCAATGGCATGTCGGCTATCGGAGATGGGCTCTCCCAAATCTAGATCAGGGAGTTAGCCCTCAGCAAAGGTTCAGCCAGTGAATGCTCTGCCGAGAATTCCACCATCGGCACTTCACCCCCTCCACACGTCCCCCTGAAGGATGAAGTACTTCTACTGAGGCCTTCTCCTCGAGCCTTCTTTCGGAACTCTATTCTCGAAGATGATGCCTGAGCCACCTTTCTCTTGGTGGATTCACGAAGCAAGCCCAAATCGAGCCTCATCCTGCAGCCTACAGATAAAAGCAATTATCGAGATTAGCTGGGCAATAAAACCATAGAAAAGGGAAAAAGCTGAAGTCTTCTACCGCTTGTACCTAACGCAGGAAACTCTCTGATCTCGGCGAGGTGAAGATTCCTCTCCTCTAATAGGTCTCGGATGGAAACGGCCTCCAAACCAGACAACAAGGTATAGCCGGGTTGATCGGCCACCAGAACCTTCTTGCCGGCATTAGCATCCAAACGAGACTCTCCCCACTCACTATTAAAGCCCCATGGTTGAGTAGAAGAAACAAAAACAAAATTGGGCTTCCACCCATGGATGGCACTGGGCATGTCCTTCATTATTTTACGATCAGGACGAGGACCAATAACCCACCATCCATGACCATGGAAATCCCTCTTCAAAACAAAGAAGGAAGTAAACAGATTGGTCCCAGGCCTCACATTAGCTATGTGACACCAAACCAAGAACCCGTAGATGTTCCAAATACTATTCGAAGTCAACTGTGCGGGAACGACCTGGTACATATGAAAAATCTTGACAAAGAAGGGATACAACGGGAAACAAAGATCAGCCTTCAGATGATCTTCATATACGGTAATGTATCCGATGGGAGGCCTATTTACCTGCTCTTCGGGTTTCAGAAGTATCAGAAGGAACCCTTCGGAAAGGCGATAATGCTCCCAAAGGTAGGCTATCTTTTTAAGTGAGACAGAAATAGGGACCAACTCCGGTCTGACTTCATTGCCAGAACTAGAAGACCCAACCTCCCTCCCACTGGTGGCACGGGCTCCTACAGACTCAGCCATGGTGGGAAAGAAATACAAAGAGAAAAATGAAAGAGCCCTACCTGCGGGAGAAGACTGGAGACTAGAAGCGAGAAAGGGCTGAGCAAAAGGCAAAAGACAAACAAAGATAGAGAAGCTTCCTCGACCAGTCCTTCCCTTCCCTTAAAATGGATGAGGAGCATCCCAGGATGCCCCCCTTGAAGGAAGGGACCCCCTCTCTGAGCCTGCCACGTGCACAGAATGCCGAAGATGGACACAAAGTTCCTAGCGACGCCAAGATGATTCGACGTAGGAGGAATCAAAAGTCATGATCCGCGTGACCTCACCCGATAGCATGGATGAAAGCCTTCACCTTCTCCAAGGGACAGGAGGGGCCACGTCCTCTGTCCAAATTCCAATAAAAAGATCGATCGAACCACCACAGTAGAAGAAAAGGGAAATGACCCGTCGAATGACCCTTTTCTTTCATACACTTCAATAAGGAAGAGACAACTATCCTCAATTTGATCTCTGAATCAGATAGCAGTTATGGCAAGCGACCAAATGGGATGTCTCTCCATCATTAGCTGCACTTTTTCTGGAAGGAAACGACAACCCAACAGTACTCTCACTCTTCAAGACAAATCTTTGCTTCGAAAACTGAGAGTGGGGGGCAACTGTTGGGATATACAGATTTAAGCACCAGATAATTATCGGTTCGACCGCCTGCCAGATCTTTTTTGAACCGTACATTTAGACCGAAATGCCCAGAGAGAGCCACGAGAATGGATGAAGTGGCAGCTCGGCCCCCCATTATGTCGTAGGCCCGGTCTTCGGCATTATCCGAGGACTTTGATCTTGAAGATCGATCTCCTGTGCACTGTTGAAAGAAGCCAACCCGAAGAAGACAAGCCCGAAGACGATGCCAGGCCCGCCCTACGATCCATTCTGAAGGGAGAAGCTTTCTAACAAATGGTCGAAATATCTTTGGACTTCTCCGGCGAGACAGGACGAAGACATTTCGGTGACACGATAATAGCCCCTCATAAAGGGGAGACTAGGAAGTGGATCTCTGATTGACTCCATAATAACGGAAGTGGATACAGCGGTTACGAGCGGTCACCTGACCACTACCTCCGAATCATAACTGCTTCGAAATGGCCACGCGGCCGCTAGCTCTAACTTTAACACCTCCAGCCTGGTCAGTATCTTTTAGTAACCGCCTACAGTTACGAGCGAGACAAAATTGATTAGTCTCCGTTTTAATCATAAGGTGAAAATACCGAGTGACAGATTGACCCAACCATTATAAATACCGGTAAGATGGGACACTCGAGGTAAGGAGGAAAAATCCTGGAAAAAGAATAACTCTTTCTTCTCTAGCCACCATTTTTTCTCTCTTCAGAACTGCTCTCCGTTCTGTTGCTGGAACTTGCCCTTGACTTAGACATCGGAGTGTCCCCCACCGGAGAAAATCCGGTCAGGGATCTATTTTGCAGGTGAGTGAGAGGAGTGAATCAATGATCCAGCAACTCTGTTTAGTCAAGGAAAGTTCTACGCCAACAGAATAAATGATATATTTAATATATTACTTAAAAAATTATAACATTAAATAAATGATATATTTAATATATTACTTAAATATATTAAATAATATATCACATTTATATATTATTATAAAGTATAATATACTATATTTTATATTATAAAATATAATATAATATATTATATTGACATAATATAATGTATTATATTATATCGATATAAAATTAAATAAATTATATAATATAATATGTTAAATAAATTAAATCTAAAATATGTAATATACTATATTAATATTGTTTTATAAATATATTATAATATATTATATATTATGATATAATATGATTGATATATTATTATACAAGATATTACTATGTAATATTAATATATTAATATTATAATATATTAATATAATATATATTAATATATTAATATAATATACTAATATATTATATAATAATATATTTATCATATTTTATTATAAAATATAATATATATTATATTATTATAAAATATTAAATATATTATATTATATAGAAGTAAAGAAAAAGAGATAAGTAAATGATAATTTGATAATTTAGATTATCTAAAATATGATAATTTAGATTATCATTGCTTTCTAATTATAGAAATAACTTAAATAAAAATAAATTATCATTCATAAAAATATATTAAATATAATAATATAATATAATTTTATTAAATTACTGATAATTCGAATAGATATTCAGCCACTAAACGCAACGCAGGATCAATATTTATCAGTTTTTAGTTACATGGTCGTAAAATTTTGAAAAAGTTCTGGTCAGCAAGCCTTTTTAAAAGATCCCTTTTTGGAATTATAAAAACTTCTGGCGCATCTGGCTCGAGATCTTTGGTTCCGATTCGTCCAGAAGGTACATTGGCCTTCGGAGGAAGTGAGGGTCGTCTTTGTCTATCGGTCTCGCGTCGCAATCCCACCTCCTTGGATCAATCGATCTCCCTTCTTCCCTTCTCATTGATCGGCGTCGCTTGCTCTCGGTGGCGAGCCTGCTTGAGATGGGACTGGTCGAAGGCCGGTCGCTCTTGGACTTGGAGCAGGAGTCTTATCCCGCCTACGAGGACTTCGTTGCCCTGCCCTTCTTCGTGTTCTTCTTCCCCACCGTCCGGTTCTTTCTCGATAGATTCGTGATCGAGGTGCGCGATTCGAACTTTCCTTTGCTCGGTTTCATCTGTTTCGGCTGTTCTTTTTTTGGGGTAAAAGAGAAGAACACCCTTAAATTGCCTCAGCGAGACCGCAGATAGGAAAGTCCCATACAATCAGTTTTGTTCCTGTCTTGCGTGGTTTTTTTGGTTAAAAATCCGATTTTTAAGTTATTAGTTGGATGATCTTTTGATTCAGTGAACTAGGTTCTTGCATTTTGGCGGATGGATGGGTTTTGAGACCTTGACCTCTTTGCTGTGTCATAAAAATCTGGTCTTTGGAGCTGTTTCGGTCATACGAGTGTAGCCCTGATGTTTTTTATTCAGAAATTAGTAGAGGGAGTGGAGACGTATCTTTTGCGAATGTTCTTGCCTTTCTGAGATGGCTTGGCTTGAGAAATCGTGCTGTTCGGATTGGAGCTATCTTGACAAGTTTTATATGAAGTGCCTTTATGTTTAGAAGGGTTGAAAACCTAACCTCTTGTATTGTAACTGAGGGGATTTGAAACATGATGAGTGCTCAGTTTATTCTTTTTATGCTTTCTAACTGTAGATTGGAGCAAATAAGATATCAAGATGCGCTGAGAGAGAAGTGAAGGAATTCTTATGTGGTTTTTTTATTTCTTTCAACTCATGAATATGATTGGTTCTCTTTTCAAATCTTTCAGATGCTTTCTGCTTTGAGAGAAGCCTAGAACTTTCTGACAGAATCAAGAGATTGAATATTTAATGATGCCTGGATCTCGTTATCGCCTCCTCTTTGTAATTTTTTCATTATTTTAGTTATTCTCTTCGATAATTGATTGGGCATGCTGGTGTTGTACATATTTATATTTGTTGTAGGAGTAAAGTATAACAGTGGTCTTTTATAGACTTCAGAACATTTATGAAGAAAAGAGCTTATGGATTATTTTTTCACTTAAAGAGAACATGAGAGAGATCTATCTGCATATCTGCTGTGGTGCACACTGGATTCTTTATTTTGGTGGCAACTGATCTATTTTTGTTAGAGTACATGAGTAATATGTGTCCGTGTGGTTGAATTCATAAAGTACATGTAAGAATGGAATTCCAAAGTTGAGGACATGGATTCATGCAGCAGTAGTAGTGCTAGAAAGAAAGCCAAAAAATTGTGATTACAACAATAAGGTTCTGGAATGCTAGTTGAAGTGATTTAGCCCTTTGTGTAATTGATAAAAGGCCCTCTGGAAGAGGAACACATATACAGATATAGGACAATGTTTGATAAGCCTAAGCTTATTTGGAGTGGAGGGGAAGTGGAAAGATTCGAAAAAGCTAAATTTAGAATTGTACCTCAACTGTGGTATGGGGCTGGTGCCAACTGGCTGCTCATCAATCACTTAGTCACCTAAAATGTTAAACATGCCTGAGGCATGTATAACATGGGTCACCTTCTCAATTTTTGTCGGCTCTACATGGAAACACTTTTGCCTGACCTGTCACATGTTTCTTGAAGTATTCCATGCCATTTTCATCTACTGACTGGATGGAATTTGCGTGCTGATGTGCAATCATTAATTATTAGTCCCTTGTTCCCTGTTAAACAATAAACAAAGACTATATAAAAATTCTGTCACCTCTGTTGTTAGTCACATAACTTTTATTTCAGATGCCCTTGGTTAAACTCTAAATTATCTTCTTTTATGGAGGAAATTACCCGACTTGCCAACTTCTATAATTTTTACATGATTTAGATTATTTTTTCACTTAAAGAAACGTGGGAGAGATCTATCTGCATTTCTGCTGTGATATACACTGGATGCTTATTTTTGGTGGCAACTGATCTGTTTTCCCTGGAATATGAGGAATATATGCCTATGTGGTTGAATTCATGAAGTACATGTAAAGTGAAATTCCAAAGTTGAGAACATGGATTCATTGAGCAGAAATAATACTAGAAACAACAAATTTAGAGAAAGCCTAAAAATAATGATAGCTCACAATGAGGTTCTGGAATGCTGCTTGAAATGGTTTGGCACTATTTTTAATTGATTAGAGGCCCTTTGAGAAGAGTAACAATTATACATAGAGAACATAAAGTGTGATAGGCCTAGGATTATTTGGTGTTAAGGTGAAGCAGAAAGATATCAGAAGGCTAAATTTAAAATTGTATCTCAACCATGAAATGGGGCTGGTGCCACCTGTTTTCCCATCAAACACATATAGTTTTCTAAATTGCTAAACATGGATTTGCATATGTAACATGGGATGTCTTCTCAATTTTCACCAGTTTTACCTGACAACACCTTTGCCTAATCTGTTGCATGTTTTGTGATGTATTCCATGTCATTTTCATCTATTGATTGGATGATATATGCATATTGATTGCAATTGTTAATTATGGTCCTTTTTTTGCCTGTCACATAATATAAAAGGCTATATAAAAAATTGCCACTTTTGTTGTTTGTCATAGTTTATTTGTGATGTCTTTGATTAAAGCCTAAAATTATCTTCTTCTCTGGAGGAAATTACCTGATGTGCCAACTTCTACATCTTTACGCCCCCTTTTACCCCCACCCCACCCCAACAAAAAAAAATCAAAAAAAAGAAGAAAAAAAACCCACTTGTCATAAGGTTACTTCTCTTGAAGTTAAAGTGTCTTTCAATAGAAATGGCTTAGGCATTACTGAGTCATATTTAAGTTTTCTTATCTCTGTTTATTTGAAGACTCATAGGAAGCTTAGTGCCATACTACTATTAGAAAGATAAATAACCTGATTGTAGTCCTGTCTCTTTCTTGTGTTGTCTCCTCTTCAGTAAAGTCATTAAGAAGGTTAAACTGGAAAAAAAAGTTATATAGGAAAATATAGTTGTTTCCTGTGCACTATTGGTTCATGTTGATTTCTTATTTGAAACGTTTTGGGCTATATCATGATTTGGATATAAATATTTCTTAGAATTTTCCTTCATGGCTAAAGAAAATTGGTTTAAGTGATTATATCTGTGGCCATTAGGCTGATAATGGGCTGGGTGATAATATCTCAAGCTTGGCTTGAGCATTTCAGCTGGTGCCCAAGCCGGTCATGAGATGTAGCATTGTAGGGTCTGGATTGGCCTAGATCCTCTAGTTTGAAGGCTAGAAGGTAGGGTTTTGGAATGAGGTTAAGGAGATAGATGGGTTACTTGTAAAGTGTGGTGCTAGAGGGGAAGCTATGCAATTGGAGTGGTAGGGTTGGGGAGTTTGAGGCATATTAAGGCCGTGGTTGGTTGAGGATTCTTGGTTGGGTCAGTGAAGTGGAGGTTTAAGGGGTTAAGATGGGTTGAGGGAGCAGAGTTTGGAGTGGTCGTCTACCGTGAGACTCAGAAGAGGAGCTGTAGTGACAAGGGGAATGACAAGAAAGAAGAGGAAGGAGAGGAAACAAGAGGGAAGGGAAGGAGGAGGAGGAAAGAGCATGGTAGGAAGAGAGGAGATCGCTAGGATGGATTGGAGAAGATGAGAATTCAAAATAGGTTTTGTGTAACAAATGTTATTTATGTATAAGATATCAAATGATAATTTTAGCTTTGGGCTAGACTTAAGCTGCTTTAGGATCAGCCTGATTCTAGACAGGATTTGATCTGAAGTTAAAATTTTGTGCATGGCCTGGTCTAAGCACAAATATACTTGGTCCATGACCAGAGTTATTGTCATCCTGTTATATCAATTGCTTGTTATTCAATGGGAAGGATTAATAAAGTTTGTTGCTCAAGGTAGTACTAAATGGTCTACAGATAACCAAAGTGTTTACTGAACTTATGCATCTTGTAAAGCCAGGCTAGTTATTTCATTTTTGTCAAAGATAACATTTTGGATCATCCATTAGTGAAATGCTGAAAAATAGTGAGTAGTGATTAGTCTGTGAATAATTTAGATTTATAAAATTTCTGCAAAATTTTTAGACAAATAAACTTGGTAAACGTTGCTACTATTTTAATATTGTAGCTATAGCATTTGAAATTGTTATTTGACAGAAGTGTGCGAATATTCTGTTATTTATCAGCTATTAATGACATTCCAGTGAACCTGCTCATGAAGTTAAAAAAGTTTTTAAAAGTGCCTTTTAGTGACATGTAAAGTTTTTACATGCTTTTTAACAAATTTTATAATTGAACATTTGTTTTTGGTTAAAATGGTTTAATTCAACTGTTCTTGTTGGGTACCTCATAACATTGCACCTCATAGCATTGTAGCTTGTCATGTTTATGCTGGTGAGGCTGACACCTGGTATGCATGGGATGATACATTGCCTAAAATATTAAGACATGCATTATATACCAAGTTTTTTTTCTTTTTTTTTTTGATATTTTCCCAGAGTCTAGGTGACTTTCAAACTTTGGTTTCTTTAAGGTGACAGAGATATGATTTGAACTTTCAAACAAGAATTTTGACCCTTCCAACATTGAATATGTGAAAGGACAAACAATGTATATCATGGAAGGTAGGTCTTTCATCATGGTTAAAAATTTTCATTAGGAGCCAGATACATGAAATAGTATAAATAAAAATAAAACATAACACCCCTCATTCTCATCCTTGTCATCATCTATCAATTGATGATGTAAACCATATACTGAAAATTTTTAATGTCTGCAACATTTATGAACTGAGCTTCAAGAAATAGAAATGTGGTCTTCTGGACCGGCATCATTGTGTTCTTAAATCATCAGTTTGAGAGGGAAGAAGTTGCATTAAAATCCTAAGATCATGCCTTCCTTTTCTCTTTGACACACCTCCTTGCTTGTTTTCATCACCATTTTTAGAGTCTCATCACCATTTATAGGAAAGGGATTATATAGACATGCAAGTTCTAATGCGCTAAATAATGATTCATTGTGCTGTACTTGATATGATCAGATTCTCCTTTTAACCAGCCTAAGCTACAACTCCATTGAACGTAGGAGGAGATTAATGCATTTCTATCCTCCCTAGTTCTTGCCAAGGAAGCTTGAGGCATGTAGTGCTGTCAGTGTAGTTTTGTTCATAAGACTTTGATCCATTGTTTTCATCCTTCTCCCTGCTTTTTGTTTCTAAGTTACTTTCCAGTTCATACTGATGAACAGATGCGATAGTCTTCTTCGGTGGTAGATGGAAATGGATAAGTGAATCACAAAGGGCTATGCCATTCCAAAAGATAGAAAGATAAAACTATGAAATCTACTTACTATAACATATTGAAGATTCAGCCATATGCAGAATAATACAACTCCACCACTACTTGTGAACCATTGGTATTTGGTAATTATTAAACCAAGCAGTCATTTTTGAACTGGCATGGACAAATGTTGACTGATTGTATCAATGCTGAAACTAAGTGAATTTGGTAAGTGGAAGCATTTGAATGATTTATTGGATCATTTTTTGCAGTTTTTAAATATCTTTTTTTCAAGTCCTGTTTGCTTATTTTTAGCTTTTCTCTTTGGTTGATGTAGAGGCTGGCAAAGCGACTTATAGGAAAGGGACTGGAAGCTAATGAAAGGCGAAAAAAGATCAACAAATTTAAGGAGTCAGCTTGGAAGTGTGTTTATTTTCTTTCGGGAGAGCTTCTATCTTTGTCTGTTACATATAATGAGCCATGGTTCAAAAGTACCAGGTACTTTTGGGTAGGACCAGGAGAGCAGGTTTGGCCAGATCAAAAAATAAAGTAAGATCTAAGTAGATCCTCTTCTTTTCTGTCAATTTTATTGCAAAAACATCTTGTTTGGATGGAAATCTAATGATTTTGCTTCTTGTTTTTCAGACTTAAACTTAAGGCTGTATACATGTATGCTGCTGGATTTTACACGTATTCTATATTTGCCCTGCTGTTTTGGGAAACAAGGAGGTCAGACTTTGGAGTGTCAATGTCTCATCACATCGCAACTGTTGTTCTCATAGTGTTGTCTTATATATTTAGGTTAGTTTCTGTATGGATATGGGTTGCTACAAGTATTTTCTATTATCATTCTCGCTTCAACTTCTTTCTATGAAACCATGGTTTTCTGATGTCAAAATCTTGCTTTTCTAGATATTTGCTATACTTTGTTGTTGTTTAGTGGCCCATTCATGTTCTATTCTATTTTCAATGTTCATTATTGAAATGTGAGGTTAAGTATGTAAGTGAACTGCATTATCTTACTAGGGCTTTGAGCCATTTGTGTTTGTTTGCATATGTGTCATATGCATAAGGCAGCCTGAAGGTTGTGCATGTATCCCCTCTCTCACTTTCTCTCTCTCTCTCTCTCTCTCTCTCTCTATATATATATATATATATATATATATATATGTATATATACACATACATATATATGATAAATGCATGTAGAGAATGTAGTATGATAAGTGGAGAATATACCCCACATGCATCTGCCATAATATGTATATCTAGTGCAGCATTCTTATGTGTGTGTGTGTGTATATATAAGTTGGGGTAAGGTGGAGAAAGATAATGGTGGATTGATACAGAGACTGTTTGTGATAAGGATGATGTGACAGACTAGATAGGAAGTTGCCAATGTGTTAATAAGCAAAAAGAATAAAGATGAAACTTGTGGATTGTGAATTGAAGTAGAAATGGCATTAATGAGCATGTAGAAGTGCAAGCTTAATTTACATAGAGCTGTCTCATTTACAGTTTTATTGTTTTTCCCTTTGCACTTCTTTTATGTCCATCTTGAATCCTTCCTTTTTGTGGCCTTGCTCTTCTTGTCCTCTCCCCTTTGTCTGATTTTCTTCTTTATCTTCTGCACTTAGCTGAACCAATAGAGTGCTGCTCTCTGCCCCTTCTTAGGTGAACCAGAGGAAGCTAACCATCCACCCTTTTATCTTGATTCTGGAATCTCCTTAAGATAATACACACACAGTCATGTCTCTGTGTCTTGTGGCTTTATTGGTTGCTGTTGGATTTTTTAGGACACCTTAGACACTTGACAAAGTATCCTATATCTGGCTAAATTGGTGTACACATACTGTCAAATTCAAGATGGGTAAGTTTATGCAAGGATTCAGGTCCCAGCGGGACGTCCCGTGGAACACCGAGACAGGGTACCATCTCATGTGTTGGGACAGGACATCCCGCCAGCATCCTAGCATCCCAATCGGGATACCTTGGGACATCTCCTATCCCGAGTGTCGGGATGGGACGGGACGGTACGCTAATGCATCCCATTCCATGGAAAAACCGGGACAGCCCCATCCCATGGGATTTAAAACCTTGAGTTTATCTATGGAATATCTGGAGGCCTCTTGCTTAAGTTGGCCAAACTCAAAACATCGCATACATTTCGCACCTTACAATAAACCCAATGGTTTAGATTTTTATTTCGCAACCTTCACCTTTGGGTTTGGTGGTGTGTGCAAATTGCAAACCCCCCTCTTTCCACCTTATATACGAAATATCTACCTTATGTGTATGCATATGTATCTATTTATGTATTTATCTATGTACTTGGGTTATTTCTCAAAAAAAATCTATGTATATGTTTTTGTGTGTGTATAAGGTAGAGTTACTAACTACAGCCTTAGGATGGAAAGAATGGACCTGGCACCCATTGTCAAATTCATTGATGGGGGTTATTGTTTCCCCCCTATTAGAATGCAGAATTTGTCATGGAGTCAGAAATTGCCAGGATGGTAACACCTATCAGTGAATCTGGCAATTTGCTTCAAAAGAAATTGATGACTTCGAGACATGCATTCAGAAACTGCTGGAACGTGACAACACCCTTAGCATCAATTACCATTTTGACATGAAGCCATTACTAGAACAACTACCTGGATGTCAAAACCATCTGTATCAGTGCGTACCTGTCAAATTAGTCCATATCAGTTTGCACTGGTGTATACCAACAATGTGATACTGATTGTACCAGTCAATACCAATTGGTTTTTTATACATTTTATTGCTGGTAGTTTAAGTGCATACTACCGGTACCAGTATTGCATCGATACCTTACATCCTGGTGGAAAAATGGTGTGGGGTTTGGTATGGGTATTGAAAACCTTGCTCGGAGACCTTTAGCCCCATGGGGTTGATCAGAAGAAGGTATGATAAAGGGCTAGAATGAAGTTAGCAAGCCTGCTAGCAAGCAAGTAAAGCAAGAGAGAGCATGAAAGGCACAAATTGCAATAGCAATGGTTCTGTATTGATCATAAACAAGAACAACGGCTAAGAAGTTAGATTAAGCAGGAATGGTAGGTACTAAATTTAACCAACAGTTCCAGTGTATCTTTGAAATAAGAGCTGCTTATTCCCAAAATTTTTGCAATGTGGTTGTTGGGGTCTGTATGGATTGGCTCGTGATATTTATTGCTAATATATTATCAGACCGTGTAATGTTTAAATAATTTAGTTTACCAACCCTGGTATTGCCCTACATACTCCAAGAGTTGGAGTGTTAACAGCCTTTGATCTAAGTATATTTGTTTTTGTTAATAACTTAGTGGCATTTGATTTAGTTTTGTCATGTCTTTCTCAACAATAATTATCAATTCTAGTCCAATTTATTTGGAGTGAGCTTTATGGATCTTCATTTGCTAGTCATTCCCTTTTATGGCTTCATCTGATATTATTGGATTTTGACCTGTTTCATAATGATTTGAGGCATTACAAGTCTTAGGGGGAGGTGAGTTTGAAGGAAAAAGCCTTAGGATGTTTGCTTACACATCTGTTTGAGGCGTGCCTTCCTAGGATTGAGGTGTTTGCTTAAGGAGGGAAAAAAGATGTCCAATTCTTGCACGCTATGTGCAAAGTGCATGTCATTGACATCCATTAAAGGGTAGGGTAGTAAAGATCACTTTCATTGATCACTTCCAATCAGATTTTCCATTTGCTTTTTTTTACTTGACCCGAATAGACTCTAGTTCTGGTTGATTGGGACCAGGATTTACGGTACCGTCCTGAACCATTCAGTTCGGGGTATACCGTACCGGTCAAGAACCGGTACGGTTCAGTCCTAAAAAATGGTTCGGGACCTGAACCATAAAAATTGGCCTGAACTAGACCGGAATGGGTCGGTTCGGTACGGTACAGGTTGGTTCGGATCGGTACGGCTCGATTCGGCTCCGATTCAGTGGTCTTTGCTTGAGAGGGAGGAGGAAGATAGTTTTTTTCAATTTACCAAGACCGGTACATGTACCGGTATTGTATGGTACGGTATAGTACTGTACCGTACCGGTCACTGACAGGTATAGATCCCGGTACCGGTTTAGCGATCCTTGATTGGGAACATTTGAACATTCCAACCTTTGCAGATCCTTGTTGAGTATGGAGGATCTTTCAACAAATGAATGATCATGCACTCCATGAGAAATCAAAAGGGTTTTTAGGCTGTCAATTGCTGCGTTATTTATAGGTTTTTAGGTTGTTGCCCACCCTCTATCCTATACCCACCCCACCCAGGTTAGAGACCAGCCCCCCGTGCATTTGATTGTAGAAGACTTTTGTTTTAGTTTTGTCATGTCTTACTCAACAATAAGCATCAATTCTTGTCGAAATTATTTGGAGTCAGCATTATGGATCCTTGTTTGCCAGGAATTCATTCTGATGGTTTCCTCTAATATCACAGTGAGTTGAGGCATTACAAGTCTTAGGGTGCCTTGAAGTGAGTCTAAGCAAAAGCCTTAGGGTGTTTGCCGCACATCTGATTGAGGCCTGTCTCTATAGCAATCAGGTGTTTGCTTTAGGAGGGACAAGAGGTGTTTGATTCTTCCACTCTATATGCATAATACATGCCATTGAAACCATTAACCGGTAGGGTAGTTAAGATCACTTTCAACCAGATTTTCTCTTTCCTTCACCTGACCCGGAGAAACTCTGGTTTTGGTTGACCGGGACTTTTGAACATTCTGAGCTTTGCAACTCCTAGTTGAGTATGAAGGACATTTCAACCAATAAATGACTGTCCATTGGGCAAGAAGCCATGAAGGTTTCTTGGTCATTTTCTTTTGAAACTGGGAGGGGCAATTCCTCGCCTTCTACACCATACCTACTCCACCTTACCCAACCTAGGCCAGAGCCTAGACCCCAGGCAGTTTGCGCCATTGCTTGCAGAATCAGGGCCTAGTATAATTCGTGGTTGAAGTGAGGGTTGATGCTCCTTGGAATCAAACCTCCACCTTTTTCCTAAAGCGGAGATGAATTCTACCATCAGAAGTAAGGTTCAGTGATCTGTGTTATTTATAAATTAGCAGGTTTCAGTTGATTACATTCATGATCCATTTAGTGTTATTTTGAATAAGAAAATAGTCCCATTGGGATATACACATGATGGGTAAAGCCTCTTTACATGAGCATTACGAATTTTGTAACTGTAATACTTCATGGACAGAAACCATTATATTTCTGCACTTGGATGTTACAGTAGTGAATAGGGGGTTCGATCCTCCACTCTCCACTAACACTTACGATCAATCAAAAGTCACAAACAGGTGATAACTATTATGTTTTTCGTATATCCTTGAAGTCCTAGCTTGATAAGTATATTAACTCAACAAACAATCGTAGTTGATTGCAAATCAACCTTTTTTCAGTGCTATAAGAGGTTCTTCAAGATATAGCAACTAATATCGCTTAATACATTGTTGTGAACTGTGTTATTTTTGACTTATTTTCAGTGCAATTGTTGGAGTGCATCTTGGACCATAATTTCTGTGTGTATTTTGTAATGACTACTCTGAATTGTTACAAACATGCAAGCTTTGTTTAGAACTTGCATTCAGACATGCCAACGCCGATACACATTTATTTTATGGCTGTATTATTGCAGAGTTTTTGTCAATTTGTTTCATGTGGCATTGCAGTATAGTCCCATATGTAGCCATGAACTGCCAAATGAATAGCATTTTTAGAAAGACCACTAAATTCTTGTGTTGAAAAAAAATGAAAAGAAAGGGATTCTAGTTTGTAAAAAGACATATTCTAAATGTTAAGCAAGGTTTGCAATTGGAGGTTTGTCTAAACCATAAAATATTACATCTGTTTATTTTTTTTTCTTTTCTAAAATCCTTATTTCTGCCGACAGTTGCAATGGCTATGTTTCTTTTGACATGAGACTGTTTCTTATCTTACCTTACAAACAGGTTTGCTCGTGTTGGATCAGTTGTGTTGGCCATTCATGATGCAAGTGATGTGTTTTTAGAAATGGGGAAGATGGCAAAGTATGGTGCTTGTGAGTTGCTGGCCAATGTGTCATTTCTTCTTTTTGTTGCTTCATGGATTATGCTTCGCCTCATATATTTCCCTTTCTGGATCCTCCGAAGTACAAGGTAAGCATGAGTTGCTTAATGTAGGTATTATAAACTGCATGATTTCAGTCATGGTTTTCAATGTCGGTACTGGACTTGTACCGGTACGCAGCCTGTGCTCCCTGTATTGACAATTGTATATTACAACCTTGGTACCAACACTTCATACAAAGGCATACTCGTCTCAGTACCCTACCAATATGGTATGGTACACCCCATAATGGGTGGTAAGGTTCAATATATCAAGCCATGATTTCTATGCTCTCATTGTCATAGGTGGGGGGGAAAGGATGAGCCATTTAGGGGGGGTTTTGGTGCCTCAATAGTTTATTATGAATAGAAACTAAAAATGATGGCTATTAGAATTGTATATTACAGTATATTTTCTTCCCATTCAAGACTGTCTATTTCTGTGTTAATCTATATTTAAAAATTGTAATCACAAGAACTTCTAAAGTTGCAATTTCTCATGTTATGTATTCCTTTCTTGGAGCAGTTTTTTTGGAGCTGTTTACTCCAAAATTTGATTGATTTGGTTGCAAGTCTAATGAGTTTTGATTTTTCATATAATTTGCAAAACTATGGTAACAAATGACTTTCAATTGAAAAAGTAATGGCAAATTTTCTTCTCTGAAACCTTTATGTAAGCATCATGTATGAAGATACAAAACTTTTTGAGAAAGGACCATTCGTCTCAAGTTAGTGAAGTAGTTATACCTGAATTTGTGACCTACTGTGTCAAACAGTCAATATAGGCCAGCAGCACTGAGACTTGACTCAATTTTTTTGGAACTGCATTTAGAACACCATTAAGTTAAAAGGATTATCCAGAATGAGTTTTGATAATTGACTGGTTATGTCTTGCATTCTACCTGGGGATGCTTATGGCTACATGAGTGAACTTTGCTTCTCCAAACTAGATTTCATGATCATTGTCATAATTAGGAGTCAAGATGATGATAAATGTCAATACATATTGCTGTGATAAATTTTTAATATCCAGTAAAAACTGAATAGAATTTTTGGAGGGTGGTTGCTGGCATGAGATCTACATTTGTTTCAGTAAAGATCTGAATTTATATTCAGATCCTATGCGGAAGAATCTGGAAGATTGAATCTATATTTTAGTGGTTTGCTCTTGAATCCTCTATACAAAGGTTTGATCTCACCCCTACCAAAGGCTTTGAACCCTAAAAAGGTTTACTCAAATAATTGATTTACTAACTAATCTTTAACCATGGAACTAAACTTTTGACCAAGAAACAAAAATAAGGATCTTCAAATATCTAATCCATCATCACCCTTTTAGCTCAAGACAGCTCAGTCAAAATGAGATCATTTGTTGTACATAAAATGTTTTACATGTCTGAAAGAGACGTACAAAAATTGTATGTGGCTTTTCTGAAATGACCTGTTGAATCTCAAATCATGGCCTTAGAAAATTATATAGTTAATTATATTCAGAACAGGAAAACTACCACAATTATCTTTGACCTATAGAATCATCTCAATCTAAAGTACTAGCTAAACCTAAATCATGGCATGAAAATTTTCAAGCTAATAAGACATAATTAAGAAATACTTGCTCTAAGATAGAGGGTCCTGCAAAATGCTTTTGTTCTCTTCAACAGAATTTTATGCTATTGGTCCGGATTGACCTGTTGAATATCAAGTCATGGCCTTAGAAAATTATATATTTAATTATTCCAGAATAGGAAAAGAACCACAATTGTCTTTGAACTATAGAATCACCTTATTCTGATGGACTGGCTAAACCTAGAATAAATCATGGCACAAAAATTTTCAAGCTAATAAGACAGATAATTAGGGAATATTTGCTATAAGATAGAGGGTTCTATGAAATGTTTTTGTTCTCTTCAACATAAGTTTATGCTGTTGGTCCAGATTTTTTAAACTAATTAGAACTGTCCTTGTAGCTTTCATGGTGAGTAACAGAAAAACAAAAACTGAAAGCTGATGATAAAATAAGGTTAGTATAAGGTAGAGAGGGGCCAATATGGGGATAAAACATATCACAGATCCATCCAACATGGTAACAAGTTGATGGAAAGGTGATAATATGGATTGTTGAAATCAAGGTGTCAGCTTGTGTGGCACAATTCTCATGATGTGCCATCATCTGTTGTTTGTGTTGTTGATAGTGAAAAATTAGAGCATCATTAACTTAGTCTAGGGCAGTCTATACTTAAAATTTTCGAAAAAACTAGCTTTCTTACAATTCAAGATTTCAATTAGATTTTAGGATGGTTTAGGGGTTTTTGTTGGGTCCAATAAGTGGCTACATATCATGATTTAGATTAAGATTTTTAAGGATCTTAGCTGGAGTTGGTTGCTAATTTATCATTTATTTTAGGAGATTCATGTTTCTATTTTATAGTCCGAAATTGCTTATAGAAGAATCCTTCAAATGTCTATTAAAAAAGCACTGTTCTCAGGCACTATATGTTGTTTTCTATTAGTCAAAGGATCAAAGACCAGGTTTGGCCATCTATTCTCTATCCCACATCGCTTTACCCTGGTTCCTTTCTCTTCAAAATGTCTTCAACTTTTATTTGTTGTACTTACGCATCTTGTACCAACTAAAGTGCCAACTTATTTAGCCCAGAGCCATAGGTAATCATTCCTCCTACCTTTTCCCACCGCCAAAGGCAGTAGTGGTTCTTCCCCTTGTCCCTTTTTTGGGTAAACATTCTTTCCGTTGTCCATGATTTAGTCTAATCAGAGCCAAAATGGCAAACAGCCTAATCAGCCTTGACATTAAGTAAATCCTCACCATAGGTCATCCCAAGCATCATACATCATCCCTAAGCATCTTGCATTAAATTTGGTATGAAAGCAGAAGGACCCAGATCTATTGTTTTCATCCTTTTCATCTCCTCCTTTCTTGTTTTCAGCATGACCATACACACTGAACTTAGTTCTTGGTTTGTTGCCTTGATTTGAGATTGTAAGAGCATTAAGTAACCGAGTGACAGGATTTCATTTATTTAGAAGTTGCTCGGATAACAACGGACTTTGGATAACAATTGCAGTAGCCTGGGTGTTGAAAAGATCCTATAGGTCAAACTGGAGTTTTAAAGAGTTATAGGGTGAAGAAGCTAAAGATTGAAGCTTGCTTATGTGAAGATTTTTATCAATTGAGAACCTTGCAGTTTTTGTTCATGATTCATCTGGCATTTTGAGACAGGAGACCAAGTTTCATTGTACCAATACGAACTGCCTCATACTTAGCATAGCATACTGTATTGGTACCCAATGGAGACTTGGCACGAGGGGGGCACCAAGCCTCCATGCACCGAACCGATCTCTATACTGGTGTCTCAATACTATATCAGTATGATACTAGTATGGGATCCACTATTGAGATTGCGAACCTTGAACAATTAAGATCCATATGAGCACATGGTGAGATCATGCATAGCTCTAAAGTCAGTCATCAAGATTGGGCAGTATGAGAAAAATTTCCTTCTCGATTCACTGGATTTGTTGACAAACTTTATTTATAGATGATCCATGGCTAATTGATTGTTAATTAGAGGGTGACAGAACAACCATCTGGCAATTGGATAGTGTAGGGGAATCCTACATGGACCTCTATCATCTCAAAGTGGAATAACCTTCTTCATGATATTAAGATTTTTGGGTCGAGATGCTTGTAGAAAGTGGAACCATTTGATATCAAGGTCATAGATCTTGTGGTATAATTCTTATCAATGTTATCATGTTGATTCAAGCCCGTGATGTGTTATCTGGAGCTCTGAAAGTAACAAAATTAGAGCACCAGTTGCTTAGACAGGCTAGATTAATCTTTGCAAGATAGTTTGCAAACTGGTTTTAGATTTGAACTAGATTTTAGGAAAGTTCTATGGGTATTAGTTGGGTGTAGTAAAAACTAGATTTTGGGATATGACAATGACAAATGTAATGATAAGCCCTCACAAGTACTTGGACATATCCACTAACGGAAGGCCTGAATGCTAGTAGAAGATGGTCATACCACAACCAGTAGTAGAGCTGACAATCAGTAGTAGGGGACTATCATAGATCATGCAGAAGAAAAGGACATCCTAGTGCATGAGGCTCTTGCCATCCCATGGTCTGGGAGAGCTGGATGGACGCAGCTTTGCCTTTGTGTTAAGAGGCTGTATCCATGTTTGGAACCTATGACACAGGTCACAATGGAATGACCTTACCGTTGTGCTGAGGCCTGCTACAATAGATCCTCCAAGCGGTAACTTATTGTGCTAGGAGCAAATATAGAATGGAAAGAGTTTCCACTGACATTTTGTGTTTCTGCAAAGGAATTTGAAGGTAAGGAATCCACCATGACAACAAAAAATGAACCCTTATTGTTGGGAGGTCGAATACCCAATCATTTGACTCCATAAATTGTAGTCTCTTCCCTTTTTCCTAGATTGCTTATGCATGTTGATAAATGACTCTAAGGTCATATTGCAGTTGTCATATTGCGTACTCATTAAGAGCAAAGCAACAGCAAAATTGAAAAGGTTATTCCAAAACATGTCCTAATTTGGGCATAAAATCACTGAAAGGGCATGATCTCTTAAGAAGGCCTATAATATTTTGGCATGGTTTGGTTTGGCTTTGGACATTTCTGTCATGTCTGATATGACATTTTGGAATGTAGCTTCAAAGTTATCCCACAGGTCTATGTTTTTAGCTCATAAAGCTAAGTGAATGATTTCTTTGAACACAATTACTGGTGGAATACATTTTTTTCTTGGCATAATATTTAAGCACTATATAATTTGTATTTTTGTAACTAATATTAATATCTCATGTTTGATATTGAATCAGTTGTTTCCATCTAACCTAGAAGTTTTGTAGTTTGTACGGTAGTATTTTAAGAAGATATTTCATATTTTTGGCCTGCTGTGGCAGTTATGAAGTTTTACTGACTCTGGACAAGGAGAAGCACAAGTTTGAAGGACCAATATATTATTATATCTTCAACACACTTTTGTTCTCCCTCCTTGTTCTTCACATTTACTGGTGGGTTTTAATCTTTCGGATGCTTGTAAAGCAAATTCAGTCCAGAGGACATATTGGTGATGACGTTCGATCTGGTAATTGCCTTTTTTATTGATGTATTTTCAAAACACATCCACCAGAGGAATACCCAAACACCCGCACACAAACTGACAGACATCTGAACTTCTTATAGTAGATTCATGAAGTTAATGCTTAATTCTGAAGTCTTTATGTATTTGCAAAACACATCCACCAGAGGAATACCCAAACACACGCACACAAACTGACAGGCATCTGAACTTCTTATAGTAGATTCATGAAGTTAATGCTTAATTCTGAAGTCTTTCTGTAACGCAAATGGTGGCACATTCTGGTCTTTTAAGATATCAACTTTCTACCTGTTAAATTTAACATAAATTTTCTTGCTTCGTTCTTTGATGTCCCAAAGTACTTGGAAACTTTTCCTCACTGCAATGTCATGTTATTTTTGTAATGTAGATTCTGAAGATGAAGAGGAACATCAAGATTAACTTGGGAAGACTGGTAGCTATGTACTCATTCTTGTAAACACTGAATTCGCCAAAATATCGTGCTTCTTTCTCATGTTCATCGCTATTGTTGTTCTGATTTGCTTAATACTGTGCTGCCTCGTAGATAGCATTCAGATGGCTTGGAATTGTTGGAAAGAGGATCAGGCAATTCTCATTTTTCAGTAGACATTTAGGAAATTCATGCTCCCATTTCATGTATTTTTTGAAGTGGTGTTGCCGTTATCAGAGATACCTCATCATTAGAGGGCATTTGTATATTTATTTTGGAAACATATGTGGATGCTAGATTAGATAATACTGATCGAATATACACTTGATTCATGGCTAATCTTTTGGTCAAAATTGTCCCAAAATGAGATTTCTAGTTGCATTATTAATGGCTTCCTATAAGTTCCAGTCATCCACCGGTATTTTCCATTTTCTTTTTTCTTGCATATAGAAATAATATTAATGAACTGGTATTATCCCTTTGAAGGTAGTAGGGTTATGAATGCCTGTAACCAGGATTTTGGTGGTCACCATATTATCTTCTTCACTGATTGTAGATGATTGTTTGAAAGTTGTCTACCCTTGGCATACCACCTTATCCACCTTCCAGGCATTACAAAGAGCTTTTGAGGGATTATGACCTTGATGCCTTGAATTATCGGATCTCAGAATGTCGCGCATTAATGGTCAAGCTCCATGCGACGTTGTTGGAGGGAATCCAGCATGTAACAAGGGGGTGTATAGAAAGTGATAGACTTTGACTTGCCAGATGCTTTCCCTTTAGCTTTGAGCCGTGAAGTATAGTGGCAGGAAAATCACTTGGATCTTTTCATGAGGTTTTACTGATTTAGCGTTCTCGCATCCTTGATGAAAATAATGAGTTTGGGAACTAAGAAGCAAAAACTCATCTTCTCTATGGAGGCAGAGTAACAAGAGTTCTGAATCTTAAAAATGCGAACTTTAGCTTTTCAGTGGCAGCTCTCTAAGAGTTCATTATTTCCTAATTTGATAATTCTTAAAAATTATTTATTTAAAAATATGATTGTGAAGGAAAAAAAAATATCATATCTGGTTGATGAAAAAAATTATTCTAAAAAATAAAATTGAAAAAAATAATCATATTTGATTGAAGATAATTCTGTATGAAAATATTATCAATTTTTAATATTTTTTAATATAAATAATTTAAGTAATGATATGTTTTTTCTCATATCATTTGTATCAAGTTGGTTCGGCTGATATTAAGCATTCCATGAGAATGTTGGTGGTCCATGTCCCGGTAACGAGGACTTATATAATCTTCCACATAAATATGAAAATGGATTTGCTGCAAACCATCAAGAGCATGCTGAGGTAGTTCTTTCATCAACTTTCATAAATTATTTAATGCCTTGTTGCGGTCATCATTTATATACCCTTTTATCACTTTCAAATAATCATCACTAAAATAAGAATGGACGTCATCTAATTAGAAAAACAATCATTATAGTTATAATTATCATACTAATAGTTATCACTAGTATAAGGATAATGATTGATATAATAAGAGGATACACGATACAATTCATCCATTAAAAGAGGGGTGAATGTTAAATATTTGTAACACTTTGAGATGCTCAAATAAATGAATGAGAGTACCAAGAAATGCTCTAGAATAGGTAGAGCTTCCGTACTAGAGGCGTAATCTTAGATCTAGGATCATTGCTATAATAGTTGAGTTCCATGGCCAAATATGATGCCATTGTTGTATATATATATATATATATATATATATATATATATATATATATATATATATATATATAGAGAGAGAGAGAGAGAGAGAGAGAGAGAGAGAGAGAGAGAGAGAGAGAGAGAGAGAGAGAGAGAGAGAGCCCAAATGTTCCCCCTTACCTTTATCACGAGAAAGGATGTTATTTTTAACATCCTTTTTTGTTGGATGGTAGTTACCAGCATGTCCCTTATAATAGTAACTCCTATTGGGTGGTTGTTCCTATAAGTAACATCCTCATATCTTGATAACTTCCTTTAGAAAGTTAATTCTAGCAATAACTTAACCACCCATGCATGGCCTCTTGTAAAGTGATAAGTGGTCAATTTTGATTCCTCCACGTATTCAAACATAAATTATTCCCAAAATCTTGATTCCTCGACAAGTCCAATATCGCTGTATGCATTTTGTAAGTTGAACTAGGGATTGTCTTATAATTAAGATATTATATTAGCTTTAGATTCTTTTCATTTGATCTCTTATTAACACCTAAGAAATTTTACCCTAGCATTTACAATGGAAAAATAATTTAAAATTTAAATGCATTTAGAAGAGGTACCACACTACCGCATATTTGAATGAAGCTTTATTTAGACTCTCTTTTCCAAAAGGTTTGTCCAGTAAGACTCCATTTGTTTCTCCTCGGAAAAATCCTTTGCTTTTGTGTCCTAAGGCACGTCTCTTTAATCCCATATTGATTATTTCTTAGAAAGATTTTGAATATTTATACAGGACTAAAAAATTTATTGTCATAGAATCTGGCTCATAATTGAATTGGCTAGCGAGGTTGCATACCTGGGGATCTCTCATAGACCTCTATTTATAGAATGAGGAGCCTGATGTGTCCATCGTTATCCTCATGTGCTCATCGTTATCCATTGGCTTATTATTATTAATGCTCTCCTATCTTATTGGTGTATACCAAGTTGTCATTGATTATTGAAAATTACTGAATTCTATGATATAATTGGGGTCCCTCATGGACCTCTATTTATAGAATGGGGAGCTTGACGTGCCCATCGTTATCCGCTGGCTAATTATTATTTGATGGATTTGCATGATTTGACAATGCTCTGGTATCTTATTGGTGTATGCCATGTTGTTATTAATTATTGAAAACAACTGAATTCTATGATATAATGAAAACAAAAGTTATTATCTCTTAAGCCAATCAGTCAAGGTTGGTCATGACATTTCATTGGATCAAACAGGATTGGAGATTGGCTTAACTGAAGCTAACACCTTATTGTTGGGTCAAAACCAAAATTTCTTTCACTTCAGTTGCCTCCTGTTCCCAAGTCTAAACTAATTCTAGGCCAGACAAAGGGAGTAGAGTAAATTAGTCCTTTAAAAATCTATTGGGAATCATGTTGATCATAGCTTGTATAGGTGAAGCATTACGGCCAGTCGGTGGCAATTTATGTGAAATTGAATCGTGCGACTGGATAAAACCACGTGTTGATTATCCAATGGGGGTAATCAAAGTGTCAAATTATTTATGCCGCCTATGGTCTCTACAAATAAGAGGGGTCTGGCTCTTTTCATTGCTCATTTCTTATATTGCCTTTTCCTACTCTAGTTTTGCAGGGTATATTTTAGTTGAAAAGGTGATTTCAAGTCTCATTCTTTGGCAACTTTCTATGAGGCCTATTCTTTTCCCGGTGGGTGCAAAGATGAGGATGGAAGACATAACAAAGCTACGGCTCAATCAAAATATCCTTATGCCGGTTCCATCGAAGAGGAGGCACTATAATAAAAACGAGATTTGCCGATACTATTAAAGATATTTGCCGATATTTTTAAGCATTGGTAAGAAAGCTCCTAACATTTTTTAAAGCATCGTAAAAGCATCGGGTATGTAAACGTAGAGACGCAACTTGTCGATGCTTTTAAAAAGCGTCGGTAGTTTAACGAAATATGCCCATGTTGAAATCTGAAGGGTCACTTGTTGGTACCTACATTCTTATAGGTTATTTGTTTGAGCTAACGTGACTAGATTGGAGTGGACTCCTTTTCCATCACAAGTGCACATTTCTTCAATTAATCTTATTGATTCTGTATTTAAGGATTCGAGGGTCGCATAAGACCTTATCCACGGACTTCTTCCTCTCCTTGCTGATGTGAAAATATTAACATCTAATATTATGCAAATGGATGCGTTGACCTTGTATATATGAGTAAGCTAATTTTTTTTGACTCTTCTAACTTCATCACTACTTTCATTCGATTAACAAAATTTAAATAATACCTTTTGACTGGTTTTTTTGGATAAGATCCTAAATGTTACAAATGGTATCAGAGCCGACCAACTTTATAACCAATGTAGACCGAAAAAACTACAGCATAGATTTATTAGGATTGACCATGAGCTGATCATGATATTTATGAATGGATGCATAGATTTGTACTTTAGCTTAGTGAGGATGCTGGACTTAAACAGGAAGAGTATGTGAGGACCTGTTTGGGCATTTATTTAGTTCCACATTAATTATTTATTGTAAAGATCTTGGATACTTATACAGGATCAAGAAAATTAAATAATACTTTTTGACAGATCTTTTTGGATAAGGTCCTGCTTGTTACATAAAGTTTTTCCTTTTTCCCTCCATTCTTGTTCTTGTTCTTATTTATTATTCATGCTTTTTTGCCAAAAATATATTTATATATTAATTAATAATAATAATAATAATAATAATAATATTATTATTATTTAAAAAAAGAAAAAGAAAAAGAAATTATATGCTCTACTTTAGTTCAATAGAGATATGCCAAAATCCTATAAGAAAAACTTAATCCATCCATTTATTCTCCAATTTTAGGATGCATGTCCCAAGCTAACTCTAAACTGAACATCATTTGTATCTCTAGATCAATATACGTTCCAATATTTTTTGGTACTTTAATATTCCTTGTGCATCATTTAGCAACCTTAGGTGCTCGACCAACGCTTTCCCCCTTAAAGATATTATTCTATCTAGCACTCCACAATAAACAAAACATACAACCCATATTTCAAAGCTAGAAATGGTTCATACAGCCAATAGTGAAAATTGATAGTAATTTTGTTATTATAAATAGTAAAAATAACATCAAAAGAATTTTTATATCAAAATTATGGTATCTCTTATTTATGGATTGATCCGAGCCCTTCTTTATTTTGAAGAAGGATGGACCTTTTGTTTTCTCCAGCATGTTGACAAAGTCATTTTTATACAGGTCCGACCTTACAGCTGCAAAAGAAAATTAGATTGTATAAGTTTTTTGTTTAAGTCTTGTATTGCTAAATGTTTGGTCGTGGTTGTGATTTGTTGCAAGTTAGAGTGGTTCGAGATTCTATGCTTAGGCTTTCATTCTCCTCTTTTTTTTTTTTTTTTTTTTTTAACTTGGATAATTTCAAGGCCCAAGGTTTGGTCAAACATGTCTAAGGTGAAGCTTGAGACATAAAGAGGTGTTCCATGGACTTAAGCTAGTGAGGTATATGGTAGATTGGCCCCTTCTTAACATACTTCCAAGTTCTATCTAGATATACTCCATTTTCGAGGGACCAGACTTTTGAACCTCATTTTAAGTTAGATTCATCCATGGTATAACCCCGGAGCATGTAAATAGTGCTTTGGTTTGTCATATAGTAGGTTGGTCTTCAGCGTTGTATCGATGACTTCCAAGGCTACTGTTAGGTTGAGATTGCAAGTCTTGGATTTTGAAGTCGCTAGTTTGATCATAGTTTGACTAAATTGAGGTATTTTACTTTAGCAACTGGGATTAGGTTGGATAGTTCTGAGGTATTTAATTAGGTTGTATTTAGGTCGAGGCATGCCTGTTGGCTATTTGCATGGTCTCAGGCTTTAACTCGATTTGTTTGAGAACAAGAAGATCACCTGCTCGTATAAGGTCTAGAAGATTAGTCCTTCATATTTTTTGGACCTTCGCTCGACTTGTCCAACGACGGAAGGTTGGTTATTTACGTGAGGTCCTGAAAGTTAGCTCCTTTGCACTTTTGGGCCTTTAGCTTACTTATCTTAGAACAAAGAGGCCGACCATTCATGTTAAGTCCCGAAGGTTAACCCCTTCATGTTTCTTGGACTTTTGCTTGACTTGTTTGAGGACAAGGAGGTTGGCCATTCGTATGAGATTCTGAATATTAGCCACTTCATGCTTTTTGGACCTTTGCTCGGCTTGTCCGAGGATAAGGAGGTCAACCATTCGTATAAGGTGTCAAAGGTTAGCCCCTTTGTACTTCTTGGGCTTTTGCTCAACTTGTCTGAGGACAAAAAGGTTGGCCATTTGTGTGAGGTCCTGAAGGTTAGCCCATTTGTACTTCTTGGACCTTTGCTTGACTTATCCGAGCACAAGTATGTCAGCCATTCATGTGAGATCTTGATTGAGCCTTTGCTCAACTGGTCCAAGGACAGGAAGGTCAACCTTTGTTAGAAGTCAACTTGTTCATTTACAATACAAGATGAAATGCAAAAGAACTTCATTAAGCATTGATTACATCATTGATAATAAATGAATAGGTCTCCTATATTCCAGGTCCAATGAATTGATGTCTCATCTAAATGACAAGTGTTGGAAGTTCCTAGGTTTACCACCTCATCTATTTGATAAGATCCTTCCCAGTTCGGTGTTAGCTTGCTTTGCTCTCCAAGGCAAGATACCTCAGTTCTTCATAAGACAAGGTCTCCTATTTGAATTTTTTTCTTTTACTCTTGAGTTGTAGTAGCGAGTGACTTTCTATTGATAGGTTGCCATACAGAGTCATGCTCACTCTTTCGTCTCTTCTAGAAGATCCAAGTTAGCCTGGAGGTCTTCGAGTTGTTCTCCTCATTGAACTTCTCTACTATGTAGGAGGGTAGACCGATCTCAAGTAGTATAATAGCTTCACTCTTGAATGCTAGCTTGAAGGGAGTTTTCTTGGTAGGATTCTGTTTAGTAGTTCAGTAACCCCACAGTACCTTAATTATGGAGCTTTTTAGCCCACCGACCTCTTGCTCGACCAATCTTGTTTTTAGTTTTTGGAGTAAAGTTTGATTAGTTACCTTAACCTTGCCGTTGCTTTGAGAGTGTCCAACTAAAGTCAGATGATAAGCTTTCCCTAGGTCTTTACAAAATTCTATAAACTTTGCATTGTCAAATTGGTGCATGGTGCCCAAGACAATAGCTCAAGGTAGGTCAAAGTAGTAAATGATGGACTTTCAAATGAAATCATGAGCCTTAATTTTGGTGATGCAAGCTAAGGCTTCCGTTTCTACTCATTTTATAAAGTAGTCAATTGCAACAAGCAAGAACTTCTTTTGGACAAGGGTAATCGGGAAAGGTCCAAGAATATCCATCTCGCACTAGACAAATGGCCATGAGACATTGATTGGTGTGAGCAGTGCCATTGGCCAGTATTGTATGTTTGAGTTTCTCTGTGTTGCCCAGTGAGACAATCTAAAAGGATGGTGAACTGGAATTTTTAAAACTTTATACAACTATGTGCTATTTTTGAAAAACCTGTGAAATAAGATTGCACAAGCTTGAAAAGATGAGAGATTGGCTCTAAATTTTTTTTCCTAATTTTGGAAATTTCTAGGTAAAATTTTTAAAAAAGATCACATAGTCCTAATTTACATTTAATCATGAAAAATCTATTTTCACTAAGTGGCTTGATGAATATGTCTGCTAATTGTTTATTAATACTAACAAATTCAAGCTTTATGTCTCCATTTTACACATGATCCATAATAAAATGATATCTAATTTCTATGTGCTTTGTCCTAGAATGTTGAATAAGATTTTTAGTCAAGTTTATAGTACTGGTGTTATTACATCTGATTGGAATTTTAGTTTATTTAATACAAAAGTCTTCTAATTATTGTTTAATCTAAAGTAATTGAGCATAAGAATTTTTTACATCCACATATTCTACCTCAGCAATGGATAGTACTACGGAGTTTTATTTCTTTCTGTGCCATGAGATTAAGTTCAGTCTTAGAAATTGACAAGTTTCACTAGTGCTCTTTCTATCAATTTTATAACCACCATAATCAGTATCAGAATAACCAATTAAATCTCATGATGAATGCTTAGTGTTGCGGCGTCAACTCCTGAACCGGGAACCGGGACGGCTGGATCGGCTGGAGCGCTCCTCTCCCGGGTGAACCTGCAGAAAAGTCCCCAAGGGCGTCGGTGGTGTTCCGACGGGGGACCCTCTGATGCTTAAGTTAGTAGGAGGTTAAAGGCAACAGAATGGAGGAATCAAAGGAACAACAGTGTATGGAGAGGGAAGAGTTCTTCTACCTTCGAACGGGGTCCCCCAGGTACCTTATATAGGCACGGAACAGTCCAAAATCTATTAGGGGAGAGGCTGGGAAAGACCGATCTGCCCCTAGGAGAATCTGGAGAGTGGCCACATGGCGCGTGGATACGACGACACCGTGGAAGTAGTGGAGTAGGACCGTTGAGATGGCAGAGTTCCGTCGTAACTGAAAGGTGCTTCTGGAATACCCTGGATGCCAAGGCTTGTCTGTCGGACATCGGCCATGAGGTGGTCAGTTGGTCAGGTCAAAGGCCGAACCTTCGAAGGAGAGCGACGGGCCGGACCCCAGCAGGGGAGGGTCGATCAGACCTCAGCTCCAGTGGGCCGAACCTCTGGCGGAGGACGGCGGGCTGGACCCCAGCAAGAGAGGGTTGTTCGGATCTCAGCTCCAGTGGGTCAGACCTCCCTTGGTTGGAGCCAGGTCAAACCACAAGATTGGGCTGGTTCTGATAGAAAGTGGGCCGTCATGGTATAACAGTTGTTCCCCTTGCCCTTGTGCTTCAAGCGAGTCCGCAGGCTCGAAGGGCGAGGGCATCAAATGGCATTAAATGCACCAGCATTTCAAATGATGGCGAATTCGATTCGGCGTATCGCATCCGTCCGCCTCCGACCCCAATTTTTGCCCCGGGACAGGTGTCAATGACTGGTTGGCGAGGACTGGGGGAGTAGTTATGGCTGGTACGATGCATAGCGGCTGCCCATTTGGATTCCTGAAACGATGTGGGACACGTGGCGCCATCAGAGCGGTGGGTGCACTCGCCGAAGTGGCCCATCCACCGTCGCCTCGCCTATCATGCGGATCGCTGCCGAATACGATCCGGCGCATCCCCTCGGATTCCCGTCAAATCTGGGAACCAAAGCGGCAGCCATCGAAGCTCGGCACGTGGGGGTGCATTGGGACGCGGCCCCCGGATGCCTGTAAAAGGAGGGGGGATCGCCCAGAAGGCACTTGCTGCTGCATTTGCGCCGGAAGAGAAAAGAAAATCGCCTCCTCCCCCCTTTGCGCTGCTCTTAGGTTTCCTTAGAGACCCAGAAACCAGGTTAGTCCCGTCTTCATCTTCCCCCATCTTTTTTCTCCTCTGCAACCAGTCTTAGGATGGCTGTAGCTCATAGCTATAGGGAACCTAGCCTGTTCGGCATCCCATCGACCATGACCCAAGGAAGGGTCAAAACCCTCAGGACCATATACAATATACCGTCCACCTTGCATCTGACCGTCCCTAGCCGAGAGGGTAGGATAAATGGACCTTTGAACCTAGGAGCACTCCCTATGTACGAAGACCACTTGAAGGCCGGTCTTCGGTTCCCGATCCATAACTTTTTCATCCAGGTCTTCAATACCTTTAGGATCACGCCCTCCCAGCTGACGCCGAATAGCATTAGAGTGCTGTGCAGCTTCGTGGTCCTGTGTCGGGAGGCCGACATAGAGCCACGGGTGACCCTATTTTCCAACTTCTTCCTGTTGAAATAGGACTTCCGGAGTCAGGAATGGTGGATGTTCAGTCCCCGTCCTAACCGGAAGATCCTAGGGGGGCTTCCATCCGCTATTCATGGATGGAAGTCCAGGTTCTTCTTCGTGGACAGTCTGGAGTCGTGGGGCTTCGAGGCAGCCTGGAGGGGGCCGAGGCCGGATGCCTTGCATGGGAGGAAGGTTTCGAGGGCCGACGAGGTCGACTTCCATAGGTTGGACGGTGAAGATCCGAAGCTCATTAACTTCCTGCTATTTGAGGATAGCCTTCACTAGGAAGGACTCAGCCGACAGCCGACATTAGGTAGGGCGAGAGTTGTATAGAGAGAGATCGACTTTCACCCTTTTCTTCTTTACTCCTTGTCGGCTTTGTGATTGTTGCTAACTCTACTTTTATTGTTGACAGGTGGAAAAATAAAGTCGGATAGGGCTGTTCTCTCGACGCGGTCGGTGCAGAGGAGAGCAGTCCAGATCACGGAGCAAGCACAGCAAAACTGAAGAAACAGGCGATAGAACCAGTGCCCGAAAGGCCGAAGAAGCAACGGATGGTAGAGTCATCCATTCCAGTAGTTTTGATTGACTCAGAGGACAATATGCCCCTGACCGAACGCCGGAAGGTGATCGCGTCCGAGCGATCATCTTCAGCGGGACAAACGGTCGCCCAGACGGAAGGGAGGCACTCCCCATCGGCAGGGACGGTAGCAGCTCCTGCGCCCCCGCCGTTAGAGACGACCACGATGGTCCCCCCGATGACCCAGAGAGTCCCTGCGGGTGAAGGGCCATCAGCTTTTGGCGAGAGGGCCGCTTGGGCCCTTGGGGAAGAAGAGGAGTGCCTACTGTGGCGCGCGGCAGAGGAGGCAAGAGAGCAGCTTCAACAGTCCATACCCGATACTGATGGGTGGTCAGTGAATGAGGCGGCTAACAGTTCCCTCCAACATCTTCTTGGGGTAAGCTCCACTCCTCTTGCTTCCACTTTAAGTTTAATGCTGAAAGCTCCCTAATTGTGCTTGTTTGTCGGCAGCTCATCAGGGACAACCTCCTGATGGACCAAGGGCTAGGTGAGCTGCTATAAATAAAGGAGCAGCTGACCTAGAGGGCCGAGGCGGTCGACCTGGAGAGGGACACCTCCTGGGCGGTGCTGACGGCCTCCAGGGAAGAGGTGACTGGCCTGAAGGCTGCGGCAGCCGAGGTGTCCCCCTTGCGGGCCGAACTAGTGGCCTAGAAGAAGAAAATAGAGGACCTGCTCACCCAGAAGGCTGACCGGGAGGCCAGGCTCAAAGAGAAGAAGAAGAAGCTCAAAGCCCTGGCTCGCCGGCTGAAGGTCGAGGAGGATCACATGACTGATCTGGACCTCTGCTCGAAGGGCTACTTAGCATCAGCGGAGAGGTACAAGGGCCTGTTGAAGTCGGCCCAGGATCTGCTGAAGATGGCCAGAGAGAAGGCCGTCGTAGATTACAAGGCCTCCAAAGACTTCAGGAGGAGATGAACGAAGCCGAGACGACCGGCTTCGATTACGGGTACGACGAGTGCCTAGGTAAGGTTGGCGCCGCCTTCCCAGAGTTCAACCTTGCTTTCCTCCAGCTGCCGAAGCCAGCGGCGGTAGAAGTTTCGAAGGGGGCTGACCCGACTGCCCAAGTGACCGAAGCCCAGGCGGAGATCATAGCCGAAGAGGTCGAAGAGGCCGGAGCGGACGCCGCAACCTGTGCTGAGGCGGAGGCAGCCGAGGGGGCTGAAGAGGTCGAAGCGGCATCTGTAGCCGAAGAGGCTGAAGTGGCCGTTGTAGTACCCTCTGAAGGTCAGACCTAGTTGGTTGTAAAGGTCTGACCTTCAATCTATGTAAAAATCTTTTTGAATCAATGGAGAGAAATTTTCCTCATCATTTTGTCTTCTTTTATGCTGTTTACTGCTTTGCTTTCTAAAATTTTGCTAAGTATGGGCCAGTCGGCATATTAGAGTGTGCAATCGGATCTTCAGGGTAAGTATTGAGTGAAAACCTATACCGAACTAGATCCTCTTAGGACTTTTACTTCAAGTACTGGCCTATCGGCCCTCCAGACCGAGAATAGATTAGGATGGTTGAAGCAGCAGTCGGATGTCGGCTCAGGCCGGAGCAACTAGCTTAGGAAATTCATCCTAAGTATTGGTCCGTCGACTCTCCGGACGCTGAAGCAGTTGGGGTAGCGGTCGGATGTCAGCTCAGGCCGGAGCAACTAGCTTAGAAAATTTATCCTAAGTGTTGGTCCGTCGTCTTTCTAGATGCTGAAGCAGTTGGGGCAGCGGTCGGATGTCAGCTCAGGCCGGAGCAACTAGCTTAGAAAATTTATCCTAAGTGTTGGTCCGTCGACTTTCCGGATGCTGAAGCAGTTGGGGCAGCGGTCGGATGTCAGCTCAGGCCGGAGCAACTAGCTTAGAAAATTTATCCTAAGTGTTGGTCCGTCGACTTTCTGGATGCTGAAATAGTTGGGGCAGCGGTCGGATGTCAGCTCAGACCAGAGCCTTTGCCGACCGGAGTCGGACTTTCGGAAGTGGGCTGTCCTAGAGCCTTTGTCGACCGGAGTCGGACTTTCGGAAGTGGGTTGCCCTAGAGCCTTTGCCGACTGGAGTCGGACTTTCGGAAGTGGGCTGCCCTAGAGCCTTTCCCGACCGGAGTCGGACTTTTGGATGTGGGCTACCCTAGAGCCTTTGTCGACCGGAGTCGGACTTTCGGAAGTGGGCTGCCCTAGAGTCTTTGCCGACCAGAGTCGGACTTTTGAAAGTGGGCTACCCTAGAGCCTTTACTGACCGGAGTCGAACTTTCAGAAGTGGTTCATAGAAGAAATGTGAACTTCATTGATAATATTTGCGGAGATTGTCTACATTCCATGGACGCACCAACTGCCGTCCGTCCAAAAATTCCAGCCGATAAGTGCCAGCTCAAACCACTTCGGAGACCCGATATGGTCCTTCCCAATTTGGGGAAAGCTTGCCTTACTCTTCGGCCTCGAGATTTCAGCCCTCCGCAAGACTAAATCGCTGACTCAAAAAGCTCACGCCTTGACTCACGAGTTGTAGTACTTTGCCATCTTTTGGTGGCATACCGCCATCTTTATGCTTGCCTGAAGCCTTGTTTCCTCAAGCAAGTCCAGGTCAACCCTTCGTTGCTCGGAGTTGGCTGGCTCAGTATAGTGGTCGATCCGGAGGGATTGGAGAGAAGTTTCAATAGGGATGACTGCTTCACTTCCGTAAGTGAGGTTGAACGGAGTTTCGCCGGTCGATGCTCTGGCAGTCGTCTGATATGCCCATAACACAAAATGGAGTTCTTCCGCCCAAAGTCCCTTTGCTTCATTGAGACGGGTCTTTAGCCCATGCAGGATCGTCCTGTTAGTGACTTCGGCCTCTCCGTTGTACTGTGGGTGGTCGACCGAGGTAAGTCAGTGAGAGATTTGGTATTGCTGATAGAAATCTTGGAACTTGGAGTTGTCAAACTGTCTCCTATTGTTGGTGATAATTGTCCGGGGGATGCCGAATCGGAAGATGATATTGTTCTGGATGAAATTCTCCACCTTAGGCTCCGTTATCTGTGCTAGTGGTTCGGCTTCCACCCACTTGGTGAAATAGTCGATAGCCACAAGCAAAAATTTTCGTTGTCCGGAGGTCAGGGGAAAGGGTCCCAGAATATCCATCCCTCACTGTGCAAATGGCCATGGGGCGGTGATCGGAGTCAGCTCGCTGGCGGGCCTCCTTTGAATGATGGAGTACCTCTGGCATGCATCGCACCTTCGGACGAAGTCTGATGCATCCTTCTGAATATTGGGCCAGTAATATCCCTACCGGATGATCTTGTAAGCCAGGGATCTCCCTCCTAAGTGGTCGCCACAAATGCATTCATGGACTTCTCTGAGGGAGTAGTCGACGTCCGCCGGCCCCAAACACTTCAACAGTGGCTGTGAGAATGACCGCTTATACAGGACGCCATCAAGGACAATGTACTTGGAGGCTGTCAGGCGTATCCGTTTGGCCTCCGTCGAATCTTCAGGAAGGGTTCCTTTGGCCAAGAAAGTAAGGATCGGATCCATCCAAGAAGCTTCATGTTCCACCTGATGGATCTCTGTCGGCTCTTCGGCAATGCTAGGATGCTGCAAATACTCCACAAAAGTTCAGTCGGAAGTCCCGCTGGCGGCCATGGCCAGCCTTGAGAGAGCATCTGCCCGAGAGTTCTGCAGACGAGGTATGTGGAGAATTTCAAAAAATTTGAACAAAGAGATAAGGCTTTGTACTTGGTTTAAATATTTTGCCAGGGTCAGATCCCTGGCCTCAAATTCTCCTTCACTTGGTTGACCACCAGCTGGGAGTCAGAGAAAACTCTGAGTCGGTTGATGCCTAGCTCGTGGGCGATCGCAGCCCCGCAAGGAGGGCTTCATACTCCGCTTGATTATTTGACACCCGAAATAAGAAGTGTAAAGTATACTCCAGGTTCTCCCCGTCCGGCTCGGCTAGAATTAGTCTGGCCCCACAGCCCGAAAGGTTGGACACTCCATGCACATGGAGAGTCCAGGCTGGTTCTGCTTCATAAACAGCATCTACTTCGGGTATTTCGGTCATCCGAGGAGGCATCTCCTGCTTCCACGTACACTCTGCAATGAAGTCAGCAATTACCTAGGCCTTCAAGGCAGATCGCGGCTGGAAGGAGATGTCGAACTCTCCTAACTTGATGCCCACTTGGTGAGCCGATCAGATGTGTTCGGACTCCGAAGGATCGCCTTGAGAGGTTGGTCAGTCAGCACCACGATCGGATATGCTTGGAAGTACGATCGGAGCCGCTTAGCCGATATGACCAAGGAGTATATTAGTTTTTGCATCTTGGGGTACCTCATTTCAGCATCATAGAGGACTTTGCTGATATAATAGATAGGCTTTTGCTGTCCGTCCTCTTTGACTCGCACAAGGACGGTGCAAAGCACTTCGTCCGACACTGAAAGGTAAAGATATAAGGGCTCCCCCTCCATCGTTTGGCCAGCAGCGGAGGGTTCTTCAAGTACTCTTTCAATGCTTCAAAAGTCGACCGACATTCATCAGTCCAAACAAATCCCTCCGATTGGCGCAGGGTCATGAAGAATGTCAAGGACTTCTCAGCCAACCGGGAGATAAAACGGTTGAGAGACATGATTCGGCCGGTGAGTTCTTGGACCTGCTTTTTATTGGTCGGGTGTGCCATCTTCGTGATGGCTTTTATCTTGTTAAGATTCACTTCAATTCCCCTCTGTGTAACTAGAAAACCAAGGAATTTACCAGAGGTTACCCCAAAAGTGCATTTCGTGGGGTTGAGCTTCATCCGATGGCGCCTGAGTGCATTAAAGGATTCTTGTAGGTCCTTGATGTGGTCAGCCTTATAGAGACTCTTCACTATCATGCGTCCACGTAAGCCTCCATGTTTCTCCCTAGCTATCCTTCAAACACCCGGTTGATCAGTCTTTGAAAGGTGGTGCCGGCGTTCTTCAAGTTGAAAGGCATCATCCGATAGCAATACAGGCCTTTGTCAGTGACAAAGGCGGTCTTCTCCTCATCTTCCAGATGCATCTTTGTTTGGTTGTATCCAGAAAAGGCATCCATAAAGTTGAGAAGCTGATAGCCGGCCGTGGCATCCACCAGTTGATCAATTTTGGGTACCAGGAAGTTGTCCTTCGGATAGGCCTTGTTGAGGTAGGTGTAGTCCACACAGATCGTCCATTTTCCATTGGACTTCTTCACCATGACCACATACGCCAGCCATTCAGGGTAATAGACCTCCCTGATGAAGCCAGCACGAGGAGCTTCTTTACTTCCTCGTCAATAGCTTTCTATCTTTTGGCAGCAAAGCTTCTCTTCTTATGTCGGATAGGTCGGTAGGTCGGGTCGACTTGGAGTTGGTGGGTGATAACCTCCGACGGTATCCCAGGCATGTCCGACGCCGACCAGGCAAAGATGTCGGCGTTTCTCCTTAGAAAGCTGATCAGCTCCATCTTAAGGTCTTCACTGAGAGAGCCTCTAATCTGAAGGACTTTAGTGGGATCATCCTCTTGAAGTGGGACAAACAGAATCTTCTCTCCTGGCCGACCGAGGCCGTCGGCTAAAGCCCTTGGATCAAGTTTCTCCACGGCGAAATGGCCTTCTGACTGTTGATTCAAAATAGTCAAACACTGCCTGGCCATCCGACGGTCTCCCCGCATCACTCTGATCCCATTCCTGGTTGGGAACTTGGCCAATAGATGGTAAGTAGAAACAATAGCTCTGAATTTGTTGAGGGCCGGTCGGCTTAGAATAGCATTGTAAGGCGAGGTCGTCTGTACGACCACAAAGTTGATGAGGAGGGTTTTTTGGAGAGGCTCCATCCCAATTATCACTGGGAGAACTATTTCACCTTCCACTCTGATGGAGTTGCCCCCGAAGCCTGTTAGCGGCGCGGGGGACTCCAGCAGCATAGATCTGGATAAGTTCATTATCACAAAAGCATCATACAGTGATACCTCTGTCGAGCTTCCATTATCAACAAGTATTCTCCTTACATCGTAATTGGCAATGACAGTCGACACGACTACAGGATCATTCTCAAAGACATGATTTTCCAGAAGATCTTCATCAGAAAAGGTAATGGCATTGGAGCCCTCGGACCTTTTGGCAATATCCGTCCCACCTTCCTGGCTTCCCCCGTACCGCCGGTACAGCATGCCGACGTCCCCACTAGTTGGTCTTTGATTGGGGAGCTCCATCTCCTCCGGAGGGTTTCTGGCATTTGATGCTTCTGCCCGGTCCCAATGGGGCCAGACACACTTGCACAGATATCCCCTCCGGATGAGGTCTTCGATGGTGTCCTTCAGCTGCAGGCACTCCTCGGTACTGTGCCCATGGTCTCTGTGGAAGCGACATAACTTATCCTTTTTCCTTAGGGCAGGAGGGCCCCTCATTGGTCGAGGCCTTTGCAGAAAGGTCTCGTTCTTGATCTCCATCAGGATCTTCTCTCTTAGCAAGGACAGAGGCGCATAAGTCTCGAACCTTCGAGGAAAGTCCCTGGGCTTCGGACTTCGGCATTGGGCTGACCGCCGACTGTTGTTCGGAGGTCGGACTTCAGGAGCTTTATGGCTCCGCTTCCTCGGGGCCGGCCTTCCTTTAGCTTGACGTCGGCCGGCAGCTTGTTCTTCCGCCAGGGCATACTTCTGTGCTCTGGCCAGCAACTCACTATAGCTTATCGGATGCTTCTTGTCCAGGGAAAAGGTCAGCCTGGATGAGCGGAGCCCTCGCTTGAAGGCTGACATCGCTATAGCTTCGTTTAAGTCCGGGACTTCCATGGCTGCTAAGTTGAAACGGGTCATGAAGTCTTGAAGGGTCTCTCCCTCCTTTTGGAGCATGAGAAAGAGGCAGTTGGTAGTCCTTGGGGTCCGACTGCAAGTCCTAAAATGGAAAAGAAAAAGGAATTCAAGTTGAGAGAAGGAGTGGATCGTACCTGGCCGGATGGCGGAGAACCACATCCGGGCGGTCTTCTTGAGGGTCGCGGGGAAGGCGATGCAATGGAGGGTGTCGGAGGTACCTTGGACCATCATGTGGGCCTTGTACGTGCCCATATGGTCCATCGAGTCAATGGTACCGTCGTAGGGGTCCACTTGTAGGATTTTGAAGTGGTGGGGGATCGTCTCCGCCAGAATTTCCTCTGAGAACGGGGGACGGGAGTCGTATACCTGTCCCCCTTCGACCTTCTGCCAGAGGGCGATTTCATCAATACGCTCCTCCATGCGCATAATCTTACTGCCATAGTCCTTCGGAGGTTCAGCGGTAGGCCGACTGCCGAAGGGGATGGACTCGGCGTAGGAAGGCGAGGCAGACCTCGCCCTTTTGTCATCGGCGCGATCACCCAAGGACCTCCGGGGCTCTGCGGTGGTGCGGGAACCATGCCGAGGGATCTCTGGCCGTCGGCCTCCCGTAGCAGCAATCGGAGGGTTAGTGTAGGAAGCAGCTGGTAGTTGTTGCCGGTTATCGGCTGCTTCCTGGAACCGCTGAACCGCAGCCATAAGTGTCTCGATGTGGTTCACCAAGGTTTGGAATTGCTGCAACCTCAAAGTGATGGTAGGCTCTGCAGCAGTAGGGGCGATAGCAACGAAATCATTCTCTCGGAGAGGCTCCTCAGACCTGGAAGGAGAGGTATCTCTCCTGGCAGTGGCATTTGGAGCTCTTTCCTTAGCCATTTTCTGTTGGGATGATGGATTCCTCCTTTTAGAAGAAAGAGGTTCAAGCCCCCTCCTTCTAGCGACAATCTATTGCAGCGTCAACTCCTGAACCGGGAACTGGGATGGTTGGATCGACTGGAGCGCTCCTCTCCCGGGCGAACCTGCAGAAAAGTCTCCAAGGGCACTGGTGGTGTTCTGGCAGGGGACCATCCGATGCTTAAGTTAGTAGGAGGTTGAAGGCAATAGAATGGAGGAATCAAATGAACAATAGCGTATGGAGAGGAAAGAGTTCTTCTACCTTCGAACGGGGTCCCCCAGGTACATTATATAGGTGCAGAACAGTCCAAAATCCTTTAGGGGAGAGGCTGGGAAAGACCGATCTGTCCCTAGGAGAATTTGGAGAGTGGCCACGTGGCACGTGGATACAGCGACACCGTGGAAGTAGTGGAGCAGGGCCATTGGGATGGCAAAGTTTCGCCGTAACTGAAAGGTGCTTCTGGAATACCCTGGATGCCAAGGCTTGTCCGTCGGACGTCGACCATGAGGCGGTCAGTCAATCGGGTCAAAGGCCGAACCTTCGAAGGAGAGCGACGGGCCGGACCCCAGCAGGAGAGGGTCATTCAGACCTCAGCTCCAGTGGGCCGGACCTTTGGTGGAGGACGGCGGGCCGGACCCTAGCAGGAGAGGGTCGTTTGGACCTCAGCTCTAGTGGGTCAGACCTCCTTTGGTTGGAGCGGCCGGGTTAGACCGCAAGATTGGGCAGTTCTGATAGAGGGTGAGCCGTTATGGTATAATACTTAGAATACCACAATCCTAAATTAGATATTCCTTTAAGATATCTTATAGTTTTTTTAACAGCAAGTATATGTAATTTTTTTGGATTAGATTGAGATCTAGCATATATATATATATATATACACTAAACAAAATATCAGGCCTATTAATAGTTAAGTATAGCAAAGATCTAATTATACCTAGATATAGCTTTTGATCAATACTATTACCTTTTTATCTTTGTCAAGCCTACAGGTTGGACTCATTAGTGTATCAATTTCTTTTGTAGATTATATCCTAAACTTCTTAAGTAGCTCTTTGATTTACTTGGTTTAGTTGATGAGTATCCCTTTGTTTGTTTAATTTGGAGTCTACGAAAAAATGTTAGCTTACCCATCATACTCATTTTAAATTCATCCTACATAAACTCAACAAATTCTTGGCAAATATCTTGATTAGTTACACCAAAAATTATATCATCTACATAATTCTATACAACTAACATTTTATTATCCTTTCTTTTAATGAATAGGGTTATGTCAATACCTCTTCTAGTAAAATTATCTTTTAGCAAAAAATTACTATGTCTTTCATACCATGCTCTTGGTACTTGTTTTAAATCATACAAAGCTTTATTTAATTTGAAAACATAATTAAGAAGATTATAATTTTCAAATCTAGAGGGTTGCTCTACAAAAGCTTTTTTAGAAATATATCTATTTAAAAAGTATTTTTTATATTCATTCGTCCAATTTATTTTTAAATACCCATTTAGTACATGTGATAGGATATTCTTTAGGTCTACTAACTAGGATTCGAACATTATTCCTTTCAAATTGGTTTAACTCCCCTTACATAGTCATCATCCAATTTGGATCTTTTTTAGTTTTTTTTACGCAATTGAATTCAATTTGAGAAATAAACGTAAGATAGTCAACTGTATCTCTAAATAATGACCTAGTTCTAACACTTTGTAAGGGATCACCTATAATTAAATCTTTAGGGTGGTGATATATATACTTCCATTCCTTAGGCAAGCCATCATGCTCAAATAGTATTCAAGTGAATCCACAGCAAATGCTTCATGAAATTTTTGAAAAAAAAAGCAAATGCTTCATCTTTATATGCCAAAAATAGTATTCAAGTAAATCTAAAAAAGTCATCTACTATCATAAGTCCATATTTTTTATCTTCTAAGCGTATGATCCTGGTTAATCTAAATAAGTCTATATGTAGTAGCTTTAGAGGTCTTGATATAAAAATAATATTTTAAGATTTAAAACTCCTCCTAGTTTGTTTACTAAATCGACAAGCATCATATACCCGATCATTTTCAAAATTTAGTTTTGGCAAACCTTTAATTAAATCTTTAGAGATCCATTTGAATAATATATGCATGCTAGCATATCCAAGTCTTTTATATCAAAGCCAACTAATTTCCTTGATTTTTGCATTCATGGCCACTAAACTTGTACTCCTTTTCATAATTAGATCATTCATATCTACCATGTATATGTTTCCAAGTCTATGTCCTATAAATTTGATGCTTGCATCAAAAGAACTAGTAACTATGCATATTGAAGATTCAAACATAACCTTGAAGTTTTTATCATATAATTGACTAATACTCAATAAATTAAGTTTCAATTTATCTACTAGCAATACATTTTTAATAAATATAGAAGGATGATTTTGATCTTACTAATACTAATAATTCTTTCCTTACCATTATCACCAAAGGTTATAATACTCCTTTTTTCATCTCCATGATGAAGATCTGTTCTTTATTACCTATCATATATTTTGAATAGCTAAGCTACTATCCAATTACTATTTTTTTTAAATCCTTGGATTACAAGACACTTTTATAAAATAAATCAAGTAAGCTTTTTAGGTGCCAAAGCTTTCTTGAATCCTTTAGGGTTAGTCATCATGGTTCCTTTGGGAATCCAAGTTTTTGTAAATTTACTTTCATTTTTCTTTCTTAAATTGCATTCATAAGCTTTATGCCCAATTTCTTTACAACAGAAATAAATAATATTTGATTTTTGCATCATGTTAGACGCTAAAAACTTAGCTGCAGAAAATCTGTTCTTGCAATTTGAGTTGTATCCAATTCCAGCTCTTTCATTTGATTCTCTTTGGTTCTTAACGATTAACTCTAGTTTATTTGAACTTAATATTAGCTTATCAACCAAAGGATTGAGTTTTTGAATTTTCTTTTCCAAATTTTTATTCTCTTGCTTTAGAACTTTAAGTTTATTAAACCCTTTATTCTCTTCTTTTCCCAAAATCTTGTTTCTTTCAAGTAAATTATTCAGCTCTTTTTGCATCATTTCATTTTTCTTTAAAACATCATCTCTTTTTTTTAGTAACATATCTTTTGATTACTTTAAAGTTTTGTTCTTTACTTCTAATTTCTTAAATTTAGCCAATAAATTATAAAACGTAGAATGAAGCACATCAAATATAAATTGTATATTAAGTTCAGCACATACCTCATCTTCTAAAACCATAAGTATAGGTTGGTTAATTTTATTTGCTTTTCTTCTTCATTGAAGCTTGATTCATCACAATCACTCTACGTGGCAACTATGACTTTCTTCTTTTTACTCTTTTTGAAGCTCTTTTTCAACAAAGGATAGTTGGATCGATAGTGCCTGGATTTTTTACACTCATAATATATGGACCATTGGTCTTTATCCTTATCCTTCTCTTTCTCTCTTTCCTTGCTAAACTCCCTCTTAGCCATGTGCTTCCTTCTAAATCTTGATCTGACATTGTCCATAAATCTTTTAAATCTTCTCATTACAAGGGCCATGTCCTTATCTCCCAACTCTTCTTCAGATGAGAGACTTTTTCCTTCTTCCTTTTTTTCTTCAGCTGCTGTCTTGAGAGATATGGTTTTCTTCTTTCTTCCTTCTTCTTTGCTGTGGTGCTTTATGTTTAATTTTTTCATGGATTATCAAAGATCTAAGAAGCTCATCCAAAAATAAGTTGTTGAGATCTTTTCTTCCTAAATTATAGTGACCTTTGCATCCCACTTATCTTGTAATGACTTGAGTATCTTGTCTACTAAATTGCTATTGGAGTATGTCCTACCAAGACTTTTGAGACTAATAATAATATCAGTAAAATGTGTGAACATTTGTAAAATAGTTTCAATGAGTTCCACCTTGAACAATTCATAATTATGTATAAGTAAGTCAATTTTTAAGTTCTTAACTTGGTTAGTGCCTTCGTGTGTAACTTGAAGTCTATCACAAATTTTCTTTACAGAATTATAAGTGGAAATCTAGTTGAGTTTATTAGGATCTAGTGTACAATACAAAAGGTTCATGATTTTTATATTTAGCTTAGCTATCTTCATATCATTATCAACCCATTCATCTTCTAGTTTTGGGATATCAATTGCATCAACCTTCTTTGTGGATGTGTGAGGACCTTTAATGATAACTCTTGATAATTGAAAGTCTATTGCTTGAATGTAAATTCTCATTATAGCCCTCTAGTATGTGTAATTTGTGCCATTGAAAAGGGGAGATCTTTTTCTAGATTATCCTTTGACTAATGATGTGTTCATGTGGATTTTCATAATCTTTTATCTTAATCATTAGATTAACAGCATCGAGACATGGCTCTGATACCACTCATTACCTAGATTGATAATTCAAGAGGGAGGTGAATTATATGTTTGAAAATTAAATCAAGTATATGCATTTGAAACTCAAATGATGTGTGTGAGCTAAATATTAAGTGATATATATAAATGCTAAGATAATTAAGGGAGAGATAATAAGACCAGCAAGCACATTGCTCACAAACACAATTATATTTATAATGGTTTAGAGCAATCCCATCTCTTATATCTACTACCTAAGGACCTCTTGGAATTTTCACTATATTTCTGCAATAATATAGTCTGTTTATTTTATCCCAGGCTTACAGACCAAAATCCTAATACAACAATTATTTTCTGGGCTTACAAATAATCCAATTGGTTTTCCAAGATCAACCAATCAAAACTTAAACCCACTCCCAAGTTTTAGCTTCCCGCTGAAACAAATAATAGATCAAAAATACAAATATAGAGAAACTAAATGAACTCTTAAAAGAGTAGAAGGTTACCAATAAAGCTTCTCTTAAAGACTCTTCAAGTCTTCAATGGTTGATCTTCATTGCTCTTTGAGTAGCTCACTTAAATTTTCAAGAGAGTAGATAAGGAGTTATGCTTCTCTTGAGTTTTCAGGTGATAGCACTTGAGTTTTCTTGTTTTCAATGATTGGTAAGGAATCTTCTCAAGAATGTTGGCCTTTTGACTTTAATCTTCTTCTTTATACTTTTCTTAGTGTTTTTCCTTTGGTTCTTAGTCATTTCTAGCTATTTAGAGATGTTGAGAAGTAAAAAATAGCTATTAGAAATCTTGAAAGTTAAAATCTATAAATTCTAGAACTAGGCATTATGTTGTATTTTATGGGCTCAGAGTCGGCTCACTTGAAGGGAGTCAACTCATCTATAATATATTCCGAAAACAAGCTCTTTGTCTTTTTGAGAGAGAAGGCTAATTTATTGCAAGTCGGCTCTTCTGATCTAAATAAAAAATTCATGCTTTCAACCTATCTGAGAGAGAAGGCTCTAATTTTGAGAAAAGGCTAGTCTAAACTATGTCCATAAAGCATGTTTTCTGCCTATCTGAGAGAGAAGGCTTACTTGAAGGGAGTAAGTTTCTTTAAATAGTACTAGTTCTATATGCCATGCCACCATGCCGTGGGGGATTAGATGTTATATCCCTGAGTGTGAATTCAAAAGCATATTCACTTTTTATCACTCCCTCTGTGGGGGATACTTTAGTGGAAAGAAAACTATAACAAAAGTGCTACAGAGTGGATTTTACTGGCTAACACTATTCAAAGATGCACATGAATTTAGCGTAATTACCTACGATGTCAACAAACGGAGAATATTTCATGAAGAGATATGATACTCCTATCTCCTATCTTGGTCATAGAGATTTTTTATGTATGCGAAATTAATTTCATGGGACCTTTTTCTTCTTCTTTCGGATTTGAGTATATTTTGGTTGTAGTTGATTATATATCAAAATGGATAGAAGCCATGGCAACTTGAACAAATGATCATAAGGTTGTGATAAAACTTGTTGCCACCAGGATCGCCGTGGCTTGTAGCTACTGCCGGCATCGAAGTGCACTCTCCTCATTACCTGGTGGTCCTCTGGTCCTGGACCTGCAAAATAGGGGTTAGTGACCTGGGCCGGGGTTTTCGACGAGGGCACTCCGACGGTCAAGTCAGTGACGATCCAGGGGAATAGGTCCTCTTGGTCGGGCACCTCTTGATGGACTCCATACTAGGAGGAGTAAAGAATGTGTGCGAGGATGGAAACGTTGCAGGGAGAGAATGATAGCGGGGACAGAGGGGTTCCCTGTTCCTCCACCTCTCCTTGTTTCCCTCATTTCCCGTCGACTGTGGTGGTGATGCTTCACCCTCTTGGTCGAGCTTGCGCTTGTGTTGGTGGTGCCATGCCCCTCTTCCTCGTGGGGGTTGCACCTCTCTCTCTTTTTTTGTTCTAGCTTGTGTTTTTGCCTGTGTGTCGGGGTTGTTGTGTTACCTCCGAGTTTGTTGCAACTAGGTTACCGTTGGGCACTTATCTTGGGATCCCCGTCGGGCTGTCAAGCGCATGCAGCGGTGTCTCGAGGAGTCTTTCCTGATTCATGATAAGGGGGTTGTTAGGTGCTCCGACACTCCTCTTGGTCGCCTCATTCCAGGAAACCTGGCAGTGCCTTGGATGGTGGGCCACCGCCCACGGGATTCGAATCTCCTGATTGGCTTCCTCTCTTGGGTGATCCGGGTGGTTGGTGAGGAGTGTGGTGCCTTGACCATCGTGCTTCTTTCCTTTCTAGTGTAACTGATGGTTGCAGGTGGTCAATACAGCCTGGAAGGCGCTCCAGTGCAGTCCTCGAGCGGCTCACCGGCGTTCTGGCTGGTGAGGACCTCGTTCGAGCTGGGGCTGAGCTAGAACGGTAGGGCTTGCTCTGGCCTAGACGCTCCGAGCTTGCATGGGCGTCTTGGTGGAGGAGGGCAGAGTGCAGGCCCGGTCTGGAGGGCGCGCACTCGGAGAAGCTCCATGTTGGCGGGTGAGCGCTGAGCTCGACCTCGGCCATAGGGCTCTAACCTTCGAGGGTCTCGCTCCAGAGGGCAAGAGGCAGACCCGGTCCAGAGGGCGCGCGCTCGGAGAGGCTCCACATTTGAGGGTGAGCGCTGAGCTCGACTCCGACCACATGGCACTAACCTTTGAGGGTCTCGCTCTGGAGGGAGGAAGGCGGACCCGATCCAAAGGGCGCGTGCTTGGAAAGGCTCTACATTGGCGGGTGAGCGCTGAGCTCGACTCCGACCACAGGGCACTAACCTCCGAGGGTCTCGCTCTAGAGGGTGAAAGGCGGACCCGGTCCAGAGGGTGCACGCTCGGAGAGGCTCCATATTGGCGGGTGAGTGCTGAGCTCGACTCCGACCACCGGGCATTAACCTTCGAGGGTCTCACTCTGGAGGGGAAAGGCGGACCCGGTCCAGAGGGCGCGCACTCGAAGAGGCTCCACATTGGCTGGTGAACGCTGAGCTCGACTCCGACCACAGGGCACTAACCTCCGAGGGTCTCACTCTAGCGGGTGCAAGGAGGCTCTGTCCTAGGCATCTCGAGCTCGCGAGCCCAACCTGGTAGAGGACAGAGCTCGACTCGCTATCTTGAGGGAGCTCAGCTCAGCTCGGTAGTGGAGTCCGGGCTGGAGAGTTGACACGGTGTCCGATGCGGCATCCTTTCTTGACGTGGTGCCTGTCGGTTCCTCCACGTCAACGATCCCACCACATCATTTGCCCTCCATTCCGGAGGCTCATTAGTGCACGGCACTCGGGTCGAAGGTAGTAATTGTAGTGCTGATGTGGAAAGGCGGAAATCTGGCATGATGATAGCCATGATTGCAGGCTCTTCGGAGAACGGCACTTAGGACCAATCCGGGGGTGCCATGTGGCCATGTCTGAGGAGCAATTAATGTTGGCACAGAATTCAGAGCAGCCGGGAGGCCATTTTTGTCGATGGGCGGCACATGGCATTGATCCGTTGGCAGAGGGGTTGAATCGGTACGAATCCATCGGGTCATTTCGAAATAAAAAGAGGGCCTTACCCGAAACATCTATTCTTTTTGAATTCTTCGTGCCTGCTGCTGCTGCGCTCAAGCTTCCTTCTTCCTCCCAGTTGCCCCTAGTTTTTTAAGGAACCAGCTCAGTTTCTTCTTCCTTCTCCCCCTGCTAGAATAGGATTTTTTCTCCGGGTCTGGGGTCTTCTTCAGGTTGAGTCTCCTCTTCCGTCCTCCACTTTGAGTCCTTCATTCCCCTTATTCTTAAGGATGTCCCGTTTTGGTTCGGGCTTCCGCCCCTCCACTAATCAGGGCGAGGCTGGTCCTTCCGAGCAGAAGCCGGTGTCTTCTTCTTCTTCTTCTGACGAGGAGGAAGATGCAACTCGCTTCGAGCTCAGCAGGAGGCATCCTTCTGGTCCGGTACTCATCAAGGAACCGGGATCTGGTTCTTCTCTCCCTCCTCCTTCTTCTGTTCCCGCTTCTGAGTCCATTCAGTCCACAGGTCCTGATGGGGTCACCTTGATGATCATCGCTGGGGAACTAAAAATTATTCAGGATGTCTATGGAATCTCGTCTTCTGTCTGGCTCATGATCCTTCGACCAGGGAACGGGTCACTTCCAGTGGCCCAGGCCGTCTTGCTTTTTATGAGGGGACCTTCTCTGGGGATCTCCGGTTTTCTTTCCATCCTTTCTTCCTGTCCGTCTTAGATAATTACCGTTTGGTCCCTGCTCAATTAGTGCTAAACGCCATTAGAGTTATTTTTTCTTTCAATGTGCTCTGCCACCTCCACGGGTTTGTTGCCTGATTTTCCTTGTTCAGGGTCTTCTTCGCCCTGAAGCACCACCCAACTGAGGATGGGTGGTGGTCCTTGTCCTCCCGCCTGAAGGGTATCAAGTTTGAGCTCCCCTCCTCCATCAGGGGATGGAAGAGTAAGTTTTTCTTTGTTGAGGTTGAGGGGGTCGACTGGGTCTGGAGTGATCCGGATAAGTCCCCCAATAGAAATTCCATGATCGATGAGGCTGACTAGGATGATTACAAACAGCTCCGCATCACCCAGATTCCTTTCCTCGAAGTCCTGTTATCTGAGCAGAACCTCACCGACTCCGGGGTCGACCGAATGAATGGGTTGGGTGAGTTCGACCTGAACTTTCCTCTTTCTTTTTATTTTCATTTCTTGCATTATTTTTCACGGACTCTAACTGTTGTGTGACTTGCATGCAGGGATGATTTTCTCTGAGAACTATCTGCTAGCGATCACCCAGAAGAGGCCACCGACTGGGCTGGCCGGGGAGCCTTCGTCGAGGCGAGCCTGGGGCAAGAGCGCTCTTGTGGCTGCCCCCACTATGGTTCTTGGTCTGAGCTTGGCTGCTCCAGCTGGATCGAGTTCAGAGGTGGCTCGCACTGCTCCTGCACTGGTGTAGAGGGTGGCTTCTGTGGTACCGAGGCCAGCCCAGCAGGCCCCTGCCGTGGAGCACGAAGTTGTGGTTCGAGCGAGGGCCGCAGTAGCTGTTGCTGCACCCCACCGTCCTCCGAGTCCACCAGTTGTTGAGGTCAGGGATGAGGAGGTCCGGGCCGTGACCAGGACCACAACCGAGGCACCGCCTGTGCTGGCATCCGCTTCTCAGCCTGCCCCCTCGCAACCCTGCAGTTACTGGGATGAGGCCGCCCACTCTGGTAGAAGGTCGAAGGGAGGAGGTGCGATGCCATCTCTCCTTCAAGATGGGGCTAGAAAGCTCGTTCCTCCGGAGCCCCGAGCTGGTCGAGTGCATGATGGACTTCTCGATCCAGATATGCGACCGGCAGGACATGGCTGGGTGCGGCTGATTAATGTCATCAGTGCCATCTTCCCCCAGCTTTATTCGGTGAGCTGTTCCTTCCTCTATTTTCTTTTCTTCCTTTTTTTTTTTTTGGAGTGACCTCTTTTCTTGGTGCAGATTGGTGCAGAGGCCCTCTACATCAAGGGCCGCAACCAGAGCTGGGAGAGTCTCAAGCGGCAACAGGCTACCGAGATCGAGTCCCTTAAAGCCGGTCTGAAGGAGAAGGTCGGGGCAAACAGGGCCCTTGAACTAAAGGTCAAGGACCTTGAGGCACAGCTCATCGACGCCGAGGGGCAAGTGAAGAGACTTTTGGAGGCCCACGACCTGGAGCGGAGCCGTGCGAAGAAGGCCATTGAAGATCTCTCCTCCATGGAGAAGAAATTGAACTAGTACAGTGCCGAAGCAGATTGGCATAAGGAGGCCTCCCGAGCTGCCCAGGCGAAGCTGGTAGCTGGGAGGGAGAAACTTGCCATAGCTGAGAAGGCGGCGGAGGAGATGGCCAGGTCGACGGAGGCCACTAGGTTGGAGGCCATCGAGTCGAGGAAGGTGGCTGCTGAGGCCAAGAAGGGCATCGAGGATGCCATCACAAAATTTAAGGCCTCGGAGGAGTTCATCGTCGAAATTCAACAGATGGCATCGGACTCCTTCTACAAGGGCTTCATGTTTTTGCACGGCTGAGTTGAGGTGCTTGTCCCTGAGAAGAGCCGTGACCGCCTTAGATATCCTTCAGCCTCAGATGTGGAGCCCGACGAGGAAGCCGTGGAGGAAGCCGTGGCCTCAGAGTCTTCGATGCCAGCTAAGGCTGAACCATCCGAGGTTAGAGCTGCTCAACCGGAGCTGCCTGAAGGCAGGGACTCTTAGCCTCAGAGCTCAGTAGGGAGGCCGGCCGGCGTGGAGTAGCCCCTTTTCCTTTTTGCCCCATTTTGTATTTTTGTTTCTTGTACTTAGTCAGGGTCACCCAGCATATCGGGGGCCCGCAAGACACTTGTAACTTGTTTTCAATCAATGAAACTTGAGTTTCTTTAACATCTATTTTCTTTGTCCGGTTCTTCTCTTCTTTTTCTCTTTCTTTCTCTCCCCTTTCTTTTTTTTCTTCCTCTTCTTTCTTTTGTGTATAAGTTGGGAGATCAGAGAGAGGGGCCTCACCTTGCCTGGGGTTGAGTTATTGACTTCAACGTCGGCAAGCTGGGCGCAGGTTCATGACACTTGAGTGATGCTGTGCTCGCAGGTCTCTTGGCTGGAGATCTGAGCTCCGATCTTGGGTTGGCATCCTGGAGCTGGGCTCGGGGACGTTAATGATTGAGAGCTGCTTGGCTCGAAGTTCTCTTGGTCGGAGATCTGAGCTCCGGTCTTGAGTAGGTGTCCTAGAGCTGGGCTCGGGGACATTGTTGACTGAGAGCTGCTTGGCTCAAAGTTCTCTTGGCTAGAGATCTGAGCTCCGGTCTTGAGTAGGTGTCCTGGAGCTGGACTCAGGGACGTTGTTGACTAAGAGTTGCTTGGCTCGAAGTTCTCTTGGTCGGAGATCTGAGCTCCGGTCTTGAGTAGGTGTCCTGAAGCTGGGCTCGGGGATGTTGTTGACTGAGAGCTACTTGGCTCGAAGTTCTCTTGGCCGGAGATCTATGCTCCGATCTTGAGTAGGTATCCTGGAGCGGGCTCGGAGACGTTGTTGACTGAGAGCTGCTTGGCTCGAAGTTCTCTTGGCCGGAGATCTGAGCTCCGGTCTTGAGTAGGTGTCCTGGAGCTGGGCTCGGTGATGTTGTTGACTGAGAGCTGCTTGGCTCGAAGTTCTCTTAGCCGGAGATCTGAGCTCCGATCTTGAGTAGGTGTCCTGGAGCTGGGCTCGGGATGTTGTTGACTGAGAAGTGGCGGCTTGTTCCCCTCTCGTTCTCTTTCTTTCCTTCCCCCCTCCTTTTTTTTTTTTTCTTCTCTTTTTTTTTGGAGTGGGAAGATCAGAGAAGAGGGTTCTTGCCATGTTCCCCTCTCGTTCTCTTTCTTTCCTTCCCCTCTTGTCTTCTTTTTGAGTGGGAAGATCAGAGAAGAGGGTGTTTGCCGTGTTCCCCTCTCGTTCTCTTTCTTTCCTTCCCCTTTCGTCTTTTTTTCAAGTGGGAGATCAGAGAAGAGGGTTACTAGACTTGATTGCCTTGGAGCTAGGCTCAAGGCCTTCGTGGACGTGGAGCTAGGCCTTCGTGGATGGGACTTGATTGCCTGAGGGCTTGGCTTAGGTCTTTGGTGCCTTGGAGCTAGGCTCGAGGTGTTAATGGGAGCTACTTGGCTCCATGATCCCTTGGCATCTCGGAGGTGGGCTTGGAGATGTTTGAGATTGAGAGCGGCTTGGCCGGAGATCTGAGCTCTGGTCTTGAGTAGGTGTCTTGGAGCTTGGCTCGAGGATGTTTCAGGTTGAGAGTTGCACAGCTCAAAGATCCTTTGATGCCCTGGAGCTAGGCTCGGGGATGCTTGAGATTGAAAGCTGCATGGCTCGAAGATCCTTTGACATCCTAGAGCTAGGCTCGGGGATGCTTGAGATTGGGAGCTGCATGGCTCGGAGATTCCTTGACGTCCTGGAGCTGGGCTCGGGAATGCTTGAGATTGAGAGCTGCATGGCTCGAAGATCCTTTGACGCCTTGGAGCTAGGCTCGGGGATGCTTGAGATTGAGAGCTGCATGGCTCGAAGATCCTTTGACATCCTGGAGCTAGGCTCGGGGATGCTTGAGATTGGGAGCTGCATGGCTTGGAGGTTCCTTGACATCTTGGAGCTGGGCTCAGGGATGCTTGAGATTGAGAGCTGCATGGCTCGAAGATAGAGCTGCATGGCTCGAAGATCCTTTGACGTCCTGGAGCTAGGCTCGGGGATGCTTGAGATTGAGAGCTGCATGGCTTGAAGATCCTTTGACGTCCTAGAGCTAGGCTCGGAGATGCTTGAGATTGGGAGCTGCATGGCTTGGAGATTCCTTGACGTCCTGGAGTTGGGCTCGGGGATGCTTGAGATTGAGAGCTGCATGGCTCGAAGATTCTTTAACATCCTGGAGCTAGGCTCGGGGATGCTTGAGATTGGGAGCTGCATGGCTCGGAGATCCTTTGACGTCTTGGAGCTAGGCTCGGGGACATCGTTGATTCTTCCCTACCAGATACATGGATACTCGTGCAAGGAAAAATCGTTATCATTATTATCGATAAGAAACCTTACCTTGTTGGTGGCATCTTCGCAGGCCGTGAACCCTCCTCTTTTGGGGAGCCTGATGCCATTGGGATCTTCGAGGTAACAGGCCCCTCGTGATGGAGCTTCGGCCACCATGCAGGGGCCTGCCTGTGGTGGTTCGCGATCGTCATCCTGACGACCGCAACATCTTTATTTATCTTTCCCCTTCTAGCACAATGGGGAGTACATTCCCAGGGTCCCGTGCCTCTAGGTCTTCTTGGATGCTTGTGCAGCTCCCTCGGTGACCACGCCAACCGGTTTCATAGTGGGGTAGCTGTTGTTGGTTGGAGCCGACGGGAGAGTGGCAAGCACCTGGGACCCCGCTTGAGGTCTGCCCCCCTGCAAATCTTTGGAGATAGCCTTTCTTGATAAGCTTCTCAATCTCCTACTTGAGATTGCGACATTCTTTGATGTCATGGCCATGATTGCGATGACGGCGATAATACTTTATCTTGCCATGACCGGTGAAGGGCCTCAATGGCGGCGGGTGTTGTCGTCCACTGGCTCGCTGGTTGAGCCTTGCATATTAGTGAACCGGCTGGAGAATTCCGCTAGCCCATGCTCATGTTCCTCCAGGCGCCTTTCCGCCACGCGTCTGATGGCTCCGTCAGCGGATCCTTCTATCGAAGGAGACGGAGAAGGTGATGTGGGTGCCCTTGGAAAGGGGGAGCCCCTTGCATGGATGATAGAGGCCTTTCGAGCTTGTGTCGTCACCATTTCCGTTTCCCTTCCTGGCACGCCAATCTGTTGCCGCTAGGATCATCGTGGCCTGTAGCTGCTACCAGCATCGGAGTGCACTCTCCTCGTTGCCTGGTGGTCCTCTAGTCCTGGACCTGCAAAACAGGGGTTAGTGACCCGGGCCGGGGTTTCTGGTGGGGGCACTCCGATGGTCAAGTCAGTGATGATCCAGGGAAACAGGTCCTCCTGGTCGGGCTCCTCTTGATGGACTTCGCACTAGGAGGAGTAAAGAATGTGTGTGAGGACAGAAATATTGCAGGGGGAGAATGATAGCAGGGACAGAGGGGTTCCCTGTTCCTCCGCCTCTCCTTATTTTTCTCGTTTTTCGTTGATTGTGGTGGTGACACTTCGCCCTCTTGGTCGAGCTTGCGCTTGTGTTGGTGGTGCCATGCCCCTCTTCCTCATGAGGGTTGCACCTCTCTGTTCTGGCTTGTGTTTTTGCTTGTGTGTCGGGGTTGTTGTGTTACTCCGAGTTTGTTGCAACTAGGTTACCGTCGGGCACTTATCTCGGGATCCTCGCCGGCTATCAGGCGCATGCGATGGTGTCCCGAGGAGTCTTTCCTGATTCATGATAAGGGGGGTTGTCAGGCACTCCGACACTCCTCTTGGTCGCCTCATTCCGGGAGACCTGGCAATGTCTTGGATGGTGGGCCGCCGCCCACGGGATTCGAATCTCCCGGTTGGCTTCCTCTCTTGGGTGATTCGGGTGGTTGGAGAGGAGCCTGGCACCTCGATCAGCGTGCTTCTTTCCTTTCTAGTGTAACTGGCGGTTGCAAGTGGTCAGTACGGCTTGGAAGGTGCTCCAGTGCAGTTCTCGGGCGGCTCGCCGGCATTCTGGCTGGTGAGGACCTCGTCCGAGCTGGGGCTGAGCTGGAACGGCAGGGCTCGCTCCGGCCTTGACGCTTCGAGCTTGTGGGGGCATCTTGGTAGAGGAGGGCAGAGTGCGGACCCGGTCCGGAGGGCGCGCATTTGGAGAGGCTCCACATTGGTGGGTGAACGCTGAGCTCGACCTCGGCCACAGGGCTCTAACCTTCGAGGGTCTCGCTTTGGAGGGCAAGAGGCGGACCCGGTCCAGAGGGCGCGCGCTCGGAGAGGCTCCACATTGGTGGGTGAGCGCCGAGCTCGACTCCGACGACAGGGCACTAACCTCCGAGGGTCTCGCTCTGGAGGGCGGAAGGCGGACCCGGTCCAGAGGGCACGCACTCGGAGAGGCTCCACATTGGTGGGTGAGCACTGAGCTCGACTCCGACCACATGGCACTAACCTCCGAGGGTCTCACTCTAGAGGGAGGAAGGCGCACCCGATCCAGAGGGCGCGCACTCGAAGAGGCTCCACATTGGCGAGTGAGCGCTGAGATCGACTCCGACCACAGGGCACTAACCTTCGAGGGTCTCGCTCTGGAGGGCGAAAGGCAGACCCGGTCCAGAGGGCGCGCGCTCGGAGAGGCTCCACATTGGCGGGTGAGCGCTGAGCTCGACTCCGACCACAGGGCACTAACCTTCGAGGGTCTCGCTCTGGAGGACGGAAGGCGGCTCTGGTCTAGGCATCCCGAGCTCGTGGGCCCAACCTGGTGGAGGATAGAGCTCGACTCGCTATCTTGAGGGAGCTCAGCTCAGCTCGGTAATGGTGTCCGGGCTGGAGAGTTGACGCAGCGTCCGATGCAGCATCCTTTCTTGACGTGGCGCCTGTTGGTTCCTCCATGTCAGTGATCCCACCATATCAAAACTTATTCAGAATAACATCTTTAGTCAATTTGGGTGCCTAGGAGCTATAATTAGTGATGCGGGTGCATATTTCATGAATAGACATTTTGAAAGTTTGATGAAGAAATATGGAATTAGTTACAAAATAACCACACCATATCATCCCCAAACTAGTGGCCAAGTTGAGGTCTCTAATAGAAAAATTAAGCACATTTTAGAGAAAATGGTAAGACCCAATAGAAAAGACTGGTCAGAACGTTTAGATGATGCATTATGGGCTTATCAAATTACTTTTAAAACTCCCACATGAATGTCTTCTTATTGACTAATATTTGAAAAAGCTTGTCATTTGCCAGTAGAATTAGAACACCATGCATTTTGGGCTATTAAGTAATTTAATTTTGATGTGAAAAATATAGGTTCCGATAGGAGACTTCAACTAAATGAGTTAAAAGAGCTATGTAATGAAGCATATGAAAGTTCTAAAATTTACAAGGTTGAAACTAAACTATACCATGATAAATTTATTAATCAAAAAATGTTTAAGCCTAAACAAAAAGTGTGGCTCTATAATTTTAGGTTACATCTTTTCCCGAAAAAACTTTGCTCACAATGGGATAGACCTTTTATTGTGACCCAGGTATTTTATTATGCGTTAACCCCTGGAATGATTTTGATGATAACAAAATATTGGAGCATGCATTTGATACTAATGCTTTTCATATGTTTAAGAAGTTTTAGTAGGATATTTCAAATGGACAATCTATCACCCTACAATTCTGAGATCATTGTAGTATATCAATGTACTCATAGAAAAAGTTTCATGTATGTTTCAATCACTTATGAGCCCTAGGCAAATTTGTTTGTATTTTCATATAAAAAGGACCAAATTAATGTAATTTTAAGTTTAAAGATCTTAGATTAGGTTTAGAAGTTGTTTGGAAGATGTTGGAAGAAGTTTGAAATTGTTTGGAAGCATTTGGAGAAGTTTCGCTCGAGTTGACTCAACCAAATAGAGCTGATACATTTTCTTGGCATGGCACAAAAATTTCATGATATAGTCATCCGAGCCGACTCAAGGAAGAATAGAGCCGACTCCTCTAGAGTGGACAGAAAAGTAGTTTTAAGAACCCAGTCATCCGAGTTGACTTTAACTAAAATGAGCTGACTCTTACAGAACTTCAGAATTTCCTCTTTGAGCATCCGAGTTAACTCAATCATCCGAGCTGACTCTAATCCCAGTTTTTTGAACAGTAACGGCTAGTTCCAGAATTCAAATTTCTTGATGAAAAAATCTCTCCAATGGCTAGTTTTCGACTTCCAAGAAATTCTAACAGCCATATTCATTTGGGAACACTTTAAGGATCTATAAATAAAAAGATTTAAGTGAAGAAAAAGAGGGTTTTTCAAGCTTTTACAAGAGAGAATATAACATTGAATATTTTGAGTGCTTTCAATAGAAAAATACTCAAGTTCTTCAACTACTTCCCACCAACTTCTTGAGTTATACTTTGAGAAATTAAGTGAGCCTTGAAGAGCATTGAAGAAACAATCAAGAAGGCTTTATCAAGAGCTTCAACTACAACCATCCAACAACCTTTGGTTTGTTTTTAGTGTTGCTTTCTTTTTAACTCTATTTTGAGTTGTTTCAAGTACAACATGTGGCTGTAACTTGTGAATTATTTTTAGATAATTGGTGAGCCTTGAAAATCAAGTTGGATTGTTAGTGAGCCCAAAAAACTAACGTTGTATTGGATTTTGGATTGTGAGCATGTAGGAAAATAATCTGGCTGTATTCGGGAAGAATATAGTGAAAATCCCAAGTGTGCACCTTGGGTAGTGGACGTAGGAGCTGGGTTGCTCCAAACCACTCTAAATTTGTAGTGTTTCTGATTGTTCTTGTCTTTACATACTCATTTGCTTCCACACACAATACTTTACACTTCACTCACCACACAAAGTTTTTAAAAAGCACATACTTATTTGAAATTATTTTTAAATCCAATTCACCCCCTCTTGGGTTGGCCAACTGGGCAACATTATGAAGCTGTAGAACTTAGAGATCATAAGCAGGAGAATATTTTTAAGGTAAACGGCCAGCATTTGAAACCTTACATGGAGGGAATTAATGATGGAGAAATAATTACATCTATTGATCTTATGAATCCAGCATTGTTGTAATGCTCGACATAGTCTGGTTGGAGACTTTAAAATTAGCGCTCCTAGAAGGCAACCCAGTTTATGCATTTATCTTGAACCATGCAGTTTTCTTTTTAAAAAAGCACAAGAAGAACAATAAAGCTAAATTTAGGAGAGTATGGTATCAAAGGAACAAATCATAATAAATCTAGTACTCAAGTACCCTTCTAGGTGGTATCCTTCCTTGTAATTTATTTTACATTACTAGTCTCTTCTTCCATTAAGGATAATGAAAATTAAGTTGGAGGAATAATTAAATTAATCAAATCCTGGAGTATAACTTTAATCAATTTTATGTACTAAACTTTATCTCAATTTGAAGTTAATTAAGCTTTTTAAATGATGAATGATTAACGGTTTAGATAATTTTAGAGATATTGAGGGATGAATTTCAAGAATGCCCATTAAATGGTAAAGTTTAGACCATAAAAGTTTTTTAAGTAATTCTAAATCCTTTTGATTATTGATCTTGATAAAGAATCTACCTTATAGTGATATAAATAAAAATATTAAAAAATACATAAAGTCCTCCTTAAAGTTTAATAAATTAGATTTTTAGCATCTTTCGCTGAGTAATTGGGCCCCTTCGTCTAAGTAAATATTGTTGTTCATGTCCAAAGATAAGAATATAAAGAAATCTCTTGTAGAGATAGTCTTAACACATAACCTTTTAAACTCAAGTCAATATGCCTGAAAGGTGTTCTACACCTAATGCTTTAAAGTCAACTGGTTTAGGAGTCATTGGCCTAAAGCTCGCTAAAAGGATCAACTAAAAAGCAAGATGTTAGGACATTGCACTGATTCTATATTATAAAAAGAAGAAAGATAAAAAAAAAAGTCAAAAGAAAAACTAAATTGATACTACACTAAATCTAAAGTAAGTTAGAGTATTTAAAGAGTGAGGTAGAAATTTGGTAAAAGAAAAACTCTAAAATTTCTATGGACTTTACTTGACTACTAAATGGATGGAATTGATAATCCAATAAAATATTTTTTATGATCTAACCAGGTATCAACAAATTTTAGAATTAGCAAAATAATTTTCATTTCTTAGATAAGAAGGAACACATGGCTAATTTATCTGCTTTACTCGAGGATGAGCAATGTTCAAGTTGGGAATACAAAATTATATTAAATACTTATTAATTTAAGAATTAAACTATCATTGTTTCTTTAAAATTAATACTTTTATATATTGTTTGTAGGGATGAAGATCATCAATGTAAAAAGTTCAATTTATGGGTCCAAATGAAACAAGTTTGAAGCAAATCAATCTTAAAATGGGCTCATAATTAAGTTTTAAAGTTTATTAAGGATGCATAGATTTTTAAGCAGCTGGTCTGCCATGGACTGGCCGCTTGGTCTACCGAAGCCTTTATGGTCCACTAGTAGCCATTGAAGTCAGCCCACAGCTTTGAGTCATGGACCATAGAGGGATTCGAACCTTGTTACCGGAAAACCACCAAAAGCTGCTGCCATCCCCCTCCTCATTGTCTTCCTCCCTCTTTCTCAGCTATGTAGTGGCCTCATTGACTACACCCATTTCTAGTATTTTTTCTAGATCTGCCACCGCCTCCACTCCCAAACCATTCTCCTTCTCCTTTGGCTCTACCTCTTCCTCTTCATCATTGGCTGCACCTTCCTCCACTCCAAGCCCTATTTTCGAGTTTGCTGCATCTCCATCTCTTTTCTTGCTGGGATCCTCCTCTGCCAACTCCTCTTCTTTGGTTGTGACCCCATCTATCTCCACTTCGCCCCTGTTCGATGCTTCCACCTCGATAGCAACCACTCAATCCTTCCCTTCCTTTGCTCTCACATCCTCCTCAGTGTCAATAATAGCCCCATCCTTCCCTTGGTTTTTCCCCATCTTTCTCCACCTCCATCATCTTGTCTTCATCTTCCTCTTCTTTGACCCCTTCATTCTCCTTTGGAAGCGGCTTCTTTCTCCAAGGGCTCTGCACCAGCAACCGCTACCTCTTCATTAGCACTCACACCAGTTGGGACCACTGCATCTTCATCGATAGCTTCTAGCTCATCCGCTTCCTAACCTTCCTTTGGCTTTGGCCTTGCAGCTTCTTCTACTGCATCACTCTAATAGCCTCTGCCCAAGCCACCAAGCCATTGCGGGAGTTGGACCAGTGTTAGAGTGAACCAGGGATGTTCAAGCATGTAAGTATTGGTCAGAAGCAAGAAACCAATTGATGGATTGTTTGGCAAAACAGAGGAAGGATAAGCTAAAATTTAACATTTGAAAAAAATGATGGAACAAAGCTAGATAAAGGGCCATAACTAACATGGGATGCTCGTATTCGATGAATAACAAAGATTGTGATGGATTGAGCAGATAAATCACATAGAACCGATGTTGTAGGGATGGGTTTCTTAGAACAACTGCGAAGGATTACGATAGAAATGAACGCGGTTCATACATGTTCTCCTCTGCCTTTAAAAGAATGTCGCAGCCTGAGGATGGGATATTTGTTCTCCTTTTCGATCACCTTCTTTGGTTTCCTCTCCCACTTTGACTCAGAAATATCTGCCTAATTTTCCATCTACTGCTCCAATCTTATTCCAACATGAAGATATCATAAAGGATGATGGTGGGGAGTTTATTCATGGAAGGCTAGATCTCTTATTCCTCAAAATTTAACTACGGTGCTTGAATAGACAATATTCTATTATTTTTATTTATTTTTTTTTGTACTTTTTTCTATGAAATAAAAATATGATTTTAACTGTTATATATTTTATGTGAATAATCTATGTTTTTATGATGAACCGTGCTCTATGGACTTGGTTCATACTCTTAGAATAGCTTATTTTAAAATATGAATTCTTTACTTTATATACATCCTATCTTGACTAATCAATATTTCAGGAGAATAAATCATGATCCAACAGGTATGGGTCGTGATCTCCATAAATAGATTATATCTTGATAGGTGATATATGGAGTATACACATAAGAAGAGAGTACCAGCTGTCTGCCAAGTAACCCATTAAAATTTGAGGCTTTTCTTTCTCATTTGAATCTCTATTATTTTATTATTCTAGTTAAATAGTTTTAATTTTTTAATTATTAAATTACTATTATTGTCCTTTAAAATCATTGTTGAAATAACTGCTTAAAGATTCTATGAATTTGATCCTTACTCCTGCTACTCTACATAGTAAGAAGTGGAAATAAAGTATTTATTTTTGGTATGCAATGACATGCACCAAATTTTTGGTACCGTTACCAGAAACTTTTAGCATGTTGTTTCTTAAAAAAATAAAAATTAATAGTTATTCTCTTTCAATCTTGAGTGTCCTAACATAAGGTTGTCCTGGCATAATTTTAAGTTATGTTGGATGGCTATCCTAGGGCACAAAAAGGTTGAATTGACTTAAAAATTTCCAAAATCTCAAATATATATATTTCTAATATTGACATCTCATAAATTATTACGAGATCAGAGATTTAATCATAAAAAAAAAGAAAAAAGTAAGTAATCTAATTTTGATTGTATGTTAATTATAAAGTTTGGACATCTTATCTGTTGCATTTTTTTTTTCATAATTAACTTTAAGGGCATAACTTATTAATTAGATAAGGTGGAAAATTGATCACCCTTTCTTGACCCATAAATTATTACATTGCAATTGCATTGACCCAGGCTTTAATTGTTAAAATCAATTAGACGTCGACCTTAAGAGTTTTAAGCTCAATAGGACAAGAAAGCCCTAGAGTTGGACCTAGTTAAGATTGGTTAATTGCTTGATGTCTAAGGCAAGTGGTTTAGGAATAAGAGCTCAAAGGAAGGTGGTTCTTTAATTGGTTAAGTTTGCTTACCTGGCTAATTTAATTGATATCTAAGGCAAGCAACTGGGGGACTCTTACCAACCTTACATTTATCTAGCCGAGTCAGTTAATTGATCTTGGGCTTGGAGTGCTCAAAGGTAACCTTGGAACAGTTAGGAGCTATCTAGAGTTAGGTTAACCCAAGGATAGAATTAATTTTGATTGCATCACTTGTTTATAAAATCATAATTAAAGTAACTCTCTCATCTATTATCTCTAGTCTAGGACTCTCTTAGGATTCTTCTCTTTTGACTTTTTTTTATTCTTCTATTTTATTAATTAAAAATATATATAGAATTTATAAAAACTTGAACTACTGTTTGTTTTAGAGTACTACTATAGAGTGTATTCTAGGTCATTGATCATTAAAACTTGAAATCGTATTCCTAGATCTAGAAATAGACCAAACTTTTAGAGCAAACATATCACTAATCATGGAATCACGAGACTAATCCACCATGGCAATTGGAGTACTTTACTCTATAATATATCTACTCTCCTTATATTCAGCTACCTCCAGTAGAGGCTGTCTAATATGAAATTAAGTCTAGTTTGATTTAGATGTCACCTTCTTTTTATGGACTTGTAAATGAGAACCCTTACAAATATCTAGACGAGTTTCTTGAAATTTGTTCAATGGTAAAAACTCAAAATTTCTTTGATGATGCTCTTAGACTTAAGTTGTTCCCTTTTTTCCTTAAGGATGAGGCCAAGTATTGGTTAAACTCCTTAGACACTGTAATAGTTTCAACTTGGGACTAACTCTAGAGGGAATTCTTTAAGAAATACTTCTCTATAGGAAAAAACTAATCAAATCAGAAAAGTCATAACAAGTTTTTTCCAAACAGATGGAGAGATGTTTCATGAAACAAGAGAGAGATTAAAAGGACTAATTAGGAAATGTCCACACTATGCCATACCCAAATGGCAATTGGTCCAGTGCTTTTATGATGGTCTGTTAGAAAGGCACCAATAAATGGTTGATGCCTCATGCGGTGGGACCTTCATGCTGAAAAATAAACATGAAGCATGACAACTTTTCGAAACACTAAGTGAGAACTCATTACGTCACATGTTAGCTACCCATAGAGAACCTCCCATAGGACCTAAGAGAGGATGAATATATGAAGTAGGTTATTCTATAGATATCTAAGCAAAGTAGATGAACTATCTCAAAAGCTAGACCGAATTTTATAAGTTGGACATACCTCCTCTCCACCTATTCAAGTTCATGATGTTTGTGTCATTTGTTCAAGTCCCAACCATTCGATAGGTGATTGTCCAGTCATATACCAGTTTTTTGAGCTTGTTCAAGAGCAAGCCCACCAAGCCCAAACCCGAATGGCTTCTAGACTAGGAAATGATCCTGTTGCCGATCTCAATGCCGTGGCCTGTAGCTTCAGAGCTGGTACCAGACTCGGACCGTCTCACCTCGAGGTCTCCGAGTTTCCGATCCTGCAAAACAAGGTCAGAAATCCTGGCCGGGGGTCCCTCGGACCGTCTCACCTCGAGGTCTCCGAGTTTCCGATCCTGCAAAACAAGGTCAGAAACCCTGGCCGAGGGTCCCGGCGAGGGAACTCCGACGGTCAAGTTAGAAAACGGCGAGATGGAACAGAATCCCTAAGGTGGGCCCCCGAAGGAGTCCCAGGCTTAGAGATGATCTTAGCAAAAGAGGTCTTTGGAAGAGTGGAAATTGGGTCGAGCTCCTTCATCGAGCTTGCACCGAGGGACCCCTCTCGGGACCTTGGATCCTACTCTTGGTGCCTTTCTTTCTCCCAGCCTTTTTTCCACTTACCTGGTTATCCGCTCTTCCCATCCTTTTATCCCATCACACTGCCTCCGGCTTGCACCCCCGGGAGGCTCTCTCTCAGCCTTCACCTTTTTCCTATCTCTCTTTTTTCCTTTCTCCTTCGGGTCCGGGAGCCCAGTGGCCTCCTCGTCTTGCTTATCGAGCCCAGCGAGAAAAAGGGGAGAGGGAGGATACTGGCCAGGCCTTGGGCTGAGCGTAGGCGCTCTCCTTCCCAGGCATTGACAATGGCTGTTGCTGGCTCCTGTTCGCCAGGACTCCGCTCCTCGGTTACGGAACCCGTTGGGCCGATGTAAACGAGGTTTCGTGCATCACTGCCGACCGTACCGGTGCTCCTCGCGAGGCACGACGCGCGCTGCCCAAGGGGTGGTTTTGAAACTCGTGCCCCCGCCTCCTAGAGGCCTTACCACGCAGGGCCAGCTCCGATCGAGGTGGACCCCTCCTGGGCGGACACCCGGTAGAGTGGCAGAGGAGTGCTCGACCTCGGTCGAGGTGGACCCGTATCTGGGTGCCATCTGGCAAAGGAGCAAGAGGGCCCGACTTGACCTCAGCCAGGGTGGAACCGTCTCTGGGTGCCACCTGGTGAGGGAGCGAGGGGCTGCTAGCTTCGACCGAGGTGGACTCCTCCTGTGCGGACACCTGGCGGAGCGGCAGAGGAGTGCTCGACTTCGACCGAGGTGGACCCGTATCCGGGTGCCATCTGGTGAAGAGCAGGAGGGCCCGGCTCGACCTCGACCGGGATGGAACCGTCTCCGGGCGCCACCTGGCGAGGTAGAGAGGGGCCGCCAGCTTCGACCGAGGTGGACCCCTCCTTGGCGGACACCTGGTGGAGCTGCAAAGGAGTGCTCAGCTTCGGCCGAGGTGGACCCGTATCTGGGTGCCATCTAGTGAAGGAGCAGGAGGGCCCAGCTCGACCTCGGCTAGGGTGGAACCGTCTCCGGGCACCACCTGGAAAGGGAGCGACGGGTCGCCAGCTTCGGCCGAGGTGGACCCCTCCTGGGTGGAGCGGTAGAGGAGTGCTCGACTTCGGTCGAGGTGGACCCGTATCCGGGTGCCATCTAGCGAAGGAGCAGGAGGGCCCGGCTCAAACTTGGCCGGGGTGGAACCGTCTCTGGGCACCACCCGACGAGGGAGCGAGGGGCCGCCAGCTTCGGTCGAGGTGGACCCCTCCTGGACGGGCACCTGGCGGAGCGGCAGAGGAGTGCTCGACTTTAGCTGAGATGGTCCCGTATCCGGGTGCCATCTGGCGGAGGAGCAGGAGGGCCCGGCTCGACCTCGGCCGGGGTAGAACCGTCTCCGAGCGCCACCTGGCGAAGGAGCGAGGGGCCACCAGCTTCGGCCAAGGTGGACCCCTCTTGGGCGGACACCTGGCAGAGTGGCAGAGGAGTGCTCGACTTCGACCGAGGTGGACCCGTATCCGGGTGCCATCTGGCGATGGAGCAGGAGGGCCCGGCTCGACCTCGGCCGAGGTGGAACAAATCTTCGGGCGCCACCTGGCGAGGGAGCGAGGGGCCGCCAGCTTCGGCCGAGGTGGACCCCTCCTGGGCGGGCACCTGGCGGAGCGGTAGAGGAGTGCTCGACTTCGGTCGAGGTGGACACGTATCCGGGTGCCATTTGGCGGAGGAGCAGGAGGGCCCGGCTCGACCTCTGCCGGGGTGGAACCGTCTCCGGGCGCCACCTGGCGAGGGAGCGAGGGGCCGCCTGCTTCGGCCGAGGTGGACCCCTCCTGGACGGATACCCGGTGGAGCGGCAGAGGAGTGCTCGACTTTGGCTGAGGTGGACACGTATCCGGGTGCCATATGTCGAAGGAGCAGGAGGGCCCGGCTCGACCTCGGCCAGGGTGGAACCGTCTCCGGGCGCCACCTAGAGAGGGAGCGAGGGGCCGCCAGCTTTGGCCGAGGTGGACCTCTCCTGGGCGGACACCTGGCGGAGCAGCAGAGGAGTGCTTGACTTCGATCGATGTGGACCCATATCCGGGTGCCATCTGGCGAAGGAGCAGGAGTGCCCGGCTCGACCTCGGTCGGGGTGGAACCGTCTCCGTGTGCCACCTGGCGAGGGAGAGAGGGGCTGCCAGCTTCGATCGAGGTGGACCCCTCCTGGGCGGACACCTGGCGGAGCGACAGAGGAGTGCTCGACTTCGACCGCGATGGACCCGCTTCCGACCTTCGCTGGACCGTTCCCGTTCTATCGAAAAAATCCATGTTGTTCGAATCACGCTCGGCGGAACCTGAGACACGCCACATCAGCATAACGGCCATATCAGTTGCCCCCCATCCCCTCGTTTCCTAAGGCGTCGTGGCTCGGAATGTGGGGATTTAATGCGGAGATGACATGGGGAAGGCGAAGATCTCGTGCCATAATTGCCACGATCCTCGTCGCCGTTCCTTGTTATGCCTGAGGTCCTATGAGAGGTTGCCACGCATCGCATTTCCGGCGGTAATTAATGCGTTGTTTCGAAAAGGAAGCCGTTTCCATCAGACCGAAGCGTCGATGTCGAGCATGTGTCCACGCGGCATCCACCAGGTGGTTCGGAACGGAATGAGGAGTACGATCACTATCGATCGAATTTGAAAAGGGAGGGGGACTTTCCAGAAACGAAGTCCATCCACTTTCTCGCGCTCCGCCGGCGGTTGCAGTGGGCCTTCCTTCACCTTCCTGGCTTGCCTCTCCTTTTCCACAGAGTATTTCGGTGAGTGCCCGCGTCTTCTTCCTCTTTTCATTTTTTCTGCCTTAGCAACCTTCCTGCACCCTTTCTTCCCCCATGGCGCGTCGTCGTCATGTTTCTTCTAATCCGGACGAGGCCGGTCCATCCCGGCTGAGGACTCCATCATCTTCTTCCTCGGAAGGGGAGGTGATCCCGGACGAGATCCGCAGGCGGCTCCAGCCCGGGGGTGTAACCATAGGCATCCCTAGGGGTCATAGGTCTCCTCCTGTAGTTTTCGCCCGTCCGATTTCTTCTCTTCCTCCTCCGGCCATCTCTCTTGCTGGTCCCTCCGGTCACGTCTCAACGATGATCGAAGATGACCTCTCTTTTCTCCAGGAAGTCTATGGTATCCCGGAGTCGATCCGTCTTTCTCTCCCGCGACCCGGGGATCATGTGACCTTAAGCGGCCCCGGGCGAATAGCCTTCTACGAGGACTTCCTCCTTGGGGGTCTTCGGTTCCCCCTGCATCCTTTCTTCCTCTCCTTTCTTAGTCACCATCGCTTGGTCTTGGCCTAGTTGGCTCCAAATGCCATCCGGGTCATCTTTGCTTTCATAGTTTTCTGCCACTTCCACGGGTTTGTTGCCCGCTTCTCTCTCTTCAGGGCTCTTTTCACCCTGAAGCGATATTCCATCGATGATGGCTGGTGGTACATCTCATCTCAGCCTAGGTGCTTCAGGTTCAACCTCCCTTCCTCTATCAAGGGCTGGAAGAACCGGTTCTTTTTCGCCTCGGTCAAGGACGTCGACTGGGCCTGGAGCGAGCTGGACCGGTCTCCGAACCGGAACTCCCAAGTCGACCCAGTAGACCAAGAGGTCTATTCTCTGCTGCTGAGTGATGTGGTCCTGACACTCGATGTTTTGCTCTCGGAGCAGAACTTGTTCGAGGCAGGAATCAGTCCAATTCGGTAGCTGGGTGAGGCTCAAGCTTCCCTTCTACCTCGAACTCCTCCCTTCTCCCTCTTTCTTTCTTTTTAACTGGCCCGACTGACCTCTGCTTCGTTTCAGGTATGAGGTTTTCTGTGGAGAACCTGTTAGAGGGCGCCGCACAGAGAGATGTCGCCGAGGGAACCGAACCCGCGACGAAGAGGGCTCATACCGAGGCGGGCCGGGAGGCCGTGCCGATCCCCACCTTCGGTCCAGTGATGGCAGCTCCCGCATCCAAGCCGCCTCGAGCCCGGGCGCCCGACATCCCTGTCATCGACCTCGACAGGGTCATAGAAGAGTGGGGGCCAGCCCCTCCCGGGCAGCGTCTACTTCAGTCACCGCCCCGATTGCACCCATGGTGGCTCCAGCTGCTCCGTCGATGGCTGTTCTGCCCGGCGAGGGGATGGTCACCTCTGCTGCTACCGACCCGTCTGTCCCGCCACCAAACCTCACCAGCCGGTGCTCCATGATCCGTGACTAGGGCCTCGCGGAGAAGGTCATGAAGTTCGCCTGCACCTCCCGGGACCGCCGATTGAGGGGCGGCCGGGACTATAGCGACGCCCTGCTTGGGATCCTTCCACAGCTTTTCATGGTAAGTCTCGAGGTCGAAGCCCTTCTTTTTTAAAGTTCCAGTTGGGTTCTGACTAACTTCTCTTCTTCTGGCGCAGATCGGGACTGACGTGCTGCTGCTGAGAAACTTCCTTGCAGGGTATGCCAAGAAAGACGCCGAGAAGGAGGAAAAGCTTGGCAAGCTCGTAGTCGATATAAAAGACCTCATGGAGATAGGGGTCGAGCTGCGGGGGAATAACCAGGTCCTCCGATCTGACCTGGCGCGCGCCGAGGGGTGCATCAAGAAGCTGGAGACCTCCCTATCCGAGGAGAGGATCTCGAGCCAGCACCGCACAGAGGAGGACGCGGCGAAGAAGGCTCGCCTCCGAGCTCAGTCCCAGTCGCTGGAGTGCCAGGTGGAGGAGGTTCGGAAGGAGCTGAATGCAGCCTAGGAGAAGAGCTCCTACATCAACGGGCTGCTGGAAGCATCGAAGCGGGAGGCGCAGGAGACCGTCCCGAAGTTCCGGGCCTCCGAGGAGTACATCGCAGAGGTTCGGGAGGTTGCCGTGGACTCCTTTTTGAAGGGGTTTCAGGTATGTCGGGAGAAGGTGAGCTCCTTCTACCCCAAGCTCGACCTCAGCGGGGTAGTCCTCGGTGGAAGGAGGCATGAGCCTAGTGGAGAGGCTCCAGCAGCAGCAGGCAACGAGGCTGCAACTCCAGAGCAGCCCCCCGTCGACGACACAGGTGGAGAGTGCGCACCTTCTCTACTGCCTATCATCCTCAAACCAATGGCCAGACTGAGGTAGTAAACCGAAGCTTAGGAAATCTGTTGAGATGCTTAGTTGGTGACAACCTAGGAAACTGGGACCTATTACTTCCTCGTGCTGAATTTGCCTATAACAGCTCAGTTAATAGGTCTATTGGGAAAAGTCCATTCGAAGTGGTCCATGGATACAGACCTAGGAAGCCTTTAGACCTAGCTCCTTTACCCACACATGCACGGGTGTCCGAGTCTGCCGAGTCATATGCACAGCATATTAGGGAATTGCATAAGGAGATTAGCCAAAAGATTCAAATGAGCAATGAACTCTATCAGCATATGACTAATTCACATAAACGATTAAAAGAATTTAATGAAGGGGACTCCGTCATGATCAAACTTAAACCTGAAAGGTTTCCGCCGGGAACTATGAAGAAACTCCATGCCCGGGGAGCCGGACCTTTCAAAATAATAAAGAAAATTGGACCAAATGCTTATGTATTAGAATTACCACCAAGTTATGGCATTAGTTCAACATTTAATGTTTCAGACTTAAAAGAATACAAAGAACCTGCATTGATACCTAGTGAGCTTTTTGGTCCTAATGTTTCTTTTGAGAGTGAAACACCAAATGAGTGTCCACCACCAAGTGTTCCTGAGAGAAAGGAGAGAATTGAAAGGATCTTGGATGACCAGATCATTACTACTAGAAATAAAGGCTACCAACGTTATCTGGTTAGATGGCAAGGATGTCCTGAATCTGAAGACTCCTGGATTTCCCGAGAGGACCTACAACAAATCGACCCGGATGCATTAGAAACATATCAAGCCAACCCTCACTCGATAGGGTCGAGTTCCTCCCACCCCGGGAGAATTGGTGTGGGCACCAGAATCAGGAAGAGACTCCAACCAATTCAAGTCAAATCCGAGTCCTTATGGTTGGATGAGTAAAAGAAAGTCCTGTAATTTTTTTCTTTCTTTAATTTTGAGTCCAAATAATTATGTAATTCGAGTCCATTTCAATTTTATGTTGGAACTAGTCCAGCCTGATTAATCTTGTATTTGAGAGTTGGGTCCAAATGAGTCAAGTCCAATCCATGAAGAATCAAACCAAACCTCCATGGAGAATTGGTGTGGGCACCAGAATCAGGAAGAGACTCCAACCAATTCAAGTCAAATCCGAGTCCTTATGGTTGGATGAGTAAAAGAAAGTCCTGTAATTTTTTTCTTTCTTTAATTTTGAGTCCAAATAATTATGTAATTCGAGTCCATTTCAATTTTATGTTGGAACTAGTCCAGCCTGATTAATCTTGTATTTGAGAGTTGGGTCCAAATGAGTCAAGTCCAATCCATGAAGAATCAAACCAAACCTCCATGAAGAATCAAACCAAACCACATTTGAAGACTAAAGAAGACTCAAGACTTATACTCCAAAGCAAGACCAAAGCCACCTCAAGTGGGGACCACATGCCACCTCATCATCCAAGGTTGCTGCCACATCACACATACCACCTCACCATCCAAGGTTGCTGCCACATCACACATGCCACCTCACCATCCAAGGTTGCCACCCAAGAGAAGAAAAGGGGAATTTGAATTTGAATTAGCTACAACCTCCTCCACAACTTCCTCCACTACTCATGGGATGCCCCATATTTTTCTCCACAAATTTTTTTCCATGATATTTGGTGTAGTTTGAATTCAAAATGGCTTAATAGTCTATAAAAGACTCTTAGTCTTCTTGTAAAGAAAGGATGGAAAAGAAAAAATAAAAGTTTTCTTCTATGTGAGTTCTATGTGCCTAAGTGGTAGTTCTAAATTCCTCTCCCTATCCCACGCCAACCCTACTTTCTCCTCCTCCATCTCCAACGCCTAAGACACTCTTCTTCTTCTCCAATCTCAAGCTAGCTCTTCAATATCTAAGGTTGATCAAGAAGACCATCACAAGGAGGCCGGCCAAATCCATTTCAAGTGATCTACCATGGCGCCAAGATTATTCTTCAACACTGCTTCCTCGACTCTTCTTTAGTTTCTCCATTTCATGACTAACGTATTTTACCAAGTTCCTAATCTCAAGGTTTCTTTGTTGTAGGGTTCTCCGGGATTCCGAACTCAAGAGGAAGGAATTATTTGCCATAATCCAGAAAACAAGAAGGGCCCTCAATTTGTAGTATGGTCTTGTCATTTGGGAGGTCTCTTCATGAGTGATCTTGATCTACTTGAAAGATTAATGCTAGGTATGTTCTAGTATCGATTAGGTCTGAAATATTAAATTTGCCTAGCTTAACTTGTGTGGTTCGAATCTTATTCCTATTTCTTTGTTATTTTGATAGTCTTATTAATTAGGTTTACGTTTGATCGTTCGAGTTCTCTTTATTAGACCTCCTTTGATACTATATGCTGAACTAATCATATGCAAATAAGAAATTGCTAAGTTAATCTTTGCTAATCTCCTTTAGGGTTGCATAGTTGCATTCTCATCTTGCATGTCCCCACCAATCTTGGTATCAGAGCATGGTAGAATAAGTTCCTGATTGCATAGCATTAAGTCCTTGAAGTACTTGGATCGGGGGCGTTACCAGGCCGTCCGGTCTTAGGAGAAAGTAGGGTTTAAACACCCTCTCTTCCCATTCCACGGGGATCTCCTAAGGCGTGTCGGGGTGCCATTGTGATTGACCCGTGAAAAAGAAAGCCAAAGGACTTTTTAGATTTCATTTGTGAATTTTGTATTGGTCACGTTCTGTTTTTCTGCTTGATGTATTTTCTGTAGGCTGACTGTAATCCGCCTGCAACTCCAAAGGCAAGTATCACATTCCTCGTTGGAATATTTTTTTTCCTATTCCATTTTAAGTTTTTTATCACCGTTTTAAATTTCAATCTGAGAAAAAAATTACAAAAAAAATGAAAATTCCTGCAATCCATCAGTGTAATTAAGGTTTCTGTTCTGTTCTGTTCCTTTTCATTATCTTCATTTCAGAATCTGCCTAGAATAGTACAGATTTTATTTTGAAATTCTGTTTCATCTGGTATGTCATCTATAAGTTAGGAGTTTTCTGTGATTTTTTTAGATTTTTCTGATATTTTTTTCTGCACTTATCAATACCACATTTAAACTGCAACACACTACTTCTGCACCTGAAATTTGAAATTTGCATGCATCTCATGACAAATCAAATTAAGGGCATGAAATTGACATAGGGTCAGGATTTCATCACCTGTCCCTAGCCCAAAAATCACCAAATTGCATATCGATCCAATCCCTAACTAAAATTGATTAGACATTAATTGCCCTAGTGGGTTAGGGACATCAATTTGGTCGAGCCCAGGTTATTGTCAACTCATTGTGTCAACTAGTCTTGTGTGTGCCCTATTACTTGGTGTCTAGAATTGGGACTAAGGGCTTGGGTGCTGATCCGTCTATCGGGCCAATTCCACCGGGCCTAGGTAGGCCAGAGACAGGATCTCACACTCCCCTTGTTCTAAAACCTGGCCAAGTATAGAGTTACTACAATCTAGCTTGCCACCTTGATTAGGCAACTAGCTTGGAACTCTAGGTCCAGTTCAATTCAATTGGGAAAGCTTGTGCAACCCATTTCTTCATCTATTATTGGAAGCTGGTGTCAAGGATAGAGGTTAAGTGGCTCAAGCCTAAGCGGTTCTTGTGGTTTTTAATTAGGACCCAGTGAAAGCTGGGGGAACCTCCCACAGACCCACCTCCTGACTGGCCAGTGGAAGAGAGTAGCTGTTGATTTGATTGTATCTAGTCAACTCAGTTTATTTGGACTAACCGGTTTAGAAAACTCGTAGTTCGGGTCTGAGTCTAATTGTTTGCATGACAACTAGGTCAGGCACACCTTACCACCCTTCACAAGCCCAACCTAGTTCATCCATGGATACTAGTATGGAAAGCCTTATGAGATCTATGATCGAGAAGATGGACCGTTTGGATGCTAGGTTTGACCAGTTCGAGGAAAGGATAGGAACCCTAGAGGAATCTAGGTTGACCCCAACTGAACCACCTTCACCCAGATTACCTTCAGTTCACCCTAGAGCCCAACGACAGGAACATACACCTGATCCAATTCATAGAAGGCCACATCAGGATTATATTGATCACACTCCGGAGCCAAATCCTAGAAGACCTCGCCATGATACTTTTGATCAGGATGATCGGGCCTTAAGGAATATACGTCTAGATGCACCAACCTTTGAGGGAAGCCTAGATCCTAAGGTGTACATAGACTGGGAAGCTGACATGGACCAATATTTTGACTGGTATGATATGTCTGAAGAGAGAAGATTCAAGTTTGCCAAAATCAGACTAGTCCGTCAGGCTAGGTTGTATTGGGGAAATGTCGAACGCATAGCTAGGCAGAGGGGAGACTTACCTATAGTGACCTGGAGAGACATGAAGAAAAAGCTTAGAGAGAAATATTTGCCTATGTCTTATCAGCAAAGGTTGTTAGATCAGTGGCAACGATTGACACAAGGAAATAAGACCGTTTCTGAGTACGTTGCTAAATTTGATGAGTTTGTAATGCGATGCAACGTAGTCGAGTCTGAGGCAGCCACATTGTCGAGGTTTAGATCAGGATTGAATGAAGATATAAAAGGGGAACTGTTTTTGAGAGAAGTCCATGATTTAGATCAGGCATACCAAGTTGCCATGGACTATGAGAGGTTTCAAAGGAGAGCTACATTTAGGCGACCTGAGCCCATTAGGTTTAATCCTCCTGTTAGTCGACCTAGTTCAGTCCCTGGTACAACCAATAGACCAAGATCCAGCTCGAATCCAACCCCTAGGACCAACCCTGCCATTTCTCCAATTCCTAGAGAAGACAAAGGAAAGAGCCCTGAAGTTCGAGGTGAGAGGGAGCGAGTTTGCTATAAGTGTCGTAAACCAGGTCATTTCGTGAGCCAATGTCCCTCTAGAGCTTTACATATAGGGGAGGCAGAAGAAGGTGAATCAGAACCCTTGGAGAATGTTGAAGAGGAGGTTTATGAAGCAGGGGATTGCTTGGCTGATGAGTATGAAGGAGATGAAGAAAATGTAGACTCATCAGATGTGTTAGGAGTTGTGAGATGTATCATGACACAGACCAAGGAGCAGGAAGACTGGCGTAGGACTAGCATCCTACACACATTTGTCAAAATAGGAGAAAAGGTCTGTAAGATCGTGATCGATAGTGGAAGCTGTGTCAATGCCATTTCCACTAGTGCAGCCAAGAGTCTAGGATTACCCACTGAACCACATCCCAATCCATATAAGGTATCCTGGATCGATTCCACTTCTATCCCAATCAAACAGAGATGTCAGGTCCGAATCCAACTTCAGTCCTATCAGGAATGAATCTGGTGTGATGTACTCCCTATGGGAGTAAGTAGCATCATCCTAGGTAGGCCATGGCTGTTTGACCATGATGTGACAATTTTTGGTCGATCAAATTCCTGTGCTTTCAATTTCAATGGCAAGAAAATTGTCATTCATTCAACCCAGCCTAAGGACAACACCAAAAGAGGAGTTAGCAGCCTGAAAGAAAAAAGGACTGGATTAAATTTGATAGGTGCAAGAGAATTAGAAAAAGACATTAATGAGGGAGCACCTATTTGGATGGTAGCTGCTAAGGAAACTATGGACCACACCCCTGTAGAACACCCTCAAGAGGTGGTCCAATTATTGAAAGACTTTGAAGACGTGTTCCCGAGGATCTTCCCGACAATCTTCCACCTTTAAGGGACATACAACATGCCATAGATTTAGTTCCTGGCGCGACTTTACCTAATTTGCCTCATTATAGGATGAATCCAACTGAACATCAAGAGTTACAAAGGCAAGTTAGTGAACTTCTTAGAAAGGGGTTTGTTAGAGAAAGTTTAAGCCCTTGTGCAGTCCCTGCCTTGTTAACCCCTAAAAAAGATGGTACCTGGAGGATGTGTGTAGACAGCCGTGCCATCAACAAGATTACTGTCAAATATAGGTTTCCAATCCCAAGACTGGACGATATGTTAGATATGATAGCCGGATCAACAATTTTCTCCAAGATAGACTTAAAGAGTGGCTATCACCAGGTTAGGGTTAGGCCTGGAGATGAATGGAAGACCGCTTTTAAGACTAAAGATGGATTATATGAGTGGTTAGTCATGCCGTTCGGTCTGTCCAATGCTCCCAGCACCTTTATGAGAATTATGAATCAGGTGTTGAAAACTTTCATCGGGAAATTTGTGGTGGTCTACTTTGATGACATTCTTATTTATAGCAAGACTAAGGCAGACCATTTAACCCACCTAAGACAAGTTTGCCAAGTCCTTAGAAAGGATAGCCTCTATGCCAATATCAAGAAGTGTGATTTCTTAACACATAGAGTTATCTTTCTAGGATTCGTAGTAACATCTGAAGGAGTGTCCGCTGACCCTGCGAAAATTAAATCAATAGTAGAGTGGCCTGTACCCAAGAGTATCCATGATGTCCGTAGTTTTCACGGTTTAGCCACCTTCTATAGAAGATTCATTAGAGGGTTCAGTACGATAGTGGCTCCAATCACTGATTGTATTAGGAAGGGAACTTTTGAATGGACTAAAGCAGCAGACAAAGCCTTCCTAACAATTAAGGAAAAAATGACACACGCACCCGTCTTGAGGTTACCCGATTTTACCAAAGTGTTCGAGGTTGCGTGTGATGCTTCTGGGGTAGGAATTGGAGGTGTCTTGAGTCAAGAGAATCACCCAGTAGCATATTTCAGTGAGAAGTTAAATGAAGCGAGACTAAGGTATTCCACCTATGATAGGGAGCTGTATGCGGTAGTTCAGGCATTACGTTATTGGAGGCATTATCTTCTACCACAAGAGTTTGTCCTATTTTCTGACCATGAAGCTCTTAGGTTCCTTAGTTCTCAGAAGAAATTGAACCCTAGGCACGGGAAATGGGTAGAGTTCATACAAGCTTATACGTTCGTACTAAAACATCGTGCCGGAACTGAAAATAGGGTTGCTGATGCATTGAGTCGTCGTTCAATGTTGTTGAATTCTGTGAGCACTGAGGTAGTAGGGTTTGAAAGATTAAAAGAGGAATATCCTACATGCCCTGATTTTGGTGACATCTATCGATCCCTTCAACAAGGACCATCTAGTGAGCATAGTGATTATACCATTTTAGATGGATACCTTTTCAGAGGAAATCAGTTGTGTATTCCCAAGACCTCTGTTAGGGAATTTCTGATCTGGGAAGTTCATGCTGGGGGCTTAGCAGGACATTTTGGTAGGAATAAGACCATCTTAGCAATAGAAGACCAATTCTTTTGGCCTGGTCTCAAAAGAAATGTGGCCCAGATTGTAGCTCAGTGCCGTATCTGTGCTGTTGCAAAACAGCAAAGACAGAACACCGGTCTATACACACCCTTACCTGTCCCTGATTGTCCATGGCAGGATATCAGCATGGATTTTGTAGTAGGCCTCCCTAAGACGTCTAGGAAGTATGATTCTGTCTTTGTTGTTGTCGATCGTTTCTCCAAGATGGCTCACTTCATTCCTTGTTCTCAAACTTTAGATGCTTCGAAGGTGGCCAAGCTTTTTCTCGATCAGGTCGTTAGGCTTCATGGTTTACCCAAAACCATTGTGTCCGATAGAGATGTCAAATTTACTAGCTATTTCTGGAAAACCCTCTGGCACATGCTCGGTACCAAGCTGAAATTCTCTACTGCCTATCATCCTCAAACCAATGGCCAGACTGAGGTAGTAAACCGAAGCTTAGGAAATCTGTTGAGATGCTTAGTTGGTGACAACCTAGGAAACTGGGACCTATTACTTCCTCGTGCTGAATTTGCCTATAACAGCTCAGTTAATAGGTCTATTGGGAAAAGTCCATTCGAAGTGGTCCATGGATACAGACCTAGGAAGCCTTTAGACCTAGCTCCTTTACCCACACATGCACGGGTGTCCGAGTCTGCCGAGTCATATGCACAGCATATTAGGGAATTGCATAAGGAGATTAGCCAAAAGATTCAAATGAGCAATGAACTCTATCAGCATATGACTAATTCACATAAACGATTAAAAGAATTTAATGAAGGGGACTCCGTCATGATCAAACTTAAACCTGAAAGGTTTCCGCCGGGAACTATGAAGAAACTCCATGCCCGGGGAGCCGGACCTTTCAAAATAATAAAGAAAATTGGACCAAATGCTTATGTATTAGAATTACCACCAAGTTATGGCATTAGTTCAACATTTAATGTTTCAGACTTAAAAGAATACAAAGAACCTGCATTGATACCTAGTGAGCTTTTTGGTCCTAATGTTTCTTTTGAGAGTGAAACACCAAATGAGTGTCCACCACCAAGTGTTCCTGAGAGAAAGGAGAGAATTGAAAGGATCTTGGATGACCAGATCATTACTACTAGAAATAAAGGCTACCAACGTTATCTGGTTAGATGGCAAGGATGTCCTGAATCTGAAGACTCCTGGATTTCCCGAGAGGACCTACAACAAATCGACCCGGATGCATTAGAAACATATCAAGCCAACCCTCACTCGATAGGGTCGAGTTCCTCCCACCCCGGGAGAATTGGTGTGGGCACCAGAATCAGGAAGAGACTCCAACCAATTCAAGTCAAATCCGAGTCCTTATGGTTGGATGAGTAAAAGAAAGTCCTGTAATTTTTTTCTTTCTTTAATTTTGAGTCCAAATAATTATGTAATTCGAGTCCATTTCAATTTTATGTTGGAACTAGTCCAGCCTGATTAATCTTGTATTTGAGAGTTGGGTCCAAATGAGTCAAGTCCAATCCATGAAGAATCAAACCAAACCTCCATGGAGAATTGGTGTGGGCACCAGAATCAGGAAGAGACTCCAACCAATTCAAGTCAAATCCGAGTCCTTATGGTTGGATGAGTAAAAGAAAGTCCTGTAATTTTTTTCTTTCTTTAATTTTGAGTCCAAATAATTATGTAATTCGAGTCCATTTCAATTTTATGTTGGAACTAGTCCAGCCTGATTAATCTTGTATTTGAGAGTTGGGTCCAAATGAGTCAAGTCCAATCCATGAAGAATCAAACCAAACCTCCATGAAGAATCAAACCAAACCACATTTGAAGACTAAAGAAGACTCAAGACTTATACTCCAAAGCAAGACCAAAGCCACCTCAAGTGGGGACCACATGCCACCTCATCATCCAAGGTTGCTGCCACATCACACATACCACCTCACCATCCAAGGTTGCTGCCACATCACACATGCCACCTCACCATCCAAGGTTGCAACCCAAGAGAAGAAAAGGGGAATTTGAATTTGAATTAGCTACAACCTCCTCCACAACTTCCTCCACTACTCATGGGATGCCCCATATTTTTCTCCATAAATTTTTCTCCATGATATTTGGTGTAGTTTGAATTCAAAATGGCTTAATAGTCTATAAAAGACTCTTAGTCTTCTTGTAAAGAAAGGATGGAAAAGAAAAAATAAAAGTTTTCTTCTATGTGAGTTCTATGTGCCTAAGTGGTAGTTCTAAATTCCTCTCCCTATCCCACGCCAACCCTACTTTCTCCTCCTCCATCTCCAACGCCTAAGACACTCTTCTTCTTCTCCAATCTCAAGCTAGCTCTTCAATATCTAAGGTTGATCAAGAAGACCATCACAAGGAGGCTGGCCAAATCCATTTCAAGTGATCTACCATGGCGCCAAGATTATTCTTCAACACTGCTTCCTCGACTCTTCTTTAGTTTCTCCATTTCATGACTAACGTATTTTACCAAGTTCCTAATCTCAAGGTTTCTTTGTTGTAGGGTTCTCCGGGATTCCGAACTCAAGAGGAAGGAATTATTTGCCATAATCCAGAAAACAAGAAGGGCCCTCAATTTGTAGTATGGTCTTGTCATTTGGGAGGTCTCTTCATGAGTGATCTTGATCTACTTGAAAGATTAATGCTAGGTATGTTCTAGTATCGATTAGGTCTGAAATATTAAATTTGCCTAGCTTAACTTGTGTGGTTCGAATCTTATTCCTATTTCTTTGTTATTTTGATAGTCTTATTAATTAGGTTTACGTTTGATCGTTCGAGTTCTCTTTATTAGACCTCCTTTGATACTATATGCTGAACTAATCATATGCAAATAAGAAATTGCTAAGTTAATCTTTGCTAATCTCCTTTAGGGTTGCATAGTTGCATTCTCATCTTGCATGTCCCCACCATTGTATCTCTTTTTCTCTTTTTTTTTTTTTGAGGACTCCCGGCCTGTCAAGACTCCTTCACTGTAATCCCATTTCCAAGTTAATGAAATCTCTTGTTTGCCAGATCTCGGCTTTGTTCTCTCTTTTCTTCTTCTCCCCCTTTTTTTTTTTTGGAACTGAATGTTGGTTTCGGGTGCCGGGACTAAGTCCTGTGGTGTGCTCCGAGCTGAGCTCGCGGGCAGACAGAGTCCTGCCCCACCATTCAGACCAAAGTTTGGAACTTCCGGACTGGATGCTGGTGGAGCAGGCTTTGCGCGAGCCCAGCGCGGCTTGCCGGCCTGTCCTCTGGGACTACGTGGGTGAGCTTGGCTCTGCCCCGCCTTCCGGACCGAAGTCCGGGACCTCCGGACTGAACCCCGGGGCCGTAGGCTTTATCCGAGCCCTGCACGGCTTGCCAGGCTATTCTCCGTGACTGTGGGGGCGAGTTTGGCTCTGCCCCGCCTTCCGGACCGAAGTCCGGGACCTCCGAACTGAATCTCGGGGTCACAGGCTTTATCCAAGCCATGCGCGGCTTGCCGGGCTGTTCTCCGTGACTGCGTGGGCGAGTTTGGCTCTGCCCCGCCTTCCGGACCGAAGTCCGGGACCTCCGGACTGAACCCCGGGGCCGTAGGCTTTATCCAAGCCATGCGCGGCTTGCCGGGCTATTCACCGTGACTACGTGGGCGAGTTTGGCTCTGCCCTGCCTTCCAGACCGAAGTCCGGGACCTGTCACCTTCTTGGGTCTTCGGCCACACCCGTGTTCGCCGAACTCAGAGTTAAGTGGCTCTCTTCCTACGAGGTGAGAAGAAGCATTTGACATAAAAGGATTTAATTACAGGAGTTCGAAGAACCTTACATTATTGGTATTACATCCTCAAGTTTGAGGCAATCCAGGTCCGAGAAAATCTGGACCCTCCTAGCTCCTCCAGGTAGTAGGCCTTGTGAGGGAGACTTCCGCCACCCTGTTAGGGCCTTCCCAGTTTGGGGAGAGCTTCTAGCACTCCTGTGGCTGGGAAGCTTCAGCCCGCCGGAGCACTAGATCTCCTAGGCGAAAGGACTTCGGTCGCACCCGGGAGTTGTAGTACCTAGCCACTCGCTGCCTGTATGCCGCCATTCGAACTCGAGCCTTGTCCCTCGTCTCCTGAAGGAGGTCGAGGTTCAGCAGCATCTTGGTGGGATTCTCCGCTTCATCGTACTGCTCCACGTGCAAGGTAGGTAGGCTGAGCTCTATCGGGATAACCGCTTCGACTCCGAAGACGAGGTTGAATGGGGTCTCATCGGTGGCCTTCCTCGGGATGGTATGGTACGCCCACAGGATGCTCGGGAGTTCTTCCGCCCACTTGCCCTTGGCCTGGTCCAGCCTCGTCCGAAGGCCCTGCAAGATAGTCCTATTCGTTACCTCGGCCTCTCCGTTTGTCTGTGGGTGAGCCACCGAGGTGAAGCGATGGTAGATGCCGAGGTCGCTGCAGAATTCTTCAAACTCCTGACAGTCGAATTGACGTCCGTTACCGGTGATAATAGTGTGGGGTAGGCCAAAACAGAAAATAATTGACTTCCAGAGAAACTTGGCGACGTTTGCCTCCGTGATCCGGGCTAGGGGTTCGGCCTCAACCCACTTCGTGAAGTAGTCGATGGCCACGATCAAAAACTTCCGCTGCCCGGACGCCGGGGGAAAAGGTCCTAAGAGTCCCATTCCCCACTGAGTGAACGGCTACGGAGCAGAGAGCTAGGAAAGCGGGGTGGAGGGCTGCCGCTGCACCACGGCGTGCCGCTGTAATCGGTCACACCTCTTCACGAAGTCGGCCGCATCCTCCTTCATTGTCTCCCAGAAATAACCTTGGCGGAGGGCCTTGTATGCCAGCGTTCTGCCCCCCACTTGGTTCCCACAGACGTCCTCGTGGATTTCCTGGAGTACGAGTGCGGCCTCCGCGGGTCTCAGGCACTTGAGGAGGGGGTAGGAGTAGGACCTCCGATACAGTTGTCCATCCATCAAGACAAACCGCGCAGCCTTCTTCTTGATAAGGCTGGCCGCTACACGGTCCTCCGTCAAGGTGCCGCTGGTAATGTACTCGGCATACTAATCCATCCAGCTGGGCTCTTGGCCGATCTGTTGGACCTCCACAGGGGTCTCGTAGCTCGGGGCCTTGAGATGCTCAACATAAGCACGGCCCAACAACGAGTCCGGCAGGGTTGCTAGTCGGGAGAGTGCGTCCACGCGAGCATTTTTCCCATGGGGTATATGGGAGATGCTGAAGCGCCAAAATTCGGCCGCGCTCATTTTCACGAGCTCCAGGTATTTTGCCATTTGAGGGTCCCGCGCGCCGTACTCTCTAGAGATCTGCCCGGCCACCAACTACGAATTAGTGAAGGCCTTGAGGTTGGCACGCCCAACTCGCGAGACACTCGCAGCCCTGTGAGGAGTGCCTCGTACTCCACCTGGTTATTAGTTATGGCGAACTGGAAACGGAGTGCACATTCGGCGATGACCCCCTTGCCGTTGGCGAGGATGAGACCGGCTCCGCTCCCGCTGGAGTTCGAGGCTCCATCCACATGAAGGATCCACACATCCCCCTCGGGTCCCGGTTCCGGCCGCCGGTCTAGAGGGTCTTCTTCCATCCCCTTGCCCAGGCCTGCGCACTCGACCAAGAAGTCAGCAAGCACTTGCGCCTTCATGGCCGACCTCGGTCGATAAGTGATATCAAACTCGCTGAGCTTGAGTGCCCACTTCGCCAATTGCCCGGATGTGTCGGGTCGGCTGAGTATCGCTTTCAGCGGCTGATCCGTCAGGACGGCAATGGGATGTGCTTGGAAATAGGGCATGAGATGCTGGGCAGACACCATTAATGCAAAAATGAGTTTTTCACATTGGGAATACCTGAGCTCCGCATCGCAGAGGAGTTTGCTCATGTAGTACACTGGCCTCTGAATTCCCTGGTCGTCGGTCCGAACTAGGACCGAACTGACGGCCTCCGGGGTGACTGCCAGGTACAGGATGAGCTCCTCTCCTTCTTCGGGCCTGGGGAGCAGTGGCGGCGATGCAAGCATCTTCTTCAGCTCGTCAAATGCCTCCTGGCACTCCTCGGTCCAGGTGAAGTTGTTCATCTTCCTTAGCACTTTGAAGAAAGGCTGGCAGCGGTCAACCGACCTCGAGATAAACCGACTCAGGGTGGCTATCCGGCCGGTGAGTTGCTGCACTTGCTTCTTGGAGGTGGGCTGCTCCATGTCCAAAATGGCCTGGACCTTTTCCGGGTTGGCTTCTATCTCTCTTTGGATCACCATGAACCCCAAGAATTTCCCAGCGGAGACACCGAAGGCGGACTTCACCGGGTTCAGCTTCATCTGGTGACGTCGGAGGTTGCCGAAGGTCTCCGCCAGGTTACCAACATGATCGGAAAGAGGCTTGCTCATTACCAGCATGTCATCCACGTACACCTGCATGTTGTAGCCGATCTAATCCTTGAAGACTTTGTTGACCAGTCACTGGTACGTGGCCCCGACGTTCTTGAGGCCAAATGGCATCATCTTGTAACAGTAAGTCCCGCAGTCGGTGATGAAAGTGGTGTGCTCCTCGTCCTCCAGATGCATTCAAATCTGGTTGTACCCGGAGAAGGCATCCATGAAAGAGAGGAGACGATGTCCTGAAGTGGTGTCCACCAACTGGTCAATCTTCGAAAGAGGGAAACTATCCTTCGGGCAAGCTCGGTTGAGGTCGGTGTAATCCACGCGGATCCTCCACTTGCCGCTGCTCTTCTTCACCATGACTACATTCGCCAGCCAACTGGGATATTATACTTCCCACATGAAGCCGGCGGTGAGGAGTTTCTCTACTTCTTCATTGATGGCCTTCTGCCTTTCTGCAGCGAAGCTCCTCTTCTTCTAGCGGACCGGGCGACACCTCGGGTCAACATTTAGCTTGTGGGTGATGACTTCCGAGGGGATGCCCGGCATGTCGGCTACGGACCAGGCAAACACATCCGCATTCGCGTGGAGGAAATCCAGCAGGCGGGTCCGCTCTTCCTCCGGGAGCTAGGCCCCCACATGCACAGTCTTCTGAGGATCCGAACTGAGGGGATACGTCAACAGGTGTTCTACGGGTCCTCCCCTGGGTTCCTTCTTCCTTAAGTCGAGGTCATCGACGTCGGGGCCGAGCTCAGCGCCCCGGGCACCCGGGACCGTCTGAAGGCAATGCTGGACGGGCTGGGTCGTCCCCCTCATCACCCCAGTCCTAGAGGCTGTGGGGAACTGTACTAGCAACCGTTTGGTGGAAATCATGGCGTCCAGCTGGTTGAACCCCGGATGACCAAGGATTGCATTATAAGGTGAGGGAAGCTTGACGACGGTAAACGTCATCATGACGGTAGTCTGCCGAGGTGGGGATCCAGCGGTGACAGGGAGAGTGATCTCCCCTTCAACCCCCACCGAGTCCCAGGTAAAGCCCACAAAAGGGGTGTGCACCAACCTTAATTGATCATGAGACAGATTCATTCGGGAGAAAGCATCGTAAAAAAGCACGTCAGTAGAGCTCCCACTATCTGTCATAATGCGATATACAGGATGCATTGCGATGGTCATCTCGACCACCACCGCATCATTGTTTACATTCTTGTTTTCACTCCCCTTCTCAAAGGGGGATACATCCTCCGGGTTACCCACCTCCCGGGTTCTCTTCATCGCACGTCCGATTCCCCAAGAGATCATGCCCACCGGCTTCTCCGTCGGGCGGTTATCGATCGCTGGGACCGGGGGAAGGGTGCGAGCGGCTGCCCCTCCGCCGGGGCTTCGTTCCTCACGAACTTCCTGAGGTAGCCTCTTTTAATCAGCTCCTCGATTTCTCGCTTCAGATTGCGGCAGTCTTCCATGTCATGGTCGTGCTCGTGGTGGAACTGGCAGTATTTTGACTTGTCGTGGATGTTCCTTGGGTTCTGAGGAGGAGGTCGGCTAAGGTAGTGCTCACCCTCAATTTCCATGAGGATCTTCGTTCTGGGTGCAAAGAGAGGGGTGAAACTTCGCTCCGGGGGAGCGCCGCTCTTCGGCTTCGGGCCTGGACGGGGGTCAGCAGGTGGCCTGGTCCTCCAGGTCCCGGGGACATCCCTCGGGACTGGCTTCTTCAAGGACCTCCCGTCCAGCTCCCGCCGGGTGCGATCGGCCTCCTCCGCTTGGATGTATTTGTGGACATGGAGGAGGAGCTCGGAGTACGTCTTGGGGGGTTTATTGTCTAGGGAATAGGTCAAGCGGGACATCTTGAGCCCGCGCTTCAATGCCATCATGGCAACGGGCTCGTCCAGACTGTAGATTTCCAGGGCAGCGGTCTTGAAGCGGGTAATGTAGTCCCGAATCAGCTCCTGGTCCTGCTGGCGGATGGAGAAGAGGCTGTCCACCTCTCTTGGCACCTTCCGACAAGCGTCGAAGTGTGCCACGAACCTTCCTTCCAATTGATGGAAGGAGCAAATAGATTCGGGCTCGAGGCGGGTGAACCAGACTTGAGCAGCCTTCCGGAGGGTAGCGGGGAAGGTGATGCATAGAAGAGTGTCCGTGGCCGCGTAGACCCTCATGAGAGCCTTGTAGCTCTCCAGATGGTCCAAGGGGTCGGTGGTCCCATCATAGGGATCCACTTGCGGCATGCAGAACCGACTCAAAATCGGCTCCTCTTGGATTTCTCGGGAGAAGGGTGACCGGGAGTCGTAGCCTGCCGGGTCCGCCGAGAAGTTCTGCAAGTCAGCAAATCGGCGGGCAAATTCTGCCAGCTTGCGTTCGTGCTCCTCCAGGCACCTCTCGGCCTGGCGCCTGATGGCCTCGTCAGTGGAATCTTCCACCGAGGCCGCTGGTGAAGGGGGCGCTGATTGGTCTCGGCGGGGGGCTTTGCCCCGACGTCGGCTGCTGCGGTGCGCCGTCTCGGTATCGTTGGCCGGGGATCGACTCTCGTGATCCACCGAACCGGAGTAGTTCCTCTTTGTAGGGGTTTGGTGGCTCCCGCGGGGGTTGGAGACTGCCCGTAGTTGAGAGGGCCTACCTTGGATGGAACGCAGGCTTCCGCGGGGCCCCGCGACCTGAGCCACGGGGGTCCCTGGATGGGGCTATGTGGCCAGGGACCGCTGCTGGTGTTGTAGGTGCCGAACTGCTGTAGTCAGGGTTTGCAGTTGTTGGATGACAGCTGCGAAAGGTCCGTCCACCGGGGATGATTGCGGAGGGAGAAGAGGTGGAGCAGGAAGCTCCCTCTCCAGGTTACGCGGCCCTTGAGGGGAAGGGACTTCCCCTACTCGACTGGTGGATGCTTCGTGCCCACGCGTTACCACCATGGTTGGAGCGTGCTTTGTCCCACGGAGAGCTAGCTCACGCTGGGGTTGCTGTCCTGCCCCCCTACTTGGCGCGCCAATCTATTGCCGATCTCACCACCGTGGCCTGTAGCTTCAGAGCTGGTATCGGACTCGGACCGTCTCACCTCGAGGTCTTCGAGTTTCCGATCCTGCAAAACAAGGTTAGAAACCCTGGCCGAGGGTTCCTCGGACCGTCTCACCTCGAGGTCTCCGAGTTTTCGATCCTACAAAACAAGGCCAGAAACCCTGGCCGGGGGTCCCGGCGAGGGAACTCCGACGGTCAAGTTAGAAAACGGCGAGATGGAATAGAATCTCTAAGATGGGCCCCCGAAGGAGTCCCAGGCTTAGAGATGATCTTAGCAAATGAGGTCTTTGGAAGAGTGGAAATTGGGCCGAGCTCCTTCACCGAGCTTGCGCTGAGGGACTCTTCTCGGGACCTTGGATCCTACTCTTGGTGCCTTTCTTTCTCCCAGCCTTTTTTCCACTTACCTGGTTATCCGCTCTTCCCATCCTTTTATCCCATCACACTGCCTCCGGCTTGCACCCCCGGGAGGCTCTCTCTCAGCCTTCACCTTTTTCCTCTCTCTCTTTTTTCCTTTTCCCTTCGGGTCCAGGAGCCCGGTGGCCTCCTCGTCTTGCTTGCCGAGCCCAGCGAGAAAAAGGGAAGAGGGAGGATACTGGCCAGGCCTTGGGCTGAGTGCAGGCGCTCTCCTTCCCAAGCATTGATAATGTCCATTGCTGGCTCCTGTTCGCCAGGACTCCTCTCCTCGGTTACGAAACCCGTCGGGCTGATGTAAACGAGGTTTCGTGCATCATTGCCGACCGTACTGGCTCTCCTCGCGAGGCACGGTGCGCGCTGCCCAAGGGGTGGTTTTGAAACTTGCGCCCCCGCCTCCTGGAGGCCTTACCATGCAGGGCCAGCTCTGACCGAGGTGGACCCCTCCTGGGCGGACACCCGGCGGAGCGACAGAGGAGTGCGCGACCTCGGCCGAGGTGGACCTGTATCCGGGTGCCATCTGGCGAAGGAGCAGGAGGGCCCGGCTCGACCTCGACCGGGGTGGAACCTTCTCTGGGCGCCACCTGGCGAGGGAGCGAGGGACCACCAGCTTCGATCGAGGTGGACTCCTCCTGGGCGGACACCTGGCAGAGCGGCAAAGGAGTGCTCGACTTCGGCCGAGGTGGACCCGTATCCAGGTAACATCTGGCAAAGGAGCAGGAGGGCCCGGCTCGACCTCGGCCAGGGTGGAACTGTCTCTGGGCACCACCTGGAGAGGGAGCGAGGGGCTGCTAGCTTCGGTCGAGGTGGACCCCTCCTGGGCGGACACCTAGTGAGCGGCAGAGGAGTGCTTGACTTCAGCCGAGTTGGACCCGTATCCGGGTGCCATCTGGCGAAGGAGCGGGAGGGCCCGGCTCGACCTCGGCCGGGGTGGAACCGTCTCCGGGCGCCACCTGGCGAGGGAGCGAGGGGCCGCCAGCTTCGGCCGAGGTGGACCCCTCCTGGGTGGACACCTGGCGGAGCGGCAGAGGAGTGCTCGACTTCGACCGAGGTGGACCCATATCCGGGTGCCATATGGCGAAGGAGCAGGAGGGCCCGGCTTGACCTCGGCCGGGGTGGAACCATCTCCGGGCACCACCCGTTGAGGGAGCGATGGGCCACCAGCTTCGGCCGAGGTGGACCCCTCCTGGGCAGGCACCTGGCGGAGCGGCAGAGGAGTGCTCGACTTCGGCCACGGTGGACCCATATCCGGGTGCCATCTGGCGGAGGAGCAGGAGGGCCCGACTCGACCTCGGCCGGGATGGAACCGTCTCCGGGCACCACCTGGCGAGGGAGCGAGGGGCCGCCAGCTTCGGCTAAGGTGGACCCCTCCTAGGCGGACACCTGGCGGAGCGGCAGAGAAGTGCTCGACTTTGGCCGAGGTGGACCTGTATCCGGGTGCCATCTGGCGAAGGAGCAGGAGGGCCCGGCTCGACCTTGGCCGGGGTGGAACTGTCTCCGGGCGCCACCCGGCGAGGGAGCGAGGGGCCACCAGCTTCAGCCGAGGTGGATCCCTCCTGGGCGGGCACCTGGCGGAGCGGTATAGGAGTGCTCGACTTCGACCGAGGTGGACCCGTATCCGGGTGCCATCTGGCGGAGGAGCAGGAGGGCCCGGCTCGACCTCAGCCGGGGTGGAACCATCTCCGGGCGCCACCTAGCGAGGGAGAGAGGGGCCGCCGGCTTCGGTCGAGGTGGATCCCTCCTGGACGGACACCTGGCGAAGCGGCAGAGGAGTGCTCGACTTCGGCCAAGGTGGACCCGTATCCGGGTGCCATCTGGCGAAGGAGCAGGAGGGCCCAGCTCGACCTCGGCCTGGGTGGAACCATCTCCGGGCGCCACCTGGTGAGGGAGCGAGGGGCCGCCAGCTTCGACCGAGGTTGACCCCTCCTAGGCGGACACCTGGCGGAGCTGCAGAGGAGTGCTCGACTTCGACCGAGGTGGACCCGTATCCGGGTGCCATCTGGCGAAGGAGCAGGAGTGCCCGGCTCGACCTCGACCGGGGTGGAACCGTCTCCGGGCGCCACTTGGCGAGGGAGCGAGGGGCTGCCAGCTTCGGCCGAGGTGGACCCCTCCTGGGCGTACACCTGGCGGAGCGGCAAAGGAGTGCTCGATTTCGACCACGGTGGACCCACATCCGACCTCGCTGGACCGTTCCCGTTCTGCCGAAAAAATCCACGTAGTTCGGATCACGCCCGGCGGAACCTGAGACATGCCACGTCAGCGTAACGGCAATATCAGATCCATACTCCAATACTTATAATCCAGGTTAGCAAAATCATCCAATTTTTTCTTGGAAACCTCAATCTGTTGTCAGCCCAATAGCAATCAAACCTAATCATTAGGAGACTCAATTTAGAAACATGCCATATTCTCAATACTTGAGTACCCCACAACCTTAACCATTGTCAAGTAATCATAATTCTGCCTTTAAGAAAAAAATGCTCCAAACACTTAAGAGTCTAGAAATGAATACTCAACTGCTTCACTCATACACACTGTCTATCACAAAGCTAAAGATCTAGATAGGTCAACTAGTTACAGCTTTCAGTAGGAGGAAGGAGGGCAAACTACCTAGCCAGTCCATTAGTAATCCAAAAGGACAGTACATGGTTGAGAGCTCCACTAGTCCTGAGACTTTTCCTGAACATGCCAAATCAATCATAACCCTTAGAAATGGAAAAACTTTAAGTTAGCCTAAAGTAACTCAAAAACTAGAGTCTGCTAAGCCAAAAAAAAAATATTTAGGAGAAAAAGGAACCCATTAGCCCAGTACCTATACTTAAGGCTCCATTTTCTAATGTTTTAGAATTTTCCTTGTCTCTCAATAAGAAGGGTCTAAAAATGAATGAGATGCTTGAGCTATTTAAACAAGTTCAAATAAACTTATCTCTTCTTGATACCATAAGTAAGTTCTTACTTATGCCAAGTTTCTTAAGAACTTTTGCATGCAAAAATGCAGATCTAAAGCCCATATACCAAAGAAATTCTAACTTATCAAGCAAACTAGCTCAGTCTTCCAACACGTAGCTCCACCCAAACTCAAGGACTCTGGCACCCCAATTATCTCATGTGTAATAGGGGGCCTAACCATAAGAAAGCTCTATTAGATTTGGGAGCGAGCGTTAACCTTCTTCCAAGCTCAGTATATGAACTCTTTGATTTTGGAGAATTAAAACCAATTTCAATTACCCTTCAACTAGTTGATCGATCTGTTAAAGTACCATGTGGAATGATAAAGGATGTGTTAGTCAAAGTCGATGAATTCTACTTTTCTATTGATTTTCTGGTCTAGATATAGAATCTGGTGGTAACCCTAGTCAAATCTTGATTATTCTAGGAAGACCATTCCTAGCCATCACTAATGCTTGCATCAATTATAGGACTGGAGTCATGGATGTATCATTCGGGAACAAAAAGCTAAGGTTGAATATTTTTAATGCTGCTTTGGGACCACCTATAAATGATTATGGTGAGGTTAATGCCTTAGAAAAGCTTGTAGAAGAAGCTGAGCCCACTGTCCTATTACAAGATCCTTTATAAGCATGTCTGGCTCATGTCGATATAGATCATTTTAATATAGATGGGTATATGGAAGAAATGAATGCTCTATTAGAGCCATCCAATACAAAGACCACTACTCTATGGATTGTAAAATATGAACAACTACCAACTCAATCGAGCCCTTTAGTATGATTCTTAGAAGCACCACCTATCCTAGAGCTAAAGTCTCCTCCTACCATGCTAAAATATTCTTTTCTTGGATCCATTGATACCCTCCTAGTAATCATTGCATCTACCCTAACTACTAATTAGGAAGATAAACTTGTAGATGTACTTAAAAAACACAAAGAGATCATTGGATGGACAATTGCCGATCTAAAAGGTATTGATCCTTCTATTTGTATGCATCACATTCACAGTGAAGCTAAAGCCAAGCCACATAGGGACATGCAATGGAAGCTACATCCGAATATATAAGAAGTAATAAAAAAAGAAGTCATAAAGTGGCTTGATATCGATATTATCTGCCCAATTTTGGATAGCCAATGGATTAGTCTAACCCAGGTAGTACCTAAAAAGTCAGGTATTACTATAGTAGAGAATGACAAGGATAAGCCAATCCCTACTTGTACAATAACTGGTTAGAGAGTGTGTGTCAACTATCAAAAATTGAATGCTGTCGCCAGGAAAGACTGCTTTTCTTTGCCTTTTATTGATCAAATCTTAGAATGGCTAGCAAGATAGAGTTTCTTTTGTTTCCTAGATAGATATTCAGGTTAAAACCAGGTCCCAGTATTCCATGTCGATCAAGAAAAAACCACCTTCACATGCCCATGTGGAACATTTGCATTTAGATGCATGCTGTTTGGTCTCTATAATGCACCAGCTACCTTTCAGTGATATATTTTGGCCATTTTTTTTGATATAGTTGATAAATTTCTTAAAATGTTTATGGATAATTTTTTGGTATTTGGGTCTACATTTGACGATTGCCTTCAAAACCTAATGATGGGGGAACTAATATGCATGCAATTCTTTTTTTATGTTTTATATGTGGGGTTAGGTGATTAATTCCCGAATTTCAGATCAAAATTAGTTGTAGATAATTTTGTATGAATTTTTGAAGCCAAGCATGCAGATTAGAACCTAGAAAAGTACTAAAGAAGGATCGTCGGGGCTGAGAAGCCTCGGTTAGGGCAAGTTCTCCTACAATAAAACTACTGGAGGCAGAGGGGTGTACCTGACAACGTCTGTGAAGATCGCAGCGAAGGGGTCTCTCGTTCCTCGATGGATGCGGTCTGGAAAACCGAGCCAATGACCCGCGGATACCCGGCTTTCTGCTCGGTGGTTCGATTGAGGCTTGGCTGGAGTCGTTGGATTCGTAGGAACTCAGGGACCTGCAAACGACCTGTTAGGGGTTAGAAAACTCACAAAGGAACAAGAAAACAAAGAAAAAATAGCAAGGGAAGGCTTCTTTTGGAGTGGGCATCAGGGATCTGGAGGGTTTGTTGGCAGCAGGAAGATGATTGCAAACACCGGGAAGAAGAACTCTCACAAACCCCTTTATGCACACAGCAGGATATCACACAACTCAATAGAAAAACTCAAGATTTTAATTTATATCAAAAATTCTCCCTTCATACAAGAGGTTAGGGTCCCTTAAATAGACCCTTAACCTTGGGCTCCAAGTAAGGGCACATTAGTCTTTACATGAGAATCCTTTTCCCTCTCAAACCCTAGCTAGAAAATAAGGAAACATTAGGTAGAAAAAATCCCTAAAATTTTTCTTGACTTGGCCAACACTCCAAGGACACCTAGGGGGGCATGTTGGGCTTCTAAGAGCAGCAAGGGGCCGGCCCAAAGGGCTCGGGTGCATGGGTTTGGGCCTCTGGAAGCTGGGGTGGCCTGGTAGCCAGGTAGCAGGAATATTCCCTGGTATCTTGCTTCTTAGGGGCTTGGGCTTAGCGCCTGGGCTTGATTTCTTTGGGCTAGGATGCAGATGGACCTCTGGAATCATGGATGCCCTTATCTATGAATATACTTTGGCATATGGAAGGAAATCTGGAGGGCATATGCAAGGAATCAGGATTTCTGATTTTCCTCCTGGGGTCTTCAAATCTTCAAGCTGGGTTGGACTTGGGCTAAACTTCCATGTCTTCAATCTGGTTGGACTTGGTCTTTACTTGTATGATGTGGTCTTGAGTCTTCGGTATGCTTGGATAGGACTCAAAAAAATAAAATTAGCTCAACATTGATGCAGAACGGAAGCTCTAATACCAAAATTGATGCAGGACGAAAGCTCTGATATCAAAAATGATGCAGAACAAAAGAGATGATGCGATGCGGAAGTAAATTAAGACTAATTCCTTTTTTTTTTATATTTTCAGAAGTCGGCTTTGACTCAAATGAAAGTTAAACTAAATTGAAAGAAACTATATAATAATTGAAAGCATAATTCAAAGAAACTAGATTATCAGAGTAGTTTAGAAGTAAAGGATCGCTGGGGTTGAGAAACTCCCAGACCTAGGGTTTCGCTCTGAACTTTCAACAGGACAGAACTAAAGAGAAGGGAAGGGTTATGTACCAGGCAGTGATCTTCACAGAGTTGGTGGAAGGACTCTCTCGAGCAGATTGTTGGATCCTCGGATTGGATATCTTCGCAATGGATCCTCCAATACTGGTCCTTTGGCAGAGTTGGCTTCTCCTGAACTCAGGATCTGGGAAAGAAGAAGAACAAGTTAAGGAACCAGATACTCAAAGAAATGATTTACTAGATAAGAAGAACTTGAATAATTGATGTTGCTGAAATCCTGATTCTCCTGGATGCTGATCTGACTTCCTCTGGGATTTGCTCTGTATTTGAAGTAGCCGATCTAGAACTGGATGCTGGTGATTAGCCTCTACTTGGAAGAGAGGGGCCGGAGATGATGAGGTAGATTAGGGTTTGGATGATTGGTGGAATGAAGAAGATGATGGTGGCTAGGGTTTGGAATTGAAGTGGCTAACCTAGGGTTTTGGGGTTGGAGATCTCACACCTCCTCAAGGTTCCTGGGGAACCCGGATTTACTCCCTCACGGAGCTCAACACTTGGATGCAAGTGCGGAAGAGAGAAACACAAAGTTTGCTCACACATAAATTGGATTCATTCATTAGATTAAATTCAAGAGTTACATAGAGTTGAATATATAGACATAACAAAGAAATAAAATTTTATACATTTTCCATGTGGGACTAATAGGACTAACCCACACTTTAGGCATCAAATTCTCTTTCCAAGACTCCTTTCATGAGTGGGCAGCCCAAAAACTCCAAGAAAACTTGAAAATCAGCTCCAAATGGCAGGTTATGGGGGTGTCTCCTAGTATCTCTCCATGAATCAAGGATTTTCCCTTCATGGTTTGGCTCTTTTGGACACCTCCTAGTCTTGCTCCACAAGTTTAGGCTTCTTCCTTTCATGGCTTTGGCACTTTTGGAAACTTTTGGGTGCCTCCTTGATTTTCTACCCAAGACATGCTCTCTTCCCTTTTATAACTTGGATTTTTATGGAACATTGTGGGGCACCTCCTTGATCCTCTCTTCAAGAAAAATTCTTGCCATCCTGGCTTGGGTTTATCTGGAAAGAAGTTGGCTCCTCCTTGGATTGAGGTATCTTGATGGATTTCTCCCCCAAGTGGTGCAAGAAAAAAAGAACCTGCTTACTTGAGGCGTGGGGACCAAGGTACACTGGATGGAGATGTGGCAGGGAGTGTGGCACCCACTTGTAGCTGGAAAATGTGGTGCCCTATGGCAAAGGGAATGACACCTACCTGGGCCTTGGACTTGGACTGAGTCAACATGACCCAACAAAAATTGAAATGACAAAATTACAGACTCAAAATTGAGTTGATCAGGTCAACCCTTATTACAAAACCAGAAAACCCTAATTCTTCGGGCAAGGTCAATCAGAGATCCAGATGGAGCCCTGAAGTCTTCTTCTGAGTCTGGTGCCCGCACCAAACATGAGCTGACTAGCATTGGACTGAACTAGCTCAACATGAGCTGACTAGTACATAACTGAAATAACAACTCAAAATACTCAAATAACAACTAAAATGGACTCAGATGAGCTAAGCCCTTATTACAGATGGACTCATAAATTATTGAACAATTTACAGAGGGTTAAAAAGCCTCTGTCTTATTCTGGTGCCTCAGGTGTCCCCACCAATTCTCTCGGGGTGGGAGGAACTCGACCTGTCGAGTGAAGGTCAGACTAGCTCACATATCTCTCGAGAAGGTCTGGGTTGAGGCATTGCAAGTCCTCTCGAGAAATCCATGAATCGTCCGACTCTGGCCGGCCTTGCCATCGGACCAGGAAGCGTTGATAGTCATGGCCCTGAGTCATGATGGCTTGATCGTCCAGGATACGCTCGATCCGTTCTCCTCTCTCAGGCCAAATTTATTTGTGGACACTCTAGGTTAGGATCACTCACAATGAAAAGGAATAGGTCCAAAGGCCTCACTAGGTATCGCTGCCGGTTCCCTATACTTAACCAGGTCAGTAATATTGAATGTAGAACTAATGCCCAAATCCAAAGACAAGTCTAACACCTAGGCATTTGATCCATCCTTCTCTATCACTTTAAAAGGTCCGGCTCTATGAGCATGAAGCTTCTTTTAGGCCTAAGCCTAACCAAGATAGAATCCACTACATCAAATTCTTTGATCCATCTTCGGGAATTAGCCAGTTTGTTTAAAATTAGTATAGGTGGTAAACATGCTGGGCACATGCAGACTCCTAACAAAATGATGCAAAGGACTCAAACTAACACCTAATAGACTCGACTTTGCATTCCTATCGAAGGAAATTTATTAGACTTTTATGGGCCTAAACCTAAGAGACTATAGACTCTCTAGGTCTGACCCTAGTGTGGTGTGCACAAGAGTATTTACAATGGACTCCAAGCAAATGACAAAGGGTATGCCAGAAGTATAATGCAAACTTAATATGCATAATGAATGCATGCAGTATGGTAATTTCAACTAAATGCAATCTAATGATCCTAGAAATGTTGGAGTTGTCTGGAAAGGGCAGAAAATAGGAAGTGGGTTTAGAATTAGTTTGGTAGGGTAGAGAAAAAGGTTCATGGTTAGTTGGATAAAGTAGGATAAAAGACGGGGTGTCAGGAACTAATCCTATACTAATGAGGTTAACCTTACGAGGTTGAGCTATATCTATAGGGTTTGCATAATGGAAGGATGGGTCGCCAATTTCGGGGAAGAGGTCCTTAATGGGAACTATAGGAGGGGACTCATCTTGAAGGTATTGATTCAAAGAGATCAGGTCCTTAATAAATTCTTCTGGTTCTTGTATTTTTGGACTAGACTCTATAATTTGGCTCTCCTCTATGGTTTCCTCAAGTAAGGCTCTAGCAGCAGTACCTAGGTTCTCTTCCTCTATTTGTTCTTCCATTATAGCTTTAGGTTGGATGTGGTCAAGGTCAACTAGCTCTGGGTTGGTTTCTACCTGGGTATCTACTGGGTCAGCTAGTTCTAGGTCTACTAAAGGTGTCTCCTCTTCTCCCTCATACTCATCCACTAGGCTCACATCAGCTTCATATACTTTCGCATTAATATAAGCCTTGTGAATCTCAGGAATGGTTGGAGAAGGTTGGCTAGCAAGAAATTGGTTAGGTTCTGGTCTCTGATTATGGGTACTACTCCTAGTAGGTTCAGGTTGTATAAGGGGTAGTGGCTCACTACTGGGTTTATATTTAGGGATACTAATCCTATGGGGTTCAAGTTGACTAGGGGAAGCATGACTAGTACTAGGTTGATACTTAGGGGTTATGGGTTCTCTAGGCTCATAGGACAAGGGTGCAGATTTATGGGTCATGGGATTATATGATCTGGGGTCATAGGATTTTGGGTCAGCTCTATGATCAAGTTCTAAGGATGGATCATGGTATGGGGTCCTCCTAAGGTTGGGCTCCCTATATGGGTCAGGATATTGGGTCCTCCTAGGGTTGGACTCCCTATATGGGTCAGAATATTGGGTTCTCCTAGGGTTGGGTTCCATATATGGGTCAGAGTATTGGGTTCTCCTAGGATTGGACTCCCTATATGGGTCAGAATATTGGGTGTTGGGTCTACTAGGCTTATAGGGTGTGGGTGCATAGGATTTATGATCATGGGATCTAGAGTCATAGGATCTAGGTTCACAGGTTCTGGATTCATAGGTTCTAGGTTCATAGGATTTGGAGTCATAAGATCTATAGGTTGTGGGTATACTAGGCTTAGAGGATGTGGGTAAATAGGATCTATCTTCCTGGTCTACAAAATCCTGATTGGGTCTTCTAGGACTAACCTTAGGGATTGGGTCAGGATGATGGCCTCTCCTAGGTTCAGCCTCAAGGTATGGATCAGGGTTTGGGGTCCTCCTAGGTTGAGGATTGTAGTACGGGTCAGGATGAGGGGCTCTCCTAGGTTCGACCTCATAGTATAGATCAGGGTTTGGGGTTCTCCTAGGTTGAGGGGAATCAGGATCTGGCTCAGACTGTGACCTATGGGTTCTTGCTATGGTCCCCACACGGCCTCCTAACTGGTCAAACCTATTGGCAAGATGGTCAATTCTATTGTTGGTTTGGGTACCAGACTGAGTTAACTGGGTAGTCAACTGGGCCATGGATTAGGTTAGTTGCTCAGTGAGTGCTTTTATTTGGGCTTGCAAGTTTTCCATGGGTTCAGACATTTGTGAAGGAGGTGGGTGATATGAAACCCTTGATCTAGTGCTCATGCAAGACTCGATCAGACCGACTACAGCCGACTAGACCTAGAGTCTAAACTAGATGCTCAATCAGGGTGGCAAACTAGCCTATAGTAACCCTGTACTCAGCCAGGCAAGTGTAAGGGGAGTGTTAGGTCCCTGATTGCCAATCCTAGACACCAATCAGAGATTGGCCAGGTAGGTGGACCAGCACATAAGCCCTTCGGGATTGAATCCCTGAACCACTGTTCTAGACACTGAGCACAAGGCACACATAGGTTAACTTGACACGGTGATCTAACACTAGCCTGGACCCGACCAGTTGGTGTCCCTAGCCCACTAGGGCAAATTAAGTCTAGTTAACTTTTAGGTTAAGGCTTGGGACCGAATGCAAGGGATGTGGTTTTGGGCTAAAGAGAGGTTATCAACTCCTCTCCTTATCTGATATAGCAAGAGTGCCCTTAAAAGTAAATTATGCAATGATGGCAGGCAGATGAGGATGCAAATTAGGGTTTAGATGTTTTTTGTATTTTTGGAGAATATGTAATTTTTTTTTTTGGTATTTTCTTAAATAGAAGAAAACTTTCAAATCATGGCCTAATATGCTGGAAATATACTAAAATTAAAAGATATGCAAAAGATGCTAAACAAAATCCTAAAACTTTCAAACTTGTCTTGCTGAAAAAATAGAGCCAAAAATTTGCAGGCTGTATTTCGGCTTGCAGAAAATTCACAGTCTATAATAAAATATGAAAAAATTCTTAAAATTACTGTGAATTATTTTAAATCCAGAAAAATAAATTTCAAAATTTTTGGAGTTTTTATCATGGATAAATAATTAAAATAACAAAGTATATATGGACTAAAAAATTGCAGAAAACAAGCCCTAATCTAAGCTCTGATACCAAATGATGGGGGAACTAATATGCATGCAATTCTTTTTTTATGTTTTATATGTGGGGTTAGGTGATTAATTCCCGAATTTCAGATCAAAATTAGTTGTAGGGAATTTTGTATGAATTTTTGAAGCCAAGCATGCAGATTAGAACCTAGAAAAGTACTAAAGAAGGATCGCCGGGGCTGAGAAGCCTCGGTTAGGGCAAGTTCTCCTACAATAAAACTACTGGAGGCAGAGGGGTGTACCTGACAATGTCTGTGAAGATTGCAGCGAAGGGGTCTCTCGTTCCTCGATGGATGCGGCCTGGAAAACCGAGCCAATGACCTGCGGATACCCGGCTTTCTGCTCGGTGGTCTGATTGAGGCTTGGCTGGAGTCGTTGGATTCGTAGGAACTCAGGGACCTGCAAACGACCTATCAGGGGTTAGAAAACTCACAAAGGAACAAGAAAATAAAGGAAAAATAGCAAGGGAAGGCTTCTTTTGGAGTGGGCATCCAGGGATCTGGAGGGTTTGTTGGCAGCAGGAAGATGATTGCAAACACCGGGAAGAAGAACTCTCACAAACCCCTTTATGCACACAGCAGGGTATCACACAACTCAATAGAAGAACTCAAGGTTTTAATTCATATAAAAAATTCTCCCTTCATACAAGAGGCTAGGGTCCCTTAAATAGACCCTTAACCTTGGGCTCCAAGTAAGGGCACATTAGTCTTTACATGAGAATCCTTTTCCCTCTTAAACCCTAGCTAGAAAATAAGGAAACATTAGGTAGAAAAAATCCCTAAAATTTTTCTTGACTTGGCCAACACTCTAAGGACACCTAGGGGGGCGTGTTGGGCTTCTAAGAGCAGCAAGGGGCTGGCCCAAAGGGGCCCGGGTGCATGGGTTTGGGCCTCTGGAAGCTGGGGTGGCCTGGTAGCCAGGTAGCAGGAATATTCCTTGGTATCTTGCTTCTTAGGGGCTTGGGCTTGGTGCCTGAGCTTGATTTCTTTGGGCTAGGATGCAGATGGATCTTTGGAATCATGGATGCCCTAATCTATGAATATACTTTGGCATCTGGAAGGAAATCTGGAGGGCATCTGCAAGGAATCAGGGTTTCTGATTTTCCTCCTGGGGTCTTCAAATCTTCAAGCTGGGTTGGACTTGGGCTAAACTTCCATGTCTTCAATCTGGTTGGACTTGGTCTTTATTTGTATGATGTGGTCTTGAGTCTTCAGTATGCTTGGATATGACTCAAAAAAAATAAAATTAGCTCAACATGAGCTGACTAGCATTGGACTGAACTAGCTCAACATGAGCTAACTAGTACAGAACTGAAATAACAACTCAAAATACTCAAATAACAACTAAAATGGACTCAGATGAGCTAAGCCCTTATTACAGATGGACTCATAAATTATTGAACAATTTACAGAGGGTTGAAAAGCCTCTGTCTTATTATGGTGCCTCAGGTGTCCCCACCACCTAACTAAATGATATGTGGAGACAAATCTAGTTTTAAGTTGGAAGAAGATCCATTTTATAATTCATGAGGGAATCATGATCAGATATATTATTTTCAAGTGAAGGATTGAAGTAGACAAAACTAAGGTTGAATTAATCTTGAAATTACCTTCCCCAATCTTGGTTAGACAAGTACGATCCTTCCTTGGTCATGCAGGTTTCTATAGGCATTTTATCAAGGATTTCAGTAAAATCTCATGATTCTTATGCAATTTGCTTGTCAAAATTTGATTTTAATGAAGATTGTCTGGTTGCTTACAATACTCTCAAAACTGCTTTAACTACTACAATTATTAAGCATCTAGATTGGACCCTACCCTTTGAAATCATGTGTGATGCTTCTGATTATGCTGTAGGGGCAATTTTAGGACAAAGACTTAATCGAAAACTACATGTAATTTATCATGCTTGCAAAACTCTCTCGAATACTCAATTGAATTATACTAGCACTAAAAAGGAGCTACTTGCAGTTGTATTTGCCCTTAAAAAATTTTGATCATATCTATTAGGGTCTAAGATCCTAGTTTATTCTAATCCTGTAGCATTAAAACATCTACTATCCAAAAGGATACTAAACCTAGATTGATTAGATAGATCCTCCTATTACAAGAATTTGATTTAAAAATTTTAGATAAGAAGGGTTCTAAAAATATGGTAGCAGATTAAATTTCTAAGATCTTGGTAGAATATAATAAGGAAATAATCAAAGATAGGTTTACTGATGAACAACTTTCTCAATTTCTTCTACTAGTCTTTTCTTGTTTGCCCATATTGTTAATTACTTAGCAATAGGATAAATTCCTTCCTACTAGTCCAAACAAGAAAAAAATAGATTTTTCTCACAAATCAAATATTATTTTTGGGACAAACCTAAACTATTTAAGTATTGTTCAGATCATGTGATTAAATGTTGTGTCCTTGAGTATGAATTCAAAAGCTTACTTACTTTTTGTTGCTCCCTTGCTTATGGGGGACACTTTAGTAGAAAGAAAAATATAACAAAGATGCTATGTAGTGGGTTTTACTAGCCAAAACTATTCAAAGATGCACATAAATTTAGCCATAATTACCTACGATGTCAACAAATGGAAAATATTTCATGAAGAGATATGATGCCCCTATCCTCTATCCTGGTCATAGAAATTATTGATGTATGAGGGATTGATTTCATTGGACCCTTTCCTTCTTTCGGGTTTGAGTATATTTTGGTGTAATTGATTATGTATCAAAATGGATAGAGGCCAAGGCAACTCAAACCAATGATTATAAGGTTGTGATAAAATTTATTTAGCATAACATCTTTAGTCGGTTTGGATGCCCAAGAGCTATAATTAGCAATAGGGGTGCATCTTTCATGAATAGACACTTTAAAAGTTTGATGAAGAAATACAGAATTACTCACAAGTAGCCATACCATATCATCCCTAGACTAGTGGCCAAGTTAAGATCTCTAATAGAGAAATTAAGCACATTTTAGAGAAAATGGTAAGGCCCAATAGAAAAGATTAGTCAGAACATTTAGATGATGCATTATAGGCTTACCAAACTACTTTTAAAACTTTCATAGGAATGTCTTCTTACCAGCTTGTATTTGAAAAAGCTTGTCATTTGCCAGTAGAATTGGAATACCGTATATTTTAAACTATTAAGCAATTTTATTTTGACATGAGAAATACATGTTCCAATAGGAGACTTCAACTGAATGAGTTAGAAGAGCTATGTGATGAAGGATATGAAAGTGCTAAAATTTACAAAGCTTGAACTAAAGCATACAATGATAAATTTGTTAATCAAAAAATGTTTGAGCCTAATCAAAAAGTGTGGCTCTATAATTTCAAGTAACGTCTTTTTCCTAAAAACTTTGCTCACGATGGAATGGACCTTTCATAGTGACTCAAGTATTTCATCATAGAGCTATAGAACATAGAGATCCTAAGTAGGAAAATATTTTTAAGCTAAATGGCTAGCATTTGAAACCTTACATAGAGAGAATTAATAATGATAGAGAAGTAATTGAATCTATTAATCTTGTGAATCCAGCATCATCGTAATGCTCGGCATAGTTTGGATGAAGATTTTTAACTTAGCACTCCTAGGAGGCAATCCAGTTTATGCATTTATTTTTAACCATATACTTTCCTTTTTAAAAAAACCCGGGAAGAATAATAAAGCTAAATTAGGAGGAGTATGGCATCAAAGGAATAAATCACAACAAATCTAGTACTCAAGTACCCTTCCAAGTGGTATCCTTTCTTGTAATTTATTTTACATTGCTAGTCTCTTCTTCAATTAGGGATAGTGAAAAATAAGTTGGGAGAAATAATTAAATTAATCACATTCTCGAGTAAAACTTTAATCAGTTTTATATACCAAACTATGTCTCATTTTGAAGTTAATCAAGCTTTCTAAATGATGAATGATTAATGGTTTAGATAATTTTAGAGATATTGGGTAATGAATTATCAAGAAAGTCCAATAAATGATAAAGTTTAGACCATTTTTTTTTTTGAATAATTCTAGACCCTTTTGACTATTGATCTCGATAAAGAATCTACTTTATAATGATATAAGTAAAAATATAAAAGAATGCATAAAGTTCTCCTTAAAGTTTAATAAATTAGATTTTTAATATCTCTCACTGAATAGCCAAGCCCCTTGGCCTAAGTAAGCATTGTTGTTCGCACCAAAAGGTGAGAATGTAAATAAACCTTTTATAAAGATAGTCTTAACATGTAGTCTTTTTGACTCGAGTCAATAAGCCTGAAAAGTGTTCTATACCAAATGCTTTAAAGCCAACTAGTTTGGAAGTCATTAGCCTAAAGCTTACTACAAGGATCAACTAGAAAGCAAGATATTAGGATATTACACTGACTCTATATTATATAAAAAAAGAGAGAGAAAAAGAAAAAGAAAGAAAAAGAAAAAAATGGGACTAAATTGATACTACACTAAATCCAAAGTTAGAGGATTTAAAGAGTGAGGTAGAAAGTTGGTAAAAGGAAAACTCTAAAAATTTTTATGGGCTTTACTTAACCACTAAGTGGATGGAATTGATAATCAGATGAAATATCTTTTTATGATCTAACCAGGTATAAACTAATTTTAGAATTAGCAGGATAATTTTCACTTCTTGGACAAGTTAGTATACATGGATAATTTATCTGCTTACTTAAGGATGAGCAAAGTTTAAGTTAGGGGATGTGATAATTATATTAAATATGTATTAATTTAAGAATTAAATTATCTTTATTTATTTAAAATTGATACTTTTATATATCATTTGCAGGAATGAATACCACCATGCGAAGAGTTCAATTTATGGGTCCAAATGAAACAAGTTTAAAGCTAGGGATGGCAACAAAACCCGAACCCATTAGTACCCAACCCAGCTTGGCCCGATTGGACCAGGTAGTCAATGCTTTGACTGAATTTGGGCTAGGTTTAGATAAAACCTGAATGCTTAACTTTGGATTTGGGCCGGGACTGGGTAGATATAAACCCGACCTGAACCTGGCCTAAATTATTTTAATATTTACATATATAATTAATATATATTATATTAAATATATTATATTAATTATTAATTATTAGTTATTAAATTTTAAAATACTTAAATCTTTACCCTAATCATTATTTTTCATAAATATGGGAATTGTAAATTGTAATCATTAAATCCTAATTAATCTCCAGCTCCTTTTTTCCTCTTTGACGTCTCTTCCTCCTCTCGAATTGGTGTTGAACTAAAAATGTAGTTAATTTTTTTTGTTTAATATATGTATGATTTATAAAATAATAGATGATTTTAAAGTTGATAAAAATAAAAAAATATTTAATATGACTTAATTGGATTCGGGCTGGGTAAATACGAATTACTTGATACCCGATTGAGATAGATTTGGATAAAAAAACCCAATCCTGATAGTGTTTAGGCTGAGTTTGGATAGTTTATTGAGTATTCGAGTTTGGGTTTGAATAGTTATGCACCTGGCCCATTGCCATCCCTATTTAAAGCAAATCAAACTAATAATGAGCTCAAAATTGAATTCTAAAGTTTGTTAAAGATTGCATAAATTTAAAGTAAATAGTTCACCATGGACCGGTCGCTTGGTCTATTGAAGCCCTTATGGTCCACCGGTAACCATTAAAGTTAGTCCATAGCTCTAAGCCATAGACCATGGAGGGATTGGAGCCATCGTTTGTTACTAGAGAACCGTCGAAAGCGACTGCCATCTCCCTCCATGTTGTCTTCCTCCCTCTTTCTTAGCTCCATAATGGCCTCATTAACTGTGCCCGCTTCTAGTGTTTTTTTCTGGATTCACCATTGCCTCCACTCCCAAATTGTACTACTTCTCCTTTGGCTCCGCCTCTTTCTCTTCATCATTGGCCATGCCTTCCTCCGCTTCAAGCCCTAGTTTCAGGTCTGCTACATCTCCATCCCTCTTCTTGCTAGGATCCTCCTTTGCTAGCTCCTCTTCTTTGGCTACAATCCCATCTATCTCCACTTCGTCACTGTTTAGTGCTTCCACCTTTGTAGCAACCACTCCATCCTTCCCTTCCTTCGCTCCCACGTCCTTCTTGACGACAGCAATAGCCCCATCCTTCCCTTCATTTTTCCCCTCATCTTCCTTTGCCTCCATCATCTCGTCTTCATCTTCCTCTTCTACAAACCCTTCATTCTCCTTTGGAAGTAGCTTCTCTTTCTCCAAGGGCTCTGCACCAGTAACCGCTACCTCTTTATCAGCACTCACACCAGCCATGACTGCTGCATCATTATCGACAGCGTCTGGCTCATCTACTTCCCAACCTTCCTTTGGCTTTGGCCATGTAGCTTCTTTTGCTGCATTTACTCCAGCAACCTCTGCCCAAGCCATCAAGCCATTATGAGAGTTGGACCAGTGTTAGAGCCAACCAGGGATGTCCGAGGATGTAAGGATTGGTCGGAAGCAAGAAACCAATTGATGGATTGTTCGATAAAATAGAGGAAGGATATTCTAGAATTTAACATTTGAAAAAAATAATGGAATGAAGCTGGATAAAGGGGCCATAACAAATATGGATGCTAGTATTCAATGAATAAAAAGATTGTGATGGATTGAGCAAATAAACCACACGAAACCAATGTTGTTATGATGGACTTCTCAGAACAACTGTGAAGGATTATGATAGAAATGAACATGGTTCATACACGTTCTCCTCTACCTTTAAAAAAATGTTGCAACCAGAAGATGGGGTATTCGATTCTCCTTTCCGATCACCTTCTCATGTTTCATCTCCCCCTTCGACTCAAAAATCTCTACCTAATTTTTCATCTACTACTGCTCCATTTTCCCATCTGCTCCTCCAATCTTATTCCAGAATGAAGATGTTAGAAAGGATGATGGCGGGGAGTTCATTCAAGGAGGGCTAGATCTCTAGTTCTTTAGAATTTCACTGTAGTGCTTGAACAAGCAATGTTATGTTATTTTTATTTATTTTTATTTATACTTTTTTCTATGAAATAAAAATATGGTTTTAATTGTTATATTTTATGTGAATGATCTATGTTTTTGGGATGAACCATGCTCTATGGATCTGGTTCATACTCTTAGAATAGATTATTTTAAAATTAAATTCTTTTACTTTATATACATCCTATCTTGACTAATTAATATTTCAGGAAAATGAGCCATGATCCAACTGGTACAGGTCATGATCTCCATAAATAGATTATATCTTGATAGGTGACATATAGAGTATTCACATAGGAAGAGAGTACTAGTTACCTGCCAAGTAACTAGTTGAAATCCTGAGGCTTTTCTTTCTCGCTTGAATCTCTATTATTTTATTATTCTAGTTAAATAGTTTTAATTTTTTAATTTTTAAATTACTATTATTATCCTTTAAAATTATTATTGAAATAACTGTTTAAAGTTTTTATGAATTCGACCTTTATTCTCGCTACTCTATATAGTAAGTAGTGGAAATAAGATATTTATTTTTGGTACGCAACGACATGCACCAGCAATTAACCACATCCACCATTTCTTGTTCACCTTTTTGATAAGTACCACATTTGCTAGCCATTTTGGATAATTTATCTCTTGTATGAATCTAGCTTTGAGCAACTTATCCACCTCCTCTTCTATTGCTTTTTGACATTCAGGTATGAAGCTCCTCTTCTTTTATCGAATAGGTCTATGCCTGGGGTCAATGTTCAAGCAATGCATGATGACCTCAAGATCTATTCCTAGCATATTAATGGTAGTCCAGGTGAAGACATCCATGTTCACATGGAGGAATGTGGCCAGATATTGTTGATCTTCTTCATTCAAGTGCGATTTGATCTAAACTATTTGGGTTGAATTAGATTCCATCAGCACTATTGGTATTAGATCTTCTACATATTCTTCTCTTTGTTTAGCTAACTGATCTCTTACATCAATCTCCTCCTCTTATGGGGGCTCCACACTGGGTTCACCAGACAGGGCTACATATATCATTCTTTAGCCAATACTTGATTCCATGCACCTTGCCAACTCTATTATGACTAGGGAATTTGATGAGCAAATGGTAGGTCGACACTACAGCTTCGAGAGTATTTAGCCTAGGTCGACCAAGTATAGCATTATAAGTAGATAGGATTATTATAACTACGAAATTAATCTAGGTAGTCCTTTACCTCAGGACCCGACCAATCACCAAGGGTAGCTAGATGACTCCTTCAATAGACATAATGCTCCTTGAAAAACTGACCAAAGGATGTTGCCCAGAAAGCAACCCAAGAGGGGGGGTGAATTGGGTCTCTAAAAAAAATTTAAGCTAATTACAAATTACAATCTCAATGAAAGCAATCCAATCTAACAAATATATAAATCAAGGTACTATGAATCAAAAGCAATGCTCCAAGATATAAGTGCAGTGGAAATTAATTGCAATAAGTAAAGAGCAAAGAGAGAGAGATCAAGCAATCACAAAGACTAAAAGCTATAATGGTTCGGTGCCAACAATGCACCTATATCCACTTCCCAAGATCCCCTTAGAAAATCACTATAATCACATGATTACAGCCGATTAGTTTTACGGGCTCACTAATCAAAACCCGACTTGTTTTACAAGGCTTACAAGTCACAACCTCTCTTGGTTTTACGGGCTTACCAAGAACCTAGTTGGTTTTCACAAGGCTAACCAACAACCTTCATTAGTTTTCCGGGCTAACCAAGAACCTTAGTGGTTTTGTGGGCTAACCACCAACCTAATTGGTTTTCAAGGCTTACCAATAACCTCACTTGGTTTTACAATAGGCTAACCAAGAACCCTTATAAGAAATAAGGCTTAGAAATAAAGAACCAATGTAAGCTTTCAATAACAAAACGAATATGTCGATGTAGTTTGATGTAGAGTTTCTTTGCCCTTGATGAAGCCTTTTGGATGCCCAAGATTGAGTGATCTTCAATGCTCTTGATGACTTTTGAATGCTTGAAGGCTTTCTTTAGCTTGAGAGTGGTTGAAACTTGAATGAATAGGAGTTAAGGCTCTTCTCTCTACTTTTCTCTCTAGACTCTTCAATGGTATTCAATATGTTGTGTTTTGATTTGATTTGGAGCACATAAATACCCTCCAAAGGCCTTAAAATTGAAATATAGTCGTTATACTTGAAAAACTAGCCGTTGGGGACATTTTGGATGAGTTATGCACTTGAAAAAACTAGCCGTTACTGTTATCAGAACTCTATGTGTCGACACTTCCTCAGTTGAGTCGACACATAAGGTCGACACATGTTCTTCTTGAGTCGACACATAGTTCAAAAAGCTCCATTCAGATTCTATGGAAATCTTAGATGTGTCGACACCTTCTCAGTTGAGTCGACACCTTGAATCGACATCTTGCTTCCATGTATCGACACTTCAGCTGTTCCTTCAACTTCTGCAAGTTCTGTGGCTTGAGAGTCTCAGGCGATGTGCTGATCCATGTGTCGACACCTTGAGTTGACACATTAGGTCCATGTGTTGACGCTTGATCTGTGCCATTTGAAACTTTGCTGCATACTGGCCTGAGTCGACACTTCACATTCATGTGTCGACACTTCATGTCATGTGTCGACACTTTGAGTTGACACATCACTGAAAAATACACAGAAACTGCTGATTTTGAGCTAAACAGGTTTTCACTTAACTTAGTTATCCATTCAACCTTCTCTTAAGTATCCAAGTCTTCTTCTGATCAATCTTTTCATTACAAACTTAGCTCCTTCAAAACAATTGGGCTTCTTCAAATTTTGTGAGCACCCTTTCAATAGAAAACACACTCAAAGCAAATTATTAGTCCTCAACTTATACTTAACTGTTTTGCTTATTATCAAAATCAATTAGTGGAGTCAACAATCTCCCCCTTTTTGATGATGACAAAATCCTTAAGTATAAATTGCTTTTAAAATCAAGCTTTAAGAGAATTGATCAAGGTGCACAACATGAAAGCATTAAGTATATCAACATTACTTGCATTAAAGAGGTGATCATTCAACACACAAGTAATAGAATTAGAGCTTGTTATAAAGATAGAGAGTATCAGAACTTTGATATTCATTCTAATGAATTTGAGAACATGTATCAAGATACTCTTACAAGAAAAATTCAGCAAATAATAAAGCTCTCCCTAAATCAATGATTCATAACAAAATTTGTAAAAAAATTTTCAAAACATTGAAAGAGGGGTTTTAAGGATTAAATTCACTTTGAAAGGATTTTCAATTGAACATAGAGTAAAGCTCCCCCTTTCTTAAGGAATTTTGTAAATGATCTTCAATTCAGGTTTTTTGTTTTTAAAAAAAAAGTCTATTTCTTGCATATCACAAGTACACATACCATATTTTAAAAAATTTGTCAATTACTCAAATTACTCCCCATTTATACCTAAATCTTACTAAATTACTCCCCCTTTTTGTTTTCATTAAAAAGGTAAGGAATTGAATAGTCAAGACAATGAAGCATAAAAGCAATTCAAGATATAAAAATCATTTTCATCAAACACAGATGTGAGGAATTAAAGTGTTTTTCATATATGCTTAAAATTTGTATAACAGAGACATAACAAAGGTAAAAGTACATGTAAGCATGAAAGTAAACTATCTAGAAATACATCAAAATCCTAATCCTCATCCATCGAATCATCAGAAGATGAACCGATCTCAATCGGTCCTGTATTAGTGAAGCATCGAGCTCTCAGCCATCATGATCGAAGATCTTAAAGTCTGGTCCTGGTCGGCTGTGGAGGGGTATGACGACCATATCCTCTACGACGAGCATAAGTCCGACCTCTGGCTGGAACAGTAGAGGTAGGAGCTATGTCCATTACAGGAACGAAAGTGATCGGGTCAACCAACTCAACCACCGCTGGGAGAGGTGTGCTATCAAAAGAAGGTCCAGAGTCAAGATACTGAAAGCCGAGTGTATAAAATCCAAGCTCTCGAATAACTGATGATGTGTGAAGGGTAGGAGTGTCAGAAATCTGAGTATCAAAAGTAGGGATAATAGCTGATGATACAGGTGTATCAAGAATAACAGTATCAGCTGTAGAATGTATCGATGTATCTATAATGGGTGCATCAATAGTGTGTCTCAATGACAGGTGCATGAGAAACAGAAGAATCACCTTCAGGTAAGTCAATGACAAGTATATCGATAATAGGAGTGAGAATAGGAATGGGAACTGGAACAGAAGTGCGATCAACCGATCTAGAAGGAGAAGATGAATCAGGAATCTGGGAAGGTGAAAAAGATGGGTCAGCAACAGGGCTTGCAAGCAAATCAGCCATCACCTCCTCAATTGGCTCTGACATAAGATCAGCAATGTCAAACCGATCTGAGTCAGTCTCCTCATCTCCATCAATATCTCCAATAGTTGTATCTCCAACTCCATCTCAATAATAGTCTCAACACCAGTATCGATATTAGCAATGTCATCAGCTGGTGCAGGAGCAGGTACATGAACAGGTGCAGGAGCAGTATCTGTAGCAGGAGCACCCATTGAAGATCTAGACAGTGCAGAAAGAATAACCGAGATGCCATCACTAAGACCAATATGGCTCTCTCTAGTCTCAGCTATAAAGACGTCAAGACGCTGCCTCATGATGAACACGTCGATCACGATTCGTCTAACTCTATCCTCTATGCTATCTGAAGTGCCAGGAGTCTCCGTCTGTGCTAGCTGAGGCTGGGCATAAGTAGAAGGATCAGACTGAGGAGCAACTACTGGCTGCGCTGCCGTCTTAGGCTGTGTCCGCTCGGTCCTGCCTCACCTGAAAGAATCTGCTCCTCCTCTGCTGTGTCCTCATCATCAGCTCTATCCTTGGCTTGACCTGATATCCTCCATGTCCACTGGCCTTGGACCAAATGATAACCCATCCGATGCAATGACCTGACATCATACACATCGGTATGAATCAATGTGCGATAAGGCTCATCCTGAAAGCTGACTCCATACTCCCTGAACAATACAGTCAATCCCATGCCATAAGGTAAGCAAAGCCACTGGCTAGACGATGCCTCAGTCATCTGATGTACCATCAGAACAAGAAGGCATATCGGCATACGCTGAACCAGTGAGACCATCACGAGCAACTCTCACTCGGTGATATAGTCAAAGCATCCGGTCTTCGGTAGAAGAATCCGGGCGACGATATGGTGTAGTAGTCTCATCTCTGTGGATAGCCTCGATGCTGAAATAGTGACTCCCTCTGGTAAGATGTCTGACTCGAAAATACACTGGAGACCACTGACTCGGTCCATCAGGCTATCAACAACTGATCCGGTCATAGGTATATCCCACACTCGGCTCAAAATCTTTGAGCCGAAATGGGGATATCCCATCCTCTGACCTGTGCAATTCAACCATTTGCTCCACGGGCAAGCAAACCATAAAACTCTCTCATCAGCCCGGGATAATATCTCTCACTGAGTGAATAAAAAGTGGTCAACCCAGCATGTCGAATCCACTCTCCTATCTGGAAGTGCTGCTGGTCTATAAAGGAAAAGTCCACTCGGCATCCTCCAACCACTGTCTTGGAGCTCATCCGGCTACAAGGAACAAACAAAGATCATGCGGGCGGATCCGGAGCTCTAGACTTGTGTCGGGCCTTCGTCCTTTGCTCTTCTTCTTGCTGTGACTGACGAGGTCGATGAACAACTTGCTTGCGAGGACCCATTGCCAAGATTTAAAGTTTGGGCAAGGTTTTTGGTTGAAAAAGAGGGTTTCTAGGGATTAGGAAGCTAAACCTAGGAACAAATTCAACAAAAAATGGCTACCAAACATTCGAATCCAAGAAAATGACTGGCAAAAATAGTGAAATGAAAGGATGAACAGTATGGATACCTCAAATCCAGGTGTCGGCTCGGAGGAGAAAAGAATTTGTGAGAAAAATGGTTCAGAAACCCCTTAAATCTCAGTTCGCTATCCGTCATGTGTCGGCTCACACATGTGTCGACACATTTTGGTGTTGACACATAAATGTATCGACTCAACGACTTAAAAACTGAAAAAATTGGGATTTTATAGAAAATCAAAATAAATTGAAGTGAGATAGATCTAGAGTCAATCAATATTGTTTAAACATGATTTATCATGAATAAGGTCAAATTGATATAGTTTGAGTCAAATTATTGGAAAAACTTAATCAAACGGATTGATGATCCCGAGCTCTCTTTTAATCATACATAATGGATCTTCCAGAAGAGGTTTAGTCAAAATATCTGCTAATTGAAATTCAGTACTTATAAATTCAAGCAAAATATTATTCTTTTCTTCATGATCCCTAATAAAATGATATCTAATTTCAATGTGCTTACTTTTAGAATGTTGAACAGGATTTTTAGTCAAGCAAATAGCACTAGTATTATCACATTTAATAGGAGTACTAGTCAACTTGATTCCAAAGTTTTCAAGTTGTTGCTTAATCTACAAGATTTCAGCACAACTTCCTGCTGCAATATACTCAGCCTCAACTGTGGATAGTACAATCGAAGTTTGTTTCTTACTAAACCATGAGATTAAGTTCACTCCAAGAAATTGACAAGTTCCACTAGTTCTTTTTCTATCTAGTCTACAACCAGCAAAATCCATATCAGAATATCCAATCAATTCAGCAGATGAATTTCTAGCATACCATAAACCAATACTAATAGTACCAGACAGATATCTAATAACTCACTTAACAGCCATAAGATGTGATTCTTTAGGTTCAGACTGATATCTAGCACACATACAAATACTAAACATTATATCTGGTCTACTAGCAGTCAAATACAATAAAGAGCCTATCATACCTTTGTATAACTTTTCATCTACAGATTTACCATGCTTATCTTTTTCAAGTCTACAAGAGGGGCTCATAGGCGTACCTATTAGTTTAGTAGTCTCCATTCCAAACTTCTTAATGATTTCTCTTGTGTACTTAGCTTGGTTGATGAAGATACCATCTGTAGTTTGCTTGATCTGGAGTCCGAGAAAGAAGTTTAGTTCTCCCATCATGCTCATCTCGAACTCATCCTGCATTAGCTTAGCAAACTCTTGACAAAGAATTTCATTAGTAGCACCAAAAATGATGTCATCAACATATATTTGTACTACTAATAAATCATTATCTTTCCTTTTCAAAAATAGAGTCTTATCAACATTTCCTCTAGAAAATTTATTTTTAATAAGAAATTTGCTTAATCTTTCATACCATGCTCTAGGTGCTTGCTTTAATCCATAAAGTGCTTTGTATAATTTGAAAACATGATCAGGATGTGCATAATTTTCAAATCCAGGTGGTTATTCAATAAAAACCTTTTCATTTATAAAACCATTCAAGAAAGCACTCTTAACATCCATTTGAAATAATTTGAAGTTCATGAAACAGGCAAATGCTAATAATAGTCTAATTGCTTCAAGTCTAGCAACAGGAGCAAAAGTTTCATCAAAGTCAATCCATTCCTCCTGATTGTAGCCTTTAGCAACTAGCCTAGCTTTATTTCTGATAACAATATCATTTTCATCTAATTTATTCCTATATACCCATTTAGTGCCAATATTTGAAACATTAGATGGTCTTTTTACAAGTGTCCAAATATTATTTCTATCAAATTGTATTAGTTCTTCTTGCATAGCATTAATCCAGTTAGAGTTTTTTTCAACTTCTTCAAAACATTTGGATTCTATTTGAGATACAAAAGCTATATAATCACATTCATTTCTGATAGAAGCTCGAGTTCTTATCCCTTTGGATGGATCTCCTAGGATTAATTCTTTAGGATGTCCATGAGCATACGTCCACTCCTTAGGTAGATCTTGATACTTTGGAGTATCATCTTCTTTCTCATCCTTGTCTTGTTCTTCTTCATTTAGTTGAACTTGATCATTCAGTGTCAGCTTCTAAAGTTTGTCAGCAACTGCACATTCATCAGATGTATCCTCTTTTCTCGAGGATTTGTTAGTAGATTCTTCAAATACAACATGTACTAACTCTTTTACAATCAAAGTTCGTTTAATAAATACTCTATATGCCCTGCTTGATGTAGAGTATCCTAAGAAGATACCTTCATCAGACTTGGCATCGAACTTTCCAAGATGATCTTTTCCATTGTTCAAAACAAAACATTTACAACCAAAAACTCGAAAATATTTCAAAGTTGGTTTTCTTTGGTTCCAAAGCTCATATGGAGTTTTCTTTAAAATAGGACGAATTAAAACTCGATTTAAAACATAACAGGCTATATTTATAACTTCAACCCAAAAATACCATGGCAAATCGTTTTCACAAAGCATAGTGCGTGCCACTTCTTCCAAAGTACAGTTTTTCCTTTCTACCACCCCATTCTGCTGAGGTGTCATAGGTGCAGAAAAATTATGTTCTATACCTTTTTCATTGTAAAATTTTTTGAAATCTTAATTTTCAAATTCAGTTCCATGATCACTACAGATACAAACAACTAAAACACCTTTTTTGTTTGAAACTTTTCTATAAAACTTTATAAATATAGAAAATGATTCATCTTTTTGTGCTAGAAAGAAAATCCGAGTAAATCTTGAAAAATCATCCACAATGACTAATCCATATCTCTTGCCTCCTAGACTTGATGTTCTAGTTGGTCCAAAGAGATCCATATGAAGTAGTTCAAGTGGTCTACTAGTAGTTACAAATCTTTTTGGTTTAAAAGAAGTTTTGACTTATTTACCAAATTGACATGCTTGGCAAATTCTATCTTTTTCAAAATGAATTTCAGGTAAATCTCTAACTAAATTCTTTTTACTAAGTTTTGAAATGAGATACATACTAGCATGCCCTAATCTTCTATGCCATAACCAACTAGTCTCTTCCTTAGTAGAATTCATTGCAACAAGGCATTCTCCATTAGGTAAAGATAGATCATCAAGGTCCACCAAATAAATATTTCCATGCCTTTTTCCAATGAATTGTACTCCATTTATATCCGGACTAGTAATCATGCAGTATGATGATTTGAAAACTACTTGAAAATCTTTATTGCAAAATTGACTAATGCTCAAAAGATTATACTTTAAATCATCTACTAAAAGTACATTACTAATACTATTAGAAGGAGTTATGTGAACCTTACTAATACCAATAATTTTTTCTTTACCATTGTCACCGAAGGTCACACTCCCTCCATTCAAAGCTTCAAGAGAAGTGAATTGCTTCACATCTCCAGTCATGTTCCTTGAGCAACCACTATCAAGATACCAGACTCATTTGTTTTCCTTGGTTGCAAGACACACCTGCAATAAGATTAAGCTTTGTTTTTAGGTATCCAAGCTAACTTGGATCCTTTAGGGTTAGCATTTATAATGGTTTCTTTTGGAACCCATACTCTACCAAAAGACATGATTTTTCTAAAACTACATTGATATGATTTATGACCTAATTTTTTGCAAGTAAAACAAGTAATACTAGATGATGCAGGTACAAAAAAGTTTTTAAAATACTTTTGTTGCTTTTGTAGTTTATATCCTAAATCTACTTTATTAAAAACTACTCTTTGATTATTTAAAAGTAAGTTTAACTTTTCTGAACTATAAGTAAATTTGTCAACAAAAGGTTTTAACTTTTCAAGTTCATTTTTGTGTTTAGCATTTTCAAGTTCTAAATCCTTGTTTTTCTTTAAAATATCATTGTTAGACATAACATTTTTAGATCTTTTTAAAACTTCATTTTCCATACATAAAGCACTATTTTTCTTTTCTAAAACATCTAATTTAGATTTCAAAGAACTAATATCATTTAGTAAAGAGTTATTTTCTAAAGAAAAACTATTTTCATGCTTTTTCAATTTCTTATTTTCAGATATAATTAATTTATAATCATACATTAATTCTTCAAAAGTATTCCTATGTTCATCGAAAGTGAAATCAATTTCAGAGTCAGAACATACCTCATCATTATCCTGATGCGCCATGAAGCAGAGATTTGCAATTTCATTCTTCTCTTCCTCTGAACTGGAGTCTTCGCTGTCACTCCAAGTGGCTATCATGGCTTTCTTCCTTAATTTCCTTCTTGATTTCTTGAGGAGAGGACGGTCAAACTTGTAATGTCCCGGCTTCTTGCACTCGAAGCATATAGGTACTTCCTTCTCCTTTTCCTTTTCTTTCTCTTTTTCTTTTTCCTTTCCCTTTTCCTTGGACTGATATTTCTTTTTGTAAGGAAACTTTCTCCTCTTCATAAATCTTCTAAACTTACGTGCAAGGAGGGCTTTTTCACTTTTTTCTTCTTCTTCATCTTCGGACTCATCAATTGAGGATTCTTCTTGAATATTTGACTTGAAAGCAATCCCCTTCTTCTTCTTGTCAAGGTCCATGGATTTCTGTCTTAGATTGAGCTCATAAGTCATGAGCGATCCCACTAGCTTCTCAAAAGGTAGCTTGTCCACATCCTTTGCTTCTTGAATTGCGGTCACCTTTGGATCCCATGACGTTGGAAGTGATCTAAGAATTTTATTCACAAGATCAGCATTAGACATGACTTTACCAAGACTTCTCATATCATTAACTATATTTGTGAATCGTGTATACATATCAGTGATAGATTCATTTGGTTCCATCCAGAATATCTTATATGTGTGCACTAACATATTAACCTTAGTGTTCTTCACTTGATCAGTACCCTCATGGGTAACTTCAAGTGTGTCCTATATTTCTTTGGCAAACATGCATGTAGATATCCTATTAAATTCACTAGGATCTAATGCACAATAAAGGAGATTCATTGCCTTAGCATTGATCTCAGATTATTTAATATCATTTTCATCCCAATCCTCTTCAAGTTTTGGGATGGAAACACCATTAAACACCATCGAAGGAATATGAGGATCCTTATCAACTACTTTTCATAAATTGTAATCAATAGAATGCATATAGATTCTCATCCTAGTTTTTCAATAAGTATAATTTGTTCCATTAAAAAATAAAGATCTATTTGAGGCTTGTCCCTCAACTACACTAGTACCAATTAGGGCTGCCATAGATCTTTACTCAAGGCGGTAAAGCCTATGTACTGAGAATAGGGCTCTGATACCACTTGTTGCCTAGAAAGCAACCCAAGAGGGGGGGTGAATTGGGTCTCTAAAAAAAAATTAAGCTAATCACAAATTACAATCTCAATGAAAGCAATCCAATCCAACAAATATATAAATCAAGGTACTATGAATCAAAAGCAATGCTCCAAGATATAAGTGCAGCGAAAATTAATTGCAATAAGTAAAGAGAAAAGAGAGAGAGAGATCAAGCAATCACAAAGATCAAAAGCTATAGTGGTTCGGTGCCAACAATGCACCTACATCCACTCCCCAAGATCTCCTTGGGAAATCACTATAATCATACGATTACAGCCGATTAGTTTTCTGGGCTCACTAATCAAAACCCGACTTGTTTTACAAGGCTCACAAGTCACAACCTCTCTTGGTTTTATGGGCTTACCAAGAACCTAATTAGTTTTCACAAGGCTAACCAACAACCTCCCTTGATTTTTCGGGCTAACCAAGAACCTTAGTGGTTTTACGGGCTAACCACCAACCTAATTGATTTTCAAGGCTTACCAATAACCTCACTTAGTTTTACAATATGCTAACCAAGAATGCTTACAAGAAATAAGGTTTAGAAATAAAGAACCAATGTAAGCTTTCAATAACAAAGCGAATATGTCGATGTAGTTCGATGTAGAGTTGCTTTGCCCTTGATGAAGCCTTTTGGATGCCCAAGATTGAGTGATCTTCAATGCTCTTGATGACTTTTGAATGCTTGAAGGCTTCCTTTAGCTTGAGAGTGGTTGAAACTTGAATGAATAGGAGTTAAGGCTCTTCTCTCTACTTTTCTCTCTAGACTCTTCAATGGTATTCAATATGTTATGTTTTGATTTGATTTGGAGCATATAAATACCCTCCCAAGGCCTCAAAGCTGAAATCTAGCTGTTACACTTGAAAAACTAGCCGTTGGGAGCATTTTGGACAAGTTCTGTGCTTGAAAAAACTAGCCGTTACTGTTGTCAGAACTCTATGTGTCGATACTTTCTCAGTTGAGTCGACACATGTTCTTCTTGAGTCGACACATAGTTCAAAAAGCTCCATTCAGATTCTCTCAAAATCTCAGTTATGTTGACACCTTCTCAGTTGAGTCGACACCTTGAGTCGATACCTTGCTTCCATGTGTCGACACTTCAGCTGTTCCTTCAACTTCTGCAAGTTCTGTGGCTTGAGAGTCTTAGACGAAGTGTTGATCCATATGTCAACATCTTGAGTTGACATATTAGGTCCATGTGTTGACATTTGATCTATGCCATTTGAAACTTTGCTGCATACTGCCCTGAGTTGACACTTCACATTCATGTGTCAACACTTCATGTCATATATCGACACTTTGAGTCGACACATCACTAAAAAATACACAGAAACTACAGATTTTAAGCTGAACAGGTTTCCACTTAACTTAGTTATCCATTCAACCTTCTCTTAAGTGTCCAGGTCTTCTTTTGATCAATCTTTTCATTACAAACTTGGCTCCTTCAGAACAATTGGGCTTCTTCAAATTTTATGAGCGCCCTTTCAATAGAAAACACGCTCAAAGAAAATTATTAGTCCTCAACTTATACTTAACTATTTTGCTTATCATCAAAATCAATTAGTGGAGTCAACAAAGAAAAATTAAGCTTCTTCAATTGCTCTTGAGACAATTCCATTTTGACAAATGCATCATAAAATAACATGTTAGTTGAGCTTCCATTGTTAATTAAAATATGATGTACATCGTAGTTGAAAATATTTAAGGTAACTACAATGGGTCATCATGTAGGAATTACACACCATGGAGGTCAGCCTTGGAGAAAGTAATCACTTCATCTTCTATTCTCTATCTTTTCTGGACTCCTTTTTACCTTGGTCAGAGTCAGGAATGGTGTCATAGAGGTGCCCCCCAGAGATCATTTGGACTTCCCCCATTGCATGCCTATTCTCTGGGGGAACTTCCAACCGAGGCGGTTCACTCTTGACATCCAAGTTTTGATATTGCTTTGCATTTCTCCTTAGTCTGCTGCATCTAATGAGTGCTTTAATCTCGTCCTTGAGCTATCGGCATTTCTTAGTGACATGCTTGTGGTCACGATGATATCGGTAATACTTTCCCTAATCTCACTTGTGAGGTGGGGCCAGCATTCTCTTTGTCCTCAATAAATCATCTTGATGCTTGATTTTCATTAGTACTTGTACATGAGGCACTGTGAGCAGGGTGTAATTTGCAAACCTTCAAGGTGGAGATCAGGATTGGTGATTTTGAGGAGTCCATTCCCAATTATGGGGTGGAGTATGAGACATTGCCTCCCTCTATTGTTTTGATGTTAATCTCGTTTGTGCCCCTCTGCTTTGCTATTGGTTTCTTCTTTTTTCTTATGGGGCTTATCAGTAAAGGATTCTCCTTATTAGGCCCATGCCTCTTCCGCATTTGCATATTTCTTCTCCCTTGTTAGTATTTTGATGAAGTCCTTATGGTACCTCTTCTCCAACAAGAAAAGGAAAGCATTCTTTTAAAGTCCACCCTTTAGAGCAGTCATGGCCACTGATTGATCTAAATTTCTAACTTCAAGAATAGCCGTGTTGAAATGGTTGATGTATTTTCAAACTAACTCTCCTTCTCATTGCTTACTGCTAACTAGGAAATCAAAGCACGGTGGTTCTATCTTAATGATAAAGTGCACCATGAAAGATCGATAGAGCTACTCGAAAGAGCTAATCGAGCCAACTCAGAGGCTCAAATACCAATACCAAGTTATGTTTTACAAGGCGGACATAAAAGCCTAGTAAAGGATGCCATTGGTAGCCCCATAAAAAAGCATGATGACCTTAAAGTTTTCTAGATGGTTAACAAGATCTGAGGTCCTATCAAATTGGTTCATCTATGATTCTCATGGTGAAAGGGGGTCAGCAATGAAGCCAAACTCATCATCTAATTGTTGTGGTCTATCTTGTAATGCCTCAATATGCTATTGCATTTGCTAGAACCTCATCTCCATCTTTGAGTCTCATACAATACATGCACCTCGATTCCCAGGAGATATGCTGCTTGGGGTGGAGTCTTTTCTTGATTATGGAGTCAATGAGTGCCTATGTTATCCATGGGCAGGGCTCCTAGGTCAAGTGTGATAACTATGTCACTGCCTCAGACTATGAGGAGTGGATGGTTGATCTAGTTGAGTTCGGCTTTAGTGCGATAGGTTGAAAATATGCTAAGTTGTTATGGTTTGCTACCTGCCCTGCATTGTAGTGGTCAAGGTCTACACTTGTTGGATGAGGTTGTCAAACTGCTCATGAGTAATTGCAGGCTCCAGCTAAGATGGAGGTAGCACTTGAACTGGCTCTGGCTCTAGAACCTCCTATCAAGTGTCATTAGGATGAGAGCTGTTGGAGTGGAGTGAGGCATTGGATGCTCCTCTTTGTGGCCTCATGGTGAATAGCTCTCTTATGTCATGAAAAATGAGAGGAAGAATGCCCTCCCTTTAGCACTAATCTATTGCTACATATTTTAAACTAGGTGAAGATGTCGGATTGGATCTAAGGAGATGGGGGACCTCAAGTGAGAGGTGTACTTTCAGTGTCGAGTTCTTTGGAGTGTTGTAGCTAAGACCTACAAAAAATCCCAGGCCAGTGTCCCTATAAGGACCCTCTAATGCCCAAGTTAGCTCAGGAAGAGAGCTGAATGAAAGGGATCATTTATGGTCTTGAATGACTTACCTAGGGTTCCCCTCCTATTTATAAAGAGAGTGTTTTATCGTGGCCATCGGTCATTACCAGAAAATATACGAGAATCACGGTGAGTGAACTATGTCATGTGTTTGTCATGCGAAATGGCTTGGCACTTGTTTTGTTTGGTTGCTGACTATATTTGGGATAATTGTTCATTGGAGTTTGGAGGTTAGGAAGAAGTTGTGTGATGTGTTAGGATTTTTCGAGATAGAGGTCGGCCATGTCCGAAGTTCAGGTCAGCCAAGCTCTTGCTTCAAGTTGACCAAGTCCAAGGTGGAGGTCGGCAGGTTTGAGATCCAAGTTGGCTCGACAAGGGAGACCACCCATAACAGTATGAATCCATATCAATGTTGTAAGGTCTCCGGGAAGGCAAGAACCAATCCAGGATGATGTGAGTCATATAATCATCCTTGCATTTTTTGCCTTTAGGGTTTATGTTCACCTATGCCTTCTTGGGCCAATTGGCCCTTGTTCCCATTCCGATAATCAATAAACTGAGAGGTGGAGTTTCTACCTTTTGCTTAAGGAAACTCATTGTACATGGTTCAAGATTTTACTTAAAAACTTCATGTTGGTTTGGCTTTATGACATAAACCTTGATTTTTTAAAAATAATGTTTTCTAATACTTAAATCCAAAAAAAGGTAAAAAATATTTACAGATCTATAATTTTAATGTCCAGTCAAATGCCAAATAGGAAATCACAGGTTCATCCTATGATTTCTTAGTCTGCATGGCACATTTCACTCAGAAGTCTCATCTTCAACATGATACTTAGAACTCTCGGGTTGAACCCGAGACTTCTATGGAAGTCTCATCTTCAACATGTGACTTAGAAGTCTCATGCCCAACATGAGATTTCTCATTATAAAACCCAAACTACCTGTTCCCCTGCCCACTTGGCTTTTTTATTTTTGGTCTCTCTTCACCGGTTGCTTGTGGCCCACCTAGCTTTCCTCCTCCCTTCTTGTGGTCCCCACCTATGTCCACTCCAAGCTCCACATAGGAATCCCAAGCTTTTTGTTGCCCGGTGAAGCAACCCAAGAGGGGGGTGAATTGGGTTTTAAAAACTTTTTACAAGAATGTGCCAATTCAAAAGCAGTGAAGGTGCTTAGTGCAATATGACTTTGTCAAGTAAATGTAGTGAATGAATAAGAGAAAATACCAATGAAAAGCAAGCACAAAAATACAAGATTTTATAGTGGTTCGATGCACTCCAAGTATCTATGTCCACTCTCCAAATACCCCTTGCAAATTTCTTTATAATTCTCAAAGATTACAGCCAACTTGTTTTAACCGGGCACACAAGTCAAAACCTCTTGGTTTTTACTCACAAGGCAAACCAAGAACTTAGTTGATTTTTCACTCTTGGCTTACCATCAAACCAAGTTGGTTTTCACACAAAGGCTCACGAACAAACCTTAATACTAGTTTTAATTCCCTTGAAACTAGTAATAACAAAAACTCAAGTACAAGTGTGAGAATACAAATAGCTTTCTAAATAAAAGCAAATATATCGATGAAGCTCTTGAATGTCATCGAAAAACTTATCTTCAAGTTGTTGAAGCCTCAAATAATACTTGAAGATGTGGACTTGAATGCTCTTTCTGAAATTTGAGTGCTTGAAGGCTTAACTCTCTCAAAAGTATTGAATCCTTAAGGTATATGCAATTAGTTCTTCAATGAGTGCTTCCCTCTTGTATTTGGTGAAGTTTAAATACCTTTCCAACCTTTAAAAATCTATTTATAGTTGTTGGAGAAAAGAAACTAACCGTTAGACATGAGATGGGGAAGCTCCACACTTCAAAAAACTAGTCGTTACTGTGTTGTCAGACCTGCAAGTATCGACACTTCATCTCCATGAGTCAACACTTGACTAAACTCCTGAAATCAGCAAGTTCTATATTCTATTTGGTCTCAGGCCTTGAGTTGACACATGAGTCGATACTTGAGTCGACACTTGGCTGTTCATGAGTTGACACTTCTACGTATCGGCTGAAACTTTCTCTGCTCAGTTCAAGCCTCTGTAAGCCAATATTTAATTGAAACAATGTTGAAACTTATCCAAACTAAGATTTTGAGCTCTTCAAAGTCTTTCTCATGTTCCAAAGTTTATGTAGCTTGAAAATTCATGATCTTAAGTGACTTCTTCAATTGAATGACAAGCATTTCGATCTTACAGCACAAACTAATCTTGATGAGTACCTAAATCTGGTAAACATATTTTTAATACATAATTAGTACTTATATATACTTAAGTATTTTGTTATTCATCAAAATCAAGACAGGAGTCAACACTTTTCCTGTGGTAGTCCCATCTCTTCTCAACTTTAGTAAGCTTTTGCTCCTTTGACTTTAATTTATTAGATCTAAGATTTAATTTTAAATATGTTAAAGTAATGGATAGCATGGTTTTGATAATTTTGGGAAGATGGGATAAAGTTAAATTAAGGGAAGGGAATTCTTAGGCAAAAATTTAATGTTAATCTTGGATAGATAGATTTTGCCTAAGGTAGTCCATGATTTTTAGTTCCTTTGGTTAAGTATTTTGATCTAAAATTTTACTTGGAAATTGGTGATTCATTGTTTGATCCATCTGCCAAGTTCAAAAATTTATAAATGTTATTTACTAGGATAATAAAAATTGAAATGGGATATTTATACAAGAATGGATAGCTAGCTAGAAATTAGAATTTTAGAATTGTTAAAAAATTATATTATTATGATAAATCAATAACATGGCATTGATTTCAATTATATTTGTATTTTGGAATTATTAGGTTTGAAAGAGTTCAAGTAAAGCATTTGGATTATCTATTTATGGGTAAATACAAGGGATATTTACCCGTAGGGATTAAATATGGTATTTTGGACCCTGTTACAGGGATACATGTGGCTATAGTTATATGGACTGATGAGTTAAAGGCATGCTTTTGAAATATACATTCATACATATTCTTAGAAGTTTTGGATATAATCATTTGGTTTTGATATTGTTTGTGATACGTTATATCGTATATATAAGTTTTAAAGTGGATAGTTATGTTATAAGATTAAATGTATGACTTTAATCATCAACCACAAAATGGATGAATCAATTATATGGTGGATTGTCATGCTTCTTGTTATATGCTTATGACTAAAGGCATGATATGTATTATTCCAGTATGTTTTACTATACTGATCCTTTAATGTATTATGTATTCTGTTATTTGTAATATTAATGGTTTACTATATTAATTATGGGATATTCATCTGTGATGCTATAGCCTATATAGACCTAGGCCTAGTAGATGACTCCATACTATATATCTAGGCTTTTCAACTCTCTTCGGCAATATGGGATGGTCAAGTATGTATTTAACTTAATAACGTATGAATGTATGACACAGTATTGTATCTTCATGCATTATTTTTTTGAAAATTGGCAGGAATCCTTATTTCTTATGTGTTGACATAAGGAGCTAGCATTATGCAAGTTGACACCCTTGGACATATGTATAGTGCCTTATTTGAGGAAAGCTGGATTCTATGGACTAGCCCTTGTTGAATTCATATAATTAGATTGCATTTGATCATGGCCTTCATAGAGTAGTGGCACCCAGAGACTCACACTTTTCATCTACCCTAGGGAGAGTGTACTATCATGTTACAAGATGTCGGTCTCTAGCTCGGTTTACCTGTTGATGGTCTATCAATGACAAGAAGTACACAAGTCGATTAAGCCTAGGTCTACATGCAACTATTAGGTATCATCCCACTATGGAGTAGACTTCAGGGGTTACAGTTAAGTATGACATAGCTAGCAAAGCAGTTCAGTGAGTTATCACCTGATGCCGATCAGGTGATGATATAACATTATGCTTGGATATACATTTTGCAGCTCATGGATGGATATTTATTCATAGATAATATAGGCAGCCATATGCATATTATTTTTTTACCATTACTTGAAGATTTTGAGTCTACGGGACATTATAGTTGGGGCATTGTAGGCTTTGCATAGTTAGGGCAGTGTAGGACAAGTAGATTAGATGTACATATGATTGCCAGGCCACTTATACTATTGTAGCTATGGACTTGGGATAGGTTTCCCATTTTAGCACTCCATAGATTAGACCAACCTATTGTAGATCCTTAGATGGATCTATATGATGGTGGGGATCCATTGCCATCAGGTCCATTAGGGATGATGTGGGGAAAAATTATGGTTGATTTTTAGTGAATATGATATATAAATTTTATGTTATTCATGTATACTAATGCATGTGCAAATGGAGAGTTGATTTTTTGGTGATGGGGGTATCGATGCATGTACTCAATTCTTATCGATACTATCTTGATCGATAGAGACTGGAGGATGTAAGGATTATATATTCATATTTTCATATCGTTGTTATATGTTTGTATATATTAACTTGTTAAATACCTGATGTTCCACCTTCATATGCAGGTGATATGGAAGCCATATACTCATGGCATTATGGCCAGGCTCCTAATTATTGTTTAGATGGATAAGATATATGGTGTACTCAAGTGCAACTTATTTATTTCTATATTGTTGAGTGGTACTTCGCTGATAAAGTGCTGCGATAGTTTGGGATCTACCAACCCATTCAAGAGTAGTGTGATACCGATGCAAGGTTGCACCGCATAGACTTGAGAGGGTGAGTTGACCATGATTGGCCCATATTTCATCAGTACTATATTCAGATATGGGAGAGCCATCAAGATTACATTGTACTTGGTAATGCCATAGATGGTACCATGGATTTTCATGATTTATACATGCAATGGTACCATAGCACCACCTGATGATTCGTTAGTCGTAGTGGTGCAATGTTTGATTTTCTAATATGGATTTAGGATTTTGTTATTAAAAATTATTCATTTTTATCAATTTATTTTGCAATTCTTATTATGTATTGTATATGCATGGCAAGGACATCAGATTGCTCATCCTGATTCTATATCCATGGCCTTATAGCCTATCATGGACATATGTAGCACCATCTTCCATGCTATCGATGAGCATACTCGTCTTCAACTAAGTGTCTTCGCTCATGACTTTGGTACAGAGGATGAGACTCCTTCACCATTCACATATCCATCGTCATCATTAGCACCTCCTCTAGCTCGATAGAGATAAGATATTCAACAGCACATTACCTCTCTGCATCTGATACCAGAGTTTCCTTCATTCACATATTACATGTCTACTGCCACTCGCATCAATGATGATGTGAGCCAGTTTATATGTGCTGAGGATGTTTCTATGCATTTTGCATATGTGGTGGACGGCGGACGACATTACCCACCGTGGATACTCGTATGATAGAGGAGAGATATGGCAGAAGAAGTCACTTAGGAGGCTATCACCCACGAAGTTGTCACCTAGGTAGAGCATTCAACAGTGGACCAAGCAAGGTTCCCGGTACCGATACCAGGTGCCGTACCGGTGGCCAGCCGGTACCGATACAGTACGATACCGTACCGTGTCGACACATGGTACTGTGGGGCATACCGGTTCAAACCGGTACGCCTTTTTTTTTGATTTTTTTTTTGTTGTAATTTTAAGATTTTTATTTTATTTTTTAAGGGTTTAGGGTTTAGGGTTTAGGGAGAATTTAGTGTTTAGGCTTTAGAATTTAGGATTTAAGGTTTAGGATTTAGGATTTAGGATTTAGGATGGCATACCACTTTAGGGTTTAGGACTAAATACTAATATTTAGGACTATTTTTAATTGAAATAAAAAAAATGATAATTAAACTAAGATTATCAGTAATTAATGAAAGTAAAATGTGGCATAAACATATAATTACATACCAATGTCTAGAATTGGGTAGAGTGACGATGTCCATAAATATAGGGATCATGTATGTACTCTATAAGAAATTTGGTATGTCCCTTCTGCCAGGCAGCATGATACTCCTTTAAGCTCATCCCAGGAGGTATGCATGATAGGTCAAAACTAATCGTAGATCCCTCTCTGATGTCCCGACTCTGAAAGCTGTCTAGAGACTGATGATATGGCAGTGCAGGGGGGAATCCAAATATACCAACAACAAAATCATATTCATAAGATGCTCGGGATAACAACCATTGGATGCTGACGTCTCAGATGCACCATATGGATCATATGGACCAGAAGCTGTCGGTAGCTATGGATAAGAGGATCCTGAATATGAGGATGATCCAGATACATCAATGGATCCTACTCCATATGCAAGAGCTGCAGTTGTATCGTATCCCAAATGACCATGCGGAGCCTGTCACCTATATGGAATCGTATCACCATGGGGTCTATCAGATGGTACTCCATGATCTGTATCCTACGTGGCATGACAAAACTGCGACTTCCCAGTGAATCGAATAGGATTAGGTGGCTGCGACTCCTGTCCTCCTGTCCCTTCTTGATCACTAGATCCTCCACTATCTGAAGCACTATCATCACTGTCTCTGGTATCTGAATCTGAGTGGACTGAGTGCTCCAATGGAGGTGCAACTGCCTTTCCTTTTCCTTTGTCTCCAAGTCTACTAGATGGTGGGGATAGACGATGTGCTATATCTACTGGAGTCCTATGAAGAATATGACTTGTTGCCCATTATCCAGCATCCACCCCAGCCTCACTAGCTACAAAACTGGCTAGTCGAGGAGGCGATCCTAGCTCATCAAGCTCTGGCATTTGTTGCTGTCACATGACCCACCCAATCATTGGATCTTCATCCTCTTCAACATATGAACTTGCAGTGGGATCGGGATATTTCAATTCTACTTCTTCCTGAATACATTTTAACCTCAACCTTAAATTATAATGTACATATACAAGATCGTTGAGGTGTTTCTGTTTCAGACGGTTCCTCTGCTTAGAGTGGATAAGACTAAATGTAGACCAGTTGTGCTCACATCCACTGGAAGACACCGTCTGGGAGAGGATCTTCACTGCAAGAACCTTCAAATTTTTAGCAGATCCACCAAAATGCACCCACCATTCAGTTGCAAAAGACATTACATCATTTAGAATTTTAGATTTGGCAAAATAAAAAATTTAATCCTGATATAATATTAGACTTACTCCTTAGTAGTACCTACCAGGATTCATCTTTGATTTACTTCTGACCGCTACAATGGATCCAAATGAATCTGTGCCCTCCCTAAAAAATTTTGTTTGCCAAAAAAAAGTGTTAGCTTGTTAAAATTAATGCTCTTAAAAATCATTCAATAATTTCAATCTAACTTACTTCTTCAAGACACATAGCAACGATATCTGGATCGGTCTCCATCTTATATATAATATTGCGTAGGGCAGTCATAATATCCTCATCCATGGCAATGTCCGGTATGGAGTACTGAAATCTCGGATTTAGATAGTAAGCTGTACATATATTTTAGGAATCAGTCAAGCATACTTGTGTGAATCTAATTGAAACTTAATTTTTAGGGACTTCATAAAATACTACATACCTGCTAGATTCAAATCCGAACTCATTTGATAACTCCACCATCCATTAATGATCCAGATATATTCATATGCATGTGATGGATCTGCCTCTTGGATCTTTTTCTTTGCCCTTTGCATCATGAAATATAAGAAGCCCATCTGAGCATACCTCTCGGAGTCCACGGCATGAAGTACCTCATATAGAGGCTTGATAGCCTCTACTACCCTCTCAGCTTGCTGCCAGAATGTTTGTCTCGTCACTAAATTCTCCACATTGCTTCTCTCAGTATTTGTCCTAGCATATCTGCTCTGCTACCAGTCCTAACTGACAATCATCTGACGTAGCTCTGCTTTCTTGCCAAGAAGACTATCAAGTGCAATGTAATTAGTAGCAAACCGTGTGACCCCCGGTCTCAATATTTCTCTTCCTGTAAAGCTCCTCATTAATGATAAGACCCATGTATGGTTATATATAAATCTGGTGATAGACTGTGCTCGCTCAACAATCTTCTGCACCCTACAAATTTTACCAATATCCATCAACATGAGGTCTATATAATATGCAGCACAATGGATCCAGAAAATATGTGGTCGCCGCTCCATCAAGATCTGCCCTGCGGCCTTGTACTGTGATCCATTATCAGTAATGACCTGCACGACATTATGCTCTCCCACCTGATCAATCACCTCCTCCATCAATCTGAGGATATAGCTGGCATCATGCACCTGATATGAAGCATCAATAGACTTCTGAAAAAAAGTCTTTCCATTATAATAAGTCAAGAAATTGATGATGCTCCATCTAGTAGGACTAGTCCAACCATCACACATCACTGTCAATCCATATATGGGCCACTTGCTCTGATATGAGGATATCCATCCTTCTAGCTCCTCCTTATTGTTGTCCAGAAGATGACCATAAATATCCCTTGATGCTGGAGGATCTACACCTACACCAGTAGCCTGTATAGATGAAATAGCAGAGCGATAATATGGATTGTCTATTGCATGGACTGGGATATGATTGAAATGAAACCAGGAGGAGATGGCCCACCATATATCCTTCTTCTTATCCTTTTTCAGCATGGTATCAATCCTCTGTTGCTTAGAATCTCTACTAGAAAATGCATGTGGATCGACATCATGGATAGTGGCTCCCTCTGGAATGTCTCTAAGCTTGGAAGACTTCCTCCTACTACCAAATGCTCCCAACATGGATGCAATACGGCTGGTGCCTTCCCTGACAGGCTCTCTGACTAAGAAGGTCCCCCTAAACTGTGTCTCAGACTCTCCTGGAGCACTAGCAGAAGCGGATATCGATCATGACTCAAAAGCTGATGGCCCGAATCGCTGTCTATGCCTGGCTGCCTCCTCCTGGTGTCTCTACTCATACAAGCTCACCTGAATAGTAGCCTCCATCTGTGACTCCTCATCAGAAGGAATAGATGCTTCCTCTAACTCCCTGGAGTAATAAGAAGGTGGTTCTGCAACTCTGTGGTCCACCTCTCCCTTCTTCTTTGTTGCTCTTTCCTTCCCAATTTTAAAATCAGCAAAGTATTTCTTCATCAACTGACGGACCTCATGTAGATACTGTCGGCATGCAGATACATCAGGATAGCCGCCAGCCAAGTGCTGCTTCAACCTTGTTACCCCCTCACTTTTAAATTCGGTATTGCACCATTTACACCTCTAGTGATGCCAACCCGAGAGCATCTCTCCATGTAACCAGCCAATGTCCCGCTCCGGATCCTTCTTCCTCCTTGATGGATCCATACCTGAATATTTAAATTACATATAAAGTCAATAATAATGTTTATTAATTAACACTTTATTTACCTAATTTTTAAATTTTATTTATTTTTTTATTTTTTTATTTAAAATATTCAAAAAATAAAGAAAAATAAAAAAAAAATTAAATTTTAGATTCATGTAGGATTCCATCATACATGCTATATATATTTTTTTAAGATCCTAGAAATGTATTAAAAGTCAATTTTTTTCAATTTAAGACCTACGGGCATTATTTATGAGATGCACAAAACTTGAATAAATCGACATGAAATTTATAGTGAGAGTAGCTTACAAGCCCTAAATTAATAATTTATAACTACAGTTTTTTTTCTATTTATTTTTTAAAATTAATTTATTAATCCAAAATTAATTTTTAATTTAAAAATTATATACTTAATAAAAAATTAAGATTTTACTATCATTGTGTATATCTATCCTAGATCTACCACATACTCTAAAATCAAAGCCAACAAATAAGTTTTGACATCATTTCTTCTTAATTTTTTATTTTACATGGATTTTAACAAAAAATAACAATACGAAAGAGAAAAATACAGAAAAAGAAAGGTATACGGACCTTGATTCTAGCTTCCTCTTCGATTTTTGCAGGTTCAATTGGGTTGAAATTGATCGAGCAATTTTTTTCTGTGTTTTTCCTTCCACAGCTCTACAGTAGAGAGCTCTTACGAGCTCTATGCCTTTTCTCAGCTTAAAACCCAAGCAAAACCCCCCTCTCAAAGTATTCACATGGCTACAGTAGCCATGTGAAAAAAACAAAAAAAATTTGGCCCACCTGCCCCCTCCCACCCGTACCGACCTGAACCGGGCCGAACCGCGTTGAACTACCCGGTTCGGGCCCATTTCGACCGGTTTAGCACTGGTTCGGGTCCGGTTTGGTGCGATACCTTTTTTTTTAATTTTTAGGGGGGCTGTGCTGATTTATATGGCTGAACCATGCTGGCCGGCCACCGGTCCGGTTCGGTACGCCCCGAACCGACCGGTTCGGCATGGTTCGAAAAATCCTGGGACCAAGAGTGGTCGAGTTTGCCTATTATTATATATCATTGGAGGCAACCTGAATAGAGGAAGAGACAGCCATCATGTGAGACTTAGGATATGTATTTTAGGATCCCTTTATAAAGTATATTTATGGTGTTTATTTTATTTTGTATTTACTTTTTACCATGGTTGTACAAAACATTTTTGCATTAATCCAGATTGTTTTGTTTCACATTATTTGTGTAAGCTTTTTTTACTTTGTTTGGCTATTGGATTGAACTTATGCAATTGGTTTAAAATTTTATGTGATCTTGTTGGTTTTAAAAAATAACTCTGTAATAACTTTTGAATGTAAATAATTTTTACAATTGCTTTCATGATTTTTTTAAAATGCATCCATCAACTTTCAACTTATAAATATAATAGGATGTCACATAGGAAATTGCATTTTGATCTCATGACTTATTGGATCCGTGTGGCAACTAAAATCTTAGGTCTTGGGTCCAACCTGAGATTTTTCTTTACCATGGCATGCAATAAACCAGCACACTAAAATCTTATCCTGAGATTTTTGAAAATTTCATAACCAATTAAAATTATAAATAAATTTAAAATTGAATCAAGAGACCATTGTACTTATAAGTTAAAAGTAGATAGATACATTTAAAAAAAGGGTAAAATGTAAATAACCCCCTACTAATAATTACTAATGATTTGTAGAGTCATAGAACTTTTTGAGCAAATTCAAGTCTTCAAAGAAAAATGAAGTATTTGAAGGAAATGTAAATGAAATCTTCTATATTTAAAGAGTAGAGGGTTAGAGATTGATTTTGGAGCTAGAGGTGAACCACAACAACTTTTCTAAAAAAATCAAAAAATTTAAAATTTAAAAATATTAATAAATACTAAAATTAATTTAAGTATTTTTTTATAAATGTTATCTGAATTGAACTCAACGTTGTTTCATAGAACTAAATTCATCAATAATGGAATCTACTATAAAATTTTTAGCTATCTCCTTCTCGGTGTATGTAACTAAATAATAGATAAAAAATCATCTTCTATCTTATTACACGATCTAATTTTGACAATCTTTATTGCTAAAAATATTCTCTCTATAGTAGCAGTTGAAACTAGAAGAGTCATATAAGATGAATTAGTCTATCAATGAGTAGATAAACATCTAATTTTCTTGTTCTCACCAATCCTTGACATAATTCTAAAATTGTAGACATATTTTGCAACTCAAGATTCTTTAAAATATTAATATGATAATGTTGTAATTAATTTCTTAAAAGTCTTCTATCATTTTCATTGAAGTCTTCTGCATAGAATTTGTCTGCGAGCTGACATATACTCTCTAAATTAAATAACATGTAATCATCTTTAGGATCCAAAGCACAACTAAAAATTAATAACTTAATTACATCATCACTGAATCTACTATGTAATTCATATAAATGAGTATGAATAGCAGTATTAAATATATCAACCCAAAAATGATGCTCATTTGTAATATCACTTTGTCAACAACCTTGACCATCATGCTTATAAGTAGCAGTCATATCTGGAATATCAATATCATATTTTTTACAAAATAGTATCATATTTTCTAATAAACTTGTCCATCCATCTTCTTTTAATTTTTGAAGTAAAATCTTTATACTTTTTATCACATGCATTGCATTATGAATGTCTTGGAACTTTGTAAAGCTTGACAAAGATCATCAGTTATCTCCAAGATTTCTACCATTAAACATAATATAAAAATAAATTAAAAAGATATCAAGCAATGTAATGCACCATCAGCATCTCTATGTTGAACATAACCACTCCATCATGAGTAATGTCCTCAAGAATGAAACAAGTAACTAAGAAAAGCTTTTTCAAGCTATGAATAGAATTTAAATATGAACTCCATCTAGTCTTGCTAGGTCTTTGCAAACTACTAATCTGATTTTGCTCGCTTTTATATTTAAGCTAATCAATAGCTAATGAATTTGCAATATCGGCTACTTATCTTGCTCTCAATTTATCATGATATTTCGTAGATGTATTTATAATATTAAAAATATTCAGCAAATCATTGAAAAATTGATGAATAATAACAACTTCTTTTGATGTAGCCACTAATGCTAATTAAAGTCTATGAACCAAGTAATGGATATGATAAGCATATGGATAATCATTATTAATCAAAACTTTCAAACTATTCTATTCACTATGTATATTACTAGCCCCATCATAATCTTGACCTTTGATATACTTAATGCTTAAATTATGCCTTAAGAGAATATTATAAATAGCATCTCTAAGAGTCGAAGAAGATGTTTCTAAGTGATATGGCAAGATCGCTGACGTGAAGCGTGCGTCAGACCCAGCTGGCGGCCAAGCAGCGCCGCGCCGTGTTCCCTTTCGAGCTCCCCTGCCAGGTGGCATGATCAACGATCACGCCCACTTCGAGTCGAGCTCAGCACCTCTGCTCCTTTGCCAGGTGGCACCCCCAGGTGGGGTCCACCTCGATTGAAGTCGAGCTCGGCAACCCTGCTCCTTCGCCAAGTGGCGCCCCCAAGTGGGGTCCACCTCGATTGAAGTCGAGCTTGCCTATGCTTTTTCGTCAGGTGGTGCCCCCAGGTGGGGTCCACCTTGATCGAAGTCGAGCATGGCAACCCTGCTCCATCGCCAGGTGGCACCCCCAAGTGGGGTCCACCTCGGTCGAAGTCGAGCTTGCCTCTGCTCCTTCACCAAGTGGCACCCCCAAGTGGGGTCCACCTCGGTTGACGTCGAGCCCGGCAACCCTGCTCCTTCACTAGGTGGCACCCTCAAGTGGGATCCACCTCGGTCAAAGTCGAGCTTGCCTCTACTCTTAGCTAGGTGGCACCCCCAGGTGGGGTCCACCTTGATCGAAGTCGAGCCTACCTTTGCTCCTTCGCCAAGTGGCACCCCCAGATGGGTCCACCTCGATCAAAGTCGAGCCAGGCACTCCTGCTCCTTCGCTAGGTGGCGCCCCCAAGTGGGGTCCACCTCAGCCGGAGTCGAGCCTGCCTCTTCTCTTTCGCCAAGTGGCACTCCTAGATGGGTCCACCTCGGTTGAAGTCGAGCCAGGAACTCCTGCTCTCTCACCAGGTGGCACCCCCAGATGGGTCCTCCTTGGTCGAAGTCACGCCTTCTCCGTGGAACGTCGGGAGGACTGAGGGCGCTAGCTTCGAGAACGTTGCTGAGGCCGGCACGTGCGGTGCGACGTGCCCAGTACGGCGCCCTTAGATCTGTAACAGTGCACGTAACCTCGTTTGCACCAGTTTAGAAGGAATGCCCTGATTGAGGTACCAGATCCTGCGATCGGTGATCTGAAACCCCCCAAAGGGGAGGGCCACGGTCAACGTCTCAGACCTAAGGGTGCCTACACCTAGATCGAGGTCCTGCCTAGTTCCCTCTTCGTGATAGCACGGCAGACAAGATAAGCTCGCCACTTAACTCCCAACCGTGAGGGGAAGCAACCTCGGGAGAGCGACCAACAAACACCATTGACCTCCAAGCCCCCCCATAGCGGGAGAATCGAGGCACCGAAGCACCCGGCAGTCTAAAAAGGCATCCACGGGCGAAGAGTAAGGTAAGCAATCAAGAGGGCAAACACATGAAAGGAGAAAGCAAGCGACCCAGAGACAAAGGCTCTAAGGGGACTCCCAGGAGCGAGTCCTACGAGCCCAGTCGCAAGAATAGGAGTGCTAACCCCCTCTTGTTCTCTCTCATTCTTACTGATCCCCTCATTAAGGATTCCCCTAAGCACGGAGACCCAGTTGGGATCTGCCTTAGTGGGTCTATTCCGCTTTGTCGCTCATTGACTAGATCGTCGGAGTGCCCCCACCGGGATCCCCGGCTCGGGTCTCTAAGCTTGTTTTGCATGTCCGGGAATGCTAGGATTCCAGAGTAAAGGGACTGACGTACGGTGCCAACTCACAGCTACAGGCCACAGTGGTAAGGTTGGCAATAGATTGGCGTGCCAGGTAGGGGGACGAAAGTCCTTTTACGAACAAGCCCCCCACGAGCTTGAGAATAGCTCGACTCCAAGCATGGTGGTGACTCACGAACGTGAAGCTTCCACCAGCCGAGTGCGAGAAGTCCCCTCTCCCCCGAGCCCTCGTAGACCAGAGAGGGAACTTCCCGCTCCTCCTTAGCTACCCTCGGCAGACGGTCAGTACGCTGCACTGGTCCAAGAGATGCAGGCATTGACCATGATCGTGAGGTAGTTGCAGCATCAGCAGCGCTCCCTGGCTACTCAAGCTTAATTAGGGACCCCCGCGGCCCGAGCCGCAGGCCCCCGTAGAAGCCAACGCTCCATCCAAGGCAGGCCATCCCATTCACGGACAGCGACGTACCCCTGCGGGAGTCACCAGACCCCCGCAAAGAGGAATCACACTAGGTCGACGGACCGTGAGAGCCGATCCCCGATAGACGAAAATGATGCCGCCAAGCGTAGCAAGCACCATCGAGGCAAGGCCCCTCTTTGTGACCTGTCAGCCCCTTCTTCTCCAGCAGCCTTGATGGAAGGTTTCACTGATGAGGCCATCAGGCGCCTAGCCAAAAGGCACCTAGAAGAGCAAGAGTGCAAACTGGCGGAGCTCTCCCACCGGTTTGCCAACATGCAGGGTTCCCCCAATGAGCCAGTGGGCTATAACGCCCAACCCCCTTCTCCCGGGAAATCCAAGAAGAACTGATTTCGAGTCGGTTCTGCATGCCTCAGGTGGATCTCTACAATGGGACCACCGATCCCCTGGACCACCTGGAGAGCTATAAAGCCCTCATGAGAGTCCAGGGGGCGATAGATGCCCTCCTGTACATCACTTTTTTGGTCACCCTCCGGAAGGCTGCTCGAGTCTGGTTCACCCGTCTCGAGCCCGAAAGCATTGACTCCTTCCAATAGCTGGAGAGGAGGATTGTGGCCCACTTTGATGCCTGTCGAAAGGTGCCAAGGGAGGTGGATAGCATCTTCTCCATCCGGCAGCAAGACCATGAGCTCCTACGAGACTATGTAACCCATTTCAAGATCGTTGCCCTGGAGATCTACAGCCTGGACGAGCCCGTCACCATGCTGGCATTGAAGCGAGGGCTTAGGACCTCCCGTCTGACATATTCCTTAGATAAGAAGCCACCCAAGACGTACTCTGATCTCCTCCTCTGCATCCACAAGTACATCCATGCTGAAGAGGCTGATCATACCAGGAGAGAACTAGATGTGAAGCCTTCAAAGAAGCCTACCCCAAGGGGTGTGCCTGGAACATGGAGGCCCTGGTCACCTGTAGACTTCTGGTCGGGATCAAAGCCAAAGAATGGTCCCGTCCCCAAGCAGACCTTCACTCCCCTCCTAGCTCCAAGGACAAAGATTCTTAAGGAGATCGAGGGCGAGCGCTACCTTCGCCGACCTCCCCCTCAAAAGTCGTCAAGCAGTCGTGACAAGACTAAGTATTGTTAGTTCCATCACGACCACGGCTATGACACTAAGGATTGCCACAACCTAAAGAGAGAGATTGAGGACCTGATCAGGAGGGGCTATCTTAGGAAGTTCGTGAGAAAAAAGGCTCCGATGGAAGATCAACCACTTACAACCCTTCTCCCTATCCCTGCATCAACAACCATCCCACGGAGAAGCCGGTGGGCAAAATCTCTTGGGGAATAGGGCACGTATCGAAGAGAGCCCAGGAGGGAGGAGATCTAGAAAATGTACTCCCCTTTGAGAAGGGGAAGGGAGGTGAAGAAAAAAATGTAAATAATGATGCTGTCATGGTCAAGATGACCAACACTAAGCATCCTATACACCGTATTATGGTTGATAGTGGGAGCTCCACGGACGTGCTTTTTTACGATGCTTTCTCTCAGATGAACTTGTCTCATGATCGGCTAAGGCCAGTGCATACCCCTCTCATAGGTTTCACCGGAAATTCTGTGAGAGTCAAGGGAGAGATCACCCTCCCTGTCACCACCGAGACTTCACCCCGGCAGAGCACAGTCATGATGACTTTCATTGTCACAGACTCCCGTCATCGTACAATGCTATCTTGGGCCATCCTGGGCTCAACCAGCTCGATGCGGTCATTTTTACCAAAAGGTTGTTGGTACAGTTCCCTACCATTTATGGGATGGGAGAGATGAGGGGGGCAGTTCAGCCTATCCCGCATTGCTTGCAGACTATCCCAGGAGCCCGGAGTGCCAAGCTGGACTCTGACATTGACGACCTCGACCAAAGGGTGCAGGACCCTATGGGTGGTCCCGTTGAGCGCCTGCTGACGTACCCCCTTGGCTCGGACCCACTGAAGATGGTGCAGATAGGAGCCCAACTCCCGGAAGACGAGCGAGCTTGCTTGCTGAGTTTCCTTCGGGCGAACGCAGACATGTTCGCTTGGTCTACGATAGATATGCAAGGTATTCCTCGGATGTCATCACCCATCAATTAAAGATTAATCCGAAGTGCCATCCAGTTTGGCAGAAGAAGAGGAGTTTTGCCACAAAAAGGTAAAAGGCGATCAACGATGAGACGGAGAAGCTCCTCGTCGTTAGCTTCGTTCGCGTAGTGCAGTACCCCAGCTGGCTGGTGAACGTAGTGATGGTCAAGAAGAACAACAAAAAATGGAGGATCTGTGTGGACTACACCGACCTCAACCATGCTTGCCCAAAAGATAGCTTCCCCCTCCCGAAGATCGACCAGCTCATGGATGCCACTTCGGAGCACCGCCTCCTCTCCTTCATGGATGTATTCTCCAGGTATAATTAGATCCAGATGCATCCGGAGGATGAGGAGCATATCGCCTTCATCACAGACCACGGGACATACTGCTACAAGATGATGCCATTCAATCTGAAGAATGCTGGCACCACATACCAGCGGTTGGTCAACAAGGTCTTCAAAGACCAAATAGGCCGCAACATGCAGGTGTACGTGGATGACATGCTCATGATGAGCAAGCCGACCTCGGACCATGTCAACGACTTGATGGAGACCTTCCGCAACCTTCGCCTCCACCAGATGAAGTTGAACCCGGTAAAGTGTGCTTTCGGTGTAGCAGCGGGGAAGTTCCTTGGATTCATGGTGACCCAAAGAGGGATCGAAGCCAATCCAAAGAAGGTTCGAGTGATCCTTGACGTGGAGCAGCCCACCTCCAAGAAGCAAGTCCAGTGACTTACCGGTCGGATAGCAGCCCTGAGTCGGTTCATCTCATGATCTGTCAATTATTGCCAGCTCTTCTTCAAGGCGTTGAGGAAGATGCACGACTTTGCCTGGACGAAGGAGTGCAAGGAGGCATTCAAAAGCTAAAAAAGACCCTGGCATCACCACCATAGCTCTTCTGACTAGAGGAGGGATAAGAGCTCCTCTTGTATATGGCGATCACTCCGGAGGTCATCAGCTCAGTCCTGGTCCGAATGGATGACGGAGGGATCCAGAGACCTGTATACTATACAAGCAAGCTTCTCCGCGATGCCAAGCTCAGATATTCTTGATCCGAGAAGTTAATTTTTGCGCTCACTATGTCTGCCCAGTGCCTCAGGCCTTACTTCCAAGAGCACTCGATCTCGGTCCTGACAGATCAACCACTAAAGGCCATGCTCAGCTAACCCGACACGTCTGGATGGCTGGTGAAGTGGGTGCTAAAGCTTAGCGAGTTCGACATCGCCTACCGACCAAGGTTGTCCATGAAGGCACAGGTACTGGATGACTTTTTAGTTGAGTGTGTAGGCCTGGGTGAGGGGCAGGAAGAGAGCTCCCAGAATCAACAACCAAGACCTGAACCGGAGGATGACATCTGGGTCCTATATGTGGACAGAGCCTCCAACTCTAGCGGAAGTGGAGCTGGACTCATCCTCGCTAATAGCGAGGGAGTCGTTGCTAAGTGCGCGCTTCACCTCGAGTTCGCTACCACCAATAACCAAGCGGAGTATGAAGTGCTTCTCGTGGGACTGAGAGTTTCCCGCGAACTGGGCGTGACCGGCTTGAGGGTCTTCACCAACTCACAGTTGGTGGTCGGGCAGGTCTCGGGTGAGTTCAAGGCCCGGGACCCTCAAATATCGAAGTACCTGGAGTTGGTACGTGCAAGTGTGGCAGGTTTTAAGCACTTCAGCATCTCCCACATTCCACGCAGAGAAAATGCTCGTGCTGACACCCTCTCCCGGCTGGCAACCTTGCCGGACTCATCATTGGGTCACGCCTACATCGAACATCTTCAGGTCCCGAGCTATGAAGCCCCCAGAGAGATCTAGCAGGTCACCCCGGAGCCTAGCTAGATGGACAAGTACGTCAAATACATCACTGACGGTACTTTACCAGAGGATCGGATAGAGGCCGGCCTCATTAAGAGGAAGGCCATGCACTTTATGCTAATGGACGGATTACTCTACCAGAGGTCCTACTCCTAGCCACTCCTTAAATGTTTGAGACCCACAGAGGTGGCAGTCATGCTCCAAGAGGTACATGAAGGCCTCTGCGGAAATCATGTAGGGGGCAGAACTCTGGCATACAAGGCCCTTCACCAGGGATACTTCTGGAAAACGATGAGGGAGGACGCAGCCAACTTTGTCAAGAAGTGTGACCGCTGTCAATATCACGCCATTATGCAACGCCAGCCGGCTGCACCACTCTCCCAACTTTTCGCCCCCTAGCCATTTGCCCAGTGGGGCATGGACATCCTTGGTCCCTTTCCTCCCATGTCTGAGTAGCATAAGTTCCTGATAGTCGCCATCAACTACTTCATGAAATGGGTCGAGGCTGAGCTGTTAGCCCAGATCACGGAAGCAAATGTCAGCATATTCTTCTAGAAATCAATTGTATGCCGCTTCAGGCTCCCTCACACCATCATCACCGATAACGAACGATAGTTCGACAATCGAGAGTCTGAGGAGTTCTGCAATGACCTCGGCGTTCATCATCATTTCACCTTGGTAGCACACCCTCAAACTAATGAGGAGGCTGAGGTGATCAACCAGACCATCCTTCAAGGGCTCCGGACCAGGTTGGATCAGGCCAAAGGTCGATGGGCCGAAGAACATCCCAGTATCCTGTAGGCGTACCACACAACACCAAGGATAGCCATGGATAAAACTTCATTCAACCTCATCTTCGATGCAGAAGCAGTGATTCCGGTGGAACTCAGTCCACCGACATTGCGTGTAAAGCAATAGGACGAAGCCAAGAACCCAGCATGGCTCCTGCTCAATCTAGATCTACTTGAAGAAATGAAGGACAAGGCTCGGGTTTGAATGGTGGCCTACCGACAATGGATGGCCAGATACTACAACTCCAGGGTGAGATCGAAGTCCTTCCGCCTGGGAGACCTGGTGTTGCGACGTGCCGAAGCCTCCCAACCATGAGAGTGCGGTAAGCTCTCTCCAAATTGGAAAGGCCCTTACAGGGTGGTCGAAGCACTCCCTCACGGCACCTACTATCTCGCCGAGCTCGATGGGGCACGATTTTTGCGGACGTGAAATGCAGTAAACTTGAGGATGTATTACAAATGATGTAAGACTTCCTGAACATTAATAATAAAATTCTCTTTAGTGCAATGCTTGTTTCTGTCTCGTAGGACTATCGTCGCCCGGCCTTAGGTCTGGCGAGCAAAGGCGAGGCAAAAGTCCTGCAAGCAGTTCATGGGAAACACAAAGCTCGGAGTTCAATCTGGAAGACCGCATGAAACCCAGTTCCGGCATGAAGTCCTGGAGTTCAGTCTGGAAGATTGCACAGAACTCAGTTCCGATATGAAATCCTGGAGTTCAGTCCAGAAGATGGCATGGGACCCAGTTCCGGTGCAAAGGCATGGAACCCAATTTCGGCAACCAAAGTCATGGCACCAAAGACTTGTGAAATACAAGCCAGAAGCTCTAAGAATCCCATGCTGAATCCTGGAGGCCTCCTGAACCTGATTTCTAGCCAAGAGGTAGAGTCGAACTTCAAATCAAAGTCGCAGACTTAGCTCCAACAAAAAAAAAGGAAGAAAAAATAGGGGGTTCGAACCTACCATCAACAAAGGAGCAAAACAAAGAGTTGAAGACAAGAACACTAAGCTGTAAAAAGGGAAAAGAGCTTCATTTCTAAGTGTAGAGGTTTGATACAAATGAAAGGGGCCTGATAGGCCGGGCAACCCAAAGGAACAAAATGAAAACCCTACACTAGGATACAAAATGAGGGACCCGAGGTCACTCCGTCGCTGGCTCCGTCCTAGGTTAGGAAGCCTCCACATCGCTGGCTGCCTCCTCAGTAGGTCGCCCAGCGGTCCCCTCGTCGGCTGCTCTCGGCGTTGCCGACTCCTCGAGCTGCCCCATGGGGCCGCAAGGACAACTCTGGCTAGATCGATCTCCAAGAAGAGGGAGGCTACCTTCTCTCGATATACCCCAAAGCCTTTCAAGAAGGAGTCCACGGTAGCCTCGTAGACCTCATCCTTGAACTCCTGGGAGGCCCGAGACTTAGGCATGGCCTCCTGGGCATCCCTCTGTGCAGCCTCCAGCAGCCCTAAGATCTAAGAGGTTTTCTTTTTGGCTGCCATCGGTTCGACCAGGACCTTATCGACCTGGCTCTCCAATGACCGGGATCACCCCTCCAGACGGGAGATCTCCGTCACATCCTCATCAGCATGGCGCTAATTCAAGACCCTCTCCTCAGATTGGGAGACCTCAAGGTCCCTGATGCGCCCTTCAGCAAGGGCTAGGTCTCCTCGGAGAGCCTGGTTGCTCTCCCTCAGCTCACGACCCTTCTTTACCAGGTCATCCATGTCGGCCGCGAGCTTGACCAGTTTCTTCTCTCTTTCGACCTCTTTCCTCGTAGAAGAAGTGAGGAAGTCACGGAGAAGGAGCATGTCAGTCTTGATCTGCATCAAAGATGAGTTCAAAACTCCTTTAAAATCCAACTGGAATATTAAGGGGAGGTGCTGGATACTTGCCGTGAAGAGCTGGGGAAGGTTCCCGAGTAGTGCGGATGTGTAGTCCCGGCCACCCCTCAAGCGACGGTCCTTGGCTAGGCCGCATACTCCATCATCCTTTATGTTAGGCCCTGGTCCCGGATGATAGAGGCATTATCAGGAAGCCCTGCTGGTGTGAGGCAGGGCTTGGAGGAGGGCTGAGTGAGAGTCCCTTCGGCATGCAAAGCCGTGGTCTGTGAGGTCTCCGCCATAGTCACGACTACCGTCGGGGCACTGGTCACCACGACCATCGGAGGAGGCAGCGGTCGCTCCTCCTCCCCGCTCCCATCGATGTCAATGATCTATGGGGTGGGAGTTTGCTGATGAGGTGGCCGAGGGGTCGTGTCCACCGCCCTCTGCTCCGAGGTCGGAGTGGGCCTGGGCCCCTGATCCGTCTCCACCCGAGCCCTCTTCGGTGGAGTATCCTGGGCCCCAACCGAAGTGCTTCTCTTCCGGGCCGACTCCACCAGGCTATCCACAGAGAACTTCATCCCTAGAAAAAGAGAAAAGTCAGAGGGGATTCCAACCAAAAAAAAAAAGAGAAGAAGAAAGAAAGAAGGGAGGAGGCCTGGAGTCTCACCAATCATCCGGATTGGGTTAACCCCTGCCTCGAACAAATTCTGTTCCAAGAGTAGAACTTTGAGGGAGGGAACCACGTCACCTAACAGCTGGGAGTGGACCTCTGGATCAACTGGCTCAACTTGGGAGTTCTAGTTCGGGGACCGGTCTGGCTCGCTCCATACCCAATCAACGACCTCGACTGAGGCAAAGAAGAATCGGTTCTTCCACCCCTTGATGGATGTGGGGAGGTCGAACTAGAGGCACCTAGGCTGGGGGTAGAGGTACCACCAACCATCATCGATAGAATAGTGCTTCAGGATGAAGAGAACCATGAACAGCGAGAAACGGGCAACAAAACCGTGAAAGTGACAGAAGACGATGAATGCGAAGATGACCCTGATGGCATTAGGAGCCAACTGGGCCGGGACGAGGTGAAAGTTGTTGAGAAAGGAAAGGAAGAAAGGGTGGAGCAGAAAATGAAGACCCCTGGCAAGGAAGTCCTCGTAGAAAGCAACCCGTCTAGGGCCGCTTGAGGTAACTCGCTTCCTCGGGCTCGGGAGCGAGAGCTGGATGTAATTCGGAACCCCATACATATCCCAGATCTAGGAAAGATCTTCTCCGGCCATCGTCGAAGCGAAACCAGAGGGACCAGAAGGAGCCTCTACCATTGAAGGGGCAACGACAGAGTGGGAGAAGCAAGGATAGCAGGAGGAACCCTAGGGGCCCTAGGGCTTCCAATGGTTATTCCACCCGGATGCAACCGCCTCCGGACATCGAGGGGAATGTCATCCTCCGACGAGGAGGATGATGGAGTCCTCAGCCATGAGGGATCGACCTCGTTCGGGTTAGAAGAAAAGCGAGGACGATGACCCGAAGGAGCCATCGAGAAGGAGGAAGTTAGAGAAGGGAAGGAGGAGGACAGGAGCCTAGAGAAAGGACCAGTTCACCTAAGATGGGAGAGAGGACTGGAGTTCGAGAAGAAAGAGGAGAGAAAATCGAGGTCACCGGGCACTCACCAGATTATTTTAGCGAAGAAGGGCGACCCGAGAGATGAAGAAGGACCGCTGCAACCACCGGCGAGGTGTAAGAAAGTCAAAAGATCTCATTTTCGGAAAGTCCCCTCTCTTTTCAAAGCCAATCGACAGCAGACGTACAACCTCTTTTCGCCCGAGCCATCGGATAAGTGCCACGTGTGAAGATGCCTGACGATGACACTTCGGTATGCTGGAAACTGCCTCGAGTCTGGCACGGCGCAATTATGATCCGTCGAACTTGCAGACGTGGTGCTTGCATATTGGACCTTGGGCACAATTAGCGGAGCAATGATAATCATGGCAATTATTACATAAGTCTTTTGTCCTCTCATGTCATCTCTGTATTAACTCTCCACATCCCAACTGCGGCACTTCGATGAGACTTGAAAGTCGGGGGCAATTGATATGGCAAGATCGCTGACATGGAGCGCACGTCAAACCCAGCTAGTGGCCAAGCAGTGTCGCATCGTGTTCCCTTCTGAGCTCCCCTGCCAGGTGGCCTGATCAATGATCACGCCCACCTCGAGTCGAGCTCGGCACCTCTGCTCCTTTGCCAGGTGGTGCCTCCAAGTGGGGTCCACCTCGGTCGAAGTCGAGCTCGACAACCTTGCTCTTTCGCCAGGTGGCACCCCAGGTGGGGTATTCCTCGATCGAAGTCGAGCTCGGCAACCATGCTCCTTTGCCAGGTGGTGCCCCCAAGTGGGGTCCACCTCGATCGAAGTTGAGCTTGCCTCTACTCCTTCACTAGGTGGCACCCTCAGGTGGGGTCCACCTCGATCAAAGTCGAGCGCGGCAACCTTGCTCCTTTGCAGGTGGCGCTTCCAAGTGGGGTCCACCTCGATCGAAGTCGAGCTTGTCTCTGCTCCTTCACCAGGTGGCACCCCCAAGTGGGGTCCACCTCGACCAAAGTCGAGCTTGTCTCTACTCCTTCACTAGGTGGCGCCCCTAGATGGGGTCCACCTCGATCGAAGTCGAGCCTGACTCTGCTCTTTCGCTAGGTGGCATCCCAAGATGGGTCCACCTCGATCGAAGTCGAGCCAGGCACTCCTGCTCCTTCTCCAGGTGGCACCCCCAGGTGGGGTCCACCTAGGCCGAAGTCGAGCAGGCACTCCTGCTCTCTCACCAGGTGGCGCACCTAGATGGATCCACCTTGGCCAAAGTCGTGCCTTCTCCATGGAATGTCAAGAGGACCGAGGGTGCCAGCTTCGAGGATGTTGCTGAGGCCGGCGCGCATGGTGCGGCATGCCTAGTATGGCGCCCTCAGATCTGTAACGGTGCGCGTAACCTCGTTTGCACCAGTTTAGGAGGGACGCCCCGATCGAGGTACCAGATCCTGTGATCGGTGACCTGGAACCCCCCGAAGGGGAGGGCCGCGGTCAATGTCTCAAACCCAAGGGTGCCTGTGCCTGGATCGAGGTCCCGCCTAGCTCCCCCTTCGTGACAGCATGACGGACAAGACAAGCTCACCACTTAACTCCCAACCGTGAGGAGAAGCAACCTCGGGAGAGCGGCCAAGAAATACCGTTGACCTCCAAGCCCCCCCATAGCAGGAGAATCGAGGCACCGAAGCACCCAACGATCTAAAAAGTCATCAACAGGCGAAGAGTAAGGTAAGCAATCAAGAGGGCAAACGCACGAAAGGAGAAAGCAAGCGACCCAGAGGTAAAGGCTCTGAAGGGACTCCCAAGAGCGAGTCCTGCGAGCCCAGTCGCAAGAACTAGAGTGCTAACCCCCTCTCGTTCTCTCTCATTCTCACTAATCCCCTCATCAAGGATTCCCCTAAGCACAGAGACCCAATTGGGATCCCCCTTAGTGGGTCTATTCTACTTTGCTGCTCGCTGACTTGATCGTTGAAGTCCCCCGTCGGGATCCTCGACCCGGGTCTCTAACTTGCTTTACAGGTCTGAGAATGCTAGGATTCCAGAATAAAGGGACTGACATACGGTGCCAACTCACAACTACAGGCCACAGCGGTAAGGTCGGCAACACTAAGATATGGACAATATCAAAGAATACCTCCCTTATAAATATATTTTTGTCAACAAATCTTAAAACAATAGCAATTTATTCTTTTCTTGATTTATCATGAGCTTTATCAATAATTATATAATATTTGGCATCACTAATTTCAACCCTTATGGCTCTGCTCACTTTTTTTGAAAAAAATTATAGAATTTTCTTTTGTATTTTTAGTAAAGTATAAGAAACGTAACTAGGAGTATTTTTCAAAATAACTTCCAACATCCTCATTATAACATGCCAAATTCTTGAATAGTTTAAAAAAGTTACCTTAATTTTTTAAATTTGGATATTTATCTTATCTTCGAAAAGTACAAGCCCAAAATGTAAGCCATCTAATTGCATCCACTGAGGTCTTAAGCTATAAATAATTTTGAACAATTTATTCAGAGATTTGTTTCTTAATTACTTTTTGAATATGTTGCCTCACATTTATTAGATCATGTTAGCTCTTCATAGCAACATTATGTAAGGAATTCAGATTTTTTTTCACATATCCAAGAAATGTACAATTCTTTCCATCACTTATTTTTTAATTTTAAAATCTACCTTCTACAAATTTGCTTTTTCTTCACCTAGCTTTGAAAAGAGATAGCAAGTAAAATAATAAGTAGCATTTGTAGTTGGAGAATATTCGAGCCAATTAGGATATTGATTGAACTAATATGATTGAAAATATCTATGATGATTTTTTGAACCAATGAGATCATACTTGTTCAATATTGGCTGATAACAACCAAAACTATTATAAACATGTTGAATTTCATCACATTGATTCATAGGATATTCTTAAAATTTGTTTGCGCGATCCAGGATCTCTTTTCAATTCTTAAATATCAATATATTTGATTTCAACATTTATTTTTTAGATGGCCTTTCTTTTGTAAGAATAGTATCTGTTCTTGAAGTTGGTTGATGAAGTTCAATTTCAGTCTCAATCTCAGGTGCAGGCTGCATAGCTTCATCATCATTTCTTTTATTATTTTTTATATTTAAAAAATACCTAATTTTTTACTCATACTGAACCTAAAATATGAATAATATTATAAGAAAAAATTGGTTGCATAATTAATTTTTAGACATCCATTAATGATAACATAAATTAAGAAAGAAAAATAGAAAAATTAGTGAGTCTCGGTCTCTCAAAGTCATAATTCCTATAATATAATAATAAATATCAAAAGGATAGACATGAATGCAACATGCCATAGCATGATTAACATTCATGGTAAGCTTGATTCCAGTGTAGAGGCCATGAAATTATTTAAAATGCAGAGGCCATGAAATCATTTAAAACTTAACCATGTCCTATATTTCATGGTACTGATAAAATAAATTTGCTTGTTGTTTTATGATAATGTCTATTATTTTGTGAAGGAAAATAAAGCTTCAAGTACTGATCGATGGAAAAAGAAGAAAAAGTAAAGGACAATATGATCACCCTCAACAATTGGCTCTTGACCATGTTCTCTAAGCATGATCATCAAATAGTAGACAGCAAAGTTTCTTTGTTGTAAATTGTAAGCTACTTACATAATCTAAAATATTAGTTATATGATGAAAAAAGGTGCCATCATAAGATATATTTTTTATTTCTATTAGGGGTTAGTTATGACCAAAAGCAAGTAATGAAATGGAATCTTAAGAGAGTGGGCCTTTACTTATTGGATCCTGACCTTAGCATGATAAAAGCCAATGGAGGGCTGCCAGTCTGCCACTAATATTTTTTAATAGGAGGAACCCACCATAAATTTCTAAAAGAAAAGAAAAGAGTATAATAAGACAAGTGCTAGCAACTTGCATTCATGTTTCTTAGAGTCACTTGATATGGAAGCAAAGAAGGGCATAGAGGTGGAGGCATGGAGCTCTGGTGTTAGGTCGCAGGCGAGAGTTATGGACGGAGAAGGAGATGATGGTGGTTGGGGTGGCGGCAGGTGGGGGCTGCGGTTGTTGGTTAGGGAAGAGAGGAGTCGACGGTGGATGGGTGTTGGGGAAGAGAGGCGAAGGAGATGGAGGGAGGTGGCCTATCGAGGGTAGCGGCAGGTGGGGACGGTAGGTGGCCTATCGGGGGCAATGGCAGGTGGCCTATCGGGGGCAGCGGCAGGTGGGGGCGGCGTTTGCTAATTAGGGAAGAGAAGAGGAGTTGGCGATAGGTGGTATTTGGGGAAGAGAGGTGAAGGAGACAGCAGTAGGTGGCCTATCGAGGGCGAAGACAGGTCAGGGCGATGGTTGGAGAAATGAAGCTAAAGAGTTGACAACATGTGAGGGTGGCAATTGGGAAAGAGAGGAGGAGTTGGTTGTTGGCAGCAGGTGGGGTTTGGGGGTTGGGAAAGGCCACTAAGAAGGTGATTGATGGTGGATGGGGTTTGGGGGTTGGGGAGGAGAAGGAGACAGTGGCACTGCTATAGGGGGTGGTGGCGGGTGGGGGCAGGGCACAAAGGTAAGATTTCTTCAAATCTCCCCTATTTTCTTCACCAAATTCTCTCTCTCCTTTATTTTTTTTTGTAAGACTCTCTCCATGTTTCGATTCCTTCCCTTTGTGGGATTTCTTCACCTATTTTTTCAGGATTTTTCTAAATGATTCCTAGAGGTGAAGAGAAAAATTTTAGGAGGGCCAAATACCTACCTATATAAAGGTTTACGTAAAAAAATCTAACTAGTAGAGAACCCACCCGCCCCCTAGCGGTCTGTCTCTATTTGGAGCTATTGGAATCAAGTTCAACATGTTAGGAATACAAAATATCAAGAAAATATCTTTCTAGAAGATCATTTAGACCTTAGCATAACAAAGAGGTCAACCCCTAGATAAAAGGATCAGCAAATTTGCCAACCTATCTGGTCGTTTGTTGACCTCTGATGATCAACCTATCCCATAACTCAAAAAAAAAGAAGTTTTACACCAAGAGGTTAGTGAACTTGCCGCCCCCTCTGAAAGAGGTCCAACTCCTTTACTTCTAGGCACTCCAATAGCTATAGTTTTAAGCAATTAATGTTACTCAAAGTATATTAGGTTATCTCAAACAGCTATTAATGGCTAGTAATGGGTTTCTAACCACCAAGGAGGCTATAAACATCGAAAGGAAAGAGGAAACAGTAAGAAAAATCAAGCACTTAGTCTAAAAAATGATTTAGAGCTTACAAGCAATAGAAGCATTTAATCCTTACTCAAGTACTCTTCAAGCTCAATCAATCCTTCCTTCTACCTAGAGAGTGTCATTCAAAGCTCCTCCTAAGTGTTTAAAAGGAGGTTTTGTTGTTTTATTTAGCTCATTAAGGAGCATTCATTGTACTCTTACTGCTTATTATCTTTATTTGTTGAGATAAGTTTTGGAGGTGTCCAAAACTTTAGGGAAGTTTTGTCAAGCCTTAAATTGGTAGTGCTTAATTTTCTACTTATGCTTGCTTCTTTTAACTTAGATATTTGCTTCATTCTTTCATAAATAATGTATTTCCCTTTCTAAGCCATTTCTCTTGCTCTTTCAAATGATTCTATAGCTTTAAATAGGCTTGGAAATGGCTGGAGAACAAGTTTTGACCATTGGAGAGAAAAACTAGCCATTTAAAGATTGCAGAAATTAGCCGTTAGAGCTTCCAGGCCAAAAGAGGTAGGCAAATTTGCAAACCTCTTTTAGAGGGGTCATCAAATTTATCGGCCTCTTTTCATTAGCCTTTTGTTTTTGGCCTCTATGGTTAATTTTGTCATTATGGGTCGACAAAGCTTGATAGGGGTCAGCAAATTTGCTGACCTTTTTATTCAGGAACCGACCTCTTTGGTATTCCAAGTTAGCTAAAGCCCAAAATAGCTTACATAATGAGATTTTCTTGACATTGTCCTTCAAAAACATGCTAAAGTTGATTCCAAAAGGTCCTGAAGAGTATCATTCAACCTCTTTTTATCCCTTTAATTTGAAAGAATTCTTTTTTCCCTTCTTTGCCTTTATTCTTTGATCATTCAAATATATTTAGCCCTATAAAATAATAACTACTCCAATAATAAAAAATCATTAGTATCATATCCAAAAGTTTTGTACTCATCAAAATCAATCTTTGGGTCAACAATACTAAGCACTGTATGACATTCACATTTATATTCATATTAACATTCACTATATCACATTAAACATTATATCACATTCATTTTGTAAACTAAAATATCACTCGCAATGAAACCCATTGCATCAGTTTCATAAAATATGAACGTCACACTTATAAGTATATCAGTGGATCACATTCATAATTCTATCATAAACCAAAATATTACATCATAACACCAAAATATATATCATAACAGTACATTCTTTATGAAATATCCATCCAAACTTTGGCATCGGATGTATAGAGGTACTATGCCATTGAATACCTTAACTTTGCTGAGCTAGGGGAGGTGCTACTGATGATGGATATGTGAATGGTGAAGGAGTCTCGTCCTCTATGTCGAACTCATGAGCAAAGACACCTAGCTGAACGTACAATTCAATATTATATATACAAACATTGCTGAGTTAAATACATACCTGACCATTTTATACTGTCGAAGAATGATGAAGAGCCTGGGCATATGTATGGAGTCATCTATTGGACTTGGCTCCATATAGACTATAGCATCATAGGCAAATATCCCATAATTAATATAGTAAGCCACTAGTACCATAAACAACAGAATACATTAATGTAATAGAATACATGTTACATTAAAGAATTAGAATGGTAAAACATACTAGAACAATACAATACTACAAATAGTACTACAACATATCAGTATTATAATATAGTAAAATATCAAATCAGCATTACAATACTATAGCAAAATAGTAGTACACATGCAAATCCATAATCGATATAGCAAATCGGCATTACAATACTATCCCTAGTTCTTGTTCTTGAACATGTTCACCTATCATGCCTTTTCTCTTGATAGATTTCACTCTAGGCTCATTGCTGGTCTCCCTCTAATCCATTTCATTTCTAATATCGAGGAGCATGGTCTACCTTTCTATCGCAAGTGTGATTAATTTGGCACTATGATGCAGCTGTTAATTAGTTATGACCAATGTTCTTGATGTGGAATGGGCTAAAATCGAGGAGCATAACTTTGATGGTAATTGTTTAGACTGCAACATAGATCAACATATCGCCAAAGATCAATTGCTACATGAGCACATGCATCCATCAAGTATAGGCATGGCAAATGGTAGCACTGTCATTTCTGACTTGTACATGTATACTCCAAAAGTTGTACAATTTATATATCATATTGAACAAGTAGTCTGTAATTAATATGAAACAATAAAGATATACATACATGCAATACTATTGACCTGGATATTGTTTCCCTTGTTCATGTATGGCCCATTCAATCCCTTTTCTACTTGAAACACTCCACTAGCCCTATCAAATCTTATGACGTTATGTGATGTACCTTTGGATTGTTTGGCAATTACATTACCCATAACAAAAGTAGTAAATCTTTCATCCTTATTCATTGTATCAATTACCTGGACATGTCGACTATCAAAATATGATATAAGTTGGAAAAAAGTTAATTGCACCAATACTGTTATTGGCAGAAAGCGAACATTTTAAAGTAAGCTATTAAAAAACTTCGATAAATTAGTAGTCCTAATTCCATATCTTTGCCCATCATCAGTGTATATGTCCATTTATCTAAAGGGATTTCCCTTAACCATTGAACAGTTTTAAGATTTAGATTTTTAATCATTCTCATATACTTCTCAATTTTTTGACTTATATTTGCATGCCATCTTTTTTATTATATCCCATAGTTTTGCATCTCGGAACCATATGTTGAAATTGCTTGCCATGTAACATAAGCAATAAACATGAAATGCATTGGGTGGTTGCCAACCAAATATTCATTCTCTACATCAGATAATATACCATAATGATGATATGAAATGAGGCATATATTCTGATGTGAGGTGATAAAGGATCTCAAGCAAACTAAGAATCAGCCCTAGGTATCGATAGACTCTTCATCTACTATAGCAAAGGCAAGCAAAACAAATTTGATTATTCTCATTAACAACAGTTGCAATCATCATCTTCTTCCGATATTTTCCATATAAGAATGTAACATCGATACTAATCACTAGTCAACAATACTTGAACCCTTTAATTGAGTGTGAAAAAGCCTAGAAAATATAATCAAATGTAATACATGCTGGGTAATGAATAGGAGTGATGATGAATTTCATCCAAGATTCGAGGTTAAATTGCTTTACAATATGTAACCACTTAGGTAATAGTTTAGATGACTTATCCCAATCTCCATATATTATGGCCATTCTTTTTACTTGGCCTCCCATAACTTCTTATAATGGGTATGTAGTTGAACCTATTCTTTAACACTGCACCAAGTCCATCGATAGAAATAGTAAGTATTTCTTTCATAAGATCACATATTTCATTGCCAATAAAATTATAGTCCAATCTGCAATGATCCTGAAAAGGCACAGCAAATATATATGTATGGGGACTTGGATATCATGTGATCTCAAAGTAATTATACAATTTATATGCTCGAAACATCCATTGACATCTTGACTCCCTATTTTTATATTTGATAACTCAAAGCTTTGGTTTCGACTCAATAACCTTACACTTATGATGCCTGACAATTAAATATTGCTTCACTATAATTTACAATTTTGCCTTATAAGCAAAACAAAATCCTTTATGTAACTCATCCTCTTTCCCATGCAATACACTGTGCTTCCAACATAGAAGGCATACATATATTAGCAGCTGCCTAATCAACTTGATTGAATGTTTTAGGTGCTTTAAATACTGCATAATTTGGAACTCCTGTGTTATGTAAATTTTCTATCACATGGACTTCCTACATCATGTGATGTATTGGCTTGTTGAGCTTCATTTTGATATCATCTTTGCTTGCCATATTATTTTCATAAAAAAACTGATTATCCACATGAAAAGCATCATCTACAAGTGTGTAATATGATACTTGTTTGATAATAGTCTCTTGCAATGATTGTCCACTCTAGTAAGCTAGTCCGCTGTACATCTTGAACTAGTGTTCCCTAGAATACTTTGTGCAATGTATGGACTAGAGTATGAAATAATATGTTCATTGACCTGAGTTGTTATTTCCAAATCTTGGCCAATTCTTTCATAATCATCCTGTTCAGGTTTGGTGTCATCAATGAGTTACACATCTATATATAATTTTGCACCCAATAGATATTGATGCAAACTCATAGTAAAGATTATTTCCATATCCTCATCTTCAGTAATTGGAACATGTACATGCTTTAATATTATTGGTTGGACAACTTGTGGATATCTATATATTTTATTCTTTCTTCTATCAATGCAAAATACTTTGTACAAGTTATCCTTCAACTTTTCATATTTCATTCCATATTTCATGCTAATAATCTTTCATGGTCCCTGACTGTATTTAATGCTATATAGTCCATTAATCGTATAACCATTAATATAACATAGGGCCATGACAATTTCTCTTATTTTTCACTACATGTTTAATCAATACAATAAGTTAGTGTTGACTCCTGTCTTGGTTTTGATGAATAACAAAATACTTAAGTATATTTGAGTACTATCTGTATGTTAAAAGTGTGTTTATCAGAACAGGGCACTTATCAAAATTATAATATGTTGAAAGTTCAAAGCTTGTCATCTTGTTGAAGAAGTCACTCTCTTTGATAGAATTTCAAGTTAAATAGACCTTGATATATAAGAATAACCTTGAAGAACTCAAATCTTGAAGTTGAAGAAGTTTCAGCAAAGTTTCAGTAGAGTTTCAGCCAAGTGTCGACTCATGGAAGTGAAGTGTCGACTCAAGGTATCGACTCACAGAAGCTTGAGTTGATACACAAAAGAAGTTTCAGATGGCATGCATGAAGTGTCAACTCATGAAGCTCAAGTGTCGACTCATGTGTCGACTCAAGACCTGAGACCAGAAATGATCAAAACATGCTGAATTCAAGTCTTTCCTCAAGTGTCGACTCATGAAGATGAAGTGTCAACTCAAGTATTGACTCACCAAAAGAAATGTCGACACACTAGTGCCTTCCAGAGAGCTTCAGAAAGTATTTTTAACCTAGTATCAACTCAAGTATCGACTCATGACCTGAAGTCTCGACACTTGCAGGTTTGGATGAATAGTAATGGCTAGTTTTTTTAAGCACAGAAATGATTCTTTTTATCTCTAACGGCTATTTTCATCTCTCCAACGATTATTTAAGGCTTGGAAAGGTATTTAAAGTGAACCAAACTCAAGAGAGAAGAGACTAATAGGCAACTAAAGAGATTTTATTAAGAGTTCATGATGGGGGACGGGATGAGAGATGGATCGTTGGTGAGCCTAGAAGTCACCTAGATTTGGGTACCACTATTCTTTCTTCTTCTTCTTTTTTATTGTAGGGAGGCAATGAAGGAACAATGGGGAAGGAAGAAATGGATGGTTGGATTTGGATGAGAGATGGATCGTTGGTGAGCCTAGAAGTCACCTAGATTAGGGTACCACTATTTTTTCTTCTTCTTCTTCTTCTTTTGTAGGGAGGCGGTGAAGGAACAATGGGAAAGGAAGAAATGGATGGTTGGATTTGGATAACTAGGACCTCACACCCCTCGATGTTCCGAAGAACAAAGGTAAACTAGGGTCTCACATCCCTTGATGTTTCGAATAACAAAGGCAAACTAGGACCTCACGCCCCTCGATGCTCGAAAGCGAAGGCATAGGGTCTCACACCCCTCGACACCCGAAGGCGAAGGCAAGACGGGCCTCATGCCCACTCCTTTACGGGCCTCACGCCCACTCCTTAGCTTTGATAAAATGAAAATTTGAGAAGTTTCTTCTTCCTTTAGCCCTTGTCTTCTTAGACTATGAACTCTGTGAAAGAGTGCCTTTGTCCTTCGGGACATCGATGGGTAAGAGGCCCTAAGTTACCTTCTTCTTTTGCAAGCCACCAATCCATCTTCAAGCTTGGACGCCCCTGGAAGATCCACCTTGTTGGATCGATGCCCCTAACCATTCTTACAAAAGGAACGTCCCTATTATAAGAGGTCGGTTTATCTCTCTTAAACCAGCAGCACAGCGACCGAGCACTCGAGTCGACCCCTCCGTCGATCCCTGTAAGAGCTACCCAGGGTACTAACCTCAAGATGGCTTGTTGGAGACGAGCACCGCAGCACCAACCAAGGAACATTGACATGGCACCAGACCCCCCTTATCGGTGGCACCCACATCCCCGTGGGCCCAGACCCTACATCCGGATGAACCACGAGGGTGCGAACTGGCCCAGCCAACAATCCCCCCTCGCGAAAACGACCAAGTTTTTTCCCTGCGGAGATTCGAACCCGAGACCTCGGCTCTGATACCAGTTGTTGGATCGATGCCCCTAACCATTCTTACAAAATGAACGTCCCTATTATAAGAGGCCAGTTTATCTCTCTTAAACTAGCAGCGCAGCGACCGGGCACTCGAGTCGACCCCTCCGCCGACCCTCGCAAGAGCTACCCAGGGTACTAAACCTCGAGTAGACCGCTGAAGACGAGCACCGCAGCACCAACCAAGGGATGTTGACATGGAACTAGACCCGCCTTACCGGTGGCACCCACATCCCCGTGGGCCCAGACCCTACATCCGAACGAACCTCGAGGGTGCGAGCTGGCCCAGCCAACACACTTGGATGCCCAACGAGAAGAGCCCTTCTCGACCACCATCCTCAACTCTTTTCCCCACCACTTCTTACTTTCTTATACCCTCTTCTTGCTATTTTCTATCCCCTTCACTTGGTTGCTCGCAGGTCCTCCAAGTGCCACAGACAGAGGAGTCAGTCTTCCTTGCCTTCGGGACCATCGGACAAAAAAGCTGGTAAATCCGCAGGGTCGAAGGCTTGATCTTCTAAGCCGCATCCGCGAGTGTGAGCAAACTCAGTATCGGGCGCATCTAAATCTTCAAGGTTTGCACTCCCTAGTCTCCTAAGTTGGTAGTGTTAGAGCTAAGTCCTACCGGGGTTTCTCAATCCCGGGATCATTTTCTTATCATTGTTTAGGGGCTATATCTGCAGGCTAGAGTCTCGTGTTATTACTCAAATCCCTAGGTCTACTCTTAGCTTCATTTCGGGAATCAATCAATCCCCTAAAATATAAAAACAACAAAAAAAAGATCACCTGCATATCATCTTAGTCGGTAGTCCCGCATCATGTTTGGTATCAGAGCTCCTTGCATCCCGCATCATGTTTGGTATCAGAGCTCCTTACATCCCACATCAGCTCATTACTTTTGAGTAAAGTTGAGCCTTCAAACATTCAAGAGCATTCAAGAAGCATTCAAGACCATCCTTCAAGCATCCATTAAGGCTTCAACAACTTGGAGACAAACTTCTCAACTATAATCAAAGAGCTTCAAAGAGATATTTGCTTTTATTTTGAAAGCTTATTGTATTCTTACTTTAAACTTGAATTTCTTGTTGTTCCTAGTTTTAAGTAGATTGAAACTAGTGGTTGAGTTGTTGATGAGCCTTGTAAAACCCACTTGGATTTTTGGCTAGCCTTATAAAAACTAAGAGATTTTTGGTTAGTATTGTAAAAACCAACTAGATTGTTGGTGAGCCTTGTAAAAACCAACTAGGTTTTTAGTTAGCCTTGTGAAAACCAAAGGGTTGTGATTAGTGAGATCGAAAAACTAATCGGCTGTAATCAAGTGGGATTATAGTAAAATACCCAAGTAGACCTTGGAAAGTAGATGTAGATGCTTTGATGTGCACTGAACCACTATAAATTATTGTGTATTTGTAATTGCTTCTCTTTTCTTGCTTTTACTTTATTTTCACTGTATTTTAATTATCAAGCACACATACACTTAAGATCACTAGCACCTTTATTGTTTTTGAATTGGCACTTATACTTGCAATAAGTTTTAAAAATCCAATTCATCCTTCTCTTGAGTTGCTTCACTGGACAATAATTAAGCATACTATAAATGAAATATAATTAACATACATAACTAGAAAATAAATTTAACCATGCAAAACAACTTGTATTTATTCAATTCTTATTGCTTATGTGCACAAAAAATAATTTAATAATCTTATCTACCAATCATAAGAACATTTCAATAAAAATTAAAATATAGCATAAAATAAATACCATTTAAATAAAGAAAGAAAATTTATCAAAATAATATTTACGGTATAGAAGAAATCACGGATAATGGATGAGGCAACCAAAAAAGGTGGAAAAATGGATTGGGAGCAGCCACCTAATGGACGGACAAGAAAGGGGAGGCCATTAATCAGGGGAGAGAGAGTGGGCGGCTAGCAAATGAGAAAAAAATAGTAGGGAACCATGATAAGGAAGGGAAGCGGCAGAGTAACCAATGAGAAGAGTCAAGAAAGCCAAATGAGAGACAGACGGTGCGGGGGTGTCATGTAATAAAAAATCTCATCTTCCACATGAGACTTCTAAGTAAAAGTCTTGGGTTAAAAATGAGACTTCTAATTCTCATGTTGAAGATGAAACTTCTGTTGAAGATGAGATATTTATGAAAGTCTCATATTCAATCTAAGACTTCTTGGTCTAAAGATGAAAGTAAGACTTCGGAGTGAGATGTGCCATGCAAACTATGAAATCACAAGTCCTATTTGATATCTGCCTGCACACCAAAATAGTAGATCCATAAATAATTTTTTAATATTTTTTAAATTAAATATTAAAAAAATATTATTTTTAAAAAAATTCATAAACCTCAAGGCATTTTATTAACCGTTCTGTAAATGTATCGTATGCAAGCTACCAAAAATTAGTCGTTTATCTACTTATTATTGTCTTCATGTGTAAGACATATTAAGTACTTGATCGCGTCTTTGAGTTAACTAACTTTTGGGTCAAGTTTTTGGATTTTTGAAGTATGAAACAAGCTTTTTTACCTAGACGTACGGGTTCTAAAATTTAGATTGAACCTGTAAGGGAAGTTTTTTCAGTCTCTTTCTATTGAGCATTTGGATTTCAACAAGGGAGCAAGTTTAGATTTCAGAAGCAGAACGCTTTGGACTTGAAGTAAGAAAAACTGAGATATATTAATTATAATCTGCTGAAACTACAAAAGTAATCAATTTTGCATCTAACAAACAGGGTGAAACCACTTTTAAGAGAGAAACACATAAATTTACATGTAAAGGAAGCTGCACTATAATTCACATACATTCAATCCAAGAAACTAAAAATATTATGCTTTGGCTTGAGGCAAGTACTTTGAAATGAGCTTATCAACATGAATGATGATATCATCAATGTGAGGTCTGACTGCAGGTTGAGGCTGGAGCATCCATACTACAAACTGTCGGAGAGCGTCCGGATAAGGGGGATCAGGACCAGGGGGCCATTTTATCTGTGCATTGATAATGGCCAACTGCAAGCTGCCTCCAGACTCTCCAAGTACATACTCAAAAGGAGAAACACCGTACCTGTAAGGATTCAGGAGAAACAGGGGCTATGAATTTAGAAGGATACCATATTTTTTGTTTAATCTAATTAATGACATAATCAAGTATCAATGCATTTAGTAAGCCAAGTTTGCAAGCTACACATTCAATGTGAAGAATGCCGATCTGATTTTTCATCCAAGAATAGGAAATAATATGACCTTGTTTTCACCTTTTCTGATCTATAAGAATTACGGATGAAGAAAAATCAGGACATGAAAAGATAATCTGGATAAGTTTCTTTAAAAGATAACAACTGGATCACCATCAATCATTCCATAGAAATGATGGAAGCATTACCCATGTCAAATGACTTGCAAAAAACACCTTGCCAGGTTTCGAGCGTGGAACTTTCTCCCAATGAAAAACGGAGTCAACCAGTAGGCTGGCCTATACTCGAGTTTCCAAAATCATCTAAAGTGGCAAACAGCCAACATATGACACCTCAATCCATGTTAAAGATATCTCTAAGCAGTAACATGATGTAACAAATACAATTTGTTTCTTTCTTTCAAGGTATTGCATAACCAAGAATGTTCTTATATATGATTTCCTCAAGTATGATAAGATTTGATTAAAGTGGTACTTTTCTTCACTTGCACAATCTCAGCATTTGTCCTTATAATAAGCAAGGCACTTCAATAATAACATCAATGGAAGAAACTTGTGTCCTTCCTGTAGACATTATTTAATCTCCCATTTTTTCCCTTTTTCTTTTCAATATTATTTTATTTTCAACCATCACAACCATATTTTTTTTACCCTGGTTTTACTTCTGTTGATAAAACAATTATGCCTATCAAGATTAGCAAATAGATTCCAACTAGGCAAGTCATTGTTATTATAGTTTGGAACTTCCTAATCACTACCTTATGTAAAATGGCTGATCTCAATATTCTGTAAACTCTTTTTAATGCTTATCCATCACATAGTTGGTTCAAATGCACGAGTCAACTTAAACTTTATCAAAATGGAGAGAATTTAATGATCGTTTGAACTTTGACAAGCCCCTCAAAATTTTGAAAAGATTTATATAGGTTGACAGACATGTCAACTTTCAGCTCAGTCAAAGTTTAGAATAAGAGTGAATGCCATGTGATAGTGTATAAATGCAAATTTCAGATTTTGGAGAGAGAGATAAGAATGTCCTAACTTTAGAAGGTTATATATGCAAATAAGGATCTGTTTGGGATGCATATGTAAAATTTTCAGCCATCCAACCATGCTACAAGACACCCTTGAAAGAGAAAAGATGTAGTTGTTATTGGGTTATCTTTATTTATTTGTGCATGTCGAACATCAATATAATACAATACAGCAACTGTGCAGGACCCCGGAACATAAAAAAGAATGGAAGAAAATAATGTATAAATGGTAAATAAATAAGAAAATCAAATGAATAACTGAGTTGAGAAATATAACATATTCAATGAAAATGTAAATGCTTAGAGAGTAAAGAAATCAGAAAAATCCTTACATTATTGCATACAAAGTACATCCTAGTGACCAGATATCTGTCCTCTCATCAATGTCAGTATAGCTTGGACAATCCCATAACTCAGGAGCTCGGAAAGGTGCAGAACAATGCTCAGCAGCCCATTCCTATACAGGATTCAACAAAAAACTAGTAAATAAAGAGGTTAACTAATCAAGTCAATGCTGATTATATATCATCTCCAATGGGAAACAGATAATCTAGTGAAGTAGCAAAGCAAAATCAGAACCAGAAAATATTTTTAAGGCATCAAACACTGATTAGCTACATAGACTGGCTTTCCCAAGTAATATCACTTTAAACTGCAGGAAGTCTTGGATTTACATGTATGATGAAACCATCTACACATGGCATGAACTGTGAAACAGACGTCCCCATTTTCCCCTTTTTGCATGACCCCAAACAAGTGCCAACAAGCGTTTTATGACAAGAGGCATATCTATGATGTGTGCCAAAGGCAAAACAGTGGTAAATAATATAATGGAAAACAAGCATGACACTTGGCCAAGCAATTATAGCAAAAGGGGATTTGATACACGTAACTGTAAAAGAAAATCATGACTGAAAATAATTAAAACTTAAACTAAAATTAATTAATTTAATCACCAACATGACCATCAGTGAAAGACCTAGGAGTGCAAAAAATATTCAAGCAAACATGCTAGACACAAAAGAGACCCCCACATATTTGATCAAACAGTTTAAGAAGGCAATTTGACTAGAAAGGGCAGCACCAATGCAACACCCCCTGCCCCCTTCCGAAAAAAGCAAAACTAAAGGATGAGAAAACAAATACACAAAAAGAAAAGGAAGGAAAAAAAATGAGGCATGAATGTTATCAGCCCAGGATTAAAGTCTGAGGTCTCCAGCTAGATGGAATTGGAAAGTGATCAATTATCATAACAGGCTAAAATTTCCTCAAGGTACAACCATCCAAGTTTCGTAACCATGAAAATGCCAGACACATTTCAGTGCAGTCACATATCACACTGTCAGTTTTTATTTCAATTTTCTGGCAAGTGCCCACCTTCTGATGATCCATTTTGATTTCTGAAAAGCTTCTCAACTGTGAATAAGGATTCAGAATTAATTTCTAAACCTCAGATGTTTTCAAAGGAAGGTCAAATTTTCAGTAATCAAATCAGATCTGTGTGACAATTTGATGATGTCAACCAAGAAGTGTACCACTTAGAATGCATTTCTAAGGAACGCACGTCCAACTTTAATTTTTGGTCACAAATGAGCCTATCATTTCTAAGGAAAAAGATCTCTGGTGCCCCTGCAGTGACCACAGGATGACCATCTTAGAGCTTTGACAACATGAAACTAAAAGCAAGTATTAAATCAATTATGGAAATGCAAGTAAAACATCAACAAATTTAGAAGCATATATGCAACAAAATTTGCTACTTATTGTCATCTCATAGATGATTGACAAAAGAACATATATAATATAAATCATAGAGGTGTACAGGGTTGTGCTTGCCAGCAAGAGATTATTCATGGACAAAACAAAAGGTATCAGAATAAGCTAATGGATAAGTCTTTACACTTCACACAACCATTAAATATCCCAGTGTCCAACCTAATGCCTGAGAAAAGAAATGGTAGGAAGTACAGGAGTGGAACTATCCTTAATTCTAAATGGTATATTGCTATTTCAAGTAATTGGTCACTGGATCTGACAAACTATAATGGCACAACATACAAGTACGGGCAAACTCACCAAAGCAAAAAAAGATTTTCATGAAATATTAAAAAATTTAGATTTCCTGTCCATTACGATCACCCCAATAGTTGAAAGAGTGCTGCAGAGAAGCTGATGAAAAAGCAAATAGAGGAAGATCTTTTAATCTAAAGATACTGCTCTCATCAAAACTTGAACTCTTAATATAGGGAGCAAGAAAGGATGACCTTTGTCTATGGGTTAATAAATAAGTAGGGCATCCTCTCTCTTTAGCTTTTGCATAACCCATCTGTCACATAGGGATCAAACACTTCTAAGTGCTCTGTTACTCTGTTACTCATACATGTGCATTCAATCTCCAACCAACTTCTGTAGTCCTAATGGAGAAGCTGCACATTTGGTTTGCACCCATGTGACTGGACTCCCATTCATCGTTTTTCAACATGTCAATATCCTGAAAAACTCTTCCCAGGTATTTATATCATACAGTTTAGGCATCCTCTCTCTTTAGCTTTTGCATAACCCATCTGTCACATAGGGATCAAACACTTCTAAGTGCTCTGTTACTCTGTTACTCATACATGTGCATTCAATCTCCAACCAACTTCTGTAGTCCTAATGGAGAAGCTGCACATTTGGTTTGCACCCATGTGACTGGACTCCCATTCGTCGTTTTTCAACATGTCAATATCCTGAAAAACTCTTCCCAGGTATTTATATCATACAGTTTAGGTAATAGTATAAGCAGAATAACAGCATTAGCTGTAGCCTTGTATGAAAGAAAAACATGCCAAACAGGCTGTCAGGCCAGTACACATCAATATAATAAACGTGATAAGTCCTAATAGTTTGGGTGATGAAATAGAAACTTAGGGTGACAAACAACAGAAGTTGAAGGTATGAACAGTTTGATGGTGAACAACACTTTAATACTCTTCAATAAAAAAAAATATTCTTTTACTTGAAAAGATAGAGTAAGGACCCATGCCTGCAATTGTAATGCCTCTGAACGAGAACGGATTTCCTTTCTCCTGCAGGCCGAGCACTTCCAAAATCCATTAAAATTGCAAGAGGTGGTTGCCCCTTTCTATGTGTTATGAGGACATTACCAGGTTTTACATCATTATGAGCATATGGAGGATCAAAACCGTGCATGTGCTTTAGCCCTGCACAAAGCTGTTCAAAAACCTTCATTAACTGCCACACACATCCAGTGCATGCATGTTAATGCAGCAAGCATAACAATCAACATGCTTTATTGATAACCCAAAAAGCAGTTTAGCTGAAAATGCACTATCTAGAAACAAAAGCCAAGAAGCGAAATCCCAGGTTCAATGGTGATGAAATAAAATTGCAGGTTTACCTGCACATCAAAAGAAATCACTGAAACCAGTAAAAGCTTGAGATAATAACAGCACCATTTCTATAGACATGTGCATAAAATTTACAGCTGTACAAACTCAATGAAATTAAAAGGCCTTGATTTGAAGCAATGTTCAGGCATGGTATCTTTTATTGAAATGTAAAACATTGACATGGAAAGATTATGCACTCTTGGTTGTGCAATATGAAGTATACCGAGCATCATGAAATTCTGTAAGTGTCTAATGGACAACATAACTTAGATCATCAGGTGCCTTGGTAACAACTAAATGCGAATATTGTTGTCCGTGTATTACAACTACAAAATCGTCATTCATCTATGTTGACCTTTCTTAGCATTTTCTAAGCAAAATTCATTGTCCAAAGATAAGGCATGAATTGCATGAGTTACATCTCAATATAATAACATCCAGATTATCTGGAGCAACGATCTTATCAGAGCAACTAATGATTTTTCACTCTGTCAATTTTTCGATTTGCAATAATTTTACCAACTCAATCTAATTTCAAATCTTTAAGCTTATCAAGCACTAAGTCAATCCTAATTTCAATCATTTGAAAACATATATGTCAATCACAATGTTGTAACCTGCCCTACTAGAGCTTTTGGTTTCTTTATATATAAATTAAAGGTGCGACCAGACTCCAAGACTTGATTGCAAGGTATAGTATACCACGAACCCATCCAAAATCTTGAAATAATATATCCTCAAAAAGCTTGACAAGAAATTTCAATTGTGAATGATATTTAACAGATTCATTGTTGACTAATAATGGAATAAACCAAGATGAAGAATACACCATGCTGCTAATAATATTTATTCAGATTGTAATGGCCAGAATTATGACATCCAAAAATAAATAAATGAAGAAAACTGATATCAGGAGCCACCTGTTGGAAAATTTGCAGAACAGTGACTGTTGACAAGAATTCCTTCTTTGCTTGCATAACTTTAGCATTGTCCAGCAAAGTCCCATCTATATGAACTGGGAATAAGAGGTATGCTTCGTGGTTCCATCCACCTTGGGGACCCTAGAAGTATAATTGCACATGATTGTTAAATAACTGTATAAAAGTGTATAAGAGAAACAAGATCTAGAGGTAAAATTGTCCTGTCTATGCATTTTAGATAACAAGACGGAGATTTAAACACTGGCAATAATTATTTCTTTTGAATTGCAAGGTAGTGGGAACTTAACCATGTATTGTAGATAACTATTGAACAAGAAATCTAATCACTATAAGGATTGCAAGAATACCATAGTTTGGAAAAGGAAAAAAAAATATAAACAAGGTATCCTAAATCTTTAGAATGATCTTACATGGCACCAACTGTAAGGTAACCTATTAGTATTGAAACTATAAAGAGTAAAACATTAGATAGCTTAGTCAAGTTTCTTAAAGAGTAAAATGCTCTTGGAGGAAGACATATAAACATAAATAAAGTCCACATGGAGAGGGGGGATTTGCATCCCTCAGGAAAAATAAATAAAGTGCAGCTTCACTTGCTCAAGGGCCGGTGAAGCCCACATGAACCCTTTCACATTATATATTTGTAGATATTTGCTTGCAAGTGTTTATGTGGATAAATTCTGGATTATTAGTTAATGGAAACTGGATTTTGTAGCAGCTGATGTCATCATAAAATATAACATTTTGTACTTGTACTGTAATGATTATAAAAAAAAAATGAAACAAATGAGAAGCAATTATTTTTTAATAAGAAGAATATACAATTTTCTATAATGTTGTATACTAGATTTATTGTCATAGCTTATCTGATGGAAATCGGAAAATTCATACCTATTTTAGAAGGAAACGTCGTGTGCTTTGAAGAATTCTAACCCTATTTCTATTTCAGAAAGAGGATTTATTTAGGGTTTCCTTTATTTCATTATTACCTTTATTAAGACTCAGTAATTTAACTTTCATTATTTAAGGACCCCTATTGTATGAAGAAAGACAGACTTGAATGATTGATTTGACTTCCATAATTATTTGATTTTTTTAATTTTTTTAATTATTTTGTTCATGTTCTCCTTCAATTGGTATCAAAGCCTCACCCATGACCTCCGCCTCCTCCTTGAGTTCATCCAAGGCCTTCAGGATCCTTGAAAACCCTGTCTAAGAATACTGATTCTTGGCCTTCCTCGCAAGAACCCCATGCTCTCCAATACATTGACAATATCATAAATCTGTCTTCTCTCAACACCTAGCTGCCTCACCGCATCATCCAGACCCACCGACTCCACTCATCCCGATTATACAAGCTTGCCACGTCATCCATCCATCTCATAGCCCCAACATCATCTTAGATTTGCCCTCATAGGCGAAGAAGGAATTCTAAGGAAAGGAGAGAAGGATTAGGGTTCTTGGAGGGCCCAACCGGGTTCGAGAGGAGGATTGACCACCATTGAAATTGAGACCACAAGAACAAGGAAAGCTTACGAATCCACTGCAATAAAGACAGAGCAGCTCTCTATCTCCAATCTTTCCTTTTATCCCATTACTGATAGCTGGAGTCACCGCCTTCATTGTCTCCATGTCGCCGACTCGTTGTTGCCATCTCTGCATCGCCCACGGACGAAGGACATGGATGGGGTGAAAACACTAGCCGCCTCCTCCCCATCATCGATTGTTGGAGCCTTCGCCTTCGCCGACTTGTCGTCGCTGCCTCAATAGTCATCGGGTCCACCTCCACATCGCCCATGGATGAAAAGGGGCACAAGCCCCTCATTTTATCGCAATCCATGAGCTGTTTGTAGACCATGCGATCCACGGACCCGATCCATAGACCACGTGGTTTACAGAATCGATCTATAAACCCGATCCACCATAGACCAGGTCCACGGAGCAAAAAAAATTTTGAAGTTTCTTACCTTGTCTTTAGCTTGCAAGCAACTACCTAGAGATTTTCGAGCACATCTTGTAAAAGGCATAATCTCTTTTTATCATTGCTTATGCCTTTACTTTATCTGTCATCTATTTCATTCACACATTTTTGCTATTACACGTACCTAATGCATTGACATCGTATTTGACTCTACAATTTTATTATGAGCATCGTAGCTAAGATTTTTAATGACTATAATCCTTTTTTGCTACCATGACTATTGGCAACTTAAAAGATGCATATATTGCCATGAAAAAACTTGAATCTAACAAAAATACTTAAACGACAGTTCAAGAGACCTAAAACCATATATGCCAGTCAGCATAGCAACTTTGCATTGAGATTAGTGAGCTTCGTGCTAACCAAGTTAATAACTACGTAGACCTAACGAATCTCATAGATCAGGTAGAAAAGATAATTATTTCTAAGAGAATCAAGATTGGATAAACAACCACTAAAAAAAGACCTTCCTAATAGTTAACATATCCGTCAGTTACCTTCTCATACCTTTAGACCTACTGGAAATCAAAATCATGTTAGGCACACCGGTCAGTTCTTTTAGTCACTCGCAATCAACATGACAGCCTCTCTGATTGCACACCACAACCACAAATATTTTTGAAAGTTCTCTTTATCATAGGATTCCACCGACAGAAGTTAAGGATGACAAGTACAAACGGGATGATAATGAAAGAAAAGTAAAGCCACCAATTTCCATAGTTAGATATTCTGAGCAGCTTACTAAGTATGCACAAGGCTTTGGATACCCTAGACCCCAAGATCAACAATTCAAAAAACCATTAAAGGGAGTTAAGGTTGACATCACCTCTTATGATAGTAGATTAGATCCAGAAACATTCCACGATTGTTTACAAGACCTAGAAACTTATTCTGAATAATACTACACGTTACATGCATCTTACATCCGCTTTGCAAAAATAAAACTGGTAGGTTCTGCCAAGCAATTTTGTAGACGATCCAAAAAGATCTAGAATGGTTATGACACCCATCCATAGTCCTTCAGGAGAAGATGGATTTTCAACTTCGTGAGAAATATATTCCTATTTACTACAAAATTCAGTTATTGGACCAATGGTATACTCTTAAGCAAGGAAATACTAGTATCACTGACTACATGACTCGTTTTAAGGACTAACAGTTGAGATATGATATTTTTGAAGAGTCATGAAAAATTGTATCTAAACTTATTAACGATCTAAGAACCGATTTGAAAAGAAAGGTTTTCTTGTATTCATCTGACTTTGTAGGAGAAGCCTATTACAAAACTTTAGATATTGAGAAATTTCATAAAACTTCGATCTAAAGGGAGTTCCTTTTCCTAACGACTATGGATAGTCTAAGTCTACTCCTATTAGTCATATGAGAAATTTTTTGCAGCCAATGCCTTCTCGTGTGAGCCCACATCCCACAGTCACTAAGACTTGAGAATCCATTTCGATGATGTCACAATTAGCTAATTCCTCAAACATAGAATGTCATTTTTATCAAAAGGGTTACATAGCTGCTCGTTGTCCATACCATACTCTAGCCATGAAAATAGAATGTGAGAAAACTTTACCTGAAATATTAGAAAACTTTAATCCGCTAGTTTCAGCTATTTTCAAGAAAGGGTATATGGGAGATTATGAGTCGGGAGGATGTGTTAATGTCATATGATGTATAATTACCATTCCTGCAGACTTTGAAGCATGGAAATGCATTAACATTTTTTATACCTACGCCAAATGTGGGGATAGTCTGCAAGCTCGTCTTTGCTGGTGGTAGTTTCATAAATATTGTATCTAAATTAGCTGTTAATCAACTAAAGTTGCAGCCTTAATCTCATCCTCATCCTTATCGAGTTGCCTAGGTAGATAAAACATTACTCCCTGTTAGTGAATGATGTTTAGTGCTGGTTTAGATGCAAGCCTATTTTGCTAAAATTGTGTGATGTGTTATCCATGGAAGTAGCTAATGTATTGTTAGGTCGATCATGGATCTATGATGTAGATGTTTATAATTTTGGTAAGAAGAATACCTCTATTTTTATACATAATGAGAAGAAAATTAAGTTAAATCTTGCAAAATCTAGCACGTCTTGACCTTTAAAAAGATAAGAGTTCTCAAACTTTTAATTAGAAAACTTGCTACATTTTAACTCATAACGAATTTGAGAAGAGTTCAAAATTTGGAGTCATGTTAGCAATCATTCCTAAGGATGAAATTCACTGAACCTCAAAATTTCAAAATAACCCATCTCTCAAGATTGAATCTGATCGTGACGTTAAATTTATAAGTAATTTTTGGAAGACCCTTCGAAAATTGTTTAGGACCATGTTAAATTTTTTTCAGCCTTTCATCTTTAAATAAATGGTAAAATAGAGATTGTGAATTGTAATCTTGGTAATTTACTTAGATGTCTGGTTAGTGATAGAATTGGTATATGGGATTTATCGTTGCCTACAGCAGAATTTGCTTATAATAGCTCAGTAAATCGATCTACTGGCAAGAGTTCCTTTGAAATTGTTCATGGCTTTAACCCTCACCAACCTATTGATCTTGTTCTCCCTATCTATGAATAACCATACTTTTGAGCCTGCCATTTCTTTTGCCAAACACATTTATGACATTCATACTAATATTAGGCAAACAAGTACTATTAGTACTAAAAAATATAAGCTCGCTATGATGCTCACCGTAAAAATGTAGAGTTTAATGAAGATAACTATGTGATGGTTCGCATCCGTCCAGAATGTTATCACTAACATTCATTCAAGAAATTGCATGCTTAAGCCATTATTCCATTTCATATTCTTTGTAAACTTGGACCTAATATTTATTATATAGAATTATCCTCTGATTTAAAATTTAGTCTAGTTTTTAATGTTGAGAATTTGCTCCTTATCAGGTCACAGTCGAGACTCTTACTATGCATGCAAGTGATCTCAAGAGATATACTCAGTCTCCTTCAATACCAATTCCAGTTCTTCATTCACTTTAATCATCTTTGCTAGATTGTATTGAATGCATTATCATCGATGAAGCTACTTCTCTTACTGATGAAGAATTTCAAAGATTTTTGATTAAATAGCAAGGTCGTCCAGATTCAAATACTACTTGGATTCATGAGGAAGAGTTACACTATATTGATTTAGATATGTTAGAAGCCTATCTCAATTCCTTGCCAGAGTTGAGTTCTTTCCAGCCAGGAGGGAATGATGGGAATCGAAAAATTCATATCTATTTTAGATGGAAACGTCGTGTACTTTGAAAATCCTAACCCTAATTCTATTCTAGAAAGATAATTTATTTAGGATTTTCTTTATTTCATTATTATCTTTATTACTTTTTTCTCTTATTAGGACTAAGTCATTTGACTTTCATTAAGTTAGGGTTTGTTACTCTATTTAAGGGCCCCAACTATATGAAGAAAGATAGACTTGAATGATTGATTTGATTTCCAGAATAATTTGATTTTTAAAAATTTTTTTAATTTATTTTTTGTTCTTGTTTCTCATCATTATTACATTTGATGACATTCATTAATCTAGCTATAAAGTCTTATCGGAAATTTAGTGTGGAAACCAAACTAGTAAGATAGATCTCAATACATAAGAATAACAAGGGTCTCTAATATGTCAACAGAAAAGAAACAAAGGTCACACGACTTCTGACTACTCGAGGGGGAATTAATACAAGTTCCTCCATTGAAGCATCAAGTTTACAAGTTATCTTATTCAAAATCCAAAAAAGATTACAAGATTTCAAACTAGAATAATACAATGCCCCTCTCCAGAAGAGAAGATAGGATGGATATGTTTCAGTTACTTCAAGAACTTATTATCGTGCTGGAGGTTAGACCAGAATATGGAAATTTGGGAGCTATGGGAGTGTTGTTAATGAAACAGGTGAGAAAGCAAAAAATCTGTGCTGATTATCAAACAGAAATTCTAACTTTAAGTAGAAAATAGGACTACCGATATCTTCTAGAAGAATATTTTCTACTAAGGGTCCCTTTGGTTGGGGGTAATCCAGCATGGAAAAATAAATCCCATGTTGGATTACCATGTTTGGTATGAAAAGTGGAAGAGAGGGATAGTAAAAAAAAGTGATGAATCCGTGCTTATTTTTCGGAGAGAGAAGGTAAAATAGATTTCATGGAAGGTTGGTATTTGGTAAATTTCTACGTGATGGTAATGTATACTTGACAAAAATATCCCCAATAAAGTACATTTATGATTATTGAATTTGTTTTGATATCTTTTCAAATTCATTCAAAAGAGCTTTTGCAAAACAATAAAAATATAAATGGCATTATACAAAAGATTATGTGATTATAATTATTATACAAAAATTGATTAAAGATAACAATGCTATTTTAGTATAAAAAAATATTTTTTGCTGATGAGTATATTTGTAAATTTAACTATACTCCTATATAGGATTGTCTTTAACCAAATGTAGTAATGTTTTTCTAGTATCATTTTTTACAGAAATTTTTTCACCAACCAAACATGGCAAAAGTTATTTTTTTCCGTAATCATTTTTTCAAATAAATGATTCCTATGAATCATCAGGTTATCCCGTAACGTAATATACCCCAACCAAACGGACCCTAGGTAGCAGCACAAAAGTTGTGGCTAGACTTTCCTTGTACTGGTTGTTGGCAGTTGTGGTTCTTATAATAATACTACATTTTTTATTCAGAAAACAAACTTGCAACAAGTCTTGAAACCTTCTAATGATAAGTTGTAATACTGAACTGCTAGAAATTTTATATCGATAAGAATTATAAGATCCCAGCTGAAAAACACTTGGAAGGCAATTCAAACTGCTTTTAGCAAGAGTAAGCATAGGATATACCTAGTCTCACAATAATAGCAAAGCTGGCAATCATTTTCGATTATATAGGAATCTTGAAAGGTTGCTCCCCTGTATCATAAGATAATTTTGTAAACAAACTTACATTCTAGACTTTGCAGCAAGACCTTCTCTTCTCACAAGTTACTTTAGGCCCTAAGAGCTTCACATCAACTAGACACTAAAAATGTTATACATCATTATGTTCTCAAGCTATGATAGATCAACTATAAAGCTGATCCTTGCAACCAGTTGCTGATTTCTTACTGAAAGTTTTTGTATCTGAAAGCTTGAGTCAAAGGATTATCTCTAGTCAATGCACAATGGATGTAGCATATGTAAGACAAATAATATATACCACATTGATTTTAGTTGTTTCAAGTTTTTGTTAGGGTTGAAGAATAATTGTTGTAAGATCATGGGGTAGAAAAAGGAAATGGAAACTGTCTTGGCTGATTTTCGAGTTCAAAAGGAAGAAAAGATAGTTGGAGCCTTTAGAAAAAAAAGAGAATTAGAAGATTTAAGAACCAGCAAAAGAAACTTGTGAATGATGTTCGCAAGAATTAAAAATAATAATAATAATTTGAAGATACAGGTAAATGCCAATTTGTTTTCATTGTCATGCTCTACATGGATGCTTGCTTGAGTTTTTCTTTTTTAAATAAAATTGTTTTGTTATGTAGAGGTAAGGCTTTTGTTCCCTTCATGATAGCAATCCATCATAAGTTTTTGTTCATTACAATCAAAAGTGAAGGAATGATGTAAGGAAAATTGTCATAGATCAAGTGTGCTACAATTAATATAGCATGAAAGGAAAAAAAAAATGTTGAAAAAATTGAATAAAATCATGATTGCAAACCAAAGATCTTCCTTGTATTGTTTAAAAGGAAGCTAGATAAGCCAAAGGATGTTGTTGAGTTAAAATGAAATGCCTATATTCAAAAGGGGAATAACTGAAGAGTTACCTTAACGGCAATAATTGCATGATCAAGAAGAGGAAGGAGATTTGGATGATTAAAAGAGAAGAAACATGGATTTCCTCCCTCACCAACTGTAACTGGTCCTCACTTTGAATAAGGACTTTCTTCATAGCATACATCCCATCTTCTGAAGCAAATTTCAAGAAACTTATCAGGATATTTATTAATATTATAGTTTGCAATATTTTGCTGCATACTCAAGTATAAATCTTGAACCATATAGCATAATAATTGACAATCAATATTTATTCAGAGATATGCAAATGCAAGCACATACACACAAAAAGGTATTATATAGGAGAATATGTAAAAAATTATAGAACAATTTCAATGTCAAAAGAGGATGAGAAGAGTCAGAAAACATTGATATTGGGATTTTTAGTTTTATGGATATTATCAGTTTAAAATTAACGACAATCCTAATTATCAAAAATGCAAATCCCACATTTCCATTGCTGGAGAGATAATCTTCAATTTATAATGGGAACTTAAAAAATATATATATTATCAGAAAAGGATGACCAGCTGGAGAAATTAAAAAAGATTAACTTATATTAAAGCATAATCGAGGGATGGAATTGTGCAAATAAATAGTTAATCACATAGTTAGTTTCTTAAACCTTGCTCAACCGTCACTACTATTCATCTTAGCAAAGTTACAGGTGCTCATTCACCAGTATACATCATTACCGTTAAAATTTTCACAAAAAATATACACTAATCATGCATAGAAGAAACCCATTAACTGTAATTCCAACTAAAAATTAGAAAAACATAAAACAATAAAAAAAAATCATAAACAGACGGGCAACGGGATATCGGAAAACGGCACTGAAACAAACAAAACGATGTTCTTCCTAAAATACGATCAAATTACAACATATAATCGCGTTAATTAACGAGGAATGAAACCCAATTTCTCAAATTACAACTTGAAACAGAAACAATAGGGAAAAAAAAAAAAATCAAAAGAAAACAATCAAAATTTATGACATAAACGCCAACCTAGCAGCACAACCCGGCACTAGAACCACAAGATATAGCACAGAGATCGAAAACCCGACCTGAGACATGGGAAGGGTGCAAGGACTTCTTGGCGGCGAGCCCGCCGCCGGACCGGGCATCGTCAACGACCTCCTTAACGAGGTAGACGTAGGCGAATCCCCCCTCTCCGATCTGCCTCAGAATCCGGAAGCGGTTCTCGTTGATCCAGACATCGCCGCCCCAGTTCACCGCGTTGTAGAGCGCGTTGAGCCCCGAGAAGGAGCATCCCATCTCTTCCCTCCTCCCCCCGATTGCCCCTTTCGGCCTCGGTCAAAAGAGAAGAAGAAGAAGATCGATCTCTATCTCCCTCTCCCGCTCCCTTCTTCCCCACCGTGCGCCAGATTCCTGAGTCCCGAATTTTGATAATTTATATTTTTATGAATAATTATGATGAGATTAAAATTGATAATTATGGGGAAAAAAAACAGGTGTTTATTATTAAAGTGTAGTCAACATACAAGGTTTGACTATTCGATGCGAGAAGTAGGATCTGGTGTACGGTCACAGTCATCATGGGTGATGGGAGAAGCCAAGCTGCTGGTGGATTTTTAATATCGGAGATCATATGATATGCAACGGCAAAATAATTATTCCCTGATCTTTTAACCTGCACGAGTACTGAACATGTTTTGTTGCTAGAATATAATCGATGTGGGACTTAAACGCGGTTCTTATTGAACAAATACAATCACGCCATGCGCCTAGGCTATAGATTGAAAGCAGCGTAGATGAATATTGTTTTTCTTTTTAAGAAAACAGCTCATGAATCTTTTGCAAATCGAGGTAATTCCATGTAGTAGTTGGGAAATATACCGTGATATCATCTGGAACAGCAGTCTTCCAAATGCGATGTAAAGATGACTAATAGTGACATTATGCAAGTGACCATACTGCACTAGTTTAGAAACGGCATATAGATAAGTGACCATACCATAGTCACATCTACATATACATATAGATAAGTCACTATTAGCTACATCTACATATACATATAGATGACTATACTGCACTAGCTACATATACATATACAGATAAATGCGATGTAAATAGCTACATCTACATATACATATAGATAAGTGACTATACTGCACTAGTTTAGCAACGGCATAAACTCTATTAAATATGAGCAATAGGCTTTATGCAAGCTTGCTTTATTGCTAAATTTCTTGCCTATGGTGGGTAGAAGTTTGGTTGCCAATTGGCTTATGTTAATTACAAGGATTCTAGAGATGTGGCAGAACAGAAAGGGCTTGAAAAGGGAATAAAATGGAAATTAATTAGTGACTTTAGTCTTTTAGAGTCATGCTCCACATGATTGGATGGGAGGAGGAAAATTCTATGATTTCAATGTTGAAAGAATGACATGACGAATGGTCCTCTACACTGTATGTATATATATATATATATTGTACTTTTGAATCTATTGATGACTGGCTCCCAAGTTTGGATTTGAACCAATACAACCATCTAAATGTGATCTAGTCCGGTCTATTTTTATAAATATCTAGAAAATCATGAACCAATTCGAGTCCCATTGCACAAAAAAAACATGCTGCTGGAATTTTTTTTTTCCTTGTGAAATTCAAACCAGCCTATCACAATGATTCTTTGGATATTTGGATACTTATAAAGATTTTATGATATCCCGATTTTATTTCAATTAATTATTGGGTCGCTCTCTGAACTAATTTCAATTTTTTTTTTTTTGGTTTATTGGTCAAATCAACTTACAAAGGAAAGCATCTTCGGCTTCGTATATTTATCTTGGTCTGAAGACTATGCCTAATATCTCTGGCTTTATATTCTTATCTTGTTCCAGGAGATAGGTTTATTAACTCTGGGTCTTCGGCTTCGTATGGTTATCTCAGTCCGAGGATCATGCCTGATATTTATGGCTTCGTATATTTGTTTTGATTCGAAGACCATGCCTAACAACTTTATATCTATGGTTGCAAGCTAAGCTTATTGGCTTCGCACTGTCACCTTAATCCGAAGACTTAGCCTAACACCTTTGTCTATGCTTTTAAGCCAAGCTTATTAACTCTATGTTTTCAGCTTCGTACTGCCACCTTAATCTGAAGACTTGGCCTCTCAAGCGAATATCTTCGGCTTTATTCCTTCCACATAATCCGAAGAGCGTATGATCCCATTTTTTGGATGGTAAGTGTTTACTTTCGTTATTCCCGAAGTAGACCTCTCTGAAGTGTATAGCTAACATTCCCTTTAGGAGCACTATTAAAGATAATGTTGAGCTCACTTCGGATTTACTCTTGAAGAAGGAGGATTCTTGAACATATGGATTTCTTGAACACCAAAATAGTTGAAATATGTTTTAGTTGTTGCAACCACCCACAGCCTAAAACCTCATATTGGATAAACTCCAAGTGTAACTGATTTTCCGACATCCACTACTTACAGTTATGTAAAGGTTGCGTTCACCAACTCCCATAGCCGTAAGTAGTTATGTTGGAGTCTATAAATACTAGTAAGAGGGGACACTCAAGGAAGAATTTTATGGCTCATTCTTGCAATTCACTTTTCCCTCCTCCCTCTCTGCTTTCAAAACTCTCCATTCTGCTGCTGCCTGAGTTTTCTTCTGACTTTGGCATCAGAGTGTCCCCCATCGGAAAATCTCCGGTCAGGGATCTATTTTACAGGTTCCGATCGACGGCAATCTAGCGAAAGAAGGAAGAACCACTCCATCCGGTCAGCAGAGATTCAGCATCAACATATTGGCGCGCCAAGTAGGGGACAAAATCCATTTCTTCTGTTCTGAAGGAGAGCTTAGATAAGCAAAAATAGTGAAAGGAAAAGCCAAGAATGCATCTACAAGTCAGGAGCAGCAGGCTCCTCCGTCAAACAGACCTCCGATCAGTAATCTTCCGGCAGTTCAGAGATCACAACCCCCTATGATTATGGTGGAGCAGCAACAATTCGAAAATCTAGTAAACAAGGTAGAGACCTTGACGGCACTGGTACAGCACCTGCATGAAGCTGCAGCTCAAAAGCAATGCCCTCCACCTGTTCCACAATCAAGCTATCAACCTGAGAAGGAGAAGGATCAACGTCGAGAGATAACCCCCAGTTTCTCACAGATCTGGTCATCTCGTGACCACTATACCTCTCGGCTAGATCGACAAGTAGGGGATCATGGTGGAAAGAAAAGAGTCCGGCACTCTCCCTCTGTTTCTTCTAGAAGTATTCTAGAAGGGACTAGGCAAAGGGAGATCAACTATGAGTTTCAGGAAAAATTCAAGTCCATGCAGGCACAGATAGCAAAAATTTTGGAACTGAGAAGGAACGATGAGGTCGTCACCTTCAACTCTCAGCCCCCTTTTTCTGATGATATTATGGATGAAGTTATCCCTAGGCACTTCAAGATCCCACAGTTAGAAGCTTATGATGGGACTTCAGATCCTCTAGAACATCTGGAAAGTTATAAGGCTTATATGATGGTGCAAGGAGCAACCGATGCTCTCTATTATATTGCTTTTCCTGCCACTTTGAAGAAATATGCTCGAATGTAGTATTCGAGCTTACCCCCGAAGTCAATTCACTCATTTGCTGAGTTAAAGCGGCAATTTGTCTCGCAATTCAGGACGTGTAATGAGGACATTGGCAAGAAGAAAAAATTACAAACTAATGATCTTTGGTTGTAGTCCAATTTTTTTTCTTTTTTCAAGTTTTCACGAATTAATGAAGCATCTCTTGAAGACTTCTAATTCAATGAAGCAAGATTGAATTGTTTAAAGCCAAAATCAAGTGAAGATTCCTTTTCCAAGCCCATGGGCGGACCAAGCTATGAAGAAATCTTCTACCTTGAAGCCTAATTGAAGATCAAACCTTAAAGGACATGTGGAAGGATGAGATGAAGACAAGTGTTGCCAGGAAATGGTGCCACATGAAGTTTCTAGAATTCTCTTGTTAGGATTAGTTGCTAGAAATGAGTTGCTAGGAACTAATCTTGTAATTAGCTACCAATTAAACTTCAATTTAGTTGGTCCCTTAATAGCTACCCTTTGCCTATAAATAGGGACCAAGGCCCCCCTCTTGTAAGCATTGATTGAATGAACTGAGTTGAATGAATGAAAGTTTCCTTGTTTGAGTTCTCTTCCATTTTGCCTAATTCTCTTGAGTTCTTCTAAGAATTTTGAGTGCTTTCTTTGATTTTCTTTAGAATGTTGAGTTTGATCCTAAATTGGAGTGAGTGCTTTGAGTTTTGGAGTGCCATAGTTCCATTTCCAAGTTCTTCTACACAAGATCCAAATAGTTCAAGAAGAGGAGGAAGTGCTGCCCAAAAATTCTAGCAATTCTCTTCACTTCTCTTATTAATTCCTTCATTTTTCCCTTAATTTCTTTGAATCTTGACCTCACTTTGACTCTTTGCAGGTTCTTCTTGGTGATTTGAAGATGAAGATGTAGGTTCCAAGCCATGGATCAAAGCTCCAATGGTGAATCCAAGAAGGGAGTGTAGATCTTGTCTCTAGCCTTCAATTTTTGAATGGTGAGTGATTCCCTTTCACTTGAGCTTTGATTTCCTATTCATTGTTGGAAAAAGACCCTCTTGATCCTTAGATATGAGGTTCTTAAAGGTTGCTTAGCCTAGTTTGAGGGTTTCTATGCCCTTAGATCCTCTCTTTTAATTTTTTTGAAAGGAAGCTTGCACAAGGATGTCAGATTTTCTGCTCACCTAGTCTCTAGCTCGAAATTCTTCATCCCTTCCACCCATGAATTCGGCCATATCTGGAGCTCTAATGCTGATATGTTGTTTCTAGGTAAGTAGATCACATCACTATACACCCATTTCATCAAATTTGTCCCGCATCAATTTTTTGGTATCAGAGTTTTGGTTCTAGGTTAAGCTTTGCAAGCTGCTGAAAATTCTGTCTCACTATCTTCCGAGTTTCAGTAATTTTTTGTATTTTTTAAATTGATCAAGAAAATCCAAAAAAATATTTCCTAGTACCTTTTTGTGTTAGGTTTCTAAATATAAAATTCAAAAAAGATGTTTCACTTTATTTTAGTATTTAGAAATATAAGTTCCTAGGTCGTTTCTACAGTTCTGTCCAGAATTATGTTTCTGCCTTCCATTTCCTTTAATTTTCAAAAAAATATAAAAATATTTTTTTTAATTTTCAAATTTTAGATCTGAGATCCAGACCTTGATTTTTGTTATTTCCCACCAAATTCTTGAATTTTGGAGAGGTTTATAGCTCGAAACTCGAATTTTGAATTTAGGTTGTTAAGAGTTAGCTGAACTGCTGGAATCTTCTAGCAACTGTTTTAAACTACCTTCTCAACCAAAAATTTGAATTAATTTGAAGTTAAAGTTTAAAATATGAGATCCCATATCTGAGAGCTAACCAAATCAGTTTTATATCGAGTTTTTTGGATTTAAAAATTTTAGATTTCAAATTTTCAAATTCAGGTTAGCTGGAGGTTAATTGGAAGCTGAAATTTACATTTAAACCACTTTACTTCCAAGGATGATTTTTTTAATCAAATATCAAAATTTAAAATTTTAAATTTGGTTAATGTGATTTAGACTTCAATATTTTAACTAACCAATTTAAATTTGTACTTTTGAAATTTTAAAATTGGGTTAAAAATTCATGCATTTGTGCTTGTACTCATTGTTATGCTGAAATTATTTGCATCCATTTTTTAAAATATCCTAAGGGCATTCAATATTACATAAGGGAAGGAGGTCATTACCTTTTCTTAGCCCAAAACAATCATCCATATTTGCATTGACCTAAATCCTAAAGTAAAATCAAGTAGGAATCTAAACTAGGGACACCCACGAGTCGGGTTTAAGTGCAAGGTAAGACAAAGCATTATTTGAGTTTTTACTTATTCCTTGAAATTGGTGTCTAAGGCTAGAGGTCAAATGGCAAACGCCTTAAATGGACTTGCGAGTTTTAATTACAACCTCGCGAAAGTGAAGGGAACCTCCCGCAACCCCACCTCTTACCTAGCCAGTGGACAGGATAATTACATTCTTAAGTAGTGCCTAGTTAAGTCTTGTATTCTTAAACTCTAGGTCTAGGAACCCTAGTATTAGGTCTTGCTTGCTTGTCCATTGTATTGATTACCCTTGTACTGTGTCCTATAAGCTCTATCCACTAAGTCTGTTTTTACTCATGGATCCTAATCTTGAATTCTTTTTGAAAACCCTTACTAAAAAGTTTGATACCATAAATGGGCAATTAGGGCAAATGAGAAAGGAATTAGGTCAAGTGAAGGACCATGTTGGGATACTTGAAGAGACCCCAATGACCCCCATCAAACCTGAGTCACTTAGATCAATTCCTCGAGGTCCAAGAGTACATCATCATGAATTCACTATTGAATACAATTCAAGACGACTTCACCATGACTTCATAGAAGAAGCCCATAGGATCCATGCTGAGCCTGAATCACCTAGTCCACCTCCCCTTGGTCCAAGAGCCCAATGTCATGATCTCATCCCTGAGTATAACCCTAGATACCCCTACCAAGACTTTGTAGATCAAGAGGAAAGAGTCTTTAGGAACAATCGACCCTATGCACCCACTTTTGATGGAAACCTTGAGGTGTATGTCGATTGGGAAAAGAAAATGGATCAATACTTTGAATTTGATGAAATGTCGGAAGTAACAAAGTATCAATTTACCAAATCAAAGTTAATCCGACATGCTAAAGCATATTGGGAAGAAGTTGAGCGAAAAAGTCATTATAGTGGGGATAAAATAATTACTTGGAGAGATATGAAGAGTAAGCTAAGGGAAAAGTACCTAGACAAATCTTATAAGCAAAATCTTTCAAACCAATGGTATAAATTGAGACAAGATGATAAAACTGTACTTAAATATATTGTTGAATTCAATAAGTACGAGAGAGATGAAGAAAAGATTAAATCCATGAAAGAATTAGAGAAAAAATCTCCTGAACCTCTTAAAGTACTCAAGGAAGAAATAGAATCTAAATCTTGTCCAACCGAAAGATTAAAGAAAGAATCCCCTGAACATGATAAAGAATTTAAGGAAGAAGTCTATAAAACTGGGTCTGACTTAGTGGATAAATATAAACAAGAACAATTGCTTGAGGATAAAATAATTACCCAGCCTAAGAAAATCAACAATAGGAATAATCAACCTAAAGAAGATGAAATCCAGGGACAAAATCATGAAGAGCAATCCAAGGAGATAATAGAGGACCCATAAATAATCAATATGAAGGATTTACATTTAGAGATTAATGAAGGATCACATATTGAGATATTGACCATCAGGGAAACCCAAGAACAAACCCCTACATATCAGTCCCAAGAAGTTGTAGAGCCTTTGAAAACCCTGCAAAATATTTTCCTAACAATTTTTCTATCCCTAATTCCCCATTTCTGAACATCCACCATCTTGATCCACCATTACATTTCATTCACTCTTCTATCCCATATGGCTGGGACATCTACCATACCATTGATCTGGTCCCAGTGATTTTCAATAGTTACTTTCTCAAGACTCTATGTGTTGGCTCCACCCAGTGATTTTGATGAATAACAAAACATTGAGTGCATATTGTATACTAATGTGTATTTCAAGTTATGAGTTTTCAGGAAGAATGCACCTCAAAATCTCAAAAACTTATGTTTCATGGCACGTCATGGCACGGAGCTTTTCTCACAAATCTGGACATTCTCTTCATGAAAAAAGGGCATCTACATGATTAAATATTATGTGTTTATGATTCATTTAAGTTTCAAGAATTATATTTATGTTTTTGAGGCCATTTACACTTGAATTTGAGCTTTTCAGTATCAAGTGTCGACACTTGGAAAGTCAAGTGTCGATACTTTAGCATTTGGCACGGACAAAAATCCTTGGCATGCCAAGTGTCGACACCCAGAACCAAGTGTCGACACTTAGGTTTCCAAGTGTGGACTCAAGGCCTGAGAATTTTGAAAATACAGAACTTTGTCATTTGAGGATTTTTGTATCAAGTGTCGACACCTGTGCATCAAGTGTCGACACTTGAAAGTTCAAGTGTCGACACTTGAAAGTTCAAGTGTCGACACTTGAAAGTTCAAGTGTCGACACTTGAAAGTTCAAGTGTCGACACCTAGAGATCAAGTATCGACACCTGACAGCCAAGTGTCGATACCTGCTAGCCAAGTGTCGACACTTGCAGCCTGACAGCTCTAACGTATCTATTTTTCTGGCTTACAGAACTTGCTTTTCAAGCTCCAAACGGCTATTTCCGAGGTTCCAACGGTCACAAACCATTTTTGGAAGGTTCTTGGTGTATTTAACCTCCACCAACCTCATTTTAAAGATAAGGAAGTGTATTGAAGTGCATTCAAGTCTACTCAAAAGCCAAAAAGCCTATATCTCTCAAATACTTCACATCAAAAGCCTCTTATAGTTTGATTCCTTGAAAAGCCTACAAGCTCATCCTTACTTCATTCCAAAAGAGGCACATTGAAGGAGATTCCAAGGAAGAGTCAAGACAAAGCATCAACTTGAGCTTCAAAGATTCCATTCTACTCTTGAAGAGAGTTTGTTTTAGATTTAAAATTGTATATCTGTTTTTTACATTGTGATTTGACCTTGCTTTCAAGGGTGTCTTGAAAGAAGGTTATTGTGATTTGTTGGTGAGCCAAAGGGATAAAACTAACTAGGATTAACTTGTGAGCCCGAAGACAAAATAAGTGTTAAGGTTTGTTGGTAAGCCTAAGTGATAAAACCAACTTAGGTTTTGACTTGTGAGCCTTGTGAAAAACAAGTCGACTGTAATCTTGTTTGGATTATAGTGAAATTCCCAAGGGTGGCTTGGGGAGTGGATGTAGGTGCTAGGTTTGCACCGAACCACTATAAACCTTGTGTGTGTGTGATTGCTCTCTTCCTCTCTTGCTCTTTGATTATTGCTACTGCTTTAAATTTCTTGCATTGAATTCATCATTTTTCACTAGCATCACTAGTCCATCTCATTATTGTTTTAAATTTTCTAAAAGACCCAATTTACCCCCCCTCTTGGGCTCCATTTCTGGGCAACAAGTGGTATCAGAGCACCGGTACTCTCTTGTAGTCCAAGGATCTTGAATAAAAGATCATGGCAGCCCCAATAGGAATGGGTATTGTTGAAGGTCAAGCTTCAAATTGTCCCCCACTTTTTAATGGCACAAATTATACATATTGGAAGAAACGCATGCGCATATTTATTCAAGCTCTTGACTATAATTTATGGAGGACAATTATAAAAGGTCATCATCAGCCTACGATGTTGATTAATGGCATTCTCACTCCAAAGATGGAAGATGATTGGGATGAGAATGACATTAAGCAAATCGAGCTTAATGCTAAGGCTATGAATCTATTATTTTGCTCTCTTAACCCAAGTGAATTTAATAGAATATCTAATTGTCTCTCCGCCAAGGAGATTTGGGATACACTTGAGGTTACCCATGAGGGTACACACCAAGTGAAAACCACCAAGGTCAACATGCTTATTCATATGTATGAAATGTTTAAAATGGAACCTACTGAGTCTATTAGTAAAATGTATACTAGGTTCACAAATATTGTGAATAGCATGAGAAGCCTAGGAAAAATTATCTCTAATGATGAACTTGTGAACAAACTTCTCAGGTCTCTACCAGCTTCGTGGGATGCAAAAGTAATAGCTATTGAAGAAGCTAAGGATGTCAACACTCTCCCACTGGAAAGACTGTTGGGATCTCTAATGACCTATGATCTCTCCCTCAAACAAAAGAATGGAGAGGTCGACAAAAAGAAGAAGGTAATCGCGTTCAAATCTACTACGAGAGAGGAATCAAGCGAAGACTCCAAAGAAGATGATGAAGAAGATGAGATGGCTCTATTGGCAAGAAAATTTAAAAGGTTCATGAGGAAGAAAAAGTTCAACTTCAAAAAGAAACCTCTGAAAGGTGAGCCGAGTAAAGAGAATGACAAAGAAAAGGAGGAGCAGCCTACGTGTTTTGAGTGCAAAAAACCCGGCCATTTCAACTTAGACTGCCCCTTGCTAAAGAAAAGTAGAAGAAAGCTGAGAAAGAAAGCCATGATGGTAACTTGGAGTGAAAGTGAAAACTCTAGTTCTGAGGAAGAACAGCAGGAGGTAGAAAACTTCTATCTGATGGCTGATCATGATGAGGTATATTCCGAAACAGAAAATGAATTTACTTTTGATGAGCTTCATGAAGTTTTTGACAAATTAGTCATAGAATTTCAAAAATTAAAATCAAAACATAAAGATTTAAAAAAGCAAAACTTGGATCTAGCCAAAACAAATAACAAGCTTTCAAATGAAAATGAATGTCTTCTTATTCAAAATAAAAAATTAAATGATAAGATTGTAGCACTTGAAAAAGAAAAAGATGTCTTGAAAAAGAAAAGTGACTCACTTTCAGATAAAAATTTATCAAAACAAAGCAAAGAAATTTTAAATGAAAACAAAAGATAAAGAAGAAATTGAAAAATTAAAACCTTTTGTAGAAAGATTTACTTATAGTTCTGAAAAATTGAATTTACTTTTAAATAACCAAAGAGTAGTGTTTGATAAAGCAGGTTTAGGATTCAGAACTCATAAGAAACAAAAACTTTTTAAAAATTTCTTTATGCCTGCATCTTCATCCATTACCTGCTATACTTGTGGAACTAAAGGACACAAATCTTATATGTGCAACAAAAGAAGGTTAAATAACACTAAGAAAGTTTGGGTTCCGAAAGGAACCAATGCCACTAACCAAAAAGGATCCAAGATGGCTTGGGTACCTAAAGTCTCCACTTGATCTTTATTACAGGTATGCCTTGCAACCAATAAGAAAAGGATGTGGTACCTTGATAGCGGTTACTCAAGGCATATGACAGGAGATATGGAGCAGTTCTCATCACTCGAATATCAAAATGGTGGCAATGTAACTTTTGGTGATAATGGAAAGGGCAAAATTATCGGTATTGGTAAAGTCTATATCACCCCTTCTTCTTATATTGATAATGTCTTATATGTTGATGGTTTGAAACATAACTTGCTTAGCATTAGTCAGTTTTGTGACAAAAATTTTAAAGTTATTTTTGAATCTTCTTTGTGCATTGTTTCTAGTCTAGATGACAATGGCATTAAGTTCATTGGTCATAGGCATGGCAATATTTATATGGTTGATCTTGATGATCTCCCTATTCAAAAAGGTAAATGCCTAGTGGCAATGGAAGCCAAGATCGATGAAACTAGTTGGCTTTGGCAGACTAGGACATGCAAGCATGCATTTAATTTCAAAACTTAGCAAAAAGAACTTGGTAAAGGATTTGCCTAAACTCAATTTTGAAAAAGACAAGATCTGCAGTGCATGTCAACTTGGAAAACAAACCAAATCCTCTTTCAAACCAAAAGGAGTAATCTCTACATCTAGACCTTTAGAATTGCTTCACATGGACCTCTTTGGGCCAACTAGAACATCTAGTTTGGGAGGTAAGAAGTATGGTCTAGTCATTGTAGATGATTTCTCATGATTTACATGGGTTATGTTTTTAACACATAAAGATGAAACTTTTTTCTGAATTCATTAGATTTCATAAAAGAGTTTTGAATGAAAAAAGTGTTTCAGTCGTATCTTTGAGAAGTGATCATGGAACCGAATTTGAAAATGCTGATTTTGATAAATTTTGTATTGAAAATGGCATTCATCACAATTTTTTTGCACCTAGGACACCTCAACAAAATGGGATAGTAGAAAGAAAAAATAGAACTCTTGAAGAAATGGCACGCACCATGCTTTGTGAAAATGATTTACCTAGATATTTTTGGGCGGAAGCCATAAATACTGCATGCTATGTTTTAAATCGATTTTTAATTTGACCGATTCTAAAGAAAACACCTTATGAGCTTTGAAAGGGCAGAAAACCCTCAATTCATTATTTTCATGTTTTTGGATGTCGTTGTTTCATCTTAAACAATAGTAAGGATAATTTAAGTAAATTTGATACCAAATCAGATGAGGGAGTCTTTCTAGGCTACTCCACATCTAGTAAGGCATACAGGGTCTTCAACAGAAGAACACTTGTTGTTGAAGAATCCATACATGTGGTATTTGATGAATCTAACCAAAAATCTTCAAGAAAAGAAGATGTACTTTCTGATGAAACAGGTAGTAAGAAAACTGAAGGAATAAACAACAATGAAGGGCTTACCAAGGAACAGAACGATGATCAAAACACTGAAGGGGATCAAGTACAAGGTGATGAAAACACATCAACAATTGATCCATTACCAAAAGAATGGAGGTATGCTCATGGACACCCAAAAGAACTAATTATCGGTGATCCATCTAAAGGTGTAAGTACTCGATCATCCCTTAGAAATATCTGTGATTACTTAGCTTTTGTGTCTCAAATTGAACCTAAAACTATTGAGGCAGCTGAATGTGATAGTAATTGGATAAATGCTATGCAAGATGAACTTAACCAATTTAAAAAAAATAATGTTTGGACAATAGTAGATAGGCCTTCAAACACTTCGATTATTGGTACAAAGTGGGTTTTTTGAAATAAACTTGATGAAAATGGAGTAGTTACTAGAAATAAGGCTAGACTAGTTGCCAAAGGATACAATCAGGAGGAATGAATAGATTTTGATGAAACTTTTGCTCCTATGGCTAGACTTGAGGCAATTAGGCTATTGTTGGCTTTTGCTTGCTTCATGAATTTTAAATTATATTAAATGGATGTTAAAAGTGCATTTTTAAATGGTCTAATTGAAGAAGAGGTTTACGTTGAGCAACCCCCTGGGTTTTGAAAATTCTGAATTTTCAAATCATGTTTACAAACTTCATAAAGCTTTGTATGGATTGAAACAAGCTCCAAGAGCTTGGTATGATCGTTTAAGCTCTTTTTTGCTCAAAAATGATTTTACTAGAGGTAATGTAGACAAAACTTTGTTTTTAAAGAAAAAGAATGATGATCTCTTAGTAGTACAAATCTATGTAGATGATATAATATTTGGTACTACTAATGAATCTCTTTGTCAAGATTTTGCTAAGTTAATGCAGGGTGAGTTCGAGATGAGCATGATGGGAGAACTGAATTTTTTTCTCGGACTCCAAATAAAGCAAACCAAAGAGAGGATCTTCATCAACCAAACAAAATACATAAAAGAAATACTCAAGAAGTTTGGGATGGAGAACACTAAGCCTTCAGGTACCCCTATGAGCTCTACTTGTAGACTTGACAAGGATGAATCAGGTAAATCTATTGACCAAAAATTATATCGTGGCATGATCGGTTCATTGTTATATCTTACTGCCAGTAGGCCAGATATCATGTTTAGCGTCTGTATGTGTGCTAGATATCAGTATAATCCTAAAGAGTCTCATCTTTTGGCTGTTAAACACATACTTAGATATCTATCTGGTTCAATTGAAATTGGTTTATGGTACTCTAGAGATTCTTCATTTGAATTGATTGCTTATGCTGATGCTGACTTTGCTAGGTGTAAACTTGATCGTAAAAGTACTAGTGGAACATGTCAGTTTCTTGGAGTAAATTTGATTTCCTGGAGTAGCAAAAAATAGAACTCAGTTGCTTTATCTACGGCGGAAGCCGAATATATAGCAGCTGTAAGCTGTTGTGCTCAAATCCTTTGGATCAAACAACTCGAAGATTTTGGCATTAAACTAACTAAGACACCCATAAGATGTGACAATACTAGTGCAATCAATCTATCTAAAAATCCTGTGCAACATTCAAGAAGTAAACACATTGAAATAAGACATCATTTCATAAGAGATCATGTACAAAACTCTAATATTATTCTTGATTTTGTATGTACTGATGATCAGTTAGCAGATGTGTTTACCAAGCCTTTGTGTGAGGATAGGTTCTGCCTGATTAGAAAAGAGTTAGGTGTCATTGATCCCTTCTCCTATAACTCTCTTAGTTTTAATTATACCTAAATCTTTTCGCTCAAAACCACTTGCTTAAAGCCCCAAAAATCTGATTAAATTGTTTCCCTTTTTTTTAAAAAAAAAATTTGGATTTTCTCAAATTTTTGGCAAAGTGTCGACACTTGGAAATTATCAAGTGTCGACACCTGACCAAGTGTCAACACTTGACAAATTCTAAGTGTCGACACTTGTGAAACAGAAACTGTTTTTAAAAGGGCCCGACCGAGGGTTTTATCACTATTCTCCGCCCGTTGATTTCTTGCAACAGTGGTCCCCTTTGTCCAAATCCTCCCATTTCCCTTTTAACCCATCACAAATCAGGTAATCCTTCTTTCGATTTCACTTTATTTTCTTTTTATTTTCTTGAATTTATGTTTGACGTTTTCGAACCGTGCAACCCAGAATAGAGTTTTTCCGAACCTCTTTAGGAATTTTAACCAGATTTTCACGTGTTTTAATGGATTTCTAAAGCTCCATTTGAGGGAATGGTGGTTTAAAGGTATTTTTCTCGGATTTCCCACGATTTTTGGCCGTTTTCACGATTATTCCATCCGATTTTCAAAAAACCACTGTTGGATTGATTTTGGCCGAAATAATTTGGGTTTTTCACCTAAATCCAGTGTTCTAAAACCATTTATTGCTTTATCATAGTTTAAAATATATATATATATTTATGATGTTTTTACCACTTTGCTAAAATCCTAATTAATTTAAACCTAAAATCCATGGGTTTTGATTTTTTGGTCTTACAAAAGGTATTTTCCAAAAGTTCAAATGTGTTTTAATAAACAAAAATATTTTCTATAATTATCTGTTCGGAATATTGTCATTTAATCAAAGTATAAGTTGTAAAAATCTCACCTTTAAACTGATTGACAGTTTTTCCAAACTTTGTTTGGGGTACTTTACAACCCAAAATTATTTTAATTCCAGTTTTCAAAACCTGTCTGAACACCTTTTAAGAAATGAAACTCTCCTTATCTCAGCCTGTAGCCAGTCCCATAGTTCTAAACCTATCTTCCTTCTTTCCTGGTCAGCTTGCTGTAATGGGTCCCAGGAAGAGACTTGCAGTTAGGGAGAGGCCTAGTCATGGTGTAGAGAGGAGGTCGAAGGCCAGATTTGACCCTACACAGGCTAGCAGTTCAGCCACACCGAGTTCCCCCCCTGCAGAGAGGATGGCAGGGAAGTTAGTGGCCTCTGGGAGGAGAGTCGACCTAGAGTGTTTTGATAGGCACGATTTCAGCTTACGTCAGGTGCTCACTGATGCAGGATTAGTACCATTATGCACTATGCAGGAGAGGTACTATCCTCACCTAGTGAGAGAGTTCTATGGTGCGTTGGATTGTCGATGACTTCTTTGGACTACGACAGTCAGAGGCATTCAGATTTCACCAACGGCAGAGCTATTGAGCAGCGTATGGGAGATCCCCCATTGGGGAATCTGTGTTTTCTCGGTGGATGACAGAGAGACTGCCTTTAGGTGTATACTTGAGAGAGAGGATGTTCGTGGTATATCCATAGTTACCGCGAACCAGTTATCTCTGGAGATGCGCCTATTGCACCACATCACGGCACGTATACTACTGCCGAAGACTGGGAGATTTGACTTCATCACTGAGAGGGAGTTGATGGTGATGACGAGTCTGATAGAGAGGAGGCAGATTGATCTTCCATCCCTGATGTTAGTTCAGATGCATGATGCTACGACTCAGCGCCGTCACTGTTTACCTTACGGCATGGCACTGACCAGATTGTTTAGAGCTTGTGGAGTATCACTGAAGGGGGAGATCCCCAAGGAGATACTACACACAGATGTATATGATGAGAGGTCTTTGCACCGTATGGGATACAGACTAGTTACAGGTCGATGGGTGCGTAGAGAGTCTAGCCAGGAGCTAGATGAGGAGGACGAGCTTCGAGAGGCAGAGGCAGGACCATCTGAGCCAGCAGTTTTTCCTCCCGTTGATATCCCATCGACACAGGCAGAGCATTTGACTCCTGATACTACAGCTCCTCCGCCACTTTCTACTGGACTATCCTTTGAGGAGCACGCCAGAGAGCAGTTCACTGAGATCAGGGGTGAGTTGACTCAGCTACGCAGCGAGGTTGAGCTTCTTCGAGCATAAACTACCTCAGAGTATGCTGAGATCCGTAGATCTATGAAGGAGGGATTCTCTCGTATTGAAGATCTGTTGAGATCCCTTATACCTCTTGCAGCCCCTGCAGTTGTATAATCTGATGATGATGATGATGATGATGGTGGTGGCGGCGATCACCAGAGCGACCATGCTGATACTGTTGAGGGTGGTGATCGGGCAGATATGGATGATGACAGAGCCACAGAGGTTGTGGGCCATGATAGTGACAATGATGGTAGTGCTGATGATTATGAGGTGGTCAGTCGTAATCCTCCCACTACCCCAGCTGCTCCTACTGACTTGGTTGATTCCATACCGGACTTTGTTACACCAGCTGATCTACTTTCTCCCCCTTCCACTAGATCATCTAGGGTTGTACCCGCCTTTGATCCTTCTGGCCGCACTAGGAGTCATCGAGCCTTAGTACCTCCTAGGGCCTTAGCCACTAGATCTAGGATCAGTGCTCCATTTAGTCTTGAGATTCCATCTGATGAGGATTAGCCTCACAGATGTCTGTTATAGTTTATATGTTGTATGTTTCTGATATTTGTATGACTCTAATAATATCTGTATGTTTCAGTTCTTGCTGATGACTCAATAAATTTTTGTACTGAAAACTTCTCTTATATATATATATATTTTAGTTTAGTGCTCATTATCTATGTTTAAATGGTTAAATTTACCTTCTTTAGCTCTGATTCTCTTTAATCTTTTTGGCTCTGATACCTATCTTATTTGATTCTCTACCATCTTTTTGTCTCTATGCTCATCGTGAGGGGGAGGTTATTCCCCTTTCTAATGATTGACAAAAAGGAGGAGAAATAGTGTTGTGTTGATGCATAAATTTTTGTTTAGATACATAAATTTGTTGAGAAATAGTATTGATTGTGTTGATGCATAATTTCTTGAATTTTTGTGGTTTCACCTTGTGAGAATCTTTGAAATTTACTTTAATAAGAAATATCTAATTAAGGGGGAGATTGATTCTTCCTAACTATGAAGTTTTTGCCTCTCATATGGACTTAAATTCATATTCATGAATTATAATAATTAAAGTTTGAAATGTATTGCTATTTTACTCAAGATTTTGTCATCATCAAAAAGGGGGAGATTGTTGGCTCCACCCAGTGATTTTGATGAATAACAAAATATTGAGTGCATATTATATACTAATATGTATTTCAAGTTATGAGTTTTCAGGAAGAAAGCACCTCAAAATATCAAAAACTTATGTTTCATGGCACGTCACGGCACGGAGCTTTTCTCACAAATCTGGACATTCTCTTCATGAAAAAAGGGCATCTACATGATTAAATATTATGTGTTTATGATTCATTTAAGTTTCAAGAATTATATTTATGTTTTTGAGGCCATTTATACTTGAATATGAGCTTTTCAGTCTCAAGTGTCGACACTTGGAAAGTCAAGTGTCGACACTTCAGCATTTGGCATGGACAAAAATCCTTGGCACGCCAAGTATCGACACCCAGAACCAAGTGTCGACACTTAGATTTCCAAGTATCGACTCAAGGCTTGAGAATTTTGAAAATACAGAACTTTGTCATTTGAGAATTTTTGTGTCAAGTGTTGACACCTGTGCATCAAGTGTCGACACTTGAAAGTTCAAGTGTCGACACCTAGAGATCAAGTGTCGACACCTGACAGCCAAGTGTCGACACCTGATAGCCAAGTGTCGACACTTGTAGCCTGACAGCTCTAACAGATCTATTTTTCTGGCTTGCAGAACTTGCTTTTCAAGCTCCAAACGACTATTTATGAGGTTCCAACGGTCACAAACCATTTTTTAGAAGGTTCTTGATGTATTTAACCTCCACCAACCTCATTTTAAAGATAAGGAAGTGTATTGAAGTGCATTCAAGTCTACTCAAAAGCCAAAAAGCCTATATTCTTTCAAATACTTCACATCAAAAGTCTCTTATAGTTTGATTCCTTGAAAAGCCTACAAAAGTCTCTTATAGTTTGATTCCTTGAAAAGCCTACAAGCTCATCCTTACTTCATTCCAAAAGAGGCACATTGAAGGAGATTCCAAGAAAGAGTCAAGACAAAGCATCAACTTGAGCTTCAAATATTCCATTCTACTCTTGAAGAGAGTTTATTTTAGATTTAAAATTGTATATCTATTTTTTACATTGTGATTTGACCTTGCTTTTAAGGGTGTCTTGAAAGAAGGTTGTTGTGGTTTGTTGGTGAGCCAAAGGGATAAAACCAACGATTAACTTGTGAGCCCGAAGACAAAATAAGTGTTAAGGTTTGTTGGTAAGCCTAAGTGATAAAACCAACTTAGGTTTTGACTTGTGAGTCTTGTGAAAAACAAGTCAACTGTAATCTTGTTTGGATTATAGTGAAATTCCCAAGGGTGGCTTGGGGAGTGGATGTGGGTGCTAGGTTTGCACCGAATCATTATAAACCTTGTGTTTGTGTGTGATTGCTCTCTTCCTCTCTTGCTCTTTGATTATTGCTACTGCTTTAAATTTCTTGCATTGAATTCATCATTTTTCACTAGCACCACTAGTCCCTCTCATTATTGTTTTAAATTTTCTAAAAGACCCAATTCACCCCCCCTCTTGGGCTCCATTTCTGGGCAATACTATGGCATATGTTGAGAACCAAATTAAGATTTACTGCCACTTACCTGAAGATATGTGCAAGAGTCTTAGAAGCCTTTAAGGGAAATATTGAAAATTAGAAGTTTTTGTTTCATAGCCAATAATAAAGTTCAGTCATTAGTTAATAAAGTCCATTTGAGCTTATCTTTTGTTTTAGTATCATTTGAATTTGTTTTGTTATTTGGTGTCATCCATGTATAAGTCTACCGAATCATATGCACCATATCTTAGGGATTTGCACAAAGAGGTTAGCAAGAAAATCCAAATGAGCAATGAAAGCTACAAGCATATGGCTGATTTTTTTCTCATAGAAGGGCCAAAGAATTTCAAGTAGGGGACTTTGTGATGATCAGGCTAAAACCTGAATAATTTCCACCGGGAACTACGAAGAAACTCCACGCCCGTGGTGCAGGTCCTTTCAAAATAATAAAAAGAATAGGACCTAATGCTTATGTGCTGGACCTACCTTCTGACTTTGGCATTAGCTCTACTTTAAATATTTCAGATCTGGTAGGATATAAGAAGCCCACAATGATTCCCAGTGAGTTCCTAGAACCTGATCCATCCCTTGAGAGTAAACCAACCCCAGAGTGTCCACCAGCCATACTACCAAAGCGGGGAGAAAGAATTGAAAGGGTCATAGATGACAAGATTGTCATTACCCGGAATAAAGATTACCAATAATACTTGGTCCATTGGCAAGGCAGACCTGATTCTGAAGATTCATGGATCATTCAAGAAGAACTATAAAGGATCAATTCAGATATGCTTGAATACTACCAAAACCTAAATGATCCATACTCGTCAGGGCCGAGTTCTTTTCACCCAGGGAGAATTAATGAGGACATTGGCAAGAGGAAGAAATTACAAATTAATGATCTTTGGTTGTAGTCCATTTTTTTTTGTTTTTTCGGGTTTTCACAAATTTATGAAGCATCTCTTGAAGACTCCTAATTCCATGAAGCAAGATTGAATTGTTTAAAGCCAAAATCAAGTGAAGATTCCTTTTCCAAGCCCATGGGCCAACCAAGCTATGAAGAAATCTTCTACCTTGAAGCCTAATTGAAGACCAAACCTTAAAGGACATGTGGAAGGATGAGATAAAGACAAGTGTTGCAAGGAAATGGTACCACATGGAATTTCTAGAATTCTCTTGTTAGGATTAGTTGCTTGGAACTAATCTTGTAATTAGCTACCAATTAAACTTCAAATTAGTTGGTCCCTTAATAGCTACCCATGGCCTATAAATAGGGACCAAGGCCCCCCTCTTGTGAGCATTGATTGAATGAATTGAGTTGAATGAATGAAAGTTCTCTTGTTTGAGTTATCTTCCATTTTGTCTAGTTCTCTTGAGTTCTTCCTAGAATTTTGAGTGCTTTATTTGATTTTCTTTAGAGTGTTGAGTTTGATCCTAAATTGGAGTGAGTGCTTTGAGTTTTGGAGTGTCATAGTTCCATTTCCAAGTTCTTATACACAAGATCCAAATAGTCCAAGAAGAGGAGGAAGTGCTGTCCAAAAATTCTAGCAATTCTCTTCACTTCTCTTATTAATTCCTTCATTTTTCCCTCAATTTCTTTGAATTTCGACCTCACCTTGACTCTTTGCAGGTTCTTCTTGGTGATTTGAAGATGGAGATGAAGGTTCCAAGCCATGGATCAAAGCTCCAATGGTAAATCCAAGAAGGGAGTGTAGATCTTGTCTCTAGCCTTCAATTTTTGAGTGGTGAGTGATTCCCTTTCACTTGAGCTTTGATTTCCTATTCATTGTTGGGAAAAGACCCTCTTGATCCTTAGATCTGAGGTTCTTAAAGGTTGCTTAGCCTAGTTTGAGGGTTTCTATGCCCTTAGATCCTCTCTTTTAATTTTTTTGAAAGGAAGCTTGCACAAGGGTGTCAGATTTTCTACTCACCTAGTCTCTAGCTCAAAATTCTTCATCCCTTCCATGAATTTGGTCATATCTTGAGCTCTAATGCTGATATGTTGTTGCTAGATAAGTAGATCACATTCCCACACACCCATTTCATCAAATTCGCACCTCCTCCACTCCATCGTTGAAGCCTCTTTTATAACTATGTGTCCCGGCTTCAACCATTTCGGTAACGAAAGCTGGAGATGCTTTGTAATCTTCTATCGCCCTCCCCAATTGATCCTTCAAGGATCGGATCTCTTCAACAGCTTCTTCGTTTCTTTTAGAAGCCTCCTCGAAAATTTGATTAGCTTCCTTTAGTAAAGCTTGCAGGGACCGGATCTTATTCTTCCTCCTTTTGAACTTTGCCTCTTGTTTGGAGTATTTCGATTGGATTTTCTCCGCATCAGCTTGTAGACTTCGAACTAAAGCTTCGCTTTGAGCAAGCTTCTCCTCCACAGCTTGTTTTTCTTCTTCGGCTTTTAATTTTTCGGCCTCAGTCGCCTTTATCTTCTCCTTCATACTTTTATAATTATCCCTAAAATCGAAAATGCTTTCCTCCATTCGGGCAATATCATGCATCATCTGCATTGGCAAATTGAAGAATTAGCAACAACAAATTTATATGCTGAAAATACAAAATCTAAAGCTTACCTTCAGTGTCGATGAGAACACTGAGTCAGAAATGTCCTCGATGCATCGGGACTTAGTATTTTCCCAGTCCTTGGGAAGAAGCGTACGCTTCATAAGTTCTCTGGCCAGTTCGGGGCTCTCCAGACCTTTCCTATCCGAAAAGATGGTGAAGTCTACGTTGCATCCTCCCTCCGAGGAAGCATTCCACCTGGGGTCGTCTTCGGATCTGTACTTGGCCTTTTCTTTCCCCTTTCCCTTCGGAGGCGCAAGTAATGTTTCTTTATCAAAAGATACATCGTGCTGATCCGAAGGTGGCATCGGAGGAGGAGGGCTGGGCCTCCTCGGAGATGGACTCCTGGCAGTTTCAGGAGCACTAGGTATGGTAGGGGGTGCTTCTTCGTCCGATGTAGGACTTCTCGGAGTACTTGAGCCCTCTTCGGCTCTCCTTTTCTTTTGGACTTCGGAAGTTGCTGGAACAGGAAACGCCCTCTTTCTGGAAGCCTGTCGGACTCTTTCAAGCTGAGGCTTCATTGGTTCCTGCAATCAAAGGAAGGAATTGTTATATCTATGTGCATAAGAGAAAGATGAAGAGAAAAAGAGAAGTTCGAAGACTATTATTTCTATACCTAATGATGGGACATCACTGATATGGGCTCGGTGAAGGTTTTCTTCCTTCAGCAATTCTTTAAATAAGGGGATCTCCGGCTTTGATAAGGTGTCAAAGTCTTTTGTATCGGCTCTCAGGATTTTCTTCCCGGCATTTGCATCCAAACGCGGGGTTTTCCATTCGGTATTGAATCCCTAATGGATATAATATACAAAAAATAAGCTAGGTTTCCACCCGTGTATGGCACCAGGGGTTCCTTTCATTAGTCTTCGGCCAGGTCAAGGACCTATAACCCACCACCCTTTGCCATGGAAATCTCTTTTCAACATGAAAAGAGAGGTAAATAGGGTGGTCTTCGGCTCTACATTCCTCAGTTTACAAAGAACTAAAAATCCACAGATATTCCTAAAGCTATTGGGAGTTAGTTGAGCCAGAACCACTTGGTAAAGATTGAAGACCTTTGTGAAGAAGGGGTGAAGTGGAAGCCAAAGACCAGCCTTGAGATAGTCTTCGTATATGGCGATTGAATGCATGGGAACTTTATCTACCCTCTCTTCGGGTTTTGGAATGATGAGTTTGAAGGTTCGAGGAATATGGAAGAGCTGCTTGACCTCCTCCATCTTGGCAAGCATAAAGGAACTTGGAACGGAGTCAGGTGATCTTTCCAGACTCCTCTTCCTACTCGAACCTCTCCCCATACTGGTTTCGCCCCCCGACGAACCCCTACCGGACCCACCTCCTAGTGAACTCCTCTCGGTTTCCCTTCCTGGTATATCCCTATCGACTTCACCCCCTGGTGGACCTCTGCTAGAAAAGGGATTCTTACCGGACTCTAACATTGCAAAGGAGAAAGAAGAAAGGAGAAAGGAAGAAAGGGCTTCTAACCTTTGCAAGAAAGGAGAATGGCGGGCTGCGATGCGGAGCAGGAGGAAGAAGCGCGAAAGCAAGAAAAAAATTCTTCTTGAGAGGTTCTTCCCCCTTTTATAGGTGAAAGTTGAGGGATTTCGAGGCGGTTCAGCGATATTTTTCGATCGTGCGCTGTATCGGCGGTTACGATCATGGGTACGGCTCTCCAAAAAATTAATTAATGAGACAAGCAACCACGATTCGCGTGAAATACCGCCATTTGCTGTGATAACACCTCAACTGCGATCAGTCTCCGGATGGTTGCCACGTGCCCTATCTCGGTTAAATAAAGACTCTTTTTTCAAAAAGTTTTTTCAGAATTTTTCCAGAATTGAGGTGTTCCTTTTGCGACAGCCAATGACAGGATGACGCGTATCTTCACTACGTTTTTTCGCACCACCAGGCAGTTATGGTGAAAGACCTGTTAGGATTCGATGCCATCATTATCTGCCAATTATCACTAAAAGACAAAATTTAAATACTCCCATTCTTCGAAATTAAATCATTTCGAACTTGGGAGTGGGGGACAGCTGTTATGAATCCCGGTTTTATTTCAATTAATTATTGGGTCGCTCTCTGAACCAATTTCAATTTTTCTTTTTTTGGTTTATTGGTCAAATCAACTTACAAAGGAAAGCGTCTTCGGCTTCGTATATTTATCTTGGTCCGTAGACTATGCCTAATATCTCTAGCTTCATATTCTTATCTTATTCCAGGAGATAGGTTTATTAACTCTGGGTCTTCGGCTTCGTATGGTTATCTTAGTCCGAAGACCATGCCTGATATTTATGACTTCGTATATTTGTCTTGATCCGAAGACCATGCCTAACATCTTTATATCTATGGTTACAAGCCAAGCTTATTGACTGTCTTCGGCTGCGTACTATCACCTTGATCCAAAGACTTAGCCTAACATCTTTGTCTATACATTCAAGCCAAGCTTATTAACTCTATGTTTTCGGCTTCGTACTGACACCTTAATTCGAAGACTTGGCCTCTCAAGCGAATATCTTCGGTTTTATTCCTTCCACATAATCCGAAGAGCGTATGATCCAATTTTTTGGACTGTAAGTATTTGCTTTCGTTATTCCTGAAGTAGATCTCTCTGAAGTGTATAGCTAACATTCCCTTTAGGAGCGCTATTAAAGAGAATGTTGAGCTCACTTCGGATTTACTCTTGAAGAAGGAGGATTCTTGAACATGTGGATTTCTTGATCACCAAAACAGTTGAAATCTATTTTAGTTGTTGCAACCACCCATATAGCCCAAAACCTCAGATTGGATAAACTCCAAGTGTAATTGATTTTCCGACGGTCACTACTTACAGTTATGTGGAGATTGCGTTCACCAACTCCCATAACCGTAAGTAGTTACGTTGGAGCCTATAAATACTGGTAAGAGGGGACACTCAAGAGAGTATTTTCTGGCTCATTCTTGCAATTCGCTTTTCCCTCTTCCCTCTCTGCTTTCAAAACTCTCCATTCTGCTGCTGCCTGAGTTTTTTTTCTGACTTTGGCATCGGAGTGTCCCCCGCCGGAAAATCTCCGGTCAGGAATCTATTTTGCAGGTTCCAGTCGACGACAATCCAGCGAAAGAAGGAAGAACCACTCCATCCGATCGGCAGAAATTCAGCATCAACAGATATAACAATCTTAATTAGAGAGTTGTGTTGGCTCAGATCCATAATTTCTATGATATTTTTGGTCCAATCATCCATAAACTCTTATTAGAAAGATAATTGGACAATCAATTAAACGCCAAAAGAGACGTCAAATGAATAAACCGAGTAGCTCATGCTTAGCTTGAGAAAAAACTTGAAGCAAGTTTGAATCAAGCTTAAGTCAAGTTTGAATTAATTTCAGATCAACCTTGAATAATCAAGCAGATTGATTGATCTCGTGTTCAGCTCGGTTTGAAATTGAGTTTGAATTGAGGTTGAAAATTTGGTAAACAATTAAACCTGATCTTGAGGTTTCAGATTGAAATTAATTTCAGAGTAAGCCCGATCAAACCTAAGTTCGATCAAGCTTGGCTTATTTACACCCGTAACTGTAGCTTGTCACTTCCCAACATGATCAGATCTATTTTGATATAATATTTATACACATTTTGAATTAAAAATGAGCCATTTCAACTTTAGTTGCGAACTAAAGCACCAAACTTTATGGCTGTAGGGAGTCTGTACTCATGGAAAACCTGGGGAAACATAAAGAGGCTGCCATAATTATGGGGTGAAGTCCCAACAACAAAGGTGTAAGGCCATATCATGGCTTTCATTATCCAAGCCCAGGTCATAGAAACTATTCACAAAATTATAATGGGTTTCTAAGTAAAATTTCACACTCACATTGATAACAACAAAAATGATCAGATGAATGAACATAAAGCTAAAGAGGAACTTACATGAATGGTTAACTTAATGCACTTTGATGGTGCGCTAGTGTGTTCTCAAGTCATGCCATGCTACACAAAGTCCTATATGCAACATCCTGTAATTAGTAGCATCCAACATAGATTGCTCGAAAGCAGCTCCAAACTCCATGGAGATCCAACCATATGCTGAGACTATTTTCATTATAAATTTTACTTGGATACAATCATGATGTCTCTCATAAACAGCAGTAAACCCTTATTAAATGATCAATGGTGGAGAATCTCTGCCACTTCAGATTTTGTAAATAAAATGAAAAGTTTTGCTCTTTACCATGATCATGCCTGATACATAATGAAAAAAAAACACTTCAGTTGACAAAATGGTAAAATATGTGAATCATCCACTCGGGATCTTATTTTTCACATCCATGAGAGGAAATGCTGGCTGTTGCTGGGTAATGCAATGAATATTTCCACCTCCCAGACAAATTTCCCTTGCACCTTGGATCATTACAACCTGGGGGGCCAACCAATTCACAGATTATTTTGAACAAATGAACTAAATTTGTTGAAATCTTAAAATATGAGACTTACACATCATCACAAGCGAACCATAACAATTACTTAATTAGAGGATAACTAAAGGATCATAAAAAGATTGAGTGATAACCTTTAGAAAACCAAATCTACAACCCAAGGCATTAATTCCATGTATCAAATGTTATACCTGATGAAAAAATATCCAAAATCTCCACTAAGGCAAAAACATTACTCTTGTATATCACATTCAATGAAATGCTGCATTTAAAGGGAGACACCTAGGTTTTATATGAACAATATAATAATATCATAACCATGGTTATGTATACCACTTGTTCACCAGGTTTGGGCTATGGTTTACAGCTCATCAACTCTTCTATCATTAATAGGATCTAAACTCCCCAACAGATCATTCACGTTCATTTCTTGAAGTATAAATATATTATTTTTAATAAACAGGGAACTATATTGAAAATAGATATTTTAATAGTTAATGTATACAAGAGAATATTTTGAATGGCTTCAGGAAGCAATCTAATAGATGGCAATGGAAAAGAGAAAAGAAAAAAAGGAATCGGGATTTAAGCAATCCATATGATATGAAAAAATGAAATTCTAGTAAATTGTTGGAACATTCCAGTTCATAACAGTTTTGCAATTTGCCTTGCATTTGGCAACCGAGGTAGTCACAATATGTACATATCCAACATTTTCATAATTCCCTCAACAAGGCAAGTCAATTTGTGGTCCATCAATTGCATAAGTCCATACAAAATTCACAAAAACCCTTGGCTGGCCAACAGTGATGTAGATGCATGTTTAGTCAATTTATTATTTCTTTTAAGGTCCATCAAACCGCTATATGCTCCGTCAAATCCTTAAACATTTTAGAATACAGAAAAGTAACTCCTTAAAATGAATTGACAACACATTTTTGTAAAATCTTCACTGTCATAATTCTCATATGAGTTTCTTAATATAGAATCTCTAAGGTCACAGGAAAATAATAGAACAGCAAAATAGAAATTCTATTTTACCTTATGACTTGGAAATGCTGATTTGAGGACATTATATGCTTCCTGGTCCCACTTCTCATTACCAAATGCTGGTGCTATAATTCCACCATTGGCAATGTAGAAGTTTACATAAGAAGCTGCCAGCCTAGTGCCTGCCAATCTTGCTTTTGCATCCTCCTCCTGTAATGAGTAAACTGCAGATGGTCAAATTTCCACTAGATTGATGGCTGGAGCTTGTAAAATGATAAAACTTTCAGAAATAGACGTAACTGCAGAATAGTAGAATCTGAATCACATATATTTTACACACCATCTCCTTGTACAATAGATGAGAAGTTTTACTGCATTTGTGCATGAGACAATCCCTCCTTTCCAACCCCCAAGATAATTTAAGTGATTTTAATCTGAACTTAAGTTATTTTTTATTTCCTCAACATTTCTGATGCTATCAAGCATTGAACAATAATAAAGGAAATAAACTTAGGAACATCCATAGCACAGCAATCTTCTCCAAACTACTGGTGGAACAGATCAATCAGGTCCATATCCATTGGTTGGCCAAAGCTTCAAAAATAAAAGCTCCATAAAACTTTTTCTGAGCAATTACAGACAGCTTTTCCCTAAATTAATTCAGAATCAGAGAGACATGACTGCAATTGCTATCTTGCTCCACAAGTTACTGATGAAACAATAGGGTGGGGATACGAAAATTAGAACTGAGGTTTAAAACATAGGATTCCTGCTGTTCAAAAAACTTTATGTGAACTGAATGGTTCAGAAAATCTGGAGGGAAAAAGAATCAAGACTTGGAGGCAATTTTGATTTCTAGAGATGAAAATTTCATTAGGAAAAGTTTGGATTTTGTGACAAAAATGATATCAGAAATGAGGGCCAAAATAATGCTTTACAGAGTTTCAACACAAAGATCTAAGACAAAGAAAAGGGTCTGATAAAGTCTAGGTTCTGAAGGGTTAGGATTACTGGGAAACAATATGCAAAAATATATGGAGTGGATGAAGAGTCTGGTGGGACATTTCACTGAAATCTGCTATGTTTATGAATGAATCTGATGTAAGATTTGACAAATATAGAAACACATAGAAAAGAAAAAGAAAAGTTAGGCTGAGAGAAGTATGATAGAAGAAATAAGAAGCACATAATATAGCATACTGAATCACCATAAAGAACTTCAGGTCACTGCACTGGCAAGTGCCAAATGAGAGAAAAAATATCACAAGCATGGATACCTCAAATCACATCTTGTCCGCACCAGCTACTTGCCAGATATGGAGACGTGTCAGACACTTTGCACATATATGTTGGATACTTGTATGAAATATCAAAATTTTCAAAACTTGAAAAAAAGACACTTCAGAACTCAGATAGCTCTTGGATACACTCGAGATATTTCCTTGATACATCCAAAAATGAGGAGAAGAGCATTTTCTTTCCATTTTCGATGTTAACCTTGAATTATGAATGGTCAGTTTTGGAAACTATGAAGTCTATAGATTTGAATGATAACTACATGATGAGCTTGTGGAATTTGATGCATTCAAAACTATATTTATGGATGTTTTGACACACACATACATGATCATATATACATACATATACACATATATCTATGCATCAAATATATTGTTTCTTAACACATCTTAGCTTATATTGTATCCTGTTGTGGTATCAACTGCATTGATACCACTTTCTTGAGGAATCTCTCATGCGGAATATAGATCCTCGTTTCCAAGATCATGACGTTGGTGTTGATGCTGCAAGAGAAAGAAAAATAAAATAAAAGATGCAATCAATTGGGCATAAAACGTTTCACTATGAGAAAATAAAAAATTTACAAGATTAGAACTCCCACTCTCAATCCTATGCAATTCTCTCAACAAGAAATCTCAAATCCCTCTCATAGACTCTCAACTCTTAGTCCCTACAGAATTTTTCTTTAACTACCACACCCTCTAAAAGCCTTCTGGATCCTTACTCGCTATCCCTGGCCCTCTACTCCATTTTTATAGCCTCCAACATTAACAGCATCTCACCAGGAGTTCAACGGTCCAAATCGTATCCAAAACGGAGTCTACCTTTTCCAACTCGCGTTTGACTCCTAAAGCAACTCCTGGCCGTCTGATCGTCTTGATCCCAGATTGCGTAGATCAAGTCCAAAACCAAGTTGGATCATGCTCTAGCCGTCGAATCAGCATTGATCATGCCTGGAATCACGCGCAATAGTCAGATCGCACAAGAGAGGCATCTGCACCGTGTTTTCTCTTCGTAGACCATGATTCTTGTGCCATAGACTGCGTAATATGCTTCCATGGACCACAACACCTCATGCACCATGCTAGACCGAGCATGGAAGAACTAGTTGCATGCATGTGCCGACCGCGCGCCCACGAACATAGGCTTGCAAGCCGTGCAAGTCTGGGCTATTGTTCCTTGGGCCAGTCTGCTGGTTGCTTCCTGGGCTGCATCTAGGTCCTGTACTAAACTTTTTTCAAGTCGATTCGAGATGCTAAACCTCAACAATCTCCACCTTGACTCAACATTCGGTCTTCATCTGACTTTGAGAGCTCTTGAAAGATCTTGCCTGCATGCCTTAAGATAAACGTCTACTGCTCATGGATAAGCAAACATGGGAGTTGAGCAAAGCTACTTAATCCGATCTCTATCGCATGCTTTGCTTTGCTTGACCTGAAACCTGCTCAGGAAAGTTTCATGCAGCAAGAGGAACTTCACCGTGTGATGCCATCTATCATCCTCCCGAGCCTCTCGTCTCATGCCCGATCCACCTACTCTTGTAGCTCTACCTCACATTGGGCTACTATGTGCATCAGGGACTCCACCTTGCATTAGACTCCCTGTCAAGAGATAGTGATCTCCACGCTTCTTTCCCTGCAAAACAATCCTACTGCCATGGACAATCTTCAGGATTCCATTACGAGCTCTCCATATATAGCTGTATGAATCCAGTTTGCTATGTGAAATTAGATTCTTGCTGAAACTGGATATATATCAAATCTCGTCCAGTTTTCTTGCTATCCCATCACGTGCCTTCAAGCTAACGATCCTGACATCTTCGATCGCATAGCTTACTCCATTTGATAAGTGGACAGAACCCTCTTTACTCTCTAGAAAGTCGAATGGCTCCTCTCTGCAATAAATATGATGTGGACATGCAAAATCTAAAATTCACTGGAAATGAGATATCTCGTCAGATACCATGAATACATCACTGTAGTATCCATCACTATCGCTACAATCAGCCACCACTGCAGTAGCCTTCATCCGATTTTTGAGTTGTGTGCAATCTTTGACACGATGTCCTAACTCGTCACACCAGTAGCGCTTGATCCTACTCGCGTCTTCGACTTGGGCCGCCTATCTTGCAATCCTCTGTCACTCCACCTACTGCCATTTCCTCCGGAAATCACCAATGCTGAGTTCTCACCTGAACTCGAAGTTTGGCTCTCTCACCTAATAACCTCGTTTTGGAATAGCATCGAAGTCACCTCCATCTTGATGGTACTCTTTCCTACTAGAAGAGCAGTCACCAAGAATTCAAAGGACTACGATAGTGATGATAGCAAGACTAGCACCCTAGTTTTCTCAACTTTCTCGCCAACATTGAGAAGATCGATGAGGATCCTCTGGTAGTTGCTCAGATGCTCTTGCACGCTGTCCATCGGTCATCTATAGTTGATAGAACTGCTTCCAAAGAAAAGCATGTTGGTAAGAGACTTTATCATGTACAACTCCTCGATCTTCGTCTATAGCACAATCAAAAAAGTCTCGTTCAGTACATAGATCATCATCTTATTCGTCAAAATACAAGTGGATAGTACTCACCACCTATATCTGAAGCCATCGCCAAGTTTTATCTCCTATGATGGCCGACCTCTCCTCATATATGAGAGCGTCGAACAACCCTTGATGGATAATGCTTATCTTCTCCATCTTTGATCTCGATCAACACAGACAATCTGGAGCTCTGATATTAGTTGTTATGATACCAACTCACTAATACTGCTCTCTTGGGAAATCCCTTATATGGAATACGGAGCATCATTCCCAGGATCGCGACAGTTGATGCTGTAAGAGAAAAAAAGAAAAAAAAGACAATCAATTAGGCATGCAAAGTTTCATTATAAGAAAATAAAAAAATTACAAGATTGGAATTCCCACTCTCAATCCCATACAATTCTCTCAACAAGAAATCACAAATTCCTCTCACAAGCTCTCAACTCTTAGCCCCTACAGGCTTTTTCTGCCATTGTCATACCCTCTAGAAGTCCTCTAGATCCTCACTCACTATCCTTGATCCTCTGCCCTCGATTTTAGGCTCTAGCACGAAGAGCATATTATCAGGAATCTAAGGTCTAAATCATATCCAAAATGGAGTCCTATACCTCTCCAAACTCGTGTTTGACCCCTAAAGTAATTCCTGGCTGTCTAATTGCCTTGATCCCATCACAGATTGTGCAAATTAAGTCCAAAACCAAGTCGGATCATGCTCTAACCGTTAGATCGACGTTGATCATGCCTGGAATGATGCTCGATCGTCGGATCGCATAGGAGAGGCGCCTAGACCGTGTTTTCTCTCCGTAGACCATAATTCTCGTGCCATAGGCGCGTAACATGCTCCTGTGGACCACAACACATGCACCACGGTAGACCGTGCAAGAGAGGAACCGACTAGGCCTACGGGCTTGCAGGTCTGGGCTGCTATTCCTTAGGCCGGTCTACTGGTTGCCTCCTGGACTGTATCTAGATCCTGTATTGGATTTTTTTCAAGCCAATTCAAGGTGCTAAACCTCAACAGTATCCTATATTTCAAGATTTGCCTTATTAGTGAATCTGTATCGTATGGTATCCATATGTATATCCATGTCCATACTTCCTAGCTTGCCAAAAACCATTTTGTGGACCGAATTTGCTGAAGAAAGAAGTTATAGATAAAATAGCTGGCCTCTGAAAATACACTTACAACTCAAACAAAGACATATCCCAAAAAAATTGGTTTTCACTATTTAAAGCAATATTGTGAAGGCATTTGCAAACCAAATAAGACTTATTAAAGGATTCTTTTCCACCAATATTTGTCCAAGTGAGTTTTTTTGGTACAATTTCTCTGAGTTTGACTAAGTCGTCAGTGTCTAAATAAGACCATGTCTAGTTTGATCGATGATTAGGAGTCTAATGTCGAAACATGGATGTAGCTGTGGAAGGTCTTTCATGAAAATTCAGTATGATATTTCCAACAATTTAAGCAGCTTATATCCACTCTCAACTGCGTTTGACCATTAATCACGACCGACAGCTCAAAAAGGTGGGGAAGTTGATTCTACTACTTAGGGTTGACAAGATGTTAAATACCCAAAAACTAATAATAAATAACTAAAACAAAAAAATCAAATGGAATCAAAATTATGCGGGTGGAGGACATTAATGGTGATTAACTAGAAGTAGCAAAGAGAAAATAATACATGATGCATAGGAAGTCCTAGTAAAATGCTTGGTCACTTGGTTCAAAAAGCACCTACACTCCAAAGATGCCCATGTATAAAAACACATTTGCAGGGTGCATCCTGTGGAGGTTCTATGAACACGAGGATACTTTGTGCTCTTCTCAGCATTAATGTGAATATCAAGAGAATCTAGAAAAAAGATCCCTTCTACATGTAGCTTAGGACAAGATAGACAAGATGAAAACATTCATCCCATCATCCATTTTTTTAAGCCAAGCGATATCATTTGCATTCATACAGTTCATTTTCCATTAATAACTGATTTGTGTATCTAGATAGAGATGCCATTAGGTATTATAATAGAAGGATTAGGCTCCAATCAAAGAGGTAAAAACCCAGGTAAACTCTTGCTTGCTTTTCCAATGTCTGTGCCTGTGTGTAACATAACTAAAAACAACAGAACAGATTAAATTCCCTAACACATCAACTTCCACTCATATAAACTACTCAAATCACCTGAAGGTATTCATGAACACCAGCAAGAAATAATTTCAACTTAACACAAAAGCATGGCATATTAGTTAAAACCATCTTACTAACCGAATTATCAATTCCCTTTGCTTCTTTCTCAGTCACATAAAGTGGCCCAGGCAGGTGGAGTTTGATGATGTCCAATTTTCTGCCAATGGCATCAGTAGAGTTGGAGAGAACTGTCAATGCCTCAACTGACCGTTTATATTGAGGATCCAACTCATCATCAGTCCATGCCAAAAGCACCACTCCAGGCTTAACAAAACAACACATGTTGTCAACATGACCATTGGTATCCTCATCACCTACAAAAGTTATATAAATAAGAGCTCTACAAGGATAATAAAGGCCAAAAGGTATGTTATACAAGATAAAATGGCAAAAAAACTTAGTTAACAAATATGTAAAAAGGAGCGAAATCCAAGCCATGTTTAAAAAAAAAAATCACAGGAAAAAGAAAAAAAAGAGTAAAAGGCAAGAGAAGGAAGCATTTTCAGATCACACTAGCAAGAGACATAAAATGTTGTATGAGGGATAAGTTATATCCATAAATCAGGACATTGAAAGGCTGCATGATCTGTTATCATTTACAGGTTAACAAGATACACATGAGGAAGTTTGAAAAAAAATGGAAGTCATCAACATTGATAGGCCTTTAGGCAGAAGGAAATGTTTGGCAGGGTATGCTTTAACCTATACTCTATATTTCCCTCTTGTTTGATTGAAAACATTAAAAAGGTACTGCATATTTTCATTTGTTTATTTTTTATGGGGAGAATGCTTCATTTGTTACTACTATTATCCTTCCCTTTTCTGACTAAAAATCAGAACTTGTAACATACAGAAACATGTTTTCAAGAGCTTGGATATCACAGAGATCTAATAGATAAGAGTATCATGTTCTTAAAGCACTTTCATAGCTGTTACAATTTCTACTTTCACATGTCACATTTGTGATAAATAGAATGCTCTCTGGACTGTGAATTCTCAGGATTTTCATGAGCCAAAGAAGCATGTGAAGATAGACTATCACTTGCTTTGTCATTACTATTTACCTCCCTATGTTTAGAAGGATATCCTCGACCCAAGTGCTTCTCAGATAGGGCTCTACTTGTAAAGGCAAGAGATCTTCTTGCTCCTCCAAATCTTCTTCTTCCTCTAACCCTGTGTTTAGTTGGAGTCATCGAAGGAAGGATGGATAGTTCCCATCCACCGTTTGGTTTAGAAAATGTTAGAAAGGATGGATGAAAAAGGTCCATCCACCAGGACCCACAAATTTGCATCCTCTCAATTTAGAAGGATGTAAGGACGATGGATGGAATTTGTGAGTAATAAATTGTTATAATAACCAAGTTATCCCTCATAAATGAATACTTCTTTAAAAGCTTATGCAAGTTTTCATCCATATTAATATCATTCATTCTCTCCCATTCCTCCTATACCAAACAGAGGATGGAATCATTCTCATCCATCCTTCTGACTATTCACCAAACAGTCAAAAGGATGGATGGAAGATCCATCCATCCGCTCTACAATCCATCTTCCATACCAAACAGAGCCTAAATCTCCTTCTTCTTCCTCCTTTTCTCTTCTAATTAGAGGTTGACCCTTTCAAAATGGTCACGATACATGGAGGCACATATCTGCATCCTATTCTATGCAACTAGTATCTAAGAGGAAATATGACAAGTTAGGAGGGTGGGGTGCTGAACGACCTCAAGCTGGATCCCACATAGGCTTCTTCTAATTATTAGTGAACTCTAACATCAATGGAGAATTTCTTCTAAATGTGATAGTCAATCCTTCAAACTAGATCCCACATAGACTTGAACACCCTGCAATATCCAGCTGCCTAGGACAAGGATGGGAGGTTTTTAACTCAAACCTCAGAGATTTGTTAACACTCTGAATCCAACCTCCCTAGGACAAGGATATTCACAGGCTAGGCCTCTAGGGGCCTTCTAAAAATTGCAAAAAGAAGATAGACAATAATAGGAACTAGACAGAGTAGTAAAGGAGGCCAAGGAGAACATGGAACTGCTAATAATCGAAAAGAATATGTGACAAGAATAATTATTGGAAAGTGGACACCATTATTTCTTCCCAATAAAAACCCCAAAGGAAAAGACTAGCTAGGTGTTATGCTACACACAACTGTTCTATGTGAGCAGAAGACTCAAAACTAAAAAATTAATTACTAGAAAAGGAAAAAAAGAGGAATAGAAATCCCCCTAATATGCTGATGTCTGGCCTTCACTCCCTTCAACAGTGTTGAGTCTTTTGTGTCCTCCAGAACTGAAGCAAATTCAATTATTTGGGACCTTATGCAGGAGAGCCTTTCACTTCCTCTGGCTTGAGTTTTTTACTAGGATATGAGGAATGACTAGAAAAATTTCTAATGATTCAGGCCCTGGATGGAGGCAGGCCTCTTAAGGTGTCTTTAGGGTAGGCCAACTAGTTTAATGTCTAACGTGAGATTAAAGAAAACTCGTGGAAAATTTGCAGAAGTGCCAAAAATCATGAATTCTGATGAATTTTACCCAACAGAGAGGTGGAGGATGGCTCGAGAAGTTTTCTAGACGAAGAATAAGGTGGCAATTAACTAGCTATCCAGTCCAAAGAAATGGATGACAACCAGCTGTGAAATTAACCACAATCTGACTAGCTGTCTAAATTAAGGCCCTAAACTGGTTGGGGTTTGTCCTGAAGAATACAGCTACCTAATAACCATCTGAATCAAAATGATGGTCATTGGCCATGATTTAAGACATTTGGAATGTCAGAATCAAGTGGCATCATGTAAATCAATGTTTGGCCTCTCTGTACGGTGTTGAGAGGTGGGTTGTCTACAAGTTGTGGGAGAGGAAATCTTATCATAATTGTTAGGAGTTTCCTGGTTTGCATCACTACATTTTTGTGTAATTGGTGAACACTAGACATGGGGCAATTGATTGATATAGCTTTATACAGTGGGTCCTCCATCCTCGCCAACCCATTAATGAGCCACCACATCCAATTTCTTTTACAACACTAGTACCTAAAACTTCACGGACTTGTAAGTTGCTTGTAGTTGGAAAATGCATGCTAATTCTTTTCATTTCAACTTTTCCAGTTTATCAAGAGTTGAGCAGGATATGTCAAAATTGTTGATCATTTATTTTTCTCTTTCTTTTATTAAAAGAACAATGTTTGGCAGGAGCTATCCACAATCTCAAATTTACAGATTACTTATCAACCATGAGTTTGAACTCAGAAAATTGGAGTTATGAAACAGGTAACATATAAAAAATAAATATTTATGGTTACCATAGAGCCCTCTGGGTAGCCAAATAACTTTTCTGACCCCAAGATACATCTTTAGCTCATCTTCTATCTCTTCTCTACTCATATCAGGGTTTCGATTTGGGTTCAATAAACATTCCTCAGTTGTAATACAAGTACCTGTTCGAAGATAAGTAGTACACATAAAACATGAGAGCCTTTCAAAATTCAAATAGAATCTTTACAATATGTGAATAATGCTAGTATAAGATATACAATCAAGCCTTCGTAGACAGTCCAAGGCCTAACCAAGACATCAGTTATACCATCTGAAAGGAGTGTTCCTTTAATAGAGAAAGAAAATTTCATTTCTTGACTGCCTTTAATGTCCTTGCACAAGTTTAGTCCTATTCAAAACGCTAACTCAACAACTAAACAAGTAGACATATTTGAGTGGAGGAAAAAATATTATCGTAATGGATCAAATATTATTTAAAAAGTATGTATATAATGCCCCATTTGGGAGCTTCTGATCAAATCCCTTTTTATAGAAATTGGTACCATTTGGATAAACTTCTTGGCAAGCCCGGCCCCAAATAGTTGGGATAAGACTTGATGGCTATGGTATAGTACCACTTAGATAAAATATCCAACTTCAAATTCACCATCAGGAGTGCTAGTAGGTAAAAGACCCCTGATAACAATACAACTTGGACCAACTGCTTAATTATATTGATATTATTTTGCAATGGGACCTGACAAGGAAAGGTAAATGCTCAGGGGGAAATGTAGTGTTGAGTCATGTTATGCACTTGAAGAACCATGAAAGAAGATTGAGAAGTTCGAGTAATCTCCAAAGAAACAAAAGAGAGTAGGATATCAGAGAAAGGCCCAGTGGAGAACACAACAACAAACCTGACAAAGACTACATGGAGATCAAGTAGGGGAACTTAACATCCAGCCCATTGTTTGATTTCCATTTTATGTTTCACTCCTTTAGAGGATTTTATATGTAGCCCTTTACATGGTTAAGTTTGTGTTTTGCGTACAATTTGGCCATTCTATGCACAGCTGTCCTGCTTTGTGTGCACACATAAAGAGGCCAGGGATTAAAATAAAATCTCCATCAAAATTAAGGGCTGGGAATAAAATTTTCATTGATTAAACATAAAATAGCAGTCAGTCCAAGGGACCTCCATTACCCTGACCAAATATGCAAAGAGCTCAAAAATGGATATATTATCTTAAGATTTTCATTGTATTAGGAGTTACCCTCAAAAAAAAAAAAAAAGTGTTTTAGGATTGATTTGGATTGTCTTTGCATATTTTTGGATATAGCTAGTTATTCTTATTTAAGTAGGACAGATTTATGTGCGTGATATTAATGGAACCAAAATTCTCTAAACCATCCTGAATTGTCCCAAACCATCCAGTACTGGGCGTGCTGAACTATACCGGCGGCTAACCAGGATGGTTCTGGTATATGAAATGAAATATCGGCATTAGAGGAGAGAGAAGGAAAGAGAGGAAAAGAAATAGGGAGGGCAGAGGGAAGGAGACGAATAGGCGAGGAAGGCCATCGAAAGGCTGCCAAGGTCTCCAGATGCCTTTCTTTGTGGAAAAGAAAATAAAGATAGAGAGAGCGGGGAGCAAGAGGGAGGTAAAGGGCAGGGAGGCTACTGGAGGGTCATGGAGGTCCTTGGATGGCTGGATTTTCCAACCCATCCTCTATTGGAGGACTTCATTGTGAGTTGGTAAAAAAAAAAATTAATCACAATCAAAATAGGGATAAGTCACCCTTTTTTGATCTGGTGGAGGGTAGGGAGGATCCAGCCATTCGGGAGCCTCCATGGCCCTCCGGTGGCCACCGCTAGCCTCCGTACCCTCTTTCTCTCTTTCCCTTCCCTTCTCTCTCTCTTTCCCTTCCCTTCTCTCTCTCTTTTCCTCTATCAGGTTCTTTCCCTCCCCTACTATTTTGATCATTTGGGGGCCTCCATGATTCTTCAACGACTATCACCGGTCTCCTCGCCCTCTCTCTCCCTCCCTCCCTCCCTCCCCCCTCCCTCTCTCTCTCTTTTCCTCTTTGGTTGTCCCTCTTCCCCTCTCTTCTACGTCGGTTTGAGCCCAGGAAAGAATAGCACAGGGGCATACCAAGCTATGCTACTGACCGGCTGATATGGGCCTTGGTACCCACACAAAGAACCTTGGATGAAAACTTCAAAAGCTTGCTCTAATTACAAAAGGTTTCAAGAGAAAATATTCTATTAAAAATATATGCTATATTTTAAGATTCTCTCTTGTGTCCCTTTCAGTGTTCTGTCTGGTGTTTTAATATCTAGCATCTCCACTTATATAGGTCAAATTTGTATAGTAGATTTGCGCGAGAAATGTGCAAAGATGATAATGCATGGAATTGACAACCATGAGAACATGCCGGTGCCAACTATATGTTCTATGTACACATGTTATTACACAAGGACTATGTACAAGCAAGTCATAGACACTGATACGCCCATGAGATTTATCTCACTCGGTGCCAACTATATGTTCTATGTACACATGTTATTACACAAGGACTATGTACAAGCAAGTCATAGACACTGATGTGCCCATGAGATTTATCTCACTCTCTACAGCCTCCCCTCTATCTCTTCTTCACATCTCCAAGCAATTCAACCTCCCTTATTAAGCCATGTAGATCCACCTTCCATCACTAAAGTTATAGCCATCCATACACGGGACCTCTTAGTACTCTTTATCTTGGAACTTCACTACCAGGGTAATCTTTTACAACCCAAGGACAAGGATCTTACCATGTTAATTAATTTATCCACAATGACCATTGCAGGCACCCATTTGCCCAAACCAGCCAACCCTATCCCCTTTGATTGCCTTCAAGAGAGTCAATCCTGCTTTCGAAAATAAGGACCTTAGCATTGGTTAAATTACTAAATTTATTGATAAAATAATCTTGATCAATATTACAATACTGTATGTGCTGATATATCAAGATATCTTAATTTATATAGCTAAAATAACACTAGACAATATTTTACAATGTATCATCTTGAAAGCATGTGACAATGACACAAATCAATATTCAGACTAGGTGAAATCCTTGGAAAGTAGAAAGATGAGGGGAGCATAAGTTCAACTAAACATGAATTTTATAAGCCTATTTGATAAAAGGAAACATTAAAACACTATCTAGAAAGAGACATTCTATGTTGAATGTGAAGGAAGAGAGAAGAAAGAATTAGAATGAAGAAGAAAAGGATCAACCCTCTATTTGGTACAAAGGATGGATGGATGGGGGAGGATCGATGGATGAGGGAGAGGATATATGGATCTTCTATCCATCCTTTCATGTGTTTCATGAAACATGGAAGGATGGATGAGAATGATTCCCTCCTTTGTTTCGTATAAGAGGAAAAAAAGGGAGGATGGATGATATTTGTATGATATTTTTATTAAACTATCCTTTGACAAGAAAGTTTTGTCAAAAAATAAGGGATAATTTTATCAATATAGAAACCCATCCCTCACATTTCCATCGATCCTTTCTTACATCTTCCTAATTTGGAAGGATGCAAATTGGTGGGATGGGATGGATGGGCAATCTCTCCTTGTCATCCATTCATTCTAATATTTTTAAACCAAATGGTGGATGGAGGCCACCCATCCATCCGCTCTCTCATTTCCCCAACCAAACACAGTAAAAGTCATGACACTATCAAGATTGTGTAGTAGTTATATGCAAGGATCGCTGAATCGATACCAGGACCCGTACTGGTCAACGACCAGTATGGTACGGTACCATACCATGTCGTACCATACCAGTACATGTACTAGTCTTGGTAAATTGAGAAAAAGTCATCTTCCTCCCCTCTCTCAAGCAAGGATTGATGAACCGGACCCGAACCGAGCCCGAACCGGATTGAACCAGACCATACCGATCCGGTTCAAGTCATTTTTTATGGTCCGGGTCCCGAACTATTTTTTAGGACTGAACTGTACCGGATTTTAGCCAGTACAGTATGGTACGCCCTGAACCGAACAGTTTGGGATGGTTCCGAAAACCCTGGTTATATGCCTACCTTTCTCACATGCCAAAAGAAAATCAATTGCCTTTATTTTTGCAAAAGATTAAGCTCTTTTCTTGAGACCTAGATCAATTATTTCAATTCTCTATAAACACAGATGCTTGTGATACAAAAGAATAGTAAACAACCACAACAATATAAAGTTTCCAAAACACCCACATAAATGTCATAAGTAGAAAGTCACCTTCTCCATCTACATGAATGCTTCCACCCTCAAGAATCATCCGATGTCGAAATCTAGGAAGCCTCTCCAACTCCAAAATCTAAAAGTAAAATTGTAACAAAATGAACATCAAATATAGACAAGCATGCAGAACCAAGTTTCTAACTACTACTAGAAACCTTATGCCAAAAGAAAATTGCTTCACTGACCTTCTTGGAAACAAGAATATCAAGGCTCCAATCACTATAACAACCTTCCTCTACCCCTGGACAAACAAAACAGACCAAATAATCCTTTTATACTCCATGACCGCACATAATGATATATGAAGGGCCACTGTTGTGGATTTGCATAATTTAAAATGGCCACTGTTGTGGATTTGCATAATTTAAAATGGCCACTGTTGTGGATTTGCATAATTTAAAATACCAAGTAGTCATCAATGGATAATGTAAACTATAAAGAATGAAAACAATTCTAATGGTGAATTGTAGGTTTTCTTTCCATCTCTTAAACAATTTCCCACTTATATTACACAATTCCTCACAATTTTTCTTTCACACATTATATGAACATAATATGATTTTTTCTAAGAAATAAGTTTATTAAATTGCTCTAGGCCAAATACATCCTAGAACATCCATATGAACATGATCTTGGAGGTGCACGAGGAAATCATGCAAACAAAAACTGAAAAAAAAGAAAAATAAATAAAATATGATTCTAACCCTCCATCAGTGATTCTTATTCCATGCAAGAGTTTAACTAAATAATCAAAAAATAGTTTTAAGCAAGGTTTGTCATCTTGGTACTAGACCCCATACAGGTACCATTCTATTATAGTATCGATATATGATAAGAGAGTCTACTGAGTGATGTTATGGTATGAGATAACATATCGGTACAGTACTAGTATGGTACAATATGCCCCACATTGGGCAGTATGGCAAACCATGGTTTTAAGTGCTCCAAGGAATGGGAATACCAAGTGACTAACAAGGTTTCATAAGAAATCTCCTGATGGAGATGAAAACACCAGTCACCCTGAGCAACAATCAATCCTTTTTCTGCATTATGCTACATTACTTCTTTAGTTGGATCCATTCAAAATAGCAGCAACTGTAGATGATTCAACATCCAAAGAATTTGCTTGAGTTTTGTTAAGACCAATAACCTTGTTACAACTTTTAAACATGTCCTCATGATTCAACTTGGGAAGAGAATGAGCCAAGGCTGTTCTGACGAGCAACTAAGCACATTCATTGTAGTGCAAAAGTTGCAACCATGCTCTCACTACCATGGCTTCTTGATGCAATAACAGGGACTGTAGGGTCAGCAGAGACAATCACACCTAGAGATGAGGGGAAGGGGAATGCAAGGAATGGCAGTGGAAGATGGATGGGTTGAAGCTATACCAGCGACAACAAGCAATGTAAACTAATTAGATGGAGGAGGAAGAGATAATGTCAATGTTCACAATATTGGTATATACTGCCTTATATTGGGCAATAATGTATTGAATTGATAATAAACCGATACTTGGTATGGGGATGTACCAAGTCTTGGTATGCTGAACCAACTCACGTATTGGGCATACCAAAATTAAACCAACATGAAACCAATATGAGGTTCAATACCAACACTACTAACCTTAGATTATACGATTTAACACATAAATCATTGGGTGCAAAAGCTGAATTATAATATTAGGCAACTAAAGTGGCACAAAAAAATGTTGTAATGAAGTATTGTTGGCAAATATAAATTCTAGTTGGGTCAAGCTTTGAGCAAGGCAGGCACAAGGCAGATAGAATCTTTCACCATTGTTTTGGAATTAGGATAGTCAAGGTATTTATTTCTTAAATACAAATGATATTTTCCAATTGTTTCTCAAAGCTAATTGTTAGTAAAATTAATGTCTTTTTCCACTTGTTTTTCTGTTGTATGGAAGTTTTCCTCGAGACTCCATTCTAAAATCTCTAAAACAAAGAGTAACATTAACATAAAGTAATAAAATTGTCAAAAAAAAATTTAAAAAAAAACCAAATTGATAAATTATAGAAAACTAACCTACTAATTCTTGATGTCATGATAATTGTCCAGCATTAGTCATTTCACCATTCCTCCACACTAATTATGCACTCTCTTTGCTTACTATGATGATTCTGCTATCTAATTAAATAATTCTTCATGAATATTGCTAGGAAATAACCATAAAGTTACTTGTAACTTGGAACCAATCATTTTATTAAGGTTTGCTAAACTAGTACTAGAGTTCATACCTGCAAATGACCAGTTTAGTATGGTACCAATATGTACAGTACCAAGCCAAGGTACACTGAAGATGAAATATTGGAAGAGGAGGGGAAAGAGTGGAAAACCAAAAACCTAACCCTAGAAGGAGAACTGGGGGAGAGAAGATGAAAAGGGAGAGGGAGAGAGGAGGGGAGCAAGAGATAGAGGTATACTAAGGGAGAGGCATAAGCGTCGATGTTGATCAAGTGCGATGGAATAATCTTCAACATCATTCTCGGATAATGAAGGAGAGGGAGAGAGAGAGAGAGGGTAACCCCTACCATTGATCGGAGCTAGAGATGTTAGCAGGGCTCTCATGGCATTGATTAAGGGCGACGATGTCATATTCAGCATCGTTTAGGGAAAATGCCATTGGTCGGCATTGAAGAACTGAGAGAGAGAGAGAGAGAGAGAGAGAGAGAGAGAGAGAGAGAGAGAGAGAGAGAGAGAGAGAGAGAGAGAGAGAGAGAGGGGGCAAAGTAGTTAAAGCGGCCAAAGGGTTGGGGGATTTTTATAAGCTAAACCAACCTGAATGGTCCAACCATCCCAATTTTGTGTCGGCTCAATTTGATACATGCCGAACTATTCAATTCAGGTTGGTTCGGCAAACACGGCGATAGCATGTAAAAGTGCTCGTATGTAGAGTCATTCTTGATGTTGATCATTAAGAACTTATCCATATAGAGCCTTATGTAACTGTTATTGCTTACTTCATAGTACTCTTGTCACAAACCCAAGATCAAGGAAAAACATATAAACTTCTTCTCTTAGATATGAAATCCATGAAGAAGGATAAAAAGCAAAAGTCAATAGAAACATCTCCTCATCACTACAATCATCCCACTAAAAACTAAACGGTCCCTCACAAGGAAAGAAAGGACTGTTAAAAGTGGTTAATAGCTGCAAACACTTATATGGGCTATTGCAGCCTTGTTAGCCCAAGGTTAGTTTCCCAGGTGGTGTAGCTATTATTCTATTAAGGTCTTGAGTTACATATTGGTAATAGGTTAACCTAAAGAAGGTTTTCTCAGCAAATAACAGTGTGCAACTAAAGTAGGGCCTAAACTGGACTGCCCTGGCAGTCTCTAACACCAATAATAAGATGCATATGATTATTTCATATCAATGAAGTTTTGAGACATGAAAATTACTCTCAAGATTTACACATGCAATCTTATGTGCATATATATAAATAAACACTGACATGCATACTTAAATAAATAGCTGTACATAGCTCTATATAATCAACATCAATGTATACCTCATGCTTCTTTCTCTTCGAGTACAACAAGAGTCATCAAAGAATACAAAGGAGGTTGTAATAAAATGCTGGTTATCAAATCCAGCTCAGATTAGCACCAAAATAGGCTCTGACCTTAAGAAGAGATGGAAATACAAGAAGAGAGTGACAGGTTATACTTTTAAAGCTATTATAGACTAGCAAGTGATTTTGGTTAAAATTGAAGAGCATTGGCAAAGCCAAAGAATGGTGAATGCACATGACAATAGCATAGTGCAAGCACAAAGAGCACTAACAAAAATGGACTACATTGGCAATGGTACATCCAAAAGGATTAGGTTGACTTAAGACTGCTTTCCAATAGATGACAGTAGGAAGAGCCTCTCTGTCAACATGAAGAAACTTCTAGTTAATGTCCATCAATGTGCTAAAAGTGCACATATCGATATGTATGTTGTGATAACGAGTATTAAAGCACAAATTGCAAGAAGGGGTCCATTGAAATGAGACATGTCATTGCAATTCTGGAAGCATCACCACAAGAAATTGCCATATCATTGATACAGAGCATGAGAATAATGATATCATTGGAAAAACACTAAATCAAGAAGCATAATTATCATATTCATTTGATTAAAGAATACAAAAGATGATGAGCGAAATGCTTAAATTGGGCACTAGAAGTTTACTGAGCCATGGATAGCGTGACGAAGGAGACAAGTTTGTGCAAAAGATGCCCAAGGTGAATACAAGGATATGGCCTCACTCAGTTCACCATAACAAAAAGTTTTCACAACCAACAAGAATAGCAACAAGATTTGTGGGCATGCTGCCAAAAATGTGAATGCCTCATTCTAGTCAATTTGATACACCTAAGTCAATACACAAGATAAGTTTTTAAAGAGTTCCAACAGAACGGTAATGCATGGTTACTTTCTAGGCCTACTTGAGGTGTTGGATCCTTTTAATGCTAGAAAGGTGAAAAAGTCCATGCAAGGGTGCAGGGAAGAGCAAAAGTTCTCCTTCACCCTCTGCAAGGAAATCTCTCTCATGGTAGGCAGAGCTATAGAATAATGTTTTTCTTAAAAAACAACTAAAATATTAGAAAATCCAAGAGAAAAGGTTATGTGGGGTAAATTGAAGTCTTCTCTTTGGTCAGTTATCTAAATAGTGAGCCAGCCCCTGCAGAATCCTGTAGTTACCTGGCCTGGTCTGATAAAAAAACAAAAGGAGAAGTTTGTACAGGGATTTCTTATGGAACAACCTCAGGTGGCTATTATCAAGCTTCATTCCAGTTTTGAACATGACATAAGCAAGTGTAGCATGTTCTGTTATTTAATTGCATTTAGCATCTGCTTTACAGTAAGTGGTTCTCCATTTTTTTCTTTCACTTTCTCATTTAGTTTACTACTTATTATAATAATGCACTTTTATTTGCCTTCACAGTTATAGAGAATGCACAGAACACTAAACATTATAATCATTAACTCCACAGTGAAAAAAAAATGAACAAGGCCATGAAAGAATTGGAGGATAAAAACATAAAAGCAGGGAACATGATTTAAATTCCATACCACCCCAGCAATTAAATGTCCAATCAATGCCTGCAACTTGGTGCTCTTGGGAACCTGAAATTGGTTTCCTGTCTCGCCGAACAAACTAGCATTCAAGAAACTCAGACTGCTGCAGTATTATAGCATATATGAAATAATCAGATCTACATGGAAACAAAGGAGCTCACTGTAGGTCCAATATCACGAAACCAGGCATCATTCATGCTCATCTCGACCACCCTGATGTTGTCCTTACTGAGAAGTAACTCATATGCATTTGTGTACTGAAGCATTATAAGTATAAGTGATAAAATTAAGAGAAAACCATGATCACTGTTTACAAGCTTCGTGCACAAACCTGAGCAGCGCTTGCGCATACAGTAACCGGCTCAAACTCTGAAATCGCCATGGCCACTGCAGCATATGCCCTCTGAGCAGGAACTGCATTATCCCGCCAATTATCCATGCGTTCCTGAAATTCCCATGAAATATCAAGATTTCAAAATTTATCAATGAACTAATAATAAATACGTACAGACAGCTGCCAATGCGGGCAATTCCTCATTTTTTTTTACTTTCTTTAGAGATCATATCAGAGAACTATCCATGGTAAGCACAAGTATTGTCATCCATTTTTTCTTTCCGTGGAGTTTCAAAACTCCACGGCCGATCGCCCGTGCGAGCGCAGGCTCTGCGCGCAGCCGTTTGGCCTTGCTTCCATTTTTTTTCTTTAATTATTTCTTTTTAAGGAAATAATAGCCATTTTATTTATTCCTTTTTAATTAATTTTGTAATTAATTCTGTAATGGTCATGATAGCTAATTTGAGGATATTTTTGAAATTTTTTCTGGGATTTTCAACCTATAAATAGGCCTCTACGCTAGCCCTGCAAGGCATCCAAGAATCCCAGGCTCTTCCTTTCCTATATTCCTCTATTCCAATTTTTTTTTAAATATTTCTCTCTCCTACTCTTTTTTTACTTTGAAAATTTTGGATTAAAGATGAGCTGATCGTTGTTTGCTCGAAATTATGCCGCCGACGGGCATTGAAGTATTGGTTTCCAGGTTGTACCTTGAAAGAGAGCGTGTGGTCCAATCATTCTTCGCACGAGAAACGGACTAAATCTTCTTTAGGACAGTGGTTCTATCTGCCTCCCAGGCTAGACTTCCTAACTTTATTCTGCTGTATCTGAAATTATTGTTACACCAAAATTATTCTGCCACACATGCCACAAAAAATTATTTTCAAATATTTCAAAATTATATATAAATACATACATATATATATTTTCCATACGTTACAACCAATAGTCTAAAGAAGATTTGAGGTATAGTTTATAGTGCATATCTATAAATATGATTATTTGTATTTAATTATAGTTTACTTACCTTGCATATTTTATTAAAAAAATTATATTTTTTGGGTTATTTATAGCATAATATCTATTCCTTTTGTATTGTACAAAATTAATTAAAGATCCCCACTAAATCTGTACTGCAGCATACAAATTAATTTTTAAAAGACTACACAAACAAATTAATCAAAGCCTTTAGGATTTAAAAACAAATAACTTAATTAAAAATCTTAACAAACCACAGGTTCGATCACATTAATGATCATTTTAATAAAACCTTAATTTTCAAAAAAATTAGGAAATATTTTAGAAATATATATAAAAAATAATAATAATATTTAAATTATTTAAATAAATTTTTAATTAAATTATTTTTATTTTTCAGATCTTTCTCTCTGAACTTGACTTGGACCTAATGACAACCCTTACGGATGACATCATTAGCCTTAAACTCGAAAAATTTGATAGATCCCATTTTAAGAGATGGCAAAGCTAAATGAAGTTTTGGCTAACTACCTTAGGATTTTAGTCAGTAATTGACTAGTCTGCCTGTTCCTTTAGTTCAACCATACCAACTATCCTAAAAGAGAATTACCTATATAAAGGTAGAATTTTTAGTGCCCTGTCTAACTCACTCTATGACATTTACCTATCAGCTAAGAGTGCGAAGGAATTGTGGAATTATCCTAAGATCTAAGTATGGCCTTGATAATGCTGGAGTTGAACGATTCAACACTGCATCATTCCTTAGATTTAATATGGTAGAAGATAAACCCATCAATGACCAGCTTCACCAATTCCAAGAGTACATTAGGAAACTTTAAGCCAATAGAGATATTCTCTAAAGAATTTAAGGTCTTCAACCTTCTAGATAAAATGTCTTCTTCTTGGAATGGCTTTTTCAAAAGCCAACTACAAAAGCAAGGAGAGCTAACCTAGTCCAACTTCGAAACTCAATCAGGATAGAAGATCAATATAGGTCTAAAACCGAGCAAACTAGAATTCCAAGTATCCAAACTAATCTAATCCAACAATACCAGACCAACAATACTAAACCAAAATCAAAACCTAGACTTCAACCAAACCACCAATACCAATCAAACTAACATAACCGGCCTGACCCAAACAAGTTCAAATCCTAAGGTAAAACCTTTAAAACCAATAATACTAGATCCAACAAGTTTGTCTAAGATCCAAGTGAAAAGTTCTGTTTTGTATGTAGAAAGACAACCATCTTACAAGAAATTACTTTCATCAAAAGAAGGGACCTCTTTGCAAACCTCCTACTTCTTCTGGATCCTAAGCTCATGTAGTTGAAGATCCAGAAGACTCCTTATAAACTTTGAAAAGGAAGGATTCTTGTCCTAGAATTCCTCAGCCAAAATTAACATCCCTGAACCCAAAAAAAGAAAACTAGGACCTAAGACTATAAATACTGTATTTATAGGCTATGTCCAAAATAGCAATGCCTATAGATTCTTAGTATTAAAATCAGATATTAGTAATGTAGCAATTTTTTTCACTAAAAAATTTTTAAAAAATAAATTATAATTGTAGAGTTATAATTGATCAGTTAAATCGATAGACAACTAATAAAAAGATGAATAATCATATTCTGACCAGGTATAAAGCTGTAAGAAATAAAATGAAAGAAATGATATCATTACAATTTATAAGATCAAAAAAAATAATATAGCATATCTTTTGATCAAAGGTCTTTTGAAAGCTGTGGTATTTGGGACATCGAGGGAGATGGGACTTAAACCCACATATTAGTCACCAGAGTGGACCCATACCGTCATGGCAATCCCATGATTAATGTTCAAAGGAAAACGACCTCTGATATAACATTTAAGAATACCAATTTGGAGTCTGCCCCTACCCCATTCCTATGGTATGGTGCTCTACTATAAAGGTTAGGTTGAACATAGCTCTTAATAGATTCAAGACTGTGAGTTCAGCGAGGTACGATTCCATTGCACGTATCCTTAGAGGATCTATCTTAGTAAAAATAGTCATGAGGCCGTGACTATGGGATCAGGATGAATCCCTAGTAACTTTCATAAAATCAAAGCAAGCACATGGTCTAGATAGCGCTATCCCGCATTATAATCAGTTTGTTTTCATACTGTGCATATTTTATACTAAATACAAGTTCAAATCTACAAAATACTTGTACTAAGCATTATAAAAATTCAAAAATTTATTATTTAAATTATTTACTAAATTTAAATATTTTATAAGTTTTGAAACTTGTAAAAAATTATAGTCCATTTTTTCTATTCGTAGAGTTTCAAAACTCCATGGCCGAACGCCCGCGTGAGTGCAGGCTCCGCACGTAGCCGTTCAGCCTTACTTCCTTTTTTCTTTAATTATTTCTTTTAAATAAAATAACGATTATTTTATTTATTTTTTAATTATTTTTTAAATAATTTTATAATTAATTCTGTAACGGACATAACGACTAGTTTGAGAGCATTTTTTAATTTTTTTTAAAAATTTTGAATCTATAAATAGGTCTCAATCCTAGCCCTACACAGCATCCAAGAATTCCAAGTTCTTCCTCTCTTATATTCCTTTGTTCTAAATTTTTTAAAATTCTTTCTCACTCCTATTCTCTTTCTACTTTGAAAATTTTGGATTGAAGATGAGCTAATCGATATCCGCTCGAGATTGTACCATCAATGGACATTGGAGTATTGGCTTCTGAATTATACCTTGGAGGAGAGCATATAATCTAATCATTCTTTGCACGAAAAGAAAATTAAATCTTCTTTAGAGTAGTGCCTCTATCCATTACCCAGACTAGACTTTCTAATCTTATTATGTTGTATTTGAAATTATTTTATTACACCAAATTTATTCTACCACATAAGTCACAAAAAAATTATTTTCAAATATTTCAAAATTATATATAAATACATACATATATATATATATATACATGTATATGTATATATGTATATATACATGTATATGTATATATATGTATATATACATGTATATGTATATATGTATATATACATGTATATGTATATATGTATATATACATGTATATGTATATATGTATATATATTCTATACATTATAACCAACGAGTATACCATCAGAAAGACACAATCTTTTCCAGCTTTCTGTTAGCCAAAGATAAACACGATGGTCATCGATGTACATCAAAGATACTGAATAGACTGACGGAAAATTTAGTCTTTTTGGACTTGGATATCAATCTCCCACTTATATAGCCAATCCAATGGACCGAACTGATGAAGAGTCACTAACAAGTTCAGGTTTTACACGGACAAATCCAAATTTAATAGGGAATAGGTATTACCAAAAGAGAAAAAGAAGGCATAAAAGATCAAGAAACAAGTTCAAGGCATGGAATCATAAAATCTCAAGAAAAACCACAAATTCCAGACATCCAGAGGAGGGATTTTTCGACCTAAAAACAGCAAAAGAAAACAAGAGCAGGGTACGCACAGGCCAACCCATCCAGCACTGGCGATGGGGCTCCCACTCGGCGGGCATGTGGAAGCCCAGGACGGCCGGCTTCCCCTCCAAATCCCTTGGCATCTCCTTCCCTACTCTCGCCCCTCTCCCTTTCCAGAGAAACTTAACCGACACTCACTACCGATGAAGAGCGAGGGCTGCGATATGCGGCCGCCCGGAACCACAAAACCCCCCGCCCCCAACCCCAACAAAAAAAAAAAAAAAAACAAAACAAAAAACAAATGGAGGTTGGGTCGGCACAGCAGTATGTGACGTCAGAAGGAACCAGGTTTCTACGTGCCCACGTAAAGTTTGTCAACATAATCACTATTTTATCATATTTCTCCAAAATTATTATAAAATAATATTATCTTATTCAGACTTCAGAGAGAAAAGTACAACTTGCCAAGCTAATTTTTATTGATTTAAATAAAAAAATATTATAAATTGATTTTTGAAAAGTAAAATTTAAAATCAAGATCTAATGGAAGGTTAAATTTAATAGTTGAGCAGGTTGAGTGCATCGTCCTCCCTGGGGAATGGATTAGAATACTATATTGACTCCAAGGTTGCATATTTAGTTTGGTTGCATTACTATCTAAGGCAAGATTATTAGTTTAACCTGCATGCTCTCAAATCAAAAATTGAGTTGGTCATTGATGAAATTTTTGTTTGGCCTGGCTTGGTATTTGATCTGATGCAAATGCCTATAATGGTGATTCAAATCCAAACTAATTTAATTAAAAACTTTAGCAGTACATTGAGGTAGGAACTTCACGGTCAATGTATTAAATATTTATCATAGCAATTTTTTTTTTTTGATTGATTAAATTTTTATTTGGTTTGGCTCGAATTAAAAAAATTCCCGTCGAATTTCTAAGGAATCTCTAGTCCGGACTAACTTAGCTAATTATTTCTATAATCCATGGAGATAACAAAAAGTGGGTAGTCATGATAGTATCTTCCGACGTCAGACTGAACGAGATTTTCACCTAACATAGTCGCCATCTTACCATTTTTCACTAAAATTATTATGAAATAATATATTACCTTGTTCGAGGAGAAAAGCACCCACCGGTTGAGCTAATATTATTAATTTAAATAAAAAATATTATAAGTTTATTTTTTCTAAAAAAAAATCTAATAATAGTTGAAATTGGTTTAGAAGATAATATATTTATACCTATATTTATTTTATTTAATAAATATATATGTGAATACGCATGTTAATCAAAGAAAAATTATATTTACATGAATATGGATATAAATTAGATATAAAAAGTATATATAAATATAAATATAAATTAGATAATTAAATTTTATGATCATAAATTAAAATTATTAATAAATAAATAATAAATTAATGATATATTAATATGATCCTTTATTTATTAAAAAAATTATAAATGTTATATAAAATTAAATAGAATTATAAATAAAATCAAATATTCAGATGCGAATAAGATAGTTGTTTATTCGTATTCACATTCATTATTTTAATAAAAAAAGATATCGATATGAATATTAGCTAGATATTTAAATTTTTTTTATATCATGATAGATTTTAGATAGAAAAATGGATCTAAATAGATGCTATGTGATTCGCTTTCATCCTTAATCTAAAAATAGGATCTAGTGGAAGGTTAAACTCACTAGCCAGAAATGTTAAGAAGGTTAAGTGCATTGTCCTCCCTACATGGAGCATGGGTTGGAATACTATATTGGGAACCTACTAAGATTGCATATTTGATTAGGTTTGATTACACTATTATCTAAGGCAACACTAGTTCAGCCAATATGTTCTCAAATCTAAAATTGAGCTGATCTAAAGTGATAGAAGATTGATTAAATTTTTGCTTGGTCTAGCTTAGCATTTGATTTGACTCGTATGCCAATGATAGAGATTTGAACCCAAGCCAACTTAACCAAATACTTATGTTATACATTGAGGTGTAATAGGACTAGTTTAGTAAATATGCTCTCAAATCTTAAATTAAGCCGGTCTAAAGTTAGAGAAGATTGATTAAATTTTTATTTGGTCTGGTTCGGTATTCAATCTAACCCGAACATCTGTAACGGATATTCGAACCCAGACTATTTTAATCAAATACTTTTGTAATATATTAAGTTAGATGCTTCTGGGCATTAAATATTTTCATAGCAATATTTTATTTTGATTACTTACATTTTTGTTTGGTCTTGATCAAATTAAAGATCCCACTAGAATTTCTATAATAAATTCGAATTCAGACTAACTTAAATAATTATTTCCGTAATCCATGGAGATGGGTGCTCCGTGATTTGGGTATGACATATTACTCAGAGCAATATTTTATTTGTAAATGAAGAGCATAAGGCATGTTTTGTGGCCCAATAAATGTAGGCCCTTTTAGGTTTTTTATATTCTTCTTGCCCATATAAGCAACATTTGTTCACACTACATAAAATAAATTGATGAAGTAAAATAATGTTTATAAAAAGATTATTGCAGGGAATGTAATGGGGGTCCACGATTTGTCCAAGAAACTTGTATGGCAATGCTCTCTAATCTGCATAAATTATGAGCTAGATCCATTTTAATATCATTTGTAATAACCCAGATGCTTTCAAAATAACTAATTAGAAAGTAATTTTAGATTCTTTGATTGTGTATAAATATTCAAAAAAAATTTGATAAATAATTAATATAAAATTAAATATATACCTGCACGAATTCTGGTATGTTTGGATATGGCACACGGTCATTACTCATGCTTGAATTACGTGCATCATGCATGGCTGTATGTGCCACATTGAAACATATGCTTATCCCGGTAACTATGGAGAAGGTCGGAGAAACTACCAAACGGTCTAACCTAAAAATAAAATAAAATAGATAGAACAAGCAACACCGGAAACAAACGGATCCAATAGGGCACATGCTTGACCCCAATCTGACCTCCTTTTATATTTGGGTCAAAATTTTGGACCTGGATCTTAGATCCATTTGTCAATAGAATCCGATCAAGTTACATTTATAGAAAGTATTTTAGACTGGAATATCATTAGGATCCAATAGGGGTCAACCATGACTTGGTTCCTGTTGAGATTCCTAGGTACTGATACCACTTAGTGAAAGATCCGGACTAACATCTATATGCATCAGAAGCAGTCTGTTCTTGGATTCAAGATTCACACAAGAAAATGGAAGAGAGATATAGGAGAAAAAGAGAGATTGCTTTATTTCTTTGGAGAAGAACTTGTTACAAGACAACAAGACCTACACTGCATCCCTTCTAAAATCCCAGAAGCTTCTCATCATCCTGCACGTCTTCTCTCTTACAGACCTCACTATCCCAAGAACTCACGTATGGACATGCACGGACAATATCTCAACGTGCGTCCCTTCTTCTTTGAAACCCGAGAAGAAGCTCCACCGCGGACTCCCTCATGTAGGATCCCTTCTCCAAAGCCCCATGATGTACCCTCACGGATCAAGCCCTCCACGTAATATCTCCCTCACGTGTGCCTCTCTGAAGCCCTCCACCGTGGCCTCCTTGAAACCCAAGAGGTCTCCACCTGTGGACTCCCTCACACAGGTTCTCATGGACCACGTGGACTCCCTCCACGCGGCCTCCCTCCATGCAAGAAGATGGCATCCAGGACCGTGAGCCAAGCCTCTTGGTCCTTTCAAGATTGTGGATGCCCCAAAGGGGCGCTCTCACATGGATGCCTCTCAAAATCGGAGAGAGATCACAATTCTCATGCACGTCTCCTCTTAAATAACACATGGGGCGTGCGGTCTTTTCATATTGGATGTCAACCACTTCTTGGTTTCTTGGACTTTTTGGGCTAACAACTTCTTGAATATGCTATGACTCAATCATATGGGTGGTTAGAACTTGGATGGTCCAATAACAAACTGATTAGAACACTTCACATGGTTGGGCTTCCTAATTAGTTACAACCAACCAACTAACCAACCAACTAGCTAACCTCCTAACCAACTTAACAAACCTGGACCCAACCCCATAACCCAATTGGGTTATGTTACAATCTCTCAAAAAACTTCTATTCTAAGCCCATATGAAAACACTAATCCTTTTGGATCAAACCCTCTAACCCAACATACCGTGATCCAAATTGACTCGGAGCCTTGGAAAAAATCACAGAAATCTCTTGGAATACCTCCAAGACATCTTGGGACACGCCCCCAAGCTCCAAGGATCGCCTCCAATATCCCTGCCATGGCCTCCCAAGTCTCTCCAAGTCTTGGGAGCACCATGCAAAAATCCTATAATCTCCACCTTGGTGCCCCCAAGCCTTGGCAAACCTGGCAATGTCCTCCTGCACAATCCCGCTATAACTACGTGTCCTGACAGCTTCTTGTGCGGATCTCCTTGCCTCTGCCAATACCTTTCAGCTGCTGCTAGCCCTCGAAGGCCTTTGGGATGACTGCCTTCATAGTTGAAGACCCTTGCTTGTATCCTTGCACCATGATTACAGCCTTCCTTCTGCCTGGCAGCTGTAGCAGTCTTTTCCTCTGACTTCCCTAGAGAGACCACAACAAACCTGAGCCAGCACTCGCTGTAACTAGAGCTCTACCTGACACCATCTCCTCAGAGCCACGCTAATCACTGTACACTCTACTCTGCCTGGCTAAGTGCACCCCTAGCACTCGTGCTAGGATCTGATCAGTATCCCTGCACCTCCGCTCTGAACTCGTGTCGAATCTTGCTATACCCATGAAGCCACCTCACCCCGGTGCTTCACCTAAGACTGAAGTCCCCCTGATGCTACAGAAAGAAATCCCGAGGCTAGCCACTCAACGCTGCACTACTGAGCCTGCACCTGCACCTCGTACCCTGTCACTGCCTCCTCGGACCCTTCGCATTCCCCGCGAACCTCTCTGAGACCGTTTTAGATACACTGCATCCCGCAGGCTCCTCTGAAACACAGGAGCTCATCCCAACTCCTTTAACCCAAGACTGATCCTGAGAAAATCGGGCTTTTCTTTCTCCATCCCTGACAGGCTCCACATGACCGTCTGCACCCATCGTGTTGTCTCCAGAGCTGACATCTTCCCATCGAAGCCACCTCGCCTCCCTAGTTGGAACATCAACCCATGCTCCATAGCTCCGAGACTCGTGCTCCACCGCACTTCTGACCTCGAACTGATGTCTCCTACTCTGTCCTCGTGACCGCAACACCAACCTGTGCTTCCACAGTACACCCAAACAGCTGTGCAAACCTAATGCCAATGTCAGACCTCTTATGCAAAGCCTCCTTCTTCCTTGAATCCTCCTCTCCCAATGCTTGAACAAGGCTCGAACCTCGCTCTGATACCAATTGTTGAGATTCCTAGGCACTGATCCCACTTATTGGGAGATCGGCCAGTACCTATATGCAGTAGAAGCAGCCTATTCTTAGATTCAAGATTTACACAAGAAAATAGAAGAGAGATATAGGAGAAAAAGAGAGATTGCTTTATTCCTTTGGAGAAGAACTTATTACAAGACAACAAGACCCACATATCACCCCTTCTGAAATCTTAGAAGCTTCTCGTTGTCCTGCACGTCTTCTCTCTTGCAGGCCTCACTGCCCCAAGAATCCATGTATGGCCATGCACGGATAATACCTCAATATGCATCCCTTCCTCTCTGAAACCCGAGAAGAAGCTCCACCTGCAAATTCCCTCATGCAAGATCCCTTCTCCAAAGCCCCGTGATGTACCCTCACGAACCAAGCCCAACACATGATATCTCCCTCACATGCGCCTCTCTGAAGCCCTCCACCATGGCCTCCTTGAAACCCAGGAGGTCTCCACCTGTGGACTCCCTCATGCAGGTTCCCACAAACAAGTCCCCATGTGGACTCCCTCCACACAGCCTCCCTCCATGCAAAAAGATGCCATCCAGGACCATAAGCCAAGCTTCACGGTCCTCTCAAGACCGTGGATGCCCCAAAGAGGTGTTCTCCCATGGACGCCTCTCAAAATCAGAGAGAGATCACAATTCTCATGCACGCCTCCTCTTAAATAACACATGGGGCGTGCGGTCTTCTCATATTCGGTGTCAACCTCTTCTTGGTTTCTTGGACTTCTTGGGCTAACAACTTCTTGAATCTGTTAGGACTCAATCACATGGGCGGTTAGGACTTGGATGGTCCAATAACAAACTGGTTAGAATACCTCACATGGTTGGGCTTCCTAATTGGTTACAACCAACCAACAAATTAACCAACTGGCTAACCTCCTAACCAACTTAACAAACTTGGACCCAATCCCATAACCCAATTGGGTTATGTTACAATCTCTCAAAAAACTTTTCCTCTAAGCCCATATGAAAACACTAATCCTTTTGGGTCAAACCTACTGACCCAACATGCCGTAATCCAAATTGATTCAGAGCCCTGGGAAAAATCCCAGAAATCTCTTGGAACACCTCCAGGACAGCTTGGGACACACCCCCAAGCTCTAGGGATCACCTCCAGCATCCCTGCCATGGCCTCTCAAGTTTCTCCAAGGCTTGGAAGCACCATGCAAAAACCCTACAGTCCTAACTCAAGATGCTCATGTTCAACTTGGATCTGGTTTACATTTCAAGTCAAAATTCTAGTTATTCTTTTATATCAAACCATGCACGGTAAGAAAATAGGGTTATAGTAACCAAACAATCGGTTTCTAATGCGACTGATTATGTTCAGTTGCAAAAATCTTAGTTGCAAATATTTTGCAACGGTTGTACCATGACGGCTCACCCTCTGCAAGAACCGGTCCAGTCCTGCGGTCCGACTCGGCCACCCTTCTCAAGGCTCCAACTAAAGAGGTCCGACCCACTGGAGCTGAGATCCTAACGACCCTCTCCTGCTGGGGCCCGGCCCACCATTCTCTGTCAGAGGTCCGATCCACCAGAGCTGAGGTCCGAACGACCCTCTCCTGCTGGGATCCGGTCCACCATCCTCCGTCAAAGGTCCGACCCACCGGAGCTGAGATCCTAACGACCCTCTCCTACTGGGGCCCGGCCCATCGTTCTTCGTCAGAGGTCTGACCCACCGGAGCTAAGGTCCCAACGACCTTCTCTCGCTGGGGTCTGGCCCATCACTCTCCATCGGAGGTCCGACCGACCGACTGTCTCACGGCCGACGTCCGACAGGCGAGCCTTAGCATCCAGGGTGTTCTAGAAGCACCTATCTGTTGTTGCGGGATCCTGATATCCTAACGGCCCTGCTCCACTACTTCCACGATGCCACCGTATCTGTGCGCCACGTGGCCACTCTCCAAATTCTCCTAGGGGCAGATCGATCTTTCCCAGCCTCTCCCCTAATGAATTTTGGACTGTTCCGCACCTATATAAGGTACCTGGAAGACCCCATTCGAAGATAGAACAACTCTTCCCTTACCAGAGACTGTTCATCCCTTGATTCCTTCATTCTGTTGCCTTCAATATCCTACTAACTTAAGCATCGGAGGGTCCCCCACCGGAACACCACCGGCGCCCTTGGGGACTTTTCTACAGGTTCGCCCGGGAGAGGAGCGCTCCAGCCCATCGAGCCATCCTGGTTCTCGATCCAGGAGTTGACGCGGCAACAGATTGGTGCTAGAAAGAGGGCGGCTTTTCTTTCTTCTAAAAGGGGGAATCCATCATCCCGGTAAGAAGATGGCTAAGGGAAGAGCTCCAAATACCACTGCCAGGAGGGATACCTCTCCTTCCAGGTCTGTGGAGCCTCTTAAAGAGAATGATTTTGCTACTACCGCCCCTACTGCTGCAGAACCTACCATCACTTTGGGGTTGCAACAGTTCCAAACCTTGGTGAATCACATTGAAACACTTATGGCTGCAATTCAGTGGTTCCAGGAAGCAGCCGACAACCGATAGCAACTACCAGCCGCTTCCTATACTAATCCTCCAACTGCTGCTGTGGGAGGCCAACGGCCAGAAATCCCTCAGCACGATTCTCACACCGCCGCGGAGCCCCGGAGGTCCTTGGGTGATCGTGCCGATGGCAAAAGGGCGAGGTCTTCTTCGCCTTCCTACGCCAAGTCCATCCCGTTCGGCGGTCGGCTTGCCGCCGAACCTCTGAAGGACTACGGCAGTAAGATCATGCACATGGAGGAGTGCATTGCTGAAATCGTCCTTCGGCAGAAGGCCGAAGGGGGACAGGTATACGACTCCCATCCCCCGTTCTCCGAGGAGATTCTGGTGGAGACGATTTCCCACCACTTCAAGATCCCACAGTGGATCCCTACGACGGTACCACCGATCCGATGGACCATCTGGGCACGTACAAAGCCCATATGATGGTCCAAGGCACCTCCGATGCTCTCCATTGCATTGCCTTCCCTGCGACCCTCAAGAAAACCGCCCGGATATGGTTCTCCACCATCCGGCCAGGTACTATCCACTCATTCTCTCAACTCGAATCACTTTTTCTTTTTCATTTCAGGACTTGCAATCGGACCCCGAGGAATACCGACTGCCTCTTTCTCGTGCTGCAAAAGGAGGGAGAGACCCTTCGGGATTTCATGGCCCGTTTCAATTCAGCGGCCATGGAAGTCCTGGATTTGAATGAAGCTGTAGCGATGCCAGCCTTCAAGCGAGGGCTCCACTCGTCCAGGCTGACCTTTTCCCTGGACAAGAAGCATCCGACAAGCTACAATGAGCTACTGGCCAGAGCGCAGAAGTACGGCCTGGAAGAAGAACAAGCAGCCGGCCGGCGTCAAGCTGAAGGAAGGCCGGCCCCGAAGAAGCGGAGTGATAAAACTCTCAAAGTTTGACCTCCGAGCGATAGTAGGCGGTCGGCCCAACGCCGAAGTCCGAAGCCGAGGGACTTCCCCCGAAGGTTCGAGACTTATGCACCTCTATCCCTTCCAAGAGAGAAGATCCTCATGGAGATCGAGAATGAAACCTTTCTCCAAAGGCCTCGCCCAATAAGGGGCCCTCCTGTCCTAAGGAACAAAGATAAATTATGTCACTTCCATAGGGATCATGGGCACAGTACTGAAGAGTGCCTGCAGCTAAATGACGCCATTGAAGATCTCATCCGGAGGGGATACCTGTGCAAGTATGTCCGACCCCACCGGGACCGGGCAGAAGCATCGAATGCCAGAAACCCTCCGGAGGAAGCGGAGCTCCCCAATCAAAGGCCAACCGGTGGGGATGTCGGCATGCTGCATCGGTGATCCGGAAAAAGTCAGGAGGACAGGACGGATATTACTAAAAGGTCCTAGGGCTCCAATGCCATTACTTTCTCTGATGAAGATCTCCTGGAAACTCATGTTTTTGAAAATGATCCTGTAGTCGTGTCGGCAGTCATTGCCAATTACAATGTAAGGAGAATACTTGTTGATAATGGAAGCTCGACAGAGGTATTGCTGTATGATGCTTTTATGAGAATGAATTTATCCAAATCTATGCTGCGGGAATCCCCCATGTTGCTGACGGGCTTCGAGGGCAACTCCATCGGAGTGGAAGGTGAAATAGTTCTCCCTGTGATGATTGGGACGGAGTCTCTCCAGAAAACCCTTCTCATCAACTTTGTGGTCGTACGGACGAACTCCCCTTATAATGCTATTCTAGGCCAACTGGCCCTTAACAAATTCAGAGCCATCGTTTCTACTTACCATATGTTGGCAAAATTTCCAATCAGGAACGGGGTCGGAGTGATGAGGGGAGACCGTCGGATGGCCAGGCAGTGTTTGACCATCATAAATCAACAGTCAGAAGGCCATTCTACTCTGGAGCAACTTGACCCAAGGGCTGAGGCCAATGGCCTCAGTCAGCCAGGGGAAAAGATTCTGTTTGTTCCACTCCGAGAGGATGATTCTACTAAAATCCTTCAGATTGGAGGCTCCCTCAGTGAAGATCTTAAGTCGGAACTGATCAGCTTCCTTAGGAGTAACACCGACGTCTTTGCTTGATCGGTGTCTGACATGCCTGGGATACCGTCGGAGATCATCACTCACCAACTCAAGGTCGATCCGACTTACCATCCTGTCCGACAAAAGAAGAGAAGCTTTGCTACCGAAAGACAGAAAGCTATTGACGAGGAAGTAAAGAAGCTCCATGATGCTGGCTTCATCAGGGAGGTCCACTATCCGGAGTGGCTGGCGAATGTGGTCATGGTGAAGAAGTCCAACGAAAAGTGGAGGATCTGTGTGGATTACACCGACCTCAATAAGGCCTGTCTGAAGGACAGCTTCCCAGTATCCAAAATTGATCAGCTGGTGGATGCCATGGCCGGCCATCAACTTCTCAGCTTTATGGACGCCTTTTCCGGATACAATCAGATAAAGATGTATCCGGAAGATGAGGAAAAGACCGCCTTTGTCATCGACAAAGGCTTGTACTGCTATCGGATGATGCCTTTTGGCTTGAAGAATGCCGGCGCCACCTTCCAAAGGCTGATTAACCAGATGTTTGAAGGACAGCTGGGGAGGAACATGGAGGCTTACGTTGATGACATGATAGTGAAGAGTCTCCATAAGGTTGACCACATCAAGGACCTGCAGGAATCCTTTGATGCACTCAGGCACCATCGGATGAAGCTGAATCCCACGAAGTGCACTTTTGGAGTGACCTCTAGCAAATTCCTTGGTTTTCTAGTTACACAAAGGGGAATTGAAGTGAATCCTGACAAGATAAAAGCCATCACGGAGATGGCGCACCCGACAAACAAAAAGCAGGTCTAGGAGCTCACCGGCCGAATCGCCTCTCTCACCGTTTTATCTCCCGTTCGGCTAAGAAGTCTCTGCCATTTTTCAAGACCCTGTGCCGGTCGGAGGGTTTTGTCTAGACTGATGAGTGTCGGTCGACTTTCGAAGCATTGAAGGAGTACTTGAAGAACCCTCTGCTGTTGGCCAAGTCGATGGAGGGGGGGCGGGCCTTTGTACCTCTACCTTTCAGCATCAGATGAAGTGATATGCGTCGTTCTTGTGCGAGTCGGAGAGGACGGACAGTAAAAGCCTATATATTATATCAGCAAAGTCCTCCATGATGCCGAAATAAGATATCCCAAGATACAAAAATTAATATACTCCTTGGTCACATCCGCTAAGTAGCTCCGACCGTATTTCCAAGTACATCCGATCGTAGTGTTGACCGACCAACCACTCAAGGCAATCCTTTGGAGTCCGGATACATTCGGTCAGCTTGCCAAGTGGGCCGTAAAGCTAGGGGAGTTTGACATCTCTTTCTAGCCACGATCTGCCTTGAAGGCCCAAGTAATTGCTGACTTCATTGCAAAGTGTACGTGGAAACAGGAGATGCCTCCTCGAATGGCCGAAGTACCTAAAGCAGATGCTGTTTATGAAGTAGAGCCAGCCTAGACTCTCCATGTGGACGGAGCATCCAACCTCGCAGGCTGTGGGGCCAGACTGATTCTGGCTGAACTGGATGGGAGAACCTGGAGTATGCCTTACACTTTTTATTTCAGGTGTCAAATAATCAAGTGGAGTACGAAGCCCTCTTTGCGGGGCTGTGGATCGCCAACGAACTGGGCATCAGCTGACTCAGAGTTTTCTCCAACTCCCAGTTGGTGGTCAATCAAGTGAAGGGGGAATTTGAAGCCAGGGATTCGACCCTGGCAAAATATTTAAACAAGGTACAAAACCTCATTCCTCGGTTAGAATTTTTCGAAATCCTTCACATACCTCATCTGCAGAACTCTCGGGCAGATGCTCTCTCAAGGCTGACTACGGCCGCCAGCGGGACTTCTGACCGAACCTTTGTGGAGTACGGCCGCCAGCGGGACTTCTGACCGAACCTTTGTGGAGTATTTGCGACATCCTAGCATTATCGAAGAGCCGACGGAGGTCCACCAGGTGGAGCACGAAGTTTCTTGGATGGATCCGATCCTTACTTTCTTGGCCAAGGGAACTCTTCCTGAAGATCCGGCGGAGGCCAAACGGGTGTGCTTGACAGCCTCTAAGTACGTCATCCTTGATGGCATCCTTTATAAGCGGTCATTCTCATAGCCACTATTGAAGTGTTTGGGTCCGGCGGACGCCGACTACGCCCTCAGAGAAGTCCATGAAGGCATTTATGGTGACCACCACGGAGGGAGATCCCTGGCTTACAAGATCATCTAGCAGGGATATTACTGGCCCACCATTCAGAAGGATGCATCGAACTTCATTCGAAGGTACGATGCATGTCAGAGGTACTCCGTCATTCAAAGGAGACCTACCAGCGAACTGACTCCGATCACTGCCCCATGGCCGTTCGCACAGTGGGGGATGGATATCTTGGGATCCTTTCCCCCAGCCTTCGGGCAACGAAAATTTTTGCTTGTGCTATCGACTATTTCACCAAGTGGGTGGAAGCCGAACCACTAGCACAGATAACGGAGGCTAAGGTGGAGAACTTCGTCCAGAACAATATCATCTTCTGATTCGGCATTCCTCGGACAATTATTACTAACAATGGGAGACAATTTGACAACTCTAAATTTTAAGATTTCTGTCAGCAATACCAAGTCTCTCACTGACTTACCTCGGTTGGCCACCCACAGTGCAACGGAGAGGCTGAAGTCACCAACAGAACAATCTTGCATGGGCTGAAGACCCAGCTCAATGAAGCCAAGGGACTTTGGACAGGAGAGCTCCATTCAGTGTTATGGGCGTATCGGATGATCGCTAGAGCATCGACCGGCAAAACTCCGTTCAACCTCACTTACGGAAGTGAAGCCGTCATCCCCATTGAAACTTCTCTCTAATCTCTCCGGATTGACCATTACACCGAGCCAGCTAACTCCGAGCGGCGAAAGGCTGACCTGGACTTGCTTGAGGAAACAAGACTTCGGGCAAGCATGAAGATGGCAGTATACCGCCAAAAGATGGCAAAGTATTACAACTCGCGAGTCAAGGCGTGAGCTTTCCGGGTCGGAGACTTAGTCCTGCGGAGAGCTGAAATATCGAGGCCGACCGAGCAAGGCAAGCTTTCCCCAAATTGGGAAGGACCGTATCGGATCGCCGAAGTGGTTCGGGCCGGCACCTATCGACTTGAATTTTTGGACGGACGGCAGTTGGCACATCCATGGAATGTAGATAACTTCTGCAAGTACTATCAATGAAGTTCAAGTTTCATTTATGAACCACTTCCGAAAGTCCAACTCCAGTCGGTAGAGGCTCTAGGACAGCCCACTTCCAAAAGTCCGACTCCGGTCGGCAGAGGCTCTAGGGCAGCCCACTTCCGAAAGTCCGACTCTGGTCGGTAGAGGCTCTAGGGTAGCCCACTTCTGAAAAGTCCGACTCCGGTCGGCAGAGGCTCTAGGGCAGCCCACTTTCGAAAGTCTGACTCCGGTCGGCAGAGGCTCTAGGGCAGCCCACTTCAAAAGTCCGACTCCGGTCGGTAGAGGCTCTAGGGCAGCCCACTTCCGAAAGTCCGACTCCGGTCGGCAGAGGCTCTAGGGCAGCCCACTTCGAAAGTCCGACTCCGGTCGGCAGAGGCTCTAGGGCAGCCCACTTTCGAAAGTCCGACTCCGGTCGGCAGAGGCTCTAGGGCAGCCCAATTCGAAAGTCCGACTCCGGTCGGCAGAGGCTCTAGGGCAGCCCAATTCCGAAAGTCCGACTCTGGTCAGCAGAGGCTCTAGGGCAGCCCACTTCCAAAAGTCCGACTCCGGTCGGCAGAGGCTCTAGGGCAGCCCACTTCCAAAAGTCCGACTCCGGTCGGCAAAGGCTCTAGGACAGCCCACTTCCGAAAGTCCGACTCCGGTCGACAAAGGCTCTAGGACAGCCCACTTCCGAAAGTCCGACTCCGGTCGATAAAGGCTCTAGGACAGCCCAATTCGGAAAGCCGACGGACCAACACTTGGGATAAATTTTCTAAGCTAGTTGCTCCGGCCTGAGCTGACATCCGACCGCTGCCTCAACTACCTCAGGGTCCGGAAAGCCGATGGACCAATGCTTGGGATAAATTTTCTAAGCTAGTTGCTCCGGCCCGAGCTGACATCCGACCGCTGCCTCAACTACCTCAGGGTCCGAAAGCCAACGGACCAATACTTGGGATAAATTTCCTAAGCTAGTTGCTCGGGCCTGAGCTGACATTCGACCGCTGCCTCAACTGCCTCAGGATCCAGAAAGCCGATGGACCAACACTTGGGATAAATTTTCTAAGCTAGTTGCTCCGGCCTGAGCAGACATCCGATCGCTGCCTTAACTGGCTCAGGGTCCGGAAAGCCGACGAACCAACACTTGGGATAAATTCTCTAAGCTAGTTGCTCTGACCTGAGCTGACATTCGATCGCTGCCTCAACTGCCCTAATCTATTCTCGGTCCGGAAGGCCGACGGGCCAGTACTTAGAGTAAAAATCCTAAGAGAACCTAGTTCAACTTAGGTTGTTACTCAATACGTACCCTGAAGATCCGACTACTCACTCTAATATGCCAACTGGCCCATACTTAGCAAATTTTCAGAAAGGAAGACATTGAACAATATAAGAAGACAAGACAGTGAGGAAAAGTTTCTTCATTACTTCAAAAAGGTTTTTTACATAAACTGAAGGTTAGACCTTTACAACCAACTAGGTCTGACCTTCGGGGGACACAACAATGGCCACTTCGGCCCCTTCGGATGCAACTGCTGCTCCGGCCTCTTCAGCCCCTTCGGCTGCCTCCGCCTCGGCACCAGTTGGGGTGTTCGCTCCAACTTCTCCCGCGACGGTCTCCGCTGGGGCGTCGGCCACTTGGGCAGTCGGGTCTGACCCTTCCAGAGCTCCCACCTTCACTGGATTCGGCGATAGAAGGAATGCCAGATCGAGTTCTAGGAAGGCAGCGCAAACCTTTCCCAGGCACTCATCGTACCCGTATCCGAAGCCGACCGTCCCGGCTTCGTTCATTTCCTCTAATGTCCTCGGAGGCTTTATACTCCGCCACGGCCTTCTCGCTGGCCGTCTTCAACAAATCCCGGGCCGCCTTCAGCAAGCCCTTGTATCTTTTCGTCGATGCTTGATAGCCTTTCGCGTGAATGTCGAGATCGGCCAGACGGCCCTCCTCAATGGCCAGCCGACGAGCCAGGGCTTTGGTTTTCCTCTTCTTTCCTTTCAGCCTGGCCTCCCGATCTCCTCTCTGGACCAGCAAGTCCTCTATCTTCTTCTTTTGGGCCTCCAGTTCGGCCCGCAGGGGGGACACCTCGGCTGCTGCGGCCTTCATACCGAGCTCCTCTTCCCTAAAAGCTGTCAGTGCTTCCCAGGTCATGTCCCTTGCCAGCTCGGTCGCTTCGGCCCTCTGGGTTAGCTGCCCTTTTATGTACAGCAGCTCACCCAGCCCCTGGTCCATCAGGAGGTTGTCCCTGATAAGCTACCGACAAAGACTTACAATTAGAGAACTTCCAATAGTAAGCTTGAAATGAAAGTGGGAAGAGTGAAGCTTACCCCCAAAAGATGGCGGAGAGAACTGCTGGCTGCCTCGTTCACTGACTGCCCGTCAGTATCGGGGATGGCCCGTTGAAGCTGTTCCCTTGCCTCCTCAGCAGCAAGCCACAGTAGGCGCTCCTCTTCCTCCCCCAGGGCCCAGGCGGCCCTCTCGCCAGCGGCCGACGGCCCTTCACCCATAGGGGTTCTCTGGGTCGTCAGAGGGATCGTTGTAGTTGTCTCCAACAACGAGGGCGCAGGGGCTGTCGCCGTCCTTGTCGACGTCGAGCACCTCCCTTCTGCCTGGACGGTCGGTTGTCCTACTGAAGAGGATCGCTCGGACACGATCACCTTCCAGCGTTCGGTTAGGGGCATGTCATCCCCTGAGTCAACCGACACCACCAGAATGGATGGTTCTACTGTCCATTGCTTCTTCGGCCTTTCGGGCACTGGTTCTACCATCCGTTTCTTCGGCTCTTGTTGCACCGGTTCTGCGATCTGGATGGCTCTCCGCTACACCGACCGTGCCGAAAGGATAGCCCGATCCGGCTTCATTTTTTTGCCTGTCAATAATGAAAGCAGAGTTAGTGGCAGTCGCCTAGCCGATAGGAAGTAAAGAAGGAAAGGAGGGTAGCCAATCTCTCCCTACACGACTCTCGTCCTACCTAACATCGGCTGTCGGCTGAGTCCGGCCTGGTGGAGGCTATCCTCAAAGAGCAGAAAATTGATAAATTTTGGGTCTTCACCATCCAACTTGTGGAAGTCAGCCTCGTCGGCCCTCGAGACCTTCCTTCCATTCAGGGCATTTGGCCTCGGTTCCCTCCAGGCCGCCTCAAAGCCCCATGGCTCCAGGCTGTCTACAAAGAAATATCTGGACTTCCATCCGTGAATAGCGAACGGAATCCCACCTAGGATCTTCCGGTTAGGACGGGGACTGAACATCCACCATTCCTGACTCCGGAAGTCCTGTCTCAATATAAAGAAGTTGGAGAAGAGGGTTACCCTAGGCTCTATGTCGGCATCCTGACATAGAACTACGAAGCCGTACAGGATCCTAATGCTATTCGGCGTCAGCTGGGAAGGCGTGATCCTATAGGTATTAAAGACCTGAACAAAAAGGCTATGAATCGAAAAACGAAGACCAGCCTTCAGGTGGTCTTCGTACATGGGAAGGGCTCCTAAATTCAGAGGTCCATTTACCCTACCCTCTCGGCTAGGGATGGTCAGATGTAAGGTGGACGGAATGTTGTATACGGTCCTAAGATTATCGACCCTCTCTCGGGTCATGGCCGACGGGATGTTGAAGGGACCAGGTTTTCTATGACCGCGAGCTACAGCCATCCTAAAATGGGTGCAGAGGAGGAAGAAGATGGGGGAAGATGAAGATGGGACTAACCTGATTCTCTGGGTCTCTAAGGGAGCCTAAAGGCAGTGCAGGGGGGAGAGGAGGCAATTTTCTCTTCAAGCACGAACGCAGCAGCAGGTTCCTTCTGGGAGCTACCCTCATCCTTTTATAGGCATCCGAGGGCCCGCATCCCAATGCACCCCCCGCGTGATGAGATCCAACGGTCGCTGCTTCGATTCTCGAGTTGGACGGGGATCCGAGGGGATGCACCGGATCGTATCCGGCCGTGATCCGCATGACAGATGAAGCAACGACGAATGGGCCACTTCGGCAGGGGCGCCAACCGCCCTGATGGCGCCACGTGTCCCACGTCGCTTCAAGAATCTGATCGGGCAGTTGCTACGTGCCGTACGAATAATAACTACCCCCTAGTCCTCGCCAACCCGGTGCTGACACCTGTCCCAGGGCAAAAATCGGAGCAGGAGGCGGCCGGATGCAGCACGTCGAACCGGATTCGCTATCATTTGAAAGGTCGCCGCATTTATTGCCATTTAATACCCTCGCCCTTCGAGCCTGTGGACTTGCTCGAAGCACAAGGGCAAGGGGGACAACTGTTATACCATGACAGCTCACTCTCTGCTAGAACCGGTCCAGTCCTGTGGTCCGACTCGACTGCCCTTCTCAAGGCTCTAACTAAAGAGGTCCGACCCACCAGAGCTGAGGTCCTAACGACCCTCTCTTGCTGGGGCTCGGCCCACCGTTCTCTGTCAGAGGTCCGACCTACCAGAGCTGAGGTCCGAATGACCCTCTCCTGCTGGGGTCCGGCCCACCATCCTCCGTCAAAGGTCTAACCCACCGGAGCTGAGGTCCTAATGACCCTCTCCTGCTGGGACCCAGCCCACCGTTCTCCGTTAGAGATCCGACCCACCGGAGCTGAGGTCCCAACGACCCTCTCCCGCTGGGGTCTGGCCCATCACTCTCCGTCAGAGGTCCGACCGACCGACTGTCTCACAGCCGACGTCCGACAGGCGAGCCTTAGCATCCAGGGTATTCCAGAAGCACCTTTCTGTTACTACGGGATCCTGCTATCCCAACGGCCCTGCTCCACTACTTCCACGATGCCGTCGTATCTGCGCGCCACGTGGCCACTCTCCAGATTCTCCTAGGGGCAGATCGGTCTTTTCCAGCCTCTCTTCTAACAGATTTTGGACCGTTCCGCGCCTATATAAGGTACCTGGGGGACTCCATTCGAAGGTAGAACAACTCTTCCCTTACTAGAGACTGTTCATCCCTTGATTCCTCCATTCTATTGCCTTCAATCTCCTACTAACTTAAGCATCGGAGGGTCCCTCGCCGGAACACCACCAGCGCCCTTGGGGACTTTTCTGTAGGTTCGCCCGGGAGAGGAGCGCTCCAGCCCATCCAGCCGTCCAGGTTCCCGATCCAGGAGTTGATGTGGCAACAGCAACTAATTTTTTTGGTTACAAAATTCTATGATGATATAGTGATCGATAAATAAAAAATAATTAAAAATTATTATCGATTTATGATCAAAAATTAAAAATATTATTTAATATTATCAAACATAATATCTGGTCATGGATTAATTCATATTTCAATACACATGAATTATTGACTTTATTCAGTTCATATACGTTAAAACATGAATTAATCCATAACTAGAGATTATGCTTGATAATATTAAGCTAGCCCATGATCGTGTAGATGATGTAACTAAAAATGAAGAAAGAGTTATAATTTTTATAGTGAATGAAGTCAATAGCGAGCTAGTTACCACTTGACCCTTATATGAGAGCTAATTGCCCTGGACATTGATTGGGACCCGAGACCCGAGTGCACCAGATCTTGATTGTTAACTTCATTCACTATGAAAATTCTAACTATTTATTCATTTTTAGTTATATCATTTGCATCATGGACTGACCTAATATCATCAAGTGCAATATTTGGTCATGAATTAATTTATATTTCAATGCATATGAATTGTTAACTTTGTTTAGTTCATATGCATTAAAATATAAATTAATTCATGATCAAAGATTGTGCTTGATGATATTAAGCCAATCCTGGATTATACAAATGATGTAACTAAAGATGAAGAAAGAGTCAGGATCTCTATAGTGAGTGAAGTCAATAGCAAGCTAGTTGTTACTCAGTCCTTGTACAAGGATTAGTTATCCTAGATACTGACTGGGACCCGAGGCCTAACTATACAAGATTTTGACTGTTAAGTTTATTTACTATGAAGATTCTAACTCTTTCTTCATCTTTAGTTACATCATTTGTATCATGAACTAATCTAATATCACCAAGTATATTATCTAGTCATGGATTAATTTATGTTTCAATACATATGAAATGTTGAGTTTGTTCAGTTTATATGCACTAAAACATTAATTAATCTACAACCATAGATTGCGCTTGATGATATTAGGCCAATCCATAATCGCAAAACTGATAGAATTAAAAATGTAGAAATAGTTAGAATATTCATAGTGAATGAAGTCAATAGCAAGCAATTGCCACTCGGCCCTTGTGCAAGGATTAGTTGTCTTGGACACTAACCGGGACTCGAGGCATGGGTGCATGGGGCACACCCTTGTCCCAGTATTTTGCAATATCGAGGTTATCAATATCGCATTATCAATATCGCATCCCTAAAGTCACTATCCTAAAGGCTACCTCCCATGACGAGGTCCATGTCGATGACCATCTCAAAATTGAGGTTGTCCTCCTTAACAAGTCCTCCCCTCTCGCTACAATCGCCTACATGTTGACCCTCTTCCATCGCCTTTCCTACACTAACAACTGGGTTGTCACCCTCAAGTCCCTCATTATCACCTTTCATACCCTCCGCGATGCCAGCCCTGACTTCTCTTTCAAGTCCCTCTCCATACCCCCCCCCACCACCATCGCCTCCTTGACCTTTCCACCTTTTGTGACTCCTCCTCCTGGGACTTCACCACCTTCGCCTGCAACTACTCCCTCTACCTTGATAACCACCTCAGCTCTGCCCTCCTTATTAAGCTTGGCAATCTCTACCACCACCGTGTCACCTCCACCAACAACATCGCTAACATGAAGCTCCCTCTCATCCTCCAATCCTTGACCGCATCGACCACTGGCAATGCCTCCTCTTCATGGGTTAGCAAGCCGAGTTCGGGTTGGGCCTATTTTTGGACCGGATTCAGGCTAGGCCAAAGGGATGCTCGAACCCAACTCAAAAACTAAATGGGCTCTATTATTAGGCCCAAGCCTAGCTGAAGCCTGGCTCGACTTCGGGCCAGCCTGAGCTAGTTCTAGCCTTATTTGCATGCCAAGACCCGAATCTCATGTATATAAGACATGCATCCATGCACACATAATTTATTATTTATATAATTAAATTAACTTCTAATTAATTAACTAAATAAATAAATAAACATCTAATTAATTAAATCAACAAATAAATATCTAATTAATTAAATAAATAACTAATTAACTAAATAAATAAATAAATAAACATCTAATCAATTAAATCAATAAATAAACATCTAATTAGTTAACTAACTAACTAATTGATTAATTATTTAATTAAATTTAATTAACATAAAAAATTAACTTGTAATGATAGCTCTAGTGCCATCGTTGCTATCATCGCTAATACTTCTAATGCAAGGTAGACCATACTCGTAATGCAAAGTAGACCCTATGGATGGCAAGCCTATCATAGATGGAGGATGGCAGATCCGGCATGTAGGGAAGAGGAGAACCAGTAATGGAGATGGTGGGGGGGGGGGAGGGGGTGTGGTTACTGAAAGGGGGAGCACTAAAGGGGTGTGGGGGCTGGTAGGAGGGAGCATCGTAGGGGTCATGGGGAGATGTGGTGGCCAACTAGGGGGAGCACTGGGGGGGAGTGTGGTGACTGGCGAGGGATGGGGAGTATCGGGGTGTGGCGGCCAGCGAGGGGAGCATCGAGGGGGTGGGGGCAAAGGAGTGTAGTAGCCAGCAAGGGGGAGCACTAGCAAGGGAGGGGAGAGCACCAGTGAGGGAGGTCAAGGAAGGGGAGGTAGGAGGGGGGAAAGGAATTTTTTTTTCCATCTGATCAAATAAGGGTCTTAAATAGAGCAAAAGTATTACCAACAACATTAGCAATGATAGGTTTTTCCATCGCTAATACATTTTTTTATATTAATGATGAACAAAGACTTTTTGATAAAAGATTAGAAATCCTAATAAAGACTCGATTGATGAAAGATTAGAAATCCTTTTTTAATTTTATCCTACTTTGATCAAAGACTTTTTAAGTCATCATTTGATAAGATTACATGGAATAAGTACTCTTCTTATTGGGAGTGATTGATTCCTTGTTGACCTACTCATAACCTTCATATACAATTCACCATATCCATGAGCATCCCATACATAACTAAGTCATGAATGAGTATAAACCAAAATATGGATTTATGTATATAAGATATTATGGTGATCTCAGGTCTAAGGATCACTTGTACAACTTTCACTGAGAGAATTATCTTTTGACAAGTAAGTAAAACTTTCATAAGAGTTTTCATGACGGATCAATTAGTGAACTCATATCTTGATGAGCACCCACATCCTTATATTAGTATCCCTATACAAGTTGTTATGAGACCAACCACTCTCTCCATCGAACATACATAGGATGTGCTAGTCTCTCCAGAAATATCGATCCTCGACTCGATGATCCTATGATTAGGAATATTTTAAATTAGGATTTATAAGATCTTAGGTCTCACTGTTATGAACTCCATCATAACTCTAAAATCATTGTCTTAATTTATGGAGTTCATCATAATCTTAAAACAACAAAATATAAGGCACAACATATGATGAAATTAAATATTTTTTATTAACATCATACATGAGTTAGTAGAAGTTTATAGATAAGCTCATGTTTCATAAAAAATATGATTGACTTTTAGGATACTATTTTTTCAATCTTCTACTTGCACTAAAACCAATCGCATTTGTATTTAATTTTCATGCAATCTAAATGGTGATCAAATTACTGTTAAGGAAGGGCCTTAGTGAATGGGTCGCTATGTTGTTCTTTGTATATACTCATTCTAAAATCATATCTTGTCTTTCAATGATTTCATGAATAAGATGGAAGCATCTTAGGATGTGCTTAGATTTTTGATGAGACCTTGGTTCCTTAGCTTCTGCAATAGCTCCAGTGTTATCATAATAAAGTGGCATCAGTTCTTGTATTGCAGGAACTACAACCAACTCCAAGATGAACTTTTTTATCCAGACAACTTTCTTAGTGGCTTTACTAGTAGCTATGTATTCTGTCTCAGTAACTAAATCAGCTACAGTTTGCTGCTTGGTACTTTTTTAACTCACTACACCTCCATACAGAGTAAAGACATATCCTGATATGGATTTACTATCATCTGGATCTGATTGAAAACTAAAATCAGCATAGCCTTCTAGTTTTAAATCTGATTATCTATATATTAAAAAATCATTTAGTCCTTTTAAGGTACTTAAGAATGTTTTTCATAATTTTTCAATGATCCTTTCTTGGATCAATCTGGAATCTGTTTGCTATGCCTAAGGCATAAGCAACATCAAGCCTGATATATAACATGGCATATATGATTGATTCTACAGTCAAAGCATAAGAAATCTTACTCATCTTTTATTTATCTTCAGGTATCTTAGGAGATATCTTCTTAGAAAGATATATGCCTTGACTCATAGGCAAGTAATCCATTTTACTTTCCTTCATATCGAATCATTTCAATAGTAGGTCAATGTACCTGATCGAGATATCCTCTAAAATCCTTTATCCTTTATCTCCTCGTTCTACTTCATTTTTAGACTATGAGTTGGCATCACAGGCTTTTGCTGAATTGGCTATTTACACAATGCTTCAGGCCATTCTTGCTAAACTCTATCTCATGCTCAAACCAAGCTCCTTATCACATTTCAAAAGATGCAGAACACCACTGACATCTCACAAAATTTAGTAAGTAATAAACACCAGCTAGAAGAGAACTATAATTACTTTCTGACATCCAAATAAACTAATCTATGATAGGAAACAGATGCTTGAATAACACTAAAAATTTTATCAAAAAATAAAATCCAAATTGAAAGATTAGGAAATAGAGGGTGCATAAATCTTCTAAGGAGTAACATTAAGGAGGTGCCACCCACTCGGGGGCACAACATGATATTTATGCACATGGTGCATTTGACCTTTTTATTAAGCAAGTTAAAAATCTGGATTTGGATCTAATTATTTTATTAAACATGTAACCTAGCTCAATATATAATGAATCGAATAAAGTTAAATGGGTTAACTAGGTTAAGTATTGTCTCCCTAGAAAATTAATATAAAATCTGAGGTACGCAAGAGTCCTCTCAAAATTTGAAATTATGTCTGTTGCCTATCTTGAAGGATGTGCATAGCCAAACTTACATTAAGTTCCTCAATATTATCTTTCTAAATAGGTAAAATCTTTTAATTATGGATTTTCTTAACATGCATATATAGCAAATTTTCTCTAGGTATAATAAGTATTGTAATCTAGTTCTTCCACCAAGCCCTTATGCCACTCATCAAATTCTAAGCCCATTTAGCCTACATTAATTCACTATTCTCATTTCTAAGTAGATTTTCCAACTTTATGATATTTTAGATCCTCTTGCCTCATTATGTGTCTTATCATACCTACCCAGAGAACTTTATTTATATCTCTCTATGTCAGCAGTAGAACATAATTCATGTTTTTCATGGACTATCCATAAATAAAATTGAAATAAACTGTGTTAATGAAACCTTTCTATTTTTGAAATATTAAACTTTTGATAGCAAAGATGATGCGGGATGATCCTAGGACTACCATGATTGCAGAAAAATGAAAACTAATTTTTTTTGTAATTTTTTTAGAATTTTAATTTGTATGCTAATGACCCAAAATCAAGTAAAGATGAGCAGGAAAACTAGTAATGAAAAAAAAACATCATACCTGCAAAGAATTCATGCAAAATAATAAAAGAAAGGATCTCAGAGATTGAGAAACCCCCAGTTAGGATAGTATACCTTCAACAAATCAGAAGTTAGGAGGGAGAAGGATTTTACCAAGCACCGATTCGAAAATCTGCTCGAAGCCGGGGTCACACAGCACTCGGGATTATCGCTTGGAAGACAAGCCTTCAGTTCCTCAGTTTAGGCAGCTATCTGGGATCGGTTGTGGAGGCAAAGAGGGCCTCCTCCTTGGAGGGGAAACATCATGGGGATCCTACAAGTGTCAGAGGTTAATCAAATAAATAAGAAAATAAAGGAAAGAAACTAGGTTTTAGAAGAAAAAAGGATCAGGGTTTGGAATAGTTGGCGACCTGGGGAAGAAGAAGATCCTTGGCTTGATGGGCAGCTAGGGCTTCTTCTCCTTGGGCGTGGAGGCAGGGGTCAGTTAGGGCACACAAGGATAACCACACAAAACACAAGAACACCAATGCTAGAAAACAAATCACCAGAGTTTTATTTCATCAATAGGTTATATGAATACAAGAGGAAGAGGGGTGGGGTATTTATAAGAGTTTCCATGCCCTCTCCTAATTAGGATAGGATCACATAATTTGAGTAGGAAGAGGGTTATAAACTTTGAATGCAATTACAATTCTCAAAGAACTTAGGAATAGAAATCCTTAATAGGTTAGGAAGGAATATTCTTGTGTTGACCTAGTCTTCTTTTCCCCCCTTGGACCGGTCAAAGCCTTGGGCTCCTCTTGGAATTCAGCTTGGACCTCATGGGTAGCAACAAAGGGCATCCTCCTTGGGCTTGGGCGAAAATTAGATGGGCCCTGGTTGGCTTTCAAGGGCTGGGGCTCATGGACCTGGTACCTAGGTTGGAAAACCCTGGGCACCCATTTTGAAATGGACTTGGAGAAAAGCCTGGGATGCCTCCTCTTACTGGGGTCTCGGGCTTGAGATGTTCTTGGGCTGGGGCGCCTAGCATATACCTGGAATTATGGGGTGCCCTTGGTCTTGGAATATACTATGGCATCTGGAGGACATCTTGGTATTTGGAAGGCATATAGGGGAATCTTGGTATCTAGGGCGGCAATCAAGTCCTATTAAGGCTGATGTGAGGGCCTCTAACTCCTGGACAAAGCCTGGTAGAACTCCAAAACTGGGTATCCTCTTCTCTTGTACAAAATTGGACCGGTACTGGACTAATACAAATGTATAGGACTTAATGGGACTCAACTGAACTGGACTAGGGCTGAGACAAAACAACTTGGGCATCTTGCCTCAACTTATTACAAGACTCAATCTTACTTAATTACAAAATTTGACACCTAGGTAAGGGCTCAAAACCCTAATCAGTAAATCATATAGGGCCCAGTAATCTGTGTCGGATCCTGGTGCCCCCATCAAAAGATTTATTACTTAATAAAAATAAAAACCAGTAGAATTTCCTTGTAAATGCTATCTGACTTAACAACACAAAAATGACAAACCAAATTAAATGTATTTAACTTATTTTACTAAAAAATATATTTTTTACATGATTAACACTTAATCTGCTATGCTGCTAGTCAGGATCTCCCATTTTTTCAAAAAAAAAATTCAAATTTCTTGTCATTTGTAAGTACTAAAATATAAAAGTAACATGGTATGATGAACAGAATATCAATCTTAGGCGCGATGGTCTATTGAGAAAGAGCTAAAACCATAGTAAGGGAAAAATAATAGATCATCAACTCTCAATCTTATCCATTAATTGAATAATCTTTCCCTCTCCTAAATAAAAGCTCGTCCAGCCAAATAAATCATGATATTATTAACACTGTTTAGAGACCAAGACTTAGATTTGGATTTTAAGAGCCATGATGATGGGGACCTAAGAGTCTATTAGAGTCCATTAGTACTAAGTCACTTGTACTAAAGTGAGCCAATTGAGTCTTGTAATAAAGTGAGACAATTGAGTCTAGTTGAGTCCACTTAGTCAACTCTAGTTGTTTTCAGCCCAGTCAAGTCCAATCGAGTTCATGTAATTTTTATTCAAGTTAGAACCAAGAAGAGAGCCACCAGACCAAGAGATTCATCAGGCCCCCCCAACCAGAGTTGGACTTCATGCACTTGGATCCCTACTCAAGGCCCCAGCCAAGCACCTGGGCCTTTTCATGCCGCCAAGCCCACAAGGGAGTGCCCCCCCAACCTTTGAAGATGGCGCCCCAATCCAAGCTGCCCCAGCCCAAGCCCAAGGGAATTGAGTTTTCTTGGTCCTTAAGTCATGTAATCCCAGTCTGTCAAGGAGTCTAGGGACTTGGGTGAATCTATAATACCCACCCCCTCCCCCTCTTGTAAACATAACTTGACGAATGAAAAAAAATTGAGAGTTTCTCTTATTTTATTTGCCTTCATTCTTTGAATGTTGACTTTCGTGAGGGAGTGGGTGTGAGACCCATTATTGCCTTTGTTCTCCGGAACATCGAGAGGTGTGAGGCCATAGTTATCCAATTATCTTTCCAAGCCCTAGCTTCTTCCAAACCCTAGCCCTAGCCGCCCTTTTCTTTCTTCCTCCAAGGAAGCCCTAATCCCTGGTGACTTCTTAGCTCACCAATGATCCTTCCCACATCCCGTTCCTCATCAATTTTAGTATCAGAGTTAAAGGATTAGGATATTTTCTTTTTCCCCCCGACTCCACCTCCTTCCTCCCGTCTAGACCTCCCCCCCTCCTTACCAGGCCCACCATTTTCTCTCTCCCCTGTTTCAATACACGATCATAGCTTCCCACCCCACCATACATCACAGCCCTCAAAACCATCCACGGTGATTTTGATGACAACCTCCATCGCCTGTAGCCACCAAGACGTTGATGCCTCTGAAGCTCGCCCTGCCGGTCTCCTCCAAAGACCCCTTCCTAGTTGATTGATGCCCCTTTGCCATCCAAGCCAAACGTTGCCCTTCCCAACCGAAGAGTCCCACCGGAAGACCCATCTCCGTCAGCCTCCGCCCAGGCTGAGCCCCATCCTCTTGGCCTCTTTCCAAGCCTCCTACCCAGATCGCATCCGCCACTGTCCGAACCTCTCCGCCCACTTACCCGTGAAGGCTTTCGCCATCCCTTCCGCCCATCACCATGATCAACAGGACCGTCGACCACCGCTCCTACCTTCGATCGATGCCTCCACAGTCGATTGAGTCGCCAACCGCTGCAGCCTCTTCCTCCCTTTCGATCTGGCCCTGTTTCCTCTACTGCCAGGTGCCAGAACCCCTTCTGTCGCTACCTTCCTCCCGATCGAAGCAATCCTTGAATAGTCGAGATGAACACCGGCCTACCTTCCGTCCATGCCACCGTCTTTGCCTAGTGCCATCACCGGCGAAGCCTATCAGGAGTCTCTTGTCGATTCTGCCTAGCCTCCATCCATCACAAAGGAAGGAATGTCGCACGAACATGAAAGCAGTTTCCTTCCTGTTACTGACTTCAAGCCTACACGATCCTCAAAGCAGAGCCTCCTCCTTATTTTAAGCTTATCTGGATATATTTGGGTTTATTTGATTGGATCTATTTTATGGGTTTGTCTCTTTTGTTATGCTTGAATTCGGTCCCATCAAAGCCCTTGCTAACCCAAACTTGACAGAGTTGAGTTCTCCATATTCCAGGAAAATGATGGGGACCCATAGCCTATTAGAGTCCATTAGTACTGAGTCACTTGTATTAAAGTGAGCTAATTGAGTCCTGTAATAAAGTGAGACAATTGAATCCAGTTGAGTCCACTTAGTCAAGTCCAGTTGCTTTTAGTCCAATCAAGTCCAATCGAGTACATATAATTTTTATTTAAGTTAGAACCAAGAGGAGAGCTACTAAACCAGGAGATTCACCAAGCCCCCCAACCTGAGCTGGACTTCATGCACCTGGGCCCCTACTCAAGCCCCCAGCCAAGCACCTGGGCCCTTTCATGTCGCCAAGCCCACAAGGGAGCGCCCCCCAACCCATGAAGATGGCTGCCCAGTCCAAGCTGCCCCAGCCCAAGCCCAAGGAAATTGTGTTTTCTTGGCCCTCAAGTCATGTAATCCCAATCTGTCAGGGAGTCCAGGGACTTGGGTGAATCTATAAATACCCACCCCCTCCCCCTCTTGTAAACATAACTTGATGAATGAAAAAAAAATGAGAGTTTCTCTTATGTTATTTGCCTTCATTCTTTGAATGTCGACCTCCGTGAGGGAGTGGGTGTGAGACCCGTTATTGCCTTTGTTCTCCGAAACATCGAGGGATGTGAGACCCTAGTTATCCAGTTATCTTTCCAAGCCCTAGCTTCTTCCAAACCCTAGCCCTAGCCGACCTTTTCTTTCTTCTTCTAAGGAAGCCCTAATCTCTGGTGACTTCACAGCTCACCAACGATCCTTCCCGTATCCCGTTCCTCATCACATGACCACCCTCGGATCCAAGAATCAAAATCCCTCCTCATCCCAAAATCCATGACGAACCCTCACCTATTTCCTCTCTCTCCCCAGTCTATCATCCCAGAATCGATGACAAACCCTCCATCCTCCCAAATTTATAGTCGAATGTAACCAAAAATAGCAAAAAAATTAAATCGGATGAGAAAAAAAAACTCTGGGATATTTGCTACTCAGGGACTTGGATAATCTAGGTCCCGGTCGGTGGAGCAAGGCAGGGGATCTGGGTTGGCGGGGCTAGCGGGTGGGAGGGATGGGCTTCGATCGATGGGCCTGTAGGGAGGTGGTGGTCAGCTCGGGCAACACACCGGAGATGAAGGAGATGAAGGTGCTCGATCTATCCCAGAGGTTCGATGGTGACAAAGGGACCCGAAGGTAATGCATCGGAGATGAAGGAGATGAAGGAGTAGGGAGGGAGGAGGAAATGGAGGAGAAAAGGGTTCAGTAGTGGATCGATCAAATAAAAACTTAGGGCTTAAAGGTGGGAAGAAGTGGAGGAGTTTTTCGATGCTTATAAGCACCGTTAAACTCTGGCTTTGGATGATGCTTTTCAAAAGCATCGGCAAGTGGTAGAGCTTCGCGATGCTATCCCTTAGCATCAGGAAAAATCGATCGGGGATTGCACTTTTCGTTGTAGTGGCATCCTCTTAGATCTATCTCTATGGATCTTTATACTTAGTATATAGGATGCTTCTCCCAAATCCTTCATAGAAAATTATTTAGATAGCTAAGCTTTAACCGATTGCAACATTAGAATATCATTTCCAAAGATAAGTATGTCATCAACATACAATATTAAGAAGATAATGGCACTCCCATTTGTCTTCTTATATGCTCATGGTTCATCCACATTTTTGATGCAACCAAATTCCTTGATTATTTCATCAAATTAGATGTTCCAACCTCTCGATGCTTGCTTTAATTCATAAATGAATTTCTTAAGCTTGCATACTTGGTTTGGTTTCCCACTTAAGACAATTCCTTCTAGCTATAACATATAGACTTCTTCCTCATGATACCCATTGAGGAAGGCAGTCTTTACATCTATTTGCCATATTTTATAATCATAATATGCAACTATAGCAAGCAAAATTCTAATGGACTTGAGTATAGCTGCTGGCAAAAATATTTCATCATAATCAATCCATGTCTTTGTTTGAAACCTTTTGCCACGACCCTAGCCTTGTAGGTTTCTACTTAGTCATGTGCTTCAATCTTTTTTTTGAAGACCCATTTGTATCCTATTAGATTTACTCCCTTAGGTGGATCAACCAAGGTCCAAACCCGGTTGGTATTCATAAAGTCCATTTTAGATTTCATGGCATTAAACCATTTGTCAGAGTCTTTACTCTTATAGCTTCCGTATAGGTCAAAGGATCATCATCTTGAATGATACTGGCTTCATTATCAATTCTAATGACAAAACCATATCTGAGAGGTGCATCTGGCACTCTCTCTGACCTACGGAGAGGAGGGGTGTGTTGTGGTGGTACCTTATTAATAGGTACTTGTGGTTAAGAAATTTGAGGTTGATTGTCTATAGGAGTAGGTTAACGATCTTGTATTTCATTAAGTTCAAATATCCTCCCACTACCTCCTTGGATAAATTTCTTTTCCATGAAAGTAGCATGCCTACTGATAAAAATCTTTTATTCAGTAGGATGATAAAAGAGGTATCCAATACCTTCTCGAGGATAACCTATAAACCTATATTTATCAGCCTTAGCACTTAGCTTATGTCCAAATACATTTCTAACATCAGCTGGGCTATCCCAAATCTTAAAATATTTAAGACTTCGTCTTTTGCCTCTCCATAATTCATATGGAGTGCTAGTTACTGATTTTGATGGTACTCTATTTAGTATATAAGTGCAATAGTCTCTAGGGCATAACCCTAGAAGGATACAAGAAGATCGATGAAGCTTATCATAGACCTTACTATGTCAACAAGGTACGATTCCTCTTTTCTACTACACTGTTTAATTATGGTGTATATGAAGGTGTCCATTCTGAGAGAATACCTTTATCCTTAAAATAATCAAGAAATTTACTAGATAAGTATTCTCCTTGATCTGACTGAAGGATTTTAATACTCTTTCTAGTTTATTTTTCAACCATATTTTAATACTCTTTAAATTTATCAAAAACTCAAATTTATGTTTCATAAAATAGACATATCCAAACCTAGATAAATCATCAGTAAAGGTGATGAAATAAGAGTATCCTCCTCTGGTTTGAGTTGACATGAGTCTACATACATCTATATGTATTAACCCTAATAACTCAGTCGCCCTATCTTCATAATCAATAAATGGAGATTTGGTCATTTTATCCATGAGACAGGATTTACAAGTTCCTAATAATTGATAATCATAAGGATCAAATAATTTATCTTTCTATAACTTATTTATCTTAGATTCACTAATATAACCTAATCGACAATGCTAGAGAAAGGTGACATTGATATCTTCTCTCTTTCTTTTCTTGTTATTAATAAAAAAAACTTCATCATTGAGTGAAAGAACTAAAAGACCATTAACAAATAAACTAGTTCAAAAAAAATATTAGAAATGAGAAATAGAATATCCACTGCTCTTTATATTAATTTTAAAACCTTGTTGTAACAACAAGGGTATAGAAATAATAATTATAATAATATTTGAAACATAGTAATAGACTTTCAATTCTAAAATTTTGTCCAAAGGCAATAACAACAAATAGGTGCCCATAGCTTCCACTTGAATGGCTTGATCACTCACATCATAAAGCTCAAAGTCACCCTTCTTCAAGCTCCTAATTCTGTGAAGTCCTTTTTGATGCTCCACTAGCATCAGGCTTCAAACTAGTAAGATATGACTTGTAGTTCTTCTTATAGTATTCCTGCTTGTCGCAATGAAAACAAGTTCCATTAGTAGAAGGCTTCTTTGTCTTCTTCCTCTTCTGGATGCTTTTCTTAGGGCTCCACTTTCTCTTTGAACCCTTTTTCATTACTATTTTTTTCTTTTCATCAATTAAAAGAAATAAGCCTTGTTCCCTTTAAAATAGCTTTCAGCTATCTTAAGCATATTAAGTAGTTCTGGTATAAAAGGTTCAGTTTGTTCATGTGATAGTTTATAACAAACTGCTAGAAGAAATCAGGGAGTGATTATAGGATCAAGTCCTGATTAAGCTCTCTATCCATAACAAATCCTAATTGACCTGATGAGTGATTAAGTCAATTATCTTTAGTACATGGACTTGAACAGATGTGCCCTCAGTTATACATGCTCAGAACCATTGCTTTGATATTTCATATCGGGTAGCCTTACTTTGCTCTCCATAAAGCTCTTTAAGATTGAGCAGTATGGACTGAGGTTCTATTTCTTTATATTGCCTCTACAATTCATTGCTCATAGAAGCCAACATAATGCACTTAATAGTTAAAATATCATTCTACCATATTTTATATGTGGTCCTTTTCTTCTCCGAAGTATCATCTTCGATCATATTTAGATCAGGAGAATCAAGGATGTAGGATACCTTCTCCTGAGTTAAGACAATTTTCAGGTTTCTTAACCAATCTAGATAATTAGGACCGGTCAACTTATTGACATCTAAAATATCCCACAATAATAAAATAGAAGCCATAATATTAATCTACATAAATAAAGAATAATGTATAAGCATACCACTCAAGATTATATACATAACTAGATAAGGGCTTATCAATCTAATTATGTCTCCCATTACTTTTCTACGAATACCATAGCCTTCACCTATGGTAAGCGAGAAATCCTAACAGGATTTTCTTAGTGGGGTTGATCTCCTAATTCCTCAAAAATACCTTGTGTTACATAATAAATATTTATGAGTTCAAGGATAGGAAATTTTTTTTTTCAATCATAATCCATGTAACTCTCAACATGACAACTATTTTTAAGACACTTACAGCCTTGTATTTACATAACAAACTATAATGTCTTAGTTTAGTTAGACCCTCCATTCCATATAGTCATGATTGAATAATATTGCCCATGTGTTACACAACAAAGCAACACCATCAATCATATTATAAAACATTAGATGTACCAAGATAAATTTTACATCAAACCCTAGAGTAGGTCTTGTATTACACAAAACCTACTATAATTTTTGATAAAAAATTGGCTTAGCAAGAAGAAAGGCAATTAGTTGTGTTTTAATCAATTAGCATTTCTAAATCAAGGTCTCAATCAATCGAATTAGCCAAGTAAGTGGGAGAGAGATGGGAGGCCCCCCGCACTTGCCTTAGACACCAAAAATTTTGGCTAGGTAAGCAACAGACCTAATTAAAAACCATATTCTCTTTACCTTTCCAAAATCACTTTTCAAGACACTAATCGATCAATCAAATCTCAAATGAATTTGCATTATGATTTTATAACACTAAGACTAAATATAATTTTTAAAGAGGGATTTTATGGTCTCACACACATCCTAATATTACAAATTATCTAACAAGCATACCACAATATCATATATGCCAAGTGTGTCATCATTCTATGACAACCTTACAACATAATAGACATCCACCACTATATTAGGACAACCTTATTTCAGAATAATGATCGAATAATCAAAACATATCTCTATATTGATTAGGGTTTAAGTGAAACCCCAATCAGTGGCATACATCAATCAATATATGCTACAACTATTATACTAGACACAATCATTCAAACATTTAATTGACTATTAATTAAATGAATCAAGGTTGCTCTGATACCACTGTTGGGTTATGATTATATAGCAGAAGACCGGATTTTAAAATTTTAATCCTTGAAATCTTAATCAACCAAAACCCTAGATCTAGGATTTCCTTGGTTATATCATTTAATAGGGCAAAATATTAGGAAATGGAAGAATACCTGTAATGCTAATATCCTTTATTCCACTAGGCATGCAAGTGTATGCCCTCTAGAGGTGATCTACATAAGAACTGGATCAAGGAAGCACTCCTTTTTCTTGCTCGACTCCTTCCGATAGCCTTTCTTCCTTTAGTAGCCTATTTTCTCATCTAGGACCTTTTTCCTTCTGAAGAGTATCTCAAAATCGTTTTGAAAACTCTATTACTATCCTATTTTTTTTTAATTCTCTTTCTAAGCCCTTGTCTTAAAATGATGGACTTGTATTAAAATAAAATACTTATCCTAACAAGGAAAGGAAGAGAGTTGTCTGGACAAACTTCAGATACTTTGGTTTTAATCATCGAAGCCTTTAAATAGGAAGAGAGAAGGAACTTAAAATATCCTTTCAAGTAGAAGGACTCTCTAAGTAGAAAGGTGAAAAGTGAAATATTGTTTTACTAATATTTTGCACTAAGAGTTGCTTATCACAACTCTTCAAGAAAAATTGATAATTAGTTTTTAATTTTAGAATTAAATACTTAGTTTAACACTTCAATAGGTGTATAAACTAGAGAGGCTTATTTGAAAAAAGTTGATTGATAAGTAAAAGGACTCTAGCCCATCCATGTGCTATATATTCTAAGCATCTCATCCCTTCATAAAATTACACCCATAATTACATAATTTGACCGGTCAAATCCAGTCCAAATGGACATCTATTAGAGAAGATAAGGGCTAAGGATTATCACTAAAAAGGTAATTTAATTATAGGACTCTTGATTTTTTTGCACCCCTTAATGTGTGCGTATGCCAATATTTGCGCCAAGAGTCCTAAGTCCTTGGGACTCTTACTTTAAAACATGGATAAAGACTATAAAATTAGGATAAATTTTAATTTGGCTGGTCCACTTAAGGCTCAACCCAATTTAAGTCCCACTCAAATTAGTTAGCCCAAATAGTAAGCATTTAAATCCAATCATTAGGTTAGGAGTTAGGCTAGACAACATGTGCTAGTATATTAATTAGCTAGCCAATTAGGATCCTATGGCCCTAATAAAAATAGAAATGACTTTCTTGATCAATTTCTTAATGTGTATGATCCTTTGGACTTCTCATCTAGCCAATATTTGTTTTAGGTTCATGTCAATTTAGTTTGATTAGAAATTAACTAATCAAATTAGATCAAATCGAGCTAACCCTAGCTACCAATTTGAACCATCTTTCAAATTAACTCATGAATTCAATCAATTTAATTCATGATAACCTACAAGATATAATTGATGTCTAGCAATATATCATGCCTACCTAGAAGACAAGAGATTTAATAAAAAATATCAAAATACTCTTCAGTGATAAGTTACCATGCAATTTAATCCTTCGATTTTTCTTTATCTTGAATAAGTGATGAGTATGAAAAATTATCAAACCCTCACACTTTATTCATTCGAACCTCAAATTACTAATGAAGACTTGATTGATGAAAGATTAGAAATTCTTTTCTAATTTCATCCTATTTTGATCAAAGACTTCCTGAGTCATCATTTGATAAGATTACATGGGATACATACTCCTTTTACTAGGAGTGATCGATTCCTTGTTGACTTACTCATAACCTTTATACACAATTCACAATATCTATGAACATCCCATACATGTCTAAGTCATGAATAAGTATGAGTTAAGATATGGATTCATGTGTACAAGATAACATAGTGATCTCATGTCTAAGGGTCACTTGCATAACTTCTACTAAGAGAATCATCTTTTGATAAGTAAGACTTCCATAAGATGTTCTTATGATGGATTAATTCAGTAAACTCATACCCTGATAAGCACCCACATCCTTGTACTAGTATTCCTATACAAGTGGTTGTGAGACTAACTACTCTTTCTATTAAGTATACATATGATGTGCTAGTCTCTTCGAAAATATCGATCCTTGACTCGATGATCTTATGACTAGAAATATTTTAGATTAGAATTTATAAGATCTTAGGTCTCACTATTATGAACTCCATCATAATCCTAAAATCATCATCCAAATTTATAGAGTTCATCATAATCTTAAAACAACAAAATATAAGACACAGCATATGATGAAATAAAATACCTTTTATTAATATCATATGTGAGTCAGGAGAATTTTATAAACAGGCTCCTATTTCATAAGAAATATGATTAGCTTTTAAAAATCTATTCTTTCATTTTGCAATCAAAAAAATGGTCACAAAAATGTTTAAAATCCAAAATAAAAAATAAAAAAATATGATCTATTTTTTGGTTGCAAATAATTTAGAAAATTTTTCAACCAAAAAATTTATCATAAATAAATATGAAAAATAAAAAAAATGATCACCAAATATTTAAAATATAAAAATTAAAAACAAAAATGGTTGTGATCAAATTCTTGGTTTTAAAAATGCATAATAATTTTCCACCAACAAATCGATTGCAAATGAATTTAAATTGTAATATTACTATTAAAAATTCTAACAATCAAATTTTTGGTTGCAAACTATTATGCATTTTTACAACCAAAAAATTTGGTCACAAAATTATTTACTAAACAAAAATAAATAACCCAAATATTATGGCCTATTTTTCAATTTCAAAAGTGATTAAACAATTTGCAACCAAAAAATTGATTGCAAGTATATATAAAAATTAAATTGTTAAAAATATTTGTGTCCAAATTTTTGGTTGCAAAATGTTATGACCATCTTGCAACCAATAAATTGGTCACAAAATTATTTTTTAAAAAAACATATAATTAAAAATATTTGTGACTAATATTTTGACAGTAAACATATAAAAAATAATATTATTTTATTTTGAATAAATCAGTTGCAATGTTGTAGGGTATCTCGTGGTGGAAAATCTTGTAACTGATTTTACAATCAATTTACAATTGGTTGCTATATTAATATTTCTTTAAAAATTGATCACAAAATTGGTAACAAAAATGACCAAAATAAATCGATCACAAAATTACTATTTTCTTGTAGTGATAATAATTGATATTAAATATAAAAGTACTAAACAATTTAAGTAATATCAGAGTAAGTTAATTTAAACTTGAATTTTCATTTAAAAACTTTTAATGCTATCATATTAATTGATTTTTGTTTATTGTATGAACTATGATTTTTTAAAAATATATATATTAAGGCTTTTTGTGTGTATATCCTTTTAATATTCAAATTTGTATGAATATCATTTCAAAATTAATATTTGCATATGTACCTTTATAAAATACTTGTTTTGTATATGTACTCTTCTTTTTTCTTATTTTTTTATATGTATCCACATTATCTAACATCATTAAAAATTTAATGGTTTAAAATTAAAATACCTAAAATATACTCATAGGTACAAGTGAAAAAAGAAAAAATTATAAGGATATATATGTAAATAGCAATTTTATGAAGGTATTTGTATAAATTTGAATGTTTTGAAGAGTATACATATAAAAAATTCTTTTAAAATACACCTATCTTTAGTTGTTAATTCTTTCTTTATTTTAAAGGGAGAAAAATTAACATGTACAACTAAAATAATAAATACATTTAATTTATTGACTTACATAGAAAATAAGAATTTTTTTTATCAAATGATAGATTAAAATTATTTTATCTAAAAAATAGACATATCATAACCATCCATGTTTTCTTTAATGTATAATAATATGCTTTTAAGAAAAGTGTCTAAACCTAATATTAGATAGATTATTTTTATATTTGCATAGAATGGATATAGTTATAGATTTGGTTATTATGTAACAATAAGAATTTGCAATCTTATTATATTTTATTTTAAACTTTTTTTATCAAAAACACATATAAATTATATAAGGTATATTATTCTATATAGAGTATAAAATCAAGTCTACAATGTATATCATTACCATATATAGATCTTTGAGAGAACTTAGGTATGTTGACCAAATCAAGTCGAGCTTTTCTGAGTTTTTTTCAAGGTTTTGCAAAGTCATAGAAAATATGAGAATTTTGATAGAAGGAAACTATACTGGTTATTTATATGTATTAATGTGCTTACTATTTGTTGACTCAAGGATTGATTTTGATGAATAACAAAATATTTGAATATATAATAGAGCTAACGACTTGATAAGATAAATGTATCAAGAAGTTTTTAGATTTTAAATAAATGGAAGTTGATTAACAACATAAATTTTACAAAGGCACTTTTGGAATCTCACTTCATATATAAAAGTTTAAGAAATCTAGATGAATGGATGTAGGTAAAAGAAGAAACTATAAAAATTAAATTTGTAATGTATGGATGTAGGTGCTGGAGTTGCATCGAACTACTATAAAATTTTTTGTATATTTATGGCTTAGTTGTTTCACCTTCTTGGTTTTTTTTACTACTTAGCTAGTTTAAGTTTAGTACATATTTTTGCTGCACTTTTATATCTCATAATTTTTCATATTTAGCATATATTTGTTTAAATTGGTACAAGTTTTGGAAAATTCAATTTACCCCCTCTTTTGGATTGTCTTACTGAGCAGTACTATTAGTAGTGTAATTTTGGTTTACAATAATTTTTGTGTTTCTTTTTCCTATTCACTTCCTTTCTTTCTTTTATTTGTCTTAGAGATTTCTCATACTTATTTATTGAATGAATGAAGTTCTAATAAGTCATCTCATCTTTATCCAAAAATAAAATATAATATAACATTCTAATATGTAATATATTATATAATATTATTAGCATTTTATTATGTTCTGTAAAATGTCATTATATTATAGAGTAAGAGGGTCCAAATCTATCTAAATGAAATAAATAAAAATTAAATTAGAATCTTATATATATATATACCCTTCCAAATATTCAAATTTATATAAATACCCACACAAAATTACTATTTATATCTATACCCTTATAAGATTTTCTTTTTACACATCTATCCATAAGGATATTTTAGTAATTTTAATTCTAAATTATTAATTTTTTAATGATATTAGATGATGTGGGTATACATGCAAAAAACTAGGAAAAGAAGGTATCCATATAAAATAAGTATTTTATGAGGTTATACATAAAAATATAAATTTTGAAAGGGTTTTCATATCAATTTGAATATTTAGGAGAGTATACATGCAAAAAATCTAATATATGAATATACTTAGGAGTATTATAAGTAAGAACCCACCAAAATAAATAATGAAACATGATCCATTAATATAATTAATGGAAATAAATGAGAGAAAATGTAGATGTTGAGATGAAAAAGAAGAATTCATTTAAATAAAAGTACATTCAATGAATTGTAAAAAAACTATTGAGAGTGAAGAAAAAGAAGGTTTATATGATTTGAATTTTTGGATTGGATGAGCAATCCAATCAAGAAGAAGAAACTAATTTTCTTAACCTACTCAACTTGAATCTTTTTTTAAAAAAATGAGAAAGATATTAAAAAACTTTCTTGATCAACTCAACTCGAATCTCTTTTCTTTCATTGATGACCATAAACAAAGATACATAACTTCTATTTATAATAATCCATCCTTGCATAATTATAGTAAGATTTCTCATCTTGCTCAAATAGGACTAGTTTTTTCGAAGACTTTTTTATGTAAATACCCTCATAAATATTCAAGTTTATGTAAATATACTTGTAAAATTGATATTTGCATGTATACCCTTATAAAATCTTATTTTGCATTTATATTCTTTTTTTTTATTTGTTTGCATATATATCTACATCATCTAACACTGTTAAAAAAATTAAAATTAAAATGATAGAAATATCCTTATGGATAGATATGCAAAAACAAAAAAAATATAAGGATATATATGTAAATACAAATTTTACATAGATATTTGGAAATTTTGAATGTTTGAAAGGATATATATGCAAAAAAATAATTTTTATATTTTCATCTAGATAGATTTGAACCCTCTTAGTTTATAATATAATAATATTGTACATAATATAACAACATCATGATGATATTATATAATATTATATATATTAAAATATTATATTATATTATATTTTGGATAAGAAAGGGATGATCGACTCATCAGAACTTCATTCATTGAATAAATACAAAAAATTTCTTAGATAAAGGAAAAATGGAGAGGAAATGAATAAGAAAAAGAAAAAAAAAATTATAAAAATTATTATAAACTAAAATTAGGCTAGTAACAAGAAGGGGATTAATAGAGATTAATTGCAAACATAGTTTTCTCTTATAAAACTTTTTATAGTTTTCAAAGAGTGAGCTAATTTTATACGTGTCACTACCAAGCCTCAATCACATCCTCCAACAACCCTTTTTTAGTTGAGAGGGATTAGATATTTTAGAGAATTAGGCATGTTGGTGATCATGAGAGAAATAATGTACAATTTGAAAACCAAGTAGAAGATAACAGATCGGGTGGGTTCCAGCAAGATTTATTAACCCATTACCCATTTTCAAAGATAAAGATTTAATTTAATATTTCTTATTAATTTTTAATTTTAAAAATATGTTTTATCTAATGATGTTAGATTATCATTATGTAGAGTATATTTATGCAAAAAATAAGTTTTATAAAGATATATATGAAAATATTAATTTTAAAAGGATATTCAAGCAAATTTGAATATTTGGAAGGGTATATATATACAAAACTTATGAAAATTAAATTAATTTTTTTTTTTTTGCATGTATACCCTCCTAAACATTCAAATTTGTATGAATACTTTCGTCTAATTACTATTTACATATATACCCTCATAATTTGTTATTTTTGCACATTTACGCATAAGGGTATTTTAATCATTTTAATTTTAAAATGTTAATTTTTTAACAACATTAGATAATATGGGTACATATGCAAAAAGATAATATGGGTACATATGCAGAATATACATTAAAACAAGTATTTTTTAGGATACACCTGCAAATATCAATTTTAAAAGGATATTCAAATAAATTTAAATATGTAGGAGGATATATATGTAAAAAATCATTTTACAAAATAAAGATGATTAGTAAAAATAAATGCGAAAAGCTAAAATCCTATAAAAGATAGATCTTAACTTTTATATTGGTTCTATCTTTAATTATTCATCTATTTTTTTCTAGATTGGAAGATACATCCGATCAAAATCTTTTTTGAAAAAAAATATTTGATAGGTCCTTTTAAGACTTACATTACACCTTTAGGGGGTAGGCAATATTGTAGAGCTTGAAAAGTTATCCAATCTTAAATTTTTTAAAAATAGTTATTTCAAGCATTATATGATCAAGTTATAGTCTTTGAAAGTTTGGCTTTTGGCTTTGATTCGTGTTGCCGCCTAGATCGCCGTGGCCTGCAGCTTCTTACGTGGCCCAGGTGAGTGGACTCCCCGCCAGCATCACCGGGCTCGTCGGTCGGAGATGATCAAGGGGAACATACCCTTCGCCACGGGGCTTGGTGGAGCCGGCGTGCTCGGAGGGGTCGTTGTAGGGATGAAGGGGCTTGATACTGTGCTGTGGTCCTCCTATGGGCCTCTCCGGTGGGAGAAATCTTCTCTGTATCGTCCCTCTTTCATGTGGACCTGCAAAATAGGGGAGACTTGCGCCGGGGATTCCAGCAAAGACACTCCGACGATCAAGTCAGTGGGACGATCGAAGGAAATAAGAAACCTCTGAGGTGGAGAGCTTGGAGGACTCTATGCTACCAGAGGGTGATAGTAAATGGAATATAATGTAAGGATGAAGAGAGTATGTTGTCTTTTACTTACTTTCTTACCTTTCCATGCCGGTCTTTATGCAGACGAATGGCTCCTGTCGTTGGCGGGAGAGGCGTGATGGTCTTGATGTAGACTTGTCAGGCTAGGGTAGCCTGTGAGGCCATGATGGGCTGGTGAACTTTCTTCTTCTGGGTGGTTCAGGAAGTTGGTGCAGGGGTACAGTGCCTTGGGCAGAGCGCTATTCACCAGTTAGTATAAACAGTAGCTTAGGAAACTTAAATGCAAACCTTCTTTGTAGGCGGTGTGTTAGACGGCATGCCATGGGACCCACGTGGGTGGGGATCCTTGGAAAGAGTGACGGGACCACGTGGATGAGGCAGAACTGTGCGATGCTCCCAGTGGTCGCGCTGGGTTGAAACACCGAAGTGCCGAGCTGGCTGGAACGCTACTCCAGGTTGCCATGCAGGTCCGCGGACCGAGGAAGGGCCCGCAGAGGCTTCTCATGCATGCTGGCCGAGGCAGAGCCTGTGAAGGATCCACGTGGTGCATGGTGCAGACCCACACGGGGCTCCCAACCACTGCCGAGGTGCTGGGCCGTGCAGGGGTGCGCTGGTCTGCGGAGGCACGTTGCTCCCCAGCAAACAGACCGGTGTGGGTGCACTAAAGCCGGAGCTGGATGGCGGAGCTCCTCAGCCGCCGGACCGAGGCAGGCGTGCTGGGGCGACTTCGGGCGGAGCCAAACTGGGCAAGCAAGGGTGTGTCTGGGTTGAGTCGCAGGTGCAGTAGGCGGGCGTGCTGAGCCGGGAGCCGACGTGATGAGGTGGGACAGACACCGGAGCGGGCGCGGAAGAAGCATGGGGCCGCCGTGGGCGTGCCGCAGTGCGGAGCTAGGATGGATCATGTGGACCTTGGGGTGGGTGCACGCAGTTCTCATGCACGGACCGAGATGTGGACATGGCACCGTGGTGAAGACACCAGGGCCCGAAAATATTGATAGGTTGAACCCACATCCTTGTGGATCACCTGTGAATGAAACCCTGGACCCAACCCTTTTATCCATGTAAATAATTTATTTTAATTTTTGTTATTTTGGATTAGTCAGGGTTAGCCAATTTTACCAACTGGAATTAGGGTTTTATTTATTTAGCCTTTTAGGCTAAATCCCTTTTACCAAGTTGAACTACGTATTTACATATCTTGCCCTTTTGATCAAATTGGGTTCCAATTGATCAAATAGGACTTTAGTTATTTATTGAGTCCTGTAAAAATTAGTTGTTGAGTCTTGTATTACAGGGGAGACCAATTATAATACCCATGTGACTCAAATTAAGACCCATGTGCTAGTTCAAGACAAGCCCATGTGACCCATGTGCTAGCACAAGCTCTTGTCATATGCTAGCCTATTTTGCATGCCAACTTTGCATGATTTTAGGACTACTATTTTCACGTCACCAGGGGGATAATGACACATGACCTACCACTTAAATTTGGACAAGCTACACTCATCAAGACAATTTTTTTTGGTCGGCTCGTGAAGAAAGGCGCACAAAATTTTTAAGAGGAGTAATTGTGAAGGACTTCTCCTAGATGGCGCCCTTCTACTTATAATATTTCATGCCAAAGTGAGAAGTCGGCCAAGCATGAAAAGGAGTTTGGAGATTTTTTCTCACCTACTGTTGGAGGTCCAAGGGTTCCTAGCATTCCATTCAAATAAGCTGCTAACTGTTCAAGCTTCAAGGATTCTAGAATTTTAGTAGGACTCTAGAGTTCTCTTCAATCCAGACTGAAGAGTCCAGGCAGCTCTAGAAGAATACATTATCAAGACACTGGTGTCCAATCATCATGACCAACCCAGAAGCGATCATGACCCTCCATCAAAGTCTCATCTTGGCGCCAACTATGGATAGGAGTCCATTTTTTTTCATCCAGCAGGAGTCCAGGCAATGTAAACTTGAAGTCTAGAGTTGTAATGAAACTCTTGTATTTGAGTCCCTCACTTCTCTGGTTAGGGTTCTATAAATATCCCTACACCTTCCCCTTGTAATTAATGAATATTTGATGAAATGAAATGAAACTCTGCCGAGTTCTTCTTCCAATTCCTTTCTAGCTGCGACGGCTGATAGGTGCTAGGTGTGACGCCTAGAACACTTGGGTGCAACGTCCAAGTTCTACCGGGTGCGACACCCTGTTTATCCATCCAATCCCTCCATCAGATCTGATCCCTAAGTCTCTTCAAGGCCTTTATCCAATGCTTTGAAGAGATCCTAGAAGCCAACCAAAGAAGAAGATCCCCGGGAGAACCAACAACCTTGGTGCCAGCCTTCCTTCTAGCTTTTGATTACCATCGTTTAATTGCTATTTTTGATGTTTTTTGGCAGATTCTCTTGAGATCCGACTCTGAAGATCGGCGTCCATGCTTTGGAATTAGTTCGATCAGAATCCAGATGCCAGGAGCGATTAGTTTGGAGTCTGATTCTTCAACCCTAGAGTGCAGTGATCCAGATCTTCATCAAAGAAGGTTTCTAAGCATATCGGTAACTCAAAATCTCTTTTCCTTCCTCTAGATCTGATGTTAGAAAGTAGGAACCTAATCTAGGGTGGGTCGTGATCCATCTAATTAATTATTTTGTTAAGTATGCATGCAGGTGATGTAATCCAGTATTTAGTTGCTTGTGATCCATCTAATTAATTATTTTGTTAAGTATGCATGCAGGTGATGTAATCCAGTATTTAGTTGCTTGTTATAGATTCTTTTAACGTATTGTTTAATAGGCTATTAGGTTAATTTGCTCTTGATTAACATAAAATTTAAATCAACCTTTAGTACTACATCGTATCCGTGTCCCGCGTCAAATTTGGTATCAGAGCCCTAGGTTTAGATTAGGTTAATCTTGCATTTAGTTAAATTTTGCATCTCAGCCTTCCAGTATATAATCGTTGTTTTAATTGTTTCTGCATGTATAAAAATCAAAAAAATATGAAATTTATTTTGTTAGCTTCCTTGAAATTCAAAGTATTTTCAGTATTTTTTTATAATTTATGGTTTTCTGTGAAAATTGCAGTTCTCTGTTTTCGGCCTGAGAACAGGTTCTGCCCAAAAAAAAAATCATTAGGGTTTAGTTTTATTAGTTGCTTGTTGCATTCATTTTCTAATTAATTTTTAAGGACATACAATATAACATAGGAGAAGGAGTTCATAACCTTTCCCTAGCCCAAAACCACCCACTTTGCATTCGAGCCCAAGCCCTAATTAAAATTGATTAGAACCTAATTGCTCTAGTGAGCTTAGGGACACCAATTGGTCGGGTCCGAGTTAGTGTCAACTAAATATGTGTGTGCCCATTTCTTGGTGTCTAGAATGGTGGTTCAGGGATTACGTCCCGAAGGGCAAGTGAGCTGGTCCGCCTACCTGGCCAATCTCTGATTGGTATCTAGGATTGGCAATCAGGGACCTACACTCCCCTTACACCTGCCTGGCCAAGTCTTGAGTTACTACATACTAGCTTGCCACCTTGACTAGGCACCTAGTTTGGACTCTAGGTCTAGCTATCCATAATCGATTAGATTTGTTTGAGTGCATTGTGTCCTTGCATGACTACTAGGTCAGGAACCCCATACTAGGTCCCCCAGGACCAACCTAGTACATCCATGGACCCCACGATGGAAACTTTCATGAGATCTTTGACTGAGCAAATGAGGCAGCTTAGTGCTGAACAGAGGCAGTTTAGTGCTAGAGTCGACCAGAGGTTTGATCAAATGAATGAAAGAATAGATTCATTAGAAGGATCCCATGTGTCTCAACCTGACCCTACACCACTGGAATTTACCCCACAATATGGTCCAGGACCCCAGCTTCCAGAGCTTACACATGATCCAATCCCCAGACATCAAGCCCAACATAGAGAGGCCACACCTAATCCAATTCCAAGGCATCGAGCCCAATGTAGAGAGGTTACACCTGATCCTATTCCTAGGAGACAGCAGTGTGACATAGATGATCAGGAAACACGAGCCCTTAGGAGTATCAGACTAGAAGCTCCCACATTCAATGGTACTTTAGATTCCAAGATGTACTCTGATTGGGAAAGTAATATGGATCAGTACTTCGAATGGTACACCATGTCGGAAAAGCGTAAGGTCAAATTCGCTAAGTTTAGGTTGATCCGACAAGCACGATTGTATTGGGGTAATGTGGAAAGGTTAAGCCGACGAGAAGAGACCCACATATAGCTACATGGGAGGACATGAAACTCAAATTAAGGGCCAAATACCTACCATTCTCCTTTGAACAAAGGCTTTTAGATCAGTGGTAGAAGATGACCCAAGAAAATCAGACTATGTCCGAATGCATAGCCATTTTCGATGAGTATGTTATGCGGTGTGGTGTGTCCGAGTCTGAGTCGGTTACTTTGTCTAGGTTTAGAGCAGGCCTGAATGAGGACATTAAGAGAAAACTGATTCTAAGAGAAGTGAATGATTTAGAACATGCCTATCAGGTTGCTAGGGATGCTGAGAGATTTCCAAGGAAACCTACCTATCAATCTGATTCATCTATATTTAATACCCCTGGAAATAGGCCAAACCAGAACCAAATTTTTGCAAATCGACCTAGCCCAATCCCTAGCCCATTCGTAGAGATGACAAGGGTAAGGCACTTATGGTTCAAGAGGATCAAAACCAAACCCCAGTATGCTTTAAGTGTAATCAGACTGGTCATTATGCTGCCCAATGTCCATCACGAGCCTTACATATAGGAGAACTTGAAGTAGAGGACCCTGAGATTAGTGACCCTTGTGAGGAAGAGGTTTATGAGGCTGAAGCTAAGTTAGTAGAGGAATATGAGGAGGAGGAAGAGATCTTAGACTCAGGCCGATTAGGAGTGGTCAGATGCATCCTGACTCAAACTAAGAGGAATGAGGATTGGCGTAGGACTAACATCCTACAGATCTTTATTAAAATAGGAGATAAGGTATGTAAGGTCATAATTGATAATGGGAGTTGTGTCAATGCAATTTCTACTAATGCAGTTAAGAGCCTAGACTTACCAACTGTTCCACACCCGACCCCCTATAAGGTATCTTGGATCAATGCAACCAACATTTCCATCCGGTTGCGATGCCAGGTTACAATTCAGGTACAATCCTACCAAGAAAGAGTCTGGTTTGATATTCTTTCGATGGAGGTTAGCAGCATCATTTTAGGAAGACCTTGGTTGTATGACCACGATGCCATCCTGTTTGGACGATCGAATTCGTGTGCATTTCACCATCTAGGAAAAAGGATAGTGATTAATGCGACCCCACCAAAGGACAATGTTAAGAGAGGGTCAAGTCACTTAAAGGAAAAAGAGTCTAATCTGAATTTGATCTCTGCAAAGGAGTTAAAATGAGAAATCGATAGAGGGTCACCAGTTTGGGTTTTAGTTACCAAGGAAGCTTAGGATCAATGATGTAGAACGAAAAGAGATGATGCGATGCAGAAGTAAATTAAGACTAATTCTTTTTTTTTATATATATTTTTAGAAGTCGGCTTTGTCTCAAATGAAAGTTAAACTAAATTGAAAGAAACTATATAATAATTGAAAGCACAATTCAAAGAAACTAGATTATCAGAGTAGTTCAGAAGTAAAGGATCGCTGGGGGTTGAGAAACTCCCAGACCTAGAGTTTCGCTCTGAACTTTCAACAGGACAGAAGTAAAGAGAAGAGAAGGATTATGTACCAGACAGTGATCTTCACAGAGTTTAGTGGAAGGACTCTCTCGAGTAAATTGTTGGATCCTCGGATTTGGATATCTTCGCAATGGATCCTCCAATACTAGTCCTTTGGCAGAGTTGGCTTCTCCTGAATTCAGGATCTAGGAAAGAAGAAGAACAAGTTATGGAACCAGATACTCAAAGAAAGGATTTACCAGATAAGAAGAACTTGAAAATTGATGTTGCTGAAATCCTAATTCTCCTGGATGCTGATCTGACTTCCTCTGGGATTTGCTCTGTATTCGAAGTAGCCAATCTGGACCTGGATGCTGGTGGTCGGCCTCTACTTGGAAGAGAGGGGCCGTGAGATGATGAGGTAGATTAGGGTTTGGATGATTGGTAGAATGAAGAAGATGATGGGCAGCTAGGGTTTGGAATTGAAGTGGCTAACCTAGGGTTTTGGTAGGGTTTTGGGGTTGGAGATCTCACACCTCCTCAAGGTTCCTAGGGAACCCGGATTTACTCCCTCACGAAGCTCAACACCTGAATACAAGTACGGAAGAGAGAAACACAAAGTTGCTCACACAGAAATTGATTTCATTCATCATTATTATTCAAGAGTTACATAGAGTTGAATATATAGACATAACAAAGAAATAAAATTTTATACATTTCCCATGTGGGACTAAACTCCCTAGCCTATACTTTTGATAGAAAATATTCTCCCTCTTGGCCAACCAAAGAGTCCTACAAGGAGTAGGCAGCCCTAAAAGTCATGAAAATCCTCTCAAAAGGTAGAAAGATGGCGCCTCCTAAGTCTTCTCCTTGAATTTAGGGTTCTTCCTTCAATGGTTCAACTCTTTTGGACACCTCCTTTTCTTTCTCCCTAAGTCATGGCTCTTCCCAACTTTGCTTTGGTCTTTTTAGGCATGGATTGGGCACCCCCTTGAAGTGCTCCCCAAGAAATGCCTCTTTCTTCCTTTAGCTTGGCCTTTTAAGGTATATATGGGGTGCCTCCTTGATTTTGGCTTCAAGAAAAATTCTTGCTCCCTTGGGTGTGGGGACCAAGACACTGGGATGTAGATGTGGTGCCTCCTGGACTCCGGCGTGTGGCTGGGAGTGTGGCGCCCACTTGCTTGGGCCTTGACCTGACTGGAAAAAATGGCGCCAACCTGGAGAAGACCTAGACCACTACTAGGACTTGTACTGAGTCAACATGACTCAACAAAATGAAATGCAGACTCAAAGAAATAAAATAATCTGGTTGACCAGGTCAACCCTTATTACAAACCCTAATTTTCTTGGACAAGGTCAATCAGAGATCCAGATGGAACCCTGAAGTCTTTTTCTGATTCTGGTGCCCGTACCAATCAACCAAAACTAGAATACCCTAAGGAGATCCTAGATTTATTAGAGGAATTCAAAGATGTCTACCCTGAAGATTTACTAGATCAATTGCCACCATTAAGAGATATTCAACATGCAATTGATTTAGTACCAGGAGCCACATTGCCAAACCTCCCACACTATAGGATGAACCCTACGGAACATCAGGAGCTACAACGACAAGTAGGGGATCTTATGAAAAAGGGATCTATTAGGGAGAGTTTGAGTCCTTGTGCTGTCCTAGCACTTTTGACTCCTAAAAAGGATGGCAGCTAGAGGATGTACATAGATAGCCGGGCTATTAACAAGATTACGATAAAGTATCGGTTTCCCATATCCCGACTCAATGACATGCTAGACATGATGGCCGGATCGACCATCTTTTCAAAATTGATTTAAAAAGTGGCTACCATCAGGTGAGAGTTAGAATCGGCGATGAGTGAAAAATGGCTTTCAAGACCAAAGATGGCCTATATGAGTGGTTGGTGATGCCTTTGGATTATCAAACACCTCAAGTATATTTATGAGGGTTATGACTCAGGTGTTACGATCATTTATTGGAAAATTCGTGGTCGTATATTTTGATGATATCCTCGTATACAGTAAGACTAGGGAAGATCACTTAGACCACCTCCATCAGATTTGCCAGGTCCTTAGGAAGGAAGCTTTGTTTGCAAACCTTAAGAAATGTAGCTTCATGTCAACCAGAATCATCTTCTTAGGTTTTGTAGTAACACCAGAAGGAGTAACCGCCGACCCTGAGAAAGTAAAATCTATAGTTGAGTAGCCTATACTTAGGAATGTTCATGACGTTCGAAGTTTTCACGGGTTAGCTACCTTCTATAGGATATTTATCAGAGGGTTTAGCACGATTGTTGCTCCGATCACCGACTGCATTAGGAAGGGCGAATTCGATTGGACTAGAGCTGCCCATAAAGCCTTCCTAGAGATCAAAGATAGAATGACTAAGGCACCAGTTCTAAGGTTACCCGACTTCACCAAAGTCTTTGAGGTCACCTGTGATGCATCAGGCGTAGGAATAGGAGGGGTATTAAGTCAGGAAAATCATCCTATTGCCTATTTTAGTGAGAAACTGAGTGATGCCAAGTTGAAATATTCCACATATGATAAAGAGTTGTATGCGGTAGTACAAGCTCTTAGGTATTGGAGGCATTACTTGCTATCGCAAGAATTCGTTCTCTACTATGATCACGAAGCACTTCGTTTCCTAAATTCTCAAAAAAAGTTAAACCCTAGACATGGCAAGTGGGTCGAATTTATACAAGCCTATACTTTTATCCTAAAGCACCATGCTGGAAGTGAGAATAGGGTAGCTGATGCACTTAGTAGGAGAACAATTTTGCTGAATTGTGCGAGTACCGAAGTAGTCGGATTTGAATGATTAAAGGAAGAATATGAATTTTGTCCAGATTTTAGAAAGATTTATGAATCAGTGAAGCTAGGGCCATCCACTGAATTTAGTGAGTATGTCTTAAGGGATGGTTATTTGTTCAAAGGAAATAGGTTGTGTGTTCCCAAGACATCACTTAGAGACTTTCTTATTTGGGAGATACACGCAGGAGGTTTAACAGGACACTTTGGGCATAATAAAACTATCTTGGCTGTAGAGGATCAGTTTTATTGGCCAAGTCTAAAGAAAAATGTTTTCCAAGTGGTAGCCTAGTGTAGGACTTGTGCTGTAGCTAAGAACCTAGACAGAACACCGGACTATATACCATACTCCCCATCCCAGATTGCCCATGGCAAGACTTGAGTATGGACTTTGTCTTAGGATTACCTAAAACTGCTAGGAAACATGATTCTATCTTTGTGGTAGTAGATAGGTTTTCTAAGATGGCCCATTTCATCCCATATTCCCAAACTTATGATGCGTCTAGAGTGGCCAAATTATTTTTGAACGAAGTGGTTAGGTTACACGGATTACCTAAGACCATTGTGTCGGACCAAGATGTTGGGTTTACTAGCTACTTTTGGAAAACCTTATGGCATATGCTAGGAACCAAATTGAAGTATTCTACTGCCTACCACCTCCAAACAGATGGCTAAACTGAGATAGTAAATCGGAGTTTAGGGAACCTGTTAAGGAGTCTAGTGGGAGAAAATACTGCTAATTGGGATCTATTGTTACCGAGAGCGAAGTTTGCTTATAATAACTCAGTCAACAGATCTACAGGGAAGAGCCCATTTGAAATCGTTCATGGATACAAGCCTCAGAAGCCATTGGATCTGATTCCCTTACCTATTTATGCACGTATATCTGAGTTAGCTGAGTCTTTTGCACAGCATATAAAGAACTTTTATCAAGAAATAAATAAGAAAATTAAAGAGAGCAATGATTCATATGCACAAACGGCTAATTTAAGCAAAAGGTTCAAAGAGTTTAAAGTAGGGGACCTAGTTATGATCAGGCTCAGGCCTGAACGATTTCCATCTGGAACTATCAAAAAGTTACATGCCCAGAGTGCGGGACCTTATAAAATAATTGATAAGTTTGGACCTAATGCTTATGAGATAGACCTACCTTTAGATTTGGGTATAAGTCCAACTTTTAACATATCAGATCTTGTAGAGTATAGGGAGCCGATGTTGCTACCTAGTGAGCCTTTTGGGCCTAATCCTGTTCTTGAGAGCGAACCAACCCATGAGTGTCCAATAGCCAAATCCACAAATCAGAGAGACAGGGTTGAATGAATTTTGGATGACAAGATGATTGTTACCCGGAATAAGGACTACCAGCGATACTTGGTTCATTGGCAAGGACATCCCGAGTCTGATGATACTTGGATAACTCGGGAGGATCTGCAGAAGATCGCCCCGGACTTGCTAGAGAAGTACTTGAGCCAGTCTAACCCTTACTCGATGGAGTCAAGTTCCTCCCACCTGGGAAGAATTGGTGAGGACACCAGGGCCCGAAAATATCGACAGGTTGAACCCACATCCTTGTGGATCACCTGTGAATGAAACCCTGGACCCAACCCTTTTATCCATGTAAATAATTTTTTTAATTTTTGTTATTTTGGATTAGTTAGGGTTAGCCCCTTTTACCAACTGGAATTAGAGTTTTATTTATTTATCCTTTTAGGCTAAACCACTTTTACCAAGTTGAACTACGTATTTACATGTCTTTCCCTTTTGATCAAATTGGGTTCCAATTGATCAAATAGAACTTTAATTATTATTGAGTCCTGTAAAAATTAGTTATTGAGTCTTGTATTACAGGGGAGACCAATTATAATACCCATGTGACTCAAATCAAGACCCATGTGCTAGTTTAAGACAAGCCCATGTGACCTATGTGCTAGTACAAGCTCTTGTCATATGCTAGCCTATTTTGCATGTCAACTTTGCATAATTTCAGGACTACTATTGTCACGTCACTAGGGGGACAATGACACATGGCCTACCACTTAAATTTGGACAAGCTACACTCATCAAGATAATTTCTTTTGGTCGGCCCGTGAAGAAAGGCGCACAAAATTTTTAAGAGGAGTAATTGTGAAGGACTTCTCCTAGATGGCGCCCTTCTACTCATAATATTTCACGCCAAAGTGAGAAGTTGGCCAAGCATTCAAAGGAGTTTTGAAGTTTTTTCTCACCTAGTATTGGAGGTCCAAGGATTCCTAGCATTCCATTCAAATAAGCTGCTAACTGTTCAAGCTTCAAGGATTTTAGAATTTCAGCAGGACTCTAGAGTTCTCTCCAATCCAGACTGAAGAGTCCAGGTAGCTCTAGAAGAATACATTATCAAGACACTGGAGTCCAATCATCATGACCAACCCACAAGCGATCATGACCCTCCATTAATGTCTCATCTTGGTGCCAACTATTGATAGAAGTCCATTTTTTTTCATCCAGCAGGAGTCTAGGCAATGTAAACTTGAAGCCTAGAGTTGTAATGAAACTCTTGTATTTGAGTCCCTCACTTCTCTGGTTAGGGTTCTATAAATACCCCTACACCTCCTCCATTATAATTAATGAATATTTGATGAAATGAAATGAAACTCTGCCAAGTTCTTCTTCCAATTTCTTTCTAGCTGCGATAGCTGATAGGTACTAGGTATGATGCCTAGAACACTTGGGTGCGATGTCCAAGTTCTACCGGGGTGCGACGCCCTATTTATCCATCCAATCCCTCCATCAGATCTAATCTCTAAGTCTCTTCAAGGCCTTCATCCAATGCTTTGAAGAGATCCTAGAAGCCAACCAAAGAAGAAGATCCCCGGGAGAACCAACAACCTTAGTGCCAGCATTCCTTCTAGCTTTTGATTACCAACATTTAATTGCTATTTTTGATGTTTTTTGGCAGATTCTCTTGAGATCCGACTCTGAAGATCGGCGTCCATGCTTTGGAATTAGTTCAATCGGAATCCGGATGCCAAGAGCAATCAGTTTGGAGTCCAATTCTTCAACCCTAGAGTGCAGTGATCCAGATCTTCATCAGAGGAGGTTTCTAAGAATATTGGTAACTCAAAATCCCTTTCCCTTCCTCTAGATCTGATGTTAGAAAGTAGGAACCTAATCTAGGATGGTTTCTCAATCGTCGTGATCCATCTAATTAATTATTTTGTTAGGTATGCATGCGGGTGATGTAATCCAGTATTTAGTTGCTTGCTATAGATTCTTTTAATGTATTGTTTAATAGGCTGTTAGGTTAATGAACATTTGCTCTCGATTAACATAAAATTTAAATCAACCTTTAGTACTACATCGCATCCGTGTCCCGCGTCACACTGTGCTAGGCACGGCTTGGAGCTATCTCTGGGTACAAGAGTGCCGAACTGGAGAACGCGTCATGCCGAGCTGAGCTGGAGAGCCTCGTGGGCTGAAGTGGGCCACTTCGTGTACCTGGCTGGGCCCATGTATGCCTGAAGTGGACTGGTTTCTTCAAGTGGACCAATCATTATGTTAGGGCTGAATGGGTTGGTTACCACGGTAACAGATGCCCCCACTCCCTGCATCCAAATCGTCAATGTTTTGGATAAAGGGAGTACCATTATCCATTCGATTCCTATCTTTGAAGCGCCGGGGTTTCAGATCTTTAGGTGTCGGGGATTCTGGTCATTAGATGTCGGGGATTCCGGTCTTCAGGTGCCGGGGTGTCCGGTCTTTAGGTGCCGGGGTGTCCGGTCTTTAGGTGCCGGGGATTCCGGTCTTTAGGCGCCGGTGACTTCAGGCTTTAGGTGCCGGGGTGTCCGGTCTTTAGGTGCCGAGGTGTCTAGTCTTTAGGTACCGGGAATTCCGATCTTTGGGCACCAGTGACTTCAGGCTTTAGGTGCTGGGGTGTCCGATCTTTAAGTGCCGGGGATTCTGGTCTTTAGGTGTCGGGAATTCCGGTCTTTAGGTGCCTGGGATTTCGGTCTTTAGGTGCCAGGAATTCCGATCTTTATGTGCTGGGGTGTCTGGCCTTTGATGCCGGAATTGGGTTCCGGGCTTTCATCCGGTCAGGATTCCAAGATTTTGTACCGGAACTGGGTTCCGTTGTGCCGGAACTGGGTTTCGGGCTTTCATCCAGTCTGGATTATGAGATTTTGTACTGGAACTGGGTTCCATGCTCTCTTTGCCAGACTCGAAGTCGGACGGATGAGCTCCTGCAATGATGAAGAGCAAAGTTGCACCAAAGAGTAACTTTAATTATTGGAGAGGAATTCTTACATCCTTCATGAGGTGGCAAAGCCGCTCGTTCGGCATGCTGGGAGGCGAGCCGCAGATGTTTGGACCCCTAGAGCTACCCATGGACATCTCTAAATGAGAGTCAGGCGATAGATGCGGGGCTCAGTGAAGAGCCTGGCTTCAGCTTGGCTGGATCAAGGGGCATGACTTCAGCTCGGCTTAATTTGGCCTCAGCTCGACTGAACTGAGGAGCTTGGCTTCACTTGATTTCAGCTCGGCTGAACTGAAGAGCTTGACTTTAGCTTAGCTTCGTTTGAGTTCAGCTCAGCTGAACTGAGGAGCTTGACTTTAGCTCATCTTCATTTGAGTTCAGCTCGGCTGAACTGAGGAGCTTGACCTCAGCTCTTAACTTTGCCGGACTTGGAGTCAGATGGACGAGTCCCTCCTTCTTGGGATGGCAGGCCACTGGTTTGCCATGTTAGGAGGCTAGCCATAAATGGTTGAGCTCCAGAGCTTTCCATGGACATCTCCGAACTTTGAGTACAGCAAATGCCAAACTGTGAGTTTTCTCGATAGATGGCAGGACTTCTTGGAGTCTCCGCGGACATCTCCGGACTGTGAGTAAGGCAAGAGATGAACTAAGAGTCAAGCGGTAGATGTGGGGCTCAGTGGAGAGCTGCAGCTTGGCTTTATTGAGTTCAGCTCAACTGAACTGAGGAGCTTGACTTCAGCTCTTAACCTCGCCAGACTTGGAGTCGGATGGATGAGTTCCTGTGTGGGTGAAGGACAAAGTTGCACCAGAGATGAACTTTAATGATTGAGGAGGGATTCTTACCTTCTTCTTGGGATGGTAGAATTGCTGGTTCGCCATGTTAGGAGGCAAGCCATGAACGGTTGGGCCTCCGGAGCCTCCCATGGACATCTTCGGACTGTGAGTTCAGCAAATGCCAAAACTGTGAGTTTTCTCGGTAGATGGCGGGACTTCTTGGAGTCTCCACGGACATCTCCAGACTGTGAGTAAGGTAAGAGCTAAACTGAGAGTCATGCGGTAGATGCGGGGCTCGGTGAGGAGCTTGGCTTTAGCTCGGCTGAATCAAGGGACATGACCTTGGCTTGGCTGGACCAAGGGGCCTGACTTCAGCTCGGTTGAACTGAGGAGCTTGACTTGAGTTCAGCTCGGCTTTGTTTGACCTCAGCTCAGCTGAACTGAGGAGCTTGACTTTAGTGAGGAACTTGGCCTTAATTCTGCTTCACTAAGAGGCTTGATTGACTCTTGGCTTGAACACAGAGCTTCGAAAGCTTCTTGGCTTTGGTGTCTTGGAGCTAGGCTCGAAGATCTGGTGCCAGAAGTCTGAGCTTCGGACCTTGGTGTTTTGGAGTTGGACTCAGAGATCTAGTGCCGGAAATCTGAGTTCTAGACCTGATGCTTTGGAGTTAGACTCAGAGAGTTGGTGCTGGAAATCTGAGTTCTGCACTTGATGCTTTGGAGCTGGACTCAGAGAGCTGGTGCCAAAAATCTGAGTTCTGGACCTGATGCTTTGGAGCTGGACTCAGAGAGCTGGTGCCGAAAATCTAAGTTCCGGACCTTGGTGTCTTGGAGCTGGGCTCGAAGAGTTGGTGCTGGAAGTCTGAGTTCCGGACCTTGGTGTCTTGGAGCTGGGCTTGAAGAGTTGGTGCTGGAAGTCTGAGCTTCGAACCTTGGTGTCTTGGAGCTGGGCTCGAAGACTGGGTGCCGGAAGTCTGAGCTTCGGACCTTGATGTCTTGGAGTTGGGCTTGAAGAGTTGGCACCAGAAGTCTGAGCTTCGGACCCTGGTGTCTTGAGTTGGACTCAGAGATCTGGTGCCGGAAATCTGAGTTCCGGACCTGGATGCTTCGGAGCTGGGCTCGAAGCTCTGGCACCGAAAATTTGAGTTCCGGACCTTGGTGTCTTGGAGCTGGGCTCGAAGAGTTGGTGCCGGAAGTCTGAGCTTCGGACCTTGGTGTCTTGGAGTTGGGCTCGAAGAGTTGGTGCCAGAAGTCTGAGCTTCGGACCTTGGTGTCTTGGAGCTGGGCTCGAAGACTGGGTGCTGGAAGTCTGAGCTTCGGACCTTGATGTCTTGGCGCTAGGCTCGAAGAGTTGGAGCCGGAAGTCTGAGCTTCGAACCCTGGTGTCTTGGAGTTGGACTCGGAGAAGCTGGGCTCGAAGCTCTGGCGCTAGAAATCTGAGTTCCGGACCTTGGTGTCTTGGAGCTGGGCTCGAAGAGTTGGTGCCGGAAGTCTGAGCTTCGGATCTTGGTGTCTTGGAGCTGGGCTCGAAGACTAGGTGCCGAAAGTCCGAGCTTCGGACCTTGATGCCTTGGAGCTACGCTCGAGGCTGAGGTCTTGGCTCTGGGCTCTGAGACCTGGTGCTGGAGCATGTTTTCCCGGGCTTTAATGCCAGGGAGCTAGGCTCGCCAGTGCTAGAGCATGGTCCGGTCTTTAGTGCCGGAGGGATGTGGGATCCGGGCTTTGATGCCGGGGAGCTAGGCTCGCCGGTGCCGGAGCATGGTTCGGTCTTTGGTGCCGGAGGGACGTGGGATCCGGGCTTTGATGCCGGGGAGCTAGGCTCACCGGTGCCGGAGCATGGTCCGGTCTTTGGTGCCGGAGGGATGTGGGATCCGGGCTTCATCTCCAGGAGGGCTCAACTCCGGTCCAGGGGGCTCATCCTCGAAGAGGCTCAACCTGGTGGAGGGCATTGGCGGCCTGACTCCAGCTCAGATGGCTCTAGCCTTCGAAGGGCTCGGCTTGGAGGAGGAGGACAGGGCTCCGGCCTAGGCGTTCTGAGCTTGCAGGAGCTTTTTCTGTAAAACTGAAACACAGTTTTTTATTTTGTAAATGTAGCGGAGGAGTTACCTGTTGAACTCCGGTTATATGACTAAACAAAGATATATTTCTTCCTTGTGCAGGCCGGAATTAGGTTCGTCGACCGCCATCTTGGGAGAGAGCGAGACTCCGCTCATTGCACAGAAGCATAGAACCCGGTTGCATGGGGGAGCAAGGCTCCGTCGCATGGAAAGACAGGCCTCCGTTGCATGGGAGCATGAGGCTCCGTTGCATGTTGCACGGGAGGAGAGGAGACTCCCATTACATGTTGCATGGGAGGAGAGGAGACTCCTGCTGCATGAGAAAAATGGCTCCGTTGGATGGGGGGAAGCTCCGTTGGATGGGAGCAAGCCCCGTTGCATGAGAGTAAGTCCCGTTGTATGGGAGCATACTCCGTTGCATGGAAGGAATGAGGCTCCCGTTGCTGCATGTGGGAGATGGAACTCCGTCGCGAGGGAGGAAAGAGGCTCCCGTTGCATGGGGGAGATGGAACTCTGTCGCGAGGGAGGAAAGAGGCTCCCGTTGCATGGGGGAGATGACTCCATTGTATGGGAGGAATGGAGCTCCCGTCGCATGGGAGGAAAGAGGCTCCTGCTGTATGGGAGCAAAAGGCTCCGTGAAATGCTGCCGCATGAAGGAGATGGAACTCCGTCGCATGGGAGGAAAGAGGCTCCCGTCGCATGGGAGCAAAAGGCTCCATGAAATGTTGCCGCATTGAGGAGATGGAACTCCATCACATGGGAGGAAAGAGGCTCCCATCGCATGGGAGGAAAGAAGCTCCTGTTGCATGGGAGCAAAGAGCTTCGTGAAATGTTGCCACATGGAGGAGATGGAACTCCGTCGCGGGGAGCAAGGCATCGTTGTGTGGGAGGATGGACCTCCGTTGCATGAGAAAGATCACTCCATTGCATGGGAGGAGGCTCCGTTGCATGGGAGGAAGTTCCGTTGCATGGGAGGAAGCCCCATTGCATGGGAGCAAACTCCGTTGTTTGGGAGGAAACTCCGTTGTTTTGGAGGAAACTCCATTGTATGGGAGGAAACTCCGTTTCATGGGAGAGTTGGGAGCCACGTTGCATGAGGGGAGATGACTCCGTTGCATGGAAGATAGGAGTCCTGTTACATGGGGGGAAGCTCCGTTGGATGGGAGTAAACTCCGTTGCATGGGAGCATACTCCATTGGATGGGGGGAAGCTCCGTTGCATGGGAGTAAGTCCCGTTGCATGGGAGCATACTCCGTTGAAGGGGGAAGCTCCGTTGGAAGGGGGGAAGCTCCGTTGGATGGAAGCAAGTCCCGTTGCATGGGAGCATACTCCGTTGGAAGGGGGGAAGCTCCGTTGGATGGGAGCAAGCCCCGTTGCATGGGAGTAAGTCCCGTTGCATGGGAGCATACTCCGTTGGAAGGGAGAAAGCTCCGTTGGATGGAAGCAAGCCTGTTGCATGGGAGTAAGTCCCGTTGCATGGGAGCATACTCCGTTGGAAGGGGGAAGCTCCGTTGGATGGGAGCAAGCCCCTTTGCATGGGAGTAAGTCCCGTTGCATGGGAGCATACTCCATTGGAATGGGGGAAACTCCGTTGGATGGGAGAAAGCCCCGTCGCCTAGGAGTAAGTCCCGTTGCATGGGAGTATACTCCGTTGCTTGGATTTCTTTCTTCTTTACGATGGCCAGACCCTTCCTCCCTCTCTTCTTTTTCCCTTCTTCTCTCTTTTCTTTTCTCTCTCTCTCTCTCTCTCTCTCTCTTTTGTTTTTTTAGTGGGGCTCCTGGATGGTGGTACCGCCGGGAGGTAGCTCCATCCTTGGCTTGCTGCCTGCTGCCCCGTCAAGGGTGGCGACGCACCTTCACGGTTTAAGTTTTTTGATCGAGGCTGTTCCTTGCACTACAAAAAAATATAGTTTTAGCAACCGATTTTACAACCAAATTTTTTGGTTACATTTGTGATCGATTTTGCAACCGATTTTGCAACTGATTAATTTTTTTAATAAATTAGCAACCGATTTTGCAACCGAAACAGAAATTGATTTTAATTATTTTTAAAAGTTTTTTTTAAAAATTTTGCAACCAAATTTTTAATTATTTTTTTAGAAATTTATTTTTTTGCAACCGATTTTGCAACCGATTTTTTATTTTTTAAAATTTCAGAAATTAATATTTTTGCAACCGATTTTTTTTATTTTTTTCAGAAATTTATTTTTTTGCAATCAATTTTGCAACCGATTTTTTATTTTTTAAAATTTTAGAAATTAAATTTTTTGCAACCGATTTTGCAACCAATTTTTTAAATATTTTTTAAAGAAATTTATTTTTTTGTAACCAATTTTGCAACCGAATTTTTTTAAAAAATTTCAAAAATTAATTTTTTTGCAACCGATTTTTTAATTTTTTTTAATTTATTTTTTTGCAACCGATTTTTTATTTTTTAAAATTTCAGAAATTAAATTTTTTGCAACCGATTTTGTAATCGATTTTTTTATTTTTTTTCAAAAAATTATTTTTTTGCAACCGATTTTTTTTTTCAGAAATTTATTTTTTTTACAACCAATTTTTCAACCAGTTTTTTTTAATTTTTTTAAAAAAATTATTTTTTTTGTAACTGATTTTACAATCAATTTTTTTAAAAAAATATTTTCGTAATTTTGCAATTGATTTTTTGGTTGCAAAAAAATATTTTTTTTATAAAAATATCCGATTATAAATAGGCTTTTAATTTTATATCGATGTCCTAGCCCTTTTCTCGTCCTCCCTTTACCAAATTCCAAATCTCCCTCCACGGTCGACACCGGACACCTCCCTCGATGACCGTGCCCCCCTCGCCGTGGCAGCCCCGCAGCCTCCATCACCGCCACCCTCCTTCTTGCCTCCTTGGCCTGGCTCTCCCTCGTCTTCTCCTCCCTCTCCCCGCTCCCCTGGCACTGCCTGCACTCCTGGGACACCTCCTCCTCCTCCGCTGTTGCTCCCCTCCTCTCCCCCTCCCCACGACTTCACCGCCCGCGCCTCTTCTCCTGGCTCCCCCTCCCTGGAGGACAAATCAACCGCGCCGCTCTCCCTCCGCCATGTCGTCTTCGGCATCGTCGGCTCCGCCCAGCTCTGGCCGCGCCGTCTCGAGTTCCTCTGCCTGTGGTGGCATCCGGGGGCCATGCGCGGACACGTTTGGCTCGACGATCGCGTCCCCCACCACCGGAATGCCTCCCTTGCCCGTGCCCTCCCCCTGGTCTGCGTCTCTGAGGACATCTCTCGCTTCCACTACACCAACCCAACAGGCCACCCCTCGGGCCTCCGCATCTCCCGTATCGTCGCCGAGAGCTCTTTGTGGATGAGGAGAAGGGTTCCGAGGAGGTTCTTGAAGGTTTGGACAATTAATCTTCATATTTTGATGGCCAAAATTGTCTCTTTGTTTTTTTTAAAAAAGGTACATTGGCTGTGTTTTTGAACTTGTGGTGATCAGGAAAGGAAATCGAGGGGAGTAAGAAGGAGAAGCTAATTACGGCTACCAAGAAGGGCGGGGCGGTGATGGATCAGTACCTTCCGGATCATATAAAGTCGAACTATCATGTTTTGCAGCAAGTAAGTGCATTATGTTCTTTGTTCTTCTATTGCAATTTTTAGGTAGGTGGTAGTGGATTTGTTTACAATCTTTTTTCAATTAAATGTTGGTCAATGAAAATAAGAAGTAATGAAATGACTTAGTGTTCTAAGTTCTAATCTCTTTGCCTTTAAGATTCTATAATCCTTCAGATAATTGCATATTATTTCAGCATAGCAAAATCCACTCTCTTGCTGAGATGTGTCAGTACTAGAGTCCATAGGCAGATCATTGAACAATTTTTTAATGATTAACTATCTCAATGAAACTCATTAACTCTTGCTACTAAGACGGTATAGGCCATGCTAGACTCTGATTGGTTTTTTTTCTTTCCTTTCTTTTTTCTTTTATTTTGTGTATCTTTTTCACTTATTTTCAAAATCTGACACCTATCTCAGAGCTGACATACCTCAGAATCTCAGATGCTATCATCTATAATGAGTCCTCAAGAAGCAGAATAGTATTTTATGGTGAAAAGTATTTATCAGGCATGTTTTATTTTGCGAGTTGATGAAACTTCATCACTTTTGTGCTTTAGTATTTTGATACTTAAGTAATATGTTCATGTTTCTGTATATTGCTTTCTTGTCTAGCATGACCCTGATTTTGATTGATTATATTGTATTGCTGGTTGCAAGGAGGTGAAGTTTATGATGCTATTCTGAATCAGACAAATGTTGGGAAAAATAATAACAAATCCTATGTTATTCAAGCTCTAGGTTTGCTCATTCTGCATATGATTATATAAAGTATTTTTTATGAATATTATTAAACATACAAATATTACCAGTTTTCTAAGGTCCATCTTTCCAATCTTTGTTTATATGGACCTTTGAGGCAGAAATAGTGAAAATTCCCACCTTTTGCGATAGTATATGATGCAGAACTGCTTTTCAAAGGTCATATAATTTATATTTTATGCTTTCTAAATGGAAATAAGCTCTTTATTAGTTGAATTGTTAAATGAAATATATTTTTGACTTTTGCCTCGTAATATAATGCTTGATAATTTATGTTTATATCATGTTCAGTATGTTTTTGGATGTTTGAAGCCTAACACAGGATTAATTGCAGAATCTGATGATGGTAGGACATTCATGATTTACAATAGATGGGGTAAAGTTGGAGTGAGAGGTCAAGATAAGTTTCATGGCCCCTACACATCACATGAAAGAGCGATAAATAAATTTCAGATGAAGTTTTTTGATAAGACAAAGAATCAGTGGTCTTATCGCAAAAAATTCATATGTTACCCTAAATGCTATACTTGGTTAGAGATGGACTATAGTGAAACAGAGAAGGAAACATTATGCACTGCACTTCTATACTTCTGAGCCTTTCTTTTAATTAGTTATTTTCTGTATAGGATATTTAAATTTGTATTGTTATAATAGTTTATCTTGCAATTCTAAACTAGCACTGGACTTACTTATCAGGCTATAAATAAGTGTGATGACTCCATCACTGCTCAACTTCGAGAGACAAAACTTGAGCCACATATTGCAAAATTTATATCCCTGATTTGCAATATAGCATGATGAAGCAGCAAATGTTGGAGATAAGAAAGTAACTTATGTATTTTATTTCCTACAGACTATAAATTGTTGTTTTGATTTGACATTGTCACTAGAGACAGCCTTTGAATAATAGCATAGAGTAGATGCATATGTTAGTCTAGCAGCCAAATACAATCATGAAAATAAATCATAGAATAGATGCATATGCCAGTTGAGCAGTCAAAATACAATCATGAAAATATACCACTACTTGCTACTTGTAGAAACATACATTTATTCATGGTTTCATTCTGACTGCTACATTAAGATACACATTTATTCATGATATACATTACATATTCTGTGACATACTTCTATAATCTTTTATCTGGTGTACAAAACTTGATTTCATTCTGGCTGCTGCATTAAGATGCACATCTATTGATGATATACATTACATATTCTATGACATCCATAATCTATTTTCTGGTGTACTAAACTTGAAGAGCTTTTTGTTGATGGGTTGCAATTCTACGTAAATCTGCTGTGTGGAGGCAATAATTAGGAGAAAGGGTATGGTTCTTGTAGACGGTTCTAATCAGTATTTCATAATTTTTTTAATTTTTTCTTAATTTTAGCAACCGATTTTGCAACTAATTTTTATTTTTTTTTTCAGATTTTTATTTTCTTAACAATCGATTTTGCAACCGATTTTAAATTTTTTTAATTTAGCAACCGATTTTGCAACCGATTTTTTTTTTAATTTTTCAGAAATTTTTTTTAGCGACCGATTTTGCAGCTAATTTTTTTTATTTTTCAGATTTTTTTTTAGCAACCGATTTTGCAACCGATTTTTTTTATTTTTCAAAAAAAAATTTTAGCAACCAATTTTGCTACCAATTTTTTTTTATTTTTCAGAATTTTTTTAACAACCGATTTTGCAACCATTTTTTTTTATTTTTCAGATTTTTTTCTGAGCAACCGATTTTGCAACTGATTTTTTTTTAAATTTTTAGATTTTTTTAGCAACCAATTTTGCAATCGATTTTTTTTAAATTTTTCAGAATTTTTGTTAGCAACCGATTTTGCAACCGAATTTTTTTTTTTTTAAATTTTTTTAGCAACTGATTTTGCAACCGATTTTTTTTTTATTTTTCAATTTTTTTTAAAAAAAAATGAATAAAATTCGGTTGCTTAATCGGTTGCTAAATTTTGTAACCGAAAAAAATCGGTCACAAATTTTTGCAACCTATGCTTTTGCAACCGACTAATTTTGGTTGCAAAATCGGTTGCAAAATAATTTAGCAACCGATTTTTATTTATTAGCAACTGAAAAATTGGTTACTAAAACTGGTTTTTCTTGTAGTGTTGGAGCCTCGAGAGAGAGAGAGGGGGAAGTTCTCGTGCCCCCATCCCCGTGCCCCCGGTCTGCCTCCTGAGGACTAAGGACAAAGGTGGAAACCGTCGTCCCACCTTGTTGAGGAGCGTGGATTTGCCCCCCTTCCTGGCGTGCCAAACTATTGCCGCCTAGATTGCCGTGGCCTGCAGCTCCTTACGTGGCCCGGATGAGTGGACTCCCCGCCAATGTCACCGGGCTCGTCGATTGGAGATGATCAAGGGGAACATACCCTCTGTCATGGGGCTTGGTGGAGCCGCCGTGCTCGGAGGGGTCGTTGTAGGGATGAAGGGGTTTGATATTATACTGTGGTCCTCCTGTGGGCCTCTTCGGTAGGAGAAATCTTCTCTGTATCATCCCTCTATCGGGCGGACCCTGCAAAATAGGGGAGACCTGCGCTAGGGATTCCGGTAAAGACATTCCGACGATCAAGTCAGTGGGACGATCGAAGGAAATAAGAGACCTCTGAGGCGGAGAGCTTCGGGGACTCTCTGTTGCCAGAGGGTGATAGTAAATGGAATATAATGTAAGGATGAAGAGAGTGTGTTGTCTCTTACTTACTTTCTTACCTTTCCATGTCGGTCTTTATGCAGACGAATGGCTCCTGTCATTGGCGGGAGAGGCGTGCTGTAGACTTGTCAGGCTAGGGTAGCCTGTGAGGCCATGATGGGCTGGTGAACCTTCTTCTTCTGGGTGGTTCAGGAAGTTGGTGCAGGGGTACAGTGCCTTGGGCAGAGCGCTATTCACCAGTTAGTATAAGCAGTAGCTTAGGAATCTTAAATGCAAACCTTCTTTGTAGGCGGTGTGTCAGACGGCGTGCCATGGGACCCACGTGGGTAGGGATCCTTGGAAAGAGTGTCGGGACCATGTGGATGAGGCAGAACTATGCGACGCTCCTAGTGGTCTTGCTGGGCTGAAACGCCGAAGTGCCGAGCTGGCTGGGACGCTACTCCAGGTTGCCATGCAGGCCCGCGGACCGATGGAGGGCCCGCAGAGGCTTCTCACACACGCTGGCTGAGGCAGAGCCTACGGAGGCTCCACGTGGTGCACGGTGCAGACCCACGCGGGGCTCCCAGCCACTGTCGAGGTGCTAGGTCGCGCAGGGGCGCGCTGGTCCTCGGAGGTGCGTTGCTCCCCAGCAAAGAGATTGGTGCTGGTGCACCGGAGACGGAGCTGGATGGCGGAGCTCCTCAGCCGCCGGATCGAGGCAGGGACGTCGAGGGGACTTCGGGCGGAGCCGAACTGGGCAAGCGTGGGCGTGTCTGGGTTGAATCGCGGGTGCGGCAGGCGGGCGTGCTGAGCCGGGAGCCGGCGTGATGAGGTGGGCCATACACTGGAGCGGGTGTGGAAGAAGCCTGGGGTCGCCACGGGCGTGCCGCGATGTGGAGCTGGGATGGATCATGCGGACCTTGGGGTGGGTGTGCGCAGTTTCCACGCATGGACCGAGGTGCGGACGTGGCACCGAGCTGGGCACGGCTTGGAGCCGTCTCGGGGCGCAGGAGTGCCGAATTGGAGAACGCATCGTGCCGAGCTTAGTTGGAGAGCCTCGTGGGCTGAAGTGGGCCACTTCGTGTACCTAGCCGGGCCCATGTATGCCTGAAGTGGACTAGTTTCTTCAAGTGGACCATCATTATGTTAGGGCCGAATGGATTGGTTACCACGGAAACAATTCGATTTTTCAATATGACAAATTTTGCTCCTAGACCCTATTCAATCCTACTTATGATGACCAAAATTATCCATATCAAGTCTGGTGACCCTCCTGGATCAATAAAATATGGTTCAAGTTGAGTCGATTGAGCTGAAAAATATGAGACTTGGATCCAACTTGGAATTTAGATCGGGTCCATTTCTTATATCCGATCCAATCCATAGGTCTTCAAATACAGATTGGGGTGGGTCTAATTGGATCAAGCCAAGGGTTGACCTGACTCATTTGCAACTCCAATAATCTAACTCATTTCTCATGTCTGCCTTTGTATATATTTAAAATATTAACTATCGGCATATTAAATCTTAATTTTAATATTATAAGGATAAAAATAGGCATTTTGATATGTCAATTAGTTTGGCTGATTAAAAATTTTTAAAAGCTATTAATTAGGTTATAAATATTTGGTGATAAAGATCTCTCCGATGTGGATCTCTCTTTAACACCGTTACATGTAGGACCAGGAAGCTAAAGTAAGCATTAAAAATCCAATCCAAACTTGGTAGATGAAAAATAAATTAAGGAGCATTTGGTTGTTAATCTCATAGCTAGGGTTAAGCCAAAGCCCATACCAGAAACATTAGATATAACAAAAGTAATAATAAAGACTAAAAATGTAGATCTAAAAGATGATAACTGTACCATTATGTATAACAATTATACATTTCAAAATGCTCACATTTGTTTTTAGGTGTTAAAATTTAGCAAAATATGAAAGAGAGGAAGGTTCAGCTGTAGCAACCCAGCATTAACCTGTACCAACGAATTGTGAGGCCCACTTGAAATTGTTGAGTTTGATAAATGCCTGAAGCCTCGTATCACAATGGCAATGGATGGGTTGGGTCTGGTTGGATTCCCTCCCCTCTCAAAAAAAAAAAAAAAAAAAAAAAAAAAAGAAGTCAACCCAATCATGATCCATTTATTAAACGTGTCAAAAATATAAGTACAATCTCAACTTTTTTTTTTTTTTTTGGTTTTGCTAACATGATCCGGTCCATATAACTCATTTAATAAATAGATATTCAAGTTAAATTAAATATATTAAACATATTTTAAATAAGCTAAGTAGATTTAAATAGGTTGATTAAGCCGATCTAATCATGAACCAACCTATCTATAAGGTTAGAAGTCTAACTCCGAACTCAACCTATTTAATAAATAATTTAAATAGATTAATCTATTTAATTATAATGCAGATCTATTTATATGAAATCAGAATCTATATAAAATGGAATACATGCCGGTTGATGGATCTTATCTTAAATTGGTACTCCTACCTCATATCAAGGGATATTATGAGTGCTCAACTAGGCAGCTCATGCATGATATGATTAGGTCATGCACATGTGTGTGGCCTCAAGTGCACAAGCCAAACAACCCAGCATAGCCTCTTCAATGATTTCCTTTTCCTTGGGTGAACCTATTGGATCATGCGTTTATTACCTCTTAGCTAAGAATTAAAAGCATGTTACATTAATTTTTAATGTTCAACATGTGACTAAAAAAACTAAGGAAAAAAAGCATGAAGACCTCAAGGTGCGATTATGTCCAACTCATATGACAAATACCAAAAAAAACCTCAATAAGAATCATGCAAAAAAAAAAAAAAAAAATTCACAAAAAATCTCAAAATTAGAAAAGTATTTGCGACCTTGTTGAAGGTGAGGCTTTTTTTTTTTGATAAACCAAAAGAGGGAGAGATATATCCCGGTATAGCTACCTTCATTAAATTTCAATCCTGTCAGATTATATTCGATTTGGACTGTAATTATTGAAAGTGGGACTTTAAAGATAATTTCCATCTACCACAAGGCATCAGCAGCAAAATGAGGGCCCACACTATATTATTGCACCATCTACGTAAGTTTGTGTTAGGCACATATAAAAAGAGCCAGCAGAGAAAGTCCAATTGCCCACATTGCACGCACAAGACCGAATGCACTAATCTCAAAGCATAACATGATGTACCTAATTAATTCACATAAGTGTAAAATATAAATAATTAATCAACACAAAGCAACAACATCTTGGTTGACAAGTAAACAAACAAATGTGTTCTTGTATGGTTAATTAAGAGTTTTCCAATCTTAGATCTTAGAATACATTGCTGAACACTTGGCATGACAAATTTTAATATAATTAAATGCAACCTGCGCATTACTTCTATGATAGGTGAACTTAAACCACCAAATCAAGCAAAATATCGCACTAAGTTCCACGAAGATCACATACGTCAAATTAAACAAGACCGGGGTTCGATAGATCTAGCTTGCTAGCTCCACCAACCTCGCCAACTTTAGTTGATCCTCTCTTTGACCCGGTTCTCCTCTTCTCGATCCCTACTCCACCACGTACTGTCTTCACATCAAAATATATAAGGATGCATGAATAGAAACCTTCACATCATCTCTTGCTGTTATCCAAAGAGAGAATAACTGAGAGGAGAACAAAGGCAATGGCTTGCTATCTCTTCTTCTCTAAACCCCTTCATCTCTTCTTGGTTCTTATTCTAGGGGCTTTCACCACCTTCTTGGAGGCACAGGATCCTTCCCAGTTGAGTTTGAACTACTACTTGAAGACTTGCCCAAATGCTGAGCTGATTGTGCGAAAAGAGATGGAGAATGCAGTGCAAGCCGACCCCCGCAACGCCGCCGCCATCCTTCGTCTCCACTTCCATGATTGTTTTGTTCAGGTATATTGGTCATCTTTGATTGCCAGTGACCTGTGATGCCAAGGTAATTGGAGTTGCAGGTGGGACTTGGAATTACATGAAATTCCTATAGCAGTAACTCAGTTACAGTTGAGTGTAATTGAATAAAATTCCTGTAACATTTAATTGCCCTGTAGGGTAGACTACTTGTGAAATTTTTTTTTTTTTTTTTTTTTTTTTTTTTTTTTTTTTTTTTTTTTTTTTTTTTTTTTTTTTTCAAGTTTTGAGCTATCAAGATACAACTAACATAGTTGAAGGCAAAAAGATATACATTAACAGCCACGGTAGATGATATGCGAGCTTTTAATTAATTTGCATGGTTGCAGGGCTGCGATGGATCGGTGCTACTGGACGACACAGACACACTGATAGGGGAGAAGAAAGCAGAACAGAATGTAAACTCTCTGAAAGGTTTTGACATTGTTGACAAGATTAAAACCGAACTGGAAGCTGAGTGCCCCGGCGTTGTATCCTGTGCCGATTTGCTTGCCATAGCAGCGAGAGATGGAGTCATTCTGGTAGTCATTTAATTAAACACTCTTTAGCTACTCACTATATATTTCAGGTTTTAGAAAGCCTTGATTAAGAATTGTTGGCATGGAGTCCCTGGATCGATCGGTCAGAGCCACTGCATCGCAGGACCGCTTCCTGGTTCACCTGCAAAACAGGTCCCTTGTCGGAGTTGTTCCGGCGGAGGACACTTCGATGCCTAAATCAGTGGCAGATTCCAGCCACAGAATGGGGAAGATGTCGAAAGTGGAAGAGAAAAAGAGCTCTCGGAGAGATGGAGAATGTGTATGTGCGAGATTATTCACGCGTACCTCTTGAGCCATCCTTCTTACCCATATTTAAAAGATGGCCTCCGGTCTATGGCCCGCTCTTTTCCCGGAGATCATGGGGAGCCATTCACTCCCATGATAGTCGATCGTGGATTGTCAATGAGCGGTTCCGGACAGATCGGAGGCGTGGCTGCAGGAATTGCACGCCATGATCATGGCATGATGAGTGTCGATTGTAACCATTGGTTACAATTTCCTTTTTAGAACAGATTGTAGTTCAAGCTTCGGGTTTCCCCTTGCGTGGACCGAAGGCTTGATATTTTTCCGAGGCCGGAGATCATGTCTACGGCGGGGACCGAAGTTCGTGTCTTCGGAAGTCGATGAGTAGTTCAGATTTCGACCGGGACCGAAGGTGCTACCCGAAGGACTAGCCTTCGGATGTTGTAGTTCGGTGTGAAGCCTTGAGTTGCTTACAGTTGGCCTTCGCTTAGTCCGAAGTCCGTAGTCCGGAGAACCGGAGCTTCGATATGTCAAACCGGAGCCTGGTTCGTAGCTGAACCAGGATATCCCAACAGTTGCCCCCCTACTCTCAGTTGTCGAAGCGAGGATCTGCCTCGAGAAGTGAGAGTATTATTGCCTTGTCGCTTTCTTCCTGAGAGACGGCGCAGTAAATGATCACGGGACCTCCATTGGGCTGCCCATCATGATCTGAGAATCAGATAGTGGACAGGTGCCATTCCCTGATTGGGGAAGAGTAGGTGGCCCTGAGGCTATCTCTCCTCGTCCCGTTGCACAGTGGTTGAGACAATCTTTTGGTTGGGATTTGGATAGTTGTGGTGGTTGTTTTCCGCCTGTTGGATGAAGGATAGATCTTATCCTGGCGGTCAGTCATAAGTGGGTTACCTCCCAAGATAACCTTAAGTCAAATTAACCCTCTGTGGGGATCCAGAGACCCTTACTTTTCTTTTGGGGAAGAGTGAAGGTCTGGGCAATGAAGCTTCTTCAACCTCATCTCATTCTCTGCCCAAACCGTTCTGGAGTACCAGTCTATTCTTCAGGTAGAATCCTCTTTCCACCCCTTTGCTTCATTCCTTTGTCATGGAAGAGACCGTAGAGAGTCAGGAGAAGCAGGTTGGGCCCTCGGGGGCCGGAGATATAGTAGGTCCGGAGTAGGTCCCCAGCTCGGTTTCTCAGAGCAAGGCAACCCTTCTTTGGGAACGCTACCGCATTCTTGAGGAATTTCCCTTTGTCCTCCCTGCGCCCGAGGAGCGGGTGAACGAAGCTCCCTTGGGTGCCTAGCTGTATATGAAGATCACCTGAAGGCTGGTCTTCGGTTTTCCCTGCACCCCTTCTTTGTTAAGATTTTTTTCTTGTACCAAGTGGTGCCAGCGCAGCTAACCCCAAACAGCATCAGGAACATCTGCAGGTTCCTGGTCATGTGCAGCGTCGCTAATGTAGAGCCTAGGACCAACTTGTTCTCGACCCTTTTCGTCCTCAAGAGGGACATCCACAGCAAAGGATGGTGGGTGATTGGTCCCAGATCGGGCGGCAAGGTGATTAAGGATATGCCCAGCGCCATCCATGGGTGGAAACCCGTCTTTGTATTTGTGTTGTCCTTCGACCCATGGGGCTTCGACACTGAATGGAAGAAGCCTCGCCTGACCGCCAATGACGGAAAGAAAGTCTTGGCGGCCGATCAGTCGGATTATGATCTTCTGACCAACTCAGAAGTTGCTCCTATCCGGGAGTTGTTGGAGGAGAGAAACCTCCATCGAGCGGGAATCAGTAAATTCCCCTCACTAGGTATAGCAGTGGAAATTTCTGCTCTTCTTCTTTAGGTTTCATTGTAGCTCATTTAACTAAGGTGATCCCCTTTACCTGCAGGTGGTGGGATGAAGCGCAATCTGAGCTGGCTTCGCCAGACTTCAGAGAGGAGGGTGGCACAGGCCCCTTCCACCAAGTCTGCAGCTCGGAGAGATGGTCCCGAAGGGGACCAAAGTGCTCCATCTTCCCGAGGCATCTCGGGGGAAAATGCAGTGGCCGCGGAAGAGGTTCCAGCGAGGCCTTTCCCAGTTGAGACTCCAGCAACGGTCGCCTCCCCAGTTGACATAACGGGGGGCCCGCCTCAAGGAGTGGATGTGCCACCGGTTTGTCCATCTGTCGCTGATAAGGGCAAGCCGCGGCAAGTCGAAGGAGAGTCCGTCTGCGGAGCTTCTTCAGTCGGAGGTCGCCCGATGAACCCTTTGGAGCTCCCGCCTATGGGAGAGCTGCTGGTTCTAGAGGAGGCCAGACAGGCATTGAAGGGCACAATACAGCCCCGCAACCTGGCAATTCTCCGGAACCGGAGCTTTCACAAAGTGTCCAATTCCGGCTTCGCCACCCTACAACAGGTATGACTATCACCGCCTCCCTTGCCTTGAGAGTTACTTGACCCTCGATTTTTCTTTTTTGATGTAGTTGGTCTATGACTTCACCTTCATGGAGGAAGGCTTGGGGAACGTAGATAGCCTCATCTACGACCTCAAGGAGGAGCTTCAGACTGCTAGGGCTGCCAGGGAAGTAGCCGAGGAGCTGAAGCAATCCATGGAGGACCATCTTGTCCGGGTGACCGATGAAGTTCACGACCTGAAGGGCGAACTGAAAAGTGCCCACTCGAGGATAGCGGGACAAGAGGCAGGGTGGAACAGGAGCAGGAGGCAAGTTGAATCCCTGGAGCGGACTGCCAGGGAGAACCAGGAGAGGATGGAGAGCCTGTCTAAGGTGGTGGAGGAGGCTTCTAGGAGGGCCGAAGAGGCGATCCTAGAATCCGAAGCTGCCAAGAGGGAGGCCGAAGCCGCCAAGAGGGAGTCCAAAGCTTTGAGGAAGCAGATGGACAATGCCGTGGCTGACCTCAAGATGTCTTCGTAATTTTAGACAGAGATTGATGAAGCATCATTGTATGCCTACCAGCACAGCTTCAATAATGGGCTTTCCAAGGTAAAGGAGACCCTCCCTCACCTCGACCTTTCGAAGATCCCCTCCTACAACATAATTGGAGAGGAAGGAGAAGAAGCGGAGGAGGCCGAAGCCGCAGGGGAGGTCAAGGAGTCACCATGTCCGGCGGAGGAGGCTGCTATCCCAGTCAAAAACCCGGAGGTGATCCCGACTTTGATCTCGACCCAGGAGGCGACTCAGGCTGGAGGAGTCTAGGCTGAAGGTTCTCCCGTCCCGGCCCAGATTGATGAGACCTTCTCCGATCAAGTAGATAGGTTGCTCTAGTCTTGTGGTGTGGAGTCCTCTCCTGTTGATGTTGAGTAACCTGGATCACTTCGAATGTATTTTCTTCTTCTTTTTTACTTGTATTGCCAATGAACTTTGTATTACAATTTTCCCAGATTTTGAAATGAATTCTCCTTTCTTTGAATATGCATTGTTGTGCCTCATGTATTCATGTGTAGCCTGTAACGGTTCTATCGTTTCTCCTTTGGCCTAGTCAAACGATAGCCTTCGAAGGCCGTCTAGTTGATAAGAGCCGATTTTAGCGTTCTCTTTTTCGCTTAGTCGAATAGTCGTGGCCGAAAGCCGTTTAGTCGGTAAGGACGAATCCTTAAACAGACTCGAACTCCGTTGTGTTGCCTTCCTTCGGATGATTAGCTTGTCCGTTGGGGCGGACAGAAGTCATCTCCCCACCAATCAATAATTAGGGGGATTTGATTAGGATCACCATTATCTACGTGGCATGTCGAAATTTGTACAGTTATGATCTCTTGCACCTTGTGAGCCGCCGGGCCTCTTTTTCCCAAAAAGAGACCATTAATGATGCCGTCGCATGATGCAAATTTCTCCGGATTTGAAGCGATGGCGGTTGCGGTCCTGGGGATGGCTTCTGAGAGACTTTCTGGTTCTCGAAGCATCACCTGGACACGTGGCGCCTTCTCATATGGTCGAGAAGGACGTGGGACGTACCTCCCCGCAATCGATTGTGGATGCAGGGTTTCTATAAATAGGATCCTGCACACTGCTGTCGAAGGCCATCATTTCTGTTGGTGTCTTCCTTCCAATAGCCATGAGGTTCAGCACTTCCGAGCTTCGTCGTGCAGCAAAGAGGAGGGCTATTGACCCCAAAAGAAAGTGAAGTCCGCGATCATCTGGGCTCGTCGGCGAAGAGGAGGAGCCTTTGGTTGACCATCTCGAGAAAAAGGTCCGCCTTCTGGAGGCTCAGTTGAGGGAGGCCTGGGCCTAAGTCACGGCGGCGACCACGATGGCAGAGGAGGCGAAGAAGGAGGCGGCGGAGGCCGTCGCAAACTTCAGAACTTCTGCCTCATTCAAGGATGAGGTCGCCGGGGTGGCCCTGGACTCCTTCCACCAGGGGTTTCGGGAGTGTCGGAGGAAAGCCTCCAGGTTTTATGACCTGAAGGGCTTGGATAACATCAAACCCTCCATTCCCTTCCCTGGCCTCGAATTCGATTCTGATTCCGACGAGGGGTCGGACTCGAGTTCAGACGGGAAGCCCGGGGGCCCTTCGTCGTCCCATTTGGTCTCTCCTCGACGGTACGGGAAAAACCCATCGGGGAGTTAATGCAAATTTTCCAACCTGCTGTTGTTGCTGCTGCTGCTCTTTTTTTTTTTTTGTATCTCTCTTTTGGAGAGTTTTTCTCTTTTCTTTTTCTTACTCTCTTTATAGGAGAGTTTCTTTCTTTTTTCTTTCTTTTCTTTTCTTTATATAAGAAAAATTGAAAGAAATGAAAGATCTTTTTTGTTATCTCTTCCCGTGTATTTTCTGCGATGTGTTGCATCACGATTTGTCCATAATGTAAACTCCATAAACCACTTACGGTTTGTAGGAAAGAAGTAGGGTCCGTTAGACCATTCTGAGAGTGTTTGTTGTTGATAGAGAGGACGACGATGGTCCTTTTAGGCACGTGTTCGGATTTACCGTATGGTAGGTTACGAAAACCATCCCTGTACACTTTCTGTCATGATTAAGGTAGGCTGTTCAGGCCCGCCTCGGCGCGTGTTCGGATTTACCGTAGGGTAGGTTACGAAAACTATCCCTGCACCTTTGATCTTTTTGGTGGCCTGGTTGGGCCATCCATTGCGCTCGTCGAGCATACCGATAAGGTGAGTGGATCAGACTCTCCTTTGCGCAGTTGACCGATTTTTCAAATCGGGTCATTTGGGCTGTTGTCGTTCAGTCGATGCAACTAGCTGTTCTGAGTTGAGTAGGGTTAAGGATCTTTACACAGGAGTTTTTTGAAACTTTTTTATTGATAGTATTTGCGAAGGTTTTGTACATTCTATGGTCGAGATAGGATCTTCCCCTCCAGGATCTTGAGTCGATATGTCCCTGGTCAAATAACTTCTTCGACTTGATATGGGCCTTCCTAGTTAGGAGAGAGTTTACCCTGTTCTGTTGGCCTGGACACTTCTGCTCTTCATAATACCATGTCCCCCGTGCGAAAAAGTTTGCTCCTTCACCCTTGCATTATAGTACTTGGTGACCTTTTGCTGGTATGCCGCCATTCTTATCTGGGCCTGTAGCCTGGTGCTTGATAGCAGATCCAGATCGATCCTTCTGTGATCGGAATTCTCAGGCTCTTCATAGTTGTCAATTCTCAGGGACTGTAGGGAGACTTCGATAGGTAGCATGGCCTCGGTACCGTAGGCTAGGTTGAACAGAGATTCGCTGGTGGCTGTTCTTGGGGTAGTTCGATATGCCCAAAGAACAGAAGTCAGTTCTTCGGTACAAAGCCCTTTGGCGGCATTCAACTTTGTCTTTAGACCATGGAGGATGGTCCGGTTGGTGACTTCGGCTTCTTCGTTGGATTGTGAATGTGCAACGGATGTTAGCCGATGCTGGATATGGTACCGAGCACAGAAGTCTTTGAACTTCAGATTGTCAAATTTTCTCCCCTTATCCGTGATGATGATGTGTGGGATACCGAACCTAAAGATGATGGAGTTTTTCACAAAACTCTCCACCTTGCCCTCTATGATTTGGGCCAATGATTCGGCTTCCACCCATTTCGTGAAGTAGTCGATGGCCACTAGGAGAAACTTCCTTTTCCCTAATGCTGGTGGGAACGGGCCAAGAATGTCCATCCCCCACTAGGCAAAGGGCCATGGGGCTGCCAACTGAGTCAGGTGACTCGCAGGTTGTCTCTGCACATTGGCATACCTTTGGCATTGGTCGCACTTCCGCACGAAATCAGTTGAGTTCTTCTGGATCGAGGGCCAGTAATACCCTTGTCGAATAATCTTGTATGCTAGAGATCTGCCTCCCAAGTGATCCCCGCATATGCCCTCGTGGACCTCTCTCAATGCATAATCTGCATCGATGGGTCCGAGGCATTTCAACAGTGGTTGGGAGAATGATCTCTTGTAGAGGGTTCTGTCTAAGATGACGTACTGAGATGCCATCCAGCGGATCTTCTTGGCCTCTGCCTTACTTCGGGCAGTTCTCCTTCATTCAGGAATCTGATGATGGGATCCATCCAGTTTGGCTCAGCATCAATCTGGTGCACCTCTGCGGCCTCTTTGGCAATGCTTGGAGTTTCAAGATGTTCAACAAAGGTGCGCCCGAGAGACTCCGGCACTGTAGTTGCCAGTCGAGACAATGCATTTGCCCGGGAGTTCTCTGATCGGGGAACATGAATAATTTCAAAATGTTCCAGTTGAGAGGATAAGGCCTGAACCTTCTCCAGGTATTGCACCATGGTTGGATCTTTGGCTGCGTACTCTCCATTAACTTGATTCACAACCAATTAAGAGTCGGAGAAGGCTCGGAGTTGCCGGAGTCCCAGATCTTTGGCGATATGAAGTCTGGCGAGTAGGGCCTCATATTCGGCCTGATTATTGGAGGCGTGGAAGGAGAAACGGAGTGCGTACTCTATAATCTGGCCGTCAGGTTCGGCCAACATGAGTCCAGCTACGCACCCGGTAGCATTGGAAGCTTCGTCCACATGAAGCACCCAAACGGACTTCATCTCCTTCGGGGCTTCTCCTTCATCCGAAGAGGCCTCATCTTTGGACTTCCAGGTGCACTCGGCCAGAAAATCGGAGAGCACCTGGGCCTTCATAGCTGCTCGGGGCTAGAAGCTAATGTCAAATTCGCTTAGCTTCATAGCCCACTTGGCTATCCTTTCAGAAGTGTCCGAAGATCGGAGAACGGCCTTGAGAGGTTGATCAGTCAGCACCACGATAGCGTGGGCCTGGAAATATGGCTGTAGTCGCTTTGTCGCAATCACTAAAGAGTAGATCAGCTTCTGCATCTTTGCATACCGCATTTCTGCATCATGCAAGGATCTTGCTGATGTAGTAGATCGGCTTGTGGGACCCATCTTCCTCCTTCCGGACAAGAACCGAGCTCACTGCTTTGTCTGAAGCAGAGAGGTACAGGTAGATGACCTTGCCTTCTTTTGGCTTGGAGAGCAATGGCGGGGTCTCCAAATACTTCTTCAATTCTTCAAAGGCAACGCGACAGTCTTCGGACCATTCGAAGCCCTTTGATTGTCGAAGTACCTTGAAGAACGGAAGACATTTCTCAGCGGACCGAGAGATAAATCTGCTTAGGGAGGCAATCCTCCCTGTTAACTGTTGGACTTCCTTTTTACAGGAGGGATGTCGCATATCCTTCAAGGCCTGGATCTTCTTGGGGTTGGCCTCAATCCCTCATTTGGTGACAAGGAAGCCCAGGAATTTACCTGACGTGACTCCGAAGGTGCACTTCGCTGGGTTTAACTTCATTTTGTAGCGCTGGAGAGCGCTGAATGACTCCTCCAAGTTGCGGATGTGGTCTCTCTAGTGGAGACTCTTGACGATCATGTCGTTAACATAGGCCTCCATATTCCTTCCCAGTTGCTTTTCAAACACCTTATTGATGAGTCTTTGAAATGTTGCTCCGGCGTTCTTGAGGCCGAACGACATCATCTTGTAGCAGTAGAGACCTTTATCAGTGATGAATGCCGTCTTCTCCTCATCTTGCAGATCCATTCTGATCTGGTTGTAGCCAGAGAATGCATCCATAAAGCTCAGCAACTGGTGGTCGGCAGTAGCGTCAACCAGTTGATCAATCTTTGGGAGAGGGAAGCTATCTTTTGGGCAAGCCTTGTTGAGATCTGTATAGTCGATGCAGATCCTCCACTTGCCGCTAGCTTTCTTCACCATTACCATATTGGCCAGCCACTCAGGGTAGCGGGCCTCTTTGATGAACCCTGCCTTGAGGAGCTTGCCAACCTCTTCATCAACAGCTTGCTGTCTTTCGAGGGCGAAGCTCCTCTTCTTCTGTCACACCGGCTTGTACCTAGGGGTTACTTCCACCGATGAGTAATCACTTCGACGGGAATCCCGGGCATATCCGAAGCTGACCAGGCGAAGACATCGGCGTTATACCTGAGGAAACGGATTAGCTTCGTTCTGGTTTCTTCGTCAAGGGCGCTCCCGATTTGCACAACTCTGGAGGGATCTTCCTCTTTCAAAGGTATCGGGATGGTCCTCTCCATGGGTTCACCAAGGTTTGTGGCTGAATCCCTCGGATCCAACTGATCTGGGGTAGTCGAATCTTTGAAGTGCCTGTCTTCGATCATTAGACATTGCCGTGCTGTCCTCTGGTTCCCTTAACTTCTCTAACACCATTCCTAGTGGGGAAGCGTACTAAGAGGTAGTGAGAGGAGATCACGGTCTGGAACCTGTTCAAGGCGGGCCTCCCCAGAATAATGTTATATGCAGAGGGGATTTGGACCACCGTGAAGTTGATCGGCAATGTCTTTTGTCGAGGCTCGGAGCCGAGGGTTACAGGCAACACTATCTCCCCTTCGGCATAAACTTGGTTACCCCCGAAACTGGAGAGTGGTATGGGGGATCTTTGTAGTTGATGTCTAGGCAAACACATTTTGGAGAATGCATCATACATCAAGATATCAGTCGAACTTCCATTATCAATAAGAACTCTTTGTACATCATAATTGGCCACTACCGCCGAAATTACAAGAGGGTCGTCGTGCGGGAGCCAGACTCCCGCAAGGTCATCGTCGGAGAAGAGGATGGAGTTGTTATCTTTCAGTCGCTTTGAAGCTTCATCTTCATCCCTTCTCCAGTTGGCGGGCCGGTGTATCATCCCTACACCTCTGTTGGTGGGCCTTTGGTTTGGTAGTTCGGCCTCTTCAGGAGGTGGCTAGGGAACATTGCTTCCAATCGGGGCCCCTGGCGACCGATGTACCACCCCAGGTACCCCCTCTTGATGAGATCCTCGATTGCATCTCTCAGCTAGATGCATTCTTCTGTGTTGTGGCCGTGGTCCCGATGGAAATAGCAGAATCTGTTCCTGTTCCTTGCGGAAGAGGAGGCCTTCATGGGACGGGACCGTTGGAGATAGTTTTCTTTTTCTATCTCCATGAGGATCTTTTCTCGAGGGAGGTTGAGGGGGGTGTATGAGTCGAATCTTCCTCCCAATGCTTTGGGCTAGGGAGGGCTTCTCTAGCGGTCTGCATATTTGCTGCCGTTGTTATTGGAAGTTTGGGGGCCTTGCCCCTTGTTATTCTTTTTCTTTGAAGGGGGTTTCCCTTCAATCAAACATCGATTCGCCGCCTGCTCTTCAACATCGACGTATTTCTGAGCCCTTGATAGGAACTCAGCGTAGCTTTTGGAGAACTTCTTGTCCAGGGAAAAAGTAAGCCTGAAAGTTCGAAGCCCCTTCTTCAAAGCTGACATGGCTACGTGCTCGTTGAGATCGGGGATCTCAAGCATGGCCGCATTGAACCTGGAGATGTAATCTCTCAGGCTCTCTCCTTCATTCTGGTGAAGGAGGAAGAGTGTGTCCGTATTCCGAGGAGTCTTGCGGTAGGTCCAGAAATGTAAGATAAACAATTTTTCTAACTCGAAAAAGGAATCGATGGTACCTGGGTGTAGGCTCGAGTACCACATCCGAGCGGACTTCTTCAAGGTAGCCGGGAATGCCAAACAGTACGTCGCGTTCGAAGCTCCTTGAATCATCATATGGGCTTTGAAGCTGCCCAAATGGTCGAAGGGGTCGGTGGTGCCGTCGTAGGGTTCCATCTGGGGAACCCTGAAGTGCCGAGGAATGTCCTCAGCCATGATGCAGTCGGTGTAGGATGGGCGCAGATCACCCACAATCAGGTCCTCGAGATCTCTTTGATCCCGCATTCTCTATTCTCGCGCCCTTGCCATCTCTGACTCGATGGCTCTGAACCTCCCGCCATAATCGGGAGTCTGCTTGGACGCTCTCTCTACCGGAGTGGAGTTCTCAGAGGAGGAGGAGAAAGTTTGCCTAGGCTTTTTTCCTTTTTGTGAGGAATCGGCAAACCTAGGCAGTCTCGAAGTTCGACCTTCGGGAGAGAGCCGAGAATGGGAGGAGGGATGCGCTGAATCCTCCCGTGGTGCTCTCCTTCTTCGGGATCAAGAGCTATATCTAGAAATAGCTGGTGGGTTTGCCGCCGGGAAGGCTCTGTCTTGGAACTCTTGAACCATGGCCGTCAGGTTGGCGACCTGGTTCAAAAGAGCTTCGAACTGCTATGCTCCCACAGTAACCGTGGGAGGTGGAACATCGTTCACCTCCGGGGGTGTAGCCCCCTGAGACGGAGCATGACTCCGGCTTGTAGAAACATTTTGGGCTTTTCCTCTTGCCATTAAAGAATTTTTTGTTTCTTCCCCTTGTCTGGGAGGGAGCTTAACAAATGTTAGTAAAGCTGCCCCCCTTCCTGGCATGCCAATCTGTTGGCGTGGAGTCCCTGGATCAGCCGGTTGGAGCCGCTGCGTCGCAGGACCGCTCCCTGGTTCACCTGCAAAATAGGTCCCTTGCCAGAGTTGTTCCGGTGGAGGACACTCCGATGCCTAAGTCAGTGGCGGATTCCAGCCGCAGAATGGAGAAGATGTCGAAAGTGGAAGAGAAAAAGAGCTGTTGGAGATTGAGAATGTGTATGTGCGAGATTATTCACGCGTACCTCTCGAGCCATCCTTCTTACCCATATTTAAAAGATGGCCTCTGGTCTGTGGCCCATTCTTTTTCCGGAGATCATGGGAGCCATTCACTCCCATGATAGTCGATCGTGGGTTGTCAATGAGCGGTTCCAGTCAGATCGGAGGCATGGCTGTAGGAATTGCGCGTCATGATTATGACATGATGAGTGTCGATTGTAACCGTTGGTTACAGTTTCCTTTTTGGAACAGATTGTAGTTCAAGCTTCGGGTTTCCCCTTGCGTGGACCGAAAGCTTGATATTTCCATGAGGCCGGAGATCATGTCTACGGCGGGGACCGAAGTTCATGTCTTCGGAAGTCGATGAGTAGTTCAGACTTCGACCGGGATCGAAGGTGCTACCCGAAGGACTGGCCTTCGGATATTGTAGTTCGGTGTAAAGCCTTGAGTTGCTTACAGTTGGCCTTCGCTTAGTCCGAAGTCCGTAGTCCGGAAAACCGGGACTTCGATAAGTCGAACCGGAGCCTGGTTCATAGCTGAACCAGGATATCCCAACAGTAACATTGGCAAAAGCCAAGCCACGGATGATATAGAGGCTATTACTTGTGTTCAATGAAAGCCTTCTGAATTGTCTGGTTTTCTTTTTACGTGGTTCTGAATTGTTTGCTCGATGACGCTTTTGTTCTCCTCCCATTGTTCTTTCTTTAAACTGGGCAGGCTGGAGGGCCCTACTGGGATGTGCCGGTGGGAAGGGAGGATTCCAAGGCTGCTAGCTTGGAGCAAGCAAACACAGACATTCCAACTCCTAAGCAGGGCCTGGTGACACTCATCTCCAAGTTCCTGGCAAAGGGTCTTTCACCAACAGACATGGTGGCACTTGTAGGTATGTCCTTTCTCATACATCCACCATGGAGACTGTACTACACATAATGTACCATACATCGGTAAAAATTAATGTGAACTCATGGAGAATGAATTGATGAACAGCTAGAATTCAGAGATATTGCAAGCACAAATTATGAACTAGACACAAAACATATTGCAAACAATTAAATCAGGGAATTGTATTACATATTTTTTCATCAAATTTTCTCTGTTTTACCACTTTGTCACTATATTATAACCATTACATACCCTCCTTACCTTCTATCCGAAGTCTGAAACGCATTTATATCTTTGATAATAATATGCATCACCAACTTTGTGTGCAAATAGTCGAGGTGCATGGCCCTTAGCTGACCGATGCATTGCATGAACCTCTATGTGCTGCTAACAATGGGATCAAACCAAATGAAAAAAATGCAGGTTCCCACACCATCGGCGTGTCTCGTTGTGCAAACTTCCGGGACAGAATCTATGGAGACTTCGAACTGACAGCAAAGTATGAAGGATCCTCTCTACTATACCTTAGCAAGCTGCAAGAGGATTGTCCCTTGGATGGAGGAGACAATAACACTTCTCCCATGGATAACTTCACCCCCAACCTCTTCGACAATGCCTTCTTCGAGACCCTCCTCAAAGGAACTGGCCTTCTAAACTCCGACCAGGAGATGTATTCAAGCCTATTAGGATTCGAAACCTCCAGCCTTGTTGAGAAATACTGGGCAGACCCTATCGCCTTCTTCAAGCAATTCTCTGATTCCATGGTAAAAATGGGTAATATCATCAACCCCGAGGGTGGAGAAGTGAGGAAGAACTGCAGATTTGTGAACACCTAAGCCCTGTAAGCTCGTCTACTGTTACTATATTTTACGTACATGTTAATTACCAAATTTCTGCAATAAGGTTTGTATGAAATTCAATAAAAAAAAAGGGTCTGTATGAGATTTTCTATGATACAGTGATGCTGACTTGCTTAGTGTTATGCCCCGAACCTAACATCCGGTTCGACCATGCAACCGGTCACATGAACCCTAAAACACATTCAAGAGATCGTGCAAGCCCTAAAAAAAAATTTATTACAACTTCAATTCCCCATAATATTGTTGATCATAGTTCACCAAAAAAAATTTAATGTAAAAAAAATAATATCACTCATATAATTACAAATTTGGTCATTCTGCAATCATCCGATCAATATTACAAACTCTTTATATTATTATCCTTTTATGTGTGAATCCAATCCACCGCCAAGCTCAAATATCCTAAAAACTCTGAAAAAGAAAGTAGGGAACGTAAGCTTTACTATCCAGTAAAAATTTTCATATACTCCCATAAGTATAATACACTTTAATTTGAAAATAATAGTAGATAGTATTAATATAATATAAATATCAAAATCTCATATCATATAATTAAGATAATTCAATATCAATATTTGCAACTACACACATTAATTAATACCAAACAACCATCTCATTCAAAAGTAAAATATCATATATATTGTTAAATAAAATCTCTCTTTTTACTTAATGATTGTTACATTTTTTATTATCCGCATCTCATTAACATGATTCGGATCGATCACTATTATTTATTAGGTTTTTGACTAATCAAGGTTACGCTTTAGCTTGTGATTAGCAATCTCAAGATCGACCATGTACTATCCGCCCGTGGCGAAGTTAATCCATGTATTATCCACTCGTGGCTTGGCTATTCCATGTATTATTACTTCGTGGCTCGGTTATCCCATGTATTATCTATCCATGGTCAGCTATTCCACGTACTATCAACTCGTGGCTCGATTATTCTACGCACTAAGCCCATGACACGGCTATCTCACGTACATCCATCCATGGCCAGCCATTCCACATATTATTCGCCTATGGCTCGACAATTCTTTGTTTAGCATGACTAGTCCAAACACCCATTCTTCTTGATTATTATTTCATCAAATCACAAATATGTTATCAAATTTTGTTCTTTTCAAGATTTATAATAACTGATATTACAATCCAAATCATTCAAAAATAATCATGTTTAATACAAACATATTATACGAAACTATGAATAATTATACAGGAAATTTGTAAAATGAATATACACAATGAGAACCAAAATTATACCATACACGAATAATTATTCATTCCAATGATCATGTCTAAGAATCAAATCATGCAATGTAAAAATATATATTGATATGGCGTGAATGCTAACGCGAAGTCCATGTCAGATCGATGTGGCATGAACGCTGATATGGAGCCCACGTCGAACCTAGCTAGCAGTCGAGCTGGAGGAAGGCGCCACCTGGATGCTGTCACTAGATAAGGGTCAAGGTCGAGCTCCCGTCCAAGGTCGAGCTCGCAATCAAGATCGAGCTCCCATCCGAGGTCGAGCTCCCGTGCGAGGTCAAGCTCCTATCCGAGGTTGAGCTCCCGGTCGAGGTCAAGCTCCCATTTGAGGTTAAGCTTCCATCCGAGGTCGAGTTTCCATTAGAGGTCGAGCTTCTGGTCAAGGTTAAACTCCCCACCTGAAGTCAAACATGAATTAAGACAAATGTGTTTGGTCTCCCCCCTCCCGAACAACCATGAAAGTGACTGGGATAGTGAGCCTCGAAGGTGGTGTCACCATCCCCACTGGAACCTCCATGCTGCCTAGAGAAACTGCCACCTCTATGAGAGGCGCTCTACTAGGGCATGCCACCTGCACCTTCTATAAAGGAGCGCTCCACCCAAGGTGTGTCGCCTGCATCCCTGTGGAGAGGCATCCTGCCGGAGCACCAGGCCTCTCAGCTCACTATCGGCACCTTCTTTGGAAAGGCGCTCCTCCTGGGGTGTCACGCCCTTCACCCCACTACCCGTACCATCCGAAAGAGGAATGTTTTACTAGAAGTCTCATACCCTGTAGCATCTCCCACCATGCTAGTGCTCTGCCAGGTCTCTAGACATGGTGGCATGATGCCCATAAAAGGGAGTGTCCTGTCGGGATGTCAAGCCCTGTAGCACGCCACTCATACTCACTGCAGAAGGGACACGTACTTCATAGTAATTCGCCTGCATCCATGGCAGAACCTCTCTATGAGGGCTTTAGACCCTGTCTCCCTCCTCATAGAAGAAGAAAAGACAGGCCTACGCTCTACCTAGATGAGGCATACCAGGAGAACGGGTTTTAAGCCCCACCAAACGAGACACGCTTCTATAAGAAGCCCGAAGGGGCCTCCAGTAATGAAAAGTAGAAACAAGTGCAAGCAAGAATAGGCAAGTGTAAGCTTGAGCAAACAAAGAGAAGTCAATGCGAGGGCAAAAGAAACATCTCCCTTGAGAACTCCCATTGCTCTAGATCCCATTATCCTAGTTCACACTGCTATAACTCCTACTCTATCTTCTCAAAAATTCTCTGAACATGGAGGCCACTCTGGGCTCCATCAAGGAGGATCTATTCTCCTTAATCACCCACTGACTTGATCATTGGAGTGCCCTCGCTAGAAAATTCATTGGGATTCCTGACCCGGGTCTCCTCTTTTTTTGCAGGACCGGCTACACTTAGAGGTCTCATGTGGGACATCCACTCGATTGAGCCATGTCGGAGCTACAAGCCATGGCGATCTAGGTGGCAACAGATTGGTGCACCAAGTAGGGGCGGTGCCAGTTTGGATCAGCCCCCCACTACTGGAAGAATTTCACTGGAAGCTCGTGGCAACATGGTGGTGACGCACGTGCACAAACCCTCTGTTAGCCGTGTTGGGGATCCTTTCCACCGTGGCAACCTCCATAGCTTAGAGAGAGAGCTCCCTGTTCCACCACTGCCACCTCCAACAGATCCGTAGCTCACCATACTTGCTCAGCAGGTCCAGACCCTGGCTATGGTGGTATGATAGTTGCACTAGCAACACCGGTCCCTGGTGATCCAGCAGTAATCAGGGATCCTAGTAGCTCAAGCCACTAGAACTTGCGGTAGCATAGATCTTTCCAAGGAAGGCCATCGCATCCACGGGCCATGTCCTACCCCCGGGAGAGCCTTCGAACCCCAAGGAAGAAGCAGTGAAGTGCTTTGGCATGCTGGGAGAGTCAGTCCCCGGTCTCGGACCACGGTGCCTAATGGCGCTGCAAGCATCACCATGACAAGGCCCTCCAGTGTGATCTCCTCCGGCCCTCATCTCCCTCTCCTTTGACAGCCTCGACAGAAGGTTCCACCGATGAGGCTATCAGGTGACAGGTCGAGAGGCACCTGGAGGAACAAGAGTGCGAGCTGGCTGAGCTATCCCACCAGTTTGCCAATCTACAAGACTCCCCATGTGAGCCCTTGGGCTATGATGCCTGCCCCACTTTCTCCCATAGAATCCAAGAGGAATTGATTTTCAGCTGGTTCTGTATGCCTTAGGTGGATTCCTACGACGGGACCACCGATTCCTTGAACTACCTCGATAGCTACAAGGCCTTCATGAGGGTTAAGGGGGCCACTGACGCCCTTCTCTGTATTGCCTTTCTGGTTATGCTTTAGAAGGTCGCTCGGGTCTGGTACACCCATCTCGAGCTAAGGAGCATCAACTCCTTTGAGCAGTTGGAGAAGAAGTTTGTGATGCACTTCGATGCCTGCCAGAAGGTGCCACGTGAAGTTGACAGCCTCTCTCCATCCACTAGTAGGACATGAGTCCTTATGGGACTACGTGTCCCATTTTAAAGTTGCCATCATGGAAATCTATAATTTGGACAAGCCCGTCACTATGTTGGTGCTGAAGAAGGGGCTCAGGACCTCTCGCTTCACCTACTCCCTTGACAAAAAGTCTCCGAAGACCTGCTTTGAGCTCCTCCTCCATGCTCATAAGTACATTCGTGCAGAAGAGGCAGATCGCACCAGGAGGGAGCTGGATGGGAGGCCCCTGAAGAAGCAGCCCCAGGGGTAGCCTTACAGGGGTGCATGGCCAGGGTTACCCCGAACCTCTGAGTGGGCCAGAAGCCAAAGGATGTTCCTACATAGGGAGAAAGGTATACCCCTCTCCTTGTCCCAAGATCCAAAATCCTCATGGAGATTGAGGGCGAGCACTATCTATGCCGCCCTCCCCCACTAAGGCCATCAGATGGCCGTGACAAGTCAAAGTACTGCCAGTTTGATAGGCCATGATATTTTTGTTAAGACACCGTGGCTATCAATTTAATTAAACGACTTTTGATAAATCAAAAAATAGATAGATAATAGCAAGTCTGGTTGAATCCATAGAAAATGCAATGCTTGGGATATTTTGAAATCTTTGATTTTTATAAACTAAAGAAAAGTGATGTGAAGTCAAGAAAAAAAAAAAAATAAAAACATGAAAGAAAATCAAAACCTGGTACGTTCGATTTGTTAGTCAGATCTTAGTATCTACTTGAGAGAAAATAAAAGACAGGAATTTAAATAAAAATAAAATTTGCATTGATTAAAATAAGAATCTACAAAGTATTAAATATAATAATTAAATATCTAAGAAAGTAGGAACAGGTGTCCGAAGTCGATTGATGCAGCCTCGTCGAAAAGTGGACAGGATCGTGGATTGGTAGCAATGACTTCATGTGGACCATTGTCTGCTCCATGGACCAGGCAATCGGCCCATGGTGGACTGGCTACCTTAATAATCATGCAATTTCTTTATTAAAATCTAAATGCTGATTTTGGGCTCAATTAAACTCCGATTTGAGTGCCGTATGTACCGTTGGACTCTAAAAATCGAGCTCTTCGCAATGATGATCTTCTTTCCTATAAATGATATATAAAAATATCAATTTAATATAACTAAATATAATTTAATTATTAAATTAATATTTTTATATATGTATATAATATAATTATCATAATTCTATCGTGATTATGGCCATGACACTGAGAAATGCCGCCATCTCAAGAAAGAAATTGAAGACCTAGCAGGAGGGGCTATCTTGGAAAGTTCATGGGAGGCAAGCCCCTGTCCGAATCCCAAGTGATCGTAGCTCTTCCTCTTATCAACAATTAGCCCATTGAGAGGCCAGTGGGAATGATCTCCTGGGGGACAGAGCATAGCTCGAAAAGGATCAGGGTGAGGGAAGGGAATGATAATGTGCTCACCTTCATGGGAGAAAGGAAAACCAAGATGGAAAATGTAAATAATGATGCCATTATCGTCAAGATGATGATAGCAAAGCATCCTATAAGATGGATTATCGTCGATAGTGAAAGTTTGGCTGATATCCTTTTTTATGATACTTTCTCCAAGATGAACCTGCCTCCTACCTTGTTGAGGCCGGTACACATCCCTTTGGTTAGCTTTATCGGGGACTCCATGGGAGTGGCGGGTGTCCTTTTTTATGATGCTTTCTCCAAGATGAACCCGCCTCCTATCTTGTTGAGGCTGACACACCCCTCTAGTCAGCTTTACTGGGGACTCCATGGGAGTAGAGGGTGAGATTACCCTCCTTATCATCGCCGGATGCAACCCTGGCAAAGCACTGTCATGATGATTTTCATAGTTGTCAGGCTCTTTTCAGCTACAATATGATCCTTGGCCGCCTAGGGCTCAACCTACTCGACACGATCATATCTACAAAGTGACTCCTAGTTCAATTTCCAATCCCCTACAGAGTTGGGGAGATGAGGGGAACCCCACAACTGATCTAACACTATCTACAGGCCATCCCTGGGGCCAGGAGTGCCGAGGAGGATCCGATCTCGACCAGCTGGACCAAAGAATATAGGAGGCCAAAAGTGGGCCGATCGAGCACTTGCTGTATTCCCCCTCGGGGTGGACCCCTTGAAGATCATGCAAGTGGGAGCCCAGCTGCATGAGGATGAAAGGGCTCACCTCCTGAGTTTCCTCTAGTGAATACTGATGTTTTTGCCTAGTCTATGGTGGACATGCCTGGGATTCTATCCGACGTCATCACCCACAAGTTGAACGTCGACTCAAAGTGCTGTCCAATCTAGTAGAAGAAGAGGAGTTCACCCTAGAGAGATAGAAGGCAATTAATGAAGAGATGAAAAAGTTTCTCACTACGGGCTTCATTCGAGAAGTCCAGTACCCCAGCTGGCTGGCAAATATGGTCATGATCAAGAAGGCCAATAGAAAATGGCGGATCGACATGGACTACACCGATCTCAATCGGACATGTCCAAAAGATAGTTTCTCCCATTCCAAGATTGACCAGCTGGTGTACGTCACCTCGGGGCACCGCTTGTTCAATTTCATGGATGCATTCTCTGGGTATAATTAGATTCGGATGCATCCAAAAGATAAGGAGCATACAGCCTTTATCATAGATCAAGGGACCTACTGCTACAAGATGATGCCATTCGGTCTGAAGAATATTGGGGCTACGTACCAGTGTCTGGTCAATAAAGTCTTCAAAGACCATATCAACTGTAACATGCAGGTCTATATAGATGACATGCTCTTCATGAATGATCAGGAGTCGAACCACATCGTAGACTTTGTTGAAGCATTCCATAACCTTCGTCTCCACCAGATGAAACTGAATCCCGCAAAGTGTGCATTCAGCATCACCACTAGAAAGTTCTTGGACTTCATGGTCACCCAAAGAGGGATCAAGACCAACCTCAAGAAGGTCCAGGTGATTGTCGACATGGAGCACCCTACCTCAAAGAAGTAGGTCCAGTGCCTGATCGACCGAATCGCAGCTTTAAGTCGGTTCATCTCATGCTCCATCGACCGTTGCTTGCCCTTTTTCAAGATGTTGTGCATGATGCATAACTTCATTTGGACTAAGGAGTGTCAACGGCATTCAAGAAGTTGAAGAAGTTTCTCACCTCTCCCCCATTGCTCTCCAGGACAAAGGTTAGGAAAAACTCCTCCTGCATCTAGCAGTTTCTCTAAGGGCCGTTAGCTCAGTGCTGGTCTGCATGGATGGATACAGAGTTCAAAGACCAATGTACTACATTAGCAAGATGCTTCGAGATGTAGAAACCAGGTACACCCACTCTGAAAAAATTATTTTTGCACTGATCATATCTGCTCAATGCCTTAAGCCATACTTCCAAGACCACCTAATCGTGGTCCTTACTAACCAGCCTTTAAGAGCCATCCTTAGCCATCTGGACATGTCCAAATGTCTAACTAAGTGGAAAGTGAAGCTCAGTGAGTTTGATATCACCTACCACCCAAGGCCATCTCAGAAGGTTCAGGTGCTGGCCGATTTCCTGGTGGAGTGCACCTAGACAAGCAAGGAGCCAAAAGAGGCCTTCCCTAAGCATCCAATGGAACTACTAGCTGACGAGATGGCCTGGATCCTCCACATGGATGGTGCATCCAATACGAGAGGAAGTGGAGCTGGCCTCATCCCCGCCAACTTTAACGGGGTTGTGGCCGAGTGTGCGTTGCGGTTTCTGTTCAAAGCTATCAATGACCAGGTCCAATATGATGCACTCATCGCAGGGTTGAAAGTATCCCATGAGCTAGGCATGTCGAGCCTAAGAGTCTTCACTGACTCATAGCTGGTTGCGGGTAAAGTCTCAAGAGAATTCGAAGCTCGAGACCTCAGATGATGATGTACCTGGAGTGGGTGTGGTCAAGCACATCAAGCTTCCAATAGTTTAGCATCTCCCACATCCTTCGTGGAGAGAATGCTGGTGCTGATACTCTCTCCAAACTTGTGACCTTGCCAGACTCGTCATTGGGGTGCGCCTACATTGAATATTTGGAGACTCCCACTATGAAGCCCCTGACAAGGTCCAGTAGGTTGCCCCTGAGGCTAGTTGGATGGATCGCTACATTAGGTACATCACCGATGGCACCCTGCCCGAGAACCGCATGGAGGCCGGTCTCCTAAAAAAGAATGCCATGCACTTTGTATTGATGGATGGGTAGCTCTATTGAAGGTCCCACTCCTATCCCTTGCTAAAGTGTTGGAGACCCTCAGAGCCACCTACATTCTCCAAGAGATACACGAGGGCATCTATGGGAACCATGTGGGGGACGGGATGCTGGCATACAAGGCCATTCGATAGGAATACTACTGGAAGACCATACCGAAAAGATATGGCTGACTTCATAGGAGGTGCGACCGCTATCAACAGCATGCCCACATACAATGTCAGCTGGCTGCGCCACTCTTCCAACTCTTTGCTCCATGGCCGTTCGTCCAATGGGGGATGGACATTTTGGTCTCTTTCTCTCGATGTCTGGTCAATGGAAGTACCTGATTGTGGCCATTGAGTACTTCACCAAGTGGGTCAAGGCCAAGCCACAGGCATGGATCACTGAAAGTAAGGCCAGGTCTTTCCTCTAGAAATCGGTCATATACTGTTTCAGTCTCCCACATTCGATCATCAAAAATAATGGATGGTAGTTCAATAACCAAGCATTTGAGGAGTTTTGCGCAATCTCAACATCCGCCATCACTTCACTTCAGTGACCCACCCTCAAACCAACGGGGAGGCTGAGGTGACTAACCGAACCATCCTCCAAGGGATCTGCACCAGACTGGACAAGACCAAGGGTTGATGGGATGAGGAGCTCCCTAGTATACTATGAGCCTACCATACCATGCCTCGAACGATGATGGATGAGCCACCATTCAATCTCGTCTTCGGCTCCAAGGCCATGATTCTAGAGGAAGTGGGTCTACCCACACTGCAGGTGGAGCGGTATAATGAAGCTGAGAATCCGTTCTGGCTTCTTCTCAACCTGAACCTTCTAGAAGAGATAAGGGATAATGCTCGGCTCTATATGGTGGCCTACAGGTAGTGGGTGGTCCGGTACTACAACTCTCGCATGAGGTTGAAGGCCTTTTGCTCGGGTGATTTAGTCCTACGGCGAGCCAAAGTCTCTCAACCGAGGGAATGTGGAAAGCTCACTCCAAATTTGGAAGGTCCTTACAAGGTGATTGAGACCCTACCCCAAGGAGCCTACTGCCTTGCTGGACTCGATGGTGCACAGCTCCCCCGAACCTAAAATGCCAGCAATCGAAGGATGTACTATCAATAATGTAAGACTCTCTCTTTCAATAATAAAAGTTCCTTTTATGGTGCAGCACTGCCTTCCATCCATGGAGAAACTCTATCCGCTGAACTCCAAGTTTGGCGAAGTAAGCCAGGAAACTCCAGAAGCCCCGTACTCTATCCGTCGGATTCCAAGTTTGGTGAAGTAAGTCGGGAAACTCCAGAATTTCCATCTCTATCCATCGGACTCCAAGTTCAATGAAGCAAGTCGAGAAACTTCAGAAGTCCTGCACTTTATCTGTCAGACTCCAAGTTTGGTGAAGTAGACCGGAAAACTCTAGAAACCCCACACTCTATTCATCAAACTCCAAGTTCGGCGAAGCAGGCCAAAAAACTCTAGAAGCCCTGCACTCTATCCATCTACTCCAAGTTCGGTGAAGAAAGCCGGGAAACTCTAGAAGCCCTGCACTCTATCCATCAGACTCCAAGTTTGGTGAAGCAAGCCGAAAAACTCTAGAAGCCTAGCACTTTATTCGTTGGACTTCAACTTCGACGAAGCAAGCCGAGAAACTCCAGAAGCCCCGCACTCTATCCGTCGGACTCTAAGTTCAATAAAGCAAGCCGAGAAACTCCAGAAACCCCATACTTTGTTCATCAGACTCCATGATGAGGGACAACTCTAAACTAATGCATGCAAGGAGATGACATGAAAGGGATGAGCATAAAGAAAAAATTCAAATTAAAGAAAGCAATTATTTTCAAATTTTATTTGGTTTAGTTTTCAAAAATTGTCAGGGCTAGGTTAGAAATTTTATGTAATAGCTAGAGTTCTACCCATATGCTAGAAACTATCAAAGAAATAAAGATTAAGGATTCTAGGGTTAAGAAACACCTATAGGCCATGCTTCAAAATTCAATAAATCAGACAAAGTGAGAAGAGAAGGGGTCTAAATACCTAGCAATGATTTTCTTGAAGTCGTAGAAGCAATCACACCACTCGGATCAGTGCTTGGATGATGAAGCAGCTTTCCCGTGGATTCGCTGGCTTTTTATCAGCTGGTTTCGGGGGCAAGTAAGTCCTCATCCAAGGTTCATTTTCCTTGAGGGGTCCTGTAAATATCAAGGGTTAGGGCTTATGAAGATGGAAAAAATATAAAACAGGGGATTGGAAGAGAAGAGAGAGCAGGAGGGGTGTCGGGGCTAATTGGTGGCTTGGAGAGGGTTGGACGCCTGTCTTGATGGAGGGGGCAGCTTGGAGAAGGGGGAATATGATGGGCGGCCTAGGTCTGGGATATGATTGGGTTGCACCTCACGTGCCCTCCTTGCAGAGTGAAAACGAGCCTCACACCTTCTCCCTCACGGAGCATCAATGCAAAAGGATTGCATGAAAAAATAAAGAGAAACACTCAATTTTTTTATTCATTCATGACATCATTCATTACAAGAGGGAGGACGGGTGGGGTATTTATAAACTCACCCAGGGCCCTTTCCCTCTCAAAGTGGGATTACAAGTTTGTATGGGATAAGGAGTATAAGGTTTGAGTGAGATTAGAAGACTAGAGTCCTTGTAGAACTTGGATGTTGAACTCCTTGTAGAACTTGGACAATTGACTCCTCTTGGGCTTGGACTGCTTGACTCCTTGTTGGGCTGGGATGACAACCACTTGGACTGGGTCAAAGCCTTGGGCGCCAACCTTCTTGGACTGGGTCAAAGCTTAGGAGGGGGCGCCAACCATGAATAGGCCTGGGGTGGGGTGCTAATCAAGAATGGGCTTAGACTGGGCACCAACTTTAGGATGTCTTGTGGGCTTGGGATGCCAGGGGCTTGGTATGTTTGGGCGCCTTCTCCTAGTGGGCTAGGGCATCAACTCCTGATGGGCTGGGGCACCTTGAGGGGGGGGGGGGGGTCTAGTGGAGGGGCGCAAGAAGTTTGCTTGCCTTGCTTCATTGAGGCCTATTGGTTCTCCTCTTGTCTTGACTTGAATGAATGAAAATCACAGAACTCAAAAGGGCCTAATTGACAATACTCAAAATAGGCCTAACAAATGGACTCATTTTTATTACATGGACTCAGCTGACTCAACTCAACTGACTAAGTGGACTCAATTGGCCTTAATTGATCACTCAATCTTTATTACATGACTCAATGTTTATTACAGGACTCAATGAGCAAATGGACTCAATTAACCTGATGGACTCAACTTAAAATGTCTGACTACCCAATACATGAATCAGAGATCTTCATGGAATCCCAAAATTCTTGTCTGATCCTAATGTCCCCATCACTCCAAGTTCGCTGAAGCAAGCCAGGAAATTCCAGAAGCCCCGCACTCTATCCATCTCGGCAAAGCAAGTCGGGAAACTCCAGAAGCCTCGCACTCTATCCATCGGACTCCAAGTTCGGTGAAGTAAGCCGGAAAGCTCCAGAAGCCCTGCACTCTATCCATCGGACTTCAAGTTTGGTGAAGCAAGCCATAAAACTTCAGAAGCTCCACACTCTATCCATTAGACCCCCAGTTCGGCGAAGCAAGTCGAAAACTTTAGAAGTGCTCTTATTTGCATGATCCTAAATCTAGCAAGGAGAGCTAGAGAATTTTCAAAGTCCCCGTGGCCATCCACCAGCTTTCAAACCTGGCAAGGGTGGCCGAGACCTTAGAAACCTTATACTTGGCCACCATATGGTTCACATTACTATTATGCGAAAAAAAAGAGAAGAAAGAAAGAAAAGATGAACAAAAAAGAAGGAAGAGACAAGATAGAGCTCAATGGAGAACTAAAACTTTGTTCTTCATTAGACCCCCCGACAGGCCATGGAGTCCTTCAAAATGCACCAAGTATAAAAGAAGAACAAAAAAAAGAAAAATAAGAAGTTTTCAAGGCCTTGCCAGGTCGACATGGCACCTCGTCGGTCTCTGGTGGGACTTCGGTTGGAGGGGTGGCTAGATCAGCGACCGCCCTCACCTCCACCTCTAGTGCTGCATCTGCCTGCATATCAGCTTCTTTGGATGGAGCCTCCTCTCCATCGCCACCAACTGGCAAGTTTGGGATGATGGAATCCAGCCCTTGAAGGTGAAGGCTCGGCCCACCTTCCTCTTACAGTCCTCGAATCCTTTATGGAATGAGTCGAAGACTGCCTCCTGCACCTTGTCCACAAAGACTTTCGAGGCCTTGAACTTGGGGACAGCTTCAGCTGCTTCCTTCTTTACAGCCTCCATTAGGGCCAACATTATCGTGGCCTTCTCATTTGCCACCATAGCTCAGGCCACTGCTGCCTCGAGCTGGACCTAGAGGGTCTGTGCCCACCCCTCTAGGCATGCCACCACCATGATGGATTAGGCCCTCTCCTCTACCAGGCAAGCGATCTTCTCTCTCTCCACTGTCAGAGCCACCTCGAGGTCCATGGCCCATTTTCCTAGCTCCGCCATCATGGTCCTGGAGCTAGCCAGTTCATTCTAGAGGGCCTTGGCATGCCCCTTTAGGTCATGCACCTTGTTAGACTGGGCCTGAGCCTCTGCCTCCGTGTGCTTGCAGAGCCAATGCCAGGCAAGAATCCCTGACCAAGAGGGCATCGGTGGCCACCTACAATAATAGAAGAGAAAGCATCAGTAAAATCAATGCAAGCAATTAAAGAAAGGCTCAGAAGGGGAAGAGCTTACTAACAACAACTAGGGGAACAAGCTAGTGATGACCGCCGCCAGCTGTTTATGCCCCTCTCTCGGTGGTCGCATGATTGAATGATGAACTCCACCATCTTCTCAGCCAGCACAAGGTCAAGGGTAATCACCACATTCGGCGGCTCCAAGGTCGACACCCTAGTCACTTCTGGGCCTGGTGTAGCGAAAGATGCTACCGGGCCCGGCATGGTAGATAACGAAGGTGCGGGGGTTGCTGGTTGGGTGACGGTTGCTTCTATGGCTCCTGCCAGTGTCGGCCTCTCTCTTGTTGCAGCATTGACCTCCACCTCCACCATCTCCGATGATTATGGGATCTCAATACTAAGAGGGGCCGCCCGAGCTACCTGCACAGCCCCCTCTTCGATCGAGGCACCTCTGCTGGACTCATGGGCCAAGGTCTGGGCTGCCACCCTAGTTATGACCGGGGCTATTCTGGGCCTCCTCTTGCCCGTCCTAGCAAAAGATTTCCCAGTGGGACTCCACTCCAGCTCCTTGTGGGGCCTCTTTTACAGATCCTTCTTGGACCCCGGAGATGCGGCCCTCTTCCGGGACATTTATCGGATCTAATCCATGGAGAACCTCATGTCTGTAGAAAAGAGAAAGCTTTGTTAGTTATCAAGTGAAGTAAAATTTCCATTAAAAGGAAGCCTATATTTCGAGTCTTATTTAGGGATTAGACTGGGCTGATCCCAGCATCGAATATATTTTATTCGATCAGCAAATCCTAGAGTGGAGGAACCTCGAAGGTGACGAGTCGATCATACACCTCCCTGTTAGCAGGGTCCACTGAAGTATTGCGGTTGGGTGTATGGTTGGGGTCACTCTAGACCCAATCGACCCCCTCAACTAAGGCAAAGAAGAACCTATTCTTCCATCCCTTTATGGAAGTAGGCAAGTCTAACTTGATGGCCCCTGTGCGGGGGGCCATGAACCACCATCCATTATCAACCGAGTAGCATTTTAGGATGAAAAAGGCTCTAAACAAGGAGAAATGGGCAACAATCTCATGGAAGTAACAAAGGATGATGAAGTAAGAGATGGTCCTAACGGTGTTTGGCCCAAGTTGGATTGGGACTAGATGGTAGTTACTAAGGAAAGAGATAAAGAAAAGGTGAAGAGGAAGGCGAATGCCCCCGAGAAAGAAGTCCTTATACAGGACGATCCGGCTCAGGCCATTAGAAGTGTCCCACTCCTCCGGCCCTGGAGTTGAGAGCCGGATGGAGTTTAGGATCCCTTAGGTGCTTTGAAGACGAAGAAGGTCCCCTGGAGTCATTGCCGAAGCAATGCCGGAAGGACCGGCTGAATCATGACTAGAAGAAGAAGGGGGAGGTGGAGGAACAGTAGGGGCACCTATAACTATCCCTGTCTGGTGGGGACCCCTATGGATTCTACGGGGGACGTCCTTCTCTTTGCTATCCAAGGAAGGAGGCCTCGACCGGGATGGCCTCATCTTGCTAGAATGGTCTGGGCAATGGTGCCTCCTACCAGAAGGACTCATGTTGGTGAGAAAGAAAAAGATGGAGGAGAAGAAATACCTAAAACCCTAACTGACCCCCTTCAATGCAAGTCAAAGGAGAAGAAGGAAGAAGGAAGAATAGGAGGACTGACCTGTGGAGTGCCTTGGGTCAGGGAGTCAAAACTGGGATGAAAAAGCTCTGGCTCTTCCCTTGCTCCTTTGCTTGAAGGTTCCTAAGAGATGGCTAAGGCAAAATGACCACTTTTTAAAAGACTGACAGTACCCTACCACATCATACTGGTCAAAACGTGCATCCTTCTCATAAGGTATTTTCTTTAAAATAGATCGAATTAAAATACGATTCAAAACATAGCATACAATATTTATGGCTTCCATCCAAAAATATCTAGGTAAATCATTTTCATAAAACATGGTGCGTGCCATTTCTTCTAATATCATATTCTTTCTTTTTACTATCCCATTTTGTTGAGGTGTTCTAGATACAGGAAAATTATGATGAATGCCATTTTCATTACAAAAAATTTCAAAATCATGATTTTCAAATTTAGTACCATAATCACTACATAAGGAAATAATTGAAATACCTTTTTCATTTGAAAAGTTCTTATGAAATTTAATGAATGCAGAAGATGTTTCATCTTCGTGAGCTAAAAACATCATCCATGTAAAATGAGAGAAGTTATCTAAATTACTAGCCCATACTTCTTTCCTCCCAAACTAGTTGTTCTAGTAGGTCCAAAGAGGTCCATATGAAGTAATTCTAAGGGTCTAGTAGTAGACACTACTCCTTTAGGTTTAAAAGAAGATTTTGTTTGTTTTCTAAGCTGACATGCACTACAAATTTTATCTTTTTCAAAAGTGAGTTTTGGCAAATCTTTTATAAGATTCTTTTTATTTAATTTTGAAAGCAAATGCATGCTTGCATGCCCTAGTCTACGATACCAAAGCTAACTAGTTTCATTGATTTTGGCTTCTACTGCCACAAGGCATTAACCATTTTACATTGGTAGATCATTAAGATCAATCATGTAAATGTTCCCATGCTTATGACCAACAAACTTGATGCCATTGTCATCTAGACTAGATACAATACACATAAAATATTCGAAAATAACTTTAAATCCTTTGTCACAAAATTGACAATACTAAGCAAATTATGTTTCAAACCTTCAACAAATAAAATATTATCAATATAAGTAGAGGGGGTGATATGGACTTTACCGATACCGATAATTTTGCCCTTTCTATTATCATCAAGAGTCACGTTTCTACCATTTAAAGCTCTAGAGATGGGAATTACCTTGCATCTCCAGTCATTTATCTTGGGCAACCGCTGTCAAGGTACCATAATCTGCTTTTGCCCTTAGTTGCAAGACACACTTATAAAATAAGTCAAGTGAAAATTTTAGGTATCCAAGTCATCTTGGATCCTTTAGGGTTAGTTGAATTGGTTCCTTTTGGAACTCAAACCTTTCTAACTTTGTTCAACTTTCTTTTATCACATAAATATGATTTATGTTCTAATTTACCACATGTATAACAAGCAATGGTAGAGAAAGCAGGTACAAAGAAACTTTTGAAAAAAAATTATTGTTTTTGTGGTTTAAAACTTAATCCTACTTTGTTAAAAACTGCTCTTTGGCTATTTAAAAGCAAGTTTAGTTTTTCAGAACTATAAGTATTTTTTCAACAAACGATTTTACTTTTTTAAGTTCTTCTTTGTATTTTTTATTTTCTTGTAAAAGCTCTTTGTTCTAATTAGTAAGTTTCTCATTTATTGCAAAAACTTTATCATTTTTCAAAGAATCTTTTTCTTTTAAAAATTCTTCTCTTTCATTTTTCAAAAAAATAATTTGATCATTCAACTTTTTATTTTTTTGAAGTAAATTATTATTTTTTATCAAAAACTTATCATTTGATTTTGAAAATTCTAAGTTTAGCTTTTTAATTCTTTATTTTTCATTTTAAGCCTTTGATATTCTACAACTAATTCATCAAAAATATCATGTAATTCATCAAATGTAAAGTTATTTTCAGGTTTAGACCTTACCTCATCATCATTGGCCATAAAGCAGAGGTTGGCCACTTCTTGTTGCTCTTCATCGGAGCTTGAATCTTCGCTCTCACTCCATGTTGCCATCATAGCCTTCTTTTTAAATTTCATTTTATCCTTTGTAAAAGTGGGGCAATCCATTTTATAATGGCCTGGCTTTTTACATTCAAAGCATATGGGTTGCTTCCTTTCCTTTTCTTTCTCTTTCTCCTTGTGTTCTCGTCTTTAAGACTTTTTCTTGTAGTTGTACCTCCTCTTTCTCACAAGTTTTTTGAACTTTCTTGAGATGAGGGCGTTTCATCATCCTCATCTTCTTCATCTAAATCATCACTGGACTTCTCCTTGGTTGTGGACTTGAATGCCATGGCCTTCTTTTTCTTTTCATTGTTCGCTGTTTTCTGCTTCAAGGACAGCTCATAAGTCATCAAAGAACCCAAGAGCTGCTCAAGTGGAAGAGTGTTGACATCCTTGGCTTCTTCAATAGCGATGACTTTAGGATCCCAAGAAGCCGGAAGAGATATGAGGATTTTATTAACAAGTTCAGCATTAGAAATGACTTTTCTCAAACTTCTCATGCCATTAACAATATTAGTGAATCTAGTGTACATTTCACTAATAGTTTCATTTGGCTCAATCCTAAACATCTCATATGTATGAATGAGTATGTTTACTTTGATGATCTTCACTTGATGTGTACCCTTATGGATAACTTTAAGTGTATCCAAAATTTTTTTGGCAGAGGTACAGTTAGATATTCTATTAAATTCACTTAGATCAAGTGCAAAAAATAATAAATTCATGGCCTTAGCATTAAGCTCTACTTGCTTAATGTCATTCTCATCCCAATTTTCTTCTAGTTTAGGGATGAGAATGCCATTAATCAAGATAGTGAGATGATGAGGGCCTTTAACAATAGTTCTCCAAATATTATAATCAATTTCTTGAATGTATATGCACATGCGAGTCTTCCAATAGGTGCAATTTGTGCCATTGAACAGTGGGGGACGGTTTGCGGCTTGTCATTCTACAATACCTACACCAATTTAGGCTGCAATTAGACCTTTGACTCAAGATCATGAGATCTAAATATTGAGTACCAAGCTCTAATACCACTTGTTTCCTAATGTAGCAACCCAAGAGGGGGGTGAATTGGATTTCTTTAAAAATTTAAATTCTAAGCAAGTATGTACTGAACTAGGTTCTTGTGTAATAATGTGATTGTGCTATAAACAAGATATGTAGTAGAAATGTAAAGTAATTACAGAAAAAATCAGAGCAAATAAAAAGAAAGAGAAATCAATCACAAACACCAAGATGTATAGTAGTTCGGTGCAAACCAAGCACCTACATCCACTCCCCAAGCTTTTCCTTACGTATTTTCACTATAATCTATCCAAGATTACAGCCAACTTATTTTCAAAGGCTCACAAGTCAAACCTTGTTGGTTTTGTCATCTAGGCTCACCAACAACCTTTACAACATATTTTTAAACCGGGCTCACAAGTCAAACCCTAGTTAGTTTTGTTCTTTAGGCTCACCAACAACTTTTAATGCTAGTTTCAATACCTTTGAAACTAGTAACAACGAATAAGACAAAAGGTACAGATATAAGCTCAAGAAAGAACTCTCAAAAGAGTAGATATAAATGTTGTTGAAGCTCTTCTTGAATGCTTGAGTTGTCTTCTTCTTAAAACCTCTCCAATGTACACTTTTGGCTAATGATTTGAAGGCTCAATAGCATAAAAATGAAGGCTTTTTCAGGCAGAATATTCTTTGAAATCTCATTCAAGTATTTTCAAGCTTTTCTCAAAAGATAAACCTTGTCTCTTGTGATTCACTTTTTTCTTATAACTTCAATGAGTTTGGTGAGTGATAAATAGTCCAAAAACCTTCAAAAAGTCGTTGGAGACTGTTAGAGTGAAGAAACTAGCTATTTGGAGCCATTTGTAATCAATTCTAAACTTCTGAAAAATTAGCCATTGCACTAAGTGTCGACACTTGATTTGTTCATAAGTCGATCTATGAGTCGATACTTAGGTCAACATTTGGATCGACACTAGGTATAAATTTGAATTTCCAATATTCTACTTTACTTCTGGTCTCAGGCTATGAGTCGACACCTGGAACTGTGAGTTGACACTTGGGTCGATACTTTAGTCAGCATTAGAGAACATGTCCATGGAATGGCATGTTCTGTCTTTTCCTTGTCTCAGGCCATGAGTCGATCTATGAGTTGACACTTAAACTCAGTGAGTTGACACTTGGCATGCCAGCTGAAAATTCTATGTGCCAATCTTCATGGTGTCGACACTTACTCCATGAGTCGACAGGGTGAGTCGACACTTAGGTTGATACTTGCTTGTTCCATTTCCAAAACATGTGCCAAACTCCGAATCTTTCAAATTTTGTCCATTTAACTTCTAGTTCCTTCTCAACAAAGGCCACAGTGATTATCTTAAAGTCATTCCAAGATAAGAAAATTTCTTAAACATTGAAATTCATCTTGCTTTATTATCCATAACTTTGATACTCTTGAATGGAGCATTTGAAGTACCTGTGACCTAAAATTCATAACTCCAATTGAAGCATTAGTTCAAACATATACTCAACATTTTGTTAATCATCAAAATCAAGGGCCAAAGCCAACATCATCCTTGGCTGAGTCTTTAAGGACTTCCGCCACCGGCGGGCTCTCAGCTGGTAGGGGAGAGGGTGACCCTTCCGGTGTCGTAGGTTCTTCTAAGGCAAGAGGTCTGGAACTGAGACCTAATTCCATAAAAAGTACCATTTCATTTTCTAGGTTGGATTCCCTATGGGAGCATTACCACATTTCTAAAATCCATACGTTAATGGTCCCTCATCTTAAGGAAAGGGTGAGCCGACCTCCATCTGGCACCATATCGATGTATGAAGACCATCTTAAGGCCGATCTTTGGTTCCCTCTACATTCATTCTTCGTCAAGGTCTTTTACTTGTATCGTATAGTTCCGGCACAGCTGACCCTGAATAGTATTTGGATCATCTATGCCTTTTTGGTCCTTTATCATAGGTTAAACATAGAGTCGAGGATCTCTTTATACACATCCTTCTTTTTATTGAAGAAGGAATTTCACGGCCAGGGGTGATGGGTCATTGGCCCTCATCCTGGTCGTAAGCTTGTTTCAGGGCTACCATCCGCTATCCATGGATGGAAGCTTTGTTTCTTTTTCCTGTGCTCCCCTCATCCTTGGGGTTTCAATACTGAATAGAGAGAACCCTGCTTGACTGCTAACTCTAGGAAGAAAGTTCTGAAGGCCAACTGAGAGGAGTTCAATAGGCTCTCGAGGTCCGAGGTCCCTCTAGCAAAAGAATTGCTAAGTGAGCACAACTTGTATATTGCTCAAATCCGTGAGTCTTCATCCTTAGGTACACCTTGTAGACATATTTCCATTTTATCTTATCATTGTGTTATCTGTCAGCCGACCAATATTATCTTCTCATTTCATAGGAAAAATGAAGCCAGACTTTAGCAAGCTACGTCAAGCGACCTGTAAGAGGCCGGTCCCAATCCCTTCAGCAGAGTCAGAGGATATGAAGAAAGCCCGAGCCAAAGAAGTTACTAGGAATACCTCCTCTATGCCGTTAAGGTCGATGTCTGACGATGATTATGTCCCCTTGACCGAACTCTACTCCAGAACTACCATACCTGTTCAGTCTTTTGGATGACAAATGCTGACTTCGATCGCTGAGACTTCATGGCCTCCACCTCCCGATCAAGATAAAGGCAAAGCTCCCTAAGTGGAGGAGGAGGGAGAGGAAACTAACCACCCTAAGAGGGAGTATGAGGTAGACTTCATAGTCTACACTGATGCAAGGGGATTGGAGAACTCTGAGATAGCCAAGAAGTTGACCAAGGTCACTCTTCTTCCGAGGGATTGGGAGGTCACCAAGGGTCGTCAGCTGGATACCATTGCTGACTCTTATACCTTAATATTTTGAAGGTAAAGGGTTTTCTTCTATTCGATTCTTCCTTAGACTAATGAAAAAGGATATATATGTGACCAACTCTTTCATTGTATGATGCAGCTCATTCTTGAAGTGACCCTGATAGAAGAATGTATATCAGGATTTTCAGCTCTCAGCAAGGGTCTTCGACATGAATTGGAGTCAGCAAATGCTGAGAAGGAAGTGGTCGAAGAACTGAAATCGGCCATGGAAGAGAAGTTAAATCAAAGCATTGTCACTTTTCAGTCATTGGAAGCCGACTCGAAGAAGGCTCAAGATAAAGTGGCAGAACAGGAGGTGAAGCTAAGAAGGAAGAAAAAGAAGATCCATTCATTGGATCACATAGCTAAGGATAGCCAAAAGAAATCTAAAGAGGCTTTACGAAAGGTTGACTTAGTTGAGAAGGAGGCAGAATTGGTAAAGGAGCAAGCCATTTGAGCTGTAGAAGATTATCGGAAGTCTTCAAACTTCAAGAACGAGCTGACCGAAGCCGAGGTAGTTAGTTACTAGCTGGGGTTCAATGATTGCCTTAAGAAAATTCTCAAGCTTCATCCAGGCTTAGATGTCTTGGGAATACAATTGTATGAAGATGATGAAGAGCCCAAGACACAAGTTGGGGTTGAAGAGGTTCCAAGGCAGTCGAATGAAACTCCTATCTTGGTTGACTCTGATACTACACCTGCTGATAACTGACCTTTGTATTTTTCATTCTTTTCTTTTGTAATAAAACAGCAATGTAAAAAGTTTTGAAAATGAATGAAAAATCCTTCTTTTCCATGACTTGTGTCCTTTGTGATGAACTTTTCTGAAATCTTTCTAAGTATAAAGTAGTTGGATATTTTTCAGCTTCCACTTGAAAAAAGAATTTTCCTAATTATAGGATCATCGGATGTCTTTCAATTTTTATCTAAAATTTTTTCCAAGTATGTAGTCTTTGATAGGATTGGTTGGCAACATAAGAGACCTCCTTCTCATAAAGAGATATAATATGATTTGACTTCTTCATGATCACTTTTGCCGACATAAGAGGCCGATACATCTGTTGATTTTGCTAATATAGTAGGCTGGTTAGGCCCTCTCTTGGGCTTGTTGGTAATATTGATAAGGTAGGCTAGTCAGGCCCATCTTTGCACTCGTCGGATATACCGATAAGGTAAGCTGGTCAGGCTTTACCTTTGTACCTGTATGACATAAGGTGGGCTGGTTAGGCCCGTCTTTGCACTCGTCGAACATACCAATAAGGTAAGCTGGTCAGGCTTTACCTTTGTGCTTGTATGATATAAGATAGGCTAGATAGGCCTGCCTTTGTATTCGTCAGATATACCGATAAGGTAAACTAGTCAAGCTTTACCTTTGTGCTTGTATGACATAAGGAAGGTTGGTTAGACCCGCCTTTGCTTGAGCGCTTCGATGAGTGTAGAAGAAACATTTTATTGATAATATTTGCTAAGGTTTTCTACATTCCATGGCTAAGACATCTGGGAACCATCTAAGGTTTCAAGTCGGTAGGTCTCGGGGCATACGACTCCAATAACTCAATAAGGTCCTTCATAATTAGGAGCAAGTTTTTCTTATGATATTAGCCTGTATACTTTGGACCTTCACAATACTAAATCTCCGTGTCAAAAAGTCCATGCCTTAACCCGACGGTTGTAATATTTGGCTACCTTCTGTTGGGTACATGGCTATTCTCATATGAGCTTGAAGTCTGGTATCTTGAAGCAGATCTAGGTTGGCTCTGCGGAGCTTGAAATTTTCAAGCTCTATGCAACAGTCAATCCTTAAGGATTGCAGAGTGACTTCTACTGGAAGGATCGCCTCACTACCATATGCCAAATTAAATGGAGATTCCCTTGTAGCCATTCTGGGGATCGTTCGATATGCTCAAAGGACCGAGTTCAGTTCTTCGGCCCAAAGCCCCTTGCCATTATTCAGTCTGGTCTTTAGACCATGGAGGATCATTTGATTGGTCACTTCAACTTCTCCATTGGATTGAGGAAGTTTAATGAAGGTTAGCTTATAGAGGATATGATATTGGACACAGAAGTCTTTGAACTTCTGATTATCGAATTGCCTTCCATTATTGGTGATGATGGTGTGAGGAATTTCAAATCAAGAGATAATGAAATTCCTAACAAAGTTTTTAACCTTTCTTTCAGTTATGTGTGCCAAGGGTTTGGCCTCTATCCACTTGAAAAAGTAATCAATGGTCACAATGAAAAATTTTCGTTGTCTGGAAGCTAGTGGGAATGGATTGAGGATATCCATTCCTCGTTGAGTAAATGGCTAGGGAGCAGTCAATTGAATCAACTGACTTACAGGGCATCTTTATATTGAAAATTATGTCCCAAAGCCAATCATCTAGGTTGTAGACGGTTGTACCATTTTATAATTGTATATGAATTTTTAATGAATAAAAGTTATTCTTTTGACTGTTCATCATATTTACATTTTTCTGAAATGAACTCTTGTATGATGGAGTCCTTAGAACTACATTATTTGATATAGAGAGGATATTTCCAGTAGTTCTTAAACTGGTTCACAACCAAATGATATATTATTATAGGACACAATGTATCAAGTGTAGGTTGTTGTATGTCACATTTGTTGGTTATCCTCTTAACCAAGGAGTATGAGGACATTGGTATGACATGCAAGTAAAATGTGTGACATCTCACTGAATATGACCATATGAGAGCTCTCTTCTACCAAAGGGTTGCTCGTGAAGGGATATTGATATATGTGTCCCTCAGACCTGAGGTCACCATGACAACTTACAAGCAACTCACTATACTTTGATGCCGAACCACCTGGATTTCTAATCCAGTGACAGAAGGTTTCTGGATACAGTCAAGTACTTGTGGAGCAGTGGTGGATCAAGATGGAATTGATCCCTCCAAATAGTTTGGAGTGAATGACTCATTGTGTCTCGATTTAGCAAATCCTTGGCCAAGATAGTTCTTGTGAGGAGTCACAGAACTTGTAAAGTTGAGACACGATCTGGATAAACCAAATTAGAGTTGGCAGTCGAACCACAACACCACATAGGTCCCTTGCATGAACATCTTGAGAAGGATGCGATTCTGAATTCCCTTCCCTCTTCCTATCTAGATTTTCTCGATCATTATAAAATGAATAAGCCTGTAGTTAACTACCATGGTATGTTGGGGTTGCTGCAGACTTATGAAAAAGATCACCATCTGAACAAAGGGATGGTAAATCTAGTGGGAGGATCTTCGGCAGGGCATCATCCTTTCAAGAAAGGAAAAAAGAAAAATAAAGGAAAACATGTGCATAATGCTTCTGGGCCCAGTTAGGTCAAGAAGGAGAAGGCTGATAAGAGCCAAGCGAAGTGCTTCTTCTGCAAGAAGTGGGGATATTGGAAGAGAAACTGTCCTCTTTACATTACATCCCTTGACCCGAATAGGTCCAAGAAGAGGAAGCAGCCAGAAGGTGCTGTACAAGGTATTTATATGATAACACCTTGTAGTTTCTCTATCTATGATACTACTAACTGGGTATTGGATACAGGAAGTCCAATTCACAATTGTAATTCTTTGTAGGGGCTTCAAGTTAGTAGAAGATTCGAGGATTGCGAGAGATTCTTGAACGTGGAAAATGGAAGCCAAGTTCGAGTCTTGGCATTGGGAGTCCTCAAACTAGTTTTTGAGTCTTGTACATTCATTTTTATGAGTATCATTATTGTCCATCTTTTATTTTAAATATCATTTCTGTAGGCCAATTGACCATGTATAGTTATAAACTATCAATAAAGAATGATATTTGCAAAATTATTTGGAATGGTTCTGTTATAATGAATGGATATATGAATAATGACATTTATGTACTATCGCGACCTGTTAGTGTAGTGTACACGTCTAGCAAACATCCTAAGATAGATAATGTTAGCGATGCGTACCTATGGCATTGTAGGCTAGGTCATATTAATAAGAACAGGATAAATGGTTGAAGTGCGAGGGTCTCCTCGACTTTAGTGAAAGTGGTTCACTTCCAACCTGTGAGTCCTGTCTTTTTTGAAAGATAACAAAATCATCTTTTACTGAAAAAGGTGAACGAGCTAAAGAAATTCTAAGTTTGGTACATACTGATATATGCAGACCCATAAATATTAATGCCAGAGGTGGGTACAGTTATTTCATTACATTTACAGACGACCTTTCGAGGTACGATTGTCTTCTTGATGAGATATAAATCTGAGTTATTTGAAATGTTCAAACAATATCGTAATGAAGTAGAAAAACAAACCGGAAGATGTATCAAAATCCTTCGATTAGATCGAGATGGTGAATATCTTTTCGGGGAGTTTCTGACATATCTTGAGAAGAATGGGATTCTCTCTCAGTGGATACCTCTAGGGATACCTCAGTTAAATGGAGTGTCTGAAAGGAGGAATCAAATCTTGTTAGACATGGTTCGGTCCATGATGGGCTTTGCTTCTCTGTCACTATCCTTTTGAAGATATGCTCTAGAATCAGCCTGTTACCTTTTGAATAAGGCTCCAAGTAAATCCGTTAACAAAACCCCATATGAGATATGGATTGGACTCTCACACCTTCGGGTCTGGAATTGCTCGGCTTATGTAAAACATTTGGAAATGGATAAACATGGAGCAAGATCTGACCAGTGCCTATTTGTTGGGTATCCAAAAGAGTCTAAGGGGCATTACTTCTACTTGGCTGAGAAACAAAAATTGTTCGTTAGTCTTAGGGCTATCTTTTTAGAAAAAGAGTTTCTTGTTGAAAGAACTGTAGCCGCTAAGATTGAACTTAGTGAAGTTCAACAAGTAGAAGAACTGACACACTTAAGGGACAACATAGAACCGGTTGTGATTAGATCACACCTAGAGCCCACACATGAATCATTAAGGAGATCCGGTAGGGTACCGAGTTGACCAGACAGATACTACGGTTTCTTGGTCCGGGATGGTGATCCCATTGAACTCGATGAAAATAATGAGGATTCGATCACCTATATGGATGCGATGCAGAGGTCCAACTCTGAGAAATGGCTAGGAGCCATGCAATCCGAAATGGAATCTATGAAAATCAACAATGTATGGATATTGGTTGATCCGCCTGAAGGGATAAAATCCATTGGGTGTAAATAGATTTTCAAGAGGAAAAGGAGTGCAGATGGGCAGGTGGAGATTTATAAAGCCCATTTGGTTGTCAAAGGATATCATCAATGTTAGGGTATTGACTAGGACGAGACGTTCTCTCCTATGACAATGCTCAAGTCCATTCAGATCATGCTTGTTTTAGTAGCACACTTTGACTATGAAATCTGGCAAATGGATATCCGAACAGCTTTCCTGAATGGTGAGTTGGAAGAGGTGTATATGATACAACCTAAAGGGTTCACATCCACAGATGAGTCAAAGGTGTGCAAGCTTCAAAGATCCATCTATGGACTGAAACAAGCATCACGGAGTTGGAACATGCGATTTGATAAGTGTATCAAATCATATGACTTCATTAGGAACAGAGAAGAACCTTGCATTTACAAGTGGGTTAATGGTTCTGTGATTGTGTTTCTTGTGTTGTATATGGATGACATTCTCTTAATCGGGAATAACATCCCAGCACTACAAGGAATAAAGGTCTGGTTGTCATCTCAGTTCTCTATGAAGGACTTGGATGAAGCTTCTTACATACTGGGTATGAAGATCTATAAAGATAGATCTAAGAGGCTTCTGGGACTGTCCTAGTCTACGTATATTGACACTGTGCTGAAGCGGTTCAGCATGAAAAATTCCAAGAAAGGCTATCTCCCGATAGGCACTGGAATTGCTCTCTCCAAAGAGGATTGTGCGACAACTCCTGAGGAGAGAGAGCATATGAGCAGAATCCCATATGCTTCGGCAGTGGATTTTATCATGTACACTATGACACGTACTAGACCAGACGTGGCATACTCACTAGGCATAGTGAGCAGATAACAGTCTGACCCAGGTGAAGCTCATTAGAAAGTGGTAAAGACATCCTTAAGTATTTGCAAAATACTAAGGACCAATGGCTGATTTATGGAGAACCTAACTTGAAACTTGTGGGGTATACTAACTCTAGTTTCCAGTCAGATAAGGATGACAGTAAGAGTGTGTTAGGATTTGTCTTCACCCTTAATGAAGGAGCGATCCGCTGGAAAAGTTCCAAGCAGCCTACTATGACAAACTCAGTATTTAAAGTAGAGTACATTGCAGCATTGCATGCAGCAAAGGAAGCCGTGTGGTTGTAAAAGATTCTTGGCGAGCTGGGAGTGGCACCTTCCTTGGATGGTCCTATTCTGGTGTATTGTAATAGTACTAGAGCCATTGCTCAAGCCAAATGGTGCGGGCACCAGACTCAGAAGAAGACTTCAGAGCTCCATCTGGATCTCTGATTAACCTTGCCCGAAGAATTAGGGTTTTTAGCTTGTAATAAGGGTTGACTTGATCAACTCAATTTTAGTTTGAGTCTGTATTACCTACAATTTTTATTTTGTTGAGTCATGTTGACTCAGTAGTGGACTAGGGCTTCAACCTGGGGTGTTACATTTTCTCCCAAGGCCAAGCAAGTGGGCGCCACACTCCCAGCCACACTCCCAGCCATACGCCTGAGTCCAGGGGGCGCCACATCTCCATCCAGCAGGCTTTGGTCCCCACACCACAGATAGCAGCTCCCTTCTCTCATGCGCTAATTGAGGAGAAATCCACCAGGGGTCCACAAATCAAGGGGGCGGCCCAAGACTTTCCTAAAAGAACCAAACTATGAAAGGGAAGAAATTCTCTTGGAGAGAACTTCAAGGAGGCGCCCATTACCTGCCAGAAATATTCAAAACAAAGTTAGAAGGAGCCATAACTTGGGGAGAAAGAAAAGGAGGTATCCAAAAGGGATTGAGCCATGGAAGGAAGGAGATTTCTCTTAAAGAGCAAGGTTAGGAGGCGCCCTAATCATTCCAACTAAAGCCAGATATAAAAGGAAACAAATTTTCTCTTGGAGGGCAAGGTTAAGAGGCGCCCAAACACTTCCAGATAAGGCCAAGCATAGAAGGAAAAATATATTTTTCTTGGAGGTCAAGACAAGGAGGCGCCACCCACTTTCCTTTTTTGAAGCCTCAATCATCTTTGGAATTTTTGGCCGGCCATATGAGTAGGGATTGATCCTACAAGCCTAATTTGAAGATCCCCTCCTTTAGTCCCATATGGGAAGATGTAAAACCCTACTCTCTTGTAATGTCCTATAAATTAAAACCCCTTTGTAAGTTCTAAGGAATCAGATGAATGAAACCAAATTTTTTTTGTGAGCAAAAACTTTGTGTTTTCTCTCTTCCGCACTTGCATCCAGGTGTTGAGCTCCGTGAGGGAGTAAATCCGGGTTCCCAGGAACCTTGAGGAGGTGTGAGATCTCCAAAACCCAAACCCTAGGTTAGCCACTCCACTCCCAAACCCTAGCCGCCCATCATTCTTTTCTTTCCACCAATCCCTAGCCTATCCCACTTTTCACTGCCTCTCTCTCCAAGTCCAGGCCGACCACCAGCATCCAGCTACAGTCCGGATACTTCAGATCCAAAGCTCTTTCCAGAGGGAGTCGAATCAGCCTTCAAGAGAATCCGGATCTCAGCGACATCAGCCTTCAAGTTCTTCGAACTGGTAAATCCTTCCTTGAGTCTCTAAATCCATCACTTGTTTTTCTTCTTCCCAGATCTTGAGTCCAGGAGAAGACGACCCAGCCACGAGACCAGTATTGGAGGATCCATTGTGAAGATAGCCGAATCCGAGGATCCAACAATCTGCCCGAGAGAGTTCTTCCACCTAAATTCTGTGAAAATCACTGTCTGGTTGGTAAACCATCTCTCCTCTTTATTTCTGTCCTGTTGAAAGTTCAGAACGAAACCCTAGGTTTGGGAGTTTCTCAACCCCCAGCGATCCGTTACTTCTGAACTACTCTGATAATTGAGTTTCTTCTAAATTGTGCTTTCAGTCCTTACTTAGTTTCCTTCAACTTAGTTTAGCATTACTTTGAGTCAAAGCCAATTTCTGAAATATAAAAAAAAAAAGAATTAATCTTAAATTTACTTCCGCATACGCTTCTTTGTTCTTTGTTCTGCATCATTTTTGGTATCAGAGCTTCCATTCTGCATCATTTTTGGTATCAGAGCATTCGTTCTGCATCATTTTTGGTATCAGAGCTTTCGTTCTGCATCAATTTTGGTATCAGAGCCCTGTCTAGGGTTTCTGTTTCGATTGCTTGTTTGAGTCCCTCTCTTTTTACTTTGTCTGCTCGAAGTAGACTCCCCAGGACGTCCGGTCCTAGGAACGAAGCAAGGTGCAAGCCTCCTCTTCCCATTCCACGGGATGTTCCTAGGGCGTGTAGGGGATCCGTTGGATTATAACTTCGTAGCAGGAATTGTAAACGGGGAAGTGCTCTATTTTCAGTCCGTAATTATCCTGTTGCAAGAATTATTTTTCATTGCAGGCAACTCCAAATTTGGTGATTTTTATTTTGCTGAAACCAGTATAATTGAAACTATTTTGAATAATTTTCCTGTGATTTATTGGTTTCCGTGGGATTTCTGAGAATTAAATTACTGAAACTCTATTTTTGTGTTCTGCAATCCAATTATTTTTGAGTGTTCATCTCTTAATTCATCTTAAGGGAATTTGAGCATCTAATATAAGGGAAGGAGTTGATAACCTCTCCTTAGCCCAAAACCACCACCCACTCATTCGAACCTAAGCCTTTAATCTAAAAATTGATTAGACCTAATTTGCCCTAGTGGACTAGGGACATAAACAAGTCGGGTCAAGGCTAGTGTTGAGTCAGTTTGTCTGGTTACTCTGTGTGTGCTTTGTACTCAGTATCTAGAACGGTGGTTCAGGGATTCCATCCCGAAGGGCTTGTGTGCTGGTCTGCCTACCTGGCCAATCTCTGATTGGTGTCTAGGATTGGCATTCAGGGACCTAACACTCCCCTTACACCTGCCTGGCTGAGTCCTGAGTTACTACAGGCTAGCTTGCCACTCTGATTGGGCATCTAGTTTGGGCTCTAGGTCTAGTTAGCACGTAGTCGTTCAGTTGAGTCTCATTTTGTGTGTTTGCTTGCATCATGTCTACCCGGAATGGAGTGCCCTACCAACCTGGTCAAACCCAACCTGATTTAGAGGCCATGGTTAGAGCTCTTACTGAGAGCATGAACAAGTTAAGCCAGGATTTGACTGCTACTGTTATCCAGTGTAAAAAACAAGTCCATGAGAATTTTACCCAGCTTAGGGATCAAGTCCAAGTCCTTGAGAAACGTAGACATCAAAATTGGATCCCTGATCCAAAATTTAATAGGCCCCAACCTCATCCATACCAGGAGCCTAGGAGGACCTTATACCGTGATCCCGAGCATAACCTTAGGAAGCTTAACCATGATATCTATAGTGTGGATCGTGTCTATGAGAGGTCCTTACAATATTCTAGACCAGTCACTCAACAACCCAAGTCTTCTAGATCAAACCATTTAGATCCATACCCATGCCCAAGTAAGGTCTCTACTAGCTTGAAACCCAGTGTGACCCAGGTTCCTATATCTCAAGAATGTTTGTTTTGTGGAGAAAGAGGCCATAAATCTAGTCAGTGCCCATGCATAGGACTGGCTTGTGCACAGCTAAGTGGTAAGAATCCTAAGGATGACATTAATGAGGGAGAACCCAAGCCTACCAATGAGGAAGAACGGTTAGGTATGACAAGCCTAGAATCAGTTGACCCGATTACCACTGACCCGAAATCCATTGAAGATGGCATCGAGGAAGTATATGATGCTGGCTTGAGTCTAGTTGATGAATGTGAGGGGGAAGAACTTGAAGAATGTGACATTGATACTATTGGTTCCTTACCTGAGGAGACCTTGGAAAGCAACCAACTGATAGGACCTAGTTCAGACATTCAAGAGATTTGTGAGAACCGGGTTCCTTTAGTCAAATACCCCTAGGAAGAACTCATAGTGTTAGCCCGAGCTATTAGTTCGTACCCTCTAATGACAGTCATTCCCCAAGTACCAATTGAAGATCTTTGCACTAAACTGTTTAAGTTTGCCCACCCTATGGTAGATCCTCTCCTTAGGATGACTGAATCAAGCCTCTTACAATTGGACCTTGTCCCATGCCCAGCCACTAAGGTCTCTCCCGTAATCTCAATTGAACATCCTTGTCTTGAGCGGATTGGTTCACCCAGTCCTGTAGAAGTCCTCCTTATGGCCCCAGACCCCTTCCTTTGCATGACTGACCTACCCTTCTATAGAGTATACCTTTCCACACCCATAGGTCAAATTTCAAGTCTTGAGGTCATCATCCATAGGCCCTTCCATGAATCATTCTTCAATCCAGTTCTTGAGAAAATGGATCATTATTTGCTTAGAGAACAAACTTTAACTGTTGCAATCACATGTCCTAGGTTGCTTCCCGAACCATCTCTTGATCCATTCCTGGGAGTAGCAAACTTTTCCTTTCGAAAGGATGACCAGTTGACACTCATAGATCACCATTCAAACCTTCAGGTCACCACCTTTAGTCAGCAGGTAATTCGTGACTCCGCCTCATATTTCCTCCCTTTCTCTAGGACTTCCAATGCTTCTTACACCATCCAAGTATACTTTGTCGAAGTCTTTAGAGTGAACCACATGTCAGAACCTATTAGGTTTGCCACCTACTTCTGGAAGACCTTATGGCACCTACTAGGCACCCATGATAAGTTTTCATGCTCTGCATGCCATCCTCCGACCCAAGGTCAAACCTAGAGAGTCGTAGTTTGTTAGGTTTAGACCTAGGGTTCCTTTGAATAAAGTCCATTCTTTAGGAATGCGTCGTCAGTCTAGTTTAGTTTTCTTGACCCTTTACTAGGCTTTGGCTCAGATTTTGATTTGATTGAGAGCACCAGGAATTGGGAATTGTATTTTGTCCAGGACTGAAATTGCATTCAATGTTTCGATCAATAGGTCTACGGGTAAGAGTCCATTTGAAATTGTGCATGGTTACAAACCCCACACACCTCTTGACCTAGCTCCTTTACCAGTCCACACACGGGTCTCCGAGTCTGCCGAAGTTTTTGCACAGCATATAAAAGACTTGCATAAAGAAATTCAAGCCAAAATAAATTTAAGTAATGAAACTTATAAGAAGTTGGCTGATTCTCAAAGACGAGTCAAAACTTTTGTTGAGAGAGACTATGTAATGATTAGGTTAAGGCCTGAATGGTTTCCTCCTGGAACCGTTAGAAAGTTCATGCTAGAGGAGCTGGACCATTTAGAGTAGTGAAGAGAGTAGGATCCAATGCCTATGTGCTCGAGTTGCCTCCAGAACTAGGCATTAGCCCCACTTTCAACATTACAGACCTAGTAGAGTATAGAGAGCCAGCTGTGATTCCCAGTGAGGCTTTTGAACCTAATCCTGCTCTTGAGAGTGAACCCAACCCTGTGTGTCCACCAACAAACTGGCCTGTGAGGAAAGAGCAGATTGAAAAGATCCTGGATGATCAGGTTATCTCTACTCGTAATCGAGGATACCAAAGATACCTGGTCCGCTGGCAAGGAAGGCCAGATTCTGATGACTCTTGGATCTCCCGAGAAGAATTACAAGAATTGGACCCAGACCTCTTGGAGAGATACCAGAGCCAACTTGATCCATACTCGACAGGGTCGAGTTCCTCCCACCCTGGGAGAATTGGTGCGGGCACCAGACTCAGAAGAAGACTTCAGAGCTCCATCTGGATCTCTGATTAATCTTGTCCGAAGAATTAGGGTTTTGGCTTGTAATAAGGGTTGACTTGATCAACTCAATTTTAGTTTGAGTCTGTATTACCTACAATTTTTATTTTGTTGAGTCATGTTGACTCAGTAGTGGACTAGGACTTCAACCTGGGGTGTTACATTTTCTCCCAAGGCCAAGTAAGTGGGCGCCACACTCCCAGCCACACTCCCAGCCATACGCCTGAGTCCAGGGGGCGCCACATCTCCATCCAGCAGGCTTTGGTCCCCACACCACAGATAGCAGCTCCCTTCTCTCATGCGCTAATTGAGGAGAAATCCACCAGGGGTCCACAAATCAAGGGGGCGGCCCAAGACTTTCCCAAAAGAACCAAACTATGAAAGGAAAGAAATTCTCTTGGAGAGAACTTCAAGGAGGCGCCCATTACCTGCCAGAAATATTCAAAATAAAGTTAGAAGGAGCCATAACTTGGGGAGAAAGAAAAGGAGGTATCCAAAAGGGATTGAGCCATGGAAGGAAGGAGATTTCTCTTGAAGAGCAAGGTTAGGAGGCGCCCTAATCATTCCAACTAAAGCCAGATATAAAAGGAAACAAATTTTCTCTTGGAGGGCAAGGTTAAGAGGCGCCCAAACACTTCCAGATAAGGCCAAGCATAGAAGGAAAAATATATTTTTCTTGGAGGTCAAGACAAGGAGGCGCCACCCACTTTCCTTTTTTGAAGCCTCAATCATCTTTGGAATTTCTGGCCAGCCATATGAGTAGGGATTGATCCTACAATCCTAATTTGAAGATCCCCTCCTTTAGTCCCATATGGGAAGATGTAAAACCCTACTCTCTTGTAATGTCCTATAAATTAAAACCCCTTTGTAAGTTCTAAGGAATCATATGAATGAAACCAAATTTTTTTGTGAGCAAAAACTTTGTGTTTTCTCTCTTCCGCACTTGCATCCAGGTGTTGAGCTCCGTGAGGGAGTAAATCCGGGTTCCCCAGGAACCTTGAGGAGGTGTGAGATCTCCAAAACCCAAACCCTAGGTTAGCCACTCCACTCCCAAACCCTAGCCGCCCATCATTCTTTTCTTTCCACCAATCCCTAGCCTATCCCACTTCTCACGGCCTCTCTCTCCAAGTCCAGGCCGACCACCAGCATCCAGCTACAGTCCGAATACTTCAGATCCAAAGCTCTTTCCAGAGGGAGTCGAATCAGCCTTCAAGAGAATCCGGATCTCAGCGACATCAGCCTTCAAGTTCTTCGAACTGGTAAATCCTTCCCTGAGTCTCTGAATCCATCACTTGTTTTTCTTCTTCCCAGATCTTGAGTCCAGGAGAAGCCGACCCAGCCATGAGACCAGTATTGGAGGATCCATTGTGAAGATAGCCGAATCCGAGGATCCAACAATCTGCCCGAGAGAGTTCTTCCATCCAAATTCTGTGAAGATCACTGTCTGGTTGGTAAACCATCTCTCCTCTTTATTTCTGTCCTGTTGAAAGTTCAGAGCGAAACCCTAGGTCTGGGAGTTTCTCAACCCCCAGCGATCGTTACTTCTGAACTACTCTGATAATTGAGTTTCTTCTAAATTGTGCTTTCAATCCTTACTTAGTTTCCTTCAACTTAGTTTAGCATTACTTTGAGTCAAAGCAATTTCTGAAATATAAAAAAAAAAAAAGAATTAATCTTAAATTTACTTTCGCATACGCTTCTTTGTTCTTTGTTCTGCATCATTTTTGGTATCAGAGCTTCCGTTCTGCATCACCAAAGAGCCAAAGTCTCATCACCGCATAAAGCACATTTTGCGGTGCTATCACCTTGTATGAGAGATCATGGAACGAGATGACATTGACTTTCAGAAGATTGATGGAAAGAAGAACCTGGCTGACCCATTCACTAAAGCTGTCAGAATTCAAGAGTTCAATAGTTATAAATGAAAAATGGAAATGAGATTCTGTATCGATTGGCTTTAGTCCAAGTGGGAGTTGTTGAAATTGCATCCCAAAGCCAATCGTCTAGGCTGTTGATGGTTGTGCCATTTTGTAATTATATATGAATTTTTAATGAATAAAAGTTATTCTTTTGGCTGTTCATCATATTTACATTTTTCTGAAATGAACTCTTGTATGATGGAGTCCTTAGAACTATATTATTTGATATGGAGAGGGTATATTAAATAGTTCTTAAACTGGTTCACAACCAAATGATATATTGTTATAGGACGACAATGTATCAAGTGTAGGTTGTTGTATGTCACATTTGTTGGTTGTCCTCTTAACCAAGGAGTATGGAGACACTGGTGTGACATGCAAGTGAATTGTGTGACATCTCACTAAACGTAACCATCTGAGAGCTCCCTTCTGCCAAAGGGTTCCTCACGAAGGAAAATGGGTATATGTGTCCCTTAGACCTGAGGTCACCATGGTAGCTTGCAAGCAACTCACTGTACTTTGGTGCCGGACCACCTAGATTTCTAATCCAGTGATAGAAGGTTTCTGAGTGCAGTCAAGTACTTGTGGAGCGGTGGTGGATCAAGATGGAATTGATCCCTCCAAATAATTTGGAGTGAATGACTCATTATGTCTCAATTTAGCAAATCCTTGGTCAGGATAGTTTTTATGAGGAGTCACAGAACTTGTAAAGTTGAGACATGATTTGGATAAACCAAATTAGGGTTGGCAGTTGAATCCTAGGTCATCCTGAGCATTATGAGATCAAAGGGATGAATTATGCTGTAACCATATGCTAGAGGTTCTAGAAAGGTGCTGTGTATCTTTGACCTATCCGAACATCGGGTATCATTGCTAGATGAAGACTTTGATGGGTACTAGAAGTGTTCCAATGCTATCGACTTAGTGTTCAAACCTATGGGATCACACACCATATGGGTTTCTATCTGATCTTAAGGTTAATCGATGATTGAGAATCATTTTCTATCACCAGAGGTCAATATGATTGACCATGTTCTAAGTGTCGACACTTGGCATTTTTGCATGAGTTGACACTTGCTGTGACGAGAAGAATTCTAGAAAGAATTCTGGAAAGGTTTTGACTTCGAATTTCTAGTTCGAAATTCAAAATCTGACTGTCTTTGGCTACTATAATAGTATGATGGTCATACTTGCCTTTAATGCTTGGAACCTTTTTGGAATGCCTCCCCATCTTCTTCCCCAATCTCTCCTCCTTTCTCTTTCTTCCTCCCATGGCTGCCTCTTTAAATAAGAGTTATTTTCGGGCTGCTAGTTGATGGTTTTTGGTTCTTGGTCTCTAAATCTCCTTGCTGTTGAGATTTTCAGAGAAAAGATAAAAGAGGTTTTGTGAGGACTTGGGATTGGGTGTGAGAATACCTAGCATTCAAGCTAGGTCTTGGGAAAAGAGATAGTTAGGAAAGGTTCCACCTCTCCTCCTTGTCTTTCGAGAAGAAGAAGATAGGTCCGAAGGATCCCAAGGAGCTAGCACTCCGAGAGAGTTGATCAGAGTCGAGCCTCGGTGTGAACTACTTATAGAGGTCAGATACGTGTGTGGCTCAAGAGCACCGTCCTTGGAGCACCGCCACCACATCCATCAAAGGTATAACGGTTATGTATCTTTATATCTTTGAGTTTTATCTTGTTTTTGATATTTATTGCATGCTATATCATTATACTAGATCCTGTTGCGGGCAGATCGGTAGATCATTTTGATCTATCTACCAATCCTTCCGCTGATTATTTTAAAATTATTTTAAAATACTTTTCTTTTGCCTAGCATATTTTTTCCTTCACTTTAGATATTGGAGTATCTTTGGGATCGGTCACATCTTTGAACGTAGCTAGCTGTGTCCTTCTGGATAGTCGGTCAATAGTAACCCTGACGAATAATCTTGTAGGCTAGAGATATGCTCCCCATATGATCTCCACATATGCCCTCATGTACTTCTATTAGGGCGTAGTCAGCGTCCGACAGCCTCAAGCACTTTAGCAAGGGCTATGTGAAAGACCTCTTATATAATACTCCATCCAGAATGACATATTGAGAAGCCATCCAATGTACCCACTTGGCTTCGATTTTATCATTTGGTAACACTTCTCCATTCAAGTATTTAAAGATGGGGTCCTTCCAATAGGATTTATACTTAATTTGATGCACTTCTGAAGCTTCCTTCGATATGCTGGGATCTTTCAAATATTTTATGAAGGTACAATCGAGGGAGTCAAAGGAAGTAGTAGCCAGTTAAGAGAGAGCATCAGCTTAAGAGTTCTCTGTCCGGGGGACATGAGAAATTTCAAAGAATTCCAATTAGGCTACTAGTTCTCATACCTTCTTTAAGTACTTGATCATAGTTAAGTCTCGGGCTTCAAACTCGCCTTTCACCTGATTTACCACTAGTTGGAAATCCGAGAGGACCTTAATCCTCCGAATTTATAGTTCTTTGGAAATCCTGAGTCTTGCCAAGAGGGCTTCGTATTTTGCTTGGTTATTCAAAGCTTGGAAGGAGAATGGAGGGCATATTCCATAGTTTGTCCTTCGAGGTTGGCAAGCATGAGCCCGGTCCCATAACCAGCAAAATTGGATGCTCCATCTACATGGAGTACCCAAGTGGAATCCAAATCCCCTTCGTCAACCATTTGTTGCCCATGTTCCTGGCTCCAAGTATATTCAGCAAGAAAATTGGCCAGTACCTGTGCTTTCATAGTCGATCTGGGTTGGAATATGATGTCGAATTCACGTAGCTTGATGGCCCATTTAGCTGTTCTTCCTAAAGTGTCGGGACATCAGAGGATGGCCTTCAAGTGCTGGTCCATCAAGACTATGATGGTGTGGGACTGAAAATAAGGTCGCAGGCGTTTCGCCGCTATAACCAATGAATATATGAGCTTCTATACTTTTGGGTATCTTACTTCGGCTTCATGTAGCACTTTGCTAGTATAGTAGATCAACTTTTATATGTTATCGGCTCCTTTTCTGACAAGCACCGAACTGATAGCTTCATTTGAAGCGGAGAGATATAAGTAGAGAGTTTCACCTTCCTGAGATTTTGAAAGCAAGGGAGGACTTTCCAAATATTTCTTTAACTCTTCATAGGCGAATTGATAGTCATCTGACCACTCAAAGTCTCTTATTTGGTGTAAAGCCTTGAAGAAGGGGATGCATCTCTCGGCTGATCGAGAAATGAATCGGCTCAATGAGGCAATCCTCCCAGTCAATTATTGTATCTCTTTTTTATTAGAGGGAAGTCTCATATCTTGTATAGCATAGATTTTCTCTGAATTGGTTTCCATCCCTCGTTTGGTGATAAGGAATTCCAAGAATTTTTTTGATGTTACTCCAAAGACACATTTGGTTAGGTTTAGCTTCATCTGATGACGTCGTAGTGCATCAAAGGATTCCTCCAGATCTTTGATGTGATCAGTCTTTTAAAGACTCTTTACGATCATGTCGTTGACATATACCTTCATATTTTTTTAAGTTACTTTTCGAATACCTTATTAATTAGCTTTTGAAATGTTGCTCCGGTATTTTTTAGGCTGAATGGTATTACCTTATAACAATATAATCCTTTCTCTATTATGATGGCCATTTTCTCTTCATCCTCAGGACCATTTGGATCTGATTATATCTAAAAAAGGCATCCGTGAAACTCAACAGTTGGTATCCAATAGTGGCATCAACTAGCTGATCTATCTTTGGTAGAGGAAAGCGGTCCTTTGGGCAAGCCTTATTAAGGTCGGTATAGTCAATACAAATCCTCCACTTGCCATTAGCTTTCTTCACCATCACAACATTGGCTATCCAGTCTGGATAATGGACTTCCTTTATGAATCCAGCGTTGATAAGCTTATTCACCTCTTCATCAATCACTTTTTATCTTTCTGGAGCAAAGTTCCTCTTTTTTTGTCAAACTAGTCTGTGGTCGGGGCTGACCTCCAATTGGTGTGTGATGACTTTGGCTGGGATCCCTGACATGTCAGTGGCTGACTAGGTGAAGATGTTGGCGTTGCTTCATAGGAAATTGGTCAGCCTAGTCTTTATCTCTTTGTCGAGCAGACTTTTGATCTGCATGACTTTTGTTGGATCATCTTCCCTTAGCTATATAAAAATGGTCTTCTCAACTGGTTCCCCATAATATTCCATCCGAACTCTTGGGTCCAGTTGCTCTAGAGTCATTTGGTCAACCGACTATTTGTCTTGTATCATTAAGCACTTTCGGGTGACTCTTTGATCTCTTTTCATCTCCCCGATCCCATTTTTAGTTGGGAATCATACTAAAAGGTGGTAAGTCGATACTATGGTACAGAATTTATTCAAAGCAGGTCATCCCAAAATGGCGTTATATGCTGATGTCATTTATACAACCACAAAATTAATAAGAAGTATTTTTTGGAATGGTTTCATACCAAGGGTTACAGGTAATACTATTTTTCCTTCCACTCTGACCTGATTACCTCCAAATCCTGTCAAGAGGTACGGGAGACCTTTGTAACTTATTTTTAGGTAGATTTATTCTAAGGAAAGCATCATAGAGCAAGACCTTCGTGAAACTTTCATTATCTATCAGAATCCTTCTTACATCATAGTTGGCTACAATAGCCGATACAACTACAGGATCATCATGAGGAGTCTGGATTCCTTGTAGATCATCGTCCGAAAAGCATATGGCATTGTTAATCCTATACCTTTTGGGAGTTACTTCTTCAGTTTTGTCCCTCCAGTCGGATCGGCGATGCAACATGCCTACTCTTCCGTCGTAGGCCTTTGGTTGGGTAGTTCTGCCTCTTCAGCAGCTCTCCTAAGGGCGGTGACTTTGGTTTAGGGTTCTTGGTTATTGACGTATTTTTCCAAGTATCCCTGCTTAATCAGATCTTCAATTGCATCCTTGAGTTGGATGCACTCCTCGGTGTTGTGGCCATGATCATGATGGAACTGGCAGTATTTATTTTTATTTCTGGATGCAGGAGGTGTCTTCAATGGGTGAGGCCTTTGAAGATAGCTCTCCTTCTCTTTCTCCATCAGAATTTTTTCCTTTAGGATAGAGAGAGGAGTATATGTGTCAAATTCGCTGACAATTGCTTGGGCTTGGGGCTGCGTCGCTAAGTTAGAATGTTGCCATTATTAGGGGGAGTGGGTTTCGAAACTTTGTTATTCTTTTTCTTGGGAACCGACCTCCCTTTAGCTTGGCACCGATTGGCTGACTGTTCTTCGGCCATTGCACATTTCTATGCCTCGCAAGCAAATCGGTATAGCTTGTAGGGAACTTCTTTTCCAGGGAGAAAGTGAACCTAGACGATTGAAAGTCTTTCTTCATGGTGGACATAGCCACATGCTCATTGAGACCAGGAATCTCGAGAGTGGTGGAATTGAATCTAGCCACATAGTCTCATAAACTTTCTCCTTTATTTTGTTGTAGGAGAAAAATGCTGTCTATGTTGCGAGGCATCCTTTGGTAGGTCCTGAAATACGACACAAATAATTTTTCTAACTCATTAAAGGAATGAATTATACCTAAACGAATGCTCGAATACCATATTTGAGCAGCTTTCTTCAGAGTGGCAGGGAAAGTGAGGCAGTGCAGGGCGTCAGAAGCTCCCTGTATTATCATGTGTGCCTTGAAGCTTTCTAGATGATCAAGAGGATTGGTGGTGCCATCGTACGGCTCCAACTGCATAATCTTAAAGTGATGTGGAATCACTTCTTCCATTATTCTTCAAGAGAAAGGAGGCCATGAATCATATGCCACAGTTTCATCATTCCTCCTTTGATCATCAAGCCTTGCGATCTACATTTCCAGCTTCTTGAATTTCCTCTCATAGTCATCACATACTCCCCCTCCTCATTGGGTATCCTTGGAGTGGAGTCTTCAGAAGATACAGATAAAGGTCTTCTTGCCCTTTTTCTTTTAGGTCAATTTTCAGTGTGACTTCGGTGCCGAAAGCTTTGAGGTTCAAGAGATCGCCGAACCCTGGAGGACCACTGGGTGAATTCTTGTTGTCGGCCTTCTCTCCTTAAGGATCGACAATTAAGTCTTGAAGCCGCTGGCTGGTGCTGTCCATTGATGGCAGTTTCTTGGAGGTTATGCACCACAGTCGTCAGTGCATCTAGCTGGTTTAGTAGGAACTCTATTTATTGCTATCCCACACTTAATATGGGAGGTGCTATATTATTTTCCTTTGGGGGTCTTTTTTTTGGAGGTAGGATGACCCCTACATGTGGTGACATTACGTGCTCTCTCTTTCACCATTTTGCTTTTTCTTGAAGTTCTCCTTCCCAGGGAATATTATTCACACAAATGAATCAACGCCCCCTACCTGGCAAACCAATCTATTGGCGCTGAATCTCCATGGACCGGATGGAGTGCTTGGACCACGGTTCGCTAGTTTGGGTTCGTGCAAAATAAGCCCCTAACCAGAATTTCTTTGGTGGGGGACACTCCGATGTCTAAGTCAATAGAGTTCAGATAACAGAATGGAGAATTCAAGAAGAAAGTGTAAACAAAAAAGAGAAGAGTTAAATTGGCATGGTCTAGGACAGCTTTATTCTTGCTTACCTCAGAGATCCCCTCTTACCTCCATTTATAGGCATTGGTCCAACTAAAAGTGGTTAAGCTTTCTTGTAACTAATTGCTGTTAGGAAGGTTAATTAGGATAACCATCCCTTAGCTAATTGTAGTTATGGTTAGCAGTTATTTATTTTAGCCTTCATGCATCGGCTATTAGTTATACAATCAGTTATAAGAACCAGGCTTGTTCTTAGCGAACCTCAAGTTGGTCGACCTTTATGACCTCTAGTCAGTCTTCATGAACTGGTCGACCTTCATAACCTCTGGTTGGCCTTTATGAACTGGTCGGCCTTCATGAGCTCTGGCTTTATGGCTATGGGGTTGACCGGTCCAGATGAGCTAACTGATTCTCCGGCCCAGTTCATTAATTCTCCAATCTGGCTCATCATAACAAGTTTGATAAATGCCCGAAGCCTCGTATTACGGTGGCAATGGATGGGTTGGGTTTGGTTTGGTCCAAAATAAAAAGAAAATATCAACCCAATCATGATCTATTTATTAAACATGTCAAAAATCCAAGCATAAACCTAACTTCTTTGCTCACCCGATCTGACCCATATAACTCATTCAATAAATATATCAAGTTAAGTTAAGTAAATTAAGTATATTTTAAATAGGCTAAGTAGATTTAAATAGGTTAATTACATAGATCTAATTATCATGAACCGACCTACCTATTAGGTTAGAGGTCTAAATTTGAACTCAATCTATTTAATAAATAATTTGGAAGGGTTGATCTATTTATAATTCAAACTATTTATATCAAATCAGAATCTATTTAAAATGGAATACATGTTAATGGTTGATGGATCTTATCTTAAATTGGTACTCCTACCTCATATCAAGAGATAATGAGTGCTCAACTAGGCAGCTCATGCATGATATATCTTAAAATCCACAAAAAATCTCAAAATTAAAAAAGTATTTGTAACCTTGATGAAGGTGGGGCTTTAAAGATAATTCCCTAACTACCAGAAGGCATCAGTAGCAAAATGAGGGCCCACACTATATTATTGTTAGGGTGCGAATGGGTCGGGTCAGATCGGGTCATGAGTGATCCCAATCTGACCCGGTTCTTTGATTGGATCATAATAGTAGATTCAGACCCAATCTACTAGAAAATCGGGTCGGGTCGGGTCGAGTCCACTATCAGAATTTTCAACCTAACAGATCATTCGGGTTGGATCGGGTCCATAAATAATCCGGTTCTAATCTACAAAGTTTGGATCTAAATATGATCCGAATAAAATATAGATAACTATATTTTAATTATTACATAGCTAACTATTATTAACTATAAAATAGATAACAAATAATATTATTTTTAAAATAAATTAAGATATAAAAATAATTATAACTAGTTCCATACAAGTTTTAAATTATAATTTAAAGGTCCAAATAGATATAATTCTAAAATGTTCAAATCGAGTCGGGTCGGGTCGGGTCCAAATTTAGTAAACACATACCCGATCCAGAAAATGGAATGGATCTAATTTTAGGATCCAACCCGAATCCATGGATCCATAAAAACGGGTTGAATCAGGTCTAAATGGGTCAGGTCGGGTCATGGGTCAACCCGACCCATTTGCAGCCTTAATTATTGTACTGTCTACGTAGTTTTTATTAGCACATATAAAAAAAGCCAAGTACATCAGAAGATAAGTCCAATTGCCCACATTGCAGGCATAAGACCGAATGCACTAATATTGAAGAACAACATGATACATTAAAATATAATATTTGCTCTCGTTAATTTCTAAATTATGTATGTTTTGTTTTAGTTATATATTAGATTTATATTTGGACTTATGTTGTCGTGTGATTTGTGTATTAATGTATAAATCTTTGTAGGATATGTTAATCTTTTATATAAAAGGTCTTATATATTAAAAGAAAGATGGGGAGTTCTAGATTATATTCTTCTCTAATTTTTTATCTTATTTTTGACTCTAATCTTCTTCCAAACAAAGCCAACATGATGTATCTAACTCATATAAAATATAAATAATCAACACAGAGCAACAACATCTTGGTTGACAAGTAAACAAACAAATGAGTTCTTGTGTGGTTAATTAAGACTTTTCCAATCTTAGATTGAGCTTCCAATCTTAAATTACATTGCAGAACACTTGGCGTGACAAACGTTTATATAATTAAATGCAACCTGTGCATTACTTCTATGATTGGTGAACTTAAACCACCAAATCAAGCAAAATATCAAACTAGGTTCCACGAAGATCACGCCAAACAAGATTGGGGTTCGATAGATTTAACTTGCTAACTCCACCAAACCTCGCTATCGTTAGTTGATCCTCTCTTGACCCGGTTCTCCTCTTCTCGATCCCTACTCCACCACGTACTGTCTTCACAACAAAATATATAAGGATGCATGAATAGAAACCTTCACATCATCTCTTGCTATTATCCAAAGAGAGGAGAACTGAGAGGAGAACAAAGGCAATGGCTTGCTATCTCTTCTTCTCTAAACCCCTTCATCTCTTCTTGGTTCTTATTCTAGGGGCTTTCACCACCTTCTTGGAGGCACAGGATCCTTCCCAGTTGAGTTTGAACTACTACTTGAAGACTTGCCCAAATGCTGAGCTGATAGTGCGAAAAGAGATGGAGAGTGCAGTGCAAGCCGACCCCCGCAATGCCGCCGCCATCCTTCGTCTCCACTTCCATGATTGTTTTGTTCAGGTATTGGACATCTTTGATTGCCAGTGACTTGTGATGCCAAAGTAATTGGAGTTGCAGTGGGACTTGGAATTACATTGAAATTCCTATAGCAATAACTCAGTTGAGTGTAATTGAATAAATTCCTGTAATTTTTTTTTTTTTTTTTTGGTAAATAATAAGGAATAGGGGGGATAAATCCCGGCGTAGCTACTCCCGCAGGTCCCTATCCTGTCAGGTAATATTCGATGCGAAACGCTCAGATTCGCACGGTCTCTACCCACCTAATAGTGAGTACATCAACTTGATACCACTAAAACACCGGTTAGTAGAACGGAAACAACAGGAGAGACCTTGATCTCTCACTCACACCAACTGTCAGGGGTTAATTACTTGTGATTTTTTTTTTTTTTTTCTGTTCAAGTTTTGAGCTATCAAGATACAACTAACATAGTTGAAGGCAAAAAGATATACATTAACAGCCACGGTAGATGATATGCGAGCTTTTAATTAATTTGCATGGTTGCAGGGCTGCGATGGATCGGTGCTGCTGGACGACACAGACACACTGATAGGGGAGAAGAATGCAGAACAGAATGTAAACTCTCTGAAAGGTTTTGACATTGTTGACAAGATTAAAACCGAACTGGAAGCTGAGTGCCCCGGCGTTGTATCCTGTGCTGATTTGCTTGCCATAGCAGCGAGAGATGGAGTCATTCTGGTAGTCATTTAATTAAGCACTCTTTAGCTACTCACTATATATTTCAGGTTTTAGAAAGCCTTGATTAAGAACCTTGGCAAAAGCCAAGCCACGGATGATATAGAGGCTATTACTTGTGTTCAATGAAAGCCTTCTGAATTGTCTGGTTTTCTTTTTACGTGGTTCTGAATTGTTTGCTCGATGACGCTTTTGTTCTCCTCCCATTGTTCTTTCTTTAAACGGGCAGGCTGGAGGGCCCTACTGGGATGTGCCGGTGGGAAGGGAGGATTCCAAGGCTGCTAGCTTGGAGCAAGCAAACACAGACATTCCAACTCCTAAGCAGGGCCTGGTGACACTCATCTCCAAGTTCCTGGCAAAGGGTCTTTCACCAACAGACATGGTGGCACTTGTAGGTATGTCCTTTCTCATACATCCACCATGGAGACTGTACTACACATAATGTACCATACATCGGTAAAAATTAATGTGAACTCATGGAGAATGAATTGATGAACAACTAGAATTCAGAGATATTGCAAGCACAAATTATGAACTAGACACAAAACATATTGCAAACAATTAAATCAGGGAATTGTATTACATATTTTTCATCAAATTTTCTCTGTTTTACCACTTTGTCACTATATTATAACCATTACATACCCTCCTTACCTTCTATCCGAAGTCTGAAACGCATTTATATCTTTGATAATAATATGCATCACCAACTTTGTGTGCAAATAGTCGAGGTGCATGGCCCTTAGCTGACCGATGCATTGCATGAACCTCTATGTGCTGCTAACAATGGGATCAAACCAAATGAAAAAAATGCAGGTTCCCACACCATCGGCGTGTCTCGTTGTGCAAACTTCCGGGACAGAATCTATGGAGACTTCGAACTGACAGCAAAGTATGAAGGATCCTCTCTACTATACCTTAGCAAGCTGCAAGAGGATTGTCCCTTGGATGGAGGAGACAATAACACTTCTCCCATGGATAACTTCACCCCCAACCTCTTCGACAATGCCTTCTTCGAGACCCTCCTCAAAGGAACTGGCCTTCTAAACTCCGACCAGGAGATGTATTCAAGCCTATTAGGATTCGAAACCTCCAGCCTTGTTGAGAAATACTGGGCAGACCCTATCGCCTTCTTCAAGCAATTCTCTGATTCCATGGTAAAAATGGGTAATATCATCAACCCCGAGGGTGGAGAAGTGAGGAAGAACTGCAGATTTGTGAACACCTAAGCCCTGTAAGCTCGTCAACTGTTACTATATTTTACGTACATGTTAATTACCAAATTTCTGCAATAAGGTTTGTATGAAATTCAATAAAAAAAAAGGGTCTGTATGAGATTTTCTATGATACAGTGATGCTGACTTGCTTAGATTGAAATACATGTATTTCTTCACACTCTAAGGGCCTGCTTCGTTGGGGGGGGGGGGGGGGGTGACGAATAGAAATTGTTATATACGCCCGGTCGGACTCGAGATTTTAAGGCAGATTGGAGCCCCCGCCGGTCGGCTCCCACGGAGGCCCTGATGCATCCCCACCGAGGGCCCACGAGCTGATTGGCCATTGAATTATTGTTCCAGGGAAGCCGACCAACCCAGGAGCCGACCAACTTGATCTACGTTCGAGAGGGCGCCTGAGGGTTCCGGAAGATTCCCTCCAGCTGGTGCCAGAATTCTGTTGCAACGGATTCTTCGACATGGCCACGATCTTACGCCACATGGCCATCTCTTTTGATTCTCCCGGGGGCAAAACCGGAACTTCGTCTCTACCCTCTAACGAATTTTGGCAGTATCTCATGCCTATAAAAGGTGCTCAGGGGACCTCCACGAAAAAGGGAGAGAGGTTCTTTCTCTTCCACTCTATGTTTCTCTTTGATTCTCTCCAGTCCGTTACTCCAGATCCCTCGATAACTTAAGCTTCGGAGTGTCCCCCGCCGGAGCACCTCCGGTGCCTAGGGGACCTTTTGCAGGTTAGTCGGCTGAGGAGTTTTCCAGCACTGCGGGCAGAGCTCGGTCCAGGGGTGAGCGCAGCAACAGATTGGCGCTAGAAGGAGGGCCCCGAACTTTCGTTCCGCTCCCTGTTCTAAAAGGAGAGATCAACTGAAGGAAGCTACACATGGTGAGAGGAAGAACGCGGAGTGTCTCCGCTAGAGGGAGGCACTCCCCCCACAAGCATGAAGCACTCCGCGAGGAAGACGCCACGGTCGCCGCTGCCGAGCCCACTGTCACTCTGGAGCTGCAGCAATTCTAAATGCTGATAAACCGCATCGAAACACTTACCTCAGCGGTCCAGCATTTTTATGAAGCAGCTGAAGACCGGCGGCAGCCGCCCGCGGCGTCCTACATCAACCACCAACCAGCTCCTAGGGGGAGTCAGCAGTCGGAGGAGCCGCCCCCTCTCTCCCATGCAGCACCGGAGCCCCGGAGACCTTTGGGGGCTCACGCTAGTGGGAAAAGGGCGAGGTCGACTTCCCCATCTTTCGCTTACTCTGCTCCCCTCAGCAGTCGACGCCCTGCTGAAGACCCACATGACTACGATAGTAAGATCATGCGCATGGAGGAGCGCATGGCGAAGATTATTGAACAGCAGAAGGTCGAAGGGGGGCAGGTCTACACACCCGCCTGCCTTTTTCTACCAAGATCTTGGGGGAGTCCAGTCCCCGACACTTCAAAATTCCCCAGGTGGACCCCTATGATGGTACCACCGATCCACTGGATCATTTGAGCACTTACAAGGCCCATTGATTGTACAGGGCGCTTCTGACGCCCTCCACTGTATCGCCTTTCTAGCCACTTTGAAGAAGGTCGCCTGGATGTGGTTCACGGCCCTTCAACCAGGTACGATCCAATCTTTTTCCCAGTTTAAGACTCTTTTTTTGTCACATTTCAGGACATGCAGTCAAGTCCCAAAGAACACCGATTGCCTCTTTCTCATACTCCAGAAGGAGGGGGAGACTCTTCGGGACTACATGGCCCGCTTACTACATGGCCCACTTCAACTCAATGGCCATGGAAGTCCCAGATCTGAATGAGGCGGTAGCAATGTCCGCCTTCAAGAGAGGCCTCCGATCATCCAGGCTTACATTCTCCCTAGAAAAAAAGTTTTCAAAGGACTACACCGAGCTGTTGGCCAGGGCTCACAAATATGCCCTGGCAGAGGAGCAATCTACAAGCCGCCGCCAAGCGGAGGGGAGATTAGCCACTAAGAAGCGGAGTGACAAGGCTCCAGCAGTCCGACCTCCTGGTGATGACAGCCGATCTACTCGGCGCCGAAGCCCGAAACCGAGAGACCTCTTTAAGAAGTTTGAGACCTATGCACCCCTCTCCCTTCCGAGGGAGAAAATCCTCGTGGAAATCGAGAATGAGGCTTACTTCCAAAGGCCTCGACCAATGAGGGGCCCTCCTGCTGCCCGAAACAAGAACAAGTATTGTCGGTTCCACAGGGACCACGGACACGACACCGAGGAGTGCATCCAACTGAAGGATGCCATTGAAGACTTAATCAGGCGGGAGTACCTAAGCAAGTACATCCATCCCCGTCGGGATCGGGCTGAAGCTTCTACTATTAGAAACCCACCGGAAGAGGCTGAACTCCCCAATCAACGTCCGACGGGCGGAGGTGTTGGCATGTTGCACCGAGGGTCCGACCAAGGCTATGGATGGGGCCAAGATATTGTGAAGAGGCCCAGGGGCTCTAGCATAATCAGTTTTTCTGATGAAGATTTGTTGGAACCACATCTCCCAGGGGATGACCCTGTTGTTGTGTCGGCAATCATTGCCAGTTATGATGTAAAACGTATCCTTATTGATAATAGAAGCTGTGCGGAGGTTTTGATGTATGATGCCTTTATTCGGATGAATTTATCTAGGTCAAGGCTGCGGGACTCCTTGATGCTACTCACTGGCTTTGGGGAAAACTCCATTGGTGTAGAAGGAGAAATCATCTTACCCGTAACCCTTGGGACAGAACCTCGTCAACGAACTTTTCCCATCAATTTTGTGGTCGTCCGGACGACCTCGGCGTACAATGCCATCCTGGGCCGGCCAGCCCTTAACAAGTTCCATGCCATCGTATCCACTTACCACTTACTGACAAAGTTCCCAACTCGTAACAGGGTTGGGGAACTGAGGGGAGATCGCAGGATGGCCAGGCAATGTTTGGCCATTCATGACAGACAGCTAGAAGGGAGCCCCACACTCGAACAACTGGATCCCTGGGACGAGGCTAATGACTGCGGTCAGCTGATCGAAAAGGTGGTGTTTGTTCCACTCAAAGAGGATGATCCTACCAAAGTGCTTCAAATTGGGAGTACATTAAGCGAAGAGGCCCAGCAAGAGCTGATAGGGTTCTTAAGAAGCAACGCTGATGTCTTTGCCTGGTCGGTCTTAGACATGCCAGGCATCCCGTCAGATGTCATTACTTACCAATTCAAGGTTGATCCGACGTATAAGCCCGTTCGGCAAAAGAAAAGAAGCTTTGCCGTCAAAAGGTAAAGGGCTGTTGAAGAAGAGGTGAAAAAACTCCTTAATGCTGGGTTTGTTAGGGAATCCCACTATCCGAAGTGGGTTGCCAATGTTGTTATGGTAAAGAAGGCCAGTGGGAAGTGGAGGATCTGTATGGACTATACGGACCTCAACAAAGCTTGTCCGAAGGACAGCTTCTCCCTATCAAAGATTGACCAGCTAGTGGATGCCACAGCTGGTCACCAGCTATTGAGCTTCATGGACGTGTTCTCGGGGTACAACCAGATCAGGATGCACCCCGAAGACGAAGAGAAGATGGCCTTCATCACCGATAGGGGGTTGTATTGTTACAGGATGATGCCTTTCGGCCTGAAGAATGCGGGTGCTACCTTCCAACGGCTGATCAATCAAGTCTTCGAAGCGCAACTTGGAAGAAATATGGAGGCTTACATTGATGACATTATTGTTAAGAGCCTCCGAAGGGCCGACCACATCAGAGACTTGCAGGAATCCTTCGACGTGCTTAGATGTCATCGGATGAAGTTAAACCCTGCAAAGTGCATCTTTAGGGTGACCTCTGGAAAATTCCTCGGTTTCCTGGTCATCCAAAGGGGTATTGAAGTCAACCCTGAGAAAATCAAGGCCATCATGGACATGGCACATCCAACTAGCAAGAAGCAAGTGCAGGAGCTCACAGGCCGTATTGCCTCTCTCAGCCGTTTCATTTTCCGGTCGGCTGAGAAGTCTTTTCCCTTCTTCAGAATGTTACACGGTCAGACCATTTTCAGTGGATCGATGAGTGCCGGTCATCTTTCGAAGCCTTGAAGGATTATTTGAAGAACCCCCTGCTGTTGGCCAAACCAATAGAGGGGGAGGCGCTATATCTATACCTGGCAGCCTCTAACGAAACCGTCAGCACCATTCTTGTACGGATGGGGGAAGATAGCAAGCAAAAACCTGTCTATTACATCAGTAAAGTCCTCCACGATGCCGAGACGAGGTACCCTAAAGTCCAAAAGCTGGTTTACTCGTTGGTCATGGCGGCGAAGCATGTTAGGCCTTATTTGCAGGCGCACCCAATCATTGTGCTGACTGACCTGCCCCTCAAGGCGATCCTCCGGAGTCCGGACACCTCTGGACGACTCGCTAAGTGGGCCGTCAAGCTGGGCGAGTTCAACATCTCCTATCGATCCCGGTCGGCCCTTGCTAATTTTATTGCAGAGTGCACTTGGGGCTGGAAGCCGTCCCTTCAATTGCTGTAGTACCTGGGACCGATCCAGCGAGAGGGCCAAAGCCCACCTGGACTCTCCACGTAGATGGAGCCTCCAATCTCGCCGGATGTGGGGCGGGCCTGATCCTAGCCGCCCCCGACGGACAATGTTTAGAGTATGCTCTACACTTTGCATTTCATGCCTCCAACAACCAGGCGGAGTACGAAGCTTTACTTCCAGGGCTGAAGATAGCTGGTGAGTTGGGCATCGACCGAATCCGAGCCTTCTCTGATTCCCAGTTGGTAGTCAACCAAGTGAACGGCGAGTTTGAAGCGAGGGACCCTCTCCTGGCTAAGTACTAAAATAAGGTACGAGGCTCTACATCTTCGCTCAAGTTTTTCAAGATTCTCCACATCCCTCGGCTGCAGAACTCTCGGGCAGACGCTCTGTCACGGCTAGCTACGGCTGTGGTCGGCACCTCCGACCAGACCTTTGTGGAACATCTGCAGCATCCAAGCATCGCGGAAGAGACGACCGATGTCCATCAAGTTGGGCAGGAGGCATCATGGATGGACCCAATCCATACTTACTTGGCCTGGGGCGCCCTTCCGGATGACCATGTTGAAGCCAGGCGTGTACGCTTGACGGCCTCCAAATACGTCGTTCTCGACGGAGCTCTCTACAAGTGATCGTTCTCACAGCCATTGTTGAAGTGCTTGGAGCCGATTGATGCGGACTACACACTCAGGGAGGTCCAAGAAGGTATCTGCGGCAACCATCTTGGAGGGAGATCTCTGGCCTACAAAATTATCCAGCAGGGATATTACTTGCCCACAATTCAGAAAGACGCGTCAGACTTCGTGCAGAAGTGTGACGCGTGTCAAAAGTACTCAGGGATCCAGAGGAGGCCCGCCAGTCAGCTGACCCCACTTGTAGCACCATGGCCGTTTGCCCAGTGGGGCATGGACTTTCTGGGACCCTTTCCCTTAGCGTCTGGCCAGCGAAAATTCCTCCTCGTGGCCATTAATTACTTCACCAAGTGGGTGGAGGCAGAAGCAGTGGCGCAGATAACGGAAGCCAAGGTGGAGAACTTAGTCTGAAATTGTATTATCTTCAGATTCGGTATCCCACGGATGATTATCACAGACAATGGGAGGCATTTTGACAACTCGAGGTTTCGAGATTTTTGCCAGCAATACCATATCTCTCATCGGCTCACCTCGGTCGACCACCCACAATCCAATGGAGAGGCTGAAGTCACCAACCGGACAATCTTGCACGGGTCGAAGACTCGGCTGAATGAAGCCAAAGGACTTTGGATGGAAGAACTTTATTCCGTATTGTGGGCATATCAGACCATCGCTCGAATGGCGACCGGAGAAACTCCATTCAACTTGACTTATGGGAGTGAGGCGGTCATCCCCGTAGAAATCTCCTTGCAATCTCTGCGGGTTGACCACCTCATTGAGCCGACCAACTCGGAGCAACGAAGAGCCGATCTGGATTTGCTGGAGGAGACCAGGCTACGAGCAAGCATGAAGATGGTAGCTTACTGATAGAAGATGGCTCGATATTACAATTCGAGGGTTAAGGCGCGAGCCTTCCAGGTTGGTGGCTTGGTCTTGCGGAGGACGGAGATTTCAAGACTGACCGAGCAAGGAAAGCTTTCTCCTAATTGGGAGGGCCCCTATCGAGTCAGTGAAGTAATCAGGCCCGGGACCTACCGGCTTGAGCAGATGGATGGACAGCAAATATCACGACCATGGAATGTAGACAATCTCTGCAAGTACTATCAATAAAGTCTACAGTTTCCTCCATGTTCATTCTGAAAGTCCGACTCCGATCGACAGAGGCCCTAGGGCGGCCCACACCAAAAGTTTGACTCCAGTCGGTAGAGGCCCTAGGGCGGCCCACTCCGAAAGTCCGACTTCGGTCGGCAGAGGCCCTAGGGCGGCCCACTCCAAAAGTCCGACTCCGGTCGACAGAGGCCCTAGGGTGGCCCATTCTGAAAGTCTGACTCTGGTCGGTAGAGGCCCTAGGGCGGCCCACTCCAAAAGTCCGACTCCGGTCGGCAGAGGCCCTAGGGCGGCCCACTCCTAAAGTCCGACTCTGGTCGGCAGAGGCCCTAGGGCGGCCCATTCCGAAAGTCCGACCCAGGTCGGCGATCGTTGTGCATAGCCCATGTGGGGTCACGCGATGAACAGATGGCAAACCTGACTCACCTGACGAAGCAAACCAAGAGCGAATCTCCTGGTTCATAAGTCCGAATTAAACAAGTTGTCAACCTTCCTGCTTCGGACTTCGAAAAGCCGACTGTAAATACTTGGAAAAATTTCAGAGGAAAAGTAAGTGACCCGCGGCACAGAAAGGCCGACCGGAATCACTTGAAAAAAAAAAAATTCTGAAAGAAAAGGGAAGTAACTTATGGCACAGAGAATCCGACTAACAAGACTTAGAAAAATTTGGACAGAGCATCAAACCCAACACATACGTATATAGAACAAGGGTGAGATTTTTCATTACATTCAAAAATGGGCACTTACAAAAGGTGGGTCGGATCTTTACAAACCCCTTAGGTCGGACCCATAGAAGGCGCATCGGGGGCCTCAACTTCGGCCCCGTCCGCTACAACCAGAGGGACAGCTGGGACTGCAGCAGTAGAAGACTCGACTGGGATGCCTGCTATCTCTACTTCGGCCCTGGCCTCCTCTGCCTCCCCTTCTCCTTGGGGCTCTCCCTCCTCCGTATGCCCTTTCAGCTCTGCACCTGACAGGTCCAGCTCCGGGAAAAGGAGGGCCACCTTCTTCATGCAGCCATCGTAGCCCTCCCAGTAGAAGTCCGATGCTGCCTCTTCGACCTCCTCGTCAAAGGCAGAGGAGTCCTTGTATGTTGCAAATACATCCCGGACCTGCCTCTCGGCTTGGTCCTTGACCTCCTCAAGTTGGGCCACCAACTGCACCACCATGGCCTTTTCGGCTTGGGCTCTTTTGTCGGCCTCTGAAAATCGACCCTCCTCCTCTTGCAACCTGTGTGTGAGGGAGGCCACTTTCGCCTTTCTCTTCTTCAGACTGGCCTCCCGGTCGGCCAGTCGGCCCTCTGCCTTCTTCAAGGCCTCCCTCAATTATTCGTCCTCTGCTTGAGCGGCCGATGACTTCTCCTTCGCTGATTTCAGGGATGCTTCCAGGGCGGCCTGGGTTGCCTCCATGGCAACTTGGGTGGTCTCTAGCTCTTGCACCCTTTTGGTGAAGGTTTTGGCTGAGTGGATTACTCGGCCTATACCATCATCCATCAAAGAAATGTCATGGAGGAGCTGCGGACACGAGACTGAGTTAGAGCCAAAAGAAGAAGGAAAAGGGGCAAAGAATCGAACAAGTTAAGTGGAGTGCCTTACCCTCATGAGATTGCGGTAGGAGCCCACCACCACATTGCTCAGGTTTCTCTGAATCTACTGCTCCCAGTCGAAGTCGGTCATCGCCCCCCTGAGCAAGCTCCGTGCTCTCCGGGGGTGCTCTAGAGCATTACAATGCTGGAACCCCTCCAGGCGGACGTCATCATCAGACTCCTTTTCGGCCTCCTCCTCGTCGGCCTCTTCTATAGCCACTCCTTTTCCTTTGCCCCCTGAGGGCCCTGCTGCATTCAGACCAACAGGCTCAGAGGCTAGCATGGCCATTGTACCAGGTAGATCCGACCGCTCCTGTGCCTATGGGACGGCCGACTCCCCGACGACGAATGGAGCCCCGGATGTCCCGGACGCCTTCTTGGCCAGTACCTCCGTGAGGGGGGTGTCATCCTGGTCGAACTCCACTTCCACGACTGGTGCGGGCTGTCTCTCCTCCCACTTCTTCTTTTGTCTTTCGGCCATCTGCGTCGGAGCCGACTCTGGGGCAGGCCTTTTTCATACCACCCACTAAACAACTTTATTTTTGTCTATCTTCCTCATCCCTTTTCCTGTTGCAAAGAAGGTCGGAGTTAGCCGAAGGCAGAAAAATGGCAAAAATGGGGGGCGAACTATAAGAAAGGTGTCGGCCCTTGCCTAAAAACCTCTGCGAGCTGATCCCTGCCCGGTGAAGGCGGTCTTCGCCGAGCAGTTTGAATGCCGCGGTCAGACTAGCTCCATTAAGTTCATTGTAACTAGCTTGGTCGGCCATCAGGATCGACCTCCCCTCTCGGAGTCTCGCCCACGGCTCCCTCCATAAGGGCTCGAACCCCCAAGGCTGAAGACTACTTACAAAGAAAAACCGGGCCTTCCACCCATGGACGGCCGACGGAAGACACTTTAGGGTTTTTCGGCCGGGACGGGGAGTGAACATCCACCATTCCCGGCTCCTAAAGTCCTTTTTCAAGAGGAAAAGGTTGCCGAAGAGGGGTAACCCTAATTCGAGTCCGGCCCTATGACACAATACTATAAAGCAGCAGTTGATCCAAATGCTATCCGGAGTCAGCTGTGCCAGGGTTACCCTATAATGCCAGAAGACCTCTACAAAGAAAGGATGCAGCGGGAACCTCAGGCCGGCCTTGAGGTGGGACTCGTACATTGGTAAAGTTCCTGGTCCTAATGGGTTGTTCACTCTACCCTCTCGGCTCGGCAACGTGAGGTGCAGGGTGGTGGGGATCCCGTAAACTACCCTAAGGTTCTCGACCCGCTCTCGGGTCATGGACGATGGGATCTCGCTCGGCCCTGGCTGCCTAGTTCGACGGACTAGGTCCCTACTAGTGGTTGCCATTAATAATGGAGGAGGAGGAGGACTTAGGGGCTAACCTGAAGACGACCTTCTAAGAACCGAGTCTCGCAGAGGAGAAGAAGGAGCTCTCTCGCGGAGTATGGACACAGCCAGCAAACCTCCCCGGGGCATGCCGCCCCTCCTTTTATAGTTCTCTGGGGGGGGGCATCGCTTCATTCTTAGTGGGCATTTCAACCGCCCTGTCAGGAGACGCGTCTATCCACGTTCCCCGAAATTAAGGCGACGGGTTGATGGCAAGCGGTGATCCGTGTGCAAGCTAAACTAACGGTGAAGAAGTCGTATGGAGGTTGAAGCTGACTGCCCGGATGCCACCACCTGGCACAGCGTGTCCCCTCGTTTTCACCAGTGCCCCTGCATGCCTGACATTTGTAATGACACCCTTTCGCCATTAACTGCGACCCTTGGCCCCCCCAATGAGGGGCCGACATCTGTCCAGGAGGCTGATCATGGAAAGATTTGAAGCGACCTGTCGCGACGATTCTAGATCAGGCCCGTACGGGCGCGATCTACACCGAGAATTATCCTGCTACACTTCGAGGTCACGTGCCTCCTCAAAGCTCAACAGCAGAGGGGCAACTATTATATATGCCCGGTCGGACCTGAGATTGAGCCGAACATGGCATTCGGCCGGTTAAGGCGGATTGGAGCCTTCGCCGGTCGACTCCCACGAAGGCCCTGATGCATCCCCACTGAGGGCCCACGAGCTGATTGGCCATTGGACTATTGTTCCAAGGAAGCCAACCTAAGGGAAGCCGACCAACCAAGGGGCTGACCAACTTGATCCACGTTCGGGAGGGCGCCTGAGGGTTCCGAAAGATTCCCTCCAGCTGGTGCCAGAATTCTGTTGCAACGGATTCTTCGACGTGGCCACGATTCTGTGCCACCTGGACATCTCTTTTGATCCTCCCGAGGGCAGATCCGGAACTTCGTCTCTGCCCTCTAACGAATTTTGGCAGTATCTCATGCCTATAAAAGGTGCTCGGGGACTTCCATGAAAGAGGACATCTCTTTGAGCAGATCCGGAACTTCGTCTCTGCCCTCTTTGGCAGTATCTCATGCCTATAAAAGGTGCTCGGGGACTTCCATGAAAGAGGGAGAGAGGTTCTTTCTCTTCCACTCTATGCTTCTCTTTGATTCTCTCCAGTCCGTTGCTCCAGATCCCTCGCTAACTTAAGCTTCGGAGTGTCCCCCGTCAGAGCACCTCCGGCGCCCAAGGGACCTTTTGCAGGTTAGCCGGCCGAGGAGTTTTCCAGCACTGCGGGCAGAGCTCGGTCCAAGGGTGAGCGCAGCAACAGAAATAAGAATGAGTAACATACATTATGGCTGTTTAGATGGAAGGAGTCTCATTTCTATTACAATCCAGTAGATATGTATATTAAAACACTGAAATGATGAAAAACTTGGTGAAAAATAAAGAAGAATTTAAGCGAGGAGAGGGTGAGCTAATTTTTCTTTCTTCTTCTACCTCCCCAACCCATGCCAAGTGCTCAATTTATAAACCCAAAAACCTGCGGTTCAGGCTAGTCCAACCATCAAATTATTAAGTAAGCTGATGGTCAAAAGAATCGATTAGGTAATTAATCTACCAATAGACAAAGAATTAATTTGGCTAAATGGTTATAAGAATTAATTGAACTAATAGTCATATTTATTAAAGAAAAAATAAAATGCATATCAAACTTAAAGATTTGGTTAGTGGAGAGAATTTTGAGTTTTTCATTCTCTTCAAAAACTCTAACAATTTCTTTTAAACTCAAAATTTTTAAAATAATTTAAAATTAAAATTTAATAATATAAAATAAATTTCTATTGGATATATATACCATAGATAAAGTGTCTTTCATGACTTAACTTTATTTAGTGTTAATAGTATTAATCTGAAGGAAGCAGAATGAATCAGGTCTTAAACTACATTCCTTTGACTCATATTTTTATTATTATACAAACAATATAGAAGCTCATATCGTGGATTTGTACATTAATGACCATGTACAAGTATCTTAATTATTTTATAAAAGTTTCTAGAGATGTCTATATCTCTAGCCATGGTCATGAATACTCTATGTATAGATGACCCCTCTAAGGATGTCTGTAGTGCCACATTTCGAGGAATAGCTCTCACATCTTATTCAGAAATAAATTTTTTCTAATAACTACATAGAAGCCCTAATCACCATATAGAAGAGATGGAGTCTATGATTTTATATCAAATAAACTATATATGCTCGTTGACCAACAATTAGCTTGTTATTAGCGCATTGAATCTTTTTCAAAGAATCCCCTATCATAGAGGTTGGGCTTCCACTACTGAAAGATCAATTATAGACCAAGTTCCATCTCCCTCGATAATTTAAGATCTTAATCATGTTTAAAACTTTAGAAAGGCAGGCTGATAAAAAGTCTTTCCTCACAAGTTGCAAGGTAATAGTAATAGAGAAATGTAAAAGTAGGTACAAATAACTTAGTCACGAATTTCATATAAACATTAACATCTGAGAATTTAAGAAATCCAAAAAAATATTATAAATACATAAAGATATCATATCTCCCCTATGACTATATAAATTATGTATCTATGAGCAACTTTCAGAAACTATTGATGTCAAATTAATGAACTAGCAATAAGTAAATTCAAATTATGATATTACATAGATTATCGTGATACAAAGAATGTCCATCATAAAATTTTCAAATATAAGTTCACATATATCATAAGCAAGGGATAAGTTTTAAATAGCCTACTTAATAAATATGAAATGTGGCTTAGTGAAACATGTATAGTATTCTAATTAAAGATAGAAGACAAGCAGATTGTTGCTCAGTGGTACAAGAGATACAGTGTTTAGCATTGAGCCACAAAAGAAGGCTGCCTGACTAGAAATTCAATATGAGCAACATTTTCAAAAGTATGGAACTTAAAATGGAGAATGCAACAAATTACATAAAGAACAATACTAAATGAAGGAATTGCTATAAGCAGTGACAGTGATTTACTCCAAGAACAAAAGATGAGGTACAGAAATTATTCCAAAGCCAGAAAAAAGAGGTATGAAAAAATGTACGATAGTTTCTCACTTTAACCAGTACCTGTCAGGTTGTGAAAACAATTTCAGATGAAAAATTGTACAGAGATCCTTCACAGTTTGTCTGACGCCATATATGTTAAACAACATACTAAAGACACTCAGGGACAAAAGAAAACAAGAGATGGAACTTTAAAAATATAAGAAAGTCCTAAAACACTCTCAGGAGGTCTAGGTGAAGATGTAAGCTAATTATTAAGTATAATTAGATGCCTAATTTGAGACCCAAATAAGCCCCGGTACAAGGGGCCTTCATAGGTGGGCTTCTTCCGAAATCTTGAAGGTTGTTTCTTATAGACTAATTCAACAAACTAGTGTCATGTTATATTATAACGGGAAAAAAAATGTGGCATATAGAACAAAACAGTCATCCGGTAATAGTACAAGACAGCAAACCACTCCTTTGATAAACTGATGCCCAGAGAGAACTATCATGTAAGAATGACACTTCATCTTAAACTAGTTCGAAAATTAAAGACTTGGTGAGTCATCTAAAGGCCTCCTATGTCAATCTACACGACCAATAGGGTGCAGCAAATAAACACAACCAGAATACTATGAGATCAGAACAGCAAAAAAAAATCCTGTGCAAACGGTTAAAAGGAAAAAGACCAGGAATCTAATATTTTAGACAATAGACTGTCCCTTTCAGTGGTCCTCTCATGGGTCACCATCTTAATGTTACAGACACTAGATTAGTCTTCCAAAATATGCAAAGCATGTACAAGTTGACCAGTTTATTTATCGAACCAGAGCTTGATTAAATTAGACACCCCATATAACCCCATATAAATAATAAGGATCAATAACTGGTATTTTTCTTTACCCATCTCCTGTTATCACAGACTCTTTGCTGGTCTAATCATCAAAATTTAAAAAGACTACTTATACAAGATGCATCAAGGATGGTAAACTAGGTGTCAATAAGCACTATAGGAATTAAGAAATCATGGACATTTACTTTTTTAAGTAAATGATGTCACGATTGCTGACATGGACTCGGAGACTTGCTTGACCGTCGAATGCATCACCATCCATGATGGATTATGGCATCTAGCTTGGCATGACTGGACAGGTGGTGGGGCCAAGATGACGAGGCCAACTAGCCCATCATTAGCAAATGATTAGCAGCAAGTCTTATTGGCCGGCTAACTTCATCTAGCCCGACCGGCGACTTCCAGGCCGGGTAGTGGGAACTAGTTGCAACCATCTAGCATGACAACCCCACTCTTAAACCCGCCAACTTCCTGTCCGACTTTGGCTAGCTAGTTGGGCAGGTTGACCTGGTAGGCCAGGGCATGCAATTAAGTCTCCCTTCCTAGTTGGCAGCTGCAACATCTGGATGATTAGTGACCTAACCAATCACAACTATTCTGGTATAAATCATAGTGGACATGATCTTAACAAACTTTGAAACCATAACAGAAAATATTTTCCTGATCAAAATACTAGGAACAGGATCTCGCTATCGTAGCCAAGTTTATTATGCATGTCAAAGATTGACACCCTTAAAATGACATTTTGCTATGCCATGTAACTATACAAATAAATAAGAGGGATCTCTGGCCTAGGTACATTAAAGACGTTCCCACACGATTGCCCACATAGTCATTGTACCACCATAGGCTCTCAGCTCCGATTACTGTAACCTCTCGTTTTCCATATACTGACTTAAGCATCAAGTGTCCCTGTCAGTAATCCTGGCCTAGGGACCTTTTGCAGGTTTTCAAGGTGGAGCGATCGAATTCATCTTCTCACCCTATCTGGGATGACCCAGAGTAACCTCCTCTGCTGTCGGAGCTTAGTGATAGGCAACTTGACAGCAATAGATTGGCGAGCCAAGTCGGGGGTTGTTACAAACAGGCAATAGCTACATGGCAAATATTCGTTCACTAAAGCTCGAAGCCATGGTGGTGATGCATGCTCAAGATGCATCGACTAGTCATGTGGGAAACCATTTATGTTGCGATGATTGATGCAATCAAGAGGTGGAGCCACCTGCTCCACCACCTGCACCATTATTGACCGACCAGCTCGTTGTTCTCATCCGGCATGTTGAAATGCTGGTAATATTAGTTTAGGACTACAGCATTAGCAGCGATCTATGACCACATAGCAACAGCTAGGGACCCTAACCATCCTAGTTGTAGTTTCTCGTGCTAGCTGCAATCCCCATGGGAAAGGTCCTTCCTTCAGCGAGCCCCCTTCACCAACAGTCCCCTTCACCCTGTCGGGCTAGCCATCGGGTTTCTCGTGGGAGATCTCATCACTATAGGGCTACCAATCAAATGCAGTCTCCTACACCGCATGGGGCCAACCCCTTTTAGCAGGAGCGATGATTGGGAAAAGAGCCCAAGCACGAGCATCCTCAATCTTTGTCTACCTCGATCCCATGAATCTTTTAAAGGCAATTCTGCATCTGGTCGAACAATGCCTTGATGAGTATGATTGCAAACTAATCAATATCAGTTGCTAGCTTGCCAACTTATACAGTGGAAACTGGGAGTTGACAGATTATGAAGCCCGTCCTCCTCGTACTTGCCAAATTCTTGATGAACCGATCCCTAGTCATTTAGAATATCTCAGTTGGATCCGCATGATGGTACCATAGATTTGCTAGACCATCTTAAGAGCTATAAGTATTTCTGCATGTTTAGGGTGCCACCAACGTCCTCCTCCGTGTTGCGTTCCTAGCCATGCTCTATAAGGTGGCCTGAGTCTAGTACTCCCAGTTCGAGCTGAGGAGCATAGACTTCTTCAGATAGCTAGAAAAGAAGTTTATTGTACATTTCGATGCCTATCGAAAGATGCTACGAGTGGCTGATAGCCTCTTCTCTTTCTGCCAGTAAGAGGGAGAATCTCTTGGAAACTACGTGGTCTACCATCTGGATGAATCAATGGCCAATTGGCCATGAAGAAGTCGGCCACTACTTCCTAGACAAGAAGTCTAGTCCTACTCTGCTAACCCATGCATAAAAGTATATCATAGAGGAGGGAGATCGGACCCAAAGGGAGTTAAATGGGAAAGCCCAAAAGAAGTAGCCCCATGGAGAACCAAGGCCCATGAATCAAGAGCATCAAGACAAAAGTCTTTGCTGGAAAAAATGATAAGTACACTCCCCATCCCCAGAACCTGCAATACCTCCACAGGCCTCCTCCTAAAATTGTCATTGGCCAATTGAGACAAAAGTAAGTAGCTAGTTCCACTATGACTAGTCATGACTCTGAGCAGTATTGCCATTTGAAGGAGATTGAGGATCTCATTCGATGCAACAATCTCGGAAAGTGCATACATGGAGGAGCCCAAACCAATCCCAAAGTTTTGGCCATCAGCAGGTCCAGGTTGAGGTTGACAATGCCCCAACTAAAAGGCTAGTTAGTATGACCTCCTAGGGGGTAGGGCCAGCATCAAAGAGGTCAAGAGTGAAGGAGAGAGTTGAAACTATAATCCCTTTTTCTGATAGGGAGTTTGTCAAGGTTCATAACCCCAATAACGATGTTTCATCATAGACATGATGATAGCAAAACATTCTATAAAAAGAACCATGGTTGATAGTGAAAACTCTATAGACATCCTTTTTAACGATGCTTTTGTTCATATGGATCTATCCATGAGTCACCTCAAATTGATCTCCGTGCCTATAGTCAGCTTCATAGGAGACTCAATTGGAGTCAAAGAAGAGATTGCACAATTGGTCACTATAGGTATCCAGCCTAAACAAAGTACTATTCCTATAATCTTTATGATTGTCCGTTTGCCCTTGATATATAATGCCATCCTTGGATGGCCTAGATTGAATCTTTTAGATGCTGTCATCTCGACTAAGTGCCTTCTCATTTGCTTCTTAAGAATAGAGTTAGTGAGATACGCGAAGACCAACTGCTAGCTTGACAATGCTACCAAATGGCACTGAGGCTAATGAGGTGCCATCCCCAAAGCAACTAGACTAAAGGAAACTAGAAAAGAAAAGAGAACTAGCCAAACAGTTACTCTCTTCTCTCTGGAGGAGGACCTAGCAAAGTCAGTCCAAATCGGTGCCCTGCTATCAGAAATGAAAGAAACCAATCACTCGACTTCCTACAGATCAATTCAAATATTTTTTCCTGGTTGACATCGGACATGCCAAGGATTTTTTCGAAGGTAATCATCCATAAGTTGAACATTGACCTAGATTCAAGTTGATCCAGTAGAAGAAAAGAAGCTTTATATTAGAGAGGCAAAAAGCGATCGATGAGGAGGTCAACAAGCTACTCACTACCAGATTCATCCAAGAAGCCAAATATCATGACTAGCTTGCCAACATTGCCATGGTTAGAAAAATCGATGGAAAGTAGAAGATCTGCATCGACTACATAAATTTTAACAAGACATGTCCAAAGGATAGTTTTCAACTATCAAAGATAGACTAGCTAGTCGACATGTCATTTAGATACAAGTTACTAAGCTTTATGGATGCCTTCTCAGGCGACAACCAGATCAAGATGGCCCTAGAAGATGAAGAGAGCACTGCCTTTATGATCGATAAAGGTATTTATTATTACAAAGTAATGTCCTTTGGTTTAAAAAATATAGGGACTTCCTACCAATGACTAGTTAATAAGGTCTTCGATGACCAAATCGACTATAACATGGAGGTTTATATCGGTGACATGTTTGTTAAGAGTGCTGAAGAGGTCAATCACATTATTAACTTGGAAGAAGCTTTTAATAACCTTTGCCACCACTAGATGAAGCTGAATCTAAGAAAATGCATGTTTGGTATCACAATTAGTAAGTTTCTTGGCTTTATAGATACTAAGCTAGCATCAAGGTGAACTTAAAGAAGATCCAAGCTATCTTGGATATGCAGCATCCAACCTCTAATCGACCAAGAAGCCAACTTTAGTTGGTTCATATCCAAATCAGCCGAGCATTGCTGCTCTTCTTCAAGGTCTTATGGAAAATACATGAATTCACCTGGATGGAGGAGTGCCAATTAGTCTTTGAGGAACTGAAGAAGTTCCTTGCATTGCCACCTTTGCTCTCTATGATAGAAGTTAGAGAAGAACTTTTCTTGTGCCTTACTACCTTAGCAAAAGAAGTCAGCTCCATGCTTGACCAGACAAATGACAAAGGGATCTAGAGATCAATCTACTATACTAGCAAAGTACTTTATGATGCAAAGACTAGGTATTCTAAACTTAAAAAGATTATTTTTGTATTAATCATCTCTGCTCAGTGTCTCAGGTCTTAGTTTCAAGCCAATCCTATTGTTGTTCTCATTGACCAATCGCTTAAAGCCATTTTACACCCACTTGACATCTCCTATTGCTCGAGGCCATTCATGAAGGTCCAGGTCTTGGCTGACCCTAGTCGAGTGCATATGGTCGGACGACAAGCCAAAGAGGTGCTCACTATGCCACCTGCTATGACATCTAGCATGGAATCAACTTGGATCCTCCACGCAGATGGCACTTCAAATTTATAAGGGAGTGGAGCAGAGCTCATCTGAATGAACTCGAAAGGAGTAGTCACCAAGTATGCATTTCACTTTCTATTTAAGATGACTAACAATCAATCCAAGTATGAAGTCTTACTAGCTTGATTGAAGTTGGCAAAGAAACTTGGAGTGCAGTGCCTAAGGGTTTTTGCTGACTCGTAGCTTGTAGCTGGCCAAGTCACCAGCAAGTATGAGGCCCGAGATCTAATAATGGCCAAGTACCTCAATAAGGTATGAACCCTAATATCGATACTCTAATACTTTAGCATCTCTCACATCCTAGGGGGAGAGAATGCTAGGGTAGACACTCTCTCCCGGCTTGTGACCTTAGCAGACAATGTCCTTGGGCATACATATGTTGAATACTTGGAAGCTCTTAGTATCAACAATGCTGAAGAAGTCCAATAAGTCACCCACGAGCTAAGTTGGGTAGATCTATTTATCAAGTACATCACTAAGGGAGTTCTATCTGATGATCATCAAGAGGTGAGGCTACCAAAATGGAGAGTATTCTAATTCATGATACTAGATGGATAACTCTACAGAAAGTCTCATACCCACTGTTAAAATGACTAAGACCCATCAAGGCCGATTACATCCTCAGGAAGATCCATGAAGGCATTTGTAGGAATCACCTAAAAGACAGATCCTTGGCCTATAAGGCACTCAAACAAGGATACTATTAGCTCACCATGCAAGAGAATGCTACAGAGTTAGTCTAGAAGTGCGACTGGTACTAGTGACATGCCAATATCCAATGAAAGCCAGCAACTTAGCTCTCTGAACTCTCATCGTCTTGGCCATCTACCCAATGAGGGATGGACATTTTAGCCCCATTCCCCCAGCATCTAGCTAATGGAAGTATCTACTTATCGCGATCGACTACTTCACCAAATGTTTAGAGGCAGAATCCCTGGCATATATCATGGAGGATAAAGTGAAGACCTTCTTCTAGAAGTTGATCATCTGTCAATTCAAAATTTTCCACACCCTCATCATCGATAATGTAAATCAATTTGACAAACAGACCTTCAAAGAATTCTGTACCGACTTGCACATCTAACATCGATTCATATCTATTGGCCATCCTTAGATGAACAGAGGAGTGGAGATGATGAATCAAACTATTCTTTAGGGCCTTAGGACCAGATTGGATGAAGCCAAGGATAAATAGGCCAAAGAGCTTCCTAGCATATTATGGGCATACTACATTACTACTTGAACCTCAAGAAAAGTGACCCTTTTAATCTAGTCTTCAACATGAAGCGGTGATAGCAGTCGAGATCAACCTTCCAACCATGAGGATTGAATGCTACATCAAGCTGGACAATCCAATCTGGCTAAGGGCCAATCTCGATCTATTGGGAGAGACTTGAGACAAAGTCCACCTTTGCATGGCTGCATACCGACAGTGAGTTGCCGATACTATAATACTCGCATAAGGTCGAAAGCTTTCCATCACGGAGATTCATTTTATGTCATGCTAAAGTTTCTAGACCAACTAAACAAGGTAAGCTATCTCCAAAATGGGAAGGGCCTTACTTGATGATAGAAGCCCTACATCAAGGGGCATACAGGATTGAGAAGCTTGATGGAACTTCAATTCCCTGGACATGGATGCAGAGAACCTTTGAGTGTACTATCAATACTTGCTTCATCTAGGAATGAAAGAAATTCTCCAATGGGATCCCTAGTCCTCCAATTTATAGAGTTCTTTGATCGACTAGTTATTAGTCAAAGTCAAGATGGGTCGTTCACCAGTATCGCACCTTATGCATGTCAGAGGAGGCTACCTCTATAATGGCATTTGGTTACCTAGAGTAGCCCTATAAATTGATAAGAGGAGACCTCCAATGAGGTATACTATGCTATGATGAACTAATATTATACTATAGTAATGCATCTCTATCACTCATATGCTTATTCAGTCATCACCATCGCTCTCAGCTCAGTTACTATAGCCCATTATTTTCATTCACTAACTTGAGCATCGAAGGGTCTCTTACTGAAAACTCCAATCTAGGGACTACCGGAAACTCCAGTCTAGGGATTGTTTTTGCATGTTTTTGTTCAAGAGCCACTAGGAGTAGCACCTAGTTCTATCTAGTGAAGATCGAAGTACCCTTAATGATGCACCGTAGCCCAATGAAGGGTGATTTGTCAGCAAGAAAAATAAACAATGAAAATGGATTGATGAAAAAATTTTAAAAGAAAAGACCTTTTCCCACTTTATCATTCTGTTTTTTAGTCACTTCTTTTTCTTTCCATTTCTTCTTTTTTGACATCTGTGAGGAAGGAGAGCATCCAAGGGAGATTAGAGGGTTCAGGTTTTTTTCTCAATAATATATGGGATGTGGGGAAGGACAGCACTTGAGGGAGATAGGAGGGCTTTTTAAACTCTTATTGGATTTTTTCATAAGTAATGTATAATAGATAAACATATGATTTACAATTAATGTTTCATAATACTCCAATTTCCATCCTTCCTTTATAAATATTGGTTATTTATTTCTATACTTTTTACTATGCTCCAAGCTGCAAACCCTTCTGATAAACTCATCTTCTACCAATAGTGAAGAGACTCGAGGACCTTCGTAAGGACACCTAGAAGTAGCAGCAAGGAGGCATGCAACAGGGTATTAGCAGCAACAAATTGAAATCCTAGCATGACTAAAAAACCTTGGTAGCAAGGCTTCTCCAAGTGCTACAAGGCTAAGTGCTAAAAATTCATTGGTGTATCCTTCTCCACATGTAGCAAGGAGTCCCTCTCCTTGTGGTTTTTGGATGCACCTCCGATGTGAAGAATTTCAAATGGAGCACTTCCTTTTGCTACAACCAGTGCACAAAATCTTGATGGAGAGAGAATTCCTAGTGAGGAAGACTCCTAGTGCTCTTTACTCGTGCATGAGATATATATGCACGCCCCCATCCCTTCTGGCTTCCTTAAGGTGCCCATGGAAGGGCCTAGGGTGGCATGCAAAACCAAAGAGGGAGAGGAGAGAGAGAGTTAGGTTTTTGGAAGAAAAGTGTTATTTTTAATTCTAATTCTTCAAGGTTACAAGGTGTGCCTATTTATACACCAAAGGCTCTTCCAATCCAATTAGAAATAGAAAATATGAACCCAAACCTAACTCAAGTAACTTTCAACGACTAACCCAATGTGATTGCACTCACCCAAGCCCATTTATGCCCATGACTTGACATTCTCTCACCCCCTTGGACCCAAACCTAAATTAGCCTCCTTGAGATCCAAATCTCTTGGACCTCAAGCCCTCAAGGTCTCAATCTTTGGGCCTTAGGACCATGAAAGACTAAACCTGCATCCTAGGACCAAACCAGTTCTAGCTTTAGGATCCAAATCGGTTCTAGACTCCTAGAGCCAATACTATGGCTCTTTTCTTTGCCCCACAAGGCTTGAGAGTACCACATCTGTACCTACAATCGTTGATCATCTTGGTGCCCCCAAGCATTGACAAACTCCGTACAATCTGTTTACATCAATGTGCTATCGCTGTGTACCACAATAATTCCCTACGCGTGCAAGTCCATTGTCAACGCCATGCCCTGCATCTTTGAAGTTCCCTTGGAGGCCACTAAGATGTCTATCTCTACATGGGTTGAAGGTCCTTTCTTGCATTTGGACACCATCCTGCATCCTGTAGGCTCCTTCCTCCTCTACACCTGGACTAACCATCATTTTAGGTTCTCTTAGAGGAATTGCAGCTCTCCAATCTTGTCTCGAACCAACCTATATCTATCTTGGCTTACCTTAATCTCCTCGGAGGTATTAGGGTCCCCTCTCATTACAACCAATGCATGTAACACCATTTTATTAAAGCCACACCTCTCCAGATCTGTACATCCCACATCGACCCGTGTAGTGCGTCACCACTACTGGTATTGAAATTCTACTCTTTTCCTTGCACCCCTTAGCTCTTAACCTATGTCAAACCTCTCTCCACATGTGGAGGCACCTTTGGATGGTGCTCCCCCTAAATATCAACTCCTCCTAGTGCTCCTACAAAAGGTAAAACTGAAATAGAAGTTAACTATCCAATGCTGCCCTGTTGAACCTTCTGCTGCTCCTCTACCATCACTACTACCATTTTGGATTTTCCAGACATCCTGGGCTCTTTCAAAACCACCAAGAGAAAGTCCTTCTTATCTATATCAGTAGCAAAACTCAAAAAACTAGATCCTTCCCTTTCTCCCTTGCATTTTTTTCAAAGTAGACAGTTATGTAGTTTTGCTTAAAGTGCCCAGCTTTATTGCATTTGAAGTACTTTTCCTACTTGCCACCTTTTCAGGACTTGGACCACCCTCTTTATTTGCTACCATCCTTCCCTTTCCTGGACTTCTCCCCAACAAGAAGGACCTCCTAGGAAACACCATTTTTTGTCATCCATTCTCTCTGCTCATTAGATCTGAGTACTAATACTATCTCCTTATAATGTAGTATCTCCTTACTGTATAGTAGAGTCATCACAACGAATCAAAGCTACAAGGCAATGAGCATAGCAATAGCAAGCTCTTTTTCTCCTCTTCCATCTACATCCCAAGGCTCAAAAAGTTCATGCTTATCTGGTCAAATTGCTGAATATGCCTAACTATATCTCCGCATTTCTATATCCAAAGGCTATATAGTTACTTCTTTAATATCAACTTGTTGTACATATTCTTCCCCCTATACATAGTATGCAACCATGAGCACAACCCCTTAGATGACCTCTTCTCTAACATGCTATATAAAAGACCTCATCTGCCAAATAGCTCTTAATAGTTAAGCATCTCCTCTTCTCCAATGAACTCTACTGCCTATCCATCATATATATCCTTTAGCCTTTCCTCCAAGGCTAGATCTAATCCAAGTTAGACCAGCAAATCCTCCACCCACACCTTCCACATAGAGAAACTTTCCTTCCCATCAATCCTCTCAAACTCCACCTTCAACCCGCTGCTCATGGTGATACCAAACACAACCACAAACAAACTATGAAGTAGAATCAAGGGAATACCTTGAAATAGGGTGTGTAGATTTATGTATGATGTCTTCTTCCTTCCGATGCTCCACCAGTCACTGATACCAATTGAAGAGACTTGAGGACCTTTTCATGGACACCTAGAAGTAGTAGCAAGGAGTGCATGCAATAGGGTTTGAGTATCAACAAACCAAAATTCTAGTTGGACTAGAAAATCTTGGCGGTAAGGCTTCTCCAGGTGCTACAAGGATTAGCGCTAAAAATCCCTTGGCACTTCTCCACATGTAGCAAGGAGTCCTCCTTGTGGTTTCTTGGGCATGCCTCCTATCTAGAATCTTGGATAGCATGAAGAACATCTGATGGAGTGCTTGCTCTTATTGCATCCTGCACATAAAATCCTAGCACAGAGAGAATCCTTAGAGAGGAAGACTCCTAGCGCTCCTTCCTACTCGCACATGAGATATCTACATGCGCCCCCCTTTTGGCTTCCTTAAGGCATGCATGGAAGGGCCTAGGGTGGCATACAAAACTAGAGAGAGGAGAGAAAGTTAGGTTTTTGGGAGAAAAGAGTTATTATTGATTCCAATTCTTTAGGGTTATATGATATGCCTATGTATATACCAAAGACTCTCATAATCCAATTAGGAATAGAAAATATGAACTCAAATCTAACTCAAACAACTCCCAATGGCTAATCCAATATGATTGCACTCATCCAAGCCCATGTACATCTATGACTTGACATGCTCTCACCCTCTTAGACCTAAACCTGATCCAAACTTGAATTAGCCTCCTTAAGATCCAAATCCCCTGGGCCTCGAGCCACCAAGGCTCTAATCTCCAATCCTCGACTCTTGGAGCCAATGCCATGGCTCTTCTCCTAACCTTCCAAGACTTCAAAGCACCACATCTATACCTACATAGAGTACATAAAAGTAGCACTTTTTTCTTTTTCTTTCCTTTTTCCACTTGGCTATAAGTATCTTTAAGAATTCATGACAAAATACTATATTCCATGCCCTTACATAGAATTCAAGAGTAAAGTCATATTCATACAAATGTCCCTTATGAACTTGGATATGTTTATCATCCCATCCTCCTAGAACCAGTACACTCTATGTCATTTTTTATCTTTATCTTGATGTACTTATTTTCTATTAGAATCCAAACAAAAAAAATGACTGCCAAAATATCAACTTATATCCCATGCTAACTAATATATTTCCAAGCTTCATCTTCACACTTTAGTTTTCCCACATATAAAAGATGAAGGCCTGACAAATAAGAGACCCTTATTCTTTAATGTCTAAATTATGTCTTCATATCCAAATTAATTAGGTTAAGAATGAATACCTCATTATATATGAAGGTCCATTTTGAAGATAAAATCCTACACCTAACCTCTCCATGAGGAATCATCAATCCACATAGCAACTTAGAAGAAAAGTTGAGGCAAGCCGAAAAAAATTCTCTACATAAAGTCAAAACAAGAATATAACTACACCTTGTATCAAAATGTATTAGTGTTTGATGTACATATCGGATACATCCCATTGTTTCATAGACTCAACATAATTCTTTGACTACCCAACATTCATTAAATGCTACTTGTACTCTTCTAGAATTACAAATTAACTTTTAGCTATTGTAACCAACTAACTATGAATTCTAGCTTACAACAATCAAATTTCTGTCAAGGTAAGCTCATGTATGCTATTTGATTTTATGAAATTATTATTGTATTCAATGTATCGCTGAAGGTACTCATAATAGTGTGTTCTAAATGAATAAACTTGTACATACTTGTTTTGTGCATATGTAATTAGTGTCATGTAAATTTGAGGGACTTTGCCCTTTTGAAATAATAGATTTCTTTAGTTAAATTTTGATATAGATTGTTATTTGGACAAGAATGACTCTAATTGTAATGTGTTAATGTAGATTGATATTAGTGCCGAACTCATATCTATTGATTGTAGTTGGATGTATCATCAACTTAACAAGGATGGATATATATGTTGGTGATGAATTTAAAGCAAGGGTAAAATAGTTCCTTGGTTTTGTATTTATTCAATCTGAGTTTGCCTATAAAGATAAAATTAAGTGTCCATGCTCAAGGTGCACAAATTTGCTCTTTCATAATTAAGATGATGTTATTGTCCACCTATATAGGAAAGAATTTACAGGGGAATACACCACATGGGATGCCCATGGAGAACCTTATGGAGGGCAATCATTAAGTAAAAATAATGATGGACCTCCAATGAACAATAAAATTCATATAAAAGCATGGTGATTGATGCATTAGGTCCTGAGTTTAATTAGCATACTAGTAGATTTGATGAAAGGAGCTTTGAATATGAACAACAAAATACAAAGGCTAAAAAGTTTTATGATTTGCTAAATGATGTTGATGAGCGACTATAGAAAGGTTGCAAGCAACATACAAAACTATTAGCCATATCATAGTTATTAAATTGCAAATCAAAGTTATGATTATGTTTTTTATATAGTGAAGAATGTGTTGCTAAAAGATTAGAAATTGGCAAGCAAACTTTTATAGGATAAAGAAGAAGGTGGCAAAGCTTGGGCTTGGTTTTGAGAAAATAGATATTTGTGTTAACAATTATATGTTGTACTACAAAGAAATATGGAGATGTCATGTTTTGTGTGATGCGGGACTAATATGCATGCAACTCTTTTTGTATATTTTATATGTAGGGTTAGGTGATTAATTCCTGAATTTCAGATCAAAATTAATTGTAGAAATTTTGTATGAATTTTTGAAGCCAAGTATGCAGATTAGAACCTAAAAAAGTACTAAAGAATGATCGCCGGGGCTAAGAAGCCTCGGTTAGGGCAAGTTCTCCTACAATATAAAGACTGGAGGTAGAGGGGATGTACTTGACGACGTCTGAAGCACCCGGTGAAGATTTCAGCGAAGGGATCTCTCATTCCTCGATGGATGCAGCCTGGAAAATCAAGCCAAAGACCCGCGGATACCCAGCTTTCTGCTCGATGGTCTGATTGAGGCTTGGCTGGAGTCGTTGGATTCGTAGGAACTCGGGGACCTGCAAACAACCTGTCAGGGGTTAGAAAACTCAAAGGAGATCAAGAAAATAAAGTAAAATAACAAAGGGAAAAGAAATTTTGGAGTGGGCAGCCAAGGCTCTGGAGGATTGGTTGGCGGCAGGATGATGGTTGCAAACACCAGGAAGAAGAACTCTCAAATCCTTTTATGCACACAGCAGGGTAATCACACAAAACAATATAAGAACTCAAGGTTTATTTCATATCAAAAATCTTCCCTCATACAAGAGGCTAGGGTCCCTTAAATAGACCCTTAACCTTGGGCCCCAAGTAAGGGTACAATTGACATTACATAAGAATCATTTTCCCTCTCAAACCCTAGCTAGAAAATAAGGAAACATTAGGTAGAAGAAATCCCTAAAAATTCTCTTGACTTGGTCAGCACTCCAAGGACGCCTAGGGGGCATGTTGGGCTTCTAGGAGCAGCAAGGAGCCAGCCCAAAGGGGCTCGGGTGCATGGGCTTGGGCCTCTGAAAGCTAGGGTGGCCTGGTAGCCAGGTAGCAGGAATATTCCCTGGTATCTTGCTTCTTAAGGGCTTGAGCTTGGCACCTGGGCTTGATTTCTTTGGGCTAGGATGCAGATGGACCTCTGGAATCATGGATGCCCTTATCTATGAATATACTTTGGCATCTGGAAGGAAATCCGGGTATCTGGAGGGCATCTGCAAGGAGTCAGGGTTTTCTGAATTTTCCTCCTGGGGTCTTCATATCTTCAAGCTGGGTTGGACTTAGGCTATACTTCTATGTCTTCAATCTAGTTGGACTTGGTCTTCACTTATATGTAGTCTTGAGTTTTCAGTGTACTTGGACAGGACTCAAAAAAAAATAAAATTAGCTCAACATGAGCTGACTAGCATTGGACTGAACTAGCTCAACATGAGCTGACTAGTACAGAACTGAAATAACAACTCAAAAGACTCAAATAATAACTAAAATGGACTCAGATGGGCTAAGCCCTTATTACAGATGGACTCATAAATTATTGATCAATCCATAGAGGGTTGAAAAGCCTCAGTCTTATTCTGGTGCCTTTGATGTCCCCACCAATTCTCCCGGGATGGGAGGAACTCGACCCTGTCGAGTGAAGATTAAGCTGGCTCACATATCTCTCAAGGAGGTCTGGGTTGAGGTGCTACAAGTCCTCTCGAGAAATCCATGAATCGTCCGACTCTGGCCGGCTTGCCATCGGACCAGGAAGCGTTGATAACCGCGCCTCGGGTCATAATGGCTTGATCGTCCAGGATACGCTCGATCCGTTCTCCTCTCTCAGGCCAAATTTATTAGTGGACACTCTGGGTTAGGGTCACTCACAATGGAAAGGAATAGGTCCAAAGGCCTCACTAGGTATCGCTGCCGGTTTCCTATACTCAACTAGGTCTGTAATATTGAAGGTAGAACTAATGCCCAAATCCGAAGGCAAGTCTAACACCTAGGCATTTGATCCAACCTTCTCTATCACTTTAAAAGGTCCGGCTCTGCAAGCATGAAGCTTATTTTAGGCCTAAGCCTAACCAAGATAGAATCCACTACATCAAATTCTTTGATCCATCTTCGGGAATTAGCTAGTTTGTTTAAAATTAGTGTAGGTGGTGAACATGCTGGGCATATGCAGACTACTAACAAATGATTCAAAGGACTCATACTAACACCTAATAGACTCGACTTTGCATTCCTATCGAAGGAAATTTATTAGACTTTTATGGGCCTAAACCTAAGAGACTATAGACCTCTAGGTCTGATCCTAGTGTGGTGTGCACAAGAGTATTTACAATGGACTCCAAGCAAATGCCAAAGGGTATGCCAGAAGTATAATGCAAACCTAACATGTGTAATGAATGCATGCAGTACGCTAATCTTAACTAAATGCAATCTAATGATCCTAGAAATGCTGGAGATGTCTAGAAAGGGCAGAAAATAGGAAGTGGGTTCAGAATTAGTTTGGTAGGGTAGAGAAAAAGGTTTCGGGTTAGTTGGATACAGTAGGATAAAAGAAGGCATGTCAGGGACTAATCCTAGACTAATAAGGCTAACCTTACGGGGTTGCGATATATCTATGGGCAAGAAAAGGTCCATGCTATGGAAGGATGGGTCAACAATTTCTGGGAAGAGATCTTCAATAGGAATGGTAGGAAGGGATTCATCCTGAGGGCAATGAATTAAGTAAGCCAAATCCTCAATAAAGTCTTCTTGTTCATGGAATTTAGAAATAGGCTCTACAATTTGATCCTTTTCTTTTGTTTCCTCAGGTAAAATCCTAGTATTAGAGTTCTCTTTCTCTAATTGTTCTTCCACTATAACTTTAGGTTAGATGTGGTCAAGGTCAACTAGCTCTGGGTTGGTTTCTACTTGGGTATCCACTAGGTCAGCTAATTCTAGGCCTACTAAACGTGTCTCCTCTTCTCCTTCATACTCATCCACTAGGCTCGCATCAGTTTCATACACTTCCGTGTTAATGTAAGCCTTGTTAATCTCAGGAATGATTGGAGAATGTCGGCTAGGAAAAAATTGGCTAGGTCCTGGTTTCTGATTATGGACACTAATCCTAGTAGGTTCAGGTTGCCTAAGGGGTAGTGGCTCACTACTGGGCTCATATTTAGGGGTGCTAATCCTATGGGGTTCAAGTTGACTAAGGGAAAACTGACTAGTACTAGATTGATACCTAGGGGTTATGGGCTCCCCAGGCTCATAGGACAAGGGTGCAGATCTATGGGTCACGGGATTATAAGATCTAGGGTCATAGGATTTGGTTTAGCTCTATGGGTCTTGGGTCTACTAGACTCATGGGATATGGGTTCGTAGATTCTAGAGTCAGAGAATTTGGAGTCATAAGATCTATAGGTTGTGGGTATACAAGGCTTATAAGGAAAGGGTAAATAGGATCTATCTTCCTGGTCTACAAAATCCTGATTGGGTCTTCTAGGACTAACCTTAGGAATTGGGTCATGACGATGGGCTCTCCTAGGTTCAACCTCTCGGTAGGGATTAGGATTTGGGGTCCTCCTAGGTTCAGTATCATAGTATCGGTCATGATGATGGGCTCTCCTAGGTTCAGCCTCTCGGTAGGGATCAAGGTTTGGGATCCTCCTAGGTTCAGTATAATAATAAGGGTCATGGCGATGGTCTCTCCTGGGTTCAACCTCACGGTAGGGATCAGGGTTTGGGGTCCTCCTAGGTTCAGTATAATAATAAGGGTCATGGCGATGGTCTTTCCTAGGTTCGACCTCACGGTAGGGATCATGGTAAGGGGTTCTCCTAGGGTTGGGATCCTTATATGGATTAGAGTATTGGGTTCTCCTAGGGTAGGGACCTCGTCCCGTGGCCTCGTCCGCCCTTCAGCTCCTCGAACCACCTGCTAACTCAGTCCTGGTGTCGCGGACGGCACAGGGGCCTCCTCAGCCTCCCTCCTCCTCGAAGCAACCGGCACGGCGGGGGTGGCCATTGATACGCCCTTGACTAGGGCCCGCCTCGGGGGAGGCTCATCGGCCATCCTGGTGGATGGCCTCTTCTTGGTGATCGACATCAGGTCGCTCTCCGAGAAGATCATTCCTGCACACAGATCAACCACAGGTTAGAAGCCAAAAAGGTTAGCCCAAAGTGAAGAGAAGAGAAAACATATATGTATGGAAGAAAGACCTAGGCCGGACTCACTCGACCCCCTCGTCGGGTCGACCTGGCATCAAGGAGGATCTGCTCTGATAACAGAACCTCGAGAGAAGGGATCTAGGCGGTGCAGAGTTGCTCATAGTCATCTTGGTCAGTTGCATCAATCATGGAGATTCGGTTGGGGGACTGGTCCGGATCACTCCAAGCCCAGTCAACTCCCTCGACGACGGCGAAGAAGAACTTGCTCTTCTATCCCTTGATGGAAGAGGGAAGCTCGAATCTAATACCCTTTGGATGGGAAGACAAGGACCACCACCTGTCCTCAGTCAGGTGGCGTTTCAGGATAAAGAACGCCCTGAACAAAGAGAACCAGGCAAAAAACCCATGGACATGGCAGAGGACAATGAAAGAAAAAATAGTCCTAATGGCGTTAGGGACTAGCTGAGCAGGGACCAGGAGTTAATTGCTCAGGACGGACATGAAGAAGGGGTGGAAAGGAAAGCGAAGCCCTCCTGAAAAGGTCTCTTCATAGAAGGCAATCTGGTCCGGGCCACTCGAAGTGACCCTTTCCTCGGGTCGGGGGATCAGAAGCTAGACGGAGTAAGGGATGCCATAGACATCCCGAACGGTCCCCAGCTCCACAGCAAAAATCATCGAGCGATCCCACCAGGGCCTATTGACCGAACAAACTCGAGAACTGGTTCGGGTGGGGGAAGAAGGAGAGAAGGACGAGAAGAAGCAGCCCCCGGTTCCCTAATGGGCATGGGGCGAACTAGAAGGGCTGGTCTCCTACTAAACTCGAACTGAGCCCCCTCCGACTCCTCATCGAAGGAGGAAGACACTGGCCCCTGTACAGGAGGATCGGAATGAGACATCCTATGAGTAGGACCCAAGGAGAAGAAAGATTGGACTCGGAAGAAGAACCCTACCAGAAAGGGAAAGGAGGAAGAAGGGGGGACCGACCTGGTTTCTTAGAGGAAGGAAAGGCGAGAGTGGATCGTAAAGAAGAAAAAATTGAAGCATTGCAGCAGGCACAAAGGATTTGAAAGAATGGAAGTTTTAGGTAAAAAACTTCTTTTCACTTCGAAAAGACCCGTCAAAATCCATACCGCTATGACCCCTCCCCTAATGGATCCATGCCACGTGCTTCCCATCGAAGAAAAGGGCATCTGGGCCGCTCTAAATTTTGTACCAACATTAACTACTTTTCAGACGTGGCCACGCAGTGCCACTGCACTGGCCTGCAGGACCATCTCATGGAGTGCTAGCAATCATGGCCATCATTATGCCAGATCCCCACCTTTCCATATCAGCATCACAATTAACTCCCTTCGGTCCGGGTGCCGTGCACTAACAAGCCTCGGGAGTGGGGGGCAAATGATGTGCCGAGATCGCTGACGTGGGGGAGCTGACAGGCACCACGTCAAAGGAGGTCGTCGCGTCGGACGCCAAGTCAATTCCCTGGCTCTAACTGCTTCGCCGAGCTGAGCTCGTTCAGGACAATGAGCCAAGCTCCATCCTCTGCCTGGTCGGACCCGCGAGCTTGGGATGCCTAGGCTGGAGCCGCACTCTATCCCTCAGAGCGAGACCCTCAAAGGTTGAGCCCTGTGGTCGGAGTCGAGCTCAGCCCTCCTCCGCCATGTGGAGCCTCTCCGAGCACGAGCCCTCTAGACCGGCCCATACTCTGCCCTCCAGAGCAAGACCCTCGGAGGTTGAGCCCTGTGGTCAGAGTCGAGCTCAGCTCTCCTCCGCCACGTGGAGCCTCTCCAAGCGCGAGCCCTCTGGACCGCGCCCACATTCTACCCTCCAGAGCGAGACCCTCCGAGGTTGAGCCCTGTTGTCGGAGGCGAGCTCAGCCCTCCTCCACCATATGGAGCCTCTCCGAGCGCGAGCCCTCTGAACCGGGCCCGTACTCTGCCCTCCAAAGCGAGACCCTTGGAGGTTGAGCCCTGTGGTCGGAGTAGAGCTCAGCCCTCCTCCGCCACGTGGAGCCTCTCCGAGCGCGAGCCCTCTAGACCGGGCCTGTACTCTGCCCTCGAGAGCGAGACCCTCGGAGGTTGAGCCCTGTGGTCAGAGTCGAGCTCAGCTCTCCTCCGCCACGTGGAGCCTCTCCGAGCGCGAGCCCTCTGGACCAGGCCCGCATTCTACCCTCCAGAGCGAGACCCTCGAAGGTTGAGCCCTATGGTCGGAGTCGAGCTCAGCTCTCCTCTGCCACGTGGAGCATCTCTGAGCGCGAGCCCTCTGGACCAGGCCTGAACTTTGCCCTCCTCCACCGAGGTGACCCCGCAAGCTCGGGGCGTCTAGGTCGGAGCAAGCCCTGCCATCCCATCTCGGCCCCAGCTCGGACATGGGCACCGCCATCCCAGGACACCGGCAAGCCACCCAAGGACTACGGGGCGGCGCCCCCCATACTGCAATAACTACCTATCCACCCGTACTTCCAGGAGGATGGGCCACCCAGAGAGCATGAACCTCGAGGATGATGACCCCCGGATCGAGGCTCTGCCAAGCTTCCTGGAATGGGATGACCGGAGAAGATGTCAGAACGAATGGAAGCTTCCCCTACCATGTGTCAGGAAAGATGTCCCGTCCACGGCATGGAATCCCGCCGCACGCGCCTGCCAGCCCAGCAAGGATCCCAAGGCAAGCGTCCAACGACCATTTTTTGACTATAAAGAACAATCGACACCCTCAGAAGGAGGAAGGTAACACACAATACCACCACCAACACAAGTGCAAGCTCAACCAAGAGGGCAAAGCACCATCACTACCACTACTGAGGAAAAACGAGGGAAACAAGGAGAGGCGGCATAACAGAGAACCCCTCTATCCCCACCGTTGTTCTCCCCTGCTGCGTTCTCCTCTTCATTCTCACACTATTCACTCCTCCTAATGCGGAGTCCATCAAGAGGGGCCCGAACAGGAGGACATGTTCTCCTGGATCATCACTGACTTGATCGTCAGAGTGCCCCCGCCGGAAACCCCAGCCTGGGTCACTAACCCCCTGTTTTGTAGGTCCAGGACCACCAGACGGTGAGGCAGGGAAGGAGGTGCCCTCCGATGCTGACAGCAGCTACAAGCCACGACGATCTTGGCAGCAACAAGATCTAAAATTACTTGTGATCATTTAATTGGCTATTCAAATAATTTTAAAAGAACATATTCTACTATCCTGATAGAGATACAAAGATTATTGAGTCTAATCATGCCAAACTTATAGAGTCTAATATGGATCATTGTAGATGCTCTTATATTGAAAATATGATATTAAAAGAAAGATAGGTCATTGTTCTTATTCCCTTTGTTTAAAAAATATTATGTTTCATTTGGTTGGTAGAATAGTGAGAGAGCAACATCAGATATGTGAACTGATTATAGTACCTCCATAGCCGATTAATGAAATACTAGTAAAGAAATCATATTAAAAAAGTGGATACATGTCATTCTTAATGATTATTTGATTTATTTAGATGAGAATATCTATGATATTGGCCACACATGTGGTTATTTTAATATCATATAATCAGACTATTGCATATTCCAGATAAGTTAAATAGCTTGAAGCTATATATAATGCAATATAGTCTATGGTTAAAAATAAAGTATGGAATCTGATGAAATTATCTAAAGGGTATAAATCTATAAGGTGCAACTGAGCATTTAAAATCAAGAAAGATTCTATTTTTCCGACTGGATATATAATAATTCACACAAGAAAAAAATAGGCATAGATAATAATGAGATTTTATTTCGATCTCTTATAAGGATTCCTTCAGAATAATTATAACATCAGTAACTCATTTTCATCTAGAGCTTCATTAGATGAATGTTAAAATAGCTATTTTGAATGGATATCGAGATGATGATATCTTAAATCTAATGATATTTTGAGTTCTTTAAAATTTATAGAGAACAAAGTAGATCTATAAATATATCTTATGATCGATGGGAGTAAATTTATCTTTTCTATTTTATAGATAATATTTTTTAATTTATTGATAATAACTTTTGATACGGCGGAAGGCCGACGTGTGACCCCTATCAGATGCCATGTCCAAAAAGCAGCCACGGTGGACACTCCATCTCGGATTCCTTTGCCAAGCCAAGCTCCCCTGATCCATCGAAGTCGAGCTCCGTCCTCCGCCAGGTCGGCACCCACAAGCTCGGGTCGTCTAGGTCGGAGCCGAGCAACCTCCTTCCCCAGAGCGAGCCCCCTTCGAGGTCGAGCCCTCTGGGCAGGGGTCGCGTAATGGCCTCCTCCGCCAGATCGAACCCCTCCGAGGTCGAGTCCCCTGGGCTGGAGTCGAGCTTGGCCCTCCTCCGCCAGGCTGAACCCCTCCGAGGCCAAGCCCTCTGAGCAGGAGTCGAGCCCTCCTCCACCGGGTCGAGCCCCTCTGAGGTCAAGCCCCCTGGACCAGAGTTAAGCCCAGCCCTCCTCCGCCAGGTCGAGCCCCTCTGAAGTCGAGCCCCCCGGACCGGAGCCGAGTCCCAGCTCTCTAGTTCGGCAACCACCCCGGACAACGTCACAGGCCACCAAAGGAGCGGAACACCTCCGCAGAGCACCGACAGGCCACCCGAGGGCCATGAAGAAGCACCCATCAAATCATAATAACTGTCTGTGGACGCCACTTATAATATGAGAGGTAGAAGTTCCCCTTAATTAAGACACTGCCAGGCTTTCCGGAATGGAGCAACCGGAATGAAAGTCAGAATGTACAGTAGTTTTCTCATCACCAACCAGGAAAGACGTTTAGTTCACGGCACGGAATGCCGCCACACGCTCCTGACAGTACGTATCAGAAGAGACGTCCTGTCCATGGCATGGAACGCCATCGCACGCGCCTGACAGCACAGGGGAGATCCCGAGGTAGGCGTTCAACGATCGCCCAGACTTAAAAGAACCTTCGATACACTCAGAGAGAAGGTAACAAAAGCTAAACAGAAAAAATCCAAGAGGGGGGAGGGAAAGGAGGCCACATAAGAGGACCCATTCACCTCAGTCATCACCTTTCCCGGCATACTTGCACCCCCATTCTCACTCTACTCACATCATTTTTCACTCCTCCTAACATGGAGTCCATCACGAGGGGCTCGACCAGGAGGATCTGTTTCCCTGGATCGTTACTGACTTAAGCATCGGAGTGCCCCGACCGGAATTCCGGCCCGGGTCATTAACCCTATTTTGTAGGTCCCGACGAGCGGGACATCACCACGAATATGAGGAGCGATCGCGATCTGATGCTGACAGCAGCTACGGGCCATGATGATCTTGGCAGCAACAGATTGGCACGCCAAGTAGGGGGGATGGCGAAGTTGGCATACTCTGATCCTGCCCAAACCCCCTGCAAGCGATCCACCGGGAGGATGGTGACAACACAAGCGAGAGAAGTCTCCACCAGCCATGCTGGAGACCCCCCTTCTCAAGGGGACCTGCATGGTCCAGGAGAGGAGCTCCTCGCTCCCGCTCAACCACCTCCAGTGGACGTCCAGCTGGCCGCACTCACCCAACAGATGCAAATCTTCACTATGGCAGTGTGTCAGCTCCAGCACCAGTAGCGGTCCTTGGCCACCCACCAGCAGCCAGGGACTCCCGCGACCCATGCCGTAGCACCCCGCGATAGCCGTGATCCTTCCAAGGGAGACCTTCACAGCCACAGGCCACCACTGACCAATGGGGCGGTCATTTGACTCTGGCGAAGAGACAACGGGCCGGGTCTCCCGACACAGAGAGCTGGTCCCATACCCTCAAACAGATATCCAAATCCCATCGAGGTCGAAGAGGCAAGTCCCCCCTTCATGAGCACCGTGCACCCATGTCACCTTCTGCGTCTCTTTTCGTAGAAGGTTCTACAGATGAAGCCATCAAGCGCATAGCCGAGAAGCGCCTGGAGGAGTACGAGCACAAGCTGGCGGAGTTATCCCACTGATTTGCAAACATGCAGGGCTCGGTTGATAAGCCAACAGGCTATGATGCCAGTCCCCCCTTTTCCTGAGAGGTCCAAGAGGAACAGATTCCCAGCTGGTTCCGGATGCCGCAGGTGGATCCCTACGATGGGACTACCGACCCCCTGGACCACCTGGAAAGCTACAAGGCCCTCATGAGAGTCTAGGGGGCCATCGATGCCCTTCTTTGCATCGCCTTCCCGGCAACTCTCCGGAAGGTGGCTCGAGTCTGGTTTACCCGTCTTAAGCCTGAAAGCATTGGTTCTTTTGCTCAACTTGAGTGAAAGTTCGAGGTCCCCTTCGACACCTGTCGGAAGGTGCCGCGAGAGGCAGACAGCCTCTTCTCCATCTGGTAGCAGGACCGTGAGCTACTGTGAGACTACGTGGCTCGCTTCAAAGTTGCCGCTTTGGAGATTTATAATCTTGAAGAGCCAGTCGCCATGCTGGCACTAAAGCGAGGGCTCAGGACCTCCCGCCTGACCTACTCGCTCGATAGGAAGCCCCCAAGAGCTACTCCGAGCTCCTCCTCCAAGCTCAGAAGTACGTTCGTGCTGAGGAGGCGGACCGTACGAGGAGGGAGCTAGATAGAAAGCCATTGAAAAAGCCGACTCCACCGAGATGTCCGGGATGCGAAAGCCAGGACCTCCACCTCCGAACTTTTGCCAGGGGCCGAGACCAAGGTGCGCTCCAGTCCCAGAGGAGACGCTCACCCCTTACTTGCCCCGAGGATGAAAATCCTGATGGAAATTGAAGGCAAGCCCTACCTGAAGTGCTCGCCTCCGATAAAGCCATCCTCTAGCCATGACAAGACAAAGTATTATCGCTACCACCGTGACCACGGTCACGACATCGAGGAATGTCGCAACCTTAAGAAGGAGATTGAAGAACTCATCAAGAGGGGCTACCTCGGGAGGTACGTGGGGGGTAGACCTCAAGCAGAGCCTCAGGCGCTCGTCGCTCTCCCATCGATTCCTATAGTGGATAACCACCCTATCGAGAAGCCGGTGGGGATGATAAGTTAGGGAGTCGAGCGCACGCCCAACAAGGCCCGAGGGGCAGGGCAATCTGAAAATGTACTCTCCTTTATGAGGAAAGGAGAAGGTTGGGGAGAAAATATAAATAACAATGCTGTGGTCGTCGAGATGACAATCGCGAAGAATCCTGTAAAACACATCATGGTTGATAGTGGAAGCTCAACAGATGTGCTTTTTTATGATGCCTTCTCCAGAATGAATTTGTCTACCGCATAGCTCAGGCCTGTGCATACACCCCATGTCGGTTTCACAGGAGACTTTGTGAGGGTTGAGAGAGAAATCACTCTTTCGGTCATCGCTGGGGCCCCATCTCGACAGAGCACTGTCATAATGACCTTCACAGTAGTTAGACTCCTTTCTGCCTATAATGTGATCCTCGACCGACCCGAACTCAATCTGCTCGATGCCATCATCTCCACAAAGGGATTGCTAGTGCAGTTCCCAACTCCCTACAGAGTTGACAAAATGAGAGATGCACCTAAGCCGGTCCAACACTGTTTCCAAACTCTCTCGAGTACCAAAGTTCTCGAGGAAGATCCCAGGGCGGACAAACTCAACCAAAGGGTGCAAGACCCCAAGGGTGGCCTGGCCGAGCGCCTACTGACTTTTCCACTCGGTGTCGATCAGGAGAAGACGATGCAGATTAGAGCCCAGCTACAAGAGGAGGAAAGAGCCCACCTACTGGAGTTCCTGCGGGCGAACGCATATGTGTTCCTGGATGGCGGCCGACATGCTAGGTATTCCCTCTGACATCATCACTCACAAGCTGAGCATTGACCCGAAGTACAGGCCAGTTCAGTAGAAGAAGAGGAGTTTCGTCCCTAAGAGGCAAGCGGCAATCAACGAGGAAGTCGACAAACTCCTCGCCACCGGCTTCATCCGGGAGGTGCAATACCCAAGCTAGCTTGCAAATGTGGTGATGGTGAAGAAAAGCAACGGCAAGTGGAGGATTTGTGTAGACTACATCGATCTCAACAAAGCATGCCCGAAGGACAGCTTCTCCCTGCCAAAGATTGATCAAATGGTGGATGCCACCTCAGGTCACCGACTCTTCTCCTTTATGGATGCATTCTCCGAGTACAATCAGATCTGGATGCACCCAGGGGACGAGGAGCACACCGCCTTCATCACCGATCCAAGGACGTACTGCTATAGGATGATGCCTTTCGGTCTGAAGAATGCTGGGGCCACGTACTAGCATCTAGTCAACAGGGTCTTCAAAGATCAGATTGGCCAGAACATGCAGGTGTACGTGGATGATATGCTTATCATGAGCAAGCCGAGCTTGGACCATGTCACCGACCTCGCTGAACTTCAACAATCTCCGGAAGCACCAAATGAAGCTGAACCCAGCAAAGTGCACCTTCGGAGTGGGGGCAGGAAAGTTCCTGGGCTTCATGGTCACTCAGAGGGGCATTGAAGCGAACCCAAAGAAGGTCCAGGCGATCATCGACATGGAGCACCCAACATCCAAGAAACAGGTCTAGCGCTTGACGGGGCATGTTGTAGCCCTGAGCCGGTTCATTTCGAGGTCGGCCGATCGCTGTCTTCTCTTCTTCAAGGTGCTGCGCAAGATGCATGACTCATGTGGATGGAGGAGTGCAGGGCAGCCTTTGAAGAGCTAAAGGAGCTCCTGGCTTCTCCCCCGCTGCTCTCCAGGCCGGAGGAAGGGGAGGAGCTATTGCTTTATCTGGCGGTCACACCCGGAGCCATCAGCTCAGTCCTCGTCCATGCGAACAAGGATGGATTTCAGAAGCCGGTATACTACACCAGCAAAATCCTCCACGACATGGAGATCAGCCCCTGAGGACCGTACTCAACTAACCCGAAATATCCGAGCGGCTGGCAAAGCGGTCCCTGATGCTGAGCGAGTTCGACATTGCATATCGGCTGAGGTCGTCACAGAAGGCCCAAGTCCTGGCCGACTTCCTAGTCGAATGCACAGGACTCACCGAGGAGCCGGAGCAGACTCCCAAGGAGCATCAAATCAAGCCCAGCACAGAGGAGGGACCGTGGATCCTCCACGTGGACAGCGCATCCAACTCCGACGGAAGCGGAGCAGGGCTCATTCTCGCCAACAGTAATGGGATTGTGGCGAAATGTGCCCTCCGCTTCAAATTTGCAAAAATAAACAACCAGGCAGAGTATAAGATGCTCCTCGCAGGACTAAAGGTCTCACGCGAGCTAGGCATCCAGAACCTAAAGGTCTTCACCGACTCCCAACTGGTGGCTGGACAAGTTTTCAAAGAGTATGAAGCTAGAGATCCCCAAAAGATGAAGTACTTGGAACGAGTCTGCTCATGCATGACAAGCTTCCAACGCTTCAATATCTTCCATATCCCCCATGGGAAGAATGCACGTGCAGATGCACTGTCGAGACTCGTAACCTTACCAGACTCATCGCTGGGGCATGCATATATCGAGTACCTCAAAAATCTGAGCTATGAAGCTCCCGAGGAGGTGCAGCAAATCATTCCGAAGTCGAGCTGGATGGATAGGTACATTAGGTACATCACTGATGGCATCTTGCCCGAGGACTGCACGGAGGCCGGCCTCATCAAAAAGAAAGCCTCTCGATTTGTCCTGATGGAAGGACAGCTCTACCGCCAATCCTAGTCATACCCACTCTTGAAGTGTCTGAGACCTGCAGAGGCAGCCTTCGTTCTCCAGGAGATACACAAAGGCCTGTGCGGGAACCACGTCGGAGGAAGGATGTTGGCATACAAAGCTCTCCGCTAAAGATACTTCTGGGAGACCATGAGGGAGGATGCCGTCAACTTCATGAAGAGGTGCGATAAATGTCAGCGCCATGCTCACATACAACGTCAGCCGGTGGCACCGATCTCACAGCTCTCCATCCCTTGGCCCTTTGCCCAATGGGGAATGAACATTTTGGGGCCATTTCCCCATGCACCGGGGCAACGGAGGTTCTTGCTAGTGTCTATCGACTACTTCACCAAAAGGGTGGAAGAGGAGCCACTGACACAGATCACAGAAATCAAGGTCCGCCAATTCTTTTGGAAGTCAATAATATGTCATTTCAGACTCCCCTGCTGTATCATCACCGATAATGAGCAATAGTTTGACAATTTGGAGTTCGAAGGTTTCTGTGCCGAGTATGGCATCCAGCACCATTTCACATTCGTCGCTCACCCCTAGACAAACGGAGAAGCCAAAGTGACCAACCAAACCATCCTCCAGGGACTCAGGACTAGACTGGACCAGGCCAAGGGCAGGTAAGCCGAAGAACTCCCAAGTGTTCTCTGGGCCTACCACACAATGCCCAGGACAGCGACCAGCGAGACACCCTTCAACCTTGTCTTTGGCGCCAAGGCAGTGGTCCCAATCGAGCTCGGCTTACCCACGCTGTGGGTGCCATAATATGATGAAGCACAGAATTTGGTGCACCTTCTGCTCAACTTGGACCTCCTCGAGGAGACCAGAGACAAAGCTCGGCTCCGAATGGCAGCATACCAGCAACGAGTTGCCCGATACTACAACACCCAAGTAAGACCCAAGGTCTTTCGAACTGGCGACCTTGTGCTTCGCCGAGCTGAAGCGTCTCAACCCTGGGAGTATGGCAATCTCTCGCCAAACTGGGAAGGCCCCTACAAGGCAGTCGAAGCTCTTCCACATGAAGCCTACTACCTCGTGGATCTGGATGGTGCCAGATTCCCGCGAACATGGAATGCCTGCAACCTGAAAAAATATTATCAGTAATGTAAGGCTCATCTTTTAACATAATAAATGCCCTCTTTTGCACAGATTGCCTTTAACCTTGTAGGAATACTGCTACCTGGCCTGAGGCCAGGCATGCCAAAACTCGGAGGCTAGATCTCTGATGCCAAAATGCGGGGCCCGGTTCTTCGGCACCAAAAGCATAAGGTCCTTTCTCATCAATAATTAAGGTTCCTCTTGTGTAAATGTTTCTTACCTCGTAGGAGAACTTTCGCCAAGCCGCAAGTCTTCGAGCATCCAAGCCCGGAGCCAAGCTCTCCGGCACCAAGTATTCGAGCCCAGCTCCAGGACATCAAAGCCCAGAACCAAGCTTTCCAACACCAGGTCCCGGAGCCCAGCACCGAGACCTCCAAGTCTTCGAGCCCAGCTCCAAGACATCAAAGTCCGGAACCAAGCTTTCTAGCACCAGGTTCCAGACCCCAGCACCGAGACCTCAAAGCTCTCCTTCGCCGGGTCGAGCCCCTTCGAGGTCGAGCCCCCTGGGTCGGAGTCGAGCCTAGCCTCCTCCACCAGGTCGATCCCTTTGGAGGTCGAGCCCCCTGAGTCAGAGCCGAGTCAGCTCTTCAGCTCTAGCGCATCCAAGCCCGGAGCTCAGATCTTCGACCACCACATCTTCGAGCCTAGCTCCAAGACATCAAGGCGCGGAGCTCAGATCTCCAGCCACCACATCTTCGAGCCCAGCTCCAAGACATCCAAACCCAAAGCTCAGATCTTCGACCACCATATCTTCGAGCCAGCTCCAAGACATTCAAGATCCGGAGCTCAGATCTCCAGTCACCGCATCTTCGAGCCCAGCTCCAAGACACACAAAGACCCGGAGCTCAGATCTCCGGCCACCAAGTCTTCGAGCCTAGCTCCAAGACATCAAAGCCCGAAACCAAGCTTTTCAGTACCAGGTCCTAAAGCCCAGCACCGAGACCTCCAAGTCTTCGAGCCTAGCTCCAAGACATCAAAGCCAGAACCAAGTTTTCTGGCACCAGGTCCCAGAGCCTAGCACCGAGACCTCCAAGTTTTCGAGCCCAGCTCCAAGACATCAAAGCCCAGAACCAAGCTTTTCGGCATCAGGTTCCAGAGCCCAGCACCGAGACCTCCAAGTCTTCGAGCCTAGCTCCAAGACATCAAAGCCCGGAACCAAGCTTTCTAGCACCAGGTCCCAGAGCCCAGCACTAAGACCTCAAAGCTCTCCTTCACCGGGTCGAGCCCCTCTGAGGTCGAGTCCTCTGAATCAAAGTCGAGCCTAGCCTCCTCTGCCAGGTCAAGCCCTTCGAAGGTTGAGCCCCCCGAGCCAGAGCCGAGTCAGCTCCCTAGCTCCACTGCATCCAAGCCCAGAGCTCAGATCTCTGGCCACCACATCTTCGAGCCCAGCTCCAAGACATCCAGACCTGGAGCTCAAATCTCTGGTTACCACATCTTCGAGCCCAGCTCCAAGACATCCAGACCCGGAGCTCAAATCTCCGGTCGCCACATCTTTGAGCTTAGCTCCAAGACATCCAGGCCCGGAACTCAGATCTCTGGCCACCACATATTCGAGCCCGGCTCCAAGACATCCAGGCCCGGAGCTCAGATCTCTGGCCACCACATCTTCGAGCCCAGCTCCAAGACATTCAAGATCCGGAGCTCAGATCTCTGGCTGCCACATCTTTGAGCCCAGCTTCAAGACATCCAGACCCGAAGCTTAGATCTTCGGCCACCACATCTTCGAACCCAGCTCCAAGATATCCAGGCCCAGAACTCAGGTCTCCGGCCACCACATATTCGAGCCCAGCTCCAAGACATCCAGGCTCAAAGCTCAGATCTCCGGCCACCACATCTTCGAGCCCAGCTCCAAGACATTAAAGATCTGGAGCTTAGATCTCCGACCGCCACATTTTCAAGCCCAGCTCCAAGATATCAGAGCCCAGAGCTCAGCTCTCCGGCTACTATGTCTTAGAGACCAGCGTCAAGACACCAAAGCCTAGAGCCAAGCTCTCCGACCACCAAGTCTTGGAAACTTAGAAACAAAGGAGGAGTCTACTTTTTGATCTCATCACATGCACAAAAAGAAAGAAAAAGGGGAAAGACAATTTGACAAAATATACTTTCATTACTTAATGAAAAGGGTTACAATGCTTATGAGGCCCGACATGCCAGGCAACCCAGGAAAGAAAACAGCAAAAAGGCTACAGCTGAAGAAAAGACCCTGCTCTACTCCGTCGGCACCTTCCCAGGGTGGCGCGCCATCGAAGCTTCGTTGCCCTCGACCTCCGAAGCCAGGGCCCCTCCTTCAGTCACCACTACTGGCAGGGTTGGTTCGGCCACCGTCACCAGTGGAGCTGGTTCGATCGCCACCACCTACGAGGTCGGTTCCGCCGCTGCTACCTGAGGAGCTGGCACGACCACAACAGGGTGCTCCTCCATTGTAGCCGGTACAGGGGCCGAGGTCTTCGCACCCTTGGAGCCCGGGAGTCAAAGGGCAGCTATCTATTCCTCCGAGAGAATGCCACGTAGCTGGGATCGACAGTAAGTGGACCCCTTGAAAAAGGAGTCCATCGCTACCTCCTTGAAGTCCAGCTTGAACTCCTCGGAAGCCTTGTAATTTGCAGCCACCCTCTTGTCCGCATCCTCAGCTCTGCAGACAGCCTCGGTGGCCTCTTTCTTCGTGACCTCAGCTAAACCGACGACAGCGAAGGCCCTCCTCTCTACCTCGGTAGCCTTCTGGTTGGCGGTCTTGGCCTTCTTCTCAGAGGAGATGGCCTGCCCTTTTGCCGCCTCCAGCTCGGCCTGAAGCTCCTTCAGCTGGGCGCCCTTTGACTTGAGCTTTTTCTCGAGCTCCCTTGAGTGTCCCCCGGTGCTGGCGACTTCGCCCCAAAGGTTCTTGATCGTCATGTTAGCCTCCTAGAGGTCGTCACTCTTTCACCTCAGTTCGGTCTTCGAAGACTCGAACTCCGTCTCGCGCTCCTTATCCCTCCTAACCTAGTTACGACAATAGTCCCGGATCAGTAGGAGTTCGGCACCTTGCTGCATCAAGAATGATGTTAGTCAACAAGAAAGTGAGAGAGAGAGAGCGAGGTATATCGGAAATCAACTAACAGCGTAGAGGTTGGAGAAGGATGCGTTGATGGTGTCGGCCAGGTACTTCCCGCTCCTCTCTCGTCGGTCGTAGGACTGGACAAAGAAATCCATCATCTGCTCGGCAAGTATTGACTCCCTAACAAGGGAGATGTTGGGCCCCAGACTGAAGGGGACCCAATGGTAGTCCCTGTCTCTTTTACCCATTGCCGATTCAGGATCGCCCGCTCCGTCGGCAATGGAAGCTATTGGTGCGAGCTGGGAGCTTGGCGCCACCTCGGACAAAACTGCTGAAGTCAGCCCCGTGCCCTCCGTCTCCCTATCCTCCTCGACCTCGATGATCTCTGGAGGAGGGGATGCCATCGCGGCAGTAGTGGAGGTAGATCTGGCCCGAACCACCACCTCGGACTCCGACGCGGGGCCAGATCGTGCCACCTCGAAAGCTCAAGGGTGGATTCAACAGCCCTCTTCCTCCTCAGCTCAGGAACAGGCTCGACCGGTACCGTGCTCATGCCGACATCTACCCGAACCCTCTTCGGAGTGGGCTCGTTGGTGCCCTCCACTTGATTCCTATCCTCAGAGAATGAGAGGAGTTCCTCTATGAAGAACTTCATGGCTGCACAAAGGAAGAAGATGTCAGCTTAAAAAAAGAGAGAGAAAGAAAATAAAAAGATTTTTGAGCCGAACTCATCCAACTCTTGTGTTGGGCCGACCCCGGTCTTGTGGAGATTCTGCTCCGACAACAGGACCTCAAGCGAAGGGATCTCGGCAGAGCAAAGCTGGTTGTACACCTTCGAATCGGTTGCATCGACCGTGGAATCCCAGTTGGGGGACCGGTCCGGATCCCTCCAGACCTAGTCGACCCCCTCGACCGAGGCAAAAAAATACCTACTCTTCCATCCCTTGATGGAAGAGAGAAGTTCAAACTTAATCCCTCTAGTGCTGGAGGAAAGAGACCACCACCCCTCCTCGGTGGAGAGGCGTTTCAGGATGAAAAAAGCCATGAACAAGGAAAAACGGGTGACAATCCCATGGAAGTGACATAAGATAATGAAGGAAAAAATGGTCCTGATGGTATTCGGGACAAGCTGGGCAGGGACAAGATGGTAATGGCTTAGGACAGAGAGGAAGAAAGGATGGAACGGGAATCGGAGGCCACACGAGAAGGTTTCCTCATAGAAGGCTATCCGACATGGGCCACTGGAGGTGACCCGCTCCCCCGGTCGAGGGATCGAGAGCCAGACACCGTCCGGGATACCATATGTGTCCCGAATGGTTGCAAGATCTATGACCGTGATCATCGAAGCGATCCCCCTGGGACCTGTTGACCGAGAAGGTTTGGGAGCAGGTGCAGAAGGAAGAAGAAGAGGACGAGGTGGGGGAGAGGACGCGAGCTCCCTAATCACTATTCCCCCAGGCGCGGGCCTTCGGCTAACCTCGAAGCATGCCACGCCCTCCTCCTCGTTGAAAGAAGAAGAGGGCGGCCTCGGCCTCGAAGGCCCGGCCTCACCTTGGTTAGTAATGGGATGAAAATTCGGTCCAAAACGAGACATGAAGGTCAAGAAACGAGAAGAGCAGAAAGAGGGAGGAGATGGATGAAGATCCGAAGGATAACCTAACTTTAAGAGAAAGTCCCTACCCGACCAGTGCAAGGAAGGAGACTGACCTACTCAGGACTTGGGGAGGCAGAGGTGGCCGGGAGAGCGAAGGAAAGGTCTCGGTACGAAGGTGGGCACGTAGAATTTGAAAGAAGGTATGCTTCGAGAAAGGTCACATTTCCTTTCGAAATGGCAGGCATCCGATCACACCGTTACAGCTCCCCACCATCAGATCCATGCCATGTGTCGACCATCGGCAGGGCTGGCATCTGGCTTCGGCTGTGATCGCCCAGAATTCTGTGCCCGCAATAACCACTCCTCGGGCATGTCCACATGGCTCCCTCAGATAGGTCGAAGAAATCGCTCCCCGAAGTGCTGGCGATCGTGGCTATCACTGTGCTGGATTCTTACCTTTCCATGTCAGCACTGCATTTACTCCCTTCGTTGCAAGTGCTTTGCACCAATGAGACTCGAGAGTGGGGGGCAAATGATACGGTGGAAGGCTGATGTATGACCCCTATCAGATGCCATATCAGAAAAGCTGTCACGGTAGACACTCCATCTCGGATTCCTTTGTCGAGCCGAGCTCCCCTGATCCATCAAAGCCAAGCTCCGTCCTCTGCCAGGTCAGCACCCGCAAGCTCAGGTCGCCCAGGCCGAAGCCAAGCAACCTCCTTCCCCAGAGCGAGCCCCCTTCGAGGTCGAGACCTCTCGGCAGGGGTCGTGTACCGACCTCCTCCACCAGATCGGGCCCCTCCGAGGTCGAGCCCCCTGGGCCGGAGTCAAGCTCGGTCCTCTTTTGCCAAGCTGAGCCCTCTGAGTAGGAGTCGAGCCCTCCTCCACTGGGTCGAGCCCCTCCAAGGTCGAGCCCCCTAGACTGGAGTTGAGCCCAGCCCTCCTCCGCCAGGTCGAGCCCCTCCGAGGTCAAGCCCCCCGGGCCGGAGCCGAGTCCCAGCTCTCCAGTTCGGCAACCACCTCGGACAACGTCGCCGGCCACCAAAGGAGCAGAGCAACCTCCCTAGAGCACCGGCGGGCCACCCGAGGGCCATAAAGAAGCACCCATCAAATCATAATAACTGCATGTGGACGCCACTTATAACAGGAGAGGGAGAAGTTTCTCCCAATTAAGACACTGCCAGGCTTCCCAGAATGTGGCAACCGAAAGGAAGGTCAGAATGCACAGTAGTTTCCTCATCACCAACCAGGAAAGACGTTCCGTCCACGGCACGGAATGCCGCCACACGCTCCTGACAGTACATATCAAAAAAGACATCCCGTCCGTGGCATGGAACACCATCGCACGCGCCTGACAGCACAGTGAAGATCCTGAGGTAGGCATTCAACGATCACCCAGACTTAAAAGAACCTTCGACACGCTCGGAGAGAAGGCAACAAAAGCTAAACAGAAAAAATCCAAGAGGGGGGAGGGGAAGGAGGCCACACAGGAGGACCCATCCACCTAGGTCATCACCTTTCCCGACATACTTGCACCCCCGTTCTCACTCTACTCACATCATTTTTCACTCTTCCTAGCGTTGAGTCAATCACGAGAGGCTCGACCAGGAAGATCTGTTCCCCTGGATAGTCACTGACTTAAGCATCGGAGTGCCCCCACCAGAATTCCCAGCCCGGATCACTAACCCCTGTTTTGCAAGTCCCGACAAGCAGGACATTACCGCGGAGATGAGAGGCGATCGTGATCCAACACCGACAGCAGCTATGGGCCACGACGATCTTGGCGGCAACAACTTTGACTAAATTAGGTATGAATAATTGTAAATCAAGAGAGTACATATGGTTAAGAAAGATAAATTCAGCATAAACTAGTATTCTAAGAATGATGTAAAAAAGAATCCATAAAGAATATATTTTATTCTAGCATTGTGTGAAATTTAATATATACACAAGTTTGTGCCTGACCAGATATAACATATATTGTGATCGTTCTTGACAAACATATAGCAAATCCAGATATAAAGCATTTGGAACATAGCTTGAAAGATTATGAGATATTTATAAAAAATCAAAACAAAATTTATATTGGCATTATGTAAAGTCTGATCATCTTGAAGTGACTAAATATTATCATTCTAATTTTGGCAGTCATATGGATAGTATAAAATCTATTTTTTAATGATTGGATAGTTTATTTTTTAGAAAAGTATAAAGAAATTATTATGGCATTTTTATTTATGTAAGCAAAGTTTGTGACATATTATAGAGCCACAATTCATAAAATTTGGTTAAGAAACTATCCTAGAGTATATATTTGTTAATTCTATCTCAAAATCACTTAAGATTTATTAGAATAATAGTGTAGTTATATTCCTTTCAAAGAATAATAAAAGTTTTCAGTACTTTTGTCCATATAGAGATTAAAATATTTATTAGTCAGAGATTTTGATTGAAAGGAAGATATTATAGTTGAGCATATAAAGACTAATACAATGCTAATAGATCTATTGACCAAATTATTAGATACAATCTATTTGATATACTTGATTAATGGAGCATTGCTTTACATAATTTTTCTTTACTATTTCATGTTGAAATATAATATTTATATTTATACACATAGTTATTTGTAAATATGGTTTAAATGAAAGTCTTATGACAAAGGTATTGCTTAAGCATAAAGATAATATTAAATAAAAATCTTAAGTATAAAGGTATCGCTTGTTACTTAAGTATAAAGATATTGTTAAATAAAAGTCTTAAGCATAGAGTATAACTATATTGCTAGCATTGTAATTGATATCGTTGATATCATGGTTCGCCTTAAGACATAAAGGACTAGTCTTGAGACATAGGACAAAATTATGATATAAAGTGGACTAATGATAAACTTTATATATTTGATCACATCGATACAAAGTTCACACCACACACTACATTACTAAAATCTATGTTGGTGACATTATTAAAATTTGTAATCATAAAGGGATTATATATCAATCAATGGTATAAAAACTATTGTAATTCAATATTAGTAATTTTAGTAGATCAGATTTGAACTAAAGATATTATTCATTCAAGACATTGAACTGGAAGTCATTTTCAAAAGATATATATTAAATATATTTTTTTAAAAATATTAAAAAATTAAAAATAAATAATTAATGTTATTCAAGTGAGAAAATATTGAAAATTTTTATAAAGTGGGCTTCCATTGATTGTGAACCGATTTAAACTTTGATTTTATTTTGAAATATGAGCTAAGTTATTATCTAAATGAATAGCTAAGGAACCCATAATTCTTTGTGATCATTTCATTTTTTTGATCTAATTATTTTAGTTATGTAATGTAATAGATATTGATGTAGACCTAAATTAGTTAATAGGCTCAATAATGGATGGATCCATTATCATTAATAACTAGGTTAGGTCTCTACTCCACTCCATATATATTCGTTTATGAAAATTCTAGGGCATAAGATTATTGTTTATAGAGGGTACTTATTCTACCGAGGAGGTAAGCATAAAGAGGAGATGGGGACGAAGACCTAAAATCCTACCATTATTTCTTCTCCCATCAGATGTGCAATAATGATCGTGGATTCTTAAGCTTTCAAGATATATATGATTTGATCCTTTATTTTTATTATAGATTTTATGTTTTGATATTCTATATCTAATCAAAGGGAAATCTTACAATTACCTTCATTGACCAATTTAGGACTATCAGGTTCCATCACTTAACTAGTCTATCCATGATCTATCTTGATTGAAGTATGAAATCACACCTGATTCATTCCTCTATTTGGGTTGTTCCATTTCCTTATTTGAGTTTTTTTAGAGTTTCTTAATTTGTTTGATCTCTAAGACGTTGAATTTCAATGACTTTGAATAGGTATATCTAATCTACTTGATTGAAGTGTAGATTCATGAATACTATATTTGAATTTGTCATTAATAATGGTAAGTAACCTAATATTTCAAATATATTTTTTAATAATTTTTAAAAATTATAATTAGTTATTTAATTTGATTTATGCTATTTATTTTTTATTTGATAAAATAAGTTAAGCATGCATTATTTTATTATTAAAATAATTTATTTTTAGCATAGCTGATGCGGGACTAATATGCATGCAATTATTTTTGTGTGTTTTATATGTGGAGTTAAGTGATTAAATCCCGAAAATCAGATCAAATAAGTTGTAGGGAATTCTATATGAATTTTAGAAACTATGCATGCAGATTAGGACCTAAGAAAGCAGTAAAGATGGATCGCCGGGACTAAGAAGCCTCGGTTAGGGCAAGTTCTCCTACACTAAAATTATTGGTGGCAGAGAGGGTGTATCTGGCAACGTCTGATGCGCCCGATGAAGATCGCTGCGAAGGGATCTCTCGTTCCTCGACGGATGCGGCCTGGAAAACCGAGCCAAAGACCCGCGGATACCCGGCTTTCTGCTCGGTGGTCCGATTGAGGCTTGACTGGAGTCGTTGGATTCGTAGAAACTCGGGGATCTACAAACGACCGTCAAGGATGAGAAAACAAGGTTAGAAACAAGGAGAATCTCAGGAAAACAGCAAGGGACGTGAGGATGAAGAGGCTTGAAAGGGGTTGGTCAGCTGGGGTTTCTTCAGGTAGATCTTCGGCAGGACTTCAGGTACACAGATCCCTTAATGCACATAGCAGGGAGGCACAAAGCAATAGAAGAACTCAATAAAATTTCATATCAATAATCAATCTCTCATACAAGAGACTAGAGTCCTTTAAATAGACCCTTAGTCTTGGCCCCCAAGTTAGGTTAAAAGAGACATTACATAGGAGTTTGAATCTCCATCCAACTCTAGCTAGAAAAATAAGGAAAGCTTGGTCTTCTCTTGTACTTGGGCTGACATGTACAGGACTCAGGAAGAAGACTAGCTCAACATGAGTTGACTGGTACAGGACTCAAGTGATAAAATAACAACTCAGATGGACTAAATCTTTATTACAAATGGACTCTGATGCTGCTAAATGATCCACAGAGGGTTGAGAAGCCTATGTCTTATTTTAGTGCCTCTGATGTCCCCACCAATTCTCTCGGGGTGGGAGGAACTCGACTCTGTTGAGTGAAGATTAGGCTGGCTCACATATCTCTCGAGAAGGTCTGGGCTGAGGGACTGCAAGTCCTCTCGAGAAATCCATGAATCATCCGACTCTGGCCGGCCTTGCCATCGGACCAGGAAGCGCTGATAGCCGCGGCCCCGGGTCGTTATGGCTTGATCATCCAAGATACGCTCGATCCGTTCTCCTCTCTCATGCCAATTTATTGGTGGACACTCTAGATTAGGATCACTCATAATGGAAAAGAATAGGTCCAAAGGCCTCACTAGGTATCACTGCCTATTCCCTGTATTTAACCAGGTCTGTAATATTGAAGGTAAAACTAATGCCCAATCCAAAGGCAAATCTAATACATAGGTATTTGGTCCAACCCTCTCTATCACTTTAAAAGGTCCGGCTCTACGAGCATGAAGCTTCATTTAGGCCTAAGCCTAACCAAGATAGAATCCACTACATCAAATTCCTTGGCCCTTCCTCAGGAATCAGCCAGTTTCTTTCAAAATTAGTGTAAGTGGTGAACATGCTGGGCACATGCAGACTCCTAACAAGTGATGCAAAGAACTCATACCTACACATAATAGACTCGACTCTGCATTCCTATGAAAGGAAATTTTATTAAACTCTTTGGATCTAAGCCTAATAGATTATAGGTTCTCTAGGTTTGATCCTAGCTTGACATGCACATGAAAATTTACAGTGAACTCCTAGCAAATTCCAAAGAGTATGCCAGAAGTAAGATGCAAACCTAACATGCGTGATGAATGCATGCAGTATGCTAATCTCAGCTAAATGCAATCTAATGATCCTAGAAATGCTGGAGGTGTCTGGAAAGGGCAGAAAATAGGAAGTGGGTTCAAAATTAGTCGGGTAGGGTAGGGAAAAAGGTTCAAGGTTAGTTGGATAAAGTAGGATAAAAGAAGGGGCGTCAGGAACTAATCCTAGACTAATGAGGCTAACCTTACGGGGTTGCTGTATATCTATGGGGTTTGCATAATGGAAGGATGGATTATTCATCTCAGGGAAGAGGTCCTTAAGATGATGCAGGACTAATATGCATGCAATTATTTTTGTGTATTTTATATGAGGAGTTAAGTGATTAAATCCCGAAAATCAGATCAAAATAAGTTGTAGGGAATTCTATATGAATTTTAGAAACTATGCATGCAGATTATGACCTAAGAAAGCAGTAAAGATGGATCGTCAGGGCTAAGAAGCCTTGGTTATGGTAAGTTCTCCTACAATAAAATTACTGGTGGCAGAGGGGGTATACCTGGCAACGTATGATGCGCCCGATGAAGATCGCCATGAAGAGATATCTCGTTCCTCGACGGATGCGGCCTAGAAAACCGAGCCAAAGACACGCGGATACCCGGCTTTCTACTCGGTGGTTCGATTGAGGCTTGGCTGGAGTCGTTGGATTCGTAGGAACTCGAGGATCTGCAAACGAACGTCAAGGATGAGAAAACAAGGTTAGAAACAAGGAGAATCTCAGGAAAACAGCAAGGGGCGTGAGGATGAAGAGGCTTGAAAGGGGTTGGTCGGCTGGGGTTTCTTCAGGTAGATCTTCGGCAGGACTTCAGGCACACAGGATCCCTTAATGCACACAGCAGGGAGGCACAAAGCAATAGAGGAACTCAATAAAATTTCTTATCAATAATCAATCTCTCATATAAGAGACTAGGATCCTTTAAATAGACCCTTAGTCTTGGCCCCCAAGTTAGGTTAAAAGAGACATTACATAGGAGTTTGAATCCCTATCCAACTCTAGCTAGTAAAATAAGGAAAGCTTGGTCTTCTCTTGTACTTGGACTGACATGTACAGGACTCGGGAAGAAGACTAGCTCAACATGAGCTGACTAGTACATGACTCAAGTGATAAAATAACAACTCAGATGGACTAAATCTTTATTACAAATGGACTCTGATGCTGCTAATTGATCCACAGAGGGTTGAAAAGCCTCTATCTTATTTTGGTGCCTCTTGTGTCCCCACCAATAGCATTTGTTTTGAAAAACTTGATTGACAAGTTTGTGAACTTATTTTTGTATATGTTCTTGGTATGGCTATAATATGGCTTTAGCAATAGGTATTATACGTTGAACCTATCGACTTGTAATCCGAGAAACTAGTTTCGATACCGTACTACTAGTGATAAGAATAGTGATATCTATTATATGACACTTTGTATAATATATTTCTGTTATCAAACTCATGCCACTGAATTACGTGGTCATAGCTTAATGTTTAGTTCAGCTACAAAAAATAAATATTTTCAAAAACATATATATTATTTGAAATTTATTTCTTTTGAACAATATTATATTTGTATTTGTTCAGCTTACTTTGATCCCATTTAGATGTGTTATGTTATTTATTGGGTTACTATAGCTTATTATTATTCTTTTTCTATTTCTAATATCATGAATCGTGATTACATAGAATTCGGAAAGCATGCTAGATAATATGGAATAATTAGTAGATCTAGTGGTTTGGTTATTCATGATAATTAGATTTTTATTAATTTAACTTAGTTTTGGAAGTTTTATGAATCGGATATTATTTTTAATGAGAATATTTCAACTGAATTTTTATAAAGATCAATTTGTTTTAAAAAAATTACTTTACACAACGTTTGCATGGCTGGTTTAATATGTACGTTTATTGCGCTCTGGATGCGGAGCGTGGCAGCCAGTTTTATTGTTTCTATCGGCTATTGCTCCCTCTGTCTGAGCCGCCCATTTTTTATTTTTGGTTTTTTGCCCTACCAATCTCCAGGATGAATACATTCGTAAGCATCTGACGTAACGTGAAGTTGATGGGGGATCTCTGGCCGAGCGGCCCATTAAATAGAAAAATCTAAACCCTACTATGCTCCGTCAACAACCTTACTCTCTTTATTCTATTTATTTATTTATTTATTTAAGTAAAAAGATTGAGAATTAAATCTGGTATAGCTATTCCGTAGGTCCCTGTCCTGCTATGTTGGATACAAAACGTTTAAATTTTCGCAGCCTTTTTTAATTTGAAGGTAAGTATTTCATTCTGACACTATTAAGACGTCGGCTAATAAAACAGAAATAAAAAAAAAAAAATCTCGATCTCTCATCCAATCTAAGGTGTCATGAGTCCCAAGAAGTAGCCCCTGCTCTCTTTATTTTTGGGTATGTCTATTAAAACGGTGACATCTACTGTTCTACTTATTAATGGAGTGATTTGTAATCGCTGTGTTGGCAATTAAAGAGAAGCAAGCTAAAGACAATTAACATGATGACTCATGCCCATTAGTAAGTTAGGATCTAATGCATTTCGAGCTGGGAAATTCATGATTTATAGTCGGAGAACTAGTGGTTGGCATTCGACATTGTATTTTAAAAGCAAAAAATTATTGAGCCCAAAATTTACAGCCAGTGCAAATTGTCAAGCAAGTTTGAAGTGGACAGTGAAGATTTTTTGCATCCCGATGTATTAATTTTCTCCGTCAATTTCCGACATCAAGATCAATCGAGATTTTCTGAGTTCTCAACTGATATTTTCAAACCAAAATATCAAAAATCTTGGCCGATATGATAAATTCAAAATTAATAAAAATCTAAGGTCATCAAATATCCCTAATTAATAAATATACCCTAGCCTTGTTATATTATATACCACAACTCCAGAAACTGACAGAACTCATCCCGAGTCCTCACGCCCTATATTGATTCTTTGTCATTCGATGCTAAAATTGGTAGGGGAAATGGCAATCTCACTGACAATAGAGAATGTCACACCATGATACATGGAAAGCATCTTGTTCATTGAGAATAAAGAACAAGATTTGTTGGAATGTATTCCCTTTTGTCTCTGTTGAGAGAACAGAGAACAAGTAGGATCAAAGCCTTTTCCTAACTAAACTTCACCAAATAACTGATCACCTCTAGCATGTTACACAGTTCCTATGAATGAAAAGCATTGCTAACCCTCCACTTACAATTCTGAGCAATGAATTCCACGACCAGTAACACCAAAACAACCAAATTTCTGATGAACTGCGATGGTTCTAAATTTTGCACTTGGTTAGCACCTACAGTTCAAACTCTTAAAAGAATGAGATAAACTGACGTTAAACACACCAAACATAGTGGCATACCATCCACAGGATCAGTTATATAATAATGTTTTCCTCTTGTCACCAATTCTTGGTTGCTACTTATACAACAAAATCCAATGAACCAAAAAACAACATCAGCCTCCAGCTAAGTTTCTTGATCTTTATGATTGAATCATGTCATCTTTTTCACTGTCATGAACCCTTTGGGTTCTTAACTTCAGCATGTCACTTCTATACAAGAAAAACTCATTCCATATATGAAAGCTTCCTCACTGAGCAGACACTCCGAAATCACTTCATCACAAAAGCCAAAGCTTGTGTACATCTAACCAAGATTTGTCATCCCAGCATTCTGATGTCAAGTAGATACTGTATACATTCGTCACAATGAAACGGTCGCAATTCTTTTCCAAGTTACCGAGCCCCCTTACTGTCAGAAAAATTATCTTGGCCCAGAAAGCTCCATTGCTTGAACCAGTAATGATGAGTCATCAGTCAAGTCAGAGAAGCAGCGCTCCGAGAACTCGGGCAGCTTGTACTTGCAGGCTTCAACTCTCTGCGAGGCTTCCCATCTCTCTGCGAGTCCATCACCTTCAAGCATACGAAGCACCTCGGACATTTTGGGCCTGTGGCCAGGAAGGTACTGGGTGCATAGCAGTGCTACTTGGATCATCTCTTCAAGCTCAATCCTATCATAGTGGTTCCTTAGGTCCTTGTCCACGATTGTATCGAGCTTCTTTTCTTGATGGATATTTTTCACCTGAACAAGAGAAAACAAGCAAATTACAAGGTGCCCACCCATGAATATGATGGAATGGAATTCAGGGTCATTCTGCATTTGGAAGTCCTTTATGAATGCAATATGAAGCTTTACCCAATCAAGCATGGCTCCTTTCTGGTTTGCTGCCTTGCCAAATTCTAGAGCAGTCTGACCAGTTATTAGCTCAAGGAGGAGGATTCCAAAGCCAAAGACGTCAGTTTTTTCAGAGGACTGGCCAGTGGAGAGATACTCTGGAGCTATATGCCCGACAGTGCCCCGTACTGCCGTAGTCACATGCGAGTCCCTGTGATCCAAAAGCTTTGCAAGCCCAAAATCTCCTACTATGGCTTCACAGTAGTCGTCGAGCAATATATTAGCAGCCTTTACATCTCTGTGAATTATCTTAGGATCACACTGTTCATGAAGATACAGAAGACCTCTTGCAGCTCCTAGTGCTATTCTCTTTCTAGTAATCCAATCCAATGGTGGTTTTCCTAAAAAGCAAAGGTTGCATGCATGTAAAACTGAAACCTAAATCACATTAAAAGGGAAAAAAAGAGAAAAATGATCATGATTTACTGTCATTATCAAATGAAGCTTTCCTTATTTCTAAAATCCATAACAGTATTAATTTCTGATGTAATCAGTAACCACGTAGAACTTTTCACTATCTATGATGCTGCAATTGGACCATACTATACTAATTCTGCAGTTACTAACTCAGGAGGTCATGGTTCTTAAAATGAATAAACTATAATGATTTTTAAATTATTAAAATTTTGATGATAACCAAAGCCTACATTGTAGTCAGTCCATGATACTTGGTTATTTGATTATCACACCGAATCACCGCTTAAGTAAAACTAATTGTGATTATTCAGCAGTGCAAACTTGAATTCCAGAAACATTTATTAATTCCAATAACTACTCTATATACTCTATATCTTCTATGGGAATTTGGAATCTATGCATGAATCAGAAAGAATGTATGATTTACCTTTGAGTCGGGAAGCAACACTTCCGTTGGACATATAAGGATACACTAGAAGCCTCTCAGTAGCAGTCATACAGAATCCATACAATCTGAGGAGGTTTCTGTGCACTGCCAAGCTTATCATCTCCACTTCAGTCTGAAACTGGATCTCTCCACCAGCAGCATTTCCATCTTTGAGCCTTTTTACCGCAACAAAAGTTCCATCGGAGAGCTGACCTTTGTAGACATTTCCAAAGCCCCCTTTTCCTAGAATGTTCTTGCTACTGAAGTTATCTGTTGCAATCAGGAGCTCCCTGAACTGAAACCTCTTTAAGTTTCCAAGGCAAGCTTCCTCATTACATTGGTCTAAACACAAAAGAAAAGGGATGGAGACTTTAAGCCAAAGAACTAGCAATGTTGAGCTCAGTCATCTGTATTTGGTGCCGCACTTGGTAATCATAAGAAAGGACTTATAGGTTTAATCTATCTTTATTATTTTACTGACCATCAACATCGAAAAGAATCTGTTGGTTATGTTTTCGTCGCCACCAGAAAAATAGCCCACCACCAAGAATTAGTAAACTGATGCCTCCAATGCTGGACCCAAATGCAACAGCAACTTTATCACTTCTGGACCTTCCTGGGGTTGGAGTACCTTAACAAAATTCAAAATCGAAGCAAGAAATAATAAGGTCAGTCACAGCATAAGGCAAATTAGAAGAAATATCCCATGTCCCATGCATTCAAGAGTTCAAGTATATCAAATGATACAAGAATTCATAAAAGGAAAGGTTCAATGAACTGTTACAATTGAAGTATAGAATCGTTGTTTGAGAAAAAATGTCTAGAATAATTTCATTAAAAAATCTGTGCAGAAAAATTAATGACTACAGTCTGGGAATATTTGCTAAAGTAAAATGTATCGAAGCACAACAAACGTTTAACTACCGAAACTTTAGAACCAAATGGGAGAAATATTGAAAGCATGAAGATAGAGGAGAAAAGGGATATCTGGATGCAGGATTGTAGACATGCTCGAATAAGGAAAAATATTGCTATTTATTCAGAAAAATCCCTCTAGTAAGCAGAGAGTAGATACAATAAGAAATCTTTAGAGGCAAGTAATTACCCTGTGAATTGTTCAAGTTATAGGACAATGGCATGGGCACCATCCCAAAGCAATCTTGCTCGGAACCAGTAGCACAAATCAGAGGATTTCCAACAATGCTGCAGAAGATTTTACAATAGAATAAATTTTGAGTTCCATTTTCCTATATCCGAAGTAAGAAAAAGATAAAAAGAAATATTAGCACAAAAGATAGCTTCCACCCTTGGTGCAAAGATAGGGCCACTTGATATGGCTTGCAGACATGTAGATGTATACAACTTATATTAGCATTAATAATATGTTTTAAAATCAACCCACAAAAAAAGTTAGGTATCTGAACTTATGACCTAATAAATTAATGATGCATTGGCTACACAGTACTGGCACAATTTCTTGGTCAACTACAATGGACAAGCGTACCAATCTTCAAATTAATAACATGCAGAGAAAACTGAAAGGTAAAGACTGTAGCCTTACTTGAACGTCCTTGCTGGAAATCTAGGGATAGGACCACTCAAATAATTATAAGATAAGTCCCTGAAGCATAAAAGCCAAATTATCTCTTCTCCAGATATCAACTTTCTTCAAAGACACAAATTAGATTTGTATGCAACAAGTAAGGACTGTGTCTGACTTACAGAAAAGCTAGCTTTGTGAGGTTAGCCAAAGATAGAGGGAATGCTCCAGAAAGACTGTTATTGTTAAGTCTCCTGATCTCAATGAAATGATTCAACACACATATGAAAGCCTTGTTATGATTTAAATACAGAGTAATTTCATTGAAGTTCTATTTGTGGCACTGTCTACTTACAGGTACTGAAGGCTTTCCAGTTGGCCAATAGAGGTGGGAATTCCACCAGTGAAGTAGTTGTTGGAGAGGTCAAGTGTTTTAAGCTCTGAGAGCTTCCCAATCTCTGGTGGAATTGGACCTGATATGTTGTTGTTTTGCAGGAGCCTAAAAAATCAAAAAAAAAAACCACCAACCATTGAGACACAAACTATAACACAATTCAGAGAGGGACAAAAAACCAAAAGAGACGAGAAGAGGCAATGAGAACTTACACAGTTTCAAGGTTGGTCAAATTCCCTATACTTGGAGAAAGTGTACCAGATAAGTTTTGGCTGGGAATTCCTCTGCAAAAAGATGACCTCAAAACAAGTTCATATCACTCCTTGACCTTTCTTATGCCAAGTTGCCAATATAAGGCACATGAAAGCAAGGAACAGATGATGGATTTGGAGTAGAACTCACAGGCTAATGACTAGATTTTCTGGTGAGCAGGTAACCATAGCCCAGCTGCATGGATCCACAGAGTCCCTATCCCAGTTCTCAAGAACACTATGGGGATCCTTCAGAGAGTCTTTGATATACATCAAAGCTTGCACTGAAACAACAAAAGACATATCAAAAGTAGCACATTTTTCTTCACCTCTTTGTACAAAGGAGTTGGAGAGAACCGAAAGAGAGAGAGAGAGAGAGACGGGGGGGGGGGGGGGAACATGAAATATGTCAAAACTACCTTCAAAGTTAACACCTTTCGGGGAGAGAAGACCAGCAGCAGAAGCCCAGGTCCAAAGAAACACAATAAGAACGAACCCATTTTTCCTATGCTTTGCTCCCATTGAACCAATAAGCTCCCAAGAGTAGGTGCACATAAGGGAAGCACAAGCTCTGGGTGGTTTTGGCCCTTGGGGACTTAACAGAGATGGTCAAATGGGGTCAGGGGATCAAATCATTAATGGATGCTCTGTTTCGTCTGCACCCCTGGCTCATAGTCTGGCCGTTCTGCTCGGAAGAAGCTTGCAGCCTTGCTTTCTCATGCCCCTCTTGGATGTCAGCAGCGATGACAAAGCCCAGAAGACCGTGGCAAGCAAGGGGGAAAGAGAGGGAGGGGACAAACCTGCCTGCCACCTGAACCTGATGTGGCTTGAATTTGGAAAGGGCTGTTAAAAAAATCCAAAAATCTAAGCTTTTTAGGAGGGAATGGAGGTGAGTTTCAATAATTATGGAGAGAAAATTCCATGGTGGGGCAGTTGGGATACTTGCGTGGGAAAGTGTGAAGAGGGAAAATATGTTTATCAAAAAAAATTAAAAAAATATTATATATATATATATATATATATATATAAAAGATCAAAGAATCTTCAATAAAGGGTGTTAATGAGAATTTTTTGTCTTCACCCCATGAGAATATGTTTATTTATAATTTCTAAAAATTATTATTATTTTGACTCGTTGTATTCATAAATAATTATTTTAAATATAAAATAAATGTATTGTTATTGAGTACTAGTACTTTTAAAAATATATAAAAATATAACATTTTTTAATTTAAATCAAGTTTTATATTTTTGAAGAATATTAACATAAAAAGCTAAAAGTAGCAAATCATATAGAACAGTTATTTGTTAACAATACCGACTGAAAATCTAATGGAGAGTATATCTACAAAAAATAAGATAATTTGAGATGTAGATATATAAATACTGACTTTTGAAGATTACATATGTAATAAGTCATCTTTATAATGATATACCAAAAAAAAAAAAAAAAATCATTTTGGAAGAGAGAAAATCTTTGCCCTCATGGAAGATGACAAAAAGAAAAAGACATAATATCTAAGCAGCTAAAAACTTCAAAATAAATAAGAAACACCTACGTATAAAATGAAAGAAAAAGCTGGAGATGCTGTTCAAAAGGACGATAACGTTCCTGGGCCTTGGCCGATGACAGGTGGTAATCAGGGGTCCCCTTTGATTTCCCTAGGGACCATAACGTTCTTCCATCCAGGTGGCACCATTGGTTCAATGGGCCTTGAGACAAAAGATTGCGTATTGGTAATCGATCATGACAACATGATCCATACCTTTCTTCGAGCTGTCACGGTTTAAAGATAAATACAATCTTGTGTGGTTTAATCTGATGGACGTGGCTTGCTCTTTAAATCTGAGGTCACTGAAAGGAGACCGGTCAATTAATTGGTTCCTGGCAAATGGCATGAAGTTGAACAAAGAAGATTGCCCGAGGTTTTTTGGCGCACGAAGCTTGATGCAACTCCTAAGGAAGCATAGCATCGGAATTCAATTTTAAATAAGTGATTGGTGATTCTCATCTGCATGCCAAGGTTTCAATAATACCATTCTCCCATGGTAACCTAGCTAGCACCATCAAAACTAACATCATGACAATTGTAACGCTTGTTTTTTTTATTCCTTAAAAATAAACAATCATTTTTTTTTTTTTAAAAAAAAATATCTATTTTATATTATTTGAGAATAACAATTGTTATATAATTTATAGATCTGAATAGCTATGATAACTGAATTTAATAAAATAGCAATTACGGTTTAAGAAGTAATAAGTATTTGGATATAAATTCATAAACCATCTATTCGCAGATAAAAAAATTGACCTATTTTTAAATTCAATATTTTATATGATTTTTTGAACATTTTAATAATACATGGTTTAACATTTATATTATTTTAAAGTTATGTTAGAAAAAAGAATGATGATCAGTGGAAAAAATAGTATCATCATCTACGAGTTTCGATATTAATTAAACACAAACAAATAAATTTAAATTATTTAATAAAATGCTGAGCTATTAATTAATTAACAATATTTGTACTAGGATAAAGATATATATTAGTTTTTATGGTGGACAATGCAAATATCAACCTTGGCTAATATCATCCTAGCTTGAGAAAAAACTTAATTAAAGAAACGTTTAAGGATGGTAATGGCGCATGAGATGTGTTGGCAAAATCCAAAAAAAAAAAAAAACGAAAAGGTGGCGGCATGAGTTATAAAACGGAGGTAAGATGGGGAGCGAATAAAAAAAATTTAAGGCCGTGGGGTTGCATTGCCGCATGGTTAGGCTTGGTTATCCCAAGGAGGATCCAACATTCCATAAGCTTGGCCACTTGCTGAAATCCAGGATTCCTCCATTTGTTCGGCGGACCAGGGTAGGACCGCCTCGAGATGCGTGCGCATGGAGTTTAGATGGATCGTTTTTTTTTTTTTTTTTTTTCTATTATATTAAAAGCATTAAATAGCTGGATGAAAGAATAATATCACGCCCACATGCGTTATATATTACATGGGGTCATGGCTGCTTTTTGGATTCCCGCTACGAAACCCAATCTCATCGTCTCTCTCTCTCTCTCTCATCTCATTCATCACCCACACTCGCACGTCCTGCCCGGCTGTACAACTTAGCAGGCTGTCAATCACTGCCAAACATATCACGCGGAAAAGCAAAAGCAAAAGCTGCATCTGTTCTAACGTCTCTAAGAAAACAAATAAATCGCCGTTATATAAAGTATAACGGACGTTGGGCACCTCGAGTTTAGGTTGCAACTTAGGTCTGGTTTGACCTGATCCTATCCCAACCCTACCCAAATTTCGAGCTGGGTTGGAAGTATCAAAACTGAATTTTGAGTTGGGTTGGATGCATTGGAGATTAGCATGCTTATGAGTCAAGCAATCCAAACGCTTTCTCGATGTATGTAGTTGATTGGATGATGTGGTTCGAGCATATTTTGCATTTGTATAGGCAGATTCCAACCCCATTTGATCTGGATTTGATTAAATAGTAATGGAAATTTATGGTCAATGTCGATAACATACTGCTTGAATGGACATAAGCAAGATCAGCTGCTGCTCTTTGATCAAAAAATTAATATTTAGCCATAAAATGTTTGAGTAATTGAGATTTATTTTGATCGACTTAGGCTTTGCTCTACATTCAAGCGTTTGGTGGTAGGCAATCTTTCCAAATTACCGGCAATTTAATGGAACCCCACCAAGCTACCACGTTACTGTATTTAATATTTTTTTCTGAATGGCAATCTATCTTGTATAGTAATTTAGATTATCATTTTTCGAGTAATTCAGATTACCAAATTACTCTCCCATTTTCCCTTCCTTTTCCCTTCAATATAATATAATATATTTAATATTTTATATAATATTATATATTATATTTTGTAATATAATATAATAAATATATTTTTATATAATGTATTTTTATCTTATTATATTATAAATATAATATATATTTTATAATTTAAAATATATACTATATTATATTATATTATATTATATTATATTATATACAAACTTAATATATTTTTTAATATAATTAAGTAATATATTGAATATATCATCTATTTAATATATAATTTTTATATTAAACTTATTTAATATAAAAATATATATTTTTAATAAATGGATAAAATATAGATTTGATTTAGGAATATTTTAGAAATTTGATTTTACATTATGTAACATTACTTGTATGTATCAAATATAATAATCCACATTACCTGCAGTCAACATTACTAGTAATCCATATTACTTTTCAAGATGGCTTGGTGATACATCAAATACAACCTTAAGGTGATCTAGCCTATCCAGCATACAAGTTTCCTCTATTTTACTATATTATATATACACATGCTATTCAAATAGCATGGCTCATTATTTTATATTCATTCAATTTTTATTAGATAACACATGATATAATCAAGGCTATTATTTGACTTTATAGCTATTCACGAAATAAGCATTTATATGTAATGAAAAAATTAGGACTTATCTATCTATCATTATAAAAGGATCATATGAGGGGTAATGAAGCATATCTCAATCTACATGGCACACAAGCTTAGCAGAAACATGGATCATTTTGTAGAAAAAGAAATTTGAACAAATGTAGAATGCAAAAAGAAAAGATAATCGAGCAATATAAAAATAAGATAAAAGAAAGCACATCAGATATAGCATGGTTCGACTTATCAATTATTGATCTATATATACATACAGGCAAGACTTCCTTGATAATTCTTCTATTAAAAATCCATGCTATAAGAGTACAAGATTGATGAGAATATAAATTTTTTTTTTTTACAAAAGGCTCTTACCATTTTTTTGTGTATGTATGGTCTCCCATCCCTTAGAAACCCCTTTGGATCTTTCATGCACACACACCAATGCACCGGCTCCCCCCCCCCCCGCACTTTAAAACTCCAAAAGGATATGACTCTAAATCAGAGTTCTATTAGGACTCCAAAGAAAACCCAAAGGAAAAAAAACTCCCACAACCCCCACTAGCGCGCATCCGATCCATGCTCACTGCATCGCAAGAAAAAAGGAAAAAACATGGGCTAATATTATCAATTCTTTCACTTGAAGACATGTGCCGAACTCTAAAAAACATTGCCCTTGAAGGCCTTGCTAACTTCTCACTCCTCACGTAGCTCCAAGACCAAGAGAAGTTTTACTCTAATTTAATTTCTCTTGAGTCATTAGCTTTGTCAACTCATCCACTGGGTTTGCATCGATATGAATTTTCAACGATATGATTAGACCATCATCCATCACATTTCTCATAAAATAATAACGAATATCGATATACTTCATTCAAGAATGAAATGCCAAATTTTTAGCCAAGTGTAATGTGCTTTGATTATCACAATTCATCCTCATCATATCTTCATCTTGAAATCTCCAAGAACCTCTTAAGCTAGATAGCTCTTTTACATATGTGTGCTACCGTAATGTACTCTATCTCTATTGTTGATAGTGACACCATTGACTAAAGCTTAGATTTCTAGCTTATAGCACTGCCACCTATGGAGAATACGTAATCTATGGTAGATCTCCTCCTGTTTCGATCTCCTGCAAAATCAAAATCTACATATCCAATGCAATTCCCAAACCCACTAAACCATAATAGAGTGAATAATCATTCATCCCTGTCAGATACTGGAGGATCCACTTCACTGCTTTCAAATGGTCGCTTCCTAGATTTATCATATACCAATTCACAACTCCCACTACTTGTGCAATGTCTAGTCTTATGCATACCATTGCAAACATAAGGCTCCCTACTACTAACAAATTTGATAATCGGGCCATGTTATCCTCTTCTACTTCTATGATGGATGATTGCTTGGCCAACAGTTTTAATTGAATAGGAAATGGAATAGATATTGGCTTCGGATTCTGCATGTTAAAGCATCGCAGAACCTTCTCCACATTTTCCTTTTGTGAAAGCCAAACCTTTCTATTCTTTTTTTCCATAGTACCTTCATCTCGAGTATTTGATTTATGGCTCCTAAGTCTTTCATCCTAAACTTTCCAACCAACTAAGTTTTCAGATTTGATATCCAACTCTTTCTATTCCTTGCAACCATCATATCATCGACATATAATAGCAAGATATAGAAGCTTCCATTATTATAATTGTAGAAATATGCACAATGATCCATTTCAATTGATCAAATCCCAAACTCATAATAAAGAATCAAATCGCTTGTACCAACATCTTGGTGCCTGTTTGAGACCGTATAATGATTTGTTCAACCGACAAACCAACTCCTTGCCATTTTCAACAAAATCTTAATGTTGTGCCATATAGATCTCTTGCTCCAAGTCACCATGCAAGATGCCGTCTTTATATTAATTTGTTCAAGCTCCAAATCTATGACTGTTGCGATCGCCAAAACAATCCGAATAGTAGTTAATCAAACCATCGGTAAGAAGATCTCATCAAAGTCAATTCTCGATTTCTGAACATAACCCTTCACCATCAAATATGCTTTGAACCTCTTCACATTTTTATATATACCCTTCTTCACCTTATAGACCCATCGATATCCGATCGGACTCCTTCCCTTAGGTAGAACTATAAGTTTCCAAGTGTTGTTCTTCCAAAGTGAATCAATCTCCTCTTTCATAGTATAATATCCCTTTCCAGCATTGGCAGGCTTACAAGTCTTCCTATATAAAGTTGGCTCATCATCCTTCGTCAAAGTAACATAAGTACAAGTATGGTTAACCAAAGAAAAAAAATAAATGATATAGTCATCATACATCACGGGAGGTCTAATGACCCTCTTAGGTCACTCGGACTCCATTGGTGGCTCTTCTAGTGAGATAACATCTTCAGATAATTACGGAGACTCCATGCCCAGTTCATCATCAACTACCTTATTATATACTTGTGTTTACTTTATTTGCATCTCATCGCACACATTAAAGAACTCAATAGGAGTAATGACTTCATCATCTTGCTTCTCCTTGGTGCCTTGAAAGGATTCTTCAAAATGACATCTTAGCTAATAATAATCTTGTAGATAGTAGGGTCCCATAATCAATACCTCTTCACTCTTTTAGTGTAGCCAAAAAAGATGCACATTCAAGAGTTCTTGTCCAATATTTTCCTCTTTTCTTTTAGGATCCATGCATATGCATCATATCCAAAGACACGAAGATGCAAATAATTTATGGGCTTATCGTACCAAAGTTCCTTTGGAATTTTCAATCTAAGCAATTTTGTTCGTGCTTGATTAATTAAGTAACAGATCATGCTCATAGCCTCTGTCCAAAGCCTCTTATCAAGTTTTGCAGAACTCAACATACTTCAGACCCTCTCCATGAGTGTTCTATTTAACCTCTTGACCATATAATTTTAGTGGTGTGTCGGAAACTGTGAGGTACCGTCGAATTTCATACTTGCCATAAAACTTCTCAATTTTTTTGGATTAATAATCTCTTCTATTATTTGAATATAGGTACTTAATCTTCAAACCCTTTTTATTTTTCACTAGAGCTTTGAATTTTTAAAAGGTTTTAAAAATGTCAGTTTTTTGCTTTTGAATGTATATTTAACCATTCGAGAATAGTCATCAATAAAGGAGACAAAGTAGAAACACCTGTTCAATGATATATTAGGCGACTCCCAAGAATCTGAGTAGATTAGCTCAAGAAATTCTTTACTTTATTACTGCGATAAAGAGATAAAAAGCCTTCTTTATTTACTATATATGCAATCTTCATAAAATTCCAATAGCACTAACTTGTACCTTGAAAGAATCTCCTTATTTAATAATACTTGTAGCCCACACTCGCTCATATGTCCCAAATGACAATACCAAACCATCAAGAACAACATCTTTGTACTTGCTATCGCTACCTTTCCCACCTGAGTCTTGCCTACTAATTTGTAAAGACTACTTATATGCTTTCCCTTTATCACCACCAAATATCCTTGGCACATCTTTAGCAGTAGACTCTTGCAAAGTACAGGAACAGATCAAATATTAGAAACCGTCTGAACTATATCATTAAATATCTTGATCCAAATATCTCCCACTCTAATCATGCGATATGTTATTGTTGGGGTTAAAGCACGATCACAAATGATTGTACCCATAAAAATTTTAACCCCCGTGTGCTAATTAAAATAGACAATAACTCAACAATATCAATCCAGCAAAAGCAAATCAAACCAAGCATAAGAAAACCGGCTTTATGTGGAAAACCCTCCAATATGGAGGTAAAAACCACGGGGCATGGAACCAAATCAACTTTCACTATAATCAAATAATGGGTACATGAAGGTTTTTCTCTCTAGCAAACTAGAGGCTTTCCAAACAGCATATGATGATCATCTCAGTATAAAATATAAATATTACTGAGGAATACAGGAAGAAAACAGAGAAGATCTCACTAAAGTCAAATATTTGCCGATTACACAAGAGGAATCACAGCGATCCGAATGTTCACTTTGTAGAGCTCGATGCCGTGAACAACATACTAAAATTTTATCTTGATCGGGTTTTGAATTACCGTCCGATCAAGACCTCGAAGGATTAAAATAGATTTCTCCTTTTTGTTTTCTCTCTCTCGGTGCCGCACTCCGTTTCTTTCCGCTATCGCTTGATCGCTCCCACGAAAAAAAACCACTTCGTCCCAAAGCCCTAAGCCCCTTTTTAATAGGGTCGGGCTCCACAACATGGGCGGGACCCACAACAATTCTCCCCCTCACGCCCATGTAGGGAGGACCAGCAAACCAGCACTAGCTCTGCAAGCTGCAAGCTTCTCTGCAAGTAATGGCTTAGTCAACATATCTGAAGCATTATCATTTGTATGAATCTTTTCTAACCGTAGCAACTTCATCTACAAAGCATCTCGTATCCAGTGATACCTCACATTAATGTGCTTCGACCTCGAATGAAAAGTTGAATTCTTGCTGAGATGAATTGCACTCTGACTGTCACAATACAGGATAAATTTTTCTTGCTTTAGACCAAGTTCTTCAAGAAACTTTTTCATCCACAATAGTTTCTTGCTAGCTTCTGTTACTGCAATATACTCTACCTCTGTACTTGACAGAGCAACACATTTTTGCAGTCTAGACTGCCACGAGACAGCTCCCCCTGAAAAGATCATCAAGTATCCCGATGTGAATTTTCTAAAATCAACATCACCTGCCAAGTCTGCATCTGTATATCCATCTAATACAGGTTTATCTGTACCAAAACATAGACATATTTTAGAATTTCCTCTAAGGTATCTGAGAATCTATTTTACTGCAGTCCAATGCTCCTTCCCAAGATTAGAGAGAAATCGACTAACGACACCTATAGCATGAGCAATATCCGGTCTCATACATACCATGGTGTACATCAAACTGCCAACTGCGGATGCATAGGGAATGTTCTGCATTTTTTCATTTTCTTCCTCACTAGTAGGACACTGTTTAGAACTCAATCTGAAGTGACCTGCAAGTGGAGAGCTAACCGGCTTGGAGTTGCTCATCTAGAACCGCTCTAACACCTTCTCTATGTGTTTTTCCTAGAATAGCCATAGTTTCTTATTCTTCCTGTTACAAGCAATCCTCATACCAAGTATCTGCTTTGCTGATCCCAAGTCTTTCATAGCAAAGCACTTGCTCAATTCAGTCTTCAAGTTCTGAATCCTCTTGGCATCGTGACCAACAATCAGCATGTCATCAACATATAACAGGAGAATAATACAATCATCATCACCAAACCTCTTTATAAAAACATAATGGTCAGAAGTGGTTCTGTCATACCCATGATCTACCATGAATGAATCAAATTTCTTGTACCACTGTCGAAGAGCTTGTTTCAAACCATATAAACTCTTCTTCAGTCCGTATACCAGGTTTTCCTTGCCTTTAGCTATAAACCCCTCTAGCTGCTCCATATAGATTTCCTCTTCAAGATCACCATGAAGAAATGTTGTCTTCACATCAAGTTGCTCAATTTCCAAATTCAGACTGGCTGCCAAGCTAAGTACAACTTGGATCGAAGACATCTTGACCACGGGTGAAAATATCTCTTCAAAGTCAATACCTTTCTTTTGACCGAAGCCCTTTACAACCAGTCTTGCTTTATACCTTGGTTGTGAGCTGTGCTCCTCTGTCTTGAGTCTGAACACCCATTTATTCTTCAGTGCTCTCTTTCCCTTAGGCAGCTCCACTAGATCAAATGTGTGGTTCTCATACAAGGATTTCATCTCTTCTTGCATGGCTTCAAACCACTTTTTTTTTTGTGCATGTGACATAGCCTCCTGAATGCATTCTGGCTCTCCTCCATCAGTCACCATAACATACTCATATGGAGGGTATCTCTGAGAAGACCAGCACTCGTTGGTAGACCTTCTTAGCTGCTATTCTGCCATTTGCTGTATAGGAGCCTGCTCACTATGCTCATCTATTGCACTGTCACCATGTATAGGCTCATCATCCATCCCATCACCATCCTCTGTAGCCTGTCTATCATCATCTACTCTGGCTTGAGACATAGGAGAAGGGTCAACAAATAATTCTTTAGTAGACGTTGGCTTATTTTCATTTACCACATCCTCAATGGTTTGATCTTCAAAGAATACTACATCTCTGCTTCTAATCAGCTTCTTCTTTACTGGATCCCATAGCCTGTATCCAAACTGCTTATGTCCATATCCAAGAAAAATACACTCCTTTGACTTGTTGTCAAGTTTTGACCGCTCATCTTTTGGAATATGAACAAAGGCTCTGCATCATAATACTTTGAGATAATCATAGGAAACTGATTTTCCTATCCATACCTTCTCAGGAATATCACCATCAAGGACAAATGAAGGAGAAAGATTAATTAGATCAACTCCAGTCCTCATAGCTTCACCCCGAAAGGAACTAGGTAACTTTGAATGAGAGAGCATGCACCAGATTCTTTCAACAATGGTGCGATTCATCCTCTCTGCCACTCCATTTTGTTGAGGTGTCTTGGGAATAGTCTTCTCCAATATAATGCCATGTTGTTTGCAGTATTTCTCGAATAGACCTCGGTATTCACCACCATTATCTTCTCGGATGCATTTTAGTTTTCTTCCTTTTTCTCTTTCAATACTGACATGGAATTCTTTAAAGACATCTATTACCTGGTCTTTAGATCTCAAAGCAAAGGCCAACAACTTTCGAGAATGGTCATCAATAAAGGTGACAAAATAAAGTGCACCACCAAGTGTCTTTGTGGTCATATAGCATACATCAGTGTGAACTAAATCTAGCACATGCGATCTTCTATGGAAGGGGAGCTTATAAAATAAAACTTTGTGCTGCTTGCCATGTAAACAGTGAGTACAAGGTCTCAGATGTGTACCTTTTAAAGGAAGCAGATTGTGCCTGGAGAGAGTCTCAAGTCCTTTCTCACCCAGATGACCAAGCCACCAATGCCACACATCTATGGAGGTTTCTTCAACTGCATTCACCACTCCACTACGTATTTTAGCCTGCAATCTATAAAAGCCATCTTTCTTGCCTTTTGCTACAACTAGGGAATCTTTGGTGAGCTTCCATTTTCCTTTGCCAAAGTGACTGGAGTAGTCCTCATCATCTAGGACACATGCAGAAATCAAATGCAATCGGATATTAGGAACATGCCTTACATTTCTTAACAACAGTCTGCACCCAGTATTGGTCTCCAAACAAACATCTCCCATGCCAATAATGTTAGCTGCTGCATCATTTCCCATCCTAATATGCCCAAAATCACCTTTGGAGTAGGATGAGAAGAAGTATCTCCGAGATGTAACATGATATGTAGCAGCTGAATCAATTACCCAATTGGGTTCTTGACATGTGAGGTTAATACATGCATCATCACATGACCTCATCATCAAATGCAACTACAGTTGTACTCTGTGTATCTTCTTTCTTTCCATTAATTTTATCCTGATCCCTTTTGTATTTTCTGCACTCTTTGAAAATGTCCTGGCCTTTTACAGTAGTAGCAAGTAACATCCTTTCTGGACTTTGACCGGCCTCTGGATTTTTCATGATTATTTTTATTATGGGATCCATCATCTCTTTTACCGTGGAAGGATCTATTTTTACTTCTCCCCCTCTGCTCTGTAACCAGTGCCTCAGAATTTATATACATCAAACCCTGCTCCTTTCATCTATTTACTTCATTCAATATACTATCCTTGACCATAGTTAGGGTAAGTTTATCACTGATAGTGGAATTACTCAGCGTCACCACCAACGCCTCCCAGCTATCTGGTAAGGAACTCAGCAAGATCAATGCATGCACCTCATCATCAAGAAGCAATTTTATTGTAGCTAACTGATTCAGGATCTCTTGGAAATTATTTAAGTGCTCTGAAGCATTCTGCCCATCTTTATACTTCAGGTTCACCAGTCTTTTGATCAGGTAGGCTTTATTCTATGCATTCTTTCGCTGATATAAATTTTCTAGCTTTTTTCCAGACCTGATAAGCATCCATTTCTGTCGCAACATCATGGATCACACTCACATCAATCCATTGTCTGATCGTAGCCGTAGCTTTCCTGTTCAACCTTTTCTACTCATCAGCTTTCATATTATTTGGCATTTATTTTTTCTGCAATTCAATTGGCTCAAACAGATCTCGGCAATATAATAAATCTTCCATCATTATCCTCCATAAGGAATAATTTGATGAAGTTAATTTAACCATACTGGATTTCTCCTCCATTTTAATTAGCACAAATACTGCCTAACCAGGCTTTGATACCAGTTGTTGGGGTTAAAGCACGATCACAAATCATTGTATCCAAAAAAATTTTAACCCCCGTGTGCTAATTAAATAGGCAATAACTTAACAATATCAATCCAGCAAAAGCAAAACAAACTAAGCACAAGAAAACCGGATTTATGTGGAAAACCCTCCAATGTGGAGGTAAAAACCATGGGGCCTAGAACCAGATCAACTTCCACTATAATCAAATAATGGATACAGCAAGATTTTTCTCTCTAGCAAATTAGAGGCTCTCCAAATAGCATATGATAATCATCTCAATATAAAATATAAATATTACTGAGGAATACAGGAAGAAAATAGGGAAGATCTCACCAGAGTTAAATATTTGCCGATTACACAAGAGGAATCACAGCGATCCGAACCGTTCACTTTGTAGAGCTCGCTGCCATGAACAACATACTAAAATTTTATCTAGATCGGGTTTTGAATTGCCATTCGATCAAGACCTCGAAGGATTAAAATAGATTTCTCCTTTTTGTTTTCTCTCTCTCGGCGCCGCACTCCGTTTCTTTCCGCTGTCGCTCGATCGCTCCCACGAAAAAAAACCACTTCGTCCCAAAGCCCTAAGCCCATTTTTAATAGGGCCAGGCCCCACAACATGGGCAGGACTCACAACAGTTATATTGTTATCCAAATAGATAACTCCACATCCCATGATTTTTTTGTATAAAATCCCTCTCTAAAAGGAGTTATATGAAAAGATGCCCCCGGATTCAAATTCAATGGTATGCAAATTTGGATTTCTTCAATGCTGTCATGCATCCTCATCTTTCGAAGTAGCCAAATTAGCTTCACCTTCTGCTATATTGCCTAGGAAGTTTTATGATTCAAATTTTATATCAAATCCTTTAGCTTGGCAATTTTACTTCACATGCCCTAATTTTTCATAATTCCTATAATATATTTTTTTCTTGCCCTTGGATTTAGATTTCACCTTTCCTCGATCATCATGTTCCCCCTTGAAAGGACTTTTCCGTGCTACCATGGCCTCCCTCGAAGAGCTTTCCTTGTTAGATTTTTACTTCTTCTCCTTTATTAGTAATGATGAAATAACTAATTCCATCTTGAAGTTTTCAATATGACTCAAGTTTATAAAAATTATTCCAAGATTCTAACATATAATAAAGTAGAATGCTATCCTCCTCTTCATCTTCAATTCTCATATCTAGGGCTGCAAGCTTTCTCATAATATAATTGAATTTGCCCAAGTGCTCTTGAAGTGATGTTCTATCTTTCATCTTTAGATTGTATAATTGCCATCTCAAATAGATTTTATTCACTAAAAATTTTTCTTCATAGAGGTTCTTTAACTTTTTTCAAATCCCTTTTGCAGTAGTTTCAATCTTGATATTAAATAATATTAAATCATCTAATATCGAATAGAGATTTGCCATTGCTAGCATATCTTTCTTCATATATTGTGCATCAATTATCTCTTATAGTTTGTGTTCTTTCCTTGCAAGGCAATTTCATAACTTTCCTTAATCAATCCACCTGTATCTTCATCTTTCAAAATGCAAAGTTAAATCTGTCAAACCATGGTATCTCATAGTTCATTATCGTCACATGACCCATCATTATTTTAAATCAAACCAACTACAAAAGAATTTCCTTACTCTATATCAAATTGAAAGGACCAACTAAAGAAGTAACCAAGGATACCTCAACCCACGGCACACAAGCACGGCTGAAACATGGATCATTTTATAAGAAAAAAAGATTTGAACAAAGATAGAATGCAAAAAAAAGAGATAATCGAGCAATATAAAAAAAAAGAAAAGAAAATATACCAATACAATGTAGTTCAGCCTATCAATTATTAGCCTATATCCACGAGTAAGATCTCTTTGACAATTTTTCTATTAAAAATTCATGACACAAAAGTACAAGATTGATAGGGAATACAAAAAAAACTCTCTTTTGCAAAGAATTCTCACCCTTTTTATGTGTGCGATCTCTTACCCCTCGAAAACCCTTTAGAAAGCCTTTGGATCCTTCACGCACATGCATCGGCGCATCACACACTTTAAGACTCCTAAAGAACATGACTCTAAATCAGAGTTCTGTTAGAACTCCAAAGAAAACCGAAAAAAAAAAAAAAAAAAACTCCCTTAGCCCCCACATGCGCATCCAACCCACACGTGCCATGTCACGAGAAACGGGGCAAAAAACATGGGCTTCAACCTCATCACATCATTTAATTAGTTGTAATTCGATATGGAAGTAGATGATTAGTTGAGCGGTAGGTAAAATTTCAGTGAGATTACTAATCTACTAATGTATTGGACCACTCCTTGAATGCCTTGTCAGCTATGTGTTGTATGCATGCGTGATTTATATTTTCAAAAGACTTGGTAAACCATAGACAAACTTAGTGAACGAGCAATTGACTTCATGGGTAAATAATTGGTAGCTACAAATACGTGCATTAAGAGTACGAGATATATATACATAAGCGATAGGGGTGAGAGTATATTCTTTAGATTGAGAGAGGGGTGTACGAGGACTATTTGACCGGGATATGTCTTTGGGATAAAAACTCGATTGCTAAATTTTCGTACTAGTTATTCCCTCATAATGAATAACGGGTTTATTGGCTTCCGGCCTGAATGTAGGTTAGATTTTGCAGAACTACACATATCCCGTATATTCGCTTGCATTATTTTATCTTTATTTTTTTTACTATTAAATTCAAGTATGCATGGTTTTTTTTTTAATTAAATCTTGATATTAGTTTGCTTCCGCGTTTTTCTATCTCCCCAACAAAGTTATTTTGGAGTTACGTGGTTTGGTTTGATGTTTACTTCTTGATCGAGCACCATAATGGTGAATGTCAATCATCAATTCTTTGTCGAGCAATTTAATAGAAAAGATAGTTCATTCTTCAGTAAAGAACGGAGAAGAACATGCATCCTTGTTCAATAGCACTTGCACTGAAGAGGAGAGTGCAATTTTACCCAAAATATAAGAGAAGAATGTAAAGTTAGGAAAGATGACTGATAGCTAATACGAGTTAAATTCGAGGAGTGTCGGTATGATTCGACTCGATATTAATGATAATATTATTGTCGACGTCGGAGCCTCGTGGACCGGATGGAGCGGCAGGACCTTCGGTGTACCTTCTTCGAATCCTGCAAAACATGTCCCTGACTGGAGTTTCTCCGATGGGGGATACTCCGATGTCTAAGTCAGTGAGGGCTCTTGGCAACAGAATGAAGAGTTCTCTTGGAGAAGAGAATGAGAAATAGCTTAGGGATGAGCTCTCTCTTCCCGTGAGTGTACACTCTTACCATTATTTATAGTGGTGGCCATGTTTGATTCCGTTGGAGCCAGAGTTCGTGGCCACGTTGTTGGTTATAACAACTGTGCCCACGTCTGGAGATTTGTGGCCAGTTGGAGATTCTGTTGGAGCATGAGTTCGTGGCCACGTTGTTAGTTATAATAACTGTGCCCACGTCTGGAGATTCGTGGCCAACTGGAGATTCGCTTTAGAGACATTCCTTCAGCGAGGGCCGAAGTCGAGCTGGTTAATATCTCGTACCTAATCTCTTCGGAGTAGGCCAAGACACCTCAACCTCCCGCATCGGAGCTACCTTCTTCGGAATCTCTTTGGAGTAGACCGAAGACATCTCAACCGCTCGCATCGGAGCTACCTTCTTCGGAAGCTCTTTGGACTAGACCGAAGATATCTCAACCGCTCGCATCGGAGCTACCTTCTTCGAAATCTCTTTGGAGTAGACCGAAGACATCTCAACCGCTCGCATCGGAGCTACCTTCTTCGGAATCTCTTTGGACTAGACCGAAGATATCTCAACTACTCGTATCGGAGCTACCTTCTTCTGAGTCTCTTTGGAGTAGGCTGAAGACATCTCGACCACTCGCATCGGAGCTTCTTTCTTTGGGGTAGGCTAGGTTGCTCGCTTCGTACTTGACTTCTTTGGAACAATTGGAGAAATAAAGTGATTGTCTTCTTCAGACTGACCTTCTTCGGATTCACCTTCTTCGGACTGGTCTTCTTTGAATCAACCGGTCACGGAGGTGAGCAACTGAAAGATGAGCTTCAAGGGCAGTATCTTCGGCCTAGGTCGAAGACTGACCCTGGAAGGATGCCCTAATGTGGTTGGGTCATCTCCGATTCTTTTGGCATGGATGCCTGGTTCAAGAGAGACTCGACCGGACCTCTGAACTGGGGGTTAGCCTTAGTTGAGCTGGCGTACTCCAACAGTTGCTCCCCACTCCCAGTTAACGAAGTAATTATCCGCTTCGAAAAGTGGGAGTGTTAATGATTTATCATTTGCTGGCGATAAAAGGCGAGTTGCCCTTCCCCTTCCTCTTCTTCATTCCATAGAGATGAAATTCAGCCTTAAAGACCTCAGGGAAATGTCTCGAAAGTAGGTCACCATCATGAGACCGGAGGGGGAGCCAAGCTCCAGGGTCGGCGAGGGCGTCGACAATTCTTTCTGGGCCAAAGAAATGGCCCGCTTGGAAAGGAGAGTATAAGTCCTCGAGACCCAGTTGGAAGAGGCAAACACTCAAGCCACAGTGGCAGTCGCGATAGTGGAATTGGCCAAGAGGGAGGCGACGGAGGCCATCCCTAAGTTCCTGGCATCGCAGGCCTTCAAAGATAAGGTCGTCGAGGCCTTCTTGGACTCTTACCACCGTGGGTTTCAGGAGCATAAGAACAAGGCCTTCTACTTCTACCACCTAAAGGGGCTGGATAATATAAGGCCTTCTGTTCCGTACGCCAGGGAAGAGGATAAACCTAATTTCGATGAGCGGTCAGAGTCAGAGGAGGCGACGGTAGAGTCCGAAGCCTCTCCAAGCACTCCATGGAAGCCTGATATCACCCGTCAGTCTGGAAAGGGGCCGGCGGCTGATCTTTAAATCTTCCTTTCCTGTTATCCCTTTTTTCCTTCTTTTTTTGTATACAATTTTTCTAGTAATGAATTAAGATTCTCTTCGTTTGGACTAACACAATCCAAAAGGGTGTTAAGTGTGAACTCTTCGACATAGTAGGTGGTAGAAAGGTCCCTTCGTTCACTTGGGTTGGATTTGTTACTAGGGTAGGCCGATTGGACCGTCCCTATGGCATCCGTTGATAATAGAGTGAGTTGTTTGGACCCACGGTGGCAAGTCTACGGATTTACCATAGGGCAAGTCATTTAGACCATCCCCATGCCTTCAATTGATGTTAAGGCAAGCTGATTAGGCCCACCTCGGTGCGTCTGCGGATTTACCGTAGGGTAGGTTACGTAAACCATCCCTGTGTCTTTGATTGTTGATCATAAGGTGGCCTGGTTGGACCATCCTTTGCACTCGTCGGATATACCGATAAGACGGGTAGATCATACCTACCTTTGCACTTTTGTTTGATGTTAAGGTAGGCTGGTTAGGTCCACCTCGGTGCATCTGCGAATTTGCCGTAGGGTAGGTTACATAAACCATTCCTGCACCTTTGATTGTTGATCATAAGGTGGCCTGGTTGGACCATCCTTTATGCTCGTCGGACATACCGATAAGGAGAGTGGATCAGACCCACCTTTGCCTTTTGTCTAATGTTAAGGCAGGCTGACTTGGTCCACCTCGGTGCATCTGTAGATTTACCGTAGGGTAGGTTATGTAAACCATCCCTGCGCCTTTGATAGTTGTTCATAAGGTGGCCTAGTTGGACCATCCTTTGTACTCGTCGGACATACTGATAAGATGAGTGGATCAGATCCACCTTTGTATTTTTGTTGGTTTCATTAGGTGAGTCACTAAGACCCTCCTTGCATCATTGATTGGTAATAAGACAGGCTGACCAGACCCATCTTCAATCAATTTTTTTTTTTTGAAATCTTCCTTGGTGAAAATTTTTATTGATAGTACTTACAAAGATTTTCTACATTCCAAGGTCGAGGTAGCATAACACCAGCTAGGGTCTCGAGTCGATACGTCCCTAGACGTATGACTTCCTTGATTCGATAGGAGCCTTCCTAATTAGGAGAGAGCTTGCCCTGTTCCGTTGGCCTGGACACTTTGGACTTCCGCAGTACTAGATCTTCGGGTCAAAAAGTTCGTTCCCTCATCCTGGAGTTGTAATATTTGGCGACTCTCTGCTGATATGCCACCATCTTCATCTGAGTGGAAAGCCTGATACCTTGTAGCAAGACTAGATCTATTCTTCAGTGCTCCGAGTTCTTAGGCTCCTTGTATTGGTTGATCCTTAAGGATCGCAAGGTAACCTCCACAGGAAGAACTGCTTCTGTCCCATAAGCCAAATGGAAGGGAGATTCACTAGTTTCTAGGGGGAGCAGAAGAATTTGGCCCTTTGACATTCTTCTTCTTAGGGACAGGTCTCCCTTCGGTCAAACATCGATTAGCTACTTGTTCTTCGACGTCGGCATATTTCTGAGCCCTTGTCAGGAGCTCAGCGTAACTTGTAGGAAACCTTTTACCCAGAGAGAACGTGAGCCTGGACGACGGAAGCCCCTTCTTCAGAGTGAACATGGCCACATGCTCGTTGAGATCTGGAATCTTGAGGGTGGCCGAGTTGAATCTTGTGATGTAGTCCTTAAGGCTCTCTTTCTTATTTTGGTGGAGGAATAAGCTATCCGTATTCCGGGGCGTCTTCCGGCAAGTCCTAAAATGTAAAACTAATAATTTTTCTAACTCAAAAAAGGAGTCGATGGTACCTGGACGGATGCTCGAGTACCATATTCGAGCTGCCTTCTTCAGAGTGACAGGAAAAGCCAAACAGTATAATGCATCGGAGGCTCCTTGGATCATTATATGGGCTTTGAAATTGTTGAGATGATACAGGGGGTCAGTAGTCCCATCGTAAGGTTCCATTTGAGGGACCTTAAAATGTCATGGGATGATTTCCTCCATTATCCTGGAGGTGAACGGAGGTCGCGAGTCATAGGTTGCACGCTCGCCATCTCTCTATAGATCATGGAGCCTCGTGATCGGTGCCTCAAGTGTCTTAAATTTTTTCTCATAACTGTGATGGGCCTCTCTCGGCCCCATATCTTGAGGAGTGGAATCTTCAGATGAATTAGAGAGAGATCGCCTGGATCTCTTCCTCGCTCATCGGTCATTAGTCTGTTTCGGATGCCGCGAGCTTTGGCCTTTGTGGGAAGGTCAATCCCGGAGAGTGTTGGGTGGAACTACGGTGGTGGTCCTCCTTTTCCCCGGTCCGGTAGCTGTGTCGGGAGACGGCCGACGGGTGCCCCGCCTGGAGAGCAGCCTCCTGAAAGTTCTGAACCAAGGTTGTGAGAGCATCAACCCGATCTAGAAGACTGGTGCTGTCCCACAACCAAAGTTGGAGGTGGGACATCGTTCTCCACTAGGGGGTCATTCCTCTGGGAGGGAGGACGCCCCCTGCTTATCGAGATATTCTGAGCTTTACCTCTCACCATGGTAGTTGTTGTTTCTTCTTAGAACTCTCCTTAGCGAGAGAGGGTCTGGCAGTTCCTAATGCTCAAGGTACTGCACGTTCTCTCCCTACCTGGCATGCCAATCTATTGACGTCGAACCCCTGTGGACCAAATGGAGTGGCAGGACCTTCGATGTGCTTTCTTTGAACCCTGCAAAATAGGTCCCTGACCAAAATTTCTCCGGTGGGGGACATTCCGATGCTTAAGTCAGTGAGGGCTCTTGGCAACAAAATGGAGAGTTCTCTTACAGAAGAGAATGAGAAGTAGCTTAGGGATAAGCTCTCTCTTAATGTGAGTGTCCCCTCTTACCATCATTTATAGTAGTGGCCATGTCTGATTCCGTTGGAGCCAGAGTTTGTGGCCACATTGTTGGTTATAATAACTGCACCCACGTCTGGAGATTCGTGGCCAGTTGGAGATTCTGTTAGAGCAGGAGTTCGTGGCCACATTGTTAGTTATAACAACTGTGCCCACGTCTGGAGATTCGTGACCAGCTGGAGATTCGCTTTAGAGGCATTCCTTCAGCGAGGGCCGAAGTCGGCTAGCTGATTATCTCGTACCTAACCTCTTCGGAGTAGGCCAAAGACACCTCAACCTCCCGCATCGAAGCTACCTTCTTCGGAATCTCTTTGGAGTAGACCGAAGACATCTCAATCGCTCGTATCAGAGCTACCTTCTTCGGAATCTCTTTGGACTAGACCGAAGACATCTCAACTGCTCTCATCGGAGCTACCTTCTTCGGAATCTCTTTGGAGTAGGCCGAAGACATCTCGACCACTCGCATCAGAGCTTCCTTCTTTAGAGTGGGCTGGGTTGCTCGCTTCGTACTTGACTTCTTTGGAACAATTGGAGAAATAAAGTGATCGTCTTCTTCAGACTGACCATCTTCGGATTCACCTTCTTCAGACCGGTCTTCTTCGGATCAACCAGTCATGGAGGTGAGCAACTGAAAGATGAGCTTCGAGGATAGTATCTTCGGCTTAGGCCGAAGATTGATCCTGGAAGGATGCCCCGATGTGGTTGAGTCATCTCCGATTCTTCTAGCATGGATGTATGGTTTAAGAGAGACCCGACCGGACCTCTGAACCGGGGGTTAGCCTTAGTTGAACCGGCGTACTCCAACAATTATCAACAATGTTATGGATGAAGATTTTAGTGCTTGCAATACTAGAAAAGTTGAAAAACTCTATTTGGCAAGCGTTTGACCAACAAGTTAGCATTTTAAAGTGGCAATTTTATTAGCTGAAGATAGAGGAAGATGGGAATCTCATGCGACGCGTGAAAGTATTTAGTGGAATCCTAGATCAACCGTGGAAAGTTCATGCCAAAATGGGATGGTTTCCATGGTATGGTTGGAAGAACAATGACAAAGACCTTGATGAGTGACCGAGAATGAAATGCATGGGATGGTGAATACCCACAGCGAGTCTCTTGTATGGTTAGTGTAGAGGGAGGAGTGGTGCATTCCTAGGATTCAGACAATTGTGAGGGGAAAATTCCTATTGAGGTAGAGAATGGATTGAGGTCCCTCTCTGGAAGGAACAAGTGAAGTTGACTTGGGGTAGCTGTGCATGTAGAACAAAAGGCAAAAAAGTGTGTTTTCTTTGTTACAAGCAATGCAATGAACAGTGACCATTGCGAGAACACTGACAATGTAACACATAGCATGGCTAGAACGTTCACTACCTACAGCTACGTCCAAAATCAATATTTTGGATCCTTTTTGTCCCTCGCTTTGTTTTTTTGAAGTAGGATTTTGTATCATATGGCATTCATTTTATTGAAAATAGGATGTTGATGCATTACACTTGGGTTAAATCAAATATTATGTGGACCAAGTTAATCTGAACATGAATAAACTTAAAACGACATGAAAATGTGAACATTTTTCAAGACTAAATTTTAGTGAGGCAAATTTCTATGAGCACCAAGCTGAACAAATGTTCAACCTCAGACATCATAGTTTATCACCCAAACTTATGTCCTGGAGAACTAATCTATGTTAAAAAACAAAAAGATGGAAGGCCTTACCTAGGGTCAAGCTTTAGATTTTTAACTCCATATTGTGTGAAATGATCCATATTATTTAGGTAAGCAAAGATTTAAAAGTCTCATCTTATTTCAAGCAAACACCTTTTTAACATAATGCTTTTTTGTAATTGAAAGTGAGGAAGCTCTGAGCATAGTTTGTGTCTTCCACTTTGAAGAAATTGATCATATTTTCATATGATTTTATTTATACTACATGATGTTATTCTATTTAAAAAAAAGTGTCAACACAAAAGAAGAAGAAAGACCAAAATTTGTTTCACAATTCCTCAGCAACTCTTCTTTTCCATCCACACCTGGTTTGTTGAGGGTTTTGAAATGATTATATCGAAGAGGAACCATAAATAATGCCCTTTGCCATTACCCTTTCTGTGATGACTTCTGGATCGATAACCAGTTGATGTTATTTGTTATCATTGTTCTAGCTTCTACTTATTATTTATTTTCCGTAGAAGAGGCCTGCAGGCAATGGACTGCAGAAGGAAGGGTAACCCTGACCAAAAACTCAATTGTGCACACACAGCTGTTGCATTAGTGCATGGATAAATCAGCCATTAAACATGGCCTTTCGGTCTAATGCCTTGAGTCTTTTAACATAGAATAGTTTCCAATGTAGTAGATGCCATGTAGAATGTTAGGACGTCAACGATCCAAAGCATAAAAACATGCGATACATGATAAGTGTATGCTGAATGCTGTCTAGTATGATGAATGGTCAAAGAAAAATCATAATTCATGTTTTCACTGTTTCTTATAGGCATCCACCAATAACACTATGATATTAAAAAAAATATAACCTATTACGATAAATCAAACCGAAGAATTAATTGGCCCATCTGAACCGATCGACCCCGTAGCTAGAAGACTAACCTAACATGAGAACAGGTCAGCACAAACATTCAGCCAATAGTAATATATGGTCTGCGATCGGCCATCGACACGTACTGGGATAATTGACCGATCTACAGTCGGTCAATCCACCTCGGCTTAAGGCCCATCAGCTTAAGACCCACCAGCTTGAGGCTCATCAAGAATAAGCTTGGTTGTTATAATCGGCAAACTGTATAACTGATGACCATTTCATCAAGATCAAGATAAATAACCATCGAAGGCCGACAGTAACTACGATTAGCTAAGGAAAGGTTATCTTAATTAACTTCCCTGACCGTAATTAGTTGCAAGAAAGTTTATCCTAACCACTTTCAGTTGGGATAAATGTTTATAAAAAAAAGGTAAGAGGGGATTTTTGAGATAAGCAAGTGTAAGACTACCCTAAGCCAAGTCAATTTGATTCATTCTTTTTCCATCTACACACTCTTTGAATTCTCCATTCTGTTGTCCGAACTTTACTGGCTTAAACATCGGAGTGTCCCCCACTGGAGAAATTCCGGTTCGGGATTTGTTTTGTAGGAACCCAAGGTGGTGAACCGGTGATTTGGGCATTCCATCCGGTCCGTGGAGTTTAGTATCAACAGATTGACATGCTAGGTAAGGAAGAGACTCAACTGTGTGAATTGCCCCTCTTGGAAAGGAAAGTTTCAAGAAAAGGCAAGATGGTAAAAGAAGAGCATAGAATGTCTCAACAAGTAGGGGTCGTCCTACCTCCAAGAAGAATGAACCTCCAATGGACATTAATGCTATACCTCCTATGCTAAGCATAGGACAATAGCAGATTGATGTCCTTATGAATCAAATGGATGCATTAACAACCGTGGTACAAAATCTTCAAGAAACTGTCCTCAACGGACAACACCAACCAGCGGCCTCAAGATTCAGTTGTCGATCCTTAAGGAAGGAAGGCCAACGACAAGAATTCACTCGATGGTCATCTTGGGATCGGCAATCTCCTGAACCATGAAGCTCTCAATACTGAAGGCAAGCAGAAAGCCAACTCGAAAGGAAAAGGGCAAGAAGATCTTTATCAGTATCTTCTAAAGACTCCACTCCAAGAAACATCCGACAAGGAGGAAGAGTATGTGATGACTATGAAAACAAACTCAAGAAGCTGGAAATGCTGATCACAAAACTTGATGATCAACGGAGGAATGATGAGACTGTGACATATGATTCACGGCCTCCTTTCTCCTAAACAATAATAGAAGAAGTGATTCCACATCACTTCAAGGTTTCTCAATTGGAACCGTATGATGGCACCATTGATCCTCTTGACATCTAGGAAGCTTCGAGGAGCACATGATAATACAAGGGGCTTCTAACGCCCTGCATTGCCTTGCTTTCCTTATCACTTTGAAAAAAGCCACTTGAATGTGGTACTCAAGCATTCGACCAGGTACAATTTGTTCTTTCAATGAGTTAGAAAAATTATTTATGTCACATTTTAGGACTTGTCGAAGGATGCCTCGCAATTCGGACAGCCTCTTCCTTTTACAGCAAAATGAAGGAGAAAGCCTACAGGATATATAGCTAGATTCAACTTTGCCACTCTTGAGATTCCCGATCTCAATGAACACGTGGCCATGTCCACTATGAAGAAAGGCCTCCAATCGTCTAGGTTCACTTTCTCCTTAGACAAGAAGTTTTCCATAAGCTACGCTGAACTGCTAGCAAGGGCACAGAAATATGCAATGGCTAAAGAATAGGCAGCCAGTCAGTGCCAGGCTGGAGGGAGGTATGTTCCTAAGAAAAAGAATGGCAAGATTCTGGAACCTCGACCCCTTAGCAATGGCGATACGCCAACTCGACGATGCAGTCCCAAATCTAAGAATTTGGTCAACAAATTTGACGCATGCACTCCTCTCTCTCTCCCAAGGGAAAAAAATCCTGATGGAGATAGAGAAGGAAAACTATCTTCAAAGGCCCCGTCCAATGAGGGCACCCCCAACTTCAAGAAACAAAAATTCATATTGTAGGTTCCATTATGATCATGGGCATACCACTGAAGAATGCATTCAGCTCAAAGATGCAATTGAAGATCTAATCAAGCGGGGATACTTGAGAAAGTATGCCAACAACCAGGAGTACCGAGCCAAAGTCACTACCCCCAAGAAAGTTGTCGAAGAGGCAGAACTGCCCAATCAAAGGTCTACATATGGAAAAGTAGGCATGCTGCATCATCGATCTGATTGGAGGAGCGAAGCTGATGAAGACACTCCTAAAAGATACGTGAGCAATAATGCCATATGCTTCTCAAATCACAATCTACAAGGAATTCAGACTCCTCATGATAACCCTATAGTTGTATCGGCTGTTATAGCCAACTATGATATTAGAAGAATTCTGGTAGATAATGAAAGTTCTATAGAGATCTTACTCTACGATGCTTTCATCAGAATGAATTTATCCAAAAATAAGTTGTAAAGATCTCCAATACCCCTAACAGGATTTGGAGGCAATCCAATCAGAGTGGAAGGAGAAATAACACTACCAGTGACTATTGGTATGGAACCATTTTAAAAAAATACTCCCTATTAACTTTATGGTTGTCTAAACACCATCGACATATAACGCCATATTGGGACGACTCGCTTTGAATAAGTTCCATGCTATTGTGTCGACATACCACCTTCTAGTACGATTCCCGACTAGAAATGAAATCAAAGAAATAAGGGGAGACCAAAGAGTCACCAGACAATGCTTGATGATACAAGACAGATAGTCAGTCGACCACATGACCCTGGAATAATTAGATCCAAGAGATCAAACAGAAGAATGTGGGAAGCCAGTTAAGAAAACCATCTCTATACCATTGAGAGAAGATGATCTGATAAAAATCATACAGATTGAGAGTCTACTCGATGAAGAAATGAAGACGAAGGTAATCTATTTCTTAAGGAGCAACACTGACGTCTTCACTTGGTTGGCTACTAATATGCTCGGGATCCTGACTAAAGTCATTACCCACCGACTGAAGGTCAGCCCCAACCATAGGCCAGTCAGATAGAAGAAAAAAAACTTTGCCCTAGAAAGATAAAAGGTGATTGATAAAGAGGTAAACAGCTTATCAATGCTGGGTTCATAAGGGAAGTCCATTACCTAGACTAGCTAGCTAATGTAGTAAAGATGAAAAAAGCCAATGGCAAATGGAGGATCTGCATTGACTACACCAACCTTAATAATGCTTGTCCAAAGGATAGCTTTTCATTTTCAAAGATAGATCAACTAATTGATGCCACTATTGGACACCAACTATTAAGCTTCATGGATGCCTTTTTGGGATATAATCAAATTCGAATGGATCTTGAAGATGAAGAGAAAACGATATTCATAACCGAGAAAGGGTTAGATTGCTACAGGGTATAGCCGTTCGGCTTGAAAAATGCTAGAATGATATTCCAAAGGCTGATCAATAAGGTCTTTGAAAAGCAACTTGGAAGAAATATGGAGGTCTACGTCGATGACATGATCATAAAGAGCCTCTAAAAGATCGATCACATCAAAGATTTGGAGAAATCCTTTAATGCCCTGCGATGTCATTGGATGAAGCTGAAATTGACCAAGTGCGCCTTTGGAGCGACGTTAGGAAAGTTCTTGGGATTCCACATCACTAAATGAGGGGTAGAAGCTAATCCAAAAAAAATCCGAGCAATCCTAGATATGAAGCATCCCTCTAATAAGAAGGAGGTACAGCAGTTGACTGGGAGAGTTGCCTCGTTAAGCCAATTTATTTCTTGGTTGGCCGAAAAATGTCTTCCTTTCTTCAAAGCCCTATGCCAAACAAGAGGCTTCAAGTGGTCAGATGACTGTCGACTTGCCTTCGAAGAATTAATTGAATACTTGAGGAGTCCTTCTTTGCTTTCAAAATCTCAAGAAGGCAAAACTCTCTACCTATACCTCTCTGCTTCAAATGAAGCTGTCAGCTCCGTACTTGTTAGAAAGGAAGCCGACAACATACAAAAATCGATCTACTATACTAGCAAAGTACTATATGAGGCTGAAATAAGGTATTCAAAAGTGTAGAATCTCATATATTCATTGATCATCGTAGCAAAATGCCTGTGACCTTACTTTCAGTCCCATTCGATCATGGTCTTGACAAATCAACCATTAAAAGTCATCCTTCGATGCCCCGACTTCTTAGGAAGGATAGCTAAGTGGGCCATCAAACTAGGTGAGTTCGATATTGCATTTCAACAAAGATCGGCCATGAAAGCCCATGTATTAGCTGACTTCCTTGCTAAGTACACCTAGAACCATGAAGATGATCATCGGATGGCCGATGAAGGAGAGACAGTCGTAGGAGATTCGAAATCCACCTAGGTACTCCTTGTGAACGGAGCATCTAGTTTCGCTGGTTGTGGATCCAGACTTATACTTGCCAACCCCAAAGGACAAACTATGGAGTACGCCCTCCATTTCTCTTTCCAAGCTTCAAACGACCAAGTAGAATACGAAGCCCTCCTAGCAGGACTCAGGATTACCAAAGAACTAGGGATTCGAAAGATCAAGGTTTTTTCGGATTCTCAATTGGTGGTGAATCAAGTGAAGAGTGAGTTTGAAGCTCGAGATACCATCATGATCAAGTACTTAGAAAAGATACGAGATCTGATAATCTGGTTAGAATTCTTTGAGATATCTTATGTCTCATGGATAGAGAACTCCCGAGCCGATGCCCTCTCCGGACTAGCTACCACTACTTCCGCCTCCCTTGGTTGGACATTCATAGAATATCTGGAGGACACCAACATATCAAAGAAAGTCTCAGAAGTGCACCAGATGAGCACAAACCTTGCTGGATAGACCCTATTTTCAAGTACCTAATGAAGGGGTGTTGCCAGGAGACAAGGCTGAAGCCAAGTGAATACGCTGGATGGCTTCTCAATATATCATCTTGGATATAGTACTCTACAAGAGATCCTTCACACAGCCCCTGTTGAAGTGCTTGGGGCTATCAGATGGTGACTACGCCCTAAGAGAAGTACATGAAAGGTATATATGGAGATCATCTGGGGGGCAGGTCTTTAGCCTACAAAATTATTCGTCAAGGTTATTATTGGTCGACCATCCAGAAAGACACGTGTTGCCTAGAGAGCAACTCAAGAGGGGGGTGAATTGGGTCTCTAAAAAATTTAAAGCTAAGCTTGATAAAACAAGTAGCAAACTTCTCAAGACAAGATATGCAATTCAATTCAACAAGGTACTAAGATTTAAGTGCAATGCTTTAAAGTAATAATACAGTGGAAATTAAAAGCAATAAGCAAGAATGTAAGGAGCAAGGAGGGAGAGAACAAGCAATCACAAACACAACAAGCTATAGTGGTTCGGTGCTAACAATGCACCTACATCCACTCCCCAAGATCCCCTTGAAAATTCACTATAATCAAACGATTACAGTCAATTAGTTTTTCGGGCTCACTAATCAAAACCCACTTGTTTTATAAGGCTCACAAGTCACAACCTCACTTAGTTTTACGGGCTAACCAAGAACCTAATTGGTTTTCACAAGGCTAACCAAAAACCTCCCTTGATTTTCTGGGCTAACCAAGAACCTTAATGATTTTGTGGGCTAACCACCAACCTAATTAGTTTTCACAAGGCTAACCAATAACCTCCCTTGGTTTTACACATGGCTAACCAAGAACCTTTACAAGATATGAAGTTTAGAAACAAAAAACCAATATAAGCTTTCAATAGAAAAGCAAATAAAGTAATGTAGCTCGATGTAGTGCTGCTTTACTCTTGATGAAGCCTTTTGAATGCCCAAGTATGAATGATCTTCAATGCTCTTGATGGCTTTGAATGCTTGGAAGGCTTCCTTTTGGCTTGAGAGTGGTTGAACCTTGAATGAATAGGAGTTAAGGCTCTTCTCTCTTCTTTTCTTTCAAAACTCTTTTTGGATATTCAATACATTATTTCTTGATTTGATTTGGAGCCTATTTATACCTTCCCAAGACCTCAAAACCGAGATATAGCCGTTACACTAAAAAACCTAGCCGTTAAGACCATTAGGGACGAGTTCTGTATTTGAAAAAACTAGCCATTACTATTGCCAGAACTCCATGTGTCGACACTTCCTCAGTTGAGTCGACACATGTTCTTCTTGAATCGACACATAGTTCAAAATGCTCCATTCAGAATCTCTTGAAATCTTAGTTGAGTCGATACATTCTCAGTTGAGTCGATACCTTGAGTCGATATATTGCATCCATGAGTCGACACTTCAACTGTTGCTTCAACTTCTGCAAGTTCTGTGGCTTGAAAGTCTCAGGCGATATATTGATCCATGTGTTGATACTTTGAGTCGACATATAAGCTCCATGTGTTGATACTTGATCTGAGCCAATTGAAACTTTGGTGCATACCGGCCTGAGTCGACACTTTAACTTCATGTGTCGACACATCATATCATGTGTCACACCTTGAGTCGACACATCCTTGAAAATATTATAGAAACTGCTAGTTTGAGTTGGAACAAGATTCCACTTGCCTTAGCTACCCATTCAACCATCTCATAAAGTGTCCAAGTCTTGTATTGTGCAATCATTCAATTCAACCTTGGTTCTTCAACATAATTAGGCTTCTTCGTATTTTGTAAGCATCATTTTAATAAAAATACACTTAAAGCAAATATTAGTCCTCAAATTATACTTAACTATTTTGCTTATCATCAAAATTAATTAGTGGAGTCAACAATCTTCCCCTTTTTGATGATAACAAAACCCTTAAGTATAAATTGCTTTAAAGGTAAGGCTTTAAGAGAATTGTTTAAGGTGCACAATATTGAAAGCATCAAATATATCAATCATTACTTGCATTAAAGATATAATCATTTAGACCACAAGTAAGAGAATTAGAGCTTGTTGCAAAATTAGAAAGTATCAGAACTTTGATATACATTTAAATTCATAGAGTGCATGTATCATGATACTTTACAAAGAAATTTCAGCAATCAATAAAGCTCCCCCTGAATCAATGATTCATAACAAAATTTGTAAAAAAAAACTTTTCTAACATTGAAAGAGGGGTTTTTTTTTTAATGATTAAATTCATTTCAAAAGGATTTTTATTGAACATAAAGTAAGGCTCCCCCTTTCTTAAGGAACTTTGTAAATGATTTTCAGGTTTTTCAAAAATCTTTAAAGTTAAAAGTTACTCTCCCTTTAGTTTTGAGAAGTAAACACATTTATATTTAAATCTCACTAAATTACTTCCCCTTTTTGTTATCATTAAAAGGGTAGGAAATAAACATACAAGATATATCATAGAGTTTATAAATTCGTTTTTGAAACTACTCACTCTTTTTCTTTAGGAAATACATTCAATAAAGAGTGAAGATATAGAATTATAAGAGCAATTCAAGATATAATTTTCAATCTCATCAAGCACAAAGATAAGAGGAATCAAAAAGCTTTTCATATATGTCAGGAACTTGTACATCAAGTACATAACAAAGGTAAAAGTACATATAAGCATAAATATAAACTATCTAGAAGTGTAAAACTATCTAGAAGTACATCAATATACTAATCCTCATCCATCGAATCATCAGAAGATGAACCAATCTCAATCGGTCCGGTATCAGAAGAAGATCGAGCTCGCGGCCATCATGATCGAATATCTTGAAGTCTGGTCCTGGTCGGCTGAGGAGGGGTACGGCGTCCACATCCTCTGCGATGAATATAGGTCCGACCTCTGACTCAAGTAGTAGAAGTAGGAGCTACATCCTCCACAGGAACTGAACTGATTGGATCAATCAACTCAGCAATAGCTGGAGCAAGAGTGCGATCAAAAGTAGGACCGGAATCAAGATATTGAAAGCCAGGTGTATAAAACCCAAGCTCTCGAGTAACTAACGATGTATGAAGGGTAGGACTATCAAAAGTAGGTGTAACAGCTGATGATACAGGTGTATCAAGAACAACAGTATCAACTGTAGAAAGTGTCGGTGTATCTACAATAGATGTATCAAAAGTGGGTGTCTGAATGATATGTGTATGAATATCAAAAGAATCAACAGTAGGTAAATCAGTAACAGGTATATCAATAACAGGACTAAGAATAGGAATAGAAACTGGACCTAGAGTGTGATCAACTGATCTGGAAGCAGAGGATGGATCAGGAATCGGGACAGGTGAGAAGGATGGGTCAACAACAGGGCTCGCAGGCACATCATCCGTCACCTTCACAACTGGCTTTGACGTAGGATCAGCAATGTCAAAACGGTATGAGTCGGTCTCCATGTCTCCATCAATATCTCCAATAACAGTATCTCCATCTCCATCTCCAACTCTAGTCTCAACAACTCCAACTGTAATATCAACACCAGTATCAATATTAGCAAAAACATCCACTAGTGCTGGAGCAGGTACATCAACAGAAGCAGGAACAGTGTCTGCAGCAGGAGCACTCATTGAAGATCTAGACAGTGCTGAGAGAATAGCCGAAATGCCATCACTAAGACCAATATGGCTCTCTCTCGTCTTAGCAATAAACATGTCTAGACGCTGCCTCATGATAAATACATCGATCTCTATGTGTCTGACTCTGTCCTCTAGAATATCTGAAGTACCAGGAGTCTTCATCTGTGCTGGCTGTGGCTGGGCAGATGTAGAAGGATCAGACTGAGCTGGCTGTGCTGCCATCTCAGGCTGTGTCTCGCTCGATCCAACCTCACCTGAAAAAATCCACTCCTCCTCTGCTATGTCCTCATCAATGTCAGCTGCATCATCAGCCTGTCCTGATATCCTCCATGTCCACTGGCCTCGGACTAAATGATAACCCATGCGATGCAATGACCTGATATCATATACATCGGTATTGATCAAAGTACGATAAGGCTCATCCTGGAAGCTGACTCCATACTTCCTGAAAAGTACTATCAACCCCATGCCATAAGGCAAGCAGAGCCACTGACTAGACGACACCTTAGTAATCTGATGAACCATCAGAACAGGAAGACAAATTGGCGTCCGCTGAATCAGTGAGACCATCACCAACAACTCTCGCTCGGTGATATAGTCAAATTGACCGGTCTTCGGTAAAAGAATCCGGGCAATTATATGATGTAGCAGTCTCATCTCCGCAGACAACCTCGAAGCTAGAACAGTGGCTCCCTCTGGTAAGATTTCGGACTCAAAAATGCACTGGAGACCACTAACTCAGTCCATCAAGCTGTCAATAACTGATCCAGTCATGGGTATATCCCACACTTGGCTCAAAATCTTTGAAGTGATGGGGATATCCCATCCTCTGACCTGAGCAATCCAACCATCAGACCCTTGGGCAAGTGAACCATAGAACTCTTTCATCAGCCCTGGGTAGTAGTTCTCGCTGAGCGAACAAAAAGTAACCAATCCAGCATGTCTAATCCAATCTCCAATCCTGCAATGCTGCTGGTCTAAGAAAGAAAAGTCCATTCGGCATCCTCCAACCACTGTCTTGGAGCTCATCCAGCTAGAAGGTGCAAACAACGGTCGTGCAGGTGGATCCGAAGCTCTAGACTCGTGTCGTGCCTTCGTTCTTCGCTCTTCTTCATGTTGTGACTGACAAGGTCGGTGAACGACTTCTTTGCAAGGACCCATTGTCAAGATTGTAGGTTTGGGCAAGGTTTTTGATGGAAGAAGGAGGATTTCTAGGGTTTAGGAGGTAAAACCTAGGAGAAAATCCAACAAAAATGGCTACCAAAGTCTCAAATCCAAGAAAATGACGGGTAAAAGCAAGGAAATGAGAGGATGAATATGATGGATACCTGGAATCGATGTGTCATCTCGGAGGAGAAAGAAAATTGGGGGGAAAATAGTTCGAAAACCCCTTAAATCTTAGTTTCCCGTCGGTCATGTGTCGACACATTTTGGTGTCGACACATGATGTGTCGACACATCAACTTAAAAACTGAAAAGTTGGGAATTTCTCTAAATGATCAAAATTAATTCAAATAACATGTTTTTGGAGTCAAATTAACAATGATTAATCATGATTTATCATAAATAGGGTTGAATATATCTAATTTGAGTCAAATTAGGGGAAGTATTTAATCAAATGGATTGATGATCGCGAGCTCTCTTCTAATCATACAGAATCGATCTTCTAGAAGAGGTTTAGTCAAAATATCAGCTAATTAAAATTCAATACAAATAAATTCAAGCAAAACATCATTGTTTTCTTCATAATCTCTAATAAAATGATGCCTAATTTCAATGTGCTTACTCCTAGAGTGTTGAATATGATTTTTAGTCAAGCAAATAGCACTGATATTATCATACTTAATAGGAGTTCTAGTCAACTTGATTCCAAAGTCTTCAAGTTATTGCTTAATCTACAAGATTTGAGCACAACAACATCCTGCTACAATATAATCAGCCTCAACTATAGATAGTGCAACCGAAGTTTGTTTCTTGCTAAACCATTAGATTAAGTTAACCCCAAGAAATTGGCAAGTTTCACTAGTACTCTTTCTATCTAATCTACAACCAGCAAAGTCTGTATCAGAATATCCAATCAATTCAGCAGATGAATTTCTAGCATACCACAAACCAATACTAATAGTATCAGACAGATATCTAATAATGTGCTTAATAGCAATAAGATGTGATTCTTTAGGTTCAGACTGATATCTAGTACACATGCAAACACTGAACATAATATTTGGTCTACTAGCAATCAGATACAGTAAAGAGCCTATCATGCCTCTGTATAATTTCTGATCTACAGATTTACCATGCTCATCTTTATCAAGTTTATATGAGGGGCTCATAGGCGTACCCATTGGTTTAGTAGTCTCCATCCCAAAATTTTTGATAATTTTTCTTGTGTACTTAGCTTGGTTGATGAAGATACTATCTGAAGTTTGCTTGATCTGGAGTCCGAGAAAGAAGTTTAGCTCTCCTATCATGCTCATCTCGAACTCATCCTATATTAACTTAGCAAACTCTCGACAAAGAATTTCATTAGTAGCACCAAAAACAATATCATCAACATATATTTGTACTACTAATAAGTCATTATTTTTTCTTTTCAAAAATAGTGTTTTGTCGACATTTTCTCTAGAAGATTTATTTTCAATAAGAAATTTGCTTAACCTTTCATACCATGCTCTAGGTGCTTGCTTCAATCCATAAAGTGCTTTGTATAATTTGAAAACATGTTCAGGATGTGCATGATTTTCAAAACCAGATGGTTATTCAACAAAGACCTTTTCATTTATAAAACCATTTAAGAAAGCACTCTTAACATCCATTTGAAATAATTTGAAGTTCATAAAATAAGCAAAAGCTAAAATCAGTCTAATTGCTTCAAGTCTAGCCACAGGAGCAAAAGTTTCATCAAAGTCAATCCCTTTTTCCTGATTGTAGCCTTTAGCAACTAGCTTAGCTTTATTTCTAATAACAACACCATTCTCATCTAATTTGTTATTAAATACCCATTTAGTGCCAATGATTGAAACATTAGATGGTCTTTCTACAAGTGTCCAAACATTATTTCTATCAAATTGGATTAATTCTTCTTGCAAAGCATTGATCTAATTAGAGTCTTTTTCAGCTTCTTTAAAACATTTAGGTTCTACTTGAGATACAAAAGCAATATAATCACATTCATTTCTAATAGAAGCTCGAGTTCTTACCCCTTTCGATGGATCACCTAAGATTAATTCCTTAGGGTATCTATGAGCATACCTCCACTCCTTAGATAGATCTTGATGCTTTGAAGTGTCATCTTCTTTTTCATCCTTATCTTGTTCTTCTTCATTTGGTTGAGCTTGATCGTTCAGTGTCAGCTTCTGAAGTTTTCAGCACCTGCACATTCATCAGATGTATCCTCTTTTCTTGAGGAATTGTTAGAATATTCTTCAAATACAACATGTACTGACTCTTGTACAACCAAAGTCCGTTTGTTAAATACTCTGTATGCCCTGCTTGATGTAGAGTATCTTAAGAAGATACCTTCATCAGACTTGGCATCAAACTTTCCTAAATAATTTTTTCCATTGTTCAAAATAAAACATTTACAACCAAAAACTCGAAAATATTTCAAAGTTGGTTTTCTTTGGTTCCAAAGCTCATATGGAGTTTTCTTTAAAATAGGGCGTATCAAAACTCGATTCAAAATATAACAGGCTATATTTATAGCTTCAGTCCAAAAACACCTTGGCAAATCGTTTTTACAAAGTATAGTGCGTGCCATTTCTTCTAAAGTACGGTTTTTTCTTTCTACTATCCCATTCTACTGAGGTGTCCTAGGTGCAAAAAAATTATGTTCTATGCCTTTTTCATTGCAAAATTTTTCAAAATCTTGATTTTCAAATTCGGTTCCGTGATCACTACGAATACAAACGACTGAAACACCTTTTTCGTTTGAAAATTTTCTATAAAATTTTACGAATACAGAAAATGATTCATCTTTTTGTGCTAATAAGAAAATCCAAGTAAATCTCGAAAAATCATCCACAATGACTAATCCATATCTCTTGCCTCCTAGACTTGATGTTCTAGTTGGTCCAAAGAGATCCATATGAAGTAGTTCAAGTGGCCTACTGTAGTTACAAATCCTTTTGGTTTAAAAGAAGTTTTGACTTGTTTTCCAAATTGACATGCTTGACAAATTCTATCTTTTTCAAAACAGATTTCACGTAAATCTCTAACTAAATTCTTTTTACTAAGTTTTGAAATTAGATACATACTAGCATGCCCTAACCTTCTATGCCATAACCAACTAGTCTCTTCCTTAGTAGAATTCATTGCAACAAGGCACTCTCCATTAGGTAAAGATAGATCATCAAGATCTACTAAATAAATATTTCCATGCATTTTTTCAATAAATTATACTCCATTTAGATCTGGACTAGTAATCATGCAATATGATGATTTGAAAACTACTTGAAAACCTTTATCGCAAAACTGACTAATGCTCAAAAAATTATGCTTTAAACTATCTACTAACAGTACGTTACTAATACTTTTGGAAGGAGTTATGTAAACCTTACAAATACCAATGATTTTTCTTTTACCATTATCACCGAAGATCACACTCCCTCCATTCAAAGCTTTAAGAGAAGTGAATTGCTTCACATCTCCAGTCATGTGTCTTGAGCAACCACTGTCAAGATACCAAACTCATTTGTTTTTCTTGGTTGCAAGACACACCTGCAATATGATCAAGCTTTGACTTTAGGTACCCAAGCTAACTTGGGTCCTTTCGGGTTAACATTCAAAATAGTTCCTTTTGGAACCCACACTTTACCAAAAGACATGATTTTTCTAAAATTACATTGTTATGATTTATGACCTAATTTTCTACAAGTAAAATAGGTAATACTGGATGATGCAGGTACAAAAAAGTTTTTGAAATACTTTTGTTGCTTTTGTGTTTTATATCCTAAACCCGCCTTGTTAAAAATAGCTCTTTGATTGTTTAAAAGTAAATTCAACTTTTTTGAACTATAAGTAAATTTGTCGATAAAAGGTTTTAATTTTTCAAGTTCATTTTTGTGTTTAGCATTTTCAAGTTCTAAGTCCTTGTTTTTCTTTAAAAGCTCATTGTTAGAAACAATATGTTTAGGTCTTTTTAGAACTTCATTTTCCATAACTAAAGCATTATTTTTCTTTTCCAAAATATCTAGTTTAGTTTTCAAAGAACTAACATCATTAAGTAAAGAACTGTTTTCTAATGAGAAACTGTTTGCATGCTTTTCTAATTTCTTATTTTTAGATAAAACTAATTTATAATAATGCATAAGCTCTTCGAAAATACTTCTAAGTTCATCGAAAGTAAAATCAACTTTAGAGTCAGAACATACCTCTTCATTGTCCTGATATGCCATGAAGTAGAGATTTGAAATTTCAGTCTGCTCTTCTTCTGAACTGGAGTCTTCACTGTCACTCCACGTGGCCATCATTGCTTTCTTTCTCAGTTTCTTCCTTGATTACTTGAGAAGAGGATAATCAAGTTTGTAATGTCCTGGCTTCTTGCACTCGAAGCATATAGGTACTTCCTTCTCCTTTTCTTTTTTCTTTTCTTTTCCCTTGTCTTTCTCTTTTTCTTTTCCCTTTTCCTTAGATTGGTATTTCTTTTTGTAGGAAAACTTCCTCCTCTTCATGAATCTTCTAAACTTTCTTGCAAGAAGGGCTTCTTCACCTTCTTCTTCTTCTTCATCTTTGGACTCATCAATCGAGGATTCTTCTTGAATATTTGACTTGAAAGCGATCCCCTTCTTCTTTTTGTCCAAGTCCATTGATTTCTGTTTTAAGTTGAGCTCATAAGTCATGAACGATCCTACTAGCTGCTCAAGTGGAAGCTTGTCTACATCCTTTGCTTCTTGAATTGCGGTCACCTTTGGATCCCATGACGTTGGTAGTGACCTAAGAATTTTATTCACAAGATCAGCATTAGATATGACTTTACCAAGACTTCTCATAGCATTTACAATATTTGTAAAACGTGTATACATATCAGTAATAGATTCATTTGGTTCCATCTGGAACATCTCATATGTGTGCACTAACATATTGACTTTAGTGTTCTTCACTTGATCGGTACCCTTATGGATAACTTCAAGTGTGTCACATATTTCTTTGGCGGACAAGCATGTAGATATCCTATTAAACTTACTAGAATCTAATGCACAATACAAGAGATTCATTGCCTTAGTATTGATCTCGGATTGTTTAATATCTTTTTCATCCCAATCCTCTTCAAGTTTTGGGATGGAAACACCATTAACCACCACCGAAGGAATATGAGAACCCTTGTCAACTACTTTCCACAAATTATAATCTATAGAATGCATATAAATTCTAATCCTAGTTTTCCAATGAGTATAATTTGTTCCATTGAAAAATGAAGGTCTATTTAAGGCTTGTCCCTCAATTACACTAGTACCAAATGGGGCTACCATAGATCTTGACTCAAGGTGGTAAAGCCTATACACTAAGAACAGGGCTCTGATACCACTTGTTTCCCAGAGAGCAACCCAAGAGGGGAGGTGAATTGGATCTCTAAAAAATTTAAAGCTAAGCTTAATAAAACAAGTAGCAAACTTCTCAAGACAAGATATGCAATTCAATTCAACAAGGTACTAAGATTTAAGTGCAATGCTCTAAAGTAATAATGCAGCAGAAATTAAAAGCAATAAGAAAGAATATACGGAGCAAGGAGGGAGAGAATAAGCAATCACAAACACAACAAGCTATAGTGGTTCGGTGCCAACAATGCACCAACGTCCACTCCCCAAGATTTTCTTGGAAATTCACTATAATCAAACGATTACAGCCGATTAGTTTTCCGGGCTCACTAATCAAAACCTGACTTGTTTTACAAGGCTCATAAGTCACAACCTCACTTGGTTTTACGGGCTAACCAAGAACCTAATTGGTTTTTACAAGGCTAACCAAAAACCTTCCTTGATTTTCGGGCTAACCAAGAACCTTAGTGGTTTTGCGGGCTAACCACCAACCTAATTAGTTTTCATAAGGCTAACCAATAACTTCCCTTGGTTTTACACAAGGCTAACCAAGAACCTTTACAATATATGAAGTTTAGAAACAAAGAACCAATATAAGCTTTCAATAGAAAAGCAAATAAAACAATGTAGCTCAATGTAGTGCTGCTTTGCTCTTGATGAAGCCTTTTGAATGCCCAAGTATGAATGATCTTCAATACTCTTGATGGCTTTGAATGCTCGGAAGGCTTCCTTTTGGCTTGAGAGTGGTTGAACCTTGAATGAATAGGAGTTAAGGCTCTTCTCTCTTCTTTTCTTTTAAAACTCTTTTTGGATATTCAATACATTACTTCTTGATTTGATTTGGAGCCTATTTATACCTTTCCAAGGCCTCAAAATCGAGATATAGTCGTTACACTCAAAAAACTAGCCGTTAAGACCATTTGGGACGAGTTCTGCATTTGAAAAAACTAGCCATTACTGTTGCCAGAACTTCATGTGTTGACACTTTCTCAGTTGAGTTGACACATAAGGTCGACACATGTTCTTCTTGAGTCAACACATAGTTCAAAATGCTCCATTCAGAATATTTGGAAATCTCAGTTGAGTTGACACATTCTCAGTTGAGTCGATACCTTGAGTCGACACATTGCATCCATGAGTCGACACTTCAACTGTTGCTTCAACTTCTGCAAGTTCTGTGGCTTGAAAGTCTCAGATGATGTGTTGATCCATGTGTTGACACTTTGAGTCGACACATAAGCTCCATGTGTCGACACTTGATCGATGCCAATTGAAACTTTGGTGCGTACCAACCTGAGTCGACACTTTAACTTCATGTATCGACATATCATATCATGTGTCGACACCTTGAGTCGACACATCCTTGAAAAAATCACAGAAACTGCTGGTTTGAGTTGGAACAAGTTTTCACTTGCCTTAGCTATCCATTCAACCATCTCATAAAGTGTCCAAGTCTTGTATTATGCAATCATTCCATTCAACCTTGGTTCTTCAACACAATTGGGCTTCTTCAAATTTTGTGAGCATCATTTCAATAAAAACATACTTAAAGCAAATCATTAGTCCTCAAATTATACTTAACTGTTTTGCTTATCATCAAAATCAATTAGTGGAGTCAACAACGCAGCTGACTTTGTCAAATGATGTGACCAATGCCAGAGATACTCCAACATCCAAAGATGCTCCACGAGTCAGCTGACTCAATTAACAATTCCATGGTTGTTTGCTCAATAGAGAATGGATATTCTTGATCCGTTCCTTCCAGCTTCCGATCAACAAAAATTTTTCATAGTGGCCATTGACTACTTCACCAAATGAGTCGAGGCCGAACCCTTGGCCCACATAATTGAAGGAAAGGTCAAGAACTTTATCAGAAATTTCATAATCTTCTGGTTCAAAATTTCTCATGCCATCATTACCGACAATGGAAGGTAATTTGATAACCAAAAATTTAATGATTTCTATGATCAGTATCACATCCTCCACAAGTTGACTTCCATTGGGCATCCTCAATCCAACGGAGAAGCCAAAGTAACCAATCGAACGATTCTCCATGATCCGAAGACTAAACTAAATAATACTAAAGGGCTCTAGGTCGAAGAGTTGAACTCAATCCTTTGGGCATACCGGACGACCCCCAGAACGACCACAAAAGAATCTCCATTCAATCTCACATATGGCAATGAGGCAGTCCTTCTAGTAGAAGTCACATTGCAATCTTTAAGAATCGATCGTTTCATATAGCCTGAAAACTTAGAATGCCGCAGAGCTGACCTAAATCTACTTCAAGGCATCGACTTCAAGCTTAAATGAAGATGGCTATATATCAATAAAAGGTAGCCAGGTACTACAACTCTCGGGTTAAGGCACGAACCTTTCAGTCCAAAGGCTTAATGTTGCGAAGATCCGAAGTATCCAGGCCGATAGAACAAGAAAAACTTTTTTTTAATTGAGAAGGACCTTATCAAATTATTGAGATCATATGCCCTGAAACCTACCAACTTGAAACTTTGGATGGTTACCGAATGCCTCAACCTTGAAAACTTTATTGATATTCTCACCAAAGTTCTTAAACTAAATAGGCATGACCAGCCTATCTTATTGGTATGTCTGACAAGCACAAGAGTGGGCCTGACCAGTCTATCTTATCGGTATGTCCGATAAGTACACGAGTGAGCCTGACTAACCTACCCTATAGATATGTCCGACAAGATAATAGTGGGCCTGACTAGCCTACCTTATCGGTATATCTGACAAGTACAAGAGTGGGCCTGACCAGCCTACCCTATGGTATATCTGACAAATACTCATGTGGACCTCATCAGCCTGCCATATTAGTAAATCCAATAAATGCATAATGGGGCCTTGCTAGCCTACCATTTAGGCAAGACCGGCCATGATCAATGAAGAAGTGAACATACCAGATTATTGCATCGAAGTCATATCCCTTTCCAGAAGAAGGCGTCCCTATGTTGCTAAACTATCATACCAAAGACTCCATACTTGGAAAATTTTTGAGTGGAAACTGAAGACTATCCGATGACTCTACACTTAGAAAAATTTTCAAATTATTCATCACAAAGGACATAGGTTGAAGAAGGAAAAGATGTTTCATTCATTATCAAAAAATTCTTTACATTATTATCATCTTACAAAAGAGAAAAGAAAATACAAGAAGATTTGATGTCTACCGCTGGAGCAGGGTCGGAATCGGCCACAGTGGGTGGTGGGGACACCAGGATCAGACACAGATCCTGGATCTCATATGGTTTAATTAGTCATGTGTCAAAGTTTTGAAAATTTTGTAATCAATTAAGATTGAGTATTGTAATAAGTTGAGATTAGTTGATTTGTCTCAACCCTCAACCTAGTTAGTATATTGAGTCCTGTACATCAGTTATGAATCCAGTATGAGCCCAATTTTTGTACAAGAGAGGAGGTTACACTATTTTGGAGTTCCATCAGGCCACATCCAGGAGTTAGAGGCCACTACATCAGCCTATTGGATTTTGTGTGACAACCCAAGATCCAAGATACTTCCAGAAATCCTGATTCCTTCCAGATGCCCTCCAGATGCCCAGATCTTTCTCCAAATACTAGAGCATATTCCCAAACCAGGGCATCCATGATTCTAGAGGTCCACCTGCATCCCAGCCCAAGAAAATCAAGTCCAGGTGCCAAGCCCAAGCCCACCAGAACCAAGATGCTCTTTTTATTCCAAGAATATTCCATCCAGGGCACCCCAGCTTCTAGGAGGCCCAAGCCTATGTGCCCTTCACCCTTTGGCCGGCCCATTGCTGCTCCTAGAAGCCCCACACACCATCCTAGGCATCCTTGGAGTTGACCAAGTCAAAGCATGAAGCAAAGAGGAAAAGACTAGTCAAACTTCTAAACCTAGTTAGGATTTCTAGTTCTTTTAAGCTTTGTAATTCTAACCTAACTAGGAAAGGACATGTAATCTAACTAGGAAAAGGCTTGTTAACCTAAGTGTAACCCTAGTTAAAAAGGGTATGGGAACTCTATAAATACCCCACCGCTCCCCCTCTTGTAATCAGTTTTTTCTTATGAATACAATTTGCTAAAATTTTGAGACATTGTCTTGTTCTTGTATTTGGTTCTTATTCTTGAGTGCTCTCCTTGTGTCCCTTGGCTGAAACCCTACTTCCCTAGCTTCCCTCTGCATCTCGGGAGATCAGCCACATCCAGAGGAAGATGCCCTAGCTGCTGCCCCAGTCAAGCAACTGTTTCTTCCCCAGGACACCCACACCTAAACCTAATTTTGTTTCCTTCTAAATCCTAGTTTTTATTCCTTTGTTTAATTATTGTTTTGATTGACCCCTGATGCTTGCAGGATCTCTGAGGTGTTTCACCTCCTTAGAGGAGGCTTTCCTTGCCTTCAGATCGGGTCCAGATCAGTCATCTGATTCAGGGAACTGAACTTCTTCTTCCAGGCTCCAATCAGAGTGTGAGTGATCCTTTCCACTGCAAAGTTTTCAATCTTTGACTGGTAAGAAACCTTTCCTTCCCTTGATATCTATTTTGATGAAGATAAACTATCCTAATCCGAGAGTTTCTCAATTCTCAGATCCTAGAATTTATTATTTTTGCATGAGTTTGTCTACGATCATGATGATTATATACATTGCTACTCCTTATGCTAGTTCTTACTTTTATTTAGAAATTTAGCCTACAAACCTAAATCATAAAAAACACAAAAAAAAATTAGTTTACTATTTTTCATACATCTTTAGCAATCTTAGAGTCGTCCCACATCATTTTGGTATCAGAGCGGGTTTAGGATAGCATTCATCTGCATCAGAGTCATAAAACCCTAATTCCTGAATTTTCTGCATCTTGTCCACTGCATTAGCTATCTATTCTTCATCTGATTTCGACTACCTAGGAATTTTATTTTTCCATGAAATTTGCATGAATTTTTCTCTGTCTTGTTCTCTTATTTATCAAAATTTTTAATTAATTTTCTAGAAACTTTTAATCATTGAAATTTGTCATCTTAGAAACCCTAACAAAATCCTGAAATTTCTGTAGCAATCTGAAAATCCTAAGATTTGCATCATCATTTGATTTTTTTTTGTACTAAATTTGGTAGGTATCATCATCACCGTCCATCCTCTATCCTAGAATTTTTCTGAGTTTTTTTTGTATATATATCTATGTCAAAATCTACATCATTTGAAACCCTAATTTTTAGAATTCAGCTAATTCTGCACACTTGACTCAACCAAACCTAACCAACTTCCACACATCCCAATTCCAAGCCCAATTTGATTGGTAACCTAATCAACCTAAACCTAATTTGTCATTCCATAAAATATACATAAAATATTTTTATTTTTCTGATTATTTTAGATTGCATCAGGACCACTGAATGCCATCATCTCTTTAATCTAATCTTAATGGCAATCAATATGACATCAGGGCAGGATTTCATCACCTGTCCTAGGCCCAAAACAATCATTAGCATACTGACCTAAGCCTAATTAAAATTAATTAGACCTAATTTTCCCTAGAAGGCTAGGTGACACCCAATGGGTCCGAATTGTGTGGGCTAACTAGTGCATTTAATCCTGTGGCTATTAGTGAAACCTAGTGTCTAAGGCTGAGGATCCAGAGTCAAACGACCTAAGTGGTGTTGTGGTTTTTAATTGGGTCCCGTGTGAAAGCAGGGGGGGCCTCTCACACTCCCACCCTCTACCTGGCCAGAGGAAGGATTAGCTGCTAGGTTAAGTATAAGTTGAGCTGACCCATCCAGTTTTGGCTCTTGGTCTAGGAAATCCTAAATTATACTAACTTTTTTTTTTGCATGCTTGGCTACACCACATCACTTTGTTTGCTTGATTGATTGTTTGCATTAGATTAGAAACCCAATGCCAGTAGACTTAATCCAACCCAACTAGTGTGACCATAGAGTCCAACCCTAGGAGAGCCCAATACTCTGACCCATATAGGGAGCCCAACCCTAAGAGAACCCCATACCATGACCCTCCTTGAGCCAAATTGACCCTTTCTCGACGGGGTCGAGTTCCTCCCATTCGGGAAGAATTGGTGGGGACACCAGGATCAGACACAGATCCCTGGATCTCATATGGTTTAATTAGTCATGTGTCAAAGTTTTGAAAATTTTGTAATCAATTAAGATTGAGTATTGTAATAAGTTGAGATTAGTTGATTTGTCTCAACCCTTAACCTAGTCAGTATATTGAGTCCTGTACATCAGTTATGAGTCCAGTATGAGCCTAATTTTTGTACAAGAGAGGAGGTTACCCTATTTTGGAGTTCCATCATGCCACATGCAGGAGTCAGAGGCCACTACATCAGCCTATTGAATTTTGTGTGACAACCCAAGATCCAAGATACTTCCAGAAATCCTGATTCCTTCCAGATGCCCAGATTCCTCTCCAGATACCAGAGCATATTTCCAAACCAGGGCATCCATGATTCTAGAGGTCCACCTGCATCCCAGTCCAAGAAAATCAAGTCCAGGCGCCAGGCCCAAGCCCACCGAACCAAGATGCTCTTTTTATTCCAAGAATATTCCATCCAGGGCACCCCAGCTTCCATGAGGCCTAAACCCATGCACCCTTCACCCTTTGGCCGGCCCATTGCTGCTTCTAGAAGCCCAACACACCATCCTAGGCATCCTTGGAGTTGACCAAGTCAAAGCATGAAGCAAAGAGGAAAAGACTAGTCAAACTTCTAAACCTAGTTAGGATTCCTAGTTCTTTTAAGCTTTGTAATTCTAACCTAGCTAGGAAAGGACATATAATCTAACTAGGCAAAGGCTTGTTAACCTAAGTATAACCCTAGTTAGAGAGGGCATAGGAACTCTATAAATACCACACCCCTCCCCCTCTTGTAATCATTTTTTCCTTATGAATATAATTTGCTAAAATTTTGAGACATTGTCTTGTTCTTGTGTTTGGTTCTTATTCTTGAGTGCTCGCCATATGTCCCTTGGCCGAACCCCTGCTGCCCTAGCTCCCTCTGCATCCTGGGAGATCAGCCATGTCCAGAGGAAGACACCCTAGCTGCTATCCCAGTCAAGCAACTGCTTCTTCCCCAAGACACCCACACCTAAACCTAATTTTGTTTCTTTCTAAACCCTAGTTTTTATTCCTTTGTTTAATTGCTGTTTTGATTGACCCTTGGTGCTTGCAGGATCCCCGAGGTGTTTCACCTCCTTAGAGGAGGCTTTCCTTGCCTTCAGATCAGGTCCAGATCAGCCATCTGATTCAAGGAACTGAAGCTTTTTCTTCCAAGCTCCAATCAGAGTGTGAGTGATCCTTTCCACTACAAAGTTTCCAATCTCTGACTAGTAAGAAACCTTCCCTTCTCTTGATATCTGTTTTGATGAAGATAAACTATCCTAATCCCGGAGTTTCTCAATTCTCGGATCCTGGAATTTATTATTTTTGCATGAGTTTGGCTGTGATCATGATGATTCTATGCATTGCTACTCCTTATATTAGTTCTTACTTTTATTTAAGAATTTAGCCTACAAACCTAAATCATAAAAATTATAAAAAAAAAATTAGTTTACTATTTTTCCTGCATCTTTAGCAATTTTAGAGTCGTCTTGCATCAACGGGGGTCTCATCAGGTTGCTCTACGACCTCGTCAGCCTGAGCCTGCGCCACGAGCTCTTCAACATCATATAGGCGTATCTCTGAGACATCGAGGCTAGGATGAATCTTGAGGACCTCCTTGAGGCAGTCGGAGAAACCCACCCTATAGCTGACTACCCTGGCCTTGGTCATTTCATCCTTAAAGTTTGAAGACTTCTTGTAGTCCTTGATAGCCCAGATGACCTGCTCCTTCATCGATTCCACCTCCTTGGCAATCTGGTCAACCTTCTTTGAAGCCTCTTCAGCTTTCTTCTGGTTGTCCTTAACTGTCTATTCCAATGAATGGATCTTCTTCTTCTTTTTCCTTAGCTTCGCCTCCTATTTTGCTATTTTAGCTTGGGCCTTCTTCAAGTCAGCCTCCAGAGATTGAATAATGGTGGTGCTCTGGTTCAGTTTTTCTTCCATGGCCGATCTTAATTCTTCGGCCACCTCTTTTTCAGCTTTTGTCGCTTCAAGCTCATGATGAAGGCCTCTATCGAGATGTGTGAACCCTAATATGCCTTCCTTTATCAGGGTCACTTCATGAATAAACTGTAGTATATAACAGAAAAGTTAGTTATATTCTTCATAGTTTCAAGAAGGAAGAAAGACCTCTTACCTTCAAGAAATTGGGGTGCAGTGAGTCGGCAATCATATCTAGCCGACGATTTTTGGTGACCTCCTAGTCCTTCAGGAGGATTGTGGCCTTGATCAGCTGCTTGGCCAAATTGAGATTTTCTAATCCCCTCCCATCAGAGTAGATTGTAAAATCTACCTCATATTCCCCTCCAAGGGGATGGTCTCTTTCTGAGCCCCCATCTACTTGGAGAGCTTTGCTCTTATCCTGTTGAGGGGGCCAGAGTGATGAAACACCAACAGCTAGAGTTGATGTCTATTGCCCCAAAGTTTTAGCTAGTGTAGCGGCTCTAGGGCGGAGTTCAGCCAAAGGGACATCGTCATCATCGGACATCGTCCTCACAGGAGTGTTTCCCGTAACTGGAGTGACTGTAGCCTCATCAGCCTGAGCTTTCTTCATACCCTTCGACTCTACTAGAGGGTTTGGTGCAGATCTTTTACAGGTGGCCTGACGGAGTTTTCCAAAATCTGGCTTCATCTTGTTGCCTGTGAAAATGAAAAGATGAAGGCAGTCAGTTGACAAATAATAAAAAGAAAGAACAAAATAGAAGCAGTCTTATGGAATGTACCTAAAGATGAAGACATACTGATCTGACGAGATATAAGTTATCCTCACTCAGCAACTCCTTTATTAGAGGAACCTCGAATCCCGAGAGCTTATCGAAGTCCTCCTGGTCAGCCATCAGAATCTTCTTCCTATCATTGGCAGTCAGACGAGGTTCTTTCCATTCAGTATTAAAGCCTCATGGATAGGTAGAGAACAAAAAGAAGGAACATGACTTCCATCCATGGATAGCATATGGCAGCCCTATGACAAACTTTCAACTAGGGCAAGAGCCGATAACCCACCATCCCTGACCGCGAAAATCCTTCTTCAGCACAAAAAAAGAAGTGAATAGATAAGTTCTCATCACTATGTTCAACTCATGGCAAAGGACCAAGAAGGCATATATGACCCGAATGCTATTTGGAGTCAGCTATGCCGGGATTATGTCATACAAATAGAAAGTTTTAACAAAAAAAGAGATGCAAAGGGAACCGAAGACCAGCAGGTGATCTTCGTACACCGATATGGTACCAAGAGGAGACCGGTTTACCCTTTTCTTAGAATGAGGGACCATTAAAGGAAGAATCTCAGGGATTTTGTAATGATCTCGCAAGGAAGCTAACCTAGAAAAAGAAAGAGTACTCTCAATGGAGTCAGGCCTCAATACGGGACCCCTTACCCTAGAATGACCTACAGTGCCGGAGGGGTCACCCTCTCCCCTACCAGTCGGAAGCCCGTCGATGGCAGGAATGCTTAAAGACCTGACCATGAGTAAGAAAGGATGAGATTTCTAGCCTGAGGAGGATGGGAAAACCTAGAAGAACAAGGACTCAAGGTTGAAGCAGGAACAAAGACTTCTCCAAAGAACTGAGAGCAGGAAGATCCACTCTAAGAGGAAGAAATCCTTTATATAAGCAATGACAATGGCCTTGATTTCTCTCTTAAGCTGTGTGAAGCACTTCCAATCACACCACGTACACCAGCGCCAGTCGGAGGCGCAAACTCTTAAGAGGCAAAAGCCGATTCGACAAGAGAAAAACCAGCTGTTAGCCTTGATCCACGAGAATCTGGCTGATGGCTAAGATGAAGCCTTCGTGCAGCACTAAACATCTGTGATAGTGCCACGTTTCGCAATCCAGGTCGAAGACGAAGAATCGGCCTGAGCACTGAAATAAAAAGAGTTGACGTGACTCTTGAATCCATGCCAACTTTTTCAACGCCAATGGAAGCCTGATGCCTATCCAAAGCATAACACTCGAAACTGAAAATAGTTAATGCTGCCAACTAGGTCCGAGATTCACCATCATTAGTAATCTTCTCCTTTCCCGGAAAAAGATAAAAATTAATATTTCTAGATTTCAAAGCAATAATTTGCTTTGAAATTGGGAGTGGGGGTTAAGTGTTATGATAAACGAGATCAGAGAATTAATTGGCCCATCTGAACCGGTCGACCATGTAGCTAGAAGACCAACTCAACATGAGAACAGGTCAGCACAAACATTCAGCCGACAGCAATATATGACCTGCAATCGACCATCGACATGCACCAGGATAACTGGCCAACCTGCAGTCGGACAATCCACCTCAACTTAAAGCCCCCACCAACTTGAGGCCCATTAAGAATAAGCTTAGTTGTTATAACCGCCAAACTGTATAACCGATAACCATTGCATCAAGATCAAAATAAATAACCATCGAAGGCCGACAGTAACTACGATTAATTAAGGAAAAGTTATCTCAATTAACTACCCTAACGACAATTAGTTGCAAAAAGTTTGTCCTGAAAAAAGATAAGAGGGGATCTCCAAGATAAGCAAGTCTAAAACTACCCTAAGCCAAGTCAATTTGATTCATTCTTTTTTCATCTACATTCTTTTTGAATTCTCCGTTCTATTATCCGAACTTTGCTGACTTAGACATCAAAATGTCCCCTATCGAAAAAATTTTGGTCCGGAATTTGTTTTGTAGGAACCTAAGATAGTGAACCAGCGATTCGAGTGTTCTATCCAGTCCGTGGAGTTCAGCACCAACACAACCAAAAGCATAACAGTAAGAAAACGTATAGAAAATGGCTGGGTATTTTTGTCTTCGGTAAGCAAGGCACATCTAATTTTCCCTTTGAGCGAGCATAAAGGGGACATCCTTCTCTCTGCCAACTCTCATGGCAAATGATAAACAGCATGGCACCTTCCTGAAAGCTTTAACCAGGTAAGATCTATATCATTGTTTTTCTTTATTTGTCTCCACTGCCTTGAACATATAGGAAAGAAAGTAAAAAAGTCGGGACCGGCATGTCCGACATTAACTTCTAGAGAACGAGAGGAATACACCAAAATTCCTGTTTTCTCGGTGAGACATGTGACCTAATGGTTAGGAAAGACAAAAAGAAGGGTGAGGTAGAGAAAACAGAGACCGGTCCACCAAGAACCAAGACATGGAACAGAGACTCTGGCCAATGTCTCCCTAAAGGCAGATGTAGTGCCCTTAGAGAACGGAATGGCGGACCTAATCCCATTCGATTCATAAGTTTGATATCAGCCATCAACTAAATAATCTTGCCTCCTGTATGCATATGTCCCAAATACTAGTAAATGCAATGGAGCACAAATTAACATTCCAATTGCAAACAACCAAAATTTAGAAAATTACCATCTGTTAACCAGAAAGCCTACCGGATTCTTCCAAAGATTGTTGATATTTGAGATTATCTCTTTCTAACACTCAGCTTCCAAAGGGCCTAATGTAATCAAGCCTAGCAAAAATTTTATTTTCTGTAAGAAAAAGGCCACTGACTAACCTGTCAGCACAAAATCACATGCAAAACTGTGAGATGACAATGCCAGGACAATGGCAATTCATCGGTTGCAATGGCTCTATAAAACTACCCGTGTCATATATTGTCCAATAGCCAGCCAAGTCATAGTAATAAAACCAAGGAAAAAAAAGCCCAGTATCCCGCTAGCTTATCTCATAGTACAATGGATGATGGTGACAAAATAGACTCCCCTGATTGAGGTCCCCAGACAGAAGGAACATAATACAGTTTACTCGTGTCTGAGATTGACATGCCAGGGAAGGTGAAGAAAATACCACCAGAAAGATGGGCAAACACATCATGTGAAGCTGGATCTTGTTTCACTCGGCTCTTTCAGATAAGGGAGGACGTCAGCTCAACAACGTCTGACACCACTTCATTGTAATCTGCCTGCAATTTTTCTTTCACCTCCAGCTCCAACTCTCCCTTGGTTGGTTTGGTTAGTATTAAGACACAGCAGGTAGGCCTGTTGGTTGCCCCAGCAGTTGCAAGATCCTGGAAAGGAGGAGAGAAGGGATCCCAGACAAGAAACTTGTCAGCAGAGACAACTAAATCTTATAACAACAGTCTTGCATGAAAAACTGATAGCGCCGGAATTCATAATCAGGGATCACATTGCTTTCCATATCGCAACCTTTTACAAGTAAAGATTTAGGTTGTTGGTTCCTTGACAAGTAATCAGACGGGGGAATGTGCAAAAGCTATTTGATAATCATGTGATGGGTCCCTAAACAGATATGTCAAATTGATTGTGCTATCTGAATCATTTAAAAGAATCTCATCTCATTTTTGTGAGAAGATTTTGTGCTAGATTCTAAATTGTTATGGCTGTTTTAGGGAGGCTGTGGAGCTTGTGCAAAAAGTAAATATCCTTGGGTTAGTTGTTCAAGTCATTGGGTTGCGGTGACAATGGTGGAGATGAAATCAAGGATATGGAACAAGAATAGAAAGGAACTATTACAATATGAAATAACCATATGCCAGCTAGATGAATGCTCTCTCTGGTGGACCTCACAAATTGGTTAGATGGTAAATGGAATTTGGAGATGAGTGTCTTACAAGTTCCTCGTTATGGTACAGGCAAACTGAATTGCCAAATTTTGAGGTTAAATAAAAATTCTTACACTATTCACAATCATATTCTACCAAGTTTCTAAGAATTTGCTCCTTGATTCTACCAAACTTTTCTCCAGGTTGGTAGAAATGCACCCCTTGCATAAAAAAGTGTAAATAAACCAGAACTCTCACTCACCAAAATGGGAGTTACCTTAAGACCAGTCTTCTTTCGCCCACTTTAGCTCACTTACTCCTTCACCCATGCATAGTTTATTAAAAAGAAAAAGATTAAAGGGCATCAACAAGATAACCACTAACCTCCTTTGAAGGGACATAGATATATGGAATATCAGCTTCCTCGCATAATATAGGGACATGTGTGATTACATCAATAGGAGAAATGTTTCCTGCAATTATACACAACCTGCATGCACCAAATCAGTTCAGAACGTTAAAAAATCTGTAAAATCAATTCAGAATGTTAGAAAAAGATGTACAACTAAAGCATATGAACATTTTACACCCAGACAATAACATAACATAGAAAATTTAATTCATGTGAACCTGTTTTATACAGTGACAAATTCTATTAAACCTTGATGTCAATTGACAAGTCATGATATCGGAGTCTAGTATTCTCAGATTGTGTTCCTGCTCATGTATCATACGCCATCCAGTCTAAAGACACCATTTCAAACATTTGTCAGAACCTTTGGCGACCTTATAGCTCATATTCCATCCTCTCCAGTTTGTTATGAATCTTAGCATATACACCAGCAATGATTGTCAGAATTAGTAGCGTGCACCATGCTACAAATTTGTTGCACAATTTAGATGAATTGTGGGTGCATCATGTATGATGACATTGTACCGGGGCACGGCACTGTACCATGAATCAGTTTGATATGAACCAGTACCATACCAAGCCAGTGACAAACCAGTAATACGGTTAGTACTGGTATTTTAAACCTTGGGCTGCTCCACAAAAAGCATGGGATGTTGGTTTTGTGGTACAAAGACCTTATATTTTATATTAGGGACATGGTTCTTGGTAAATAAGTAGCAATAAGGCCAAGGCATCTACGAAATCCGAGTATTGGTCAAGCCCGGGTCAGAATTCTTGTCCAACAAGAAGAAAAGAGGATATCCTACATAATGGGCATGGACTCAAATTAGACACCAGGAAGAGCTTCTCTTTGCATAGAGATTATGCTTACATTCAGTATTTAAGAGAAGATTCTATGCTCTTTTAGTTTGATCAGTATCCTTGAACATATCCTACAAGCACTTCAACAAATATTCTTTACTACTACTCCTTGCATTGATTATGGAATACATGAGGGCTTCGACTTTTTGTTGTTACATACTCCTATAGTGTTTCTCGGATCCATCTGATTTTTCAGTATATTACATACAATCTCTTAGCTGCCATAATTAAAAGTATTATTTTTGTTAGTTTGTTTATTATTGTAGAAACAGTTGCATATTTCTACTAAAGATGCCCAAGCACTGTTCCATAGGAAACAAAGGATTAGAAATTGCAACTAATCAATGTACTTTGAATTACAAGAAACATGATACAGCCTGTCCCTTTACAAGCTATATGCAATAGAGTATGCATCAGTGAATTCTTGGTCAAAAATTTGCACCATTTTCCTCCTATGATACTATGATACCCCCTAGTGTTGCGAAATCGAAAGAAGCCATTTCTAACTAATCAACTTACACTAATATATGTTTCTTAGTATGCCCAAGGACAATATATCCTAAAGAATATTTGTATCATTTACAAAAAGCAGTTACATCTTTTTTTACTAAACTATGCTGTCACTTAAAAACTATACTTACAAAAACTCTCTACCCTGTAAATGAGAACTAAACTTTACAAGCCCACCATGGTGCATATCATAAGCAGGAGTTCAGCCCTAGGTGCCATGTCAACTTCCATTGTCATCCATTGATATTTCACTCCTTTCAGTTGCATGGTTTAGGCAATGGAAATTATTCATTTTCCCAAAAAAGGAGCAGGTGTGAAATTGTGCACCCCAAAACAGGAAATTGTGCACCCTAGGTTATAACAACAACAGTAACGATATAATACAACAAATGCCATGGAAGAGTGTGTCAAAGCAAGATTCTGGCAGGATCTGGAAGCAGGGTGCAGCCCCTTAGGTAGGAGATTCTACATAAGGAAAATTTAAAGCAAAAGAAGAATGAAAAAAGCACATGATGGGCTGCTTTGTCTTAAGACAAAGCTAAAGATCTACAGCTCTTTTGGAGAAAGAAACTTGAGAACTAAACCCCAGAAACTTCTACATATATTACTGTATCAGAAGCATAAGGTTTTCATCACAAACCACATATGTTCAGAAGGACAGAAAATATAAGAGAGAACACAACATGGCACCTCATGTCATTGACAGGCGAGGATCAAATGTGCATGACAGTGATAGCTATGCCGAAATAATTGGAACAATTCAGACTGTTGCCTAATCTACATATGTGGTACAACTAAAAGGTATTGAAAACTTGTTTGTTCTTTTCTGTACAGAAAAGAAAACCAAAGCAATAATAGTTTCTAAATGATGGTATCTTAAATCAAAAATTAAAAAAATATTCATTGCATCTAAGGTGCAGTAGGTGTATGCTTTCATTAGTTGATATTTATATGTATATATATAGGTATTGATGGGACATCAACAAGAAAAAAATATTTTTCAACTAATTTCCTTGATATTTTTTGCAGCTAATATAGTGTACTTAGGATTAATGAGAACCTTGGAATGAAGCCCACCAAACCCTTGAAGACAAAGACCAATTCATGAGCCGACTCATGAAAGAAGGCCACCAGTCCCTTGAGTCGACTCAATCCAGATCAAGACCAACTTCAAGCATGCCCAAGTCAAAGCCCAAGCAAGTCAAGATACAACCCTTTGAAGCCCATGACGCCACCTCTTAGAAGCCCATTTTATTCTTCACATGGGACACATTTTGGGGAGACATGAGAAACAACACATTAAGCATTTTGAGGGAAAGCATGGGACCACTCCTCACTCACCCAACAACCCCCCAACCAACTTGCCATGTGGGATGCCACATCACATAACACTTAGGGCTCCACATTAGCAATTAGAAGCCATGTCAAAGCCACCTAGGTGCTACATAGCAAGTTGTTACAATCTCTTACCTAAAAGTTATTTCTTGTTGCAACTATGTAACCAAAGGAGTTGGATTTAACTAGAAATAGTTAGCTAACCTAACTCCACCTCCCCTCCTCACTTTGGCCGACCCCTAAGGCTATAAATAGGATCCAAGGCTCCCCTTGTAAGGCATTCCATGTATGAAATATTTTGAGAATTAATGAAGGTTTTCTTCTTGTTGAGTTCTATCTTGAGTTCTTATATGGAGTGATTTAATTCTTCTAGTTGGAGTGATTTAGTCCTTTAAGTTGGAGTGTTTAAATTCGTGTTTGAGAAGGGAGTGAGAGGTCCTTTGAGTATGTGTTGGAGAGTGCTGCTTTGAAGATTAAGAAGTGTGACGCCATTATTGAGTGCTCCAAGTTCAAGCCCCAAATTCCACCGGCCTTGTTTCTTTCCCTTTCTTCTTTCCATTCCAACCTCAATTCCCCTTCCATGTCTAATTCCAAGTTTGTTTGCAGGTTCTCTCAAGTTCCCACATCCAAGAGGAAGGTCTCCGTTCCATTGATCAAGGGCAAGGTAAATCCCAAAGTAGAAAGTGATCATCTTGCCTTCTAGTCCTCAAATCCATGAGTGTTGAAAGCTTCTTCTTCCATCAAATATTTTAGCCATCATTGTTGGTAAGAAAACTCTTCCTAAGCTTCATTAGATCTGATCATTTGAAGGTTAACTTGCCCTAAAGTTGATGGTTTCCTTGTCATGAAGATCCTAATCTTTATTTTGATCTAGATCTACATTACGGATATTGTAACTTAGATCAACTAGTCTCCTTATGAAGATTATTTTCTTGAATTAATTTAGGCCATTTATTTGATAATTAATTGCTCAAGTTTGCTTGCCGGTTAGCTTGCTAAAACTCTCCATTCATCATTTTATTTTTGTCCTCCATCAATTTTTTAGTATCAGAGCTTATGGTTTACTAGGTCAAGTGTTTGATTGCTGAAATTTCTGTTCTAGTATTCACCTGAATTTTTTATGAATTTTAGTATTTTTTACATTGATCAAAAAAATCCAAAAAAATACTTTTCCAGTACCTTAGTGTCTTAGAATTCGAAATATAAAATTCAAAAAAATATTTTCCTTTTATTTCTGGATTTAAAAATACGAGTTCTTAGATCATTTCTGAAGTTCTATCTAGAATTCTGTTTCTGCCTTCCATTTCATTTAATTTTCAAAAAAAATATAAAAAAAATATTTTTCTAAATTTTGAATTTTAGATCTGAGATCCCGACTTCGAGTTTTGTTATTTCCTACCGGAATTTTGAATTTTAGAAGGATTTAGAATTCGGAATTCGAAAATTGAATTCAGGTTGTTAAGAGTTAGCTAAACTACTGGAACCTTCTAGCAACTATTTTCAAACTACCTTCTCAACCAAAATTCGAGTTAATCTAAAGTCAAAACTTTAAAATTCAAGAATTCTGATCTGAAAGCTAACCAAATCGATTTTATTTTGAATTTTTAAAAAAATTAAATTTCGAATTTTTAAAACTAGCAAGTTGAAAGTTGTTCCCTGCTAAAATTTTCTTTTACAACAAGCTTTCAAAACGAATTTCTTAACCACATTTCAGGAATTAAATTTCAAAATTTGAAATCTAGAATCTTCACTGAGAGATTTAACAATTCAAATTTTAATTTTAATTTTTTTAAAATTTTAAAATTTTAATTTCGAGTTTTTAAAACTAGTTGACTAGAAGTTGTTAGGGCTGAAACTATCTTGCAACAACTCTAACTTCTAGAACGAATTTTTAATCCTAATTCGATATTTAAATTTTAAAATTTGACTTCTAAATTCTGGACTTCAAAATCTAAATTTTCTAATTAAATTTCTGAATTTAAAAAAAAAAAATTTAATTCGGGTTTGAATCACATATTTGAGCTAGTATAGGTATCTTATTAGCAATTTAATTGTTTATGCATCCATTTCTAAATCCAATTAAGGGCATTCAGTCATAACATAAGGGAAGGAAGTCATTACCTTTCCTTGGCCCAAAATAATCACCCACATTTGTATTGACCTAAACCATAATTGAAATCGAGTAGGCACCTAAAACTAGGGACACCCACAAGTCGGGTTCAAGTGCAAGATGATACCACATTTTAGTTGAGTTTGTACTTCTTGAAATTGATGTCTAAGGCAAGAGTTCCAATGGCAAACGCCTTAAATGGACTTGCGATTTTTAATTAGGACCTCGTGAAAGAGAGGGGAACCTCCCGCAACCCCATCTCTTACCTGGCCAGTGAAAAAGGTAATTACAACTTTAACTAGTACTTAGTTAATTCTTGTATTTTGAACTTTTAGATCTAGGAGCCCTAGAAGTTAGGTTTGTACTGCTTGCCCATTTGATCTGAAGCCCTATACCAACAGTCCTACATGTATCCATGGATCCCAATCTTGAATTCTTTATGAAAACCCTGACTGAAAAATTTGATACACTAACTAAACAATTAGGACAAGTGAACAAAGAGTTGGAGCAAGTAAATAATAAATCGAGAACCTCGAAAAAAATCGCTTGACCTGTACTAATCCTAAATCACCTCTCATTGGTCCAAGAGCCCATTATCATGATTTCACCCCTGAGTATAAACTTAAATACCCCTGCCAAAGCTTTGGAGATCAGGAGGAGAGTCTTTGGGAGCAATCAATACTATGCACCCACTTTTGATGAAAACCTTGAGGTGTATGTCGATTGGAAGAAGAAAATGGATCAGTACTTTGAATTTGATGAAATGTTGAAAGTAAAGAAATGTCAATTTGTCAAATTAAAGCTAGTCCGACATGCTAAGTCATATTGGGAAGATGTTGAGCATAAAAGTTATTATAGTGGGGATAAAATAATTACTTGGAGAGATATGAAGAGTAGGCTGAGAGAGTACCTAGGCAAATCTTATAAGCAAAATCTTCCAACCCAATGGTACAAATTGAGACAAGATGATGAAACTGTGTTTAAATATATTACTGAATTCAATAAGTATGAAGGAGATGAAGAAGAGACTAAACCCATGGAAGAATTAGAGGAAAAATCTCCTAAACCTATTGAAGAATTTAAAGATGAAATAGAATCAAAATCTTGTCCAAATGAAAGGCTAGAAAGAGAAGATCCTAAACCCGTTGAAGAACTTGAGAAAAAAGTTTATGAAGCTAGGTCTAACCTTATGGACGAATATGATCAAGAACGATTACTTGAAGATAAAATAATTACCCAGCCTAAAGAAATCAACAACGGGGATGATCAAAATGAAATCCAAGGATAAAACCATAAAGATAAATCTGAGGATAACATAGAAGATCCGGAATTAATTGATGTTGAAGGTTTAGATCTAGAGATCGATGAAGGATCACCTAATGGGGTATTGACCATCAGAGAAAATCTAGAACCAATTCCAAATGATCAACCCCAAGAAATTGTAGAACCTATAAAAGAATTTAACATGAGTATTGAAAGTGAAGAGATGGTAGGAATTGAAATATGGAAATGGAAGAGATGGAAGATGGAAATTGTAATCCCTGATAATTGTCCTGAGCCTGATTCACCACTACGTTACATACACTCTCCTATTCCACCAAGCTGGGACATCCACCATACCATTGATCTGGTCCCAGTAATATTCAATAGTTACTTTTTAAAGACTATGGCATATGTTAAGAACTAAATTAAGATTCACTGCCACTAACCTAAAGTTGTGTGCCAGAGTCTTCAAAGTCATTTAGAGGAATATTGGAAATTAGGAACCTTGTTTCCTAGCCCAACAATAAAGTTTAGTCCATAGAAAATAAAGTCCATTTAAGCTTGTTTTGTTTTCGTTTGTCTTTTACCATTTAGTATCATTTGCGTTTGTCACTTGTCATTAGGTGTCCCATACATAAGTATCCATGATTACGAGTCATATGCATAGCGTGATTAGTAAAACAAATTTTGAGCAATGAAATTAACAAGCATATGGGTAAATTTTATAAAAAAAAGCCAAAAAATTTCAGAAAGGAAACTATATCTTGATTAGGCTCAAAACGATTATATACCCGTGGTGTGTCATTTTCAAAATAGTAAGGAAAATTGGACCTAATATGTGCTAAATATACCATCCGACTTTGGTATCGGTTCCACTTTCAACATTTCAGATCTGATAGAGTACAAGGAACCGACAATGATACCTAGTGAGCCAGTCGGGCCTGATTCTACCTTTGAGAGTGAGCCATCCCTTGAGTGTCCACTAGCCATATTTTCAAAGCGGCGAGATAGGATTGAGCGATTCTTAGATGACAAGATTATCACTACTCGAAACAAAGACTATCAGTGCTACTTGGTTCATTGACAAGGATGTCCTAATTCTGAAGACTCATAGATAACTCGAGAGGACCTACAAAGAATCAATCCCAACCTACTAGAGTATTACCAAAGTCAGACTGATTCCTACTCGACGGAGTCGAGCTCTTTTCCACCCCAGGAGAACTGATGGGACATCAACAAGAAAAAAATATTTTTTGACTAATTCTCTTGATATTTTTTGCAACTAATATAGTATACTTAGGATTAATGAAAATCTTGGAATGAAGCCCACCAAACCCTTGAAGACAAAGACCAATTCATGAGCCGACCCATGAAAGAAGGCCACCAGTCCCTTGAGTCGACTCAATCTAGATCAAGACCAACTTCAAGCATGCCCAAGTCAAAGCCCAAGCAAGTCGAGATACCACCTTTTGAAGCCCATGTCGCCACCTCTTAGAAGCCCATTTTATTCTTCACATGGGACATATTTTAGGGAGACATGAGAAACAACACATCAAGCATTTTGAGGGGAAGCATGGGACCACTCCTCACTCATCCAACAACCTCCCAACCAACTTGCCATGTGGGATGCCACATCACATGACACCTAGGGCTCCACATCAGCAATTAGAAGCCATGTCAAAGCCACCAAGGTGCCACATAGCAAGTTGTTACAACCTCTTACCTAGAAGTTTCTTGTTGCAACTATGTAACCAAAGGAGTTGGATTTAACTAGAAATGGTTAGCTAACCTAACTCCACCTCCCCTCCTCACTTTGGCCGACCCCTAAGGCTATATATAGGGTCCAAGGCTCCCCTTGTAAGGCATTCCATGTATGAAATATTTTAAGAATTAATGAAGGTTTTCTTCTTGTTGAGTTCTATCTTGAGTTCTTATATGAAGTGATTTAGTTCTTCTAATTGGAGTGATTTAGTCCATTAAGTTGGAGTGTTTAAATTCATGTTCGAGAAGGGAGTGAGAGGTCCTTTGAGTGTGTGTTGGAGAGTGATTGCTGCTTTGAAGATTGAAAAGTGTGATGCCATTATTGAGTGCCCCAAGTTCCAAGCCGCCGGCCTTGTTTCTTTCCCTCTCTCTTGTTTCCATTCCAACCTTAATTTCCCTTCCATGTCTAATTCCAAGTTTGTTTGCAGGTTCTTTCAAGTTCCCACATCCAAGAGGAAGGTCTCCATGCCATTGATCAAGGGCAAGGTAAATCCCAAAGTAGAGAGTAATCATCTTGCCTTCTAGTCCTCAAATCCATGAGTGTTGAGAGCTTCTTCTTCCATCAAATATTTTAGCCAACATTGTTGGTAGGAAAACTCTTCCTAAACTTCATTAGATCTGATTATTTAAAGGTTAACTTGTCCTAGTAGTGATGGTTTCCTTGCAATGAAGATCCTAATCTTTATTTTGAACTAGATCTGCATTACGGATATTGTAACTTAGGTTGCGTTTGGTAGACGGTAATCTATCCAGATTACCAGTAATTTTAAAATGGACCTACCAGATAACTACATTTGGTATTTATGCTAAATGGTAATCTATCTTAAACCGGTAATCCAGATTACCTCTCGTATGGCAATCCAGATTACCTCAGGGAGGGATGGCTATCCAGATTACCGAGATGTGATAATCTGATATTTTTTATTTTTACGAAACTATCCCATCCCTTTAGCTTCGGTGAGAACGAAACATTTCTCTTCTCTCTGATCTCTTCTTAAATCTATATTTTATTTATAAAAATATAATTTTTACATTTTAACTATTTATTAAAAATATAAATTTTAAATATTTTATATTAAATATAAAATATTTAATATTTTTATATTAAAATTAAAAAATTGAAAAATATTTTTTATACTAAACAAATGTAAAGAAATTATATATAATCTTTTAAATATACTAAGTAATATATTAAATTTATATATATTATATTATTAAATTTAAAATAATATATTTATATTCTATATAAATACATAATTTAAATATATATTATATTATATATAAATATATTTTAAATAAATATACTATGTTATATAAATATATTATATTATTTTAAATATGATATAATCTAATATAGTTTTTATAATAAAATACAAAATATACAATATAATATGTTATATTATATTAATATTGTAATATTATATAATATACTATATAATATTATATTTTGTAGTATAATATAATATAATCATTAATGTTTTATATTATGTTACTAATTTTAATATAATATATTTATATTATATACAAATATATAATGTCAAAACATATTATATTAAATATAATTTAATATAATATATTTTATTTTATTTTATTTGTAATATTAAGAAATAGAATATTTTAAAATATATATTATATAACAATAGAGTGTAATATAATATAATTTAAATTATATATTACATTTTATAACATAACATATATTATATTATATAAAATATAGTATAATATATTTAATATAATATAATATATAATAATATTATATAATATATTATTAACTATATAATTTTATAAATAATTATATTACAAAATATCAAATAATATAATACTATATTACATTACAAAATATTAAATAATATATTATATTAATATATATTATATTATATTATATATTATATTATAATATATTTTTAATAAATTTGACTTAGGGATATTTTGGAAATTTGAGCTTAGATTACTGGTAATCTATTTATCATACCAAACACAGTAATCAATCTTACTGATAGATTACCTGTGTATACCAGCATTACTGGCAATCTATCCAGTGGTAATCTATCTTGCAAGTAATCCAGATTACCTTTCAGGATTTCCTGTAATCCACCAAATGCAACCTTAGATCAACTAGTCTTCTTATGAAGATTTTTTCTTGGATTAATTTAGATCATTTATTTGATAATTAATTGCTCAAGTTTGCTTGCTAGTTAGCTTGCTAAAACTCTCCATTCATCATTTTATTTTCGTCCCCCATCAGATGTGAGTGTGTGTACATTCATATATGAATGTACATATCAACTAAGATGCTTGATGTTGCAATGGATCGTCACATTATTTCTTTCATTTATCTTTAATTTATAAATCACGACAAAAGAGTAAAAAGCTATTAAATAAGTTCATCACTGTATGTTCACATACAGCTATCTTGTTATCTATGGCATGCATTTCTTATTTCAAAGTTTAAAAAGTCATTGACTTACCCCTGAGGCCCCCCCTTTTTTTTTTTTGGAGGATAATAACTTACATGGGAATCTCTATTTTCTTAAATAAATATTTCCCGAGCAACATTTAAACAGGAAAATAATTCATCCATGTTATTTAATGCATTGAAAAATAGTTCTGAAATCTATTATCCATTTTTTTTTGCATTACTACTTTTCTAAGTAAGTTGCTAAGATCTATCCATGTTTTTCATGATACCCTTTATTACATAAATATATCTATTATATATATTATATATTATATTATATTTTGTATAATTTAATATATCATAATATATAAGATAAATAATATGTTTTACTTTACTATAATATTATATATTATATACTATATTATATTATATATCATATAATATATTACATAAGAATGATAAATTATTTTATAAAAATAGATTAATTATAATAATATCATACACAATAATATAATGTAATATAATATTATCATAATAATATAATATATTATAATATTATAATAACAATCTATTATTATAAAATATATTATACTAGTATAATAATATATTATATATTAATGTATTAGATTATACTATATATAATATAATAATATATAATATAGTATAGTATAGCATATATTATAATATATTATAATGTATATTATATTATTATATTATTATTATATGATAAATAAAATAAAATGTTTATTTTCCTAACTCATGGAAAAATGACTTATCCGCCTCCTAGGCAAGTAAGATTTTCCTCTCTTTTAGTAGATAAATGTTATCCATAGAAAAATAATTTATCCACCCAAAGAAGCATAAGAGTATGGGTAAATTGATTGATGAAAATGTTGACCAACTTTTTCATGATATTTATCTACTAAAGAACGGACCCCTAGTTGTATTCCATGTCCTTAACATCCTCACTAAAAACTGGAAACTTACAGTTGTATCCACGTGCAAACAAATTATCAAACACAACACTCTACATCCCTACACCTAAAAGAGCATGATTTAATACAATGTATAAAAGTATAGGTAAGTCAGATAAACATTATAACAAAAATAATGGCATCAAAACCCTTAGTTCTCTGTTAATCAATAGAAGAATTTCTCATAATTACTCGTGAGAGACATCAACATAAACTAAGCAAGATTAAATGGTACACTTATTTACAATTAAGACCATATAAAATATTATCCATACAAAATGTGTACATAAAAACAATCTTTCAATCCATATAGAGAACCTCTATGCATGCACTAAATTGAGGTACATACTCAATTACTGATATGAACTCCCCTCTGTTGGACCTAATTCTGCCATAGGGTTACTTAAGCTAGCCCAAAACCACAGGTCACAGCCTAGCTACCCCCTTGACAAGGATCTTATGGCCATGATATCCAACACATGGCCTGCTTGCACACATGCATGCATATAATTTACAAAACTCTACATCTCTGAGTGTTAACTCAATTATAATGCCATGCCATAATATACATTTGTGCAACGCGTGCGCACTCATGCATATAGGGTTCGTCGAACTATACCGAACCGGCCGATTCGGGACATACCAAACAGGACCAGCGATCGGCCAGCACAGTTCGGCAATACAAAATGGTTCCTATCCATTAAAAATTAAAAAAAAAAATTATACCGGCCCGAACTGGCATAGAACCGAGCCGAACCGGTTCGAGACCGGTTTGGCCTGGTTCGAACCGGTTCGGGCCATTTTGATTTTTATTTTGTTTTGCTCACATAGCAACTGTAGCTATGTAACTAGGGTGAGGGGAATTTCAGAAGCCTTTAAACAACAAAGAACTCTTACGAGCTCTGTTTGTTCTCCCTCAAACGACGATGGCCCGAAAAAAAAATCCCTCTATTTCAATGCAATCAAACATCCAGAAATTGAAGAGAAATGTAGAATCAAGGTACGTATAGCTTCCCTTTCCCCTATTTTCCTCTTCCCTCTTTTTTTTGTTAAAATCCGTGCAAAATTAAAAATTAAAGAGAAACGCTGTCAAAATTTTTTTGTTGACTATGATTTTAAAGTATGTGGTAGATTTAGAATAGATCTACACAATGATACTAATATCTTGATTTTTTGTTAAGTATATAATTTTTTTAATTAAAAATTAATTTTGGATTAAAAAATTAATTAAAAAATAATTAGTAAAAAAAATTATAATTATAAATTATTAATTTATGGCTCGTAAGCTACTCTTACTATAAATTTCATGTCGATTTATTCAAGTTTTGATGTGTCTCATGAATAGTGCTTTCGATCTTAAATTGACAAAAATTTGACTTTTAATACATTACTAGGATCTTAAAAAAATATATATAGCATGTATGATAAAATCCTACATGAATCTAAGATTAAATTTTTTAAATAAAAAATAAAAAAATAATTTAAATTTAAAAAATTAAGTTAATAAAGTATTAATTAATAAATATTATTATTGACCTTATATGTAATTTAAATATTCAGGTATGGATCCATCAAGGAGGAAGAAGGATCCGAAGCGCAACATTGGCTGGTTGCATGGAGAGGTGCTCTCGGGTCGGCATCACTAGAGATGTAAATGATACAATACTGAATTCAAATATGAGGGGTGTCAAGGTTGAAGCAGTACTTGACTGGCGGCTATCCTAATGTATCTACATACCGACAGTGTCCACAGGAGGTCTGTTAGTTGATGAAAAAATACTTTGCTGATTTTAAAGCTGAAAAGGAAAGAGCAGCAAAGAAGAAGGTAGAGGCGGAGCGCAGAACCGCAGAACCACCTTCATATTACTCCAGGGAATCACAAAAATAATCTATTCCTTCTGATAAGGAGGCACAGATGAAAGCTACTATTCATGCAAGCTTGTATGAGCAGAGGCAGCAGGAGAAGATAGCCAGGCATAGACAACGATTTGGGCCATCAGCTTTTGAGTCGGGATCGGGATCCGGTTCTACTAGTGCTGCAAGAGAGTCTGAGACAGTTTAGAAGGACCTCCTCAGTCAGAGAGCCCCCCGTAAGGAGAAGCACCAGCCGTATTGCATCCATGTTGAGAGCATTTGGCAGTAGAAGGAAGTCTTCCAGAGACATTCCAGAGGGAGCCACTATCCATGATGTTGATCGACATACCTTTTCCAGTAGAGATTCCAAGCAATAGAGGATTGATACAATGCTGAAAAAGGATAAGAAGAATGATATGTGGCGGGTCATCTCCTCCTAGTTTTATTTCAGTCATATCCCAGTGCATGCAGCAGACAATCCATATTATCGCTCTGCTATTTCATCTATACAGATTGCTGGTACAGGTATAGAACTTCCAGGATCGAAGGATATCTATAGTCAGCTTCTGGACAGCAATAAAGAGCTAAAAAGATGAATATTTTTCTATCAGAACAAGTGGCCTGTGTATAGCTTGATAGTAATATGTGATGGTTGGACTGGTCCTACTAGACGAAGCATCGTCAATTTCTTAACTTATTGTGATAGAAAGACTTTTTTCAGAAGTCTATTAATGCTTCAGGATAGGTGCACGATGCCAGTTATATCCTCAAATTGATGAAGATGATTGATCATGTAGAAAAGCATAATGTCGTGCAGGTCATTATAGATAATGGACCACAGTACAGGACCGTAAGGTAGATCTTGATGCAGCGGCAATCACATATTTTCTGGACCCCTTGTGCTGCACATTGTATAGATCTCATGTTAATGGATATTGAAAAAACCCACAGGGTGCAGAAGATTGTTGAGCTAGCACAGTTTATCACCAGATTTATATATAACCATACATGAATCTTATCATTAATAAAAAACTTTACAGGAAGAAATATTGAGACCAGGAGTCATACGGTTTGCTACTAATTACATTGCACTTGATAGTCTTATTGGCAAGAAAGCAGAGTTGTGTCAGATGTTTGTCAGTCAAGAGTGGCAGCAGAGCAGATATACCTTGGCAAAATACTGAAGGAAGCAATGAGAAAAATTTAGTGATGAGACAGACATTCTGGCAGCGGGCTGAGAGGATAGTGGAGGCTATCAAGCCTCTATATGAGATACTTCACGCCGTGAACTCTGAGATGTATGCTTAGATGGGCTTCTTGTATTTCATGATGCAAAGGACAAAGAAAAAGATCCAGGAGGCAGATTCATCACATGCATCTGAGTATATCCGAATCATTAATGGACGATGAAATTATCAAATGAGTTCGGATTTGCATCTAGCAGGTACGCAGTAATTTATGAAATCCCTAAAAATTTAAATTTAATTAGATTTGTACAAGTACGCTCGAGTAATTCTTAAAATATATGTGCAGCTTACTATCTAAATCCGAGATTTCAGTATTTCATACCGGACATTACCATGGATGAAGATCCTATGTCTGCCCTACACAATATTATATATAAGATGGAGCCCGATCTAGATGTCGCTGCTATGTACCTAGAAGAAGTTAGCTTGAAATTATTGAGTGATTTTTATGAGCATTAATTTTAAGTAGCACAATAACATTTTTTTTTGGCAGATAAAATTTTTTAGGAAGGGCACATTCATTTAGATCCACTGTAGCAATCAGAAATAAATCAAAGATGAGTCCTGATAGATACTACTAAGGAGTAAGTATAATATTATATCAGGATTAAATTTTTTATTTTGCCAAATCTAAAATTTTAAATGATGTAATATCTTTTAGAGCTGAATGGTGGGTACATTTTGGTGGATCTACTAAAAATCTAAAAGTTCTTGCAATTAAGATCCTCTCCCAAATGGTGTCATCCAGTGGATATGAGCATAACTGGTATATATTTGGCCTTATGTATTCCAAGCAGAGGAACCGTCTAAAACAGAAATGCCTCAACGATCTTGTATATGTACACTATAATTTAAAGTTGAGACTAAAGTGTATTCAAGAGGAAGTAGAATTGAAATATCCCAATCCCACTATATGTTCATATGTTGATGATGATGAAAATTCGATGATTGGGTGAGTCATGAGTCAGCAGCAGCAGTCAGAGCTTGATGAGCCAGGATCGCCTCCTCGACCAGCCAATTTTATAGCTAGTGAGGCTGGGATGGATACTGGACAATGGGCAACAAGCCATATTCCTCACAAGGCTCCAGCAGATACAGCTCATCGTCCCTCCCCACCGGGACTGAAAATTTAAAATTATATGATATAGATGGATAAAGATCTTGTTGTCAATGTGGATTTGGGAAGTGATGATATGGCCAATTAATTGGTACCCATAAATTCTAATGCAGTTGTAGTAGGTGATTCTATACATGGCAAACGTAAAAGAAGGCTAACTTCAGCTATTTATCAATTCTTTCATATAAATAAAGCAACTAAAAAATGCAAATGCATAAAGTGTGGTATGGAGTATCAATTTGAGGGCAAGGTTGGGACTGAAAATTTGAAAAGACATTTAGAAAGTTGTAAAAAGAACCGTGATGTAATATAGATGATTTTATTATAATCTCATAGATCTATATCTATGCAATCTAGTAAATTTAATTCCGAGAATTCGTGAATTGCTAATTTATGCAATTATAAAAATGATCTACCTTTTCAATTTGTTAAGTATAAAAGCATTATATCTCTATTTGCTTATGTTTGTGGGGATGTCAAGTTGATGTCATGGAGTATTGTAAAGACAGATGTATTGAAAATATATAAAAAGGAAAAGGAAAAATTAGAATTATGATTACAGTCAATTCCTTATAGGATAAGCTTGACTTCATATTTATAGACCTCTATTCCTACTAATGGATTTGTGCTTGACCATCCATTTTATTGATAACGAATGGGTACTACAAAAGAAAGTTCTCAACTTTAGTTCTATGCCTTCTCCACGTAATGGTATATCTTTGTATGAAATAATTTATGATCTATTAATTGATTAAAAAATTGAAAAAAAATATACTATATGACTTTGGATAATGCATCGATGAATGATATTTTTGTTGACATGCTAAAGATCCAACTTAATTTAAAGGATGCACTTTATTCAAATGGTGAGTTTTTTCATATTCAGTGTTGTGCCCATATCCTTAACTTAATTATGTAAGAGAGGTTGAAGGAGTTAGATGAACCTATTTTCAAGGTTCATGAAAGTGTTAAATATGTAAGATGTTTACAAGTTCGGAAACAAAAGTTTTTGAAATGTTTTAGACAAGTATCTTTAGAAAGCAAAAAAGGTTTAAAGCAAGATATTTCTACAAGATGGAATTCAACATTTTTTATGTTAAAGAGTGCTCTTACTTATCCCCATGCTTTTCTTCATATGAAATTAAGTGATTTTAATTACAAGTATTGTCTATCTGAAAAAGAGGGACAAAGTTGAAAAGATTAGCAAGTTGTTGAATATATTCTATAATACTACTCTTGTATTTTCTGGTATTAAATATTCTATAACAAACTTGTATTTTCCTGATATTTTTTTGATTGAGCTTACTTTAAAACAAGAGATGAAGAATGTAAATGTTTTCATGCAAAGAATGGCATGGCAAATATATGAAAAATTTAAAAAGTATTGGTCAGATCATTGTTTAATCTTAGCTATGGCAGTTATTTTGGATCCTCGGTATAAATTTCAATTTATTAAGTATTGTTATAAGAAGTTATATAGATATGGTTGTACCGAGACCCTACACATCTATGAACAGTTATTTTCTCTATTCAATTAGTATATGATTTCATTTTCTAAAGCATCAAATATTAGCACACCAACTCATGGAGACATGGATAATGGCACTTGTGAGACTTCGGAGTCATGTAGAAAAGCAGATGCTTTTAAGATAATATAAATTTTTTCATCAATATAAATTTACTCTTTAATTATAATATTATTTGATTTATTTATAATAAATAACATATTTTATTTTTGTAATAATGTAAGATTTTGATACGTTTGAAAGTTTTGATTATGTTACTACTACACAAAAGTCTCAATTGGAATTATATTTGGATAAGCCTTGATGTTGATAGGAAGTCCAATTTGGATATTCTTGAATTTTGGAAAGCCAATCAATTTTGATATTCTCAACTTTCTCTAATGGCTCGAGATATTTTAACCAAGGTTTTAAATCCTGTGGGACAGGGCTGTCCTGGTTTTTTACTGTAACAAGATGCATCGACGTCCCGTCCCGTGCCGACACTCGGGACAGGGGATGTCCCAAGGTATCCCGATTGGGATACTGGGACACTGGCGGGATGTCCTGTCCCGATACAAAATAATATTGGTTTTTTCCTGGAACAGGATGCATCGGCGTCCCGTCCCGTGCCGACACTCGGGACAGGGGATGTCTCAAGGTATCCCGATTAGGATACTAGGACACTGGCAAGATGTCCTGTCCCGACACAAAATAATATCCCGTCCCGGTGTTCCGTGGGATGTCTCACCGGGACCTAAATCCTTAATTTTAACTATTTAAATATATATAGTTGCCTCTGAATCAGCTTTTAATATTGGAGGGCGAGTACTTGATAAGTATCGTAGTGCACTTAAACCAGATATTGCTGAAGCCTTGATTTGCACTCAAGATTAGATGTTTGGAAAGAAACGTATATGTTTTATTAATTACGTTGCTATTATATTTTAAATATTTCATTACTAACCATTGTAATATTTTAATGTAGATGTTTTAGAACCCGGATTAGATGAAATTATAGAAGATGTGATGGATTCAAGTTCCATCAATGAAACCCAATCAACTCAAGGCTCGGCCAATATTGATGCAAACCCGTATTAAGATAAATCATGGTCATGGATACTTTTTTGGATTATGATACTCATATTATTTAGATATATTATTTTGTTTGTAACTTCTTTTTGATTCTTATTTAAATATGGATGTTATGTTGAATTTTTTTTGGAACTTATTTCAGGTACTTGTTTCATATTAGAATTATTTTAAGGTTTGTATGTGGAGGCTATGATGATTTCAGTATGTGATTTTACTGATTTAGCTATTTTTAATGGCAACAATCTTATATGACCTTCTTTTATAGGCAACCGATTGCAGTCATTTTGATTTAGCTATAGATTAAATATCGGATTTGACTTTTGAGCCTTCTTTTTCTTTTCTTGTGTGGCTTATTGGTTAATGACTTTGAGATATCTTTAAGGTTTGTATATGAAGATTATGATGATTTTGAGAAATTTTTTTGCTAATTCAACTATTTTTGATAGCAACAATCTTGGATGGCCTTTTTTATTAGGCAATCAATTGTAGTTGTTTGGATTTAGTTGCAAATTAAATATAAATCTGAGCCTCCTCTTTTTCTTCCCTTCTTTTTTGTTCAAGCAAGTGACCGTCTTTTTTTTTTATATAGCTTGATATATATATATATATTGCAGCTTATTAGTGGATATTGATTATGATTTTTTTAGTATGCTAACTTATTTGTTGATTGTTATGCAAGAAAGGTCTATCTACAATTCTGAAGAGTTAGTAGTATAGATGAATAATGTTTTATTCATATCCTATATCTCTCTGCAAACAAACTTTAAAGCTTTCAAGTGCGTAACAAAATTTAATTTGATCAACTCTTGTATTTTTTCACTTTGTAATGTCATCTCAATTACTTTTGTAAGCTACTACTTTGTTATATTTAAGCAATATAAATTTCTGTTATCCATTATAAGGTTAAATATGTTCTATTAATACAGTTCTAAATTCTAGTGTTCTAAACAAAAAAAACTCTTTTCCTGCTTTCCATGTGCTGCTTCTACTTTTTATTTTAAATAGGTTAATGGATCGGATTGGGTTGGGTCGAGTTAACAGATTAAATGTTGGATTTGCTTTTGAACCTTCTCTTTCTTTTCTTATGCGGTTTATTGGTTAATGACTTGATATCGATGATTTTGAGATATTTTAAGGTTTGTATATGACGGTTATAATGAATTTGAGATGTCATTTTGCTGATTCAACTATTTCTGATGGCAACAATCTTGGATGGCCTTTTTTTAATAAGCAACTGATTGTAGTCATTTTGATTTAGTTACAGATTAAATACAAATCTGAGCCTCATATTTTTCTGCCCTTCTTTTTGTTCAAGCAATTGACCATCTTTTCTATACAGCTTGATACATATATATTTTTTGTAGCTTATTAGTGGATACCGATTGTGATTTTTTTGGTATGCTAACTTATATGTTGACTGTTATGCAAGGAGGGTCTATCTACAATTCTGGAGAGTTAATAGTATAGATGAAGAATGTTTTTGACTGTTATGCAAGAAGAGTCTATCTACAATTATGGAGAGTTAATAGTATAAATGAAGAATGTTTTCTTGATAACATGTATCTCTCTACAGACAAACTTTAAAGCTTTCAAGTGTATAGCAGAATTTAATTTGATCAACTCTTGTATCTTTTCATTTCGTAGTTTCATATCAATTATTTTTGTAAGCTACTACTTTGTTATATTTAAGCAACATAAGTTTTTATCATCCATTATAAGGTTAAATGAGTTCTATTAATACAGTTCTAAGTTTTACAAAGAAAACTCTTTTCCTGCTTTCCATGTGCTGCTTTTACTTTTTTTTTTAAATAGGTTAAATGAGTTGGGTCGGGTTAACAATTTATCTATATATTAAACAAGTTAAACGAGTTGGGTCGGATCAGGTTATATTAATAGATTATTTATTTATTAAACAGATTAAACAGGTCGGGTTGAGTCGGGTTAACAGGTTACCTGTTTAATAAATTGATTAAACAAGTCAGGTCGGGTTACCTGTTTATTATATGGGTCAAATCTAGGTTTTAAATTATAACCCATTTAATAAATAGATCAAATTCAAGTTGAGACTTTTCTGATCCGATCCATATATACCCGACCAGACCCGATTGCCACCCCTATATATGTGCGCACATGTGCATGTGCATGTGTGTGTAAAAAGAGAGAAGCTGCATTGCTTCTAAAAGTATCAACTCCAATTGCTTCCTAATGGAAATCAATGAAGGGCCTCTCAAAATGATAATCATCACAATTAATCGTGGTCTAAGATATATTGAATATTTGAATCTAAAAATCATTTATTTTGCAGCTCTCTTGCCTATGCATCTAAGCTGGTGAAAAATGAATGGTAGCAATATAGCAAGTGAGCAAAAGCAAAGCATAAAATATTTAGTTTGTAATTCCAAACAGTTGATCTTGACCTAAATATTTCAAAACATATGCATGTTAAGTTTCAGCTAATCTGGATGTTTCTAAGCTATAGATCAAATTAAAACATGATATCCTACCACTAAAAATGTCAATTTCATTTTCATCTGATGTATAAGTAAAAGACCTTAAAAAAATTATGACTATTTGCTTATGACCATTTTATATATTGTACGTCACAATTGCTGGAGTTGATTTTCATTTTGAAAGGGCCTTCATTGGTTTCTATTATAAAGCATCTAGAGCCAAATACTCTAAGAAGCATTTAAATACATGAGTGTGTAGGTAATAAGAGCCGTTCATCATCATTTGCATATCTTTTAGCACATGCATATCACAGGTAGTTCAGATACTTTTGCGATGTATTAAAAGAAACCATTTGCCCTGCTACTACTAAATTATTCAAAAACACTGACACATCAAAATTTGTGTAATCACTGCAAATATTCAATTCTCATAGTTATTATGTCACTATATATACTGCTGTTGAGAATTGCAAGTGAAACAAGATTATTTGCAGATAAGAAGAGTTTCAGCAACTCTAGTAGATTTTCAATTTTAGTTTCTTTTAATCAGGAGGAAGGAACAATAAAACCAACCCTTTTTGATTGCGACGAATACTCTTTACCACTTCCTTAACTCCTCTTTTTAGGCATTTCGACTCAGAAGCTGGAAAAGAAATAGAAATGCACAATGTCAGATGAGCGAGAGAACAAATCAAAACAAAGTATAGATAACTAAAAACTCACACCCTAATATAACTGAACAGAAACAAATTGAAACCTGATATTCCTCAAATAAAGAAAATTCAGTAAGGAACTCCACAACCACAATAAAGAAAAAGAAAGAAATTTAATTACAGAAGGCAACAGCTGAATACCATATGTAGGAGGAAAAAAAATCTTAACGCGATTGTAAAAATTAGGAAAGCCAACATACCAAAATGAGAGGAAAGCAAGAAACGAGAGAGAGACAGAGAGATCCTTTTTACCAAAATGGATAGGATTATAGATGAATTCACAAAAATTTAAAAAAAAATAGTAAAAAATATTAAAACCAAACAAGTGAGTAAACAATCGAGGTAATCAGAATCTGATATCGAAGCGATTTGATAAGAATGGATGATACCTCTTCGGACAAGCTTGAGGGTCCGTTTGCAGAGCTTCTTCCCGGCGAGAGGTTTGGCGATGGGGGCAAGCGACATTAACTTCCTTCTCTCCTTCATCGATTTGCTCTCCGTCTCGCTGTCGCTCCCCATCCTTCTTCTTTCTTGCCCCCCGCCACGCGAGTCCCTCTTCGTTGCTTTCTTTCGCTATTTGAGAGGAGTCTGCTGGGTTTTACGAACAAGGGTTTTGGGGTGGAAGGGGGAGAGGCCGCTCAAAAGGTCGCCATTGTTTTGGGTTCGGTTTGGGTTTTACTAATAAACCGCGAGCCCGTAGCAGTTTTCCGGTCCGTTGGTCAGGATGATAATTTTGCGGATCCGCTGGATATCTACCCGACCCGGTTCTGGTAGGATGGATTTTTTAAGATAAATATATTTTTTTTAAAAAAAAATCTAAGATGGACACAGATCAAATATGAATAATGATAAATCCCATTCCATATGAGATCTGATATAATTTTAATATAAATTTTCTTTCAAAATTATATTTTTTTTATAATATTTATGTAATTAATTTCTTATCCAATTCCATTTTTTTATCTATCAATCCCATCTTATCTGCATCTCTGCTTGGCTTGATCCAATCCAAGAAAATACCATATTGATATGGATGTAAAGTTTTTAATTATAGAATAAATAAAAATTTAATCGATTTCGATCGTTATCTAATCCATTGCCATTATTATGATTAATTTGCTCCCTTTGACTTCAAAGGAATGGCTATTCATGAATTACCATTTCTTCCAAAATAAATAAATCAATATTTCAATCTCAACATTTAAAACATTTTTGTGATATATTAATATTTAAAATTACATACCGATACCATGGAACTATTTTCTCATGGTTAGATTTACTATATTTGAAAGGCAAGTAGTAATTTTATAAAAAAAATAATTAGACTTTGATTTACCCATCTTCTAGAAATACTTTTCAAACATTTGTTTCAAAAATATTTTTTAATCTAAAACTGATATAAAAAATTACACTTTTCTAGAAAGTTTTATTTTCAAAAAAAGTTGTTAATTAGCTAAATTGGTAAAATTAATACAAAGTGATGTGGCTGGATCGCTGACATGGGGTGGGCCAATTGACGTGGAGTTCCCATCAGACGCCACGCTGGATCTTCAACATGGACCCCTTCATCGGACTGAGCTTTCACAGAACAGCGGGGTCGCCCGTCGAAGTCGAGCTCCGTCCTCCGCCAGGTCGGTCCCTGCCAGATCGAGACACCTAGGCCGAAGTCGAGCACAAGTCCCCACCCAAGGCGGGCCCCTTAGGATCGGGCCCCATGGTCAGGAGTCAAGCTCAAGCCTCCTCCGCCACGAGGAACCCCTCCAAGGTCAGATCCCTTGGGCTGGGCGGCGCCCCGCCCACCTCCGTCAGGTCGAGCTCGCTCAAAGCCAAGTTTTGATGGTCCGGAGTCGAGCTCATCCCTCCTCCGCCCAGCTGAGCCGCCTCGAGGCAAGCCCCTCGGAGTTGGGCCCCACCTCTCCAGCTCGGTCCCCAGCTCAGGCAGAGGCGCCGACCGCCAAGGAAGCGGCGCTTCCTCTCCAAGGACGACGGCATGCCTCACAAGGGTCGTACAGCAGCGCCCGCCATGCCGCAATTAATGTCCACAATCATTACTCACACCGTAAGGGAAGGAAACTCACATCAAGATGCCATACTCTCCACCAACATGCCGTATCGCCAGGGAAAGGACCCGGCCTGGTGGCGCGAGTCCCGAGGGTGGCGACCCACCGATCGAGGTCCTATCAGGCTCCCAGGAAGAGGGCAAGCAGAAGGAATGTCAGAGCGCATGGAAGCTTCCCCGGCCATCGGACAGGAAAGGCGTCCCGTCCACGATACGATACCTCGTCGCACACATTTGACGACACGGGGAGATCCTGAGGCAAGCCAGGGTAAAAACCCAGCCAGAGTAAGCCAAAAGTAAGCAAGCAAAGCACAAAGGGAAGGAGGCCACACAGGAGGTTTCTTCCACCTCGGCCATTACCTCTCCCAACCCACTCTCACTTCCAGACACACTACACTCACTCCTCTAGCGTGGAGCTCACCCCGAGGGGCTCCACCAGGAGGATCTGTTCTCCTTGATCGTTACTGACTTGACCGTCGAAACACCCCCGCCGGAATCCCCGGTCCAGGTCACTGAGTTGTTTCTTGCAGGTCCCGAGGCACTGGAGGCATCTAAAGGCGGCGGACGGGCGATCATCGATGCCACCAGCAGCTACAGGCCACGACAATCCGGGCAGCAACAGATTGGCGCACCAGGTAGGGGGCGGGGCCGCGAAGCAGAATAATTTCTGGTCCAGTTCAAGCCCCACTCGAATAACCCATCGGAAGGATGGTGACCACTCGAGCTAAGGGAGCTTCTCCCAGCCGCGCGGAAGAATCCCCTTCCCACGAGAACCCGCACGGTCCGGGAATGGAACCACCCACTCCAGTTCAACCACCTCCACTAGAAGTTCAGCTGACCGCACTCGCCCAGCAGATACACACTCTCACTGTAGCAGTGCACCAGCTCCAGCACCAGCATCGGTCCTTGGCTACTCACCAGCAGCCAGAGACCCCCACGACCAATGTCGCAGCACCCTGCAACAGCCTGCGTTCCTTCCATGGGAGGCCTTCGTAGCCGCGGGCCGTTACTGACCCCCGGGATAGTTGCCAAATCCCGGCGAAGAGACAATGGGCCGGGTCCGCCGATGAGGAGAGCTGCTCCCCACACTTTGACCGGGGGGCATCCAAACCCCGCTAAGGCAGAAAGGGCAAAGCCCCCCGTCATGGGCACCGCGCACCCACGTCACCTTCCCCACCTCTCTCAGCAGAGGGGTCGACGGATGAAGCCATCAGGCGCATGGCGGAGAAGCACCTGGAGGAGCATTACCGCAAACTGGCGGAGCTATCCCACCGATTTGCTAACTTGCCCGATTCCGCTAGCGAGCCAGTGGGCTACGACGTCCGCCCTCCGTTCTCCCAGGAGATCCAAGCGGAACCAATTCTCCATCAGTTCCGCATGCCGCAAGTGGATCCTTACGACGGGACCACCGACCTCCTGGACCACCTGGAAAGTTACCGGGCCCTCATGAGGATCCAGGGAGCTACTGATGCTCTTCTGTGCATCGCCTTCCCTGCTACTCTCCAGAAGGTGGCTCGAGCTGTAAGGGTTTTGGTGACCAGGGCAGAAGCATGGATTTCAAAATTTTATTATGAAACCACTACCAAACCCTTAACCCAAAACCTCCTGACTAGGAATTAAAACATACAAACATGCATATATAATATAAACTAGAGTTTAGGCACCAACTTGAACCGCTAGTATCCAATCTGATGAAGAAAACCCTGATTCAGCCTTCTTCTCCACCAAGCGCCCAAACGTTCGCCCTCCAACGATGATCCACATGAAACTCGGACCAAGGAAGAACTCCTTCTTCAAGTTGCTTGGAGAAGTGGAACTCTTTCGGCAGCCTTTGGTCTATTGACCACTATAGGACACCCTGTCCTACTGTAGGGCACTAAAGACACTCTCCTAAACCACTCTTGGTTTCAGGACAACCCTCCTCTAGGACCCCTTAGGCTTATGTCCTAAAACAAAGCCTTGTCCTATTAGAAAAGACCTTGTCTTACCAAGACAAGTCTTGTCTTAAAGAAAGAAGGAGGGAGAGAGAGACACTCAGAATAATACTTCGGTGGAATTCTTATATCATACTCATTTCACTGCTCCCTATTTATAGATACAAGAGGGGTGTGTGATATGTCCTCCCATCAACTTATCAGATATGATTTTTCAAGACCGAAGAGAAGTTATCTGGCTTGAAAAATCATATTTAATAAGCCCATTCATGCACCGAAGGCCTTATTCACATCCCTTCTTTTATCTGGATGAATTCTCACTTGCCACATGTCAATTACCGGTCCCTAGGAAGCCAAGAGGCACCTCTTCAATCTCCAAACATCAGAGATTATGAAGAGTCCTGATAGCAGAAGGATTCTCCATCAGAACCGCGCGCCACATGAAGAGTGGCGACTCTTCATGCACCGCGCGCACCATCCTTCTTCCATGCAAATTTCAAAGAACGTTGACAGTCAAAACATAGGCAATATGGGTGTCATTGGAAAGAGCATAAAATTTTCTTTCTGACCATATAAATTATATTCAAATTAGAGATCTATAGCTCATTTTGTGCCCTTTTGAAGTTAAGGTATCATTTAAGTACCAAGAGTCCCATGCCATTGGGACTCTTTATGTATGGCACCTAAAATGCCCTTAAATCCAAATTAAAATCAGATTTAGCTCTGATTAGGCTAGCCCCACTTAGAACTCAACCTAATTTAGGTTTTCCATAATTAGGTTATCCCAATTAGCAAGCAACCGGATCCAATCCAATTGGGTTAGGAATTTGGTTAGCCTACATATGCTAGTATGTAATCCGGCTAACCAATTAGGATCCTATGACCCTAATTAAATCATGAATGACTTCCTTGGCCAAGTCTCTATCGTGTGTGACCCATTGGATTCCATATCTAGCTAGCAATAGGTTTAGATTTGAGTCGATTCGATCCGATCGAACCCAATTGACCTAATTAGGTCAAATTGGCTCACCTAATTGTCCAATTCGAATCACACATCGAATTGACTCATGAAACCAAATCAATTGGTTCATGAAGACCTACAAGACAAGATTGAAGTCTAGCAACATGTCATGCCTACCCGGAAGATGAGAAATTTTGGTGGATTTATCAAAATATCCTTCAGTGGTGAGTTACCGGACAATTCAGTCCTTCGATCTACTTGCACCCTGAATATGACTATGGATATGGATACTTGTCACATCCAATTTCATTTTCATTCCTTGCTCAATCTGATAATGATGATTCATTAATGAACCATTAGAAATTATTTCTAATGTTCATACTTTGATCAAAGATTTCCCGAATCTTCATTTGATTGAAATCATCTGGATGCACTTCCCTCTTACTAGGGTTGATCGATTCCTTTTTGACCTACTCATAACCTCCATATGCAATCCACCATACTCAGTATCACCCCATGCATGACTCAGTGTCATGATTGAGTGTGAACCAAAGTATGGATTCATGCATACAAGGTACCATGGCAGTCTCAAGTCAAAGGACCACATGCACTACTTCCATTATGAGAACTATCTATTGACAAACAAATAAGGTTCCATTAGATGTTCTCAAGTTGGATCCATTCAGTGAACTCATTCTCTAATAAGCACCCATATCCTAGTATTAGTGTCAAACACAAGTAACTGTGAGATCAGTCACCCTCTTCGCCAAGCATACATAGGATGTGCTGGTCTTACCGGAAACATTGATCCCCTACTCAATATCCCATCGACCAGGAATATTCTAGATTAGGGTTTTAAGGCTTTAGGTCTCACTGGTATGATCTCATCATAACCCTAGAACCATAGCCCTAATCTATGGGGTTCATCATATCTTAATAAAATTAATAAGACATGGCGTATAATGAAAATAAAATGCCTTTATTAATTGATAATGTCAATACACTGGTTTGGGATACAAAAAAAAATCCCATCAAAAAATAACATTTCGATTGGCCTTTAGGGCATAATCCTTTCAATCTCCCACTTGTACTAAAGCCAATCGCCTTTAAATTTTAACCCCATACAATCGAGGTGGCGATCAAACTCCCGCTGTGGTAGAGCCTTAGTGAACGGGTCTGCTATGTTGTTCTTCGTTTCTACTTTTTTAATGCAGACTTCTTGTCTTTCAACAATCTCTCGAACGAGATGGAAGCGTCTTAGAATGTGCTTTGATTTGTGATGAGCTCTAGGTTCCTTAGCTCAAGCGACAGCTCCAGTATTATCACAATAAAGTGGTATTGGACCTTCAATCTCCGGAACAACGCCCAACTCTGAGATGAACTTCTTTATCCAGACAGCTTCCTTGGCAGCTTCACTAATAGCAATGTATTCTACCTCAGTTGTTGAGTCAGCTACAGTCTACTGTTTAGAACTCTTCCAGCTTACAGCTCCTCCATTTAGGATAAAAACATACCCTGAAATAGATTTGCTATCATCTGGATCCGATTAAAAACTAGAATCTGAATAAGCTTCCAGTTTAAGATCAGATCCTCTGTATATTAGAAAAATATCCTTAGTCCTTCTCAAGTACTTAAGAATATTTTTCACAGCCTTCCAGTGATCCTCTCCTGGATCAGCCTGAAATCTGCTGGCTATATCTAAGGCATATGCCACATCAGGCCTGGTACATAACATAGCATATATTATAGATCCTACAACCGAAACATTAGGTATAGAACTCATTCTATTTCTTTCTTCAGGTGTCTTAGGAGACATCTTCTTAGAAAGATGTATGCCATGACCAATGGGCAAGTAACCTCTTTTACTTCCCTCCATGCTAAATCTCTTTAGCACTTGGTCAATGTACCTAGACTGGGATAAGCCTAACATCCTCCTAGATCTATCTCTATAGATCTTGATACCCAATATATAGGATGCTTCTCCCAAGTCTTTCATGGAAAACTGTTTAGATAACCATACCTTGACTGATTGTAACATTGGGATATCATTCCCAATGAGGAGTATGTCATCCACATACAGAACCAAGAAAACTATGGCACTCCCACTAGTCTTCTTATACACACAAGGTTCATTCTTATTTTTTGATAAAGTCAAACTCTTTGATTGTCTTATCAAATCAGATGTTCCAACTCCTGGATACTTGCTTTAATCCATAAATGAATTTGTTCAGCCTACATACCTGATTAGGTTTAGTCTCCAAGACAAAACCTTCTGGCTGTGACATATAGACCTCTTCCTCAAGGAAACCATTAAGGAATGCGGTTTTCACATCCATCTGCCAGATTTTATAATCATGATATGCTGCTATAGCAAGCATGATCCAAATAGATTTGAGCATGGCAACAGGAAAAAATGTTTCATCATAATCTATTCCCTGTTTTTATCTGAAACCCTTAGCCACTAATCTGGCTTTATAAGTTTCGACTTGGCCATCTGCCCTAATCTTTTTCTTATAGACCCATTTGCATCCAATAGGGTTAACACCCTCTGGTGCATCAACCAAAGTCCACACTTGGTTGACATACATGGAATCCATTTCGGATCTCATGGCTTCCAGCCATCTATCTGAGTCCCTACTCATGATAACATCCGTATAGGTTAGAGGCTCATCATTTTCAATGATCTGGGCTTCATTATTTTCAATAATGAACCCATACCTCTCAAGTGCATGACGCACCCTATCAGACCTACGGATAGGAGTGGTGTGTTCTGGTTCTATACTAACTATGTTATCATTTGGTTGAGATGTATCTATTTGTTGATCTTCTTCAAGTTCAATATTTCTCCCACTGCCCTTTTGTAGGATGAACTCTTTCTCCAGAAAAGTGGCATGCCTACTGACAAAAACTTTTTGTTCAATAGGGTGGTAGAACAGATATCCTATACTATCTTTAGGATATCCTACAAATAGACACTTATCTGCTCTAGCATCCAGCTTATGTCCAAAATTTTTGTTGACATAGGCTGGACATCCCCATATCTTAAGATACTTAAGATTGGGTTTCTTACCCCTCCATATCTCATATGGAGTGCTAGAGACAGATTTAGATGGTACTCTATTTAAGATATTAGCCGCGGTTTCCAAGGCATATCCCCAGAAGAAAACAGGTAACTCTGTGAAGCACATCATGGTCCGTACCATATATAATAAGGTACAGTTCCTCCTTTCAGCAACACCATTTAATTATGGTGTGTAAGGAGGGGTCCATTCAGAGATAATCCCCTTTTCTTTAAGGTGATCGAGAAACTCGGTGGATAAGTATTCACCTCCTCGATCTGATCGAATGATTTTAATACTTTTCCCCATTTGTTTCTCTACCATACTTTGATACTCTAAAAATTTATCAAAGGCTTCGGACTTATGTTTCATAAGATACACAAATCCGTACCTTGAAAAATCATCAGTAAACGTGATGAAATAAGAGTATCCACCCTTGGCCTGAGTTGTCATAGGCCCACATACATCTATATGTATGAGTCCTAATAACTCAGTTGTCCTTTCTCTATGTCCACTAAATGGAGTCTTGGCCATTTTACCCATGAGACATGATTCACAAGTTCCTAATGATTCATAATCATAAGGATTAAGAAAATTTTCCTTGTATAACTTGCTAATCCTAGTCTCACTAATATGTCCAAGCCAATAGTGCCAGAGTAAAGTATTGTTTACATCATCTCTCTTTCGTTTGTTACTTACATGAAGTATATTATCATTAGTAGATAGAGTTAAAAGACCATTGCAAAATATGTCATAACATATAATTTGATTAGAAAAGTTGATTGAGCAACAATTGCTCATCACATTCATGGTATAACCTTATCTAAGTAACAAGGGTATAGAAATGATATTTCTAATGACCTTGGCATATAGTAACAATCTCTCAGCTCTAAAATCTTCCCCGAAGGTAACTTCAAGATATAAGTCCCTATGGCCTCTGCTTGGATGGACTCTCCTCCAGCACCGTAAAGCTCGAAGTCTCCTTCCTTCGATACTCTAAGCCTCTGCATCCCCTGCAATGATTTGCAGATATTATGACCACAGGCGGTATCCAATATCCAAGTATTTGAAATGGAAGAATCCAATGACAAAATAGTATGAACTTCTTTCATACCTTTTGGTGCATCCGATGCACCAGGCTTCACACCTGCAAGGTGAGCCTTGCAGTTCCTCTTCCAATGACCCGACTTGCCACAGTGAAAGCAGGTCATATGTCCGGAGGCCTTCTTTCCTTTCTTCTTCTTGATACCCCTTTTTAGGTTCAATCTCCTCTTGGAACCCTTTCTACCTGACTTCTTCTTGTTGATCCCATCCATAAGAAGAAGTGGAGCCTTATTTTTCTTTAAATGGCTCTCTGCTATTTTTAACATGTTTAACAGCTCAGGTAAGGAAGTGTTAAGTTTGTTCATATGATAATTAAGAACAAACTGTGAAAATGACTCCGGGAGTGACTGCAGGATCAAATCCTGATTCAACTCCCCATCCATAACAAAACTCAATTGACCTAATCGAGTGATCAGGTCAGTAACCATCAGTACGTGGTCTTGTACGGATGTACCTTCTGTCATTCTCGCACGGAACAACTGCTTAGATATCTCATATCTAGCAGTTCGACTATGTTCTCCATATAGCTCTTTTAGATTGAGCAGTATGGAGTTAGTGTCCATGCTATCATGTTGCCTCTGCAACTCATTAGTTATAGAGGCAAGCATGATACATTTGACAGTGAGTGAGTCATTTTGCCACATCTTGTATATGGTCTTTTCCTCTTGCAAGGCATCTTCCCCTAAAGGTTCCAAGGTAGGGGTATCAAGAATGTAAGAAAGACTTTCCTGACTAAGTACTATCTTTAGGTTTCTCAACCAGTCAACATAGTTCAGTCCAGTCAATTTATTGGCATCAAGTATACTACGGAGTGAGAGTGAAGAGGCCATTTAATCTACATTAACAAAGAATATAACATAAGCAAACAACCAATGTTGACAAAACATAATTAAATTAGGACTTTAACTTAATTATATCTCCCACTATTTTATCAAGCATCATAACCCTCTATATGATGATCGAGAAACCCTAATTGGTTTTCTTAGTGGGGTTGAGATCCTAATTCCTTATAAAAGACCTTGTGTGTACACAACAAATCTTTTATAAGTTCAAAGATAGGAAAACTCTTTCCAATTGTATCTCATACAATTCTTAACAAAACCTGGCCTCTAAAATATTAATAGCCTTGTGTGTGCACAACAAACTATAATATTTTTAGTTAAGTAAGACCCTTCATTCCTTTATAGTCATGATTGTAATAATAATATCCTGGTGTGTTCACAACAAAGTATTATATTAAATCATGCCATAAGCATCAAATGCACCAGGCTAAAATTGTGTTAGTTACCATAATAGGCCTTGTGTATACACAACAAACATAATACGGATCATAACATAATAATGACCTAGCATGAAGGAATGCCTAATGTAGTGAATATTACACTAAGCATATCAATCAAGAATTAAGTTAATCTTATTAGCTAGGTAAGTGGGAGAGTAGTAGAAGTCCCCCCGTTGCTTTCCTAGACACCAATACAAATTGGCTAGGTCAGTCAACGGAACCAATTAAAAACCACGTCCTCTTTACCGATCATGAACCACTTTTCCTAGACACCGAATGATCAACTAATCATCTTGATTATTTTGCTTTTGGTATATGACACTACAACTTAATATAATTTTAATAGAGGGCAATTCAAACAGAAGCACATTCTAATATTACCATTCATCAACCATGCATCATATATCATTTTATAATGTGCCAAGTGTGTCATCATACTAGGACAACCATCTACCACATAATGGATCCAACATTATGCCAGGACAACCTTATTTCAATATGATGACTAGAAAGCTAAACATATCTCTATATCGGTTAAGGTTTAAGTGAAAACCCTAACCAGTGACATACATATATGCATAAACATATCAATCATATGTAACTTTAAACTTTTATAGAGTCCTACAAAATTGGGCAACTTCAAATTTTGTAGTCTTACCAAAATGGGCAACCTCAAGAGTCCTACAAAATTGGGCAACTTCAAATTTTGTATGATTTAGCCCTAATAAGGTGGCCCTGATACCACTGTAAGGATTTTGGTGACCAGGGTGGAAGCGTGAATTTTAAAAATTTATTATGGAACCACTACCAAACCCTTAACCCAAGACCTCCTTACTAGGAATTAAAACATACAAACATGCATATATAATATAAACTAGAGTTTAGGCATCAACCTGAATCACTAGTATCAAATTCGATGAAGAAAACCCTGATTCAGCCTTCTTCTCCACCAGGCACCCAAACGTTCGCCCTCCAATGGTGATCCACACGAAACTCGGACCAAGGAAGAACTCCTTCTTCAAGTTGCTTGGAGAAGTGGAACTCTTTCGACAGCCTTTGGTCTATTGACCACTGTAGGACACCCTGTCATACTGTAAGGCACTAAAGACACTCTCCTAAACCACTCTTGGTTTCAGGACAACCCTCCTCTGGGACCCCTTAGGCTTATGTCCTAAAACAAAGCCTTGTCCTATTAGAAAAGACCTTGTCTTACCAAGACAAGTCTTGTCTTAAAGAAAGAAGGAGAGAGAGAGAGACACTCAGAATAATACTTCGGTGGAATTCTTATATCAGACTCATTTCACCACTCCCTATTTATAGATACAAGAGGGGTGTGTGATATGTCCTCCCATCAACTTATCAGATATGATTTTTCAATACCAAAGAGAAGTTATCTGGCTTGAAAAATCATATCTAATAAGCCCATTCATGCACCGAAGGCCTTATTCACATCCCTTCTTTTATCTGGACGAATTCTCACTTGCCACATGTCAATTACCAGTCCCTAGAAAGCCAAGAGGCATCTCTTCAATCTCCAAACATCAAAGATTATGAAGAGTCTTGATAGCAGAAGGACTCTCCATTAGAATCGCGTGCCACATGAAGAGTTGCGACTCTTCATGCACCGCGCGCGCCATCCTTCTTCCATGCAAATTTCAAAGAATGTTGACTAGTCAAAACATAGGCAATATGGGTGTCATTGGAAAGAGCATAAAATTTTCTTTCTGACCGTATAAATTATATTCAAATCAGAGATCTATAGATCATTCTGTGCCCTTTTGAAGTTAAGGTATCATTTAGGTACCAAGAGTCACATGCCATTGGGACTCTTCATGTATGGCACCTAAAATGCCCTTAAATCCAAATTAAAACCAGATTTAGCTTTGATTAGGCTAGCCCCACTTAGGACTCAACCTAATTTAGGTTTTCCATAATTAGGTTAGCCCAATTAGCAAGCAACCGGAGAACGAGAGCAACTCATCCAAGGAGAACTTCATGCCTGCACCAAAGAAGACACAGTCAACCCCAGAGAGAGAGAGAGAGAGAGAGAGAGAGAGAGAGAGAGAAAGAAAAAAGAAAGGAAAGGGGTGGCCAAGTCGAACTCACCCGACTCTTGCGTCAAGCCAATCCTGGCCTCGTGGAGATTCTGCTCCAACAGCAGGACCTCGAGCGAAGGGATCTCGATCGATCTGAGCAGCTCGTACAGGTCGAGGTCGGCTGCTTCGATGGAGGAGTTTCGGTTGGGAGACCGGTCAAGGTCGCTCCAAACCCAGTCGATCCCTTCGACCGAGGTAAAAAAATACCTACTCTTCCATTCCTTGATGGAAGAGGGGAGCTCAAACCTAATGCCCCGAGGGTGAGAAGAAAGAAACCACTACCCCTCCTCGGTAGAGTGGCATTTTAGGGTGAAGAAGGCCCTGAACAGAGAAAAACGGGTAACAATCCCATGGAAGTGACATAGAACGATGAAACAGAAGATCGTTCTGATGGCATTGGGGACCAACTGGGTAGGAACAAGATGATAGTTGGTTAGAAAGGAGAGAAAAAAAGGATGGACAGGGAATCGGAGACCCCCGGCGAAGGCCTCCTTATAGAAGGCAATCCGACGAGGGCCACTAAAACTGACTCGCTCCCCCGGACGAGGAACAGAAAGTTGGACGGAGTCGGGGATGTCGTAAGCACCCCGGATGGTCGCGAGATCCTCGGCGGTGATCACCGAAGCAATCCCTCCGGGACCTATTGACCGAGGAGGTTCGGGAGCAGGAGCAGGGGTAGGAAGAAGAGACAAGCGAGGTGGGGGAGCGGACCCAGGTTCCCTAATGGCTACGGGACCATAGGAAGGTCTCCTACTGAACTCGTAGCGTGCCGCCTTCCTTTCCTCATTAAAGGAAGAAGGAGTTTTTGGCCGGGAAGACCCAGCCTCACCTTGGCAAGAAGGGCAAAAATTTGGACCGAAGCGGTCCATGGAAGAAGAAGAAAAGGACGAAGGGAGACCTAAGACGACCCCTAGTCGATAAGGCGAGAGAAAAAGAGGGAACTGACCTGCTAAGAGTCCGAGAGGACAAAAATGGCTGGAGAAGAAGAAGGATAGAACCTTTGTACGATGTCGGGCGCGAAAGATTCAAAAAAAGGTAAGTCCTAGAGAATTTGTCTTCCCTTTCGAAGCAACTTATGCCCGACCATACCATTATGGCTCTCCCAAGAGATGCTCGTCACGTGTCGCCGATCGACGGGGCCAGCGCCTCAATCCGACTGCAGTCGCTTTGACTTCCGTGCTCGCCATAACTGCCCCTCAGACGTGGCTGCATGGCACCCCCGCACAGGCTCGAAGGACCGCCGCATGAAGCACCACCGATATCGGTCATTATTATACCATATCTCTTCTCCTTTCCATGTTAGCATCACAATTACTCCCTTCATCCCGAGCGCCGCGCGCCAATGGGCCTCGGGAGTGGGGGGCAAATGATGTGGCTGGATCGCTGACGTGGGGTGGGCCAATTGACGTGGAGTCCCCATTAGATGCCACGCTGGATCTTCAACATGTGCCCCTTCATCGGGCTGAGCTCCCCCATAACAGCGAGGTCGCCCATCGAAGTCGAGCTCCGTCCTCCACCAGGTCGATCCCCGCCAAATCAGGACACCTAGGCCGGAGCTGGGCACAAGTCCCTACCCAAGGCGGGCCTCTTAGGATCGGGCCCCATGGTCAGGAGTCGAGCTCAAGCCTCCTCCGCCACGAGGAACCCCTCCAAGGTCAGATCCCTTGGGCTGGGCGGTGCCCCGCCCACCTCCGTCAGGTCGAGCTCGCCCGAAGCTGAGTTCTGCTGGTTCGGAGTCGAGCTCAGCCCTCCTCCGCCCAGCTGAGCCACCTCGAGGCAAGCCCCTCGGAGTTGGGCCCCACCTCTCCAGCTTGGTCCCCAGCTCAGGTAGAGGCGCCGACTGCCAAGGAAGTAGTGCCTCCTCTGCAAGGATGATGGTGGGCCTCCCGAGGGTCATACAGGAGCACCCGCCATGCCGTAATTAATGCCCACAGCCGTCACTCACACCGGAAGGGAAGGAAACTTACATCAAGATGCCATACTCTCCACCTACCTGCCGTACCACCAGGGAAACGACCCAGCCTGGTGGCATGAGTCCCGAGGGTGGCGGCCCACCAATCGAGGTCCTGCCAAGCTTCCAGGAAGAGGGCAAGCAGAAGGAATGTCAGAGCGCATGGAAGCTTCCTCGGCCATCAGACAGGAGAGGTGTCCCATCCACGGCACGATACCTCGTCGCACACATCTGACGACATGGGAAGATCCCGAGGCAAGCCAGGGTAAAAACCTAGCCAGAGTAAGCCAAAAGTAAGCAAGCAAAGCACGAAGGGAAGGAGGCCACATAGGAGGTTTCTTCCACCTCGGCCATTACCTCTCCTAACCCACTCTCACTTCCAGACACACTACACTCACTCCTAGCGTGGAGCTCACCTCAAGGAGCTCGACCAGGAGGATCTGTTCTCCTGGATCGTTATTGACTTGACCATCGAAGTGCCCCCACCAGAATCCCCAGCCCGGGTCACTGATGTTGTTTCTTGCAGGTCTCGAGACACCGGAGGCATCCAGAGAAAGTAGACGAGCGATCATCGACGCCACCGGCAGCTACGGGCCATGACGATCCAGGCGGCAAAACAAAGTATAACAAATTAGGTCAAGTCCAACTTTCAGCTGATTCATGATCCTAATAAATTATCGTGTTCACCTTCCTCTAGAAAAATAAAGAGAATTTTTTTTTAATGAAATAGCATTAGACATCTGCAAGCTAACAAGTAGCAAAAGGGATGCAAGTTTTTCTCCTTCCAATCCTAAGTGATATACTTTTATGATCATAGGAGCGATCAATTTTTGACAGCAACCTTGATGCACTTAAGATTTGATGTAATTAAAGAACTTTCTATTGGTTCATGTTGTTATCGACTTTATCGCTGTGGCCTGTAGCTGTGAGCTGGCATCGGATCTCGGTCTTCCTTGCTTCGAAATCCTAAAGCTTTCGGACCTGCAAAACGAGGTCAGAGACCCGGGCCCGGGGTACCAGCGAGGGCGCTCCGACGATCAAGTCAGCGAGCGGCAAAGTGGAACAGATCCACTAAGATGGGTCCCTGCTGGGTCTCCGTGCTTAGAGGAATCTTAGATGGAAAGATACATGAGAACGAGAGGGGCTAGCACTTAGCTTCCTATGGCTGGACTCGCTCTTGCGAGTCTTTCCAGGGCCTCTGAGTCATCCCTTCTCTCTCTATGTGTGCGTTTTCCCTCTTGCTTGCTTACCGTCCTTCTCGTCCGTGGTGTTCTTTTGATATCGTTGGATGCTCCGTCGCCTTGTTTCCCCTCATCCCGAGGTCCTTGGAGGTCAACCACTCCTTTCCACCGTCCTCCCTTCTCCTCATGGTTGAGAGTTAAGTGGTGAGCTTGCCTCGCCCGTCGTGCTATCATGGAAGGGGGAACTCAACGGGACCTCGGTCCAGGCGCGGGAGCCCTCGGACTCGAGGTGTTGATCGCGGACCACTTCTCCAGGGGGTTCTAGGTCTCCGACCGCAGGATCTGGTGCCTCGATCAAGATGCCCCTCCTAAACTGGTGCAAACGAGGTTCCGCATATAGTTGCAGGCCTGCGGACACCGTACCGGGTGCGTCGCCCCGCTGGCTGGCCCTAGCGGTATTCTTGGGGCTCGCACCTTTAGCTCCCTGAGGCTCCGTGGAGTAAGTATGACCTTGGCTGAGGTGGGCCCATCAAGGGGCGCCACCTAGCGAAGGAGCAGAGGCACGCCCACTTCGATCGAGGTGGACCCCGCCTAGGTCGACACCTGGCGAAGTGGCAGAGGCAGGCTCGACTTCGGCCAAGGTGGGCCCATCTGGGGGTGCCACCTGGCGAAGGAGCAGGGGTGCCCGGCTCGACTTCGGCGATGTGGGCCCATCAAGGGGCGCCACCTAGCAAAGGAGTAGAGGCATGCCCACTTCGACCGAGGTGGACCCCGCCTGGGTCGACACCTAGTGAAGTGGCAGAGGCAAGCTCGACTTCGACGGAGGTGGGCCCATCTGGGGGAGCCACCTGGTGAAGGAGCAGGGGTGCCTGGCTCGACTTCGGCGATGTGGGCCCATCAAGGGGCGCCACTAGCGAAGGAACAGAGGCACACTCACTTCGACCGAGGTGGACCCCGCCTGGGTCGACACCTGGCGAAGCGATAGAAGCAGGCTCAATTTTGGCCGAGGTGGACCCATCTGGGGGCGCCACCTGGCGAAGGAGCGGGAGTGCCCGGCTCGACTTCGACGAGATGGGCCCATCGAGGAGCACCACTTGGCGAAGGAGCAGAGGCACGCCCACTTCGATCGAGGTGGACCCCGCCTGGGTTGACACCTGGCGAAGTGGCAGAGGCTGGCTCGACTTCGATCGAGATGGACCCATCTGGGGGCACCACTTGGTGAAGGAGCAGGAGTGCCCTGCTCGACTTCGGTAAGGTAGGCCTATCAAGGGGCGTCACCTGGTGAAGGAGTAGAGGCACGCCTACTTCGACCGAGGTGGACCCCGCTTGGGTCGACACATGGCGAAGTGGCAGAGGCAAGCTCGATTTCAGTCGAGGTGGACCCATCTGGGGGCGCCACATAGCGAAGGAGCAGGAGTGCTTGGCTCGACTTTGGCAAGGTGGGCCGATCAGGGGGCACCACCTGGTGAAGGAGCAGAGGCATGTCCACTTCGACTGAGATGGATCCCGCCTGGGTCGACACTTGGTGAAGTGGCAGAGACAGGCTCGACTTCAGTCGAGATGGGTCCATCTGGAGGCGCCACCTAGCGAAGGAACAGGAGAGCCTGGCTCGACTTCGACAAGGTGGGCCCATCAGGGGGCGCCACCTGGCAAAGGAACAGAGGCACGTCCATTTCGGTCGAGGTGGATCCCGTCTGGATCGACACTTGGCGAAGTGGCAAAAGCGTCGAGCTCGGATTGAGGTGGGAATGGCTGTCGGTCAAGCCACCTGGCAGGAAGGCTTAGAAGAAAAGATCCACGTGGCATTGCTAGCACCCGGCTGGATGTGACGTATCCTTCATGTCAGCAATATCGCCATATCATATGTCAATGTACAAAAGAATTGACTATTAGGATTAACTTTACGCTGGCAGAGCTTAAAGGCACCGGGAATATAATGAAACCAACTGTATCAAAGAAGCTTTCTAGGTGATGAGAAAAATCCTTTTTGTGCAAAAAAACACAATATATATATATATATATATATACACATAATTTTGAAGTCATCATTGCTGAGGGCTTCGGAGACCTTTTGCAAGATGCTAGAATTCGTACCAAATTGCATTTGGTTATCATGATTCTTGTAGACTAAGCCAAGTACACCTCTAATATGTAGCATTCAATGCACGCCATCCATGAGCATTCTTACCTTTTAAATAATTTGATAAATATTTCAATCGTGTGTTTCCTATTACCTTGATGTAATCCAATGCATTGATTACGGAATGACCTAGTATATAAGCTGAAAAGTTTCTAAAATATATGGCTCTTCCACGTTTATATCAATGATTCTTTACCCCTTTTTGATGAATTACCCCCATCCATTAACCACACCCAGCAAAAAGTTGCAAGCATATATACAATTATTTATATCTTACTTTATAAAGATCCAACTATTTAGATTAATCTGGAGATATCATAAAAAGGTGGCAAATTTTCAAACATACTTTGCACCACATCCATGCTTGTTATTTTTCTTTCATAATTCATAATTCATTTTATAGCTCTTATGAACACTTTTTAATTAAGTCGAGCATCAGCCCTTGCTTCATATGCAAATAAATAAATAAAAAAAAAAGTTGGATTAGCCTTCAAATGGACTCAGCTCATCTCTGGATATAATTTTTCCTGTAGCTAGGACTGGAACTAGACAGGTCCAAAATCCATTGCCTGGAACTGAGCTAGACCAGCTCAATAAACTTAGAACCAGTCCAAAATCAGTTCGGACTAAATTTTAAGCATATCAGGATAGACTTTGTACTGTAAAATAGGACCCATTTAATTTTTGAATCAAAGAGATGCCCGGATTCGATCCAAAAATTTTTAAAATATATTCCATAACCTGATCCAATTTTGGACTGGACCGGTCTAATGGGCTTTGGACCAGTCCAGTTCCAGCCCTGCCTGTAGTGAGAGTGAACCGAGTTGGTTTTCAGCAACATGTAGTAGAGTCTCCCCATGTCCGCAACAGGCTATCTAATGAGATGCTGCATGGCATCAAGATCTATATCAATAATACCTAGCTACATGATAGATCATAATGGCAAGCTTAACTGGATAGTGTAACAATCAATAGCATCACTGCCTGCTTAGACTGCACAATTGCACAAGTACCCACATTCTATCAAGGCCTTCTCCCACAGCATTGGGAAGCAGAAGCAAAAAAGCAGTCCCGTTTGGAACAATAATAAGCCTCCCAAAGAGCAAAAAACTAGAGAGACTAGAGATGTTACATTGAGATAAAGAAGAACCTATGAAATCCAAGAGGCTTGAAAAGTTCTTGTATGGATAGAGCATGGCTGCTGTTACATAGCTAAAGGAAACACTCAGTTAATGCATTTGACACTTGGAAATTGTGTGAAGTTGGAAGATGAAATAATGAAGGTACCCAGTAAGAATAAAGAAGCTGCATACCCCAGCTATTGATTATACTGTGCATCCTAAAGATCCCAGTATAAATTACAACATGACAAAAGTTTCACAAACAAATGGTTCGGACCTCGGGAAACCCAAGTTATCCAATTTTCTTAAAGAACCACCGAGAGAAAACAGAAAACTTATATATTAGAATGACAGGTTCAGATATGGATAATAACCAATTAGATCTTATGTCAAGCACCGCACTTCTCTCTAGCTTTTCTGACAGTGATGAATTTCGTTGATACTCAGATAATTCGAACTATTCCATCCCTTATCATTATTCTGTTAGAGTCTTGCATTCTCTGTAAAAAAACCAAAGAAAAAAGGTAATGAGTAAAATTGCAAACAACCAAAGGTACTTGGGAATCAGTTTGAACTCAATCCTAGTTCTAAAACCAGCCACAACATTCATTATAACAAATACGGCTAGAAGAAATTTCTTCACAAAAATGAACACAGTTGCATTTGAACCAGGGCATATACTTGAGCCAGTAAAAGAAATTACTGTTAACTACGTACCTCCAAGATAGATGTTATCTGAAGTCTGCTGTAGGGTGCAGCTGCTTCCCGGTTAACTACTTCCTCGACTTCAGCAATAGAGATTTGATCCAGATGATTGGCAAGCACATGCTGACCCAGGATGGACTCAAACATTTCTATCCTGCTTGTAACAAAAAAGAAGGCTTAATTTTGCTCATAAGAAGGTACATGTTTCAAAAGATCCTACTGGAGTAGACAAGAGGTGGGATAAGGAACCTTTCTGCAGAAATATCATCACTTGCTGAAGCACCATCTACATCTACATCCATTGGGTCCATTCTAGTGCTGATTACAAAAAGAGAGAAAAAAAAGAGAGAGAATTAGTTTCACCTCTAAAATGCCAGCCAAAAGAGAGTAGTGATGTAGTAGTTAACAGACATTTATGAATGTCAGTTCTCCAAAACAGAAGAAATCTTAACATGGCCACTCTATAAGGCCAACGTAAGGATTAGACTAGAATAGATCAAAGCTTATGGAAGCCTCCCTGCTATAGTAAGTCTTCCAAGACACAAGTTGAGATGCAGCAGAATTTTAAATCACAGAGACATTTTAGATGAGCAATTACATTTGATAAAAAAATTAGAGGTTTAATAATCAGTAAAGTATTCAACAATAAAATGAGGATTTAGTGACTTCATTTTTCAATTAGTATACATCAAGTACTCTTGACTAGTATAGATGATTAGATGAAAAGTCAAGATCAACATGTCCCTTTTTGTAAGTCAGTCTAGCTAGCTGCAGATTAAAGGAGCCTACTAGCATTATTTGTGAAGAGAAGGCATGTTGCCATGTTGATTAATGAGAATCTTGAAAGTCGAGGTTATCAGACATCTAATCTAGCAGATCCTAAAAAATGAATTAAAATCATGTATTGGAAAAGAACAGGAAATGGTTTGGTTCTATGAGCTCACCTTCCACCATCAACATTGCCATCATGGTTGGCAGCATCATGATCAGCTTTCTGTTTCATCTCCAATTCTCTTTGTTCACGTTCTTCCATGTCAGTCAACTCTTTGTGATAAATAGCAAAATTAAGAACTTGCAGAGCAGCTTCAACATCACTCTTCAAAACCTACATTAAGAGAGTAAATGGCCAATTAATGCACTAGGAAAATGCAGCAATTGATTCCTCTACATAAGTAGTTTAATGGGAAAGGTGACAAATAATAATAACCACTTCAAAACTAACAAGGTTCATTGCTAAATTATGGCTGAGGTCATTTAAATGTACAAGAAATGAATAGAGGGGAGGAAAATGACTAGAGAAAAAAATAGCTATTCAAATAACATAATTCCAGAGCATTAGATTCTACTTTATTAACTGAAATAACTGGTTGAGATGAAGCACCTCATTCCTCAACTTCAGTTTGGCATGAGCAGTTGAGAGACGAATTATGGTCTCTAAGGTTCTTGCAGTAATTGGTAGTGTGCCTCCTCCAGACTGTAAATAAAATATGATATGAGACAGTTTGCAAAACATATATATATATATAACAACTACAGTTAACCACATCATCTATTTTTTGCATATCCAACCTTTGAATTTGCACTTGCATCCCTAAGTTCCGCATACGAAGTTGCAATATGGTCGGATGCCTACGGATAAACAACATAAGAATGCAATACTGGACATTAGAAATCAAAGTCTACAAAATTCGTTATTGCAAACAGTTAGATGAAACCTAACAGGAAATATTTAACTGAGATTTGAACAAAATAAAAAATAGCCAACTGTACAGAGAGTGGGCGGCCATCGCAGCAGGAATGCACCATAAAAAATTAGTGACAGTCAGTTTGACTTAAAGCTGACACACCCTGTCCCTTCCATCAAACTACCATTTATCAGAGGGTACTGGTAGTACTTGTTTGCTTGGAATATTTCCAACTGAAAAATGGTACTTATATTGCATTGCAGACCAAGTTTAAGGAACTTAAAACATGAACATAAAGAGTCACCGTTTTCACACACACACAAAGTAAAGGACACCTTACCTCATCCGTGAGCTTTGGCTGAATCCTATTCTTAGCATAATGGATGTACTTCTTAAGGAACTTGATTGTGAGTTTCTCATGTTTTGATTTTTTCCCTCTTTTCCTTTCTTGCCCATGAAGCACACGATCATATTTGACAAAGATAGATGCATTAACTTCACCATCATCTTCTTCAGTATACCTTGTTTTATCAAGAGTTCCGATGCCTGTACCACATTTGAGCTCTTTAAGGATGACAAGCAGTGGTAGCGGAACACAATATACATACAACCAAGATAATCTGAAGCACAACTATACCTCCATCATCTGCACAATATCTGTGCATGCGAGACACATGCTCTGAAATATGACGGTCAATTTCAGGGTCCATTTGATCAAGGACAATAAAAAGCAAATCGAAACGAGAAAGTAAGGAATCTGGAAGTCCAATGTTCTTTGTTGGAGTCAATGAGCGATCATACTGTTGTTCATCCATAATAAATTGAAATCAGATAAACAAATAGGAAACAATTTTCTCAAAATAAGAACAAAAGGAAGCAAAAACTAAGTTTAAACCATCAAATAGCTTTGGCAGAAGTAGATGAACAAGAACTTACAGTCCCATATATAGGGTTTGCAGCAGCTATTACACTGCATCTAGCATTTAGTGATGCATGGATTCCTGCCTTGGCTATTGTTACTGTCTGTTGCTCCATAACTTCATGTATGGAAACACGGTCTTGATCATTCATCTTGTCAAACTCATCAATGCAAACAACACCTCGATCGGCAAGAACCATAGCACCAGCTTCAAGTCTTCGTTCCCCTGGCACATGAACCCAGTGAGAATTCTAGAAACACATGGAAAAGAAATTATCTTGTAGTGTTTCAACACATACCAGTCTCCTGGTCAGAAGTAACAGCAGCTGTCAACCCTACACCAGAGGAACCCCGACCAGTGGTTGAGATAGCTAGTGGGGCAATATTCATAACAGCTCTCAAGAGTTGGGATTTGGCAACTGATGGATCACCAACCATCATCATGTTTATATCACTGCAAAGAAGAAAGAAATTAGACTTAAAAGTTGGGGTATACGAGAATGAGTAAATGATAATAAACAAAAAACCAAATAATTGAAATTAAAGAGAGTAGTTACAAGATCATGATAAATTAAAAGAAATTCGTACCCTCTCAAATGGGTTCCATTCTTTAGGTTCTTTTCCACCCCACCAAGCATCAGCAAGATAACTGCTTTCTTAATCCACAGATGGCCATATATGGATGGTGCAAGTGAATTTCCAAGTAAAGCAAATGTATCGTTTCTCTTAGCTGTTTCTTTCATTCTCTTTAGGTCTTCTAGAGAATATATTGGAGCATTTGCCTCTTTGTTGAGAAGAGAAACATTGTTGGCTATAAGAACAGTCCTACAATGAATGGTAAATTATATTCTTCATTAGAGAATGAACTCAACCATAACGGTATATGTTTTGTTAATACACACACACACACATACTGAGATAAAGCAAATATAATAATTTAGCCCACCTGAATACCCCATTCAAGCTTCCCTTGCTTTTACCAGGTAAAGCCTTATATATTCCCACAATTGCAACACGATCACCGGGCTTGCAAGAATCAACTAGGTCATCTTCTATGATGACATCAAGAGTCCTTGGTAGTTGACCTGGAGCAGAATTTTCTGGTACTTCCTGCATTGATAGCGTTTGATGGTCCTTGTATTCACACAGTCCATATTCAGTGACCAGCAAGTTTCCATTTTCATCCTGAAAAAGAATGTCAATTTAAAGAATACATTAGGACTACAATTTTTAGTAGAAGACAAAAAAAATTATTACTCCTTGGGTCCGAATAATAAATATTTACCCTTGTCGGATACACAGAACCTGTGGGCAAGCCCACTGTGGAAGTAATGTCCCTATATTCACGAGTTGTAAACTGCCCTGTTGCAGGGCAAAAGTGAATGCTTTTGATGACCTTTGGCCTTACAAGAGAGCCTTCATAGTAAAACAAATATGTGGTCAGATATATGAACATAATATCGGTCTTCCTAGGTAGAAATATTCAGTACAAGAGTATGATCTAAGCATTGAAAAGAATGAAAAAATTGCAAAGGTTACCAACCCCAACAAATAGCACAAGTCCAAAAACAATTTCATACATGTAACTTGTAAGCTACCACAGAGAATTTAGTGATAAGCTTTCTTTTTCTAATGCTTAATTGGTCAATATGAATGACAAAGGATACCCAAGAAGACCACAAAGAGAATACATCAACAGGCATGCTTGCATGCACATACATGAGTTAACTTATTCTAAGGCATTCTCACAGCAAATGAAGAAAGCTCCCTTTTTTTGTTTTTTCGAAGATAGAGTTGGTTACAATTGATTGTGGTCCTATGGTCTCAAAACAAATCCTTTCATGTGGGTTATGCAGTAACATCATCTAACTTATTCTAGGGCAACCTCACGGCAAATGGAGTAAGTCTCCCTTGGTTTTATGTTTTGAAAAACACAGTAAGAATGCCACCATCTGGGTTCAAACCAAAATACTTTCAAAGCAATATAGGGGTGTCAACCAAGTTACCTATGTCTTCTTGGCTGATTGAGAAGCAACATAAAATTTGATCATATCTTCAAATTAGTTGGCAAATGCTTCATAAACATAATGATGAGATAATGAAACACTTAACAAAGGTGTTATAGCATAACTGCATGGGAATTTGTCATCTGATGATTGACACACCTGACTTGTAAGTGAAAGCTTGTCAAATAAAAGAATAAAAGGCATACCCAGTAAGGAAAGCATGATAAAGTGCAGCAGAAAAGTTTAATATTGTATCCATCCTTGGTTTTACTAAAAGCAAATCTGTCTAGAAATCAAGCACCTTCATGATTACGACAAATAAACTAACCATAGGACGTTTCTAAATCCAAATCCATAAATTACTTAATGGGTAAGTTACATTGATAGACTTTATATGTTGTCTCCCATAAGAAAGTGTCAAAAGCATATACAACAAATATGAATGGTTCCACTATCAATTCTGAATTGTGTGAACCTCTTTTCTGATGATTCTTTATTTCTATGCACTTATAAAGAATTCGTAGTTGCATACTCTCAAAATTAGATTGAACTATCAAAAAGTATAGAACAAAAACGTCCATAAATAAACAAAAACCAGCTAAGACCTCACTAAGCAAAAGAGGATCAAATATGAAGGCTTCTTTTCCATGAGATCCCTTCTAAATGATGTGGTATAGTGATTGGAGTAGTGGCTATAAAATGTTCCTCATTCTTCAAAGAACCAAAAATTTCATAGTACTACCCCAAATGAAGTAAAATTCTAGGACATTTCTAAGCCTAGAGGTACAGTCGGAATAACATGCAATCACATTTGTTAATAACAAGTCATTCGACGTAAAATGATGAGTTCTGTTCGTAAATAATGATGATAATATTTGCTTGCTTTAGCATCACAATATATAAAGTTGACATCTTCAAGCTCTCATGCCTCATTAAACAAAGTTTGGATTATATAAATATGGAAGGTTTTCAATAGCTCAAATATTCACTTTGAGGGCAAAAATGAGTCACCGACTTTTTCAAGTTGAAGATATCCAGAATTTGTTCCAGAGGGATTCTCTTCAGCCCACATCGAAGACTACAACATCTACCTCATGGTGACACCAGATTCCCAGTTATCATCAATTATCTCTATCAGCACAATTTCTAGAATAGACACTAAATTAAATAATTTAACACACAACAGGTCATCCAAACCTCCAATAATTTAATTAATAAAAGCAGTCCATTTTGCATACTACCAAGGAATTTGATTATTCAAAGGCATTGAACTACAGATAGCGGTTAAAGATTGGGATTGGAAATAAGTACATTTCGTAACAATGCCTTCAACGCAGACCAAGGAGCCAATGAAGGAGGACATGAGATCCCTAGGAGTGACTTTGTGGAACCCAAAAGGCCCGCTGAAGCCAACAAGCACGCGTTCCCCTTCCTTCAGGTACTTCGGGTCCACATTTCGAGTGACCTCCGTCAGGGCATCAGAGATCGGCTGCATGTACTCCCCAGGGTTGCGAATCAGCCTGAAGACAAATCAAACACCGTAAAAATTCCAATTTACACGTTAAATTGGTACCATCGCAGGGTTTCCACAAGATCAATGAACCAGAGTGCAAATCAGATTTTAAAAAATCAACTTTTTTGCAAAAAAGGGAATCAAACAGAGATCTACTCGGGTAAAATGGCATCGATCGAAAGGACTGGAGAAAAACAAGCAAAATACTATTACAGCAAGATTTAAACAGAGACCCAATAGCATAGGGAATGGAAGATTCTGACCTTCGGGCGAAGTCGAGGCTGAAGTTGCGAAGATCATCGATGCCGACAATGAGGCGGCGGCGCTTGTTCTGGACCATGTCCCTTATGGCTTTCATGTAGAACCCCTTACCCACCTAAAAATTTTACGAAATTTGCATTAAAATCGCAGAAAAAGTCATATTTAGGGTAAATCCAAACAAGAAAACGAGAAGGAAACCTACGTCCTGATCAAAGAAATCCAAGAAGGCTCGCTTGTGAGCGGCCATGGCTTCCTCGTTGACTTCCATCTCTTCCAATCGCGAGAGAGAGAGGGGAGCGGGGTGGGCGCTGGGGTGGGGATTCGACTCTTGCCGCCGGAATTAGGTTTTCTGGGTTTATGTCCGCCGCTCCGTTTTGGCGGGAAATGGGAGGCGACGCGGGTGATTTTGGCGGCAACGAGCCGGGGGGCACCGATGGATCTGATCGTGCACGAAGCGGGGGCTGAATGGAAGATCATGGCCGTCCAAGGAAGGGTTCGCGTGAATCGCAACCCATCAGATATCATACGCTGGCGCGACAGTGACCCATCTCGGGCTCGCTCGTTTGACGAGACTGCGAGAGGAAAGTGCGGCCAATAATATATTCAGCACGAATAGGAAACATGACTTCACGAATGGCTCAATTAAATATATATTTTTTTATATTTATAATAATTAATTTGATTGAGAGATTATTATTTTTTTTAATTTTTATTTTACTGTATCTTGGTAGTATAGATTAACTTACTTATTATTAGATGGGAAGGACTGCTAAAATTTGAGCATCTTGAAGAATCTATGAGAATAGCTACATGGAGATTTATCCCCAATCCCTTTTGATTTATAAAAATAATAATATATATATATTATTAGAGTTTTTAAAATAATATTTTTATTATGAAAAAAAATCATATTTTATAAAAAAATAAATTGCACATGCGACGTGAATTTTTTGATTTTTGCATAAGAAGAAAATTTTTTTTTAAAAAAAATATTATTGAATCCATGAATAAAATGAGATAAAATTTTTTATTTTATTAAAGATATAATAGATATTTTATATATCTTTTCTAATAAAATAAATGTTTAACCAAATAAAAGATATATATATTTTGAAATATATTACTATTCCATGATTAATCAAATATACTAAAATTATTTTTTCATGCATCATATTTCTAAAAATCAATTTCTAGAAAAAAATATTCCCAAAAAAAGCTGTTACGGCCGTAATGATGACGTGGTCGGCCTCAGATTCCGTCGGGCATGATTCGAGCCACGTGGAGGTTTTTGGCCGAGTCAGCTGTGGCTCCCACGCGTCCGAAGTCGAGCTCGGTCCGGTACCCCGGCCGTTTCGCCAGGTGGCACTCTGAGATGGTCCCACCTCGATCGAGGTCGAGCCCCTTCGCTCCTTCGCCAGGTGGCCCCCGAGGACGGGACCACCTCGGTCGAAGCCGAGCGTCCTTCTGCCGCCCTGCCAGGTGTCCACCCAGGAGGGGTCCACCTCGGCCAAGGTCGGCTGCTCCCCTGCTCCCTCGCCAGGTGGCACCCTGAGACGGTCCCACCTTGGCCGAGGTCGAGCCAGGCCCCTTCGCTCCTTCGCCAGGTGGCCCCCGGGGACGGGACCACCTCGGTCGAAGCCGAGCGTCCTTCTGCTACCCCGCCAGATGTCCACCCAGGAGGGGTCCACCTCGGCTAAGGTCGGCTGCTCCCCCGCTCCCTCGCCAGGTGGCACCCGGAGACGGTCCCACCTCGGCCGAGGTTGAGCCGGGCCCCTTCGCTCCTTCGTCAGGTGGCCCCCGGAGACGGGACCACCTCGGCCGAAGCCAAGCATCCTTCTGCCGCCCTGTCAGGTGTCCACCCAGGAGGGGTCCACCTCGGCCAAGGTAGGTTGCTCCCCCGCTCCCTCGCCAGGTGGCACCCTGAGACGGTCCCACCTCGGCCGAGGTCGAGCCGGGCCCCCTCGCTCCTTCGCCAGGTGGCCCCCGGAGACGGGACCACCTCGGCCGAAGCCGAGCGTCCTTCTGTCGCCCGCCAGGTGTCCACCCAGGAAGGGTCCACCTCGGCCAAGGTCGGCCGCTCCCCCGCTCCCTCGCCAGGTGGCGCCCGGAGACGGGACCACCTCAGCCGAGGTCGAGCCGGGTCCCTTCGCTCCTTCGCCAGGTGGCCCCCAGAGACGGGACCACCTCGGCCGAAGCCGAGCGTCCTTCTGCCGCCCCGCCAGGTGTCCACCCAGGAGGGGTCCACCTCGGCCGAGGTCAGGCAGCTCGTATAGAGAAGGTCCCAAAAAGAACGGAGGCGCGAGCTCCGAGGCCGCCCCTCGAGCCATGCGCGCCGCACCTCGAGAAAGGCGCCCCGTACGAACAGCGGCGGCACGCGAAACACCACTTACGTCGGCCCGACAGGTTCCGCAGTCGAGAGACGAGGCTCCGACAAAACAGGACTCGGTGACGGACAGCGCCGACGTCTGTGGGGAAGAACGCTCACACTCGGCCCGAGGTCTGGTCGGCAGCCTGGCCAGCGCCCCCCTCCCTTACTCTTTCCCCGCTAGGCTCGGCAAACGAGGCCGGAAAGCTGTCTGGCCCTCTGAACCAGAAGGGAAAAGAGAAAAGGACGGAGGGGGGGCGACGAGAGCGACAAGGGACCCGGGAGCGGAAAACGAGCAGGCAACGGGAGGAGATAAAAGGAAGGAGAGAAGAGACGACCAGGTAAGGTGAGACAAGTAAGAAACAAAGGCTGGAAGCTCCGCTCCCAGAGTAAGATCCAAGGTCCCGAGAGGGGATCGCTTGGCGTGAGCTCGGCAAAGGAATCCAGCCAGGTTTCTGGTCTCTCTGGCATCTTTCTTGCTAGTAAATTCTCTGAGTCTGGGACTCCTTCGGGGGCCCGTCCCAGAGAGTCTCTTCCCTCTCGCCGTCTACTAACTTGATCGTCGGAGCTCCCTCGCCGGAATCCCCGCCAGGGTCTTCTGACCTTGCCTTGCAGGTTCGGTCTAGCCAGGGGGCCCCAGGAGCAGGGCGGTCTAGTCGGATTGGCGATTCCGAGGCCACGGGCGCGACGGCGAGATCGGCAACAAAAGCTTTTCCCAAAAAATATTTTTTTATGCTTGGCTCCTTATAATACTTCTTTACTTACAAAATCCTATGTATTATTATTTTCTATTTTTTTAAAAAAATGGTTCTCATAAAAACTAGCCATTTGGATTTTGTTGATGGGAATCCAACCCATCTTAAGTAAAACTCTTAAGGTTGCATTTGATAGCAGACAATCCATCCAGATTACTGGTAATTTAATGGAATCCTAATCTATTGCTGTATTTGGTATGTTTTTCTGGATAATAATATATCCTAGTAATCTGATTACTTTTCAAGAGATAATCTGGATCATAAAATTATCCTCTTTTTCCCTTCCTCATCCCTTCCCTATAATATAATATAATAATATATTATATTATAATATTATATTTATATTATATTATTATTAATATAATATTATAAAATATAATATATTATCTAATATTTGTAATATAATATTAATATAATACAATATAAGTATATTATATTATACAAATTTAATTTATTTAATATATTAAATTAAATATATATTATATTATATTAATATAAATATATTATTTTATATTTTATAATATAAAATGATGTGGCACTATCGTTGATGTGGAATCCATGCCGGACCTAGCTAGCTGCCACGCTAACAAAATATGCCACCTGGATGTGGTGACCAAATCAAGATCCGAAGTCGTGCTCCCGCCTTTTGGGGTTAAGCTCTCGAGATAGAGTTCCCCCTCCTACCAGGGTCAAGCCGCCCTTGTGCCTGGGGCATGCTCCCGCCTTCCGGAGTGGAGTCCCCAACCGGGGTCGCACTCTTGCCTTCCGGGGTCGAGCTCCCAAGTTGGAGCTCCCCCTCTTGCCGGGGTCCAGCCGCCCTCGTGGCTGGGGCGCGCTCTTGCCTTTCAGAGTGGGACCCCCAGTCAAGGTCATGCTCCCGCCTTCCGGTGTCAAGCTCCCGAGATAGAGTTTCCCCTTCTGCCTAGGTCGAGCCGCCCTCATGGCTGGGGCATGCTCTCGCCTTCCGGAGTGGGACCCCGAGTAGAGGTCTGCTCCAGCCTTCTGGGGTCGAGCTCCCAAGATAGAGTTCTCCCTTTCTACCGAGGTCGAGCCACCCTCGTGGCTGAGGTGTGCTCCAGCCTTCCAGAGTGGGACCCCAACCGAGGTCATGCTCCCGCCTTCCGGGGTCGAGCTCCCGAGATAGAGTTCCCCCCTAATGCCATGGTCGAGCTGCCCTCGTGGCTGGGACGTGCCCCCACCTTCTAGAGTGGGGCCCCTAGCCTGGGTTGCACTCCCGCCTTCCAAGGTCGAGCTTCCAAGCTAGAGCTCCCCCCTCCTGTTGAGGTCGAGCCCTCGGCCGAGGTCAGCTCCCATCCGAGGTCGAGCTCCCGGTCGAGGTCTGCTCCCACCTTCTAAGGGCGAGCTCCCGAGATAGAGCTCCCCCCTCCTACCGAAGTCGAAGTTCCTGCCAGGAACGAAATAGAGAAGATCAGAAGAAGTTCAGACCATGGCATGGAGGCTCCTAGCTACCTGCAACCCCCAAAAGGTGGTATGTGCCCTGCTAAGGATTCCAAGCATTACAATGCACCACCTATACCCTCTGTGCGACGCGCATTCCACCAGGTTCTAGGCCTTATGGCATGCCACCTGTGCCCACCGCCATGCAGCCGGGGCTCCAGTTCCCATGACATGCTACCGATGTCTTCTCCAAGAGGAGTATCTTATTAAGGCTCCCGACCTTGCAACATATCGACGGTCCCTCCTGGAATAGAAACTCTCTATCATGGCTCGGGGCTCGGCGATACGGCACCCACACCTCCCATAGGAAACTGCACCGCCGGAGGGACAAGACATGTGCTACACCGGCAAATACCCCCAATAAAAAGACCTCCTTTCAAGGACCGGTTCGACAGGGGGGAGACCGCTGACGGAGGAAAACCGCACCAAAGAGGGGTACCAAGAAAGTGACGTCCCAACGAATCCCCAGATATGGTATGGGTCATTCATCTCATATAAAACTGAAGAAGGGACCTCTGGGAAGGGAGAGGCAACTGGTAAGACACAGCAAGCAAATGGGCAAGGAACCAGAAAAGAGAACCTCCTTGCTCTCTAACCTCCACTTCATCTCATTTTTTCATCCCTGAGATCTGTTGACTCCTGTATTGATTTTAATGATTAACAAAACACTTAAGTATATTTGAGTACTAACTGTTTGTTAAAATATGTTTTATCATAAAAAGGTACTTATCAAGTTAGTTGAATGATTGCTTGTCCAAAATAGTTGAAGAAGTCTCCTTATGGATGAAATTGTAAAGTTAAATGGATTTAAGTGCATAAAAATGACTTGGAAGGACTCAAGTTTGAAGGTTGAGGAAAATTCAGCAGAGTTTCATTTAAGTTTCAAAAAATTTCAGCCAAGTGTCGACTCATGGATATGAAGTGTCGACTCACAAAAGCTTGAGCTGATACGTAGAAAAAGTTTTAGATGGCACACTCAAGTGTCAACTCATGGAGCTCAAGAGTCGACTTACAATATCGACTCAAGGATCTACTCAAGGCCTGAGATAAAAATTATACAGAACATGCTGAATTTCAGACTTTCCTCAAGTGTCGACTCATGGAAGCTAAGTGTCGACTCACCTGAGATTTTCAGAGAGCTTCAAGGAATATTTTTGAATTAAGTGTTGACTCATGAAGACCAAGTGTCGACTCATGACTTGAAGTATCGACACTTGAAGTTCTGCTGAACAGTAACGGCTAGTTTTTTTAAATGCAGAATTTGTCCTTTTCATCCCCAATGGCTAATTTCACCTCTTCAATGGTCTTAGACTACCATTTGAAGTTTGGAAGGGTATTTAAAGAGGATTAAACTCAAGAGGGAACAAGAGAATGCGAAGTGCATTCACTCCAATATTCATTAAGAGCAACTACTTTCAAGTGAAGTGAAGCCTTCAAGTATTCAAAGCATTCAAGAACATTCAAGTCCAACCATTTAAGCTTCATTTAATGCTTCAATAACTTAAAGACAAGTATCTTCAACAACAATCGAAGAGCTTCAAAGAGATATTTGCTTTTATTTGAAAGCTTTTTGTATTTCATACATTCTATTTAAATTCTTTATTGAGATTTGTTGGTGAGCCTATGTATCAAAACCAATAAAGGTTTTTGGTGAGCCTTGAGAAAACCAAAGAAGTTTTTGGTTAGCCTTGTAAAAACCAAGGAGGTTGTTGGTGAGTCTAAATTACAAAACCAACTAGGTTTTTTGTTAGCTCGTAAAACCAAAGGGGTTTTGACTTGTGTTCCCGATAAAAATAAGTTGGGTCTTGATTAGTGAGCCCGGAAAACTAATCGGCTATAATCAAAAGTGATTATAGTGAATTTCCAATTGAACCTTGGAGAGTGGATGTAGGTGCTTTGGTGTGCACCGAACTACTATATATCCTTGTATTTATGTTGCTTGCTCTTTCTTTATTTACTCTTGTTTACTTTGCATTTGATTATCTATTTCCATTGCATACTTTTGAATAATACACAAGCACTTGCAATTCACTTACACCTTAATTATTTTGAATTGGCACCTTCTTGCAAAAGTTTTAGAAACCCAATTCACCACCCTCTTGGGTTGCTTATTGGGCAACAAGTGGTATCAAAGCCACGTTCTTAGTCTATAGGTCTAATCACCTTGAGTAAAGATCTATGGCAGCCCCACTTGGTTTTAGTGTAGTTAAGGGACAAGTCTCAAATAGACCTCCTTACTTTAATGGCACCAATTATACATATTAGAAAACACGAGTAAGAATTTACATGTATTCAATTGATTACAATTTATGAAAAGTTGTAGATAAAGGTCCTTATATTCTCTCAGTTATTGTTAATGGCATTTCCATTCCAAACCTCAAAGAGAATTGGGATGAAAATTATATTAAACAATTCGAGATCAATGCGAAAACAATGGATCTACTATATTGTGCATTGGATCCTAGTGAATTCAATAATATTTCCACATGCACCTCTGTTAAGAAAATATGTGACATACTTGAGGTTACTCATGAGGATACCGATCAAGTAAAAAATACTAAAGTTATTATGCTTGTACATACTTATGAGATATTTCGAATGAAACCTAATGAATCTATTATTGATATATACTAGATTTACAAATATTGTAAATGGCATAAGAAGTCTTGGTAAGACTATGACTAATGATGATCTTGTAAATAAAATTCTCAGGTCATTGCCAACATCTTGGGATCCTAAAGTGACGGTAATTCAAGAAGCCAAAGATGTTGAGAAACTTTCATTGGAGCAACTAATATGTTCACTAATGACTTATGAGTTGAATCTAAAGCAAAAGGCAATGACATGGATAAAAAAAGAAGACTATAGCTTTCAAGTCTACAACACAAGAAGAGTCTTCAAGTGAAGAATTTGAAGGAGAAGAAAATGAGGATGAAGAGGCTCTCATTGAAAAAAGTTCAAAAAGTTTATGAGAAGAAAGAAATTCCCTTATAATAAAAAGCCTCAGCCTACCAAAGAAAAGGGAAAAGAAAAAGAAAAAGAAAAAGAGAAGGAACAACCAATTTGCTTCGAATGCAAGAAGCCCGTACATTATAAATTTAATTGCCCTCTCCTAAAGAAGTCCAAGAGAAGATTTAGAAAGAAAGCTATGATGGCAACTTGGAGTGATAGTGAGGACTCTAGTTCGGATGAAGAACAAACTGAAATCGCTAATCTATGCTTCATAGTTCAAGAAGATGAGGTACATTCTAATTTTGAACCTGAATTTATATTTGATAAACTTAGAGATGCATTTGATGAACTCATGCATGAATATAGATTGCTAAAGATTGAAAACAAAAAAATGAAAAAACATGCTAGTTCATCTTCTTATGAAAACACCAATCTTACAAATAAAAATAGTAATTTAAAGACCAAGATTGATGTTTTAGAAAGACAAAAGAATGCTTTATCAATGAAAATTGAAGTTTTAAAAAGATCCAAGATCATTATTTTAAACAATGAACCTTTTAAATAAAAATAAAGACCTTGAGGAAGAAAATCAGAAATTCAAAAATGAGCTTGACAAAGTTAAGCTCTTTATTGAAAATTCACATATAGTTATGAAAAGCTAAATCTTTTATTGAACAATCAAAGAGCAGTTTTCAACAAAGCAGGTTTAGATTTTAGACCTCAAAAATAGCAAAAATTTTTCAAAAATTTCTTTATACCTACATCATCTAGCATTACATGTTTTTCTTATAGAAAGCTAGGTCATAAAGCATATCAATGTGATCTTAGAAAGATTAATAATTCTAGAAAGATTAATAATTTTAGAAAGATTTGGGTTTCAAAAGGAACCACCTTTAGCACTAATCCTAAAGGACCCAAGATAGCTTGGGTACCTAAATTGAAAACTTAATTTATTTTGTAGGTGTGTCTTGTAACCAAAGAAAAGAAAAGATTATGGTATCTTGACAGTGGTTGCTCAAGACACATGATAGAAGATGTGAAGCAATTCACTTCTCTTGAGGTACTAAATGGAAGGAGTGTAACTTTTGAAGATAATAGTAAAGGAAAAATCATTGGTATCGGTAAAGTTTATATCTTCCCTTCTATATTTATAGATAATGTCATATTAGTTAAAGGATTGAAACATAATTTGCTTAGTATTAGTCAGTTTTGTGATAAAGGTTTTAAAGTTATTTTTGAATCATCTGTTTGCATGGTAGCTAATCCTGAATGTAATGAAGTGAAATTTATTGGAAATAGGCACGGTAATATCTAAGTTGTTGATCTTGATAATTTACTTTTATATGATGGTGAATGTATAGTTGCTATGAATTCCATTATTAATGAGACTAGTTGGCTTTGACATCATAAATTAGGTCATGCAAGCATGTATCATCTTTCAAAATTATGCAAAAAAGATTTAGTAAGAGATTTATCAAAACTTAGTTTTGAAAAAGATAAAATTTGTGAAGCATGCCAATTTGGAAAACAAGCAAAAACATCTTTTAAACCAAAAGATTTTGTTTCAACTTCTAGGCCATTAGAGATACTCCATATGGATCTCTTTGGACTAACTAGGACAACAAGCCTAGGAGGCAAGAGATATGGATTAGTTATAGTGGATGATTTCTCTCGATTTACATGGATTTTATTTTTGGCTCATAAAGATAAATCATTTTCAGCTTTCTTGAAGTTTTATCGAAAAGTTTCAAATAAAAAAGGTACTTCAGTTGTTTGTATTCATAGTGACCATGATACTGAATTTGAAAACCAAGATTTAAAAAACTTTTATAATGAAAAAAGAATTGATCATAATTTTTCTACACCTAGGATACCTTAACAAAATGGGATGGTAGAAAGGAAACATCATACTTTAAAAGAAATGGTACGCACAATGCTTTCTGAAAATGATCTTCCAAGATATTTTTGAGCAGAAGCTATTAATACTGCCTGTTATATTTTAAACCGTGTTTAAATCCGACCTATTTTAAAGAAAACCCCGTATGAGTTTTGGAAAGAAAGAAAACTTTAAAATATTTTTGAGTTTTTGCATGATGTTGCTTTGTTTTAAATAATGGAAAAGACAATTTAGGCAAGTTTGATGCCAAGTCTGATGAAGGTATCTTCTTAGGATACTCTACATCAAGCAAGGCATATAGAGTTTTTAATAAAAGAACACTGCTAGTAAAAGAATCAGTGCATGTAGTATTTGAAGAGTCCATTAACAAATCCTCTAGAAAGGAAGATACTTCTGATGCATATGCAAGTACCGAAGGACAAAAGAAGCTGACTTTGGATGATCCCCCTTCTAAAGATGATGAAGAAGATCAAAATAAGAAGGATGGAGAAGAAGCTACAAGATCCTCATCGAAGCATAAAGATCTATCCAAAGAATGGAGGTATGCTCATAGACATCTTAAGGAATTAATCTTAGATGATCCATCAAGAGGGGTAAGAACTAGATCATCTATTAGAAATGAATGTAATTATATTATTTTTGTTTCTCAAATTGAACCAAAAGTATTGAAGAAGCTAAAAAAGATCATAATTGGATAATTGCTATGCAAGAAGAATTAAATTAATTTGAAAGAAACAAAATTTGGACACTAATAGAAAGACCATTTGATATTTCAATTATTGGTACAAAATGGGTGTATAGAAATAAATTAGATGAAAATGCTGTAGTAATTAGAAACAAGGCTAGACTGGTAGCTAGGGGTTATAATCAAGAATAATGAATTGATTTTGATGAAACCTTTGCTCCAGTAGCTAGACTTGAAGCTATTAAGTTACTTTTAGTATTTGCATGTTTTATGAATTTCAAACTTTTTCAAATATATGTCAAAAGTGCATTTTTAAATGGATATATTATTGAAGAAGTTTTTGTTAAACAACCACCTAGATTTGAAAATCATGCACATCCTGATCATGTTTTTAAACTACACAAAGCACTTTATAGTTTAAAACAAGCACCCCATATATGGTATGAAAGACTTAGCAAATTTTTGATTGAAAATGATTTCTCTAGAGGTCTTGTTGATACTATCTTATTTCTGAAAAAAAATGATGATCTATTAGTAGCACAAATTTATGTTGATATCATTTTCAATGCTACTAATGAATCACTTTGTCAAGAGTTTGCCAAGTTTATGTAAGGAGAGTTCAAGATGAGTATGATGGGTGAACTAAACTTCTTCCTCGGACTCTAAATCAAGCAAACTAGAGAAGGGATCTTTATCAACCAAGCTAAGTATACAAGAGAAATCTTAAAGAAGTTTGGGATAGAGATAACCAAGCCAATAAGTACACCTGTGAGCCCTTCTTGTAAACTTGATAAGGATGAATGTGGTAAAGTTATTGATAAAAAAATTATTTAGGGGTATCATTGGTTTTTTACTATACTTGACTGCTAGTAGACCAGATATCATGTTTAGTATTTGCATGTGTGCTAGATATCAATCTCTTATATAGAATCTCATTTAATGGCTGTTAAGTGCATTCTTAGATACTTATCTGGTACTATTGATATTGGTATGTGGTATTCTAGAGATTCTTCAATTGATTTGATTGGCTATTCTGATGCTGACTTTGCTGGGTATAAATTAGATATAAAAAATACTAGTAGAACTTGTCAATTTCTTGAAGTTAACTTAATCTCATGGTTTAGTAAGAAACAAACTTCGGTTGCACTATCTACAACTAAGACTGAATATATTGCGGTTGGAAGTTGTTGTGCTCAAATCTCATGGATTAAGCAACAACTTGAAGATTTTGGAATCAAATTAACTAAGATACCCATAAGATATGATAATACTAGTACTATAAATCTAACTAAAAATTTTATTTAGCACTCTAGAAGTAAACATATTGAGTTAGACATCATTTTATTAGAGATCATGTTGAAAATAATGATGTTATGCTTGAATTTATGTACACTGAAATGCAACTGGCTGATATATTGACTATACCTCTTTAAGAAGATAGGTTCAGTATGATTAGAAGAGAGTTAGGGGTCATTAATCTTTTTGATTGATTCTTTGATCTCCTTATGATCTTTCAATTTCTCCTCGAAATTTTCTGATCAATATTCTTCAAAATCATGATCAATCACTCAAAACCTCTTGAATTCAATTTCCTTAATTTCTTGTGATTTTTTTCTCATTTTTTTTGATTTTTGCGAAGTGTCGACACTTGACCCATAGTCATGAGTCGACACTTGATCGGCAGGAACCCGAGAATAAATAGGAAAAATCAAGAGTTTTCTTCCTATTTTCCTCCCAAATACCCTTAGCCAACTCACCCATAAGCCATTCCCAACCTTTCATTTCTCTCCAATCACTGGTTTTTTGGCTCGATTTCCTGTTTGAAACTATTTTTCTTTCATTCTTCATTTCTCCTCATCTGTTTCTCACAGTTTTCACCGTAGAAACTCTACCTTTCTCCCCATATTCGCTTCATTCGCTTGTTTCCTGGAGGATGGGTCCTCAAACACAAGTAGTCAGGAGGCCTCGACCATCAGTTCAGGAGGTCGAGCGATGGACAAAGGCTAGGCATGAGGATCCAGCAGCAGCAGAGCCTGAGGTCCAGCCAGATATTCCTGTTAAATTGCTAGTCCCGGCAGCTGATCGGATGACCTCTAAGGTCATAGTCGAAGGATGGTGAGTTGACTTTGACTTCCTGGACCAACAGCATTTCTGGATTGGACAGTGGTTGAGGGATGCTGAGTTATCACAGTTCTGCACCTTGTCCAAGAGGTTTTACCTAGCTTGATTAGAGAGTTTTATGGTACATCAGCCAGAGGTGCTGACGGATGGATTGCAGTAGTATAAGGTACTGAGGTTCTGCTAACTACCGAGATACTGAGCAGGGTATGGCAGATACCTATGAGAGGATCAGTAGTGGACTCACTAGTAGATCGCATGAGTGGACTCCGGTGTATCTTCGAGTCAGATGATCTTCCAGAGGGAGCCACTGTAGTTGCATACAGACTCTCGCCCGAGATGAGGCTGTTGCATCATATTATCACTCGGATTCTTCTACCAAAGACCGGATGTTTTGATTTTATCACTGAGCAAAAGTTGATGGTTATGGTATCCTTGATTCAGCACACTCCAGTCTGCCTTCCTGTGTTTATGGTTTATTAGATGACAGAGGTAGTGACTAGCCGGAGGCTATGTTTGCCCTATGGTATGGGTTTGACAATCTTATTCAGGGCATATGGAGTCATTGTAGATGGAGAGCCATATAGACTGTTACTACATACGGACATCTACGATGAGAGATCTCTCCACAAGATGGGTTTTCATCTGGTCAGAGGTCAGTGGAGACAATGAGTATCAGGTCAGACCACTGATACAGATGAGGAGGCCATATAGGAGGAGCGGATTTTCACTGATGAGGCCGGGTCATATGAGGCATAGAGAGACATTCCAGAGACTCAGCCCGAGCCTGTAGCTTAGTTCGAGCTAGCTGCTCCAACATAGACTGGGATACCAGGTACTGGAGATAGCATGGATAAGAGGGTCACTCGCATAGAAACAAAGATTATGATTATTTGATAGCGAGTTGACCAGATCCATATGGAGATGAGGGCAGATCACCAAGACTTTAGATAGAGTGTTAATGCTATTCTGGCTATGCTGGAGAGGTTGACTTCTACGAGAGCTCCAGCACCTTCACCTCCTTCATCATCAGATTCTCCTCCAGCACCTCTAGCACCACCTGCAACCCCAGGACCAGAGAGTAGGAGATGGTCAGGTCGACTCTTCCGCAGAGTTCGATGTCAGAGTCTGTGCTGGATGTTGCTGTCGATGTTTCAAGGACTCCAATTTCAGATCCTTTCAGAGCATCTTTCCAGACCCCAGTCCTTTCCAGCACATCCACCATTCCTGACCCAGTTGACACTCTTGCTCTCACACTTGTACTTCATTCATACGCTCTTGACATAGATTTTCCTACCCTGATTCTTAGTTTTCCCAGTAGGACTCCACCTGTTCCTTCGACATCTACCTTGATCCGGGAGCTAGGTCTTTATGTACCTGGTTTCCATGCTCTTAGTTCAGGTCCTGTTTTTAATGACACACCCCCGATCCATAACACAGCTATTGTTCCTGTCACTACTGCTCCTGCTTCTGATATTGCCTCATCCTTTTCAGCACCAGCTAGAGACGATACGTATACCAGACATAGAGGCCGAGGCCATGGCACTACACCAAGACCTACCTGGACCAGACTATCTAATATTCGGCCGATGTGGCCGAGACCTAGACCTTCTGGGGTTACAGGTCCCATCATTCTTGAGATCGTGTCCTCCTCTAATGAGGAGAGTACTCTAGATTGATCTATACCTCAGCTAGTCTGTATTTCAGTTCTATTTACTTTTATGTATCAGTATCTAATGTATCAAATTTTTTGTTTTGTCAATGTATCAAATTTAGTTGATGTATCAAATTTTGTCAAAAGTATCAAATGTTTGAATCTAATGGATCAAATTTTATATATTGACTTCTTGACTACTATGAATGCACTCTCACTGAAATGTAATGGCTCTTACTTTTTCATTTACTAAAATGTGCTCTTTTTTTCCTTACCTTTTTTAATGATGACAAAAATGGGGAGAATAATTGAAATACTTTATTAAAAGTGCAAAATTGACAATATTGGGAGTATCAATGAGAATCAATGAAACTTTTGTTAATTTGATTGAAGCAGTGAGACAGGGGAAGCAAGAAAGAAATTTACTAAAGCTGTAACTTTATATAAATGTTCTCAAAAAAAAAATCTTTTTGAAAATCAATTTTTCAGATCATATATCGAGGGGGAGTTTTGAGTTTTTCTTCTATTATCCTTAATCTCTACTTCCATTTCCTTGTTCTGATATTTTTGTTTCTATGCTCTGATACTTTTTGGTACCTTGATACTCTTTATAATATATTAATTTTAGTTTGATACTACCTACTCTTCTGGCACATGTTTAATGCCTTGATACTCTAAAAGCTTTCCCTTGCTATTCTTCTTTTCATGTTGAAATGACTATCTTTTGGAGATATTTTTATATACTTTTTGAGCATTATATACATATCTACATCTTAGCTTTGATACTTTTTAATCATAACTCTAATATTTCATAATCTATAGCTCTAACGCTTTATAATCAATGCTCTGATACTATCATTTTATATAAATTCAACATTCTATATATATATATATATATATATATATATATATATATATATATATATATATATATATATATATATATATATATATATATATACAGCTTTGATACATTATCAGTAAGTCTCAATTCTTGACAATCAATACATTTTCAGACTATGTTACATATCATGCTAAGCTCTGATACTTATTGCCAAAAGCTCTATTCTTGTTGAAAATCTTTTTAGCTTTCCATTTGTATATGCTTAAAAGTTTTGTCATCTTTTAAAAAAGGGAGATCATTGACTCCTATATTGATTTTGATGATTAACTAAACATTTAAGTATATTTGAGTACTAACTATTTGTTAAAGTATGTTTTATCAGAAAAAGGTACTCAGTAAGTTAGTTGATTGATTGCTTGTCCAAAATAGTTGAAGAAGTCTCCTTATGGATGAAATTGCAAAGCTAAATGGACTTAAGTGCATAAGAATGACTTAGAAGGACTCAAGTTTGAAGGTTGAAGAAAATTCAGCAGAGTTTCATTTGAGTTTCAGAAAGTTTTAGCCAAGTGTCAACTCATAGAAGCTTGAGCTGATATGCAGAAGAAGTTTCGATGGCATGCTCAAGTGTCGACTCATGGAGCTCAAGTGTCGACTCACAGTGTCGACTCAAGGATTGACTCAAAGCCTAAGACAAAAATTATACAAAACATGCAGAATTTCAGACTTCCCTCAAGTGTCGACTCATGGAAGCCAAGTGTCACTCAAGTGTCGGCTCACCAGAAGAAGTATCGACTCACCTAATATTTTCAGAGAGCTTCAAGGAACATTTTTGAACTAAGTGTCAACTCAAGGTGTCGACTCATGACTTGAAGTGTCGATACTTGAAGTTCTGCTAAACAGTAACGGCTAGTTTTTTCAAATGCAGAACTTGTTCCTTTCGCTCTTAATGGCTAGTTTCACCTCTCTAACAGTCTTAGACTACCATTTGAAGCTTGGAAGGATATTTAAAGTAGATTAAACTCAAGAGGGAACAAGAGAATGAGAAGTTAAGTGTATTCACTCCAATATTCATTAAGAGCAACTACTTTCAAGTGAAATGAATCCTTCAAGCATTTAAAGCATTCAAGAGCATTCAAGTCTAATCATTCAAGCTTCATTTAAGGCTTCAACAACTTGAAGACAAGCATCTTCAACAGCAATCAAAGAGCTTTAAAAAGATATTTGCTTTTATTTGAAAGCTTTTTATATTTCATACATTCTATTTGAATTCTTTGTTGAGGTTTGTTGGTGAGCCTATGTGTAAAAACCAACAAAGATTTTTAGTGAGCCTTGAGAAAATCAAAAGAGATTTTTGGTTAGCCTTATGAAAATCAAGGAGGATGTTGATGAGCCTAAGTTACAAAACCAACTATGTTTTTAGTTAGCCCGTAAAATCAAAGGGATTTGACTTGTGTTCCCGATGAAAATAAGTTGGATTTTGATTAGTGAGCTCAGAAAACTAATTGGCTATAATCAAGAGTGATTATAGTGAATTTCCAAGTGGACCTTGGGGAGTAGATGTAAGTGCTTTGGTGTGCACTAAACCACTATATATCTTTGTGTTTGTGTTACTTGCTCTCTCTTTATTTACTCTTGTTTACTTTGCATTTGCTTATCTATTTCCACTACATACTCTTGAATAACACATAAGCACTTGCAATTCACTTGCACCTTAATTGTTTTGAATTGGCACCTTCTTGCAAAAGTATTAGAAACCTAATTCACCCCCCCCGTCTTGGGTGCTTACTGGGCAACAAGATCTCATTCTCATTCCTTTACACAGAGAAGCCCTTGGGTTCTCTATCATAGAGGATCTGTTCTCCTTGATTATCCCAAGTCGAAGTGTCCTTGCCGAAATCCCCGGCCCAGGTCTCCTCTTTTTCGCAGGATAATCTAATCAAGAAGCTGATCGGAAAAGAGGATCAATCATCTAGAGGAAACCTGACGCATCCATGACACGTCAGAGCTATAGGCCATGGCGATCTAGGCACAATAGATTGGTGTGCTAGGTAGGGGGAATTAGCACCGTCGACTATACAAACCCCAGCAACAAGTCCCCCACTACTAGATGACTGCTCATGACAACCACAGCCTCATGGTGACGACACGCGCACAGGAAGCTTCCGTTAGTCGCACCGGGAACCCTCCTCACCGTGGCGACCAACAGAGCCCTGAGAGGGAGCTTCCCATTCCACCACCACCACCTTTGGCAGACCCCCACATCATTTTACTTATCCAGCAAGTCTAGGCTCTGGCGATGGTGGTGCACCAGCTTCATCAGCGACACCGATCCCTGGCAACATAGCATAGCCGAGGACACCGGCGATCCATGCTGCCAACCCCCGCACTAGACTACGATCCTTCCAAGAGGGACCATCACATGTGGCTTCTCACCCGTGGGGAGACTAGCAGGCAGTCAGGAAGGAATAGCAAGATGGCCCGACCGACCGGGAGAGCCATTCCCTGACCTCAGATCATGGCGCCCTCTCGCACCGACGATGTCGACATGGCTGGGAACTTAGGCGAGAGTTCCTCCACTCCGCCCCCCTTTCATCCTTGATGGCCTCCACCGAAGGTTCCACAGACGAGGCCATCCACTATTGAGCGGAAAGGCACCTCGAAGAGTAAGAGCGCAAGCTAGCTGATTTGTCTCGCCGATTTGCCAAGATTCAGGGCTTCCCCAATGAGCCCACGGGTTATGACACTCGTCCACCCTTCTCTCACAGAACCCAAGAGGAACCAATTCCTAATTGATTCTGAATACCCTAGGTTGAACCCTATGATGAGACAATCGACCCCTTGGATTATCTAAAAAGCTACAAGGCCCTCATGAAGATCTAGGGGCCACTGACGCCCTCTTCTACATCGCTTTCCCAGCTACACTCTATAAGGCCGCTCGAGCCTGGTTCTCTCGACTTGAGTCTAGGAGCATCGACTCCTTCGAACAGTTAGAGAAAAAGTTCGTGACACACTTCGATGCATGCAGGAAGGTGCCACGTGAGACCGACAGCCTCTTCTCTATCACCAGCAGGATCGAGAGCCCCTCCGGGATTACGTATCCCGGTTCAAAGTCACCATCCTGGAGATCTACTATCTCGACGAGCCAGTCGCTATGTTGGTGCTGAAGAGAGGGCTCAGGATCTCTCACTTCACCTACTCTCTCGACAAGAAGCCTCCGAAGACTTACTCGGAGCTTCTTCTCCAAGCCCACAAGTATATCCATGCAGAGGAGGCTGACCATACCAGGAGGGAGCTAGATGGGAGGCCTATGAAGAGGCAGGCCATGGGAGAAGCACCTGGCCCCTCGGCCTCGAAGAATGCTCTGGCCCTATGGCCGGGCGCCAGACCCAGGGTCGATCTTGCCAAGGAAGAGAAGTTTACTCTTCTCCTCATTCCGAGATCAAAGATTCTCATGGAGATCGAGGGCGAGCACTTTTTGCATCGACCTCCCCCGTTGAGGCCATCCATAGGATGCGACAAATCTCGCTACTATCACTTTCATCGGGACCACAGCCATGATACCGAGGAATGCCACTACTTGAAGAGGGAGATAGAAGACCTGATCAAGCATGGCTACCTTGAAAAATACATGGAGGGAGGAGCTCCCCCAGCAGCCCGGAGTGAAGAACCCCAGCCACTCACCATCGATAACCAACCCACCGAGAAGCTAGTAGGGATGATCTCTTGGGGGCCAAGGAGAAGCTTGAAGAGGGCTAGGGGGAGGGGAGAGAGTCGATGATGTGTTCCCCTACGAGGGAGAAGGGTTGGCTAGGGCATATAACCCAAATAATGATGCTGTCATTGTAGAAATGATGATAGCTAAGTATTCTGTAAAAAGAATTATGATTGACAGTGGAAGCTCTGCTGACATCCTTTTTTACGATGCTTTTGCAAGGATGAACTTGTCCACTAACCAAATAAAACCAGTATTCATGCCCTTGGTCAATTTCACTAGAGACTTATTCGGAGTTGAATGAGAGATCACACTCCCAATAACCATCGGGATGTTACCTTGGCAAAGCACTATGTTGACGATGTTCACCATTATAAGGCTTCCTTCACCTTACAACACGATTTTGGGATGTCCCGGACTCAATCAACTCGATGCTACAATCTTCACCAAGTGTCTCCTCATCTAGTTCCCCACTCCTTGAGGGACTGGGGAGATGAGAGGGTCCTGGCAGCCAGTCCAGCATTGCTTGCAGACCGTCCCAAGAGCACGAGAGGCATGGCGGAGTCCGGCCATTGACCAGCCGAGCCGGGTGGACTTGGAGTCGAAAGGTGGACCAATAGAGCCTCTGCTGCCTTTTACCGTGGGAGAGGACCTCTTGAAGACTATGCAAGTGGGAGCCTTGCTGCCTGAAGAGAAGAGATCCCACCTGCTCAGCTTCCTACGGGCCAATGCGGAAGTCTTCGCCTGGACCACAGCAGACATGCTCGAGATCCCACCAGAAGTAATCACTCCTAAGCTGAATTCGACCCCAATAGCCACCCAGTCCGGTAGAAGAAGAGGAGTTTCACTCCAAAGCGACAGAAGGCGATCGATGACGAGGTCGAAAAGCTCCTCACAACAGGCTTCATCCGTGAGGTACGATACCCTGACTAGCTTGCTAATGTAGTGATGGTCAAGAAAGCTTCCAAGAAGTGGAGGATCTACATGGACTACACTGACCTCAACCAGGCATGCTCAAAGGATAGCTTTCCACTTTCCAAGATTGACTAGCTGGTGGATGCAACATCGGGCCACAAGTTTCTTAGCTTCATGGATACATTCTTTGGGTACAACCAAATCTGTATGCACTCGGAGGATGAGGAGCACACGACATTCATGACCGACAGAGGTATGTACTATTACAGGATGATGCCGTTCGGTCTCAAGAATGCAGGGACCATGTATCAGCACCTGGTCAGTAAGGTCTTCAAAGACCAAATAGGTCACAACATGCAGGTTTACTTGGAGGATATGCTTGTCATGACCGACCAGGAGTCTGACCATATCACCGACCTGGCGAAGGCCTTTAGCAACCTCTGCCTTTATCAGATAAAGCTGAACCTTGCCAAATGCGTATTTGGTGTTGCGGCGAAAAAACTTCTAGGGTTCATGGTCACCCAAAGGGAAATAAAGGCTAGCCCCGAGAAGATCCAAGCAATCATCGACATGAGGCACTATGTCTCCAAGAACGAGGTTTAGCGCTCGACTACCGGTGGATCGTGTGAGAGTTTATGAACCCAGCAGTCGATCCATGGTGGATCGATTGCTTTAATATTTATGCAATTTATTTAATAAACTTGAAACTCTAATTCTAAGCTCATTTGGACTCTGATTTGAGTGTCATCTGTGTTATTGGACTTCAAAAATTAAGCTCTTTACAATGATAGTCTTCTTTCCTATAAATGATATATAAAATTATCAATTTGATATAAATAAAGATAGTTTAATTATTAAATTAATATGTTTATATGTATATATAATATAATTATCACACCCCTCAACTTGAACTTTGCTCGTCCTCGAGTAAAGCAGATGAATTTGCTATGTATACAAATTCATTCTTGAATTGAAAGTTGACTTAGGTAGTCCTAAAAGTAGCTGATATCTAGTCAAACCATTAAAGAGGTACTTCATTGAATCATTGAGTCAACCGAATTAGTGGTCAAGTGCTAACCATAGAAATCTTTAAAGGTCTTCCTTACTATCTCCCCAACTTTTTCTTTTAATCCTCTAACTTGATTTGA